>JARHVA010001026.1:0-1362500 GCA_037957365.1 Torreya grandis
GAGAGAGAGAGAGAGAGAGAGAGAGAGAGAGAGAGAGAGAGAGAGAGATAGGAGATAAAACTTTGGCCATTATTAGGGGTCATATTAATATTTAAATTAGTGGCATTGGTTTGAATATTTATTGATTATTATTTATGAATAATTGCTAAGAGTGACAACAGGTCATTATGGCCTATCCATTTGAGAGGGGTCTATTATGGTACTTATGTATCAAGTTTAGAAATCAATATTGAGGAATGATTTTGAGGTTGATTTTTATAGGTCATTTATGTCCTTTTCATGGTGGTTTAATAATCCAAATCATCTCTCTGAGGTGCTTTCATTGGAAGAATAATGTCTTGGTGTTTAAGGCCTTTCAAACAATCCTACTACAATTTCCTAATTCCTTTTCATGGTGGTTATTCTTAGAGGTTTATATTGATTTGTCACTCATGGTAGTCACTCAGTTTCATGGAATTCATTGTTCTTATCTGACATGTGTCTTTTGTCTACCTTCTTCAAGTATATTCTCTTTGAGACATTGTCAAGGTTTGTACAGTCCACTGTATGTTTGATTTTAATATGGGATAATATGCTAAGTGATACATCATGATTTGAGGTTCTGAGATGACATTACACATTAAAATAATGAGAGGTTTGAGAGAGGTGTTCAAATGCACACTTTTCCAATAAGAGCTAGTTGTTTCCTTCATATGTGAGCTTGTACAAACTATAAGAGTGCTTGGAAGATGCCCATTGCTCATAGAAAGACCTAACACACTTCTCCATGCATTCATATAATCTTGACTTCTTCATTACCATCACCCAAGTGGTTTTCAATTGACTAAATGCTCTAGACCATACACAAACCTTTTGCATTTGTGGAATATGTATACCAGTCCATACAAGATCAGTAGGAGAGTTTGAGGTGATGTGATGCATTGTCCATAAGCCTTTTTAGGCCATTGAAACATAATAGGAGGTGTAAAGTGGTTTGACATGTTTGGAATGGTCCATAACTCAAGAATGGATGTTTGTAGTCCTAAACAGTCAAATGGTGACCTATAAGCCCTAGGCCTATAGGTCCTCATTGTTAAATCCAATCAATGTCTAATCAACACAAAAAAAATCCAAACATTGAAACATAACTTCAGATAGATGAAGATAGGATATGAACCTTTGAAGAGATACTAGGTCACTTACAAAGTTGTTGATAGAGCCAAAAAACTAAGTGCCAGTTTAAAGACCATCTACAACACTGTATATGGATTGTGTATCTGATTGTGAGAGAAAAATGAGGTTGAGAGTGTCATGAGATAACAAACAGAGATTGTGGATAATGAAGTTTAATCCCTTGATTTGGATATCTTAAAACTTATTAGCAATAGAGATAACTGAATATTCAAAACACCTAATACAGTTAATACCCAAAAGGGCACCTACAAACTAATCCAAGAATAGGCTAGTGCTAAGCCTAAAAGTGTAATACAAGGAGGATAAGAGGTGTTTTAAAGTGTTGAGAACCTAATTGAGAATTCAATTAGTTCATGGACCATTAGAAGATCATAGGTAGGAGTGAGGTCAAACACACAGTTAACAGTCTTAAGGAAACCTACAAACCACCTATACTACTATGTACAAGTGATCAAGGACAAGTGGTAAAGAGTGTTAACATAGGTGTTTGAGAAAAATATGAGCCTATTTGATATGGAAAACCAAGATCAAGGACTATAATAAAGGTAAGTGATGTGGATGGTGAGATTATAAGCAATAGTAACACAATCAAACACCCTACTACACACCTACAATTGGTTAACCAAATAGTTGGTCATGGGCCTGAGTAAGGAGGAATAAAGCTATGTAAATTTTTTTGAGGTCTATCTTAGATATATAAGAGGCCATAGGGTCATTAGAAAACTAAAGGGAATATGGGACATTGATCAAAGTCTGAGTTTTAAGAGTCTCTATAATAGTTTTTAGCACCTACAGGCTGTAAAATGAGATCGACTAGTCTTGAACCTAAAAGGATGAGCAAAGTGAATGAAAATACTTTGATGCGTACCTTAGATACATAAAAGGTCATAAGATGTGGTTAGACCAAATAAATTATGTGGTGGTGTAACAAACTAAGTTCTAAACCATAAGACATAGTATATCAAAACCAAACAATCATACATAGGCTATAGTCTAGCCATGAGAGTAATTTGAGTTTTGAGAGTCCTATATGTGATCACAATCTAAACATTGGTAAAAAAGGATTTAATGATGGATTAAGGTGTTCATGATCAATTCAAAGTCATACAAATAGTGGACATTGTCATTGTTTTGTCTCAGACTTGGCCCACTCCTTTGGCAAGGGTAACCTATGAGAATAGGGGGTCTTTTTGGTCTCAAAGCATAAAACAAACATTCCAACTTCATGAAGAATCTTGAGGTAAATTCATAGGCATTCCAATAGTCTCAGTATACTCTGAGGGGACACCCAACCTCGGGATTCAACTCAAATGCCCTTGAGGGTTATCAAGAAGGTAACAAGCCCATAACCCTAAGCATCCTAACCAATATGCCATGAGATTACAGTGGGGTAAAAAGGACTAAAAAATCATGTAAAATCACGTGGGGTTTTTTTTATAGGTGTATAAACCTCTACCAATAGTAAGATGGAGTTTTGAGACCCAAAACTCAAAGTAGACCTCTCTCAAAGCTCAAGAATGTTAAGCATGCCACCTGAGGAGAAACTTTAGATGCTCATAACCATAGCTAACACTTTGCATGGGAGGATGATAAATTTTGGATAGTTGAGTAGGTCCAATAAATACAGTTTTTAAGTTGGAAAGAGGTCAATTAATGATCTATTCTTTATGAATAATCGTTAAAAACCCAACAGGTATTAAACCCTAAAGGTGACTAGTCATGTAAATAAGAACTCAAATGCACATAAAATGACATATTTATCTCGTAAAGCCTCTTGTATGTATTTAGGACTCCAAATATGTTTCAACATGTACTTTGATGCTGATGTCACTGTACAGATTGCTACAAATACCCTATTTTTGCATGTTTTTGGTATTTTTTAGGTGTCATGAGAAGGGGAAAGCTTCCCAATAATTGAGTCGGGTAATTTTAGAGTTATTATAGCCATTAAAATCAAAAAAATTCACATGATATTTTTGAGGTGATCATACAGGGTCTATTTTCCAAGGTAGTCTCAACAGGCTCAAATGAGACTAGGTGGTAAGGCCATTTCTTGGTTTGCAACTTACGGCCACAGGGTCTTCAGACCTAAAAATTTACATGGAGGGTTGGTGATAGACTATATAATTGAATAAAATGCTTCTTTGTTATTTCACATGTGTGCGATAAGTCTGGAGCAAGAAATAGGGTCCTAAGCAAGGAGTCCTAATTGAGGCCTATTTCAAGAGAGAGAAAGGGCAAAAAAATGGGTTTTCTCTCATATTCAAAGATTAAATTTGACATAGAGATAGGAGGAAATAATGGGTCTTATAATATTCCATTTTTTTCTTAGTATAATTTTTACAACTCCATACGCAAGGAGGTTTACAATTTTTTAGGGTTACAAGGAAACTAGGCCTAATGAGGGATTAAGGAGCAAAACAAGTTCTTGGGAGTTGTTAAAAGAACCACAATGGTTTTTTTAAGACATGATAACATATTTTAAGTGTTAGGTTGTGGAGCTAAAAGCTTCACTGATGCAAATGGAGGAGGATGCTGAGTTGCAGAGCAACCGATGCCAGTCTGATCAACCGACGTCGATCATATACAGGGTGCAGAGCAGCCGACATCGACAGGAATCGACCGACGTTAGTCATCCCCAGTCAGACTGGGACCAACGTCGATCACCTATGTGTTCTAGAACTATTTGTTGCATGAACAGTTAGTTTGTTGAACGGCCAATTTGCATGTTGAAGGCTAATTATAGTCTTGAGTTGCGTGTCTAATTATTGTAATTAAGAAGTCTAATTATTGTTTACATGAGGTCTATTTAAGACTCATGGGCTGTATTGTAATTAAGGCAAGAAAAAATTTCTTCCAGTTGTAGGATCTTGGTCAACAGGTGTGCAAGGCCACGTTTAGGAGATCTACATGGTAAGTAAGATTAGGTTGATTTATAGGTTGTTGCAAGATTAAGGAGATCTACTTGAAGTACTTTTGAGTGCTTGGTACTAGCAGTGTTGAGACTGACTAGTTGGAGGTGAACAACAATTTTGTGTGTGAGTTGTTTGTTGGGATCGTAGTTGAGAGAGAGCTTTGAGGGAAGATTACTGAAAGTCCTAGAGGTGTGGGAAGCCTTGTCAGATGGTTGGCAAAGGGAAAGTGAAGCTGAAATTGTAGACGAGAAATACATGGGTGTTGAAGGAGGTCATGCATATCCTAGTCCTGAACCAGAATTTGATTTCTATAAGAAGTTTGGGTGATGAGGGATGCACAGTAACTCTCACAGCAGACTCTTGGAAGGTTACCAAGGGTGCACTTGTTTTAGCAAGGGGTAAGAAAGTAGGTACTCTTTATCTATCTACTTGTATTACTAATTCTTCTTCTGGTTTATCTACTTCAACTATAGATTCGAAGATGTGGCTTCATAGGCTTGGTCACATGAATAAGAAGGAGATGCATGTTCTTGAATCAAAGGGTAAGAGTTCAGATCTAGAAAACATAGAATGAGATTTCTATAAGCAACAAAAGAAAGTGAGGTTTCTTGATACACTTGCTACAAAAAAGGATCAGGTTTATGGCACAAACAAGGAATTTGATGTTTTTGACAAGAGAAAGAAAGTCTTGGTGTTCCAGGAGAAGATGACGGAATAGATCAGTCACAGGGGATGAATAATTTTGAGCAGGACAGTTAGGACAAGGGTGTGATTCAAAGCAAGCTCACAGGGGAAAAGTCATCACTCATAGGCAAACATAGGTACTTAGCGTCGATCAGGGGGAACCGACGTCAAACAGACAGTCACCGACATCAGTCATGTGTAGATCAGAGGAGTCGATGGTGTCAGGCAGGTAAAGAAAATGGAACCGACATTGACAAAATGGACACTGGCATCGGTCAAGAAAATGGCGTCGGTAGTCAGGGCAGTCACATGGGACCGACGTCGATCAGATGCAGGCTGAGAGGTGACCGACATCAGTCACTGTTAAAATGGATTATGGGCAGACAACAAATTGTCAAGGAGTCTCAAACACCCATGTGGAGGACTAAAAGGGTGAACAAGCCTCAAATTTGTTATTCCCCTTCTTTAGATTACTTGTTACCTGTGTATCCCTCATCACCCAAACTTCTTACAAAAATCAAATTCCACTTCAGGACTAGGATATGCATGACCTCCTTCAACACCCATGTGTTGCCCATCCTAGCAATTTCAGCTTCACTTTCCCTTTGCCAACCATTTGACAAGGCTTACCATCCCCTAAATAAATCTCTCTAAAGTCTCCCCGGACATACTCATGAAAAAATTCTCTATTTGAGGATGCATGAAAAGAGGCACCAGAATCTAAAACCCAAGATTCGACTTTATCCAAGGAACATACCAGAGCATCCTATCCAACAATACTTGCAACAATACCTGCAACCCCTACTTCTTTAGTTCCTTCTTGCTGATCTTCAACCAACCAACAATCTTTCTTTACATACCCTTTCTTTTCACAATTCCAGCAGATTTTCCTGCCGGGCCTGGATCTAGATCTCCTGCCTATCTTTGACCTTGATCTCCCTTGCTCGATCTTCTCTCTTTGCCTTCCCTTGCTTTCAACACTCAAAGCATTCCCTGATGATTCACCTGTGCTTTTCCTATGAATTTCTTCATTCAAGATTACACCAACATCATCCACTTTTAAGATATTTGAAGCCGACACAATATTACTAACTGCCATTATCAAACTGTCCCAACTTTCAGGTAATGAGCATAAGATTAAGAGAGCCTTAATTTCATCATCAAAGACAATATTGACTAAATTTAACTGGTTTACCAAACCATGGAAATCACTAGAGATGACTATGTACCGATCCACCTTCTTGCATTTGCAAATTAAATAACTGCTTCATAAGAAATACCTTATTCGAAGCTGAGGATTTTTCATACAAATTTGCTAAAGATTCCATCAACTCTACCATTGTCTTAGCCTGTGATAAGTTGGAAATCATAGACGATGCCAGGCTCAACCTTATAGTTCCCAGAGCCTTCCGATCAAGAACCTCCCATTCTTCATCCTTCATATCCAAGGGCTTGCATACAACCCCACCCAGTGGTAAGTACAGATCTTTCTAATACAGATAATCCTCTATCTGCATCCTCCATAATTGATAATTCATGCCATTGAATTTCTCCATCCTTAGCTTACTTTCTTCTGCCATTACTACTCCCACTCAATCAAAAACCCCTGAGAGTGACCTGTAATCAAACACAAAACCTGCTCCCTGCAACCTTAGCTCTGATACCAACTGATAGGAATCTAGAACAACAAACATGCTCTGACTCCACTATTAGGATCTAGGAAGCACCATTGATTACCATGTAGAAGCAACTTAATATACAGAATTAAACCAGAAGTAACAAGTAACTAGAAATAGAAACAACACAGAATATGAGAGGCAACACACAATTGTATTCAACTCATTCTAGAAGGAAATACAATGAAGAAAATCACACTTTCTTCTCACACCTCTCAAATGTATAGATCTCTTTCCCTCAAGAGTTATCTTCTCTCAATACAAGTCACAACAAATGGCTAACATAGAGCTATTATTCACCTCAACCAATCAGTATCAATACTGCCAGTACAACTGAGTATGAACTGGTACTCCAAGTAGATCTCACCTGATCTTGCTCCTTGATGTGTTGCTGTCACCTTGGATCTTGCTACCTCACAGATCTCCTTTTGACCCTTGCACACACACACCCTTGCAGATCAACCGACCTTACTTACCCATGTAGATCTCCTCCATGATCTTGCAACAACATGCAGATCAACCCTGATCTTACATACCTGGAAGAACCCCTATGATTCCACCAATGGAAGAACTCTTCTGGTTCTACACTTTACAATATAGCCCCATGGGTCTATTATATAGATCCCATGCATACAATAATTTAGACAAGCAGCTCAAGACTCGAACTAGTCTTTAACATGCAAACAACCCATTCAACTAACTGACTGTTCATCAACAACCAGTTCTGGAACCGCACAGGTGACCGACGTCGGTCCCTATCTGCCTAGAGGTGACCGACGTCGGCCGACTCCTGCCGATGTTGGTTGCTTTTTGTCGACCCCTGCCTGACGTCAGTGTGGCCTGTCGATGTCGACGACTGTGACACTCAGCAACCCTCCATGTTTGCATCTGAGTGAAGCTTTTAGCTCCACAACCTAACATTAAGACCATTCATTGAGTTTTGGTGATTTGAAGAAGATGCACTTGAGTTTTGAGGCACTTGGACCAAATTAGTTGTGAGAAATGAAGAGTCTCAAGACACCTTGGCACATGAATGATAGAATGTCAGATTAGAGGAGTTTATTAAGGTATGGAATATGTTAAATTATTTTCTCAACATCATTTTATGGTGAGTTCATGATTTTTAAGTCCATTTGTCACTCATTTCATCCAAATAAGGGTAATTTTTAAGAAGTTAGTCAAGGCGTCAAGCAAGTTATAACACCTACGCCACATGGAGGGTCAAAGCATCTTGAAGAGTAAGACACATGGTATTAGAGGTATATTTTACTATCTCATAACTCCCCTTCTTGTTTTAACTCTCATGGACACTTGTCAATCCTTCTCTACTATGCCCCTCTCTCTTCACCATTCTCTATATAAGCAACCACTTTTGGCTAAGTTTATAGAATCCACACCTAGTATGGCAAAGCCTAGCTAGTTTGAGTACTATATTGTAATTTGAATAAATATTTCAAGCTAGTTTTGAGTTCATAATTTTTTGTCTAAGTGTGTGAAGTAGTGCATAGATGAATGACAAGTGATAACCATCTATCCTTGTGTTCACCATCTAACATGTCACATGAAGTGTAGTTAGTTTCTTTTGTTAAAGGTACAATAACTGAGAGGGGGAGGTGAATCAGTGAGTCTAGATATTTCAATTTCAATTGTAGTCCTTTCTTACTCTTAATCAATTACCACAAACATTCATGAAGCATAGACATTATTCATAACAATCAACAAGAGAGACAATGCAAGATCAAACACATAACACTTTATATAAGTGGGAAACCCTCTTGGGGAATAAAACCCACTCTCAAGCGTACAAACACTTAGACTACTTGTCATATAAGGTATTACAAACCACAAACTAATCATGTCTTCCTAACTAGGATTTAGTGAAACACCTATTTCACAAGAAGCACTTGTCCCTAAGATGATAAAATCCTTTCGAACACTTGCCTTTAGTGAAACACCTATTTCACAAAGAAGAAATACCCCTAAGGAAGACCAAGTCCTTTAAACCCTCGTTTTAACACCTCCACCTTTGAATTGATGTCTTCAACACTTGATGATAGAACTCTGATTATCACTCTTCACCTTCACTCAACACTCCCTATTGGCTAAAGCACATTACATACTTGAACCAACACATAAAGATCAATTAAGACACATTACATATCATAACTAACCCCACTTCTTCAACTCTACACACTTAGTGCATCCAAATACACCTTTTGGATCACACTTCACTCCTTAGCAAAAACATTATCATGACATCAACAAAATTACCAAATAGTCATACACATTGTCCACACTCTAAAGTAGCTATCAGATCAACCACCAAGCTGACATAGACACGATCTATCCTTTGCTCATCCTCAACCTACATGAGCACTATTCAGACATCAAAAATATGACCTACAAGTCATACACACAATCCTCAATCTTCTCTTCTCATCAACCTAGCCATTAGGAATACTTAGCCTCTTCTCTTATTCACTTCAATGCACACACCACTCCCACAAGCCTTCTCTAAAATCTCACATGCAAGTCTCTTAAAAATCTAGAAACCAACACATTTCATTTCACTATATATAGAGCATCCATGAATTAACAAGACCATAATATTTCCTTGTCAGCCAAAATACATGCCTTCACCCTTAAGTCATCTTACATGGGTCACACTTAAGCACAATCTACTTTAAAATAGGCCTAAGTCACTTTTAGATACTATGGAGACCCATTCAAGTCTTTGACACTTATTTGAGAAAGCAAAGAACATAGGAACATTTTCCAACAACACGAACCCATTATAAATTATGTATAGGTCCCCCTTAAGTGCCAATAATCATCACAGTACCCTTTAGCTTAAGCTAAAATTGCTCAAACACTTCTCTGTACACACAATAATTATAAATGAAAACATAGTTGACTTCTAAACCATTATTCAAACTTTAAACAATTGATCAAACCTTCATAATATGCACACAAATCATCCTTATAGAGTCTAAAACACTCCCTGATATCCAATTAAACATGAGATATTGAAACAACATCACAACAAGCTCAAATATCCTTCGCAGGTCACTTATAGAACATATACGAAGACATAGTCAACTTTGGAGCTCAATATCTTTGTTTGTACACACTTCCATATCTTCAAATAGGTTGATTAGATGCACCATGGAGTCATCTTCATCTTTGGTTTTTGCTACACTATCAAAATCTACCTGGATCAAAAGTTATGGCCCAAAAACTAGACACTAATCTTTCTTTCATAAATTCAAATATTTAAATGTCAATGATCATAATTAAACATCAAACACTATGCTCGTATCTTGTATCCCTACTGCTTAGATCAAATACACACCATTAATCTTGTTCAATAATTAAAACATAGGCACCAATGCTCAAACTTTAAACCTTAGTCACTTTGACCTCATCTCATGCACCCTTGTAATTTTGACTCAATACACACCATCGATCTCTATGGATCAACTAGGTCTTTAACTATCAATGCTCACTGTTTGATCAATTTGTAAAAAACACCCACTCACCGTTAGATCTTTATCCTTTACTTTTTCTCAGTCATTAAACAACATGCACTTCTTTCCATCTCACTGCTTCCTATCATCTTGGAATACACATGCTCCATTGATCTTCTGTAAGATGCTCGATCTTTATATTTTCTAAACAACTATCACATTGACCAATTTCAATATGCTCAGAAAGCCTACTTTGGACCTCAATAACTTCTTCTACGCTTACATGCATGATCTCAAATTTAGACCATATGATCTCCTCACATAGAAAAATCCATCCATATAATAAAATACTCATGTATCCTTCATGTGTGTGAGATATATCACCATTAAAATACCTTCTCAAAATCTTCTGCCACAAAGCCAACTATGCTTAGAAACTACTTGGGAGGCCAACTTTGCACTTGCATAACTTTTGTTGCGCTTCAGTGCATAACCTAAAATTTAGCAAAAATAAACTAGGCTCAAAACTAAACAAACCCATATAATCATCTTCTCCTTAAACATCCATACATGTGATATATTCCATCATCAAAATTCTTACTTGGCTCTTCTTGCCACTTTGTAAATTTGGCTAAGAATGGGAAAATATTGTCAAAATGCCTAGGAGCCCAAATTTACAACCACATATCTTTGACTGCACTTAGGTGCATGACCCAATATTTATCACATATCAACTAGGTACAAATTTGATCACAACCATGTGACCAACTACCCCTGACTCATCCACATGTGGTAATGGTGATGTCATCAAACTACCTACTCAGATTTTCTACCACTGGACCCAAAATGTCTAGATGAACACTATGGACAACCAGATGATTTCCAATTATGCACATAAGAAATCAACACTTATAAAAAATCTTAGGGACCTATTTCACATGATCAATACTCCATACTCATCCCTGAACATCTTTAACCATGTAAACTCTGATGATAAACCAAGCATACTTCAAACACACTAGGAAAAACACATTACACAATTTGTCATTGTTACTTAGGCTATCAAAGTGCTTTATCAAATCACTAGGACACCTTTATGACATCATCATGACATCACTAAAAACTCTCCATCAATCTCCCCCTTTGTCATTGATGTCAACAAACATCATATAACTCACCACCTCTCTTTTCAAGCACTCATATAATAAGAAATTTCTCCCCCTTTGACATAGTGACAAAGTGGGAACACTATGATATTAAGGACTTGAAAATACCACCAATAGGAGAGGACCATCTTATAAAGATGATACAAACTCCCCCTTACCTTAAGCCTACCTTTTCTTGCCTTGACACCTTCCTCTTGCTCAATGCCAACACTCTTCTTTAATCAAGCACAACAACTAATGAAGAAAGAACACACAAAACACTAAAATCTGATGGAACTTACCAAGAGACATTTGAGAGAGACTCCCCCTAATTTTTTTGATCAATTTCACCTTCTGGGCATCTTTAGATCTCCATACAACATGAAGAACCACCTCATAGGCTTACTAGCCTTCTCTCTCAAGCCACCTCAAGGACCACCAACAAAAAATTATGCCACTCACCAAATAGGAAACATTCTCTAAAAAAAACTTGATAACTCACCTTGAAATACTCATGCCTTTCTCTTTTGGAGAAACTAAATAAAAAAATACATCTTGAATACTAGGCATGTCTAGACTCCTTGTAGCCCTACCTAGAACTTACAGATCCCACAACTTTCTATAGACACAACTTTATGACTTGAAACAATGTATATAGATCACTCTCATATGCCCCCTCAAGCACACCAATTTTTAATAACTAGATAAACCTTTGCAACATACTTCCTTCACAAACCAACTTGCCAATTAGGCTTCCAATTTGATAAAAACTTGAATAACTTGAGAACCATAAACCTTCAAATCCATGTGAATCTTGATTTGACAACCCAATTTACCATTCAACCTATTGAGAAGCCTCAGACCTCAACTCATAAGGCAAACCATGTTTCTAGTAGAGCCTAAAGCCCTATCATCTCAAAATAAATAAGGTCAACACAACACCTTCCAGTCAACATCCACCTCTAAAACTTTTTGTACACCTAGAGATAACCATTACACACTTTTGGACCAAGATTTGAGCTTCTAAACCAATGGTAACCTTGACTTACTATAACACATTTTAGGACCTACAAGCTCTTAAGCACAAACTGGGAAACCCAAGAACTAACAAAAATCTCCAAATTGACTTCAACATACCTTCAAATCACAAAACCACCTAGAGCATGATAGATTAAGGTCAACATACCTTTTTATACAAAAAAATTATCTTGATAAATAACAAATCCTCCTTCGATATCTAGGAACCTTCAATCTGACCCTGTAGACTACTCCATCTATAGTTATCAACATCATGACATCATTTTGACATCACCACAACTTAACTTCCACCTGGACATTCCTGATCTAACTAAAAATACTCATCTCTAGCCTTCTAGAACCTTTATAAAAACACCACAACAATACTTGCTTCTCCATGGAAATGAGTCTCTTAAGAAGCATAGATAAAGATACTTCACATATGCTCCCCCTCACATAATGCATGTCTTCAAGCCACTAAACTTCTATGACATACAAAACTACTTAACAAGCCTTAACATGCTTATCAAGATCTATGACTAGGCCTAAAAGAAAGGTCTTTAACTTAGAGGCTCACTTGGCATCTACCACAGAATGATAGGTAGATAGATATTTAAAACTCACCTTTATACCAAACCATCTAATCCATGATCAACAAGCTGACTCATTCTCAAGATAGGACCATTGAGATTCTTCACAAGCTCCTTTTTTTCCAAAAAATAAATATATAAAAAAGAATGCATAAACCTACCTTCTTTTCATACCTTCACATCAATAATGTCTGACAACCACCAAGCTTCCTCTGACTAACAAGTATCTCCTTGAAGCCTAGATAGAGACATCCTAACCCATAATGTCCTAGAACAATGTGAAACTAGGAGTTTCCCACAACTCCTTATATTCCTTGGTCATATGATATTGATAGTTCTTCTTCTCCTTAGGCTTAAAACTAGACTCAATCAAAACCTTGGCTTTCTGCTTGAGTTTGACTTGAAATAACTTTTAATTTTCATTTTTTATCTAAACATTTGACATATTATTTATTTTAGACTTATCAACAAATGCTGACAAAATAAACTCTTGAATTTCCTTCACTTCTGATCCTTTTTCCACATTGGCAACTAATCCATCAAGACTCTTAGACACAATATGATTAGTCTCCTTAGTATTTATTGCCTCGGGTCTCCATACCATAGTTTGACTCTTCTCATCTTTTTCAACCAACTTATCAACTTAACCTTTAAGTTTAGACTAATTTGTAACACATTCTTCTAAAGCAACTTTCTTATCAACCTTTGGACTAGCGTGATTAAAACTGATAATCTTTGGTCTCCATAACCAAGAATGATATTTATTATGCAAAATGGGAAATTCATGTCATTTGAAATACCTTGACGACCTATTAGCTCCACTTGGACATAATTTAGCAGAGTGTCCAACCTTATGAAAACTGAAACAAGTAATGTTTTTCATGCCTTTTGACAGATTTGAACTATGATCAATCTTTGGCCAAATATTCCTTCTATCATAGCTCCATGAATGTCCATACTTGACTGACTTCATTATACAATTCTTAGCTTTATGACCATAATTATTACATGTATAACAATGACCATGAAATAAAATATCATACCTTGAATCATTTGGTTGTCTAACAAACCTTATTTCATTGCTCTTGACTTGATATGACTTCTTTTGATCTTCTTTAATCTTGCTTATCTTGAAAACAAATTGCTCATGCTCATCCATTAATGAACCTCGCTTGGTTTCCAATTGAATGCTCTCATTCTCTTTATCTCTTATACTTGAAATTGTAGCCATTAACTGACCTTTGTGAACTTGGATAGCCTCCTTATCAATCTTAGCTTCTTTAGCCATGTCATCCTTTACTATACATGCTTTATCAAACTTCCCTAAAGCTAACTAATTTGTGATTCAAGACCATTGATTGTATTCCTCATTTTATGATTCCTCTTCTTCTACTCCTTTAGTTCATCAATTACATTCATGAGCTCAGATTCTAGATCAAATTCTTCTTCCTTATTGTCATCTTCTCTACTATTATGGGAAGCTTCTTTATCAAACATGATGTCTTTTTCTTTTGAACTCAAAATTATCTTAGCATCTACTAGTTGAACCTTGAGATCATTGATTATATTATCATCCTCTTTGGCATCCTTCTTCAAAGTACATATCTATTCTTTAAGTGCCTTGATCACAACCATCCACTATTGATTTTCTTTCTTCAACTACTTATCCATCTTTGTACCTACTTAGGATCAACTTCAAGCTATTAGGATTCCTCCAAAGGACCCATTCTGATACCAATTGTTAGAGGTACAATCATTGAGAGGATGGGGGGTGAATCAATAAACCCAGATATTTCAATTTCAACTATATTCCTTTCTTATTCGTAATCATTTACCACAAGCATTCATGAAGCATACACATTATTCATAGCAATCAACAAGAGAGATAATGAAATATCGAGCACATAACACAAGACATATGTGATAAACCCTCTTATGGAATAAAACCCAATTTAAATCTTGAAAACACTTGGACTACTTGTCTTATAAGGTATTACAAACTAAAGACTGGTCATGTCCTCTTGATCAGGATTTAGTGAAATACCTGTTTCACAAGTAGCACTTACCCCTAAGATGATCAACACCTTTAGACCACTTACCTTTAGTGAAACACCTGTTTCACAATGAATAAGTATCCCTAAGGAAGACCAAGTCCTTTAGAACCTCCTTTTAACACTTCCACCTTTGAATTGATGTATTCAACACCAAATGATGGAACTCTAATTATCACTCTTCACCCTCAATCAAAACTCCCTGTTGGCCAAAACACATTACATACTTGAACTAACACACAAAGATCAATTAGGACACATTACATATCCCAACTAACCCCACTTCTTCAACTCTACACACTTAGTGCATCCAAATCCACCTTTTGGATCATACTTCACTCCTCAGTAACAACTCTATCACCACATCAACACCATTACCAAATGTTCATACAAATAGTCCACACTCTAAGCTATCCCTCAAATCATCCACCAAGCTCACACAGACACCATCTATCCTTCACTCATCCTCAACCTTCATTAGCACTATTCAGATAACAAATATATGAACTACAAGTCATACACATAGTCCTTAATCTTCTCTATTCATCAACCCAACCATTGGGCATACTTAAGATCTTCTCTTCTTCACTTCCACAAGCCTTCTCTAAAATCTCACATTCAAGTCTCTTAAAAATATAGAAACTAACACATTTGTTTCACTATATATAGAGCATCCATGAATTAACAAGACCACAATCTTTCCTTGTTGGCAACAATACATGCCTTTACCCTTAAGGCATCTCACATGGGTCACACTGAAGCACAATCCTCTTTCAAATAGGTCTAAGTCACTTTTAGATCCTATGAAGACCCATTCAACTCTTTGAGACTTCTTCAAGAAAACAAAGAACATAGGAATATTTTCCAATAGTATGGACCCATTTTAAATTATATATTGATCCCCCTTAAGTGCCAACAATCATCATAATGCCCTTTAACTTAAGACCAAATTATTCAAACACTTCTCTACACACACAATCATTACAAATGAAAACATAATCAAATTATAAACCATTATTCATATTTTGAATGATTAATTAAACCTTTATAATGCACATAGATCATCCTTATAGAGTCTACAACACTCCCCAATATCCAATTCAACATGAGATATCAAAACAACATCAAAAGAAGCTTGAATATCCTTCTCAGGTCACTTGCAGACATATATGAAAATATAGACAACTTTAGAGATCAATATCATTATCTACACACAATTTCATATCTTCAAATTAGGCTCATTAATTTTACAATGGATTCCTATTCATATTTAATTTTAATTGCACTATTAAGATCTGCTTGGATCAAAAGTTATGGCCCAAAAACTAGACACTAGTCTTTCCTTCATAAATATAAATATTTAAATTTCAATGGTCACAGTTAAACATCGAGCACTATGATTGCATCTAATGTCCCCACTGCTCAAATAAAATACACACCATCAATGCACCAATGCTCAAACATTAAACCTTAGTCACTTTGACCTCATCTTATGTACCCTTTCAATGTTGACTCAATACTCACTGTTGATCTCTACAGATCAACCAGTACTTTTACTATCAATGCTCATCATTAAATCAATCTATATGAATACCTACTCACTATTAGATATTTATCCTTTACATGTGATCAATCATTAAACAACATGAACTTTTTTCCATCTCACTTCTTCCTTTCATCTTGGAACACATTCACTCCATTGATCTTCTATAAGATGCTTGATCTTTATCTTTGCTAAACATGTATCACATTGACCCATTTGAATCTACGTATACCATTAGATCTGGAAGTAAGTACTCTTATGAACCATTAGACCTCCACTAGGTCTAGATCTTTAACATCATGCAAATTGACTATGGGGACTAACTACAATACACCTGGAAAGCCTACTTTGAACCTCAATAACTTCTGCACTTAGATGCATGATCTCAAATTTGGACCTTATGAAATCCTTCCATAGGATAATCCATCTAAATAAAAAAATGCTCCTATAACCTTCACATGTGTGATATATATTTCCAATAAAATTCCTTCTCAAAATCTTCTGTCATAGAGCCAACTATGCTTAGAAACTGCCTGGGAGGCCAACTTTGCACTTGTAAACTTTTGTTGCACTTCTGTGCATGACCTAAAATTTATCATAAATGAACTAATCTCAAAATTTAATAAACCAATATGATCATATTTTCTTGACACATCCACACATGCGATATATGCCATCATCAAAATTCTTACTTGGCTTTTCTTGCCACTTTGTAAATTTGGCTAAGTATGGGAAAACATTGTCAAAATGCCTAGGAGCCCAACTTTGCACCCACATATCATTGAATGCACTTAGGTGCATGACCTAAGATTTAGTGCAAAGAAACTAGGTAAAAATTTGATCACAAACATATGACCAACTCCCCTTGACTCATACAAATGTGGTAATGGTGACATCATCAAATTACCTACTTAGATTTCTACCACTGGACCTAAAATGTCTAGATAAACACTATGGACAACCAGATGATTTTCACTTATGCACATAAGCACTCAAATATTATAAAAACATCTTATGGACCTCTTTCAAATTCTCAATACTCCATACTCATCCCTAAACATATTTAACCATGCAAATTCTGATGATCAACCAAGAATAATTTAAGCATACTAGGATAAACACATTGCACACTTTGTCATTATCACTTAGGCTATCAAATCACTTTATCCACTCACTAGGACACCTCTAAGAAATCACCATGACATCACTGACAACTCTCTAACATCTTTTTCTATCTATAAGTGTAAAAGAAAGCATTAATGTCTACAATTAGACCTTTCATTCATCCACCTTGAAGAAGTGCATTGCATAATACCTTCATGTTTGAAATTCTTAAGTTAGAGAAATATAAGATGTTGAAATTATTTTTGTGAGTCATATTTCATAGTTAAATTACATGGTAGTCTAGTGGATATTAACTTGGTGCATCACCTAATTAGATAGGTTCCTTTCAATTTATTTCTATCCCTTTTCATCCAAACAAGCTAAGTAATATAGGTGATGAACTTCAATAAACATATCAAGGGAGATATCATTTTAATCTAGAGGTTTACCCCTACAATAGACAACCCACAAGTATGTGGGTAATCCCATGTTCCATTCAATTAGAAGAAGACTTGAACTACCTCTCCATGAGTGACAACATGACTTCATACCTCATGTTGGTTTGCTCTCTTATTCACATTTGTGAATCATCAAATTTACCCCTTTGCCTTCATTCCCTTGTAACCTTGCTCTATTACCACTTTTTGAACCATTTATTAGAGGAATAATAGGAATTTATTCAATGGTAAAACCTTACATTATTTTCATACAAAGAAACCCTTTATAAGCTTTTAAGAAGTTTACCAATGGTAACAACCCAATGAGTTCAATCACCTATGAAACTAACCTACTAAAAAGTAAAAAAAATATAATAAATCACTAATGGGGGTGTCACATAAAGTGATTCATGCCCATATACATTTATTAGAATATTAAACTAAACTAATAACCAGGATCAACTGACTCAACATAACTATCTAGGGTTATAGCCATTCTTATAATCTTTCAATTGTATGAGGGTAGAAGCATGTGAATAATGCAACCACATTTTCAAAAAAAAGAAGTAGCTAAGGTTTACTACCAAATAATCAGTACATATTCTGATCTTAATATAAAAAATATAATATTAGAGATAGAAAAAGGAGAGACAAGTTTCAAATGGTGGGTTGAGGGAATCACTTGGAAAGGATGAGGCGAATGAGGAATTATGTAAGGCATGAAATGCCTGGTAGGATTCGTATTTGAACCTCTCCATTTGGTTTCATATATCGATAAATAGACAGTGGCACCCAAATACAGTATCATATAATGAAATGAGAATGAGAATGACAAATAATAACCAAAACTCAAGGCATGGAATGCTTGTTAGGATTCCTATTTGGACCTCTCCATTTGGTTTCATCTATCAATAAATAGATAGTGGCACCCAAATACAGTATCATAAATTGAAATGAGAATGAGAAGGACAAGAAATAACCAAAAATCACTTCTAAATCAATGATTGCTTTTATTTCATCTGGCTAGCTTCTAGATTTTCTATCTTACTCATTTGGAAACCTTCAAAATGCATTATAAAATAAAATCCAATAAATCAAAAAATATAAAAATTAGAGATAGGGTGAAGTAGAGGCTCAAAATAAAAATGCCTCATAATACCCCAATGAAAATTCTCCCAAAAACTATGCTATAGAGATCAACTCAATACTTATCCTCTGTCTCCTTGTTTTGCCTCATTATTTTGTTTCCTTTTTATCTTGTCCACTCTACCCAACCCAAGGTCAATAGCTTCATGAATTTTCATTTTTTATAATAAAATTATTTTAATCAATAATCAATTTACATATAATGATAACCTTTGACAACAATGATTTTATAGATGATTAAAATGTCCCTTAAGATCAAGACTATGATCATGGTATTTGTGAAAAGTGAGAACTATTAAGTGCCTTAAATAATGACACTTAAGTCTACAATGTTGATATAAGTGACATTAAAACTTGATATTATAAGAGGCCTGCATAATCCTAGTTCATAAAGTTATAAATAACAAGCACTATTGGCATTATGCCAATCACAACTGCTAAAATAAACTATTAAAAATTATCGATAAAATACATGCATAATAATAGCTTAAACATCATAAAAAATTAAATTAATGGTGGAAATGTGTATCTCTCTCTCTCATCATTTTACCTATGTATACCTATATGCCACTGCTACAATTGTTTGTTAGATTCTTTCTTTCCCAAGTCTAGCTCATCCATTGGACTACCTATAAGCATGCAAAAAAGTATTATAAACACCTACAAGGAGAAAAAATATAAATATGATATTGATTAAGATAAAACCATAATGTAAATAATTTAATAACATGAAGTAATATCAAAACTCAATAACTGTATATAACTCACATCATCAATATAGTTCAAAATGACAAGGCAATGCATGAAAACAACAAGGGAAATTATTGCAAAAGTTTTGCAAGCACATTATTTAATGCTTATAAAATTGATAAATGACATCTAGTTCCCACTAAAGTGGTAACTTGTTAGTGCCTACACAAATAAGTGAGGACAACAGTGTTGAAAAATATATTCATCTTCTCAAGTGGTACTTTTCTGACTCAGTTGATCCCATTGGACTAACACCTACTGAATATCCCATTTTCACAATTTAACACCACAAAGGTTTAGGATCTTGATTGTGTCCATTTGTATTGTATCTTCTTCTATCACATGAATATCCCATTTTCACAATTTAACACTGCAAAGGGTCATGATCCTGATTGTGTCTATTTGCATTATATCTTCTCACCTGAAGAGTATTATAATCCAAAATATGAGAAGGATAAAACACATATTTTCTCAACAAAGCAACATGAAACACATCATGGATTTTAGAAAGAGGAGTAGGACCTAGATGATAAGTAGTATGGATGATATTGTCCATAATGTCGATTAGATTGACAAAGCATGGCACCCATTTTGATGCCTTTCCAAACTTCATAGAAATTTTTTGAGGCCTAACTATTATAAAATCCTTATCCTAAACTTTAAATTTATAGGTGATCTTTTTAAATCTACATAAATATTGTGTCAATTAAAGGGAACTTTAAATCTTTATTGGACAAGATCCAATTGTGTGTCATACTCATGTAGGTTTTTAGATCTTAGATCTAATCTATTTTACAAAAATTCCTAGCCAAGGGGATTTGAACATTTTCATCCATACAAGACTTAAAAAAGATTCATCTTAATCACATAATGATAAGTTTCATTATAAGTAAATTCAATTATGTGGAGACAACCTTCCCATTTATACTTCTAGTTCATTACATATGACATTAACATATATTTAGACAATTGGTTCAATGTTTTAGTTTGACCATCCATTTTTGGATGATATTCAAAAATAAAATTTAATCATGTCCCAAATGAAGTAGTAAAAAAATGAAGCATTCAAAGTTTTCAAAAAACTTAAAGTAAACAATTTATCTTGATTTGAGATGATAACTTTAAGGGCTCCGTGAAACCAAATAATTTACTTCAAAATTTAATACAAAATTAAGAGAATCATTAGTAATATTATAATAAAATGTGCAACCTCTTTTAATTTATCAGTTATCACCAAAATAGTATCATGTTGGATTCAAGACTTAGGTTGTTATATGAAATCCATAGAATTTACAACCTATTTATCTTTTGGTATAACATGGTGATAGAGAAAACCATATGGATGGTAGTGCTAAGCTTTAATATGCTGGCATTCAAAGATGTTTTACACAAAATAAACAATAAATTTCCTTAATACATGCCAATATTAGAATATTTTCAGTTCATGTGTCAGCTTAGTGACACATGGATGAACATAATGAGGTGTGATATGCACTTATAACACTCGCTCCTTTAAATTTCAAAATTAGGAACATAGATTATAAATTTTTACCTTTTAAATACATCTAAGTCCCAAGAATAATTAGAAAATGCTCAGCCATAGGTTATTTGGCTAATTCTTTATAAATGTCCTTATAAATACCATTAATTAATTATTGTTCCAACATAAATTTTTGAAATTAAACTTCAAAACAAAAAGTTCATCAAGATAAGTGCATCTTATAAGTACATAAACAAAATGATTTTAATTACCTTTAACATAAGAAATATCCATATCGAAATGACTGAGAAATTATAACTGTCTACACTACCTTGCATTTTCATACAAGTGTTCAAGGCTACGATGATTAGATTCTACTTTAAATTTTTTCCCAAACATAAAATATTTCCACTACTTGAGTACATGCACAACTACTGCAAGCTATATATATCATGGGTAGGTAAATTATATTCATGTGCTTTGAACTTGAGAGATTCATAAGCAACCACCTTTCTATATTTAGTCAGAACAACCTCAAAACCATTAACAGATGCATCGACCTAGATTGAAAAATCTCCTTTAGGATTTGGAATGATAAGAACATGAGCATAATTGAAAAAATCATTAAGCCTTTGAAAATCTTCTTAAAACTAAGAGGTCCATCCTTTATGATGAAAATAAGTGATAGGATTAACTATTCTAGAATTTTTTTCAAAAAAGTTGTGGTAGTGCCCCAATAATCCCATGAAGCTTCACATTTCATGAACATTTATAAGAGCCAAACACTCCTTGATGGATATAATCTTAGTAGGATCAATATAAATCCCTTCCTTATAACTTTTATGCCCCAAATAATGCATTCTATATTGATAAAAGTAAAATTTATAAAGTTTACCATGCAACTTGTGTTTTCTTAGTTTCTGCAATACTAAGCACAAATGTTGCTCATGCTTAGCTTTATTACTAAAATAAAAAAAGGGTATCATCCAATTAAATCATCACAAACTAATCTAAAAAATCATTGAACATGACGTACACTAAGTTTATAAATGAAGTAGGTGCATTGGTCAAGCCAAAGGGCATGCCATTGAAATCATAATGGCCATATCGAGTTATAATGCAATTTTATGTATATATTATTATTTGATTCAAATTTAGTGATACACTAATTAAAGATCAATATTAGAGATAATTGTAACACCTTAATTTGATAAAAAATATCATCAATCCTTAGTAAATGATTTTTTTTAAATTGTGATCTTGTTCAACATCTTGTAGTCAATGTAAATTATCAATATTCCATCATTATTATTGGTGAAGACAACAAAATATATCCAAGATGAAACACTTTGGCTTATTATCCATTTAATCACAAGTTCTTGTAGTTGAATCTTAAGTTATTTTATATCTACCACATTGATCCTATATGGTGCTATAGATGTAGGTGCAGATCTAGGCAAAATATCAATTGCAAAATCAATCTCCCTTTTTAGAGGAAAACTAGGAAGCTCTTTAGGAAATATACACTTTAATTTTATCAAGATTAAAAGCCTCTTAAGGTAGGTTATTTATTTTTAGAGAGTTATTTCATTTGAATAGTGTACAACTTGTATCCCTTACAATATTATTTATTCTTCTACAAGGTTGAAAGGATCTTACAAGTCATGGGTATCAAAATACCTTAGATTTCCACCATATTTCCAAAGCCATGAATATATTGCACCTTTTTCTAAAATAATCAATTCTAGATTAATGTTTTTGCAACCAATCCATGCCAAGAATCTGGTCATAAGGCCCTAAAGTTTCCAAAAATAAGTTCAACTTGATCTTAAAAATCTTATATCACATGTACTTTATTCCATGCATTCCAAAAATAAAACTCTCTTCCCTATGATAGATTATACCTCCCATCATTCTCTTAATATAATGGGTTTAATTTTACATTTACTAGTAGTACAAGGAGAAATAAAAATGTTTGATGCACTAGAATAAATCTAAGAAAATAAACATAAACCAAAAATTATACCTCAAGTTTCAATTGGGGTGGACTGCAAACCTTCATTCCAATTATCAATTGTAGCTTAAACTTCATGATGGGCAAGTGGATTATTTCATATCTTAGAGAAATCCTTTATGTAGTGATTATTACCACATTCCTAACATTCTACAACTCCTTGTGGAGGAAAAAGTACAAAATTAGCAAAAAAGTATAGTTCATAGGAGTTAGCTTGGGATGCATTTTGGTTCACATTTCCCTACCTTGGAAAATATCGAAGCTTTGAACATCTATTTAAATTATAAAATATGTTAGAATTAGTATTATTTTTCACAAAATTATTCGTCTGATCTGACTTCTTAAAATTATTTACAATAAGAGAGATATAAGTCTTAGGCTTGGACTATAGCCTATTATTCCAAAGTTCTTGTCTTTCCTTAAGGGAAAACTTACCTTTCTCCTTAGTTTGATGTATAGATTCAATAGACATGAGAAGAGTGTGGAGGTTGGTCATGTTTAAATAATGCATTAAGACCTCAACTAAGCCAAATTTTAACTTAATGACTTTTGTCTCCCATCATGCATATAATTAACATAACATAAGAGAAAAAGAAACTTGTTCTCATACTCTGTTACAATCATTGTGCCTTATTTCAACAACTAAAATTTAATTGTTTTTGTACCTTTTATAATTTAAATTTAAGCATTTATTCTTGAATTTCCTATCAAAATTATCCCAAGTTATATTCAGAGGTTCATACCCCTTAAGATCACATAAAATATTTTAGCACAAGGTAACACCACCTACTAATTGATAGGCTCCACTACGAGATTTGACATTATAACTCATATTATGTAGGGTAAAATATTTATACATTTTTATAAACCATGCTTCAATAACATCTTTATATTATTCCTTGCCATATATATGAGGTTTGATTTAACTTTTTAGGGTTTTACTAATGTAAATCCTATTTTTGATTAAAAGATGAGCTATCTAAATCAGTGAAATAAATGACCACTAATTTGTTATAAAATTTGAATTATTTTGACTTTCTTAAAATAGAAATAAATATGTGAAAATAGAGACTTATATGGAAAATGACTATTGTGGAAGATCTGGATGCTAAAAAATGGGTTATGGGCAGGTCTAAGT
This sequence comes from Torreya grandis, assembly GCA_037957365.1. Taxonomy (NCBI): domain Eukaryota; kingdom Viridiplantae; phylum Streptophyta; class Pinopsida; order Cupressales; family Taxaceae; genus Torreya; species Torreya grandis. The sequence continues at coordinate 24,331 of JARHVA010001026.1, forward strand.
ATTGTCAATAAGGTCCCCAAGTTAGATTCTTCCCTAGATAGTAGCACCCCACCTGTACAATAGTTCCATGTGGCTCTAGTGTCCTAAAAATGGTGCTAGTGTCCTCTTTACATATTTGTTCCTAATTTTTTGGAGCACTAGTGCCTATGTTTCTGGGTTCTATTCTGACACACATGAAATCTAGAACTCTGTATTGTGCATGTAATAGCTGATTTAAGTCACAAACCCTAATCCTCCTTGAAAGTATGGCATGACCTAAAAATGTGTGTTCATTATTTGGATAGGCTAGACATCCTCAACACCTTTCTATGAAGAGAGTTGCCTACATATCAATATTGTGCAGAGGGATTAAACCTATTGTAGTTCTCCCACCTTGTGCTTGGTGCAAGTGTAAGTGAATGCTAGAATGATAGTGGTCTTGAATGCCTTGAGTGTGCTTGAGATTGGAAATATTTAAAATTTGGACATAGGGATGCTTTAGATGGTAGTATGCAGAAGTAGGGAAATATTGGGATTAATAACATTGATTTTACTTAACTTGTTTCTTATTTGAATAGGATTTTTGCATCTATTTTCCATCTAGTGGAATAGGTCTAAGAGTATTGTATTTATAATGTTTCAAAGTTTGTGCAGATAGTAAAATGTGATTAGGATGACCTTAAGAGGGGTACACATTTGAAAATATATATTTTCAGGAGAGTTAGGTCAAGGGACACTGGTGCCATGTTGGGGACACTAGTGCCATGTTGGGGACACTAGTGCCATGTAGCTATAGTGTACTTAATGTGGCGGTAGTGTCCAGCTGGTATGTTGCTAAACACAAAGAGCCAAGATTTGGGAATGCATGTCTAGGACTTCTTTGAAGATGATTAGGGATGTATGTGGCCCATATAAAGGCTAGATAAGTGTCATAATAGGCTCTAGGATAGGTCTAGAGCTAAGTTAGGAAAAATTTATCTCAAGTAACAATTTGAGCATCCAAATACCACTTTTAGGTGATTACACTCCCCCTTTTATGATATAAATGCAACAAAGTGAAATAACTAGTATAAAGGAAATAGAAGCATATTTAGACTTACCTAGGAAGTGAAGCCCATGTAGCTGAGTCTGAGTATGTAAATCTAGGTCTACATATATGAAGTATGATCTAAATCATGACTTACAATGAAATGTGCATATATAAATCCTTAATTAAGAGGTATCAAAAGCCATAGACTATGTTGAAAAATAATTAACTGGATAAAGCTAAATAAAGAGATAAAAAGAGGAAAATAATGAATACACCTCATTGGGTATGTGAACCAATGTAATAAAATTAGTGACAACTTGTGTGTGTGTATGTAAATAGTGATCAAATCATTGAATAAGTTAGACTGAGAGGATATCTTACTCAATCCTCATATGTGGTTGGCTTAAGAACTCAATGTGGATTTGACTCCATCATTGCCCACCCTTGATTGGTGGATCATGAACTGTGAATATCTTGGATTATACTTTAAGTGTGTCTAATGTTAGGGTGTGGAGCTAAAAGCTTCACCAAGATGCAAATTGGAGGAGGGTGCTAAGTGCAGAGCAACTAACATCGGTTTGATCAACCGACATCGGTCATATCTAGTGAGTAAAGCAACTGACATCGGTCAAAAGTCGGCCGACGTCGGTCATCTCCAGGTAGACAGGGACCGACGTCGATCGCCTGTGTATTCTAGAACTGTTAGTTACACGAACAGTTAGTTTATTGAATAGCCAGTTTGCATGTTAAAGGCTAATTTTAGTCTTGGAGCTATGGATTTAATTATTGTAATTGGATGTCTAATTATTGTTTGCATGGGATCTATATAATAGACTCATGGGCTGTATTGTAAGGTGTGAGGGATCAAAGCAGGGATTCCCAGGGTGCTAAATAGAGAGAGCAAGGTTGGCTCCTCATAGTGCCATAGTGCCAAGTGTGTATGATCAGTTAGATCTACAGTTTGTGCAAGTTTGGTAGAAGATCCACAGGGGTGCTGGTTTGAAGGACAAGGAAGAGATCCTTCCAATTATAAGATCAGGTTGATCTGCAGGTTGTGCAAGATCAAGGAGAAGATCTACATGGTAAGTAAGGTCATTAATTTGCAAGTTGTTACAAGATCAGGGAGATCTATTTGGAGTATGTGGAGTACTTAGTACTGGCAGTATTATTACTGATTGGTTGGAGGTGAACAACAACTCTGTGTTTGAGTTGATTGTTGTGACCGTAATTGAGAGAGAAAACTCTTGATTGAGAATTACTGGAAGTCTTAGAGGTGTGGGAGGACTCAGAGGTGTGAGAAGAGTGTGGCATCTTCTCTATTGTATTTTCTTTTTGGATGAGTTGAATATAAGATTGTATTGTCTCTCAAATTTTGTGTTGTTTCTGATTTCTAGTTACTTGTTGATTCTGGGTAAATTTTGTGTTTAGTTTCTTATACAAAGTAATCAATTGTGCTTCCTAATCCTGACCAAGTGGTATCAGAGCTTTATGTTCTAGATTCCTGACAAGTGGTATCAGAGCCAGGTTGTTGGTTTGGTGGACAGGTTTATTAGAGCCAAGGTTGTTGGTTCAGTGCAGGTTCATAGAGCCAAGTTGCAGGGAGCAGGTGTTTGTGTTTTGATTACAGGTCACTCATAGGGGTTTTTATTTGAGTGGGAGTATAGCAATGGCAGAAGAAAGTAAGCTAACAATGGAGAAATTCAATGGCATGAATTATCAATTATGGAGGATGCAAATAGAAGATTATCTGTATCAGAAAGATCTGTACTTACCGTTGGGTGGGGTTGCATGCAAGCCCACGGATATGAAAGATGAAGAATGGAAGGTTCTTGATGGGAAGGCTCTGGGAACTATAAGGTTGAGCCTGGCATCATCTGTGATTTCCAACTTATCACAGGCTAAGACAACGGTGGAGTTAATGGAATCTTTGGCAAATTTATATGAAAAACCCTCGGCTTCAAAAAAGGTATTTCTTATGAAGCAATTATTTAATTTACAAATGCAGGAAGGTGGATCGGTACATAGTCATCTTAGTGATTTCCATGGATCAGTAAATCAGTTAGTTTCAGTCAATATAGTTTTTGATGATGAAATTAAGGCTCTCTTAATCTTGTGCTCCTTACCTGAAAGTTGGGATAGTTTGGTAATGGCAGTTAGTAATACTATGTCTGCTTCAAATATCTTAAAAGTGGATGATGTTGTTAGTGTAATCTTAAATGAAGAAATTCACAGGTGAATCATCAGGGAATGCTTTGAGTGTTGAAAGCAAAGGAAAGCAAAGAGAGAAGATCGAGCAAGGGAAGTCAAAGAAAGGTAGGAGACCTAGATCTAGGCCTGGCAGGAAAATCTGTTGGCATTGTGGAAAGAAAGGGCATGTAAAGAGAAATTGTTGGTTGGTTAAAGATCAGCATGAAGGAAATGAAGAAACAGATGTTGTAGATATTGTTGCATAGGATGCTCTTGTATGCTCCTTGGATAAAGTGGAATCTTGGGTTTTAGATTTTGGTGCCTCTTTCCATGCAACCCCAAATAGAGCATTTTTCCATGATTATGTCCAAGGGGACTTTGGAGAGATTTATTTAGGGGATGGTAAGCCTTGTCAAATGGTTGGTAAAGGGGAAGTGCAGCTAAAATTGTAGATGGGCGACACATGCGTGTTGAAGGATGTCATGCATGTCCCAGTTCTAAAGCAGAATTTAATTTCTATAGGAAAGTTAGGTGATGAGAGATGCACAGTAACTCTCACAGCAGACTCTTGGAAAGTTACCAAGGGTGCACTTGTTTTAGCGAGAGGTAAGAAAGTAGGTACTCTTTATCTATCTACTTGTATTACTGATTCTCCTTCTGGTTTATCTACTTCAGCTATAGATTTGAAGATGTGGCTTTGTAGGCTTAGTCACATGAATAAGAAGGAGATGCATGTTCTTGAGTCAAAAAGTAAGAGTTCAAAGCTGAGAGGCATAAAATGAGATTTCTGTAAGCAACATAAGAAAGTAAGGTTTCTTGAAACTACTGCTACAAGAAAGGATTGAGTTTATTGCATAAAGAGGAAATATGATGTTTTTGGCAAGAACAAGAAAGCCTTGGTGTTTATGGAGAAGATGACGGACATAGATCAGTCACAGGGGCTGAATAATTTTAAGCAGGGTAGTTTGAACAAGGTTATGATTCAAAGTAAGCTCGTGGGTAAAAAGTCATCACTCACAGGAAAACACAGGTACTAGCATCGGTCAGATAGAACTGATGTTGGTAGACAGGTGGACACTGGTGTCGGTCAGAGAACCGACGTCGGCAGAGAGGACACCAACGTTGGTTAGAAAACTAGTGTCGACAATCAGGAGGATTCGACATCGGTCATGTGCAAACCAGGGTCGGCCAGAAAATGGATTTTGGGTGGACAACAAGCTGTCAAGGGGTCTCAAATGCCCATATGGAGGACTAAAAGGGTAAGTAAGCCTCAAATTTGTTATTCCCTTTCTTTACACTACTTATTGCTCATTGATGGTCAAGAACCAAGAAGTTTTAAAGAAGCAGAGCAGGTAGAATCTAGCAATAAGTGGGAGCATGGCATGGATGAGAAAGTTGATTCCTTGGGAGAGAACCAAATGGGAGGTTTGGTAGAGTTGCCAATGGAGTTAAAGAAGAGAGAGAATGGACACATGAGATGGAAGGCCAGGGCATATGGTCTTGAGAAAGCTGTAGGACAATGGAGGTTTGACAGGTGTATGACAAAGCATGGCTTTAGTCAATGTCAGTGTGACCATTGTGGTTTCTTTACCAGGTTGGATAATATTAGCTACATTATCCTATTACTATATGTAGTGTGTATGCTTGTTGCAGGGTCACACATGCAGGGAGTTGCTGAGCTAAAGGTAAAGTTAGTTCAGAGGTGTGTCATGAAGAATTTAGGAGCAGTGAAATTCTTTGGCATGAGTATTCTTAGAGACAGGGAAGATCATAGGTTGATGTTGTCTTAAGATGATTGTGTGAATAAGGTAGTGCAGGATGCAAAATAGGCAAGCGCATCTATGAATGGACAATTCACATAATAGTGTCCCCAATCACATGATGAGGTTAAGTACATGTGTACTAGACCTGAGTTTCCCCAAGCAGTGGGTGCTATCAAAAAGTTTGTGGTCAATCCGGGAAAGAAGCACTGGAGAGCAGTTCAGTAGATTCTCAGGTATCTGAGAGGGACCAGTAGCAGGTTAACACGTGATGCAGGGTCAGACACTTCTCTACATGGGTATGTAGATTTGGATACGGCAAGTTACTTGGATGACAGGTGGAGCACCACAGGTTGTGTGGTGGTTGGTCTTCAAGATTGAGCTTAGAGAGGGATACAAGCCAAGAAAAAAAATTAGATGATCTACAGGTACAGGTACAGGTGCAGCTGCTTATCTCCAAGTGGGAGATTGTTAGGTTGTGGAGCTAAAAGCTTCACCAGGATGTAAATTAGAAGAGGGTGTTGAGTGCAGATCAATCGATGTCAGTCATATCCAGTGAGCAAAGCAATCGACATCGGTCAAAAGTCAACTAACGTTGGTCATCTCCAGTTAGATAGGGACCGATGTCAGTCGCCTATGCATTCTAGAACTATTAGTTACATGAACAGTTAGTTTGTTGAATGACCATTTTGCATGTTAAAGGCTAATTTTAGTCTCGGAGCTACGAATCTAATTATTGTAATTGGATGTCTAATTATTGTTTACATGGGATCTATATAATAGACTCATGGGCTATATTGTAAGGTGTGAGGGATCAAAGTAGGGATTCCCAGGATGCTAGATAGAGAGAGCAAGGTTGGCTCCTCATAGTGCCATAGTGCCAAGTGTGTATGATCAGGTCGATCTGTAGTTTGTGCAAGGTTTGGTAGAAGATCCACAAGGGTGTTGGTTTGAAGGACAAGGAAGAGATCCTTCCAATTGTAAGATCAGGTTGATCTGTAGGTTGTGCAAGATCAGGGAGAAGATCTACATGGTAAGTAAGGTCATTAATTTGCAAGTTGTTGCAAGATCAGGGAGATCTACTTGGAGTACATGGAGTACTTGGTATTGGCAGTATTGTTACTGACTGGTTGGAGGTGAACAACAACTTTGTGTTTGAGTTGATTGTTGTGACCGTAATTGAGAGAGAAAACTCTTGATTGAGAATTACTAGAAGTCCTAGAGGTGTGGGCAGCCTCAGAGGTGTGAGAAGAGTGTGGCATCTTCTCTATTGTATTTTATTTCTAGATGAGTTGAATACAAGATTGTATTGTCTCTCAAATTCTGTGTTGTTTTTGATTTCTAGTTACTTGTTGATTCTGGTTAAATTCCGTGTTTTGTTGCTTATACAAAGTAATCAATTGTGCTTCCTAATCCTGACCAAGTGGTATCAGAGCTTTGTGTTCTAGATTCCTGACATCTAACCCTCTCATGTGGGTGGTTAAAGAACTTAAGTAGGCTATGAATACATCATTGTCCACTCATGTACAATAGATGCATCTAAAAATAAACTATGCAAAGTGTTGAAAGTATCTAACTAGGTATATCTAAATGTGTATGTTGACTCTGTGGCCACTCATGTACATTAGGCAGTTTTGGGCCTCTTAGGAATGCCAACCACTGTAGATGGAGTAAGGCATGAAACTAGTGACAACATGGAATATGATGTCAAGTGTTTATAACGTATAAAATGACATGGAGTATGCAATTCCATATGATAAACCTATGTGCAACTAAGCATATGGAAACTACCTACTACACACATGCCTCCAATTTGTTATCTAAGTATATTGATTTTGTTCTGTGTTATAATACTATATTTATGTATCTAAATTAAATGTGGGGATGATCATGCTGCACATGATGCCCCCAATCTGAGTAACTGGTATGAATTTGAGCTAAAATGAGTGTAACTGAGCAAAATCTAAACATAACTATCAAACTTATAGCTATATTTGTGTAAATCTATACTATACTTGGTGTATTATTCTAGCTAAGTTGATCTGACTTGAAGTTGGGGCTTTTAAACAATAGCTCCATGTAATCGATAGTAGCACCATGTGTAATTAGTGTCCCATTCTAGGCACTAATTTCTATCTAATCTAAAATCTAGGTGACCGAACTACTTTTTGAGTCCCTATTTTTCTTGTCTTACCTATGTTGGATTTCTTGAAACTGAGCCTGTGTTTTGAAAATGATTTGTGAATAAAAATGTAGGAGCTTGATCTCTGCGATAAACCCTTATGAATGCCCCATCTTTTAAGATTAGTTGTTGACATGTGAAATAACTATCCTCAAAATAAATAGTTCTAAAAATGTGTTAACCAGAACATATATGATAATTGTGTGATAATCTAATACAATGTGCAAACATAACATTAGAATGTAAAAGTATATGATCATAAGTATGTAGTGTAATATGTTTGTTGTATCTATAATTACACAAGGGTGTCAAGATATATGTAATCAATGTGTAAAATAAAAAATGTGAGTAGATACCTAGGAGGATGGGGTATGATGTCCATCATGACACCCAATTGGGAAGGGTAGATGCATGAGGTCCCTCATGGAATCAAAAACTAGTGTGTGTAACAAGAGAAGACAAGTGTCATTATGTTGAATCATACAAAAAATCATATATACAAAACACATGAGGCATGGAAAAATAGGCTAAGGGGACACAATACAAGGGACATGGGCACATTTCACTAAATTTGAGAATAGAAGACATACAAAGACATGTTCAAATGTCCACATACACAAGCACCAAGTAATTTGGCTTAGAGCTAGAAACAAGGACATGTTCAAATGTATGCATACACAATTAAGAAAGGACACACAAGGTACATAGGCACATGCCCAAGATGTATATAGGATTACAAATCAATTTAGTCAAGCATTAGTCCATAAACAATGAAACATGCATAAAGAACTAACTAACCAAGCCTATCTATTCCTGTGGGAATTATAAAGGATAACAAGAAACAAATGAAAGAAAGCAACAGCATATTACCTTCCAAAATGGATTTACCATACCCATGTGGCTCAAAAACATGTTTTTCCTTGATCAAAGATCCTTGTCTTTGTCAACAATGGTGGTAAACTCCTCCAATGCCTCAAGAACACTTCATAAAACCTAGGCTCATGATTTTAAACCACTAAACTAGCATATCAATGAATCTTTATGGAAATAATTTAGCATTATAACTTTGCAATGTTCAAGTTTTGAAGATATTTGAGAATAATAACCTTGCACCAAAATATCTTAGAAATGATTTCCATAGCCTCTCTATTTATAGATTTTTGAGATTGGTCAGGATCAACCATGATCGTCCATCTCAAGATTGAGATGTGTGGTTGAGGATAATCCTAATTTTTGGAATTAAATATATAATTATCTTCATCATGACCTTGGAAGAAGGGGCATTGAAGAGGCATGGGATGCATTAACTAGGCATGGGTGACCCATTATCTTGATATTTGTGGCCTAGGGATGTCTTCCCAAGAAAAGATGTCACCTGATGATGTAGTTAATAAGAATCAATTTTCAAAAATAAATATTCAACAACTCTCATGAAAAATCTAGTTAAGCTCTTGATTTGGATTAATTAGCCTTAAACAAGGTTAATCAACATTTGTGTAATTATTTAAAAATTGGTCCTTAATTAATCAAAATGGTCAGAAAGTCATATTACTGGGTTGTAATTTGAATCGAGAAGAATTAGAAGGTGATGCTACATGTGTTGGAACCATATTACCATTTATGATGTTGCCAACAACAAATAACAAAGGTATGTGGTGTGTTCTAATGAATTTAGAAGAAAAGAGTGATCTAGAGCACAAAAGGCGAAATCATCATTTTGACTTGAAATGAATTGATCAAAGTTAGCTAGCCCATAAATTGCATTTCCACATTTAGGGATAATTTGACCTAAATTGGCACTTGTAAATGACAAGTTTGAACCATTTAGCACATGTTATGGATTTTGACCTAAAATGTGCATTTGAGTGCAATTCGAGTAAGATTGACAATTTCAACATAAATGGTGTTAGAAATTGGATGTCTACACAAGGCATACAATGAATAAAAGTGGTGTAGAGACAAATAACAATGGCATATTTGAATGCCCTAAAATACAAGAAGCATAGGAAAACACAATCAAGTCTAAACTATGAAAGCTAGAAATGAAAGTATGTATAGATGTAGTACAAATCTATGTAAATGCTAAGATGTACATATGTTGAGTCTAACTAGTGACAGTCAGCAAAAATATGAGTATGAGTAGAAATGATCAATATCAAGATATATCAATGCATAACTTAGAATGTATAGAATATAAGGATAGAACCTAGTAATAAAAAATGTGTATGAGATGCCCTTGAGTGGGAAAATGTATCAAATAAATAAACTAGGATTGGTGTATATGCCCCTAGTGGGTAGATGATAACAAGTATGGATCAATGTATTAGACTAGAATCATGTATGTGATCTGCAAGCACTTGATAAGAACAAGTGAATTATATATGTATGATAAAACTAACTGTACTAAGATAGATATCATATGTAGTGTTTGACAGATATAAGAAATATAAACATAATAATGTATATAATCTATAAATTTTGTGTTTTCTAAGTAATATTTGAATGTTTTTGTGTTTTTACATGTTATTTTTTTTGTATTTTCTTTATATATGTTATATACAAGCAAATGAAAATGAATAGTATATTGTTTATATGTAGAATATCCTTAGATGCGTGATGTTCAATGGATTTTTGATTGCCTTGCTATCAAGTGAAGCTAGACAATATAATTTCAAGCTAAGTTTTTTGTGATGATGTATGGTCCAATCCAATCTAGCTTAAATTTTCTTTTTTTCCTTTATTCTCTTCCTTGGTGTTGATGTTTCCAATATTTTATTTTAACACCAAATCATCGATTTTGGATTCCTTGTTGTGGACTTAGTTCTTGTAGGTAGGTTCTCTTGATTCATTTTTAATTAGCTATGAGATGATTTGAGGCTTTGATACATGTGTGATCCAATTGTTCTAATTCATGGATATTTTGCTCTCTGTACTAATTATCTATGATGAGCCCTTTTGAAGATACCCATAAAGAGGGGATTTTCAATTCTAATGGGATACCAGATTTCGTACCATTTATGAGTGAATAAGGAGTAGCTCATTTTGGTATATGTATGTTTGTGTAGTAATCTCATAGTACATAGATGAGTTGATTGTGCTAGTCATTTCCAAATTTAGTAACTATTTTGCTAAGAATATTGTTGATTATCTTGTTTGTTTCTTTTACTTGACCATTACCCTATGGGTAATATGGAGTAGATAACATGTGTCATATTTTATATTTGGTGAAAAAATTTCACTATTTTATTCTTGAAATAGGTTCCATTAGCTATAATTATGGTTGTTGGGAGGTTGAAGTGGGAAATAATATTGGTCATTAGAAATTGGCAAATATCCTTCCCCTTTATTGATTGTAAAGGGATAGATTCTACCTATTTTATAAAATATTCTATAGTTGTGAGAATGAATTTGTGACCTCCTGCAGATTCTAGGTTTTGTCTTACCTATCAGATCAAAACCCCATAGCATGAATGGCCATGGGGATATGATAGGTTGAATCTATTATGAAGGTACATGGTGTAAGTGTCCATGGCATTGACATTTGTTGCATAATTTGGAATACTCTTGGCATTCTTATTCCATGGTTAGTCAATAGTAACCTTGTCTGAGTAACTTGTGTGATATTGTTTTACCATTGAAATGACCACCGGATTCACTATCATGTATTTGTTGAATAGCCAATTTTACTTCCTTGGATTTTAAGCATTAGAGTAAGTATCCATCAAAATATATCTTAAATAAATCACCACCAATGATGACATATCAAAGAGAATTTCACTATAGTTTATGCTTTTCATTCTTTGTAAAAGTATCAGGTGTAATAGATTTATTCAAAAATATGTATATATTAGAGAACCATTCAAATGGTGTTGTATTGCATGTGGTCACTAGGAATGTTAGAGTGATAAGGTCTGCATGGGACACTGACAAAGATTATAATCATTTAATAGTAAAAAGAACTTGGCTTGCATCCATATCGATGGGGATCAATGATGCAATACTTTCCATTGGATTGACATGAAAATTGTATTTATGTGGGATGTTCTCGATAGATAAATTTTCAAACTGAGCTTGTAGACATTGAACCATGTTCTTATAAGGAATTAGGTGCTCTTATTTTATTTGGTAGACATTTGTGACTTGATTAACAATTAATTAGGAGTCCCCATAAACTTGTATTGATTTAATCTTGGGAGTCTAAGTTGCTTGAAGGCCTAAGATAAGAGCTTCATATTCTTTGATATATTTAGTGCATAAAAATTTGAGTCAGTATGAGAGAGGTACTGTGTGTCGTAGTGGCTCGATGAAAATAATTTTAGTGTCGGCACTAGATGCACATATAGAACCATAAAAAAACATTATCCATGTATCTTAAGTGTTATTGTATGTTGTGAAATCATCTCTAAAATCATCATTAATAGGATTTATAATTAGTAATAGAGTTTCTACCAATTGGTCTATAATTATTTGACCTTTTACTAATTTCTTTAAAATGATTTTGAGGTCAAATTTTGAAAGTAACATAACCTATTTTCCAATACAACCTGAAAGATGTGGTTTTGACATAAGGAATCTTAAAGGATTGACTTTCGTAATGATCTATGTCTTGTTTTTAATCATATATTGATGAAGCTTCTAAGTAGAAAATACTAGTGCTAAGCAAAGTTTTTCAAATGATGTATAATTTTGCTCATAATCAATAGTGTATGATTGATGTAGTAAATTGCTCTTTCTTTATGTTGATCATCATGATGTGCTATGAGTGCTCCCAATGCATGATTTTTCATTGAGAGGTAAAGTAGAAATGGCTTACTAGGTATGGGTGGGACCAAGATAGGAGGGTTGAGTAAGTATTACTTTAAGTGTATCAAAGCTCTCTTGACATGTGATGTCCCACTCAAATTTCACATCCTTTTTAAGTAGTCTAGTGAATGATTGGATTTTATCTGTGAGTTATGCCACAAAGCGATAAATTTCTTGAATTTTCCCCTGGAGGGATTGAAGTTGTTTTAAATTAGTAGGAGGAGACATATATGATTGATTTGACCTTATTAGGGTAAAATTCTATTATTAATTGAGGTATAATGAATCCTAAAATTTTTCATGAGGAAACTCCAAAGACACACTTCTAGGGTTGAGTCACACATTGTATTTTTTGAGTCTTTCAAAAATCTATCACAAATTGATTGTATGGTGTTGTCACTCTTTTAACTTTGCCAACAATTCATCAATGTAATCTTCAACTATCTTATGAATGAGGTCATAAAAGATATATGTCAGAGTGCATTGGTAACTTACACTAATGCTATTTAATCTAAATGGCAAGATAATATAGAAGAAAGTGCACCATGGTGTGGTAAAATAATTATTTTCTTGATCTTTTTCGATAATCTTGATTTGATTGTACGTGGTGAAACCATCCACAAAGGACAACATATCATAGCCGAATGTGGAGTCGACTGTCTTATCAATGTTAGGTAAAGGAAATTTGTCTTTAGGACATGCTTTGTTGAGGTCTATAGAATCACAAAAACATCAAATTTGGCCATTAGGTTTTACAACTAGAATAATATTGGCAACCCACTATGGATGAACGACAGATCAAATGAAAGTAACATCTAAAAATCATTGGATCACATCTTTAATAGGAAGAGCAATTTTAGGATGCATTTTATGAATCTTTTGTTTTAGTGGCTTGACATCAGGATATAATGTAATTCTATGTACTAAAATTGAGGGATCAATGCCAGGCATATCAATATAAGCCTAGGAAAATAATTTAAGAAAATTAGTTAAGATATAATGAATATCCATGTTTTCTAATTTATGTAAGGTGATAACTAAAAGTATGATGCAAGGATTAGTTTCAGTGCCATAATTGAATTCAACTATTTCTTTATTAAGTAACATAGATCGATCCAAAGTGTACAGTGCTATAGGGATTGTATCATCTATGTTGGGTAACATATCATGAAAGCATTTGAATGATCATAAAATTATGCATGTGTACTTGTATAATGAGGAAATTTATTCTTATGATAGAAGGAAAGGAGATCCTCATCCTTATTGTCAAGTATGGGTAGATATAGAGAAATTGTATCATTGATGAGATTAGGGTAAACAAGTGAGAGTGTATAAACATGGTTCACTCTATCAACCTCCCATGGAATATGTGGACAAAACATGATATGTTGAGAAGCATTATGAGAAAATATGGAATTAGATGTATCATTTATATACCCAAGCCCTTGTTTAACCTATTGATCATATGCTTCAATGATATTTAGGATTCCCTTCTCATGTTTTCTAAGGCCCTGTCTTGTGTAGCCCATATTTTGGAATTCTCATAATGCAAAGGGTGAAGTGAACTTATTACCCTGTATACTAGAAATAACTGGGGGAGTTATATGCATAGTTTGAATGTTAGGATAGGATGATGTTGTAATAAAATCCATGTTAGGAATATAATTTTTTCATGGATCTATATATTAATAGTACTTGAATGGTTATTTATCCATAGTACATGTATATATATGACCTCTATAGCTAAATTTTAAACATAAATGTGAAGTTGATGGAACTACGTGCATAACATAATTCTATGGTCTCCTAAGCAAGAGATTATAGTTTAGATCATTAGGTCTAACTTGGAATGTTGTAGGTAGTGTTCTAGGCCTAAGGGTAAGATTTAATGTGATTTGAACCAAAAAATTGCATGTAATATTATCAAACCCTTGTATTCTCATATAAAAAGGATCCAAATCTATAGCATGTATATTAAGACATCATACAAAAGAGATGTTGCAAATATTCAACCCTAATCCATTGTCAACTAGAACTCATTTGACACCTACTTCATTAATTCATAAAGAAGTATAAATAGGTATATGTAAATCTATGATGTGTTGAGGAGGGAGGTCCTCTCTCTCAAAAGAAATATGTTCTTTTATCCATTTCATAGTGTTGATTATGGAAGCAACATAGGCAGGCTCAGATGTTCGAGATACTTGAGTTCATGGAGTACCACATAAAAAATATATTTGTATGTGTTGAAGTGATGTAAAAGATCTAAATTGGAAATTTTAATTGAAGTAATACTATTATGATCAGTAAAGATATAACCATGGGTATTTCAAACTTGCTAAGCTTCATGGCCACATGAAGACATCATAACCTAGACCACATGGTCTACTAAGAGTGTAAAGCTAATAGTATATGCGAGATGGTGGCTAGATGTTTGTGATAAAAAAAAGGAGGGATAAAAGAGACCAATGATGTTTTGATATGTCTAGGAATGATAGGAAAGGAATCAAAATGGACCAAAGAGAAAAATGCATATAAGGGAGACTTGTTGATTTTAGGTAGTATAATTATTAGTTGATGTAATAAGTTATCTATGTGATTAAATAATAGTGTCTTAATTATATTACATATAGGAGAAAAATATCATGTGAAATAAATAATGAAACATGAAAGACATTCTAAATGATATGAAGTATCATGTATACATATATCTATGCCATTTTTGAGTTTATTATGAATTAGAGTAAACAAACATGTAAATGAAAGTAGTAAAATTTGAACCAAAAAGTGATTAATTTCCTCTATCATTATAATCATGATTATACAAATTAGAAGATATATGAATTTGAAATCTAAATTCTAGAAATGTAGACCCTAGGGTTAGTTAGGGCTAGGGTTAGTTTGTAAGATATTTAAATTATATTTAAATAAAAGAAACCCAAATGTGATATTGATTAAATGAGCTAGGTTGTACAAAAAAATAAAAAAATAGGAGTTTGTAACCCTAATTTAGTGCACAAAATTTTAGAGAAGGTAAACCTTAGTAAAAACTAGGTTTTAAAGCAATATTCGAAGTGAGTTAGGTTCACCAAATGATTTAACCTTTTAGGGGTTTACTAATGCAAATCTTATTTTTGATTAAAGGGTTAAGCTGTCTAAATTAGTGAAATGATATGCAATAAATAACCAATAATTTGTTAAAAAAATTGACTTATTTTGAATTTCTAAAAATATAAATAAATATGTGTAAATAGAGACTTATCTAGAAAATAACTATCATGGAAGTTCTAAGTGCTAAAAACTAGGTTATAGATAGGTCTGAATGTCATCAATAGGGTCCCTAAGTCAGATTCTTTCATAGATAGAAGCATCTCACCTAGATATTAGTACCATGTGGCTCTAGTGTCCTAAAAATGGCACTAGTGTCCTCTTTATAGGACTATTCCTAATTTTTGGGAGCATCTGTGCATGTTTCTAGGTTATGTTCCTACATGCCTGCAATCTAGAACTCTTATTGTTATTGTAATAACTAGTTTAAGTTGCAAACCTTAGTCTTCCTTGCAAGTATGGAATGAGTTAAAAATGTGTGTTCATTAGTAGGATAGGCTAGACATCCTCAACACCCCACTGTGAAGAGAGTTGTCTATATACCAATACTCTGAGGAGGGATCAATCCTAATGTAGTTATCTCACCTATTGCTTGGTACAAGTGCAAGTGAATGCTTTAATGATAATGGTATTCAATGTCTTCAGTGTGCTTGAGATTATAAATATTTTAAATTTGGGCTTAGGGAAGCTAGAGTGGTAGTATGCAAAAGTAGGGTAGAATAAGGATTAATAACCTTGATTTTGCATAGCTTGTTTCTTGTTTGAATAAGCTTTTTGCATCTATTTTCCATCTAGTGGATATAGGTTTAAGAGTCTTGTATTTATAGTGTTTCATAGCTTTTGTAAATAATAAAATGTGATTAATCTGACCTTAGGAGGGGTACAAGTTTGAAAATATATTAGTTTAGGAGAGTTAGGGTAAGGGACACTAGTGCCATGTGGCTCTAGTGTCTTTAACGTGGCACTAGTGTCCAGTTGGTAGGCTATTGGCCACAAAGGGCTAGGATCTAGGAATACATGTCTAGGACTATTTTGGAGCTAACTAGGGTTGCCTTTGGCTCATACGAAGGCTATATAAGTGTTATAATAAGCTCTAAGATAGGTCTAAGGCTAAGCTTAGAAAATATTATCTCAAGCAACACTCTTAGCATTCAAATACCACTTTTAGGAGATTACATAGTTGAATATTATTAAGCTCCTTGATAAAGGATCAATGAAAACTTTGGGTTCGTGAAGTTCATCATATACTTCTATGTCATTATCCTCCAACCATTTATAATTATCATGACATTACAAATTGCTCATGTAGTTATATTAAACTTCTAACCTTTCTTAGGTAATGATGACTACCAAAATAATACCAACCAAAACCTAATCATTGCACAACGGTGGGTTTACACTAACATTATCATTATTATCAACACCATTGATCTTGGTATTACCATCAATGGGAGGGGGCTAATTCTTACTTTTATTTTTATTACCCCTTGTGCCCACTCTATTCACTATGGCAGGGTTTTTGGCATTCTCACCTCTTTCATTTCATGTTCTTACCATCCTAAGATGCACAATCCAACATTTACACAAATATTTTTTCAAGAGATCCATAGGGTAGTAAATTATGCTTCGATACCACTATCATATCCTCAAACATTAAAACTACATTTTTTAATACTTGAGGATATGTATACCCTTTATCCAATAATTGATTAGATGCCAGTTTGCATTTATCAATCATGGTAATAACATGTTACACACCACTTAGCATGTTAGGAATACCATAGATCAAAATCATTATGGAAAACAACTAGGTATGACTTAAACACTCAGTTAAGTATAGATTAAGGATCAACTTGTCATAAGGACTTGAAGTAAAAAGTACACATTAGATTCCATCACTAGATAATAATTCATCCTACGATACTTGAAGTGAATTATAAAGTAATATGCTCACATAATTAACCTCAATAAAAATAGGTTGCTATAACTTTCTCTCCTATAAATTCCCCAAGAAAAGGTTTACCTAGGTATACTCTGTTTTGTCTAGAAAAACATATTAAAAGGGCTTACTTTGACAGTTGGGAATGTAAGTCTCATATCCATACTATTAACAATTTAAGTTTGGTTTTAATAGTGAAAAAAAATATTTTAGATAATCTTAACAAATGAAATTATAACATTCTAAGTCTATATAAAATCATATTTTTTGACATGATGAATTTTTACATTCATTACAAAAATCATATTTAATAAGGTAGGTTAGCTCATAATTTTGCCAAATTCATAATTGTCCCGCATAAGAACAATTGTAAAAGATAAGCATATTAATGTAATAATAATAGTACTCAAATGAAAATAACATTATAATACATAAAAAACTATTACCCAATAATCCTTACGTGAATCCCACTTCAATGGATAATTAATTTTAACATAACCCAATTCACTTGAGATGAGAAAAGAGAGTTATGGAATAAACTAAAGTAACTTTATGAACCACCTGTTAAGTTAGGTTTAAGCACAACATCTAATGTTAGCATTAAAAGTATAATTTCCATGATCTAAAACCAGACATAGAATACATTTAATCTATTTAAGAATAGGGTAACCTCTATAATGTAAATCAAGGATCTATAATCATTAACCTAATTTCCATTCCAAGAAGAATTCCAAAAATGGTTGTATGTCCTTTCAAAGTTTAATATTATAATAAAAACACTATTAAAAATTCAATTCTGAGTTCAAATGCTTTCAATCGATCAAATTTAACAATACTAAAGCCTTAACCACATTTTATGTATTTAACCCTGGCTCGTTAAGCCACTAGGTCACTACAACTAAATACATTCATATTGTACGAAAATTCAAGTACAACCACCTTAATATATCTTTAAAAAAGAGTCATGATTAAGTACAAAAAAAATATTATCATAAAATCTCAAGCTTCACGTTACATTATGATTAAAATATCAACCAAGTAAGATTGAATTCTCTATAACAATATAATTTTCACAAGATCCATATAAGATTGAGTAGCATTCTCTTATAAACTATAACGTGAAAAATTAATCGGATAGAATGCAAACCAAGTATGTACATGTGTGTGTGTGTGTCTATATATATATATATATATGTATGTATATATATATATATATATATATATATGTATGTATATACATATATATATGTATATAGATATGTATATACATATATATATGTATATGTATATACATATATATATGTATATGTATATACATATATATGTATATACATATATATATGTATATGTATATATATATATGTGTGTGTGTGTGTGTGTGTGTGTGTGTGTGTGTGTGTGTGTGTGTGTGTGTGTGTGTGTGTGTGTGTGTGTGTGTGTGTGTGTGTGTGTGTGTGTGTGTGTATATGTATATGTGTATATATATATATGTATATGTGTATATATATATGTATATATATATATATATGTATATGTATATGTATATATATATATATATATGTATATATATATATATATGTATATATATATATATATGTATATATATATATATATATATAGAGAGAGAGAGAGAGGGGGGGGAAGAGTATCTTATATGAATTATGTTAAGGTTAAAATAACCAAGCTTACGTTGCTCCCCTTAAGATCAATAGATTGGCATGTAACCTAACTTGGTGGTACTGAATAGTATCTCTGTCTCTCTCTCATTGGTGGTATTGAATACTATGTTACCCTTTGATGATTAGTGGTATCTTATATAGGTGTATTATTTCCATGTAATTTCTTTCTAGAAACTTTGATTATTGATCATTTTTAGATGATATGCACTAATTATTATATAACATGATTTTGGTTATAGGACATGAGTTATAAATTTAATTTAGAACAATCATGAGGCCAAGATGTGTTTACACACCTAGGTATGAACTTCCTTTAACTCTTGTAATTTGATTTTATATACTTATTAGATTAAGGGGGAGGGGGGATAATGTAGATATCCATATTTAGTGCAAGATTTAGTTTATAATGTCTTTTTTCACCACTTTTGGATGTATAGACCCCTTGACATAGAGTTGAGCATTTAGTGGCCCAGTTTTGCATGAGCCTTTTAGATTCGTGTCTCTTTTGTGATAATATTTTAAGTTTATGTCTCTTTATTCATTGATTTATATTATATCCATATTATTACATGGATCCCTAAGTATTTATGGCATTTTATGTCTTCCTATTCTTTGGACACTACCATTTGGATTAGGACATTGTTGTCCATGCTAGTGTCCTCAATCAGATGGTAGTGTCTAGCCTAATATTCTTCCCTATTTTCATAATTTTCACTTTGTGACCATTTATAAGGATATAAATGCTTGTTATATGGTCATATTTTGTGTGCCACTATCTCTTAATTTGAATTAAAAGGTTCCCTATATATACAAGGCTAGGGCATAGTATTTTATCATCAAACAAGCTTCTCAATTAGCATATACATTATTTATTGAAAATTGATCGAATCATATTATACAGTAGATTAATAGAACTAAATTTTGAATTATTAAAAAGATTAATTATCACTTGCATTGCTTTTACCAAGCATTAAAATAAGAGAAAGAGAATATAGTTTCATAATCACTATCACACACATACACCTAGGAGGGAGAACTATATGTGAGTCTGAAGCGCTCTTTAAAATATATGGATATGTAAGAAGTACTTAAAAATAATCAGGTTGCTAGGGATAGCTCAAATCCTGTGCTAAACCCTTTTTATTGAGACACATGCATACAAGAATCAACGAAGCTAGAGTTTTATTGTCACAAATTGACCATGTGTAATTTGATCACAAATTTAGGGAGAAAAATGAAACATAGGTATAGGTGCTAGTTCAAGGAGAAATTGAGTTGATTAAAATACACAAATAGAACCATTGAAGTTATAAAACTAGTTTCAATACTAGTGTCCCAAATCTAACACTAGTGTTAAAACCAGAAAAGAGGAAAAACCCAGAACAAGTGGAATGCAAGGCTACATTACAAGATTGAGTGATTGTGGTGATCTAGATCATAATGAAAAATAAGATATGTTCTCTCTTAACCCTTAAGAACATAGTTTATTTATTGTATTTAGTTCAAGTTCTTAAATGGATTTATTATCAATATTTTATTTAATTGTATAAATATTAATATTACATTAGACCGTTCAAATTTTTATTTAAATAGGGTATTATTTTGATAACCCATTCTAGATAAAACAAAAACACCAAAAGTCATGAATTTATATTTGAACATTCATTTAAGGTGACAAGTAGGAAAAATTAAGTGTCAACATTCATTTATGAAGTATTTATTTGTATATATAACCATCAATAATAATACATATAGGGTTGTTGGGGTTAGCTCAACTCTTGTGCTAACCATAAAAATAATAGGGTTGTTAGGGTTAGTTGTCAATTTTTCCCTCATAGGTCAAATTATCACCCTATCATTTTAAATATAGCATATCATGCCAGTTTGCCTTGTGAGTCAAGTTGGCCTTAAGAGTTCTTTAAGATGATGTCTTTTGTGCCCTAATGATTCCCTATAAGTTTGGTGCCTTGGTGCAATTTTTATCTACATATATAAGCCTTCAAAGTTAAGCAAGCAAAATAAGATGTGCATGAAGATGTCAAACATAAGCTACAAGAACTAACCATTTGAGTTTAAAATCCTTAAATAATCCTGAGCCCAAACACAAAACTTCTAAGTAATGGAGCCGTGCTCAATCAAATCAAAAGATCCAATGACATGCAAGCAACAACTTAAGTTAATGGGTACAGGCAGATCCAAAGACGTGTTCAATCATGCCAAAGAGATCAAGAATGAGCATCAAGTCAAAAAGTCAATAGACCCAAGACAAATGCATCATATATAAGTATCCAAATCATGGAAGCCAAGTTAGGATCTAATGGCATACAAGTGATCGATGAAATCAGTGGGTCAAGATAAATCAATGAAGCATGTTCAAGAAAATCAATGATACAAATCAAAGGTGGAAAAGTCAAGGAGCCCAGATCAAATATGAGGTCACCACATGGTGAAAATGCATGATCTAGATGAGGATATGACTATGGGGTCCATAAGATGAACATGAGAATACCAAGTAGAATGACCTAAAGGGTAGATCAAGGATCAATGGTTGATGATGAAGGCTAAAATTAGAAGAATCATGTGAAGATCAATGGGGTAGATTTGATCAAATATCTAGATGGCATAGGATGTAGCACATGTCCAAACTTATACGGTCAGGTATTTAAATAGAACAAGTAGCCCAAAGGAGGGTCATGAAGATAAACATTTTGGAATATGAGTTTTCACCACCCTAATAGGTAAACACATAAATTCAAGATCAGATATAATCTGGATAACCAGGAGTAGACCTTACAAAGCCATATAATGCCATTAAATCCCTATAAAAATTTTCAAGAGCTTATAGATGTAGGTTTTACATCTCATTTAGATTCAATAAACCCTAGCCTACAGATCTTCATTTGTAATCATGACTATATGACATCAATAGGGTGATTAGTTTTCATCCAAATAGATCTATATTCAAGATTTAGAAGCAATGGTAGAATGGTGATTGTGCAAGGAATGTCAGAAAGAACATCAATGAGCAAGCTCAAGTAAACACTTGATAACGTGAAGAACATCAAGCATGATTGAGGAGGATAGTGGGACATTTTGTTTTTAAAAGTCCTTAGGGACTTGTTCTTGTTTGATTGATTATGACTTAGCATCCTCAGATTGATGCTAATTGATAAAAGGTGGTTGGGGCTCATTTATTAATGGCTATCTATTTAGTTCCCTCTCTCCCCCCTTTCTTTTATATATTCCATTTTCTTTCCCATTGAAAAGGGTTGACTCTCAGATATTTTTATTAGAGGTAGAGACTCTTATGCTTTGGCTATGCCAAATTTTTACTATAACACCTATTTGATATAATAGAGACTGAATTCCTCCATTTGCAAGCTGAATTGAAGTGTGTCTTATGAGTTCATTGATGTCGTTAAGTGAATCCATGATTTCCTTTACCTATATCTAAATTCCCTCACCTTCATGAAGTGTTTGTTAGCTCCCATGGGTTATTCTAAGTGCATATATAGTCTATTGATTAGTTTGGAAATGGATAACTACCCTCCCATGCTAGATTAATATCTTGTTATTGCCTTTTAGTGAAACACTTATGTGGAATATTTTCAAAGAGTGAATGAAGTGATGTTTAGTAGTCTTGAAAGTGTCTTATAGTGTGTCTTATGAAATCATAAGTGTTTAAAACATTGCTGCATCACCTCCTTTTTACATGTTTTCATGCAATCAGTGTCTTTTTTCTCTCCCTTTTCCAAGTCAAAGGTTAGTATAGGTGATAGATCCAAATAAGAAACTGGCCTTCTCCAGATGCTCAACCTCACCATAGCACACCCACATCCTAAGCTTGTTCTCATTTTGTGGTTTAGTTGGATGGAGCTTGAAGAACTTCCCCATGGGTGCAAATTAAGGTCACAATAGCTTTTGGCATGACTTGTGGGACCCAAAGACATTATCCTTGGCATAATTTAAGTTTAGAGCTGAGGAGAGGTATTTACAGAAGAAGACATCCATCATCATTATAATCTTAAGATTCTTCAAGTTGTAGGGTTTATATCATCATCCAATCAACACTCTCATGCTAAAGGTTACTACAAGGTTAGCTAATAAAGGTATTCCCTTTAAAGTCATTGAGTTGCCTTTATTTCATATAAAAGAGCAAGATTTAATAGGACAAGACCTTATGCTTAAAAGCAATATCCATACCTTGGTCATCCTATTATTTGAATTGGTGTAATCCCCCTACCTAAATGGCTATAAAAAATCAAGTATTTAGTTCATTCAATAGAGTTAGTCCATTAAACATAGCCTAGTATGATGATATTCTTGTGTTTGCTCTTAAAAGCATCCATTATTTTCTAGAGAAGATCAAACAACTACTATTGAGCACATCCAGGATGTTGCCAACCCTTGTTCAGTTCATAATGTTGTCCAAGATAATGTAGCTATTAAATTTCATGTTGCTTCCTTTAAATGAAAATCCCTATAATGGTATAAAATTCTCCCATTAAATTCCATAGCTACATGGGATGAGCTAGGTGACATTTTAGTCAAGTAATTTGAAAATAAATTTTACCACCTATCACTAGTTGAATAGATGACTACTATAAAAAGAGCCCCTCATGAGTTCATGTCTAATTTTAACCTCAAATTTTAAAAGATATGGAATAAGATACCTGCATTGATTAGACCATCCCTAAAATATGCATTGTTTTACTATTTAAAATCCCTCAATTCTGATATTAGTGCAATGATATAGTCAATGGGTGGTATAACCTTGCTAGATGCCTATGAGGTGGCCATAAGAGTATAAAATAACTTAATACACACTAGAAAACTCTATCCAAGGCCCCTAATGCCTATATTCCCAGAAGTAAAGCCTATGCCATTTCCTCAAGTCCCTCAAATTCCACCTTTAGTTCCTATTCCATCCCCACAAGCTCAAGTTGTAGCTCTTTCTAGTCAAGCTAGTGAGATTGGGGAATTGAGAAGTTTGATATAATCTTTTGGCAATGAACTAGTGTAGACACCTAAAATTGGCCACCTATAACCCCCAATCAGGATTTTGGCTAATTTCCACCTAATATGCACAATTTTGCCTAAAAACACTAAAATACACAAAATGATGTGAAAATGACATATTCAAGTGCCAATTTTGGCCAAGGTATCCCTAAATGGGGTAACACAATTTATGGGCAAGCCAACTTTGATTAGTTCATTTCAAGTCAAAATGCCAAATTCATACATAGGTGCTCTGGATTGCTCTTTCCTATCAAATCTTTTGCACAAGACATGTGCCTTTGTTATTTTTCATTGGTAACATCCTAAATGTGAATATAGTTCCAATGCATCTAACATCCCCTTCCAATTCTAATCCAGTCAAAATTTGGACCAATAACAAGTCATTTTGATCAATTTGAGTAATTTGTGCACAAAGTGCTTAGTCATGCTTAAGAGCTAATTAACCCAAATCAAGGTATAGTTAATAATTCCATGGAAACTTGTTGAAAACTTGTTTTTAGAAATGAATATTGAATAACTGTATCATCAAGTGACCTCATTTCTTGGGAAGACATCCCTAGGCCATAAATTCCACAAATATCAAGATTCATGCCTCCCATGCCTCATCAATGCCTTTCATGATGCCCTCCATGCCTCTTAATTGTGCCTTCTTCTAATGCCATGATGAGGATAATTACTAAATTAATTCCAAAAATTGAATTAATCCTCAACCACACATCTCAATCTTGAGATGGATAGTTTAGGTTGATTTCGATCAAATCTAAAAATCTATAAATAAGAGGCCTCACAGCATCATTTCCAAGCTTTTTTGATATAAAGTTATAATGCCAAATTGGTTCCAAAAGCTTCAAGCAACTAGTGTTACCATGCCAAATTTATTCCAAGCCAAGCCAAGCCACAAGCCAAAGGTGCCAAGGAGAAGAAGTGATAGCCAAGCCTCATTTGATGAAGACTTCGTGACCACAAGCCAAGAAATCCACCACTACAAAGGCATTTGGAGCATCCAAGGAAGGTGAAGGAATTATTGTGTTTGATTCCATATTTTTTAGTTGTGTTTATCATTTTCTTTTGTTAACTAAGCTCTCCTTAGTGTCTAGGCCTATAGATGTTATGATATTAGTGTGTTTATTTCATCTTGTTTTCATTTTATAACTAACACCATACTAACCATCCTCTCTTGAGTCAAATTCCTAGAGCACATAATTGCATGCCCAGTGAGACTAGATGCATCTCACACCTGAAGGAGATCCTTTTGTAACTCTAAAATATTTATTTGGGCTATTAAAACTCTTACAAATTGATTTTCTAACTTTATTTTATTGTTTTTATTCGCCATAGTTTTACATAGTAACTGATGTCAGTAATCGATGTTGATTAGTAAAATTGACATTGATTATGTCTCGATTAGCTAGAGTAACTAACGTCAGTGGTAGTAACCGATGTGGATGGTAATAACTGACGTCGATCATTGTGTTTTTCCAAAAACACGAACCTGAGAGTTGCTTTTCCAAAGTTTAGTGTTTCAAATTAAAAAGAGATTTAAAGCTAAAGGACATGCTAACAATTTTTCTATAGGAACAAGCTTGATATTTTCTCAAAACATGTTAAAATCACTTTTGCATGCTTAAAAATTGATTAGGAACCTTGTTTTTGGTGTTTAACAAAGAATTTAGGTGTTTTTGGTGAATGTTTTTCAAATTTTGAAACTAAGACCAAGGGGTCAAATGAACACCACCAAACATTTTATTTGGGCTTAAAATTGAATACACTTGTCAATTTTTGTTTGCAACAGTTGTTTAATCAAATCTTGTTTGGCAAAAAGAGGTATGTTGTTTGTATGATCTTTTATTTGTCCCCTATAGGGAACCCTTGGAATCAAAAGCATCATTCCTATTGTAATTAGCCTAGTCCAAGGCTTAAAAATAAAGTAATCTAAAACAATCCCTAAAAACTTGTCAAAGTTTGGGTGATCTTGAAAATGACCCTAAAGTCTTTCTACTTTCATGCTTTCTTTATTTTTATGCATCTTGGCTTACGAGGGGGACTCATCACCTCCAGTAAGTTCTTTAGGGAAGCTTTGACTTGGGGTTTCATCTCTTGACATTGACTCCATTTGGATCTTTTAGATTTGCACATGAGATGTAGTGGTACTTTGGATATTGCACTACACTGAATGAACAACAAGATGTAGTGGTTGTAAAAAGGACTAGACCTTTTTGCAACAAGCCAAGTGATGCGGACCTAAAATCCATGTTTTTTTTGTATTGTTTGGCATGAAATTCATTGTGTAATTGATTCCCCTAGATCATTCAAAAACTTGTTAGATCTTAGAAAAATCCCCACTTGTTGTGGAAGTATTGTTGGTGTAAGGTGCGCCTCAAGGTCCATGTCACAGTACTACCATTTGAGAGAAGGGGGGGTGTAAAAAACCTACTATATAATGTGTATTTAATTTTGGATGAACACTTAAAATCCTCTCAAATGATGTATATTGATGGATTTCAATAATACCAAGAAAAAAGGTCAGTTTAGGATATAAGGGTGATTAATTAGTTGGTCTTGTCCTAGATTAAATTTTTGTTTGGAGTCAAAACTTGGTGTAAACAAATAATCCCAAACCAAACACATAGTCCAAATTTTCCTTTGAATAAAGAGGTGTTATGCTACCCATGTGAGATCATCAATTTACCTTGTTCAAAGTTTATCAAAAGCTTGAGAGTCATATCATTCACTTTGGCATAGTTATACTACCCAATTGAGTCTAGACCTTTACCAAAGTTGTTTAAGTCCTTCACTTATAATTTAAATTTGAAATTACAACTTTATAAGTTCATAGGGTTGATGTGTTAAGTGGGTTTTTCATTTGCACTAAACTTGAGGGAACTTAGATTTAATTTCCAATTTAGGTTGAAGGCCATTTAAGACTCATAATCATTGTCATCACTTGATAGACTTAAGCCATTTTGTGTTAAACACTTTCACTTTGAATCTATATACCACAACATTTTGAGTCAAGAAAGGTAGTGTTATGTTGTCAAAATTATGGAAAAATGTCTTTTACCTTAGAGAGTTTTAAAAAAAAACTTTTTTATCACACCTTTTGGGTAGTATAGCATCGTTATGCTGCCCAAAACATTTCAAATATTGTTTCACAGACCTTCTTACATAAAATTTCAAATCTGTTCCTATATTTTTAGGCCAATCCAAGTGTACTTTTGATCCTTTGTCTAAAGCATAGTTATACTATTCACCTTTGTCTAGATTGTTTATACCATTATTTATGAGAAAATAAAATATTGCTAAAGTGCCTTTTGTTTCATACCTTATACCTAGTTGATCAAGTTCATGACCAAGAATCAAATGCCTATTATTTTTTAGAAGTGTTTCAAAACTGTTAGATTAAAACTTTAATCTATTTTCAAAGTCTATATTTTAACGCCATTTGGCCAAGAGTCCTAGCACATGCCTTGTTTGAGCCTAGATTTTGACACCGCATTTGGCCAAAAGACCTAGCAACTTTTAAATTCCTAGATTAGATTGATTTGAAACACTTTGACCTTAGAGTTTGGCATTTTTATTTTTAGTCTATTTACTTGCTTATCTTTGTGTGAATAGTGAAACGTTAGATATTTTATGCTAGCTTGTTTCCTCACAAATCTTTGCATAAACTTTTTGATATTTTTGAAAAATCTAGATCAAGTTGAAGGCATCATTTGTTTTAGATTCTGTCCTTTCTCGATTTTGTGGAACTCTTTAACCTTTTATTGCAAAACATTGACTATGGATCCCAACATGTATTCCTACACTCATAGTGGACCCATGTACAATCCAAGTATTAGTAATGTAGTTACACATGAAGAAATGGTGCAAGACCCCTATGCAGATAATATTACTTATGAGATGGATTCTTATCCCTCTTATAATACTCAATCAAGGGTACAAAGCCAAGATCCATTAGCTAACTATCTGGTTAACACAACACCTTATTCAAAGCAAGACCAAGAGAAAACCATGCAATACCTAGCTACAATACCAATAGTGGATGAGTTGATTCTTTAATAGTCATATTGTATTGATATGGCTTCCACGTACGATCCATTTTTGTTTGAACGACATTTGTTAGAGAACAAAGATGAGATTTTGGTTAGATCCATAGAGGTAGGGGCTAAGTTTTTGACAGAATTCCCCCATGAAAATTTACCAAGTCTAATAAGAGTGCCCCAAAATATCATTTATGATCAACAGGGTTCTTCTAGTAATCCTATGGCTTTAGTCTAAATAACGTATTAAGACCCTAATATATCCAATCAAGGCAAAAATGTCATGGAAGATCACTTTAACCAAATTTAAATAGTATATCAAACCTATCTAAATTTAGCATGTGATTTCAATAAGATGAACATGGTAAGTAAACCTCTCATTGACCTAGTACCTTTAATAGGAGTGTTGATAGAATTAACAGGATAAGAGAATCTGAGTTTTGACCCATTTGTACAAACTGTTTTGATAGATAAATTGATATATATTCCAATTATTGAAGAAATGTCTTAAACCTCTACATAGAATAATGAGCCAAAGATAGTGGACAATGTGTAAACAATGTCTAATCTTGATCAAAGTGGTATCAATGCACAAACAACTAGCCAACATGTGCCTATAGTTAATCCCATGAGCAAATCATCATACCAAAGAATAAGATTTTCTACATCCCAGCCTCAACCAGTTGCTTCCTCAAGTGTATAACCTATGGGATTAGGTAATCAAATAACAACCAATGTCACACCTCAATGATAGAATGTGATGGATCTTACTCTTCAACAAGTAATGAGTAGTATTCCATAATAGAAGACACAGTCTAGTGTATCAACATAATAGAGGACAAATATATTTCCATTTCAATTAGGGGTAATTAATGTTCCTACTCAGTAGGTAACAACAAACATACCTATTCAATCATAGAATAATATGTCAATTCAAAACCAAGCAATGACTAGTCAATGACGTGCACATATTGGTTAGTGATAGATGTCAAATCTGTAACCTATTTTCACTTCTCCATAGGGATTCATGCAACAAGGAGGTCCCCATATTTCTAAAGTACTTATTAGTAAATTGATGACTCAAAATGTGCTACAAATTTAGAGACAAGGCCTTGGTCCACAAATTCTCACTCAACAACATGATTTGATTAGTTGGTAGCATGTCTTTTTTCAACCACAATAGGCACATTATAGTTATATCCATCCATCCCAACCAAAAAATCCTCTAAGTCAAACCTTTATCACCAACCCAAACTAGAATATTGCACAACCAAATATATACAATTTCTAGTACATCCTAATCCATGTATACGTATTCCTGGTCCATTCCCTAACCAAACCAATGTACCCTGACAAGTGTCTCTATCATACCCTGGTCAAAATGTCCCACTTGTGACCTCCCAACTATTTATCCAAACCAATATTCTCCCTCAAACCAATATCCCTTCTAGTTTCATATCCCAAGAATTATAATAGATGAAGGATGTAATTGCTACTATTCTAGTGGGGAAATAGACTAAAAAGTTCAAATTGGATGATGTATGTTCCTATCCTGATTCAGACAACAATTCAGATGACACTTCAGGTGATGGGTCCACCCTAATTAATGATGAAACTTTCGAGAGCCATAACTTTTGCACCGTATCTCCAATTGACTCACCGTTTGATCATTGGAAAGATAATAATAAGTTTGATCCCCTAAAACCCAACGAAAGTGTCCCAAATTTCAATTTTAATAGTTTAGTCTAAAAATAGTAAGTTAGTAAAAATAGTAATTTCTTGAATTTTGTATTGTTATAAATTATGGAAGTCGAACCAATTCATCTCCCTCGAGATTGGTGACCTTCCACATCCTCCCCACACCTTCAAAACATGTATAAATGAAGATGTAACCCAAAATGAAAATCAAACATCTCTTCTCAAAGATAAGCATATATTTGGGTCTGCAAATTTGATCAATAAAACATCTCTTATCAGAGATAGCATTATTTAAATTATTTTGTTCTTGTTTCTTGAGTTCTAATTTAACCAAATATTTCAAGTTTTGGATCAGTGGTATCAGAGCGGTTTGTCTTTAGAGTGTATGATCCCAAGGATGAGGTCAAATTATAAGAAGCTTGGGTGGAAAATAGAACCAGCAGAATATCCACCTATTCGCTCCAAACGACTTCAAATGGTAGACAACACTGAGGCATCCGATCCTTTCAAGGAAATGGTGAATAAAGCCCTTCAATAGCAACAAGCACAGATGCTACAAAAATTCACTCAAATTATCCAACAAATCTCGATGGGAAATTTTGGCTCCTCATCTGCACCCACACATCCTTTCAGTACCCTAAGAACCTTCAAGGTTCATGTGAATTTTGATATCCCTACATTTGAAGGCAAAATCAATGCTGATGTAGTAGAAAATTGGTTGGATCAATTGTCATCTTATTTTTCTATAAATAAATTCACCGATAAAGAGAAGATTACTTTTGCTCTTCTGAAATCATCATTGCCTATCAAAAATTGGTGGGAAGTGTACAAAAAGAGATTCAGTACAGATGATATTGGCCTTGAGATGGAACCTACATGGGATGATTTCATAGATGTTGTAAAGGAAGAATACTACCCCATTGGAACATATGATGATATGTATATAGAGTGGCAACAACTTCACCAAGGTAAGGAACAATCTGTTCAAGATTACACTGACATTTTTCATTCTCTATCTACGAGATTGGGCATCTGAGAAAGTGAGAAACACAAGTTTCTCAAATATCATGGCAGACTACAATGGTACATACGGGGAGAAATGGAACTCTTCAATTTGGAAACCATCGATGAGGCATACAAGTTCACAGTGAAGATTGAGTAGAAGCATGGAAGAATGAATATAAATAATCAGTCTTGAAAATGGAAAAGTGACAAAGAAGGTCAAATACGAGGCCAAAATTGGAAGCAAAAGGAAAGAAAGACTGGAAAGTGGTGTGATTATAACAAATTTGAAACTCACTCCAAAGAAGAATGTCGAGCTATCAAATCACTACTTTCTGAGTCACAATCCTCAACATCTACTGATCTACCTCATATAGACCTTGCAGTCAAAGAGGTTGAAGAAGAAATTATAGATGCTGATCCTAAAGCCATTGTTGCTTCATCACAGACACATGATGAGATGCTAGATGACAAGGAAAGGTTGTTTCACTCTAAGTTATGGGTGAAAGGTAAGCCTCTGCATTTCATTCTTAATAGTGGAAGTCAAAAGAATTTAATCTATGTTAATGTTGTGAAAATCCTAAATCTATCCATGAAGCCTCACCCAAAACCATACAGTACTGGATGGTTGAGTCCAGGGAGAAACCTCTGTGTCACCCACCAATGTCTTCTCTCATATGCAATACAACCCAAGATGAGGTCTTATGTGATGTGGTCAATCTAGATGTTTGTGATGTACTCTTTGGTCAACCATTCATGTATGATCGACATGGTATATATGAATCAAGAACTAGAAGGATCACTCTCACTCTTGGAACACAATGCTACAAGGTACAAGAAGTACCACCTTCTACATTTGTCTCTCTGATTAGTGCCAAGAAATTTGTTCTCATGGTGGTCAAGCCATAGGAATCCAAAAGGGCCAATGTTATAGCCTTGACTACACAAAAAACACAAAAATAGAAGCAAATAGATGTCAAGCTGAAGAAGTTCACGGCCTTCCATCCACAGATTGATGGTCAGATAGAAATGGTGAACAATCGGGCCTTGCATAGTTCCATAAATCACAGTCCCTTCCAGGTATGCATCGGGAATCAAATCAAAGTACAACTACCACACTTGATGAAAAATCTTGATGCAATGGGACCATTACTTCTCAATGAGGGAGGAATGATCCAGACAGTAATTCAGATGACACTTCGGGTGATGGGTCTACCCCAATTGATGACGAAACTTCCAGGAGCCATAACTTTTGCACTGTAGCTCCAATTGACTCACTGTTTGAACCATTGGAAAGATAATAATGAGGGGAACATCGTGAGATGTCATAGAGATCTGCTCAATGAATTTTGAACCCCTAAAACCCAATGGAAATGTCCTAAATTTAAATTATAATAGTGCAGTCTAAAAATAGTAATTCCTCAAATTTTGTATTGTTGTAAATCATGGAAGTGAAACCAATTCATCTCCCTCGAGATTGGTGACCTTCCAAATCCTCCCCACACCTTCAAAACATGTATAAATGAAGATGTAACCTGAAATAGAAATTAGACATCTCTTCTCAGATATAAGCATATGTTTGGGTCTACAAATTTGACCAATAAAACATCTCTTATCAGAGATAACATTATTTGAATTATTTTGTTCTTGTTTTTTGAATTATATTTCAACAAAATGTTTTGAGTTTTGGATCATATCCATTCAACATGGAGTATTTACAGATACCATTTCCTCCAAGATACATACCACCAAAATTTGATAAATACAAAGGGAAAGGTGACCCTAAGGCCCATTTGATTGAATTCTTTGTTGCATGTCAGCTAGTGGCATATAGCGCCATATACCTTTTGCTATTGTTTCTAAGGAGTTTGGCTAGACAAGCCTTAGAGTGGTTTTTAAAGTTGCCCAAGAATTTGGTAACAGACTTTGATGATTTTTTTGATAAATTTATGTAGCACTTTTCTTACAATCTCAAGCATGAGATTTCATTAGTGGACTTGACACAAGAAAAACAAAAAGCTAGGGAGAGTTTTACAAGTTATTTACAGTGATGGAGAGCCCTTATAAGCCATTTCACCCATAGTTTACTATATAAATAATTAGCCGTTGTGTTTACCAAAAATTTACATAGTGAGATATCTTACCATCTTGAGTTATAATGTGCACATGCGTTCAAAAAGATCATTGATAAAGGTTTGTTGATCGAGCGGGCTCTTATCAATAAAAGAGTCATCAAACTTAATTCTACTAATTATGGAAATAGATAAAAGCAACATCCTAATCAAGCATAAGCATCACAACTGGCACAGGCCAATAACCAAGAAAGACTGAAGAAATTTAATAAAAATAAGAATGTTATGGGAAATAGAGTAACTAAATCTTGTCATGTCCAAACTATGCAAACCTCATCTACACCACCTTTTTAGCTTACTCCTATCTGGAAACCTCTCCAACCAATGTCTCAAGCATAACAACCAAGACCTACATAACAAGTATAGAAACCTTTACCATTGAAAACCCCTCCTCTTAAGAGAACTGTGCCTACACATCATGTCTTTAGTGACCTAGGAGAGCCTATTAAATATGTATTTTGCAAGCTTTCTACCACTAATATGATTAGTTGGCCTATACCAAAGCATTATCTCAAGGCATTCCTTATCCTAATTGGTATCATGAAAACTAATTCTATGACTACCATTGGGTCAAGAGGTATAATTTACAAAGATGTGTCCAATTCAAGCATTTAGAGAATATGTTAGAGAATGGGGAGATAAAATTGGATAATGGTGATTCCACTTCCAATCAAACTCTTGGGATTTATCAAAACCCCTTTCCTCAACATAATAATAAACAAAATTAAAATAATCAACAACAACCATCCAATTATGGGCAAAACCATCTGCCACTTTGCCTGTCATCCAACCAACTATTCAGCCTTAGAATAAGCCATTCACTACTGACCAAGATAAGACATTTAATATTATGGAACAATTATAGAAGACACTAGCACAAATTTATATTTTAGATTTACTACAAACATTAGTAATCCAAAAGAACATCTTGAATGAGTTTTTGACCCAATCCACTATTGCTAGTGACATATTCCCTGATAAATTTCAAGCTTTGGCTGGACACCTAGCTCTGACCCAATAAATCATATTTAACCAAAGTGATATGTCTTCCCTTGCCCCACCCCATAATAATCCATTATACATAGAAGTTTATATAAGATGACATAAAGTGAAACGTGTCCTTATAGACAATGGATCTAGCCTCAACATAGTGTCCCTAAAGCTCATCAAGATTCTTGGGTACACAATGATAGATCTCCAACCATAAATAATAACTATCAAAGCCTATGATAATTAGAAAAGAGAGTCATAAGGCACCATTAGTTTACTAGTTATCATTAGGCCTTTGACCCATGATACACTTTTCCATGTGCTTGATCTTGAGTTATCATATAACATACTTCTAGGCAGGCCTTGGTTACATGAAATTCATGTAGTCCCATCAATGCTACATCAATGTATCAAGTTTTACCACTTAGGGATGGAATTGAATATTCCAGGAGATTTACACCCATATGAATACTATAAGCATCTTGAGGTCGAATTTCAAAGCTATAATTATTAGTACAACATGAATCTAAGTTCCAAGTAGGATAAAAGAAAGGTTATACTTATTGATCCTTCACCAAATAATTGCATAGATCCTAATACCTTGGATTCTCTTTCCCACATGCCACCACCTGAAGCTTTTAATCATTTCACCATTTTAGATAATAGATTGGGAGAGTATGTGACCCATGATACATTTCATATTGCCAATCTTCCTTAGAATCCAAAAACCTTTATGTGACCTAAAGTCATCCCACATAGGCATTGGCAATAAAAGAACAAAGATAATAGACCTGTCACATTTGTACCATCATCTAGCCTAGAACATGACCCTCTTGAAGGAGACAAATCATGGTTATATAATAACAACCAAGCTGATTGTTATAAAAATGCAAAGTATCCTATTCCCAATAAGATCATGGAGCATCACAAATATGAAGGAAGAGGCCTTGGACTGAATCAACACGGAACTATTGAACCAATTTTCATGAATAAGTATGAAAGACCTTTCGACTTGGATTCAAACTATCTAGGGGTGACCCTACATATCTAATTTAAACTCCATCACCAATGACTAGTGATGATGATGCCAACAATGAAGTAGAGACCAATCATAGCCTCATCTTTGATGACCTAGCTAAAACCAACTTGTTTAATAAAAATGCCATTTTTACCCTTACCCTGGCCATTCATCACAACCCTTTACCATTATATTATCCCCAACTAATAGATTGGGACCACCAAGAATCTAGTTTGCCAATTGATGAGTTTCAAAATGATGAGGCATTTTATGATTTCTTAGGCCTTAGAGACAACATTATGTTGGGAGATTACAAACCAAGATTCTCAATCACTTTGGATCCTGTAGCCTATTTTAGAAAGTAAGTGAACACCCTTAGCCAAAAACAAATAAGTAAATCGTTGGGGTCCCAAAGTGAAAACCTCTTTGAGGCACTTTTTGACCAAGGAAAAAGTAAAGATAAAGGCCACTCTAGTGGTGAAAACCTATTTTAGGTGTCATTAGATGGGGGTGTTCATTCTTCTTTGAATTTAGACCAGGAGACAACCGATGATAAAATTCCCTATAGATATGAGTTTAGTTTTGAGCAACAAGTATTTGATCAAATTATTTAATAATTTTTGACTATTTTTGTCACATGGCTAGATCTCCTATTAGGGAACTTAGATTCATCATGCCTACGAGAAGTTCAAGAGCAAGTCCTAACGGAGGATCTAGATATAATCTAACAATTCAAATCATTGCCTACTATCATAGAAGATGGTTCAACCCTTCTAGTCGAAGATAAAACATAGGTAAACATCAAGACTCTGTCAGACCTAAAATGGATAAAATTAGGTGCATCCCTCACTGAGGAGGAATGTGACATCTTTATAGCTGTATTGAGAGAATTTGTAGATATCTTTGCATGGGCTTATTATGACATGCTAGGTTTGGACCCTACCTTGGTTCTGCACCACCTTGTGGTTAGTTCTAACATAAAATCGATAAAACAAAAGCTACGTAAGATGTATCCTTTCATTTTTGTATTACTAAAGAAAGAGTTGGAAAAAATCTTAGAAGTAGGATGAATCT
Source organism: Torreya grandis (assembly GCA_037957365.1). Lineage (NCBI taxonomy): Eukaryota > Viridiplantae > Streptophyta > Pinopsida > Cupressales > Taxaceae > Torreya > Torreya grandis. Next base: position 59,971 of record JARHVA010001026.1, read on the forward strand.
GATCAATTGACTACTCAGAATGGATCTCTAATGTGGTACCTTTTAGTAAAAAGCCTAAAGGAATCAGAATTTGTAGAAATTTTTGAGACATCAACAAAGCTTGTCCTAAATATGGTTTTTTATTACCTAATATTGACATGATCATCAATTCCATGATAGGTTATGAAATGCTTTCACTCATGGATGGCTTCTCAAGATACAATCAGATCATAATAGCACCAAAAGATTAGCATTAAAAAATGTTCACCACTCCATAGGGAACATTTTATTATTAGGTGATGCCATTTGGCCTTAAGAATATACGAGCTACATATCAAAGGGCCATGACTGTCATATTCCATGATATGATGTCAAGTATTATTGAAGACTATGTCAATGACATATTTAGAAAGTCTAAAACTAGGGCTGACCATCCAACAATGTTACGTAAGATATTTGAAAGACTAAGAGAGTAAAAATTCAAACTCAATCCAAAAAAATGTGTGTTTGGTGTAAATTTAGGTAAATTAATTGGCTTCATCATGTCTCGTAGAGGTATTAAAGTTGATCTAGCTAAAGTTTATTCTATAACCAAGATGCCACCACCAACCAATTTAAAGCAACTTCATAGTTTACAGGGTAAGATCTAGTCAATCAAATACTTCATCTCTTAGTTAGTAGATAAGTTCCATCCATTTACACAGATTTTAAAGAAAGGAGTTGTATTTCACTGGGATGATCACTACCAAATAGCTTTTCAATAACTCAAAGACTATCTTGTTATTTTGCCTATTCTATTACCTCCTATGCCAGGAAAGCCATTCTTTTTATACCTATCAGCTACTGATCATACCCTGGGGGCACTCTTGACTCAGTATGATGACAATAGAAAGGAGCATGTTGTATACTACCTAAGCCATACCTTGGTTACATATGAACATAACTATGTGCATGTTGAAAAAGCTTATCTAGCCATGGTTTTTGTAGCTTAGAAACTACGCCATTACATGTTGAATAGTAAAACCATGGTTATTTCAATGGTAGATCCGCTCAAGTATCTACTATCCAAAATAACTTTACAAGGTAGAATGGCTAAATAGATCATGCTTCTCAATGAGTTGACATAGAGTATGTTAATTAAAAAATAATCAAGGGATAAGTTCTTGCAGATTAACTTGTTGAAGCACCTCTCATGGACACACAACCACTCACATTCCAATTTTTTGATGAATCCATAATGACTATCATTGACACACCCCTTGAGGAGCAGCCCTAGAAGCTATATTTTGATGGTTCATTCACTGTACATGGATCAGGGGTAGGCCTATTGTTTATTACACCACAGGGGGATCTAATCTCTAAATAATTTAGAATCAGCTTTCCTCGTACAAACAACATGGTCGAGTATGAAGCACTTATTGTAGGACTTTGATAAGTAGTGCATTGGAATATATCTCATCTCTAAGTTTATGGTGATTCCCAGTTAATCATCAATCAGGTTACATATCATTTTTAGACCAAAGATGACAAGTTGGTTCCTTATAAAGCCATGGTTAACACTCTTAAACAACAAATTGCCAACATTCAATTTGAGCACATACTAAGGGCTAGTAACAAAATTACCAATACCATGGCTACTATTGGCTCTCTAATTCAACAAATAGATAAAGCTAGAGAGTATCAATTCCTCATCGAGAATTTGTCAGCACCAGCTCATGAACCTTCAATCATCAGCATGATATGTGATATTTTTGGTCTTAATTCTATCTGGTACTCAGACCTTTACAATTACCTTCATGACCAAGGTATACCACCTAACCTATCTTAAAAACAAACCAAAGCCTTCATTCATCATTCTATTCATTATACTCTACTTGGATCCACTCTTTATTGTCATAGTTTTGATGAAACTCTACTTTGTTGTTTAAATTTGGTAGAGTCTACATTGGCATTAAGATAAGTTCATGAAGGAGTATGTGGAGCCCATTCTAGCAGGGCATTCCTATCTAAAAAGCTCTTGTGTACTAACTATTATTGGCCCATAATGGATGTAGAGGCCACTGCATATGTAAAGAAGTGTGACAAATGTCAATGGCATGATAATCTGATTCATACCCTAGTAAAAACTCTAAAATTGATGTTGACACCATGGCCATTTTTATACATGGGGACTTGACCTCATTGAAAATATTAACTCCACTTCATCTGATGACCATAAACGTATCCTTACTATCACCAAATATTTCACTAAGTGGGTCAAAGCTATACCCCTCAATTACATGACTGGAAAGAAAATTTCCAAATTCATCTTCAACCATCTCATCTACTGCTATAGTATCCCTTTTGAAATTATATCTGATAATGGAGGATCATTCAAGAACAAAGATGTAGATAAGTTATGTACTAAATATAACATCACACAAGACTTTTTTACAACATATCACCCTCAAGGTAATAACCAAGTCGAGGCATCCAATGAAACCATTATCAATATTCTCAAAAAGATTGTTAATAATGTCGATCATGATTTACACCTCCAGATATTCCCCACCCTTTGGGCATACCATACCAATCATCATACCTCCATAGGAGCCACTCCATACTCACTTATTTATGGTACTTAAGTCATCTTTCCCATTGAGGTTGAATTGCCTTCACTACGCATCTCTTTCAAGCATATTCTAGATGATCATGACTATTGAGTAGCTCACTTGCAAGAGCTAGACCTACTCGATGAAAAATGCACAACTGTGCTCAATAATATTCAAGCATATCAGAATCAACTCAAGGGCCACTATAATTAATGTGTTGAGTTTAGAACATTTAAACTTGGTGATCTTGTTCTTAAATAAAACCAAAATAATATCACAATCGAGAAGAAACATAAAGGGAAATTCAAACCAAATTGGATAGGGCCTTTCATCATCATTGTAAATTATGGATCAGGAGCATACAAGCTTATTACACCAAACAGAGAGGAACTTCTAGAGTTGATGAATATTATTCATCTCAAGTGGTACTATGCTTGAGCATTAAGGTGTATTGTCTGTAAGGATTGTTTCAGATAGGCCCTTTTGTCACTATTCTTCTTTATATAAATATTATCCTTATCTATCCTCTTCACTGTATCTACTTTTCACTTTCAATCTATTAGCCCAGTGTGTTCTAAATCCTAGCCCATTTGACCTTGGTTTTTGTCATCTACTCTGCAGTGTGTTCTAAAGCCCCATTTGACCTTGGTTTTTGTCAGTTAGTTCAAGTAACTTTAGATAAAGATCATATTTTTGGATAATGTGATAGAAGTTTTGGTAGTTGCATCCTTCATTTATTATTCTTTCTTACCACCGATCTTACTACTAATTAGAACCACCTTTGGGAAAATTAGTACCTTTACCTATGTCATTGTGTCTTGTTTATAACTGCCTATGGGCAAACTAGGGCAACATTAAGCCTTGATATACTAACTTGCCACTTCCTATGTCATACTATGCCTTTTTTCAACTATGCCTATTTTGTTTGAATTGACTGTTGCACTAGTTGAATTCCTCTATTGTAAAGGTGGAACTATAGTGACTTGAGGTCCTACTCTGGGACTATGTAGGCAGTGCTAAATACTTGTTGAGGTCAGCTCGGTCACCCTTTTCCCCATGCTCTTGCCATTTTAAAAGCAACTTAATCCACACTCTCACCATTTTATGAGCAACCTAAGCCATGTTCTCACCATTTTATGAGCAATCTAAGCCACACTCTCATCATTTTTTGAGTAACCTAAGCTACACTTTCACCATTTTGTAAGCAACTTAATCCACACTCTCATCATTTTGTGAGTATCTTAAGCCACACTCTCACTATTTTGCAAGCAACCTAAGCCATGATTTTACAATTTTGTGAGTAACCTAAGCCACACTCTCATTATTTTTTGAGTAGCTTAAGTCACATTCTCACCATTTTGTGAGCAACCTATGTTTGAACGCTCTCATCATTTTGTGAGAAACCTAACCATGCTCTCACCATTTTGTGAGAAACCTAAGTTTAAAAGCTCTCACCATTTTATGAGCAACCTTAGTTTAAATGCTCTTGTCATTTTGCGAGCTTGAACCATTTAGTGTCTTGTCATATTTGATCAAGTTAAAATACTTCAAAAAATTCTAAAAACATTGAAAAATTGTTAGAAAAGAGCAAAAACATTGACCACTTCTTTGCCTTAAGGATTTTGGGAACCCTTACTAAGTTACCAACAAATCACTTGTCACTTAGTTTCCCCATCATTTTTGGCCTTTTTCGCTCACATACTTACCATTTTGAAAAACCATTCCTATTCTTCTATTACATCCATTATGTTTATTTTCCTTAGTTGTCACATTCTTCCCATTCCCTGGGAGAACTACATTTGGCCTAAAGTTTTTTATTGGATATTACATCCATGGAACTATGTAGGCAGCATCCACTTGCTTAGTATATAAAATGACAACTTGACCACCCCCTTCCTTTTCTTCTATTCCCCCATTTTGTTCGTTTATTAAGTTGTCACCTATTTCCTAGGGGTAATGTTTGTAGGGTTTTTATTGCATTGTTTTTTTCCTACTTATTTTATTTATTTGTTTGTCTATTTCTTTACTTTCAACACTGTTGCCTTGATTCAGTTTATGTGTGTTCATTAAGTTATTCTTTGTCCACACTTACACTTGAATCCATCCCTATTCATATGTTTACATTGTTATCATGGTTTCTATCATTGATATATTATTTTATATTGAGTATTGGATTATGAGAGTCAGTCCTCATGCATATTTTAGATAAGTCTTTATGGTGTTTTATCATGAAGCCTATCGACATGTGCTACAACAAACCTCAGCTTCAAGAAGTCTACTGAGCAATGGCAACATCTCTTCAGCACTGACATCTTGATTCACTCCCAATCATATCCCAAATAGAGTAATTAACCACGCAAGAATTTCAACCTTTATTAGCTTGAATGAGCATCTCCCTACTAGTAAGTTGTTTCAATTCATCATTACCCTCTGTGTTAAATTATCATCATTCTCAGCCAAGTTTATCATGTTTTCCATAATCAAGGTTCAATGATTATAACCACTTATGGGCAAATCATTGCACACCATCCCACTTGCATTTCTCAATGATTATAACCACCTCTTGGTAAATAATTGTGTTATCACCACTTTACTTTTTTTGCCTATACAGGGACATGTTGTTATCTTTTTTTTTTGTCTTAACTGAGGCAACTCCATCTTCTCAATGATTATAACCACCTTTGGGCAAATCATTGTGTTATCATACCATGTTTCCACTATCAGAGTACAATGCTTAAAATCACCTTTGGAAAAACCATTACACACTGTCCCACTTGCATTCTCAATGATTTTGACTAATTTTTAAATATCATTGTGTTTTCACCCCATCATCTTTCCTTTCTTTGGTTTCCTCATTTTGCTTATTTCTTTTTGAGGGACTATTTGCTGACCTCCTTGTGTCAATCGTTCCCTTGAGGGGGCATCATAAAGTTAATTTATCATCATTGTAGTTGTAGGCATACAAGACCTTTTCATTATTTGAGAAGATGTTACTGTGCTTATAGCTTGCAACACCTTCCCAAATAAGGGCAAACTATAGACACCTAACACTGGCCACCTATAACCCCCAATCAAGCTTTTGGCTAATTTCCACCCAAAATGAATAATTTGGCCTAAAAACACTAAAATACACAAAATGATGTGAAAATGACATATTCAAATGCCAATTTTAGCTAAGGTATCACTAAATAGAGTAATACAATTTATGGACCAGCTAACTTTGATTAGTTCATTTCAAATTAAAATGCCAAATTTATACCTAGGTGCTCTAGATTGCTCTTTCCTATCAAATATTTTACACAAGACATGTGCCTTTGTTATTTGTTATTGGTAAAATCCTAAATGGAAATACAGTTCTAATGCTTCTGACATCACCTTATAATTTTAATCCAGTCAAATTTTGGACTAATAATAAGGCATTTTAATCAATTAAAGTAATTTATGCACAAAGTGCTTAATCATGCTTAAGAGCTAATTAACCCAAATCAAGGTATAATTAATAATTATATGAAAACTTGTTGAATACTTATTTTTAGAAATTAATATTGAATATTTGCATCATCAAGTGACCTTATTTCTTAGGAAGACATCCCTAGGCCATAAATGACATAAATATCAAGATTCATGTCTCCCATGCCTCATCAACGCCTTCCATGATGCCCTTCATGCCCATTAATTGCCCCTTCTTCCAATTCCATGATGAGGATAATTACAAACTTAATTCCAAAAATTAAATTAATCTTCAACCACACATCTCAATCTTGAGATGGATAGTTCAAGTTGATTCTGATCAAATCTAAAAATCTATAAATAGGAGGCCTCACAACATCATTTATAAGCTTTTTTGATGCAAAGTTATAATGCCAAATTGGTTCCAAAAGCTTCAAGCAACTAGTGTTACCATGCCAAACTCATTCCAAGCCAATCCAAGCCATAAGTCAAAAGTGCCAAGGAGAAGAGGATATAGCCAAGCCTCCTTTGATGAAGACTTCATGAGCACAAGCCAAGTAAGCCACCACTACAAAAGCATTTGGAGCATCCAAGAAAGGTGAAGGAATTATTTTGTTTGATTCCTTGATTTATTTTTGTGTTTATCATTTGATTTTGTTGACTAAGCTCTCCCTAGTGTCTAGGCCTAGAGATGTTATGATATTAGTGTGTTTATTTCATCTTATTTTTATTTTGGAACTAACACCATACTAACCATCTTCTCTTGAATCAAATTCCTAGGCAGAACTATAGTGACTTAAGGTCCTACTCTGGGACTATGTAGGCAATGCTCAATACTTGTTGAGTTTAACTCAATCACCCTTTTCCCCATGCTCTTATTGTTTTGTGAGTAACCTAAGTGTAAACACTCTTTCCATTTTAAGAGAAACCTTAGTTTAAATGTTCTCATCATTTCATGAGCAATCTAAGCCATGCTCTCACCATTTTGTGAGAAACCTAAGCCACACTCTCACCATTTTACAAGTAACCTTAGTTTAAACACTCTCATCATTTTATGAGCTTGAACCATTTAGTGTCTTGTTATTCTCAATTGAGTTGAGACACTCCAAAACACTTCCAAAAACATTTAAAAAATCATTAAAAAAGAATAAAAACATTGACTACTTCTTTGCCTTAAGGATTCTAGGAAACCTTACTAAAGTTACAAACAAATCACTTGTCATTTAGTTTCCCCATCCTTTTTGGCCCTTTTTGATCTCACGCACTTTCCATTTTGCAAGACCATTCCTCTTCTTCTCTCACATCCATTCTATTTTTTCCATTAGTTATTACATTCTTCCCATTCCCTGGGAGAACTACATTTGGCCTAAAGTTTTTTATTAGATATTACATCCATGAAACTATGTAGGCAACATCCACTTGCCTAGTGCATATGGAGACAGAGCAGCCACCCCCTCCCTTTTCTTCTATTCCCCCATTTTTTTCATTTGTTAAGTTATCACTAATTTTCTAGGGGCAATGTTCATAGGGTTTCCATTACATTGTTTATTTGTTTGTTTCTACTTATTTTTATTTATTTATCCATCTATTTATTTGCTTTCAACACTGTTGCCTTGATTTAGTTTAGGTGTGTTCATTGGGTGATTCCTTGCCCACACTTATACTCTAATTCATCCATATTCATATGTTTACCTTGTCATCATGGTTTCTATCATTGGTGTATTATTTTCTATTGAGTATTAGATTATAGAGTTAGTCCTGATGCATATTTTATCCAAGTCTTTATGATGTTATACCATGATGCCTACTGACACGTGCTACAACAAATCTTAGCTTTAAGAAGTCTATTCAATAATGGCAGTATCTCTTCAGCACCAACATCTTGATTCACTCCCAATCATATCCCAAATAGAGTAATTAACCACAAAATAATTTTAACCTTTATTAGTTTGGATAAGCATCTCCCAACTAGTAGGTTGTTCCAATTCATCATTACCCTCTGTGTTAATTTATCTTCATCCTTGACCAAGTTTATCATGTTTTCTATAATTGGGGTCCAATGATTATAACCACCTATGGACAAATCATTGCACACCATCCCACCTACTTTCTTAATGATTATAACCACCTTTGGGCAAATCATTGTGTTATCACCACTTTACTTTTTCTACCCATATAGGGGCATGTTATTCTCTTGTTTGTCTATCTTAACTGGGGTAGCTCCATCTTCTCAATGATTATAACCATCTTTGGGCAAATCATTGTGTTAGCATACCACATTGTCACTATCAGGGTATAATGCTTATAACCACCTTTGGATAAACCATTGTACACCGTCCTACTTGCATTCTCAATGATTTTGGTTACTTTTTTAGTATCATTGTGTTTTCACCCCATCATCTTTCCTTTCTTTGGTCCCCTCATTTTGCTTCTTTCTTTTTGACAGACTTTTTGTCGACCTCCTTATGCCAACCATTCCCTTGAGAGGGCATCATACAGTTAATATATCATCATTGCAGTTGTAGGCATACATGACCTTTTCATTCTTTGAGAAGATGTTATTATTCTTATAGCTTGCAACACCTTTCCAAATAGGGGCAAATTGTAAACACCTAAAACTGGCCACCAATAATCTTCAATCAGTGTTTTGGCTAGTTTCCACCTAAAACACACAATTGGCCTAAAAACACTAAAACATGCTAAATGATGTGAAACTGAAATATTCAAGTGCCAATTTTGGCCAGGGTATCATGAAATGGGGCAATGCAATTTATGGGCCAACTAACTTTTATCAGTTCATTTCGAGTCAAAATGCCAAATTTGCACCTAGTTGCTCTAGATTGCTCTTGCCTATCAAATATTTTTCACAAGACATGTGCCTTTGTTATTTGTTGTTAACAACATATTAAATGGGAATATGGTTTCAACACATCTAACATCACCTTCCAATTCCAATCCAGTCAAATTTTGAACCAATAACAAGGCATTTTGATCTATTTGAGTAATTTGTTCACAAAGTACTTAATCATGCTTAAGAGCTAATTAATACAACTTAGGGAATAATTAATAATTACATGGAAACTTATTGAATATTTTTTTTTAGAAATTAATATTAAATATCTGCATCATCAAGTGACCTCATTTCTTGGAAAGACATCTCTAAGCCATAAATGTCACAAATATCAGGATTCATGCCTCATCAATGCCTTCCATGATGCCCTACATGCCTCTTAATTGCCCCTTCTTCCAATGCCATGACGAGAATAATTATAAACTTAATTCTAAAAATTAAATTAATCCTCAACCACACATCTCAATCTTGAGATGGATAGTTCAGGTTGATTATGGTCAAATCTCTAAATAGGAGGTCTCACAACATCATTTCCAAGATTTTTTGATGCAAAGTTATAATTCCAAATTGGTTCTAAAAGCTTCAAGTAAATAGTGTTATAATTCCAAATTGATTCCAATCCAAGCCAAGTCACAAGCCAAAGGTACCAAGGAGAGATGGAGGTTGTTAAGCTTTCATTGCCAAGGACTTTATGAGCACAAGCTGAACAAGCCATCAATACAAAGGCATTTAGAGCATCCAAGGAAGGTGAAAGAATTATTGTGTTTGATATCTTGCTTTCTTGTTGTGTTTGCCATTTTATTTTGTTAACTAAGCTCTCCCTAGTGTCTAGGCCTAGAGATGTTATGATATTAGTGTGTTTATTTCATTTTGTTTTCATTTTGAAACTAATACCACACTAACCATCCTCTCTTGAGTCAAATTCTTAGACCATAGCTAGTTCCAATAAAGAGATAATTATACTAGGGTAGGCCTTATCAACAATAAAACAAGAAAGCCTATTAGCCATTCATGTAATCAAATGCCTCCTTATCAAGGGTTTAGATAAAATAGACCACCCTACCAGTCATAAGGAGCCATAACTTAAGCTAAGCCATATGTAACTATTGATCCTAATATACCCTCTAGTTTAAGAGCTATTATTCCCATACCTCAGAATATCTTGATGCAAGATACAAATTGGTAGCCATATAATGCCAATGATGCTAAAAAATAAGCCTTAGTGTCATAAAATATTACTATGCCACACATGGCACTTAAAGAATGTTCTCTTCAAGAAAATCAATACCATGAGGCAAGCTTGGCATAATAAGGTCAAAGCCAACAAGTTTAAGGGTAGCTTGATGCCATTAATGTAAATTAGCAGATGGATGATCATGCCACATGATGAGCTCAAAATGTGGCTCATTATTGACATGTTATTTCCTTCAAATCATCTCTCAAAAGATATTATCTTATATAAATCTTAGATTCTTAGATAACTATTACATAAAAAATAGATATTTGTCTTGTTTATATTAAACCAAAGACTGAACCTTTACTTTGTCATTAAATGTCTAATACATAGCATGTTTTAGTGATCTTTGGTGTGAATAATAATCAAGAAGAAGACACAGGTGATGTATAGTGAACATTCCATTTTGATCTCCATCCAGTAGAACTACGGACTCTGCAGGCTTATTTTTATGGACTCTGTAGGCTTATTTCTATAGACTCTGTAGGCTTGTTTCTATGGACTCTATAGGATTAATTTTATGGACTCTACAAGGTCAATTCTGAGAATTTCATAAGGAAAATGCCACAAACGGGACGCTAGAGACCTGATAGGATAAGAAAGAACCATTCCAACTGAAATCAAATAAGGAAAATAACTGCCTACTATTTTGAAGGACTTGCTTTTGATAAATTTGTATATAATCAACTTTTAGGACTATTATAGGATAGGATATTTATTTCATCAAAATAATTAGATCTCTTGGAAATCCAATCTCCTCTCTTTGGATGAAGGGATCAACCAGGAGTCTTATTCTTTTGCATCCTATTTTAAGTTGATTGTATTAGTATAAAGTGTGTTGTTTTTAAAATCAACTCACCTCATTTTTAGAACAACCCCCTATGAAACTTGTCCATTTTTCCCTTTGTCTCTCTAAGTCCATTTTTGAGATGGGTTTTTCTCATTCTCATACTTGCTCAATTGATATCGTTTGAAGTTCATAACGTCTTTTCATGACATTTTCTCCAAAACATGAAAGTCATTACAGTCTCGATGCAACTAGGGGACCAAAATTTGGCTTTTTCAAAGTTAGTGTTTTTCTTCTATTTTTGTGCATGAGTGACAATTTTTGACGTCAGTGTTAAGGTGTGGAGCTAAAAGCTTCACCAAGTGAGCAGATTGCAAAGTTGCAGGTTTACACAGTCACTGGCATCGGTCAGGAGCGATCGACGTCAGTTAGGAGTAGACCATGAGATGTCGACGTCGGTCATGGATCGGCCAATGTCAGTCACAGGCAAACAGGCAGGAACCGATGTCGGTTACCTGTGCATCTAGAAAGCTATTTCCATGGACAGAACAGAGTGTTTGTATGTTAGGATTAAGTGATAGTCTTAAGTCCGCATCTCTATTATTAGTAAGACTATCTAGAGCCCTTGATTAAGAGGTGCATCTGATGGCTGTAGTTGTATGCTCATGTTTCTTAATTATTATATAATAGGATAGATCTTCATAGCTTATTGTAATGTTGAAAAGTGTTGAACAATACAGAATTGTATATCTGAATCATTCCAGGTTGTTGGAGTTGATTGTAATTGAGAGAGAGAGCTCTTGAGGGAAAGAGATCTAGATAGAGATCTGTACATCTGAGAGAGGTGTGGAAGAAAAGAAGTTTCTTCAATTGTATTCCTTCTGTAAAGAGTTTAATACAAGTTTTTAGGGTGGTTTCTTGTATCTCTTGTTCTTTGCTATTTATCATTCTAGTTACTTATCTTTTTAGTTTAATTCTGCATTTATTGCTTTCACATTGTAATCAACATTGTTGGTTGATCCCCAACAAGTGGTATCAGAGCTCAGGTTGACTAACAGGTGTTTCAAATCTAGTTAGTGTGTATTAATTATAGGGTACTCATAGGGGTTTCTGCAAGGATTTCTGTTTGAGTGGGAGAAGCAATGGCAGAAGAAAGTAAACTGAGAATGGAGAAGTTTAATGGCAAGAATTACCAACATTGGAGAATGCAGATAGAGGATTATCTATATCAGAAAGATATATACTTACCGTTAGGTGGGATTGTAAAGAAGCCCACAGACATGGATGATGAAGGATGGGAAGTTCTTGATAGAAAGGCTCTGGGGTCTATAAGACTGAGTCTGGCATCTACTGTGATATCTAATTTATCATAGGCAAAGTCTACGGTAGAGTAAATGACTACTTTAGTAAATTTGTATGAAAAACCCTCAGCTTCTGATAAGGTATATCTTATGAAGTAGTTATTTAATTTGCGAATGTAGGAAGGTGGATCTGTATCTAATCATCTGAATGATTTCCATGGAATTGTAAATTAATTAAATTCAGTCAAAATAGTGTTTGATGATGAAATTAAAGCTCTTTTAATATTATGTTCTTTGCTTGAAAGCTGGCATAGCTTGGTAATGGCAGTTAGTAATACTGCATCTGCTTCAAATATTTTAAAAGTAGAGGATGTTGTTAGTGTAATCTTGAATGAAGAAATTCGTAGGAAAAGCATAGAGGAAACATCAGGGAACGCTTTAAGTTTTGAGAGAAAGGGAAGGCAGAAAGAGAAGAGCAAGAAAGGGAGATCAAGGTCTAAGTCAAAGGTGAGAGGTAGATCCAAATCTAGAAATGGCAGGAAGCCACAATGCTGGAATTGTGGAAAGATAAGGCACATAAGCAAAGATTGCTAGTCAAAGCCTAAGGAGGACAATCAGCATGAAGGTAAAGAAGAAGCAAAAGTTTCAAGTATTGCATAAGATGCTCTTATATTCTCTTTGCATAATAATATAGAATCTTGGGTGTTAGATTCTGGTGCATCTTTCCATGCAACCCCTAATATAGAATATTTTAGTGACTATGTCCATGGAGATTTTGGAATAGTGTATTTAGGGGATGATGAGCCTTGTAAAATTGTTGGCAAAAGAAAAGTGTAGCTAAAAATGTAGAATGGAAACACATGGGTGTTGAGAGATGTCATGCATGTTCCCAGCTTGAAGAGGAATTTGATTTTTGCAAGAAAGTTAGGGGATGAGGGTTGTACAATAACTCTCACAACTGAATCTTGGAAGGTGACCAAGGGTGCACTTGTATTGGCCAGAGGTAAGAGAGTAGGTACTCTCTACTTATGTAATTGTGTTACTAATAATTCTCCTTTTGTATTATCTACTTTAGATGTGGATGCAAAATTGTGGCACTCTAGGCTCGGCCACATGAGTGAGAAGGGAATGTCAATTCTTAAGTCAAAAGGTAAGCTTTCAAATTTGAAAAGCATAGATCTAAATTTTTGTGAGCATTGTGTTTTTGGAAAACAGAAGAGAGTGAGTTTTCTCAAGACTGGGTCAACAAAGAATAAGCATAAGTTGTAGCTTGTTCACATAGACGTGTGGGGACCAGCTCAGGTTGCTTCTATTAGAGGATCACAGTACTATGTTTCGTTCATAGATGATGCTACAAGAAAGGTATGGGTCTATTGTATTAAGAAGAAATCTGATGTATTTGAGACTTTTAAGATTTGGAAAGTTATGGTTGAAAATGAAACAGGCAGGAGATTGAAGTGCCTGAGATCTGACAATGGTGGTGAGTTCTGCAGCTACAAGTTTAACTGGTATTGTTATATGCATGGAATCTACAGGCAAAGGATGGTTCCAAGGACACCTCAGTAAAATGGAGTTGCTGAAAGGATGAACAGAACAATAATGGAGTGTGTAAGGTGTATGAGATTGCATGTTGGTTTTCCCTTAGAGTTTTGGGCATAAGCTGTGGATACTGCAGTGTACTTGATTAACAGAGGACCCTCTATAGCTCTGGATGGTGAAATTCTAGAAGAGGCATGGATAGGTAAAAAGGTAGATCTCTCATTTCTCAAAGTTTTTGGTTGTGAAGCCTTTGTGCACATTGATAAGGAAAATAGAAAGAAGCTGGATGCTAAGTCTATAAGGTGCACATTTATTGGCTATGGCTCTGATGATTTTGGATTCAGGTTTTGGAATCTAGGAACTAACAAGATAATTAGGAGCCGTGATGTTGTTTTCAATGAAAAAGTGATGTATAGTAATTAGCTCAAGAAGCTGAATCAATTTGGGCAGAGCAATGGAGAATTGGATGAGGTGATGGTCCAAAATGAGCTCGCAGGAAGAAATAATCACAAACAGGAAAACATAGAGACCGACGTCGGCCAGGTAGGAACCGACATCGGCAGATCAAAAATTGATGTCGATCATACAGTGACTGACATCGACTAGGAAGGAACCGACGTCGGTTAGGGAGAACCGACGTTGGCCAGTTACAGGCCTGGAAGTGACCGAGGTTGGTCACTGTCAGAGAACTTAGGCAGACAGCGTGTTGTGAATGAGTCTCAGACGCCCATTAAGAGGTCAAAAAGGGTAAGTAAACCTCCAATTTGATATTTCCCTTCATTATTCTATTTATTGCTTACTGATGGTGGAGAACTAGAGAGTTTTGATGAAGCAATACAGGTGGAATCCAAGAATCAGTGGGAGCATGGCATGGTTGAGGAAATGGAGTCCTTGAAAGAGAACCAAACATGGGATTTGGTTGAGTTGCCAGCAGGAAAGAAGACACTGAAGAACAGATAGACCTACAGATTGAAGGAAGGTGAGAATGGATAGATGAGATATAAGGCCAGATTGGTAGTGAAAGGATTTGCACAAAGACCAGGTATTTATTTTGGTGAGATTTTTTCTCCTGTTGTTAAAATGACTTCTATACAGACTGTACTGTATTTAGTTGCTATTGAGGATTTGCATCTTGAGAAGCTTGATGTTAAGACAATGTTTCTTCATGGATATTTGGATGAAGAAATATATATGGATCAGCTGGAATGATTTGAGGTCAAAGGTAAGGAGAAGCTAGTGTGCAGATTGAAGAAAAGCTTGTATGGCCTCAAGTAAGCTCCTAGACAGTGGTATTTGAGATTTGACAGGTTTATGACTGAGCATGGCTACAGTAGGTGTCAATCTGACCATTGTGTGTATTTTAAGAGATTGAATAATGGTAGATATATTATTTTTTTGTTGTATGTAGATGATATGCTGGTAGGATATCTCTAAGCTTAAGGTGAAATTAACTCACACGTTTGCCATGAAGGATTTGGGAGCAGCAAAGAAAATCCTTGGCATGAGCATTAAGAGAGACAGGAAAAATCACAGGTTGATTTTGTCTCAAGAGGATTATGTGAACAAGGTGTTGAAATGGTTCAATATGCAAGATGCAAAACCGGTAAGCACACCTTTGGCTGGACATTTTAAATTGAGTAAAGAACAATGTCCTAATTCATATGATAAGGTAGAGTACATGAGTAGAGTTCCATATTCTTCTGTAGTAGGGAGTTTAATGTATGCAATGGTATGTACTAGACCAGATATTGCCCAAGTAGTGGGAGTTGTAAGTAAGTATATGGCCAATCTAGGGAAGGAACACTGGAAAGCAGTTCAGTGGATCCTTAGATATCTGAGAGGAACCAACAGTAGGCATTTGTGCTATGGAGGTTCAGATACTTCTCTACATGGTTATGTAGATTCAGATATGGCAGGTGATTTGGATGGCAGAAGGAGCACCACAGGATATGTTTTCATTGTTGGTGGAACGACAGTTAGCTGGATATCAAAGTTGTAGAAGGTTATTGCCTTATCAACTACAGAAGCAGAATATATTGCTGTCACAGAGGCTAACAAAGAGATGATATGGATGACACAGTTCATGAAAGAGCTAGGAAAGGAGCAAGAGAGTTGTAGATTATATAGTGACAGTCAGAGTGCAATTCATTTGGCTAAGAATTCAGCCTTTCATTCAAGAACAAAGCATATATAGCTTAGGTACCACTTCATAAGACAGGTATTGGAGGATGGTGAGTTGAAGCTGAACAAGATCCATATAGATAAGAATCCTACAGATATGTTAACCAAGACTGGTAATAAAGGAGAAGTTGAATCTTCATTCAACTTCTGTTGGTCTTCATGATTGAGTTGAAGATGGAAGAGCTAGAAGATGTTGCTGTACAGGTACTGGTGTAGCTGTTTATCTCCAAGTGGGAGATTGTTAAGGTGTGGAGCTAAAAGCTTCACCAAGTGAGTAGATTGCAAAGTTACAGGTTTACACAGTCATCGGTCGTCAGTCAGGAGCAGACCAGGAGATGGCGACGTCGGTCATGGATCGGCTGACATCGGTCATAGGCAAAAGGCAGGAACTGACGTCGGTTACCTGTGCATCCAAAAAACTATTTCTGTGGACAAAACAGAGTGTTTGCATGTTAGGATTAAGTGATAGTCTTAAGTTTGCATCTCTATTATTAGTAAGACTGTTTAGAGCCATTGATTAGGAGGTGCATCTAATGGCTGTAGTTGTATGCTCATGTTTTCTAATTATTAAATAATAGGATAGATCTTCATAGCTTATTGTAATGTTGAAAAGTGTTGAATAGTACAAAATTGCATATGTGAATCATTCCATGTTGTTGGAGTTGATTGTAATTGAGAGAGAGAGCTCTTGAGAGAAAGAGATCTAGATAGAGATCTGTACATCTGAGAGAGGTGTGGAAGAAAAGAAGTTTCTTCAATTGTATTCCTTCTGTAAAGAGTTTAATACAAGTTTTTAGGGTGGTTTCTTGTATCTCTTGTTTTGTTATTTATCATTCTAGTTACTTATCTTTCTGGTTTAATTCCACATTTATTGCTTTCACATTGTAATCAACATTGTTGGTTGATCCCCAACAGTCAGTGCATTGTTTCCCTCCAACATGCAGGAGCGGCAAATTTTGCCGCTTCTGCATCTAGACGTACACGAGTGACAAAATTTGCCACCCTTTTATTTTTGCTCTTTTACATGTAGGAGTGGTAAATTTTGCTACCCCTGCATGTCCCTTCATTTTTCCAGTGTAAGGGTGGCAAATTTTGTTGCCCCTGCACTACCTCAATTTTTGTGCATGACTTTTATTGCCACACACATCGAGTGGTTGGGGTCAATTTTTGCCCCATTTAATCCATTTTTCACCTCATTTTGATTCATTCCTTCCACTCCTCCTCCTGCCTTCTACCTCTGGATGATCTAGTAAATGAGTAAAAGTACATTTTGGTAGATTTGAGCCCGCGACACGCGTGGTTTTCCAGATAGGTCTTGTTTTTGGCATTTATTTCTTTTCCTTTTCTCTCTTTAAGTTTTGTTTTCAATTTTGTTTTTGGTTTTCTTTTCTTCCCTATCCCTTCAGCTTTCCAAAAATCTCCCCATGCTATGGCGGTGGTTTTCACCACCCTAACCTTGGCTCTACCCTTCTCCTGTATCGGCGGTGAAATTCACCACCAATACAAGTTCACACCAATTTACCTGCATTGGTAGCTAAATTTGCTGCCGATGCAGGTCGAAAGTGTAAGGGCAGCAAATTTTGCCATCCATGTATGGATATTCCCTCTAATTTGGTCGATGATAAGAACATTATCAACAACAAATACTTAGCTGAGAAGGTTGTTGACTCTCCTCTTCCTCTAATTCAGTGGTCCCAAAAAGAATTGAATTCTTTGAGGAAGAGATTTGAACCAATATTGGCTAACACCAATGATTGGTTGGTAGCCAAAGGGATCACGTTGAAGGAATTCATTACAGGATCAGAGGCTGAATTCCAAGCAAAAATAAGGAAGAAGGCAGAAAACAAGACCAAGAATAAATTTGATGTTCCTTCTCCGTCTAGGCCTCACAAGCCTAAAATCATCTTTGTTTCTAAGAAATCAAAGGTTGTTGAGGAGCCAGAATCAACAGCTAAGGGAGTTGGAGAACAAAACTCCCAAGAACAGGCAGCTCAATAAATAGAGACAGATGATAGGCCCTCAAAGCAGTAAAGAATTAAGCCTTTACCTTCCCAGGAAGGGGCACAACCACTTATAGGTGTTTCTCCTTCACCACCTCAATCTCATATAACATCTCCTTCGCCTCTTTCTCCCATCAGTGTTCCTTCTTCTGGAGCTGCCTCTCCTTCCAGATTTATGTTTGGCGATCCTCAAGGTGATTTTGGAGATACTCTTCACTCCTCAGATTCTATCCCTAGTCTGGCATCTCCTTCTTTCAATATAAGAGAAAGCTCCACCATTGATCAGTTAGTGGCCGATACGGTTTCACTGGTTACTCCCACCGCACCCGCTGTTACCACTAGCAGTGTAGATGTTACCCTGGTAACACCAGCTGCAAGAAATGTTACCATAGTAAGTACTTCTCTCCCTCCTTGGATGTTAGATTTCATGTCCAAAAAAAAGAAGCTAGCCATCTCTACAGATGACTTTGATTTTGGCAAGATAGTGCCAGTGAAAGCTAAGGCCCCTAAGAGACCAAGGATCCTTTCAAAATTGGTTGAGGAAAAAGGGCACAAATTTTTAGAGATAGATAAACCTCTACAGAATATAACCCTTGAGGGTTTTGACATGAGTAGCTATTCCATTTCTAATGCTGAGCCAAGGAAAGACACTCATGAGGGTGTGAAGAGTCATCTACAGTCCGCAATGGACATCATGGTCCAAAAATTTGACAGACAAAAGGAGATGAAAGATTACTATAAGGCAAAGGCAGAGCAATTAACTACAATAGTCAGGAAATTCACCCTTACCCCTGAAGCAATAGCCCCAGAAGCCTTTTCCATAGACAACCCTATTATTCAAAAAGTAGAGAAAACCTATATGAAAGAGAAAGTGCTAGAGGATTATATTCTGAAGATGCATACTCAGGGAGTTTCCTTGCTTATAGAAGTTGTTGAGAAGACAGACAAGATGAAGAAAGTGAGGACAACTTTAGAGGACCTCGTCTCTCTTATTTCTCAAGATATTGACAGTATAGATAAATATCTTAGCAAGTGGAGGGAGATGAAGGATCTGAAGAAATGCACCTTGATATCTATCAGCATCATTGCCAACAAAGATTCCTATGTTGAGATCAAGGAATCACTGATATATAGGATTTAGGTACTCAAGGAGATGATCAAAGATCTCAAATCTTTCAAAGATGCTAGTGAGAAAAGTGACACAGGCCTGTTGAATAGACTGGAAGAACTGCCTTGCGACCTCACCTCCAGGGATAATCAATTTCTCTCAACCGAAGAGATGATTCGAGAATTCAAAGGTATGGTCTAGAGGGATTTTGAAGAGAAATCCTTCTCAATGACTTATGTGGATAACATTTTGGATACTCAGTTAACTCTAGATAACCTAAGATCTAGGTTAACTAGTCATGCCAAGGTAATCACAACATTGAAGGATGCTAAATTCAAAGCCAGAGTGATCTTCAAGAGCACAATTACACCAGATAGTATAAGAATTCAGGCATCTATCGCTATGTATGATGCTCATCTGAAGAAGTCCGGTGGCAAGAGTTGAACCATTTCCCCTTTCTTTCTTCTTCTTCTCTTCTCATGCACTTTTGTCATGTAAAAGTGCATGCAATTTTGTAATATGTAATTACATGTAAAAAATCTAGAAAAATATCTCAAAGTTAAAGATGACTCATCTTTGACTGAGATATTTTTATATTATAATCTTTTTTAAATTTTGAGAGTTTCTCCCTATATATAGAGGGGACCTCTTTTGTATAAGGATCTCTAGATAATTGAGAGCAAAAATTCTGCTAAAATTAAGACACTTCTTGAGACTTTGTGCTCAACTTGTAAATCATATTTTATCGAATGAATGAGAAACAAGTTTATTTCAGACTTTGTGTTGAAGTGATTTGTGTTATTTAGGAAATATTTCTTATGCCCTTTTTCTTGATAATCTCTTATCTATTCGATTTAATAAGCAAAGTGTGTGTGTTGACATTATCTGAAGATGTTTCTAAAAGATAAAAGAGAGACTTTGAGCTATTTTTATCTTGGTGATATTTTTATCCATTGTAGTTTTAGGCAGAGACTTTATGCTTTGTTTCACTCTATGGTTACGCGTATTCTGAATCAGTGGAGGCAACGGCAGACTTTGTTCTTACGTGGGTTTCCTTGTGAAATTTGTCACTTTTTCAAGAGATTTTCTACTCTATGCTGGATACCATCCATGAAAAAAGAGGAATGCTTTCAGCCATCGACCAGGATTTCTCTCTTTGGTTCTTTAGACATCATCTCTGAAAAAAGAGAGGTGGATGCTGTTATACTACCTCGAGTATTATTTTTTCCTTACTTATATCTACATATAGCATATAAATATTCATAAGGAACCTCCCCTTGATGAGAGGAGAGATTTATCTCATTTAGATGTGGTAAACCCACACTTTTTGTGGCGTAAATCTCCTTTTGCTATGGTTGATATATCCATTTTGTCATCAGATAGTTAACGACAAAATATTCACCCAACAAAGTGTAAGACTTTTGAATATGAAAAGGGAAGAATAAATAGAGGATATAAAGAAAATAGAAAATTAAAAATTAAATTTTAGAAGCATAAAAGTTTCAATTAGATTATAATCATTACATTTCCATGAATTAATACTTCAAGTATCCAGCACTGATTAATCTTTATTCCTAAATCTGAGAAGAGCAAGGGCCCACTCTCCTTAGAATCAGGAACCTTGTACGGTATTTATGTTCTATTTTATTAATTAGAATATTGTTACTATTTGTATTTATTTATAAAAAAATCAAAACAAATTCTTAGTTTAAAAAGAGTATTTTTTATTTCATTTCTTTTCTACGCAAAGTATGTTTCCTTTTACAACAGAAGTGTGAAGCAAATTTCTTTTCATAAGTAGAAGTGTGAATTTACTTTCTTGCAAATGTAAAATAAGAGTGTGATCTTTTACTTCCAGCAAAAGAGTGGATTGATTTGATTTCTTTCTTTTTTAGCAAAAGCATGAATTAAGTAGTTTACTCAAAGTTAGAATAGGATCAGTAAGCACCCCCATAAGCAGACTTCTAGATCTACCATCCCATACCTTACTACAGATAGCTTTGGACATCAGCCCTGGTTGATAAAACACCAATTGAATATTGGTTAAATGAGGAGTTAGATGACACTCATCATTTTTGGTGCCATTGCTGGGGAATAAAAGGTGTTAGTAAGGTAATAATTATTGATCTAGAATGATTTTTTTAATAAAAAATCATAAAAATTCCAAAATAATTAATAAATTGATGTACCATCCTAGAGATTCTCAAGGATGATTTATTCTAAAGTTTCCACCAAGAGCATAAGTGGACACTCCTTCAACATCTCTAAGTAGTGAACCAGAAGATACAAGTGAAACCCATTTGTAGGAATCCTCTGAAACTAGGATAGGAACTAGGCCATTGCCACATGTAATCCTATATCTTTTGAAGGAAGACATTATTTAGAGATTGCCAAAGACTTAGAAGAAGCATTTCAAAGATCCGTAGCTAAAGAAAATTCTGAGAACTTGGAACAACCTATAACTGAGACCACAAACATTCAGTGGGAAGATCATCCTGGCTTTGAAATATCATCAGAAGAAGAAATGGCTCTCCAAAAAAATCAATAATTCGCACAAACAGGAAGGAATTTTTCCTTTCCTATTGTTTTAGATCCTAATGATCAAACCCCCATGAAAAATATTTCACTAGCTAATCTACCAAATTTTTGGGGATGATCTACAGAAGATCCTGATCAATTCATGTTTGAGTTTAAGGTGCTATGTCAAACCTATGATTACACAACTGATAGCCAAAAATTAAAACTATTTCCCTCTACACTTAAAGATGCAGCTATGAGATGGTTTATGGGTTTACCTAGTAATTCTATTAGAACATGGGATGACATGGAAACATAATTTTTGAACAAATACCAAGATTACTACCGAGTGTGAGAAAGAAAAGAGGATTTCTTCAAATTCAAATAGAATGAGGATGAATCTTTAGAGGATTACTTAGATAGATTCATGTTCACTCATAAAAGAAGCAATTATCCACTCACTGAAGACATTCAAAAGTTGGTTTTCTTGAAAGGATTGGACAAAGACACTACACATGCCTTAAATCTGATGGGTGGAGGAGATATAAGTAAATTGGCTTTTGATCAAATTTTTGAGCTTTATACCAATTACTCTCAAACAAAACTTGGAATTAGGAAAGGAAAGTTGGAGAAATCTAATGAAGTGGGTAAATTAATGGAAGAGTTTGCTAATCTCAAAATAGATATTCTGGTTACACTAAACAATAATTTGGATGGCCTTCAAGCTAAGGCAAATGAAACAGAGCCTTTAGCAATCTACTGTCCTAAGCGCAGATAGAAACACACCCTTAGAGACTACCCCCTAGATAGAACTAATATCTCATCATGTGGAATCTGTGATGCAACAGATCATGATACCAAATATTACACCCTTTTAGCTATTTTAAAGAATCAAATAAAAACCCAAGTCCAGTCCACTGAATAAGTAAATTATATTCAAAGACAAAACTTTGCCCCACAAAACTAGGCTCAGGAACAGTTTAATACGAGAAATCTAGTTAATCCATGGATGGCACCATGGAATGTTTTAGTTCCTACACCATTTTGGAATCAACCCCAAATTCCATCAATTCAAAATCCATGGGTAGGATAAGATTGGATGCCAACATCTCCATGGATGGTGCCATAGCCACAACAACAATAGGTACCATAGTAGCATTGAATGCCACAGCCATATCAATAATGGAATCAACAGTGGAACCCATAGTCACAATTCACCCAACCAAGAAGACCACCTCAATAGTAAACTATTATGCTACCCCCAATTATTCAGCAACAAGGACAAATCAATCAACCCTCAATGCCTACAAAATTAATAGAAAATCTAAAAAATAAACAACCAACACCTGTTTATGTTAATGAACAGGAAGAAAGAATCAATGTTGGAGCTATTGAGTGTTCAAACATACATCTGAGATTAAGAAAAAACTATACAAAAACCTCCAGTACTTATTTCTGAGATACCTGATGAAAACAAAAAGACAAAATCATATCCATTAGGCACTGGAGAAATTAAAATCAAAATGAGCCCTGAAGTAAATAAAGGAAACACTACTACACCAGTAATTTATTTTCCTGAAAGATTAAGAGAAACTGATATTAAACCAGACTGAAACTTGGTCCATGAGTTACAAAAGATCAATATTGAGGTACCCCTTCTACAAGCTATTAGGGATATATCTGAATTAAATAAGATCATCAAAAACCTTTGTATCAAAACACCTAGGAGAAAAGCTAAATATCCAAGAACCATTCATGTTGATGGAAAAGTTATTGATTTACTAGCTGAAAAACTATTAGTTCCAAAATATGCAGATCTAGGAAGCCCAGTGATCATAGTTACAATCAGAGGGGAAGAAATTCCTAATGTCTTGGTAGATTTGGGAGCAGTAATCAATGTCATGACAACTAATGCTCTCCATGCATTATCTCTTATGAAAATGCAACCCATAACTACCATTCTTCAAATGGCAGACCAGTCGTTAACGAAACCAGAGGGAACTATAGAAAATGTTGAAGTGTTAATTGAATCTTGGGAATATCCATTAGATTTCATGGACTTGCAACCCAAAAAAAATAATCTAGGATATCCTATAATCCTAAGTAGACCATGGTTGCCTACTGTAGCAACATTGATTGATTGTAGGTCAGGAGACATGACCATTTCTAATGGGTTAAAATCCAAATGCATCTCCTTGTATCCTCCTACAAAACCATCAACAAATAGCATACAAAAACTTTGGGTGGATGAATCAGACAACACATTAAATAAAATTTCCTCCTTAGCCATGATCACAGTTAAAAAACACTTGAAAGAATTGAATGGATAACTATACCCAGAATCTACAAATTCTGCCAGTCTAGAAACTATGGACTATGCCAGTCCTGAAACTACAGACTCTGCCAGTCTGAAAGCTACAGATTACCTTAGTTTAGGATTCTTGGGTTAGTTGGAAAATTCTAAAACCTCCACTTCAACTTCTGTTAGTAATTTTTCATCATATGATCATAGATTGATTTAGGAAAGTGTGTGGAAATTGGTAGATCAATAGCAAACTAATTTCTTAGATGCATTTCATTGTTCCTTAACAAGACTGATTCCTCCTAGAAAAGAATTTATTGATAATGTTACTATGTTTCACAAGCTACTTCCTCATCCATGTCCTCTGAACTCATTAATTATTTAGTTTAAGAAAATACAACCCAACTATCCAGGTACAAAACCAATCATGGTATTACCTGAAAAATTTTTGAACATCAATAGTTGGTTGACAAATGAAGAGGAAGATCAACTCTTTGAAGAATTGGAAAGACATACCAAGGATTTTACTTGGGATTATACCAACATGAAAAGAATTCACCCTAGCATATGCACTCATCACATTTACATATAATCTATCAAACTGGTCAGACAACCACAAAGAAGAATAAACCCAACATTAAATGAAATAGTCAAAACAGAAATCTAAAAGTTGCTAGAAGTTGGGTTTATTTACCCCATCTCAGACAGCCAGTGGGTGTCACCTCTGGTAATTATGCCCAAGAAAAATGGAAAGTTAAGAGTATGTGTAGATTATAGAGAACTAGACAAAACAACATTAAGAGATTACTTTTCTTACCTTTCATTGATCAAGTTCTTGATAACTTGGCAGGGAAGAAATATTTTTCTTTCCTAGAGGGTTCAGTAGGTATAACCAGATAACCGTAGTAGCTGAAGATCAAGATAAACCATATTTACCTACCCTTGGGGAACTTTTTTTTATCGAGTACTTCCATTTGGACTCTGTAATGCTCCATCAACCTTTTAAAGAGTAGTTCTGGCAACATTCTCTGACCTTACAAATAATTGTGTTGAGGTATATATGGATGATTTCACTATTTATGGTGAAACTTATGAAGAAGCTCTTACCAACTTGGAAAGAGTACTGATTAGATGTGAGGAACATCAATTATCTTTGAGCCATGAGAAATATTTGTTGATGATTAATGAAGGAATAGTCCTGGGACACCATATTTTTGCAAAAGGCATTCAAGTAGATCCAAAGAAAGTTGAAATAATATACAACTTACCCATTCCATAAACACAAACTGAAGTTAAGAGTTTTTTGGGACATGTTGGTTACTATAGATGCTTCATAGATAAGTTTAGTCAAATAGCTGCCCCTATGTTTGCCTTGCTTACAAAAGACAATACATTTGAATGGAGTGATAGTTTCCAGCAGGCCTTTGAGACCATCAAAACTAAACTTGTTACTGCTCCAGTATTGAGAGGACCAGATTGGACTAAGCCATTCCATATATACATAGATGCTTCCAATACAACACTAGGATTATTTCTTGGATAAAAGGATGAAGAGGGTAAAATGTATGCTATATATTATATTATCAAAAACATGACACCTGCTGAAAGAACTTACACCACAATTAAGAAGAAAATTTTATCTGTAATTTATGCAATCAACAAATTTAGACACTATATAATAGGCTATAAGGTATTTATCTATACAGACCATTCAACTATTAGATATTTTACCAACAAACCAATTATGGGAGGTAGGATTATTAGATGGCCATTGTTCTTACAAGAATTTGATGTTACTATTATAGACAACCTAGGGAAGTCTAATGTGGTTGTTGATTTCTTGTCAAGAATGAACACTATAGGTGAAGAAGAACCAGTGGAAGATGACTTTTTAGATGAGCAATTATTTTTTATTTCAGCACAATCTCTGTGGTTTGTTGATATAGCCAATTACCTCACCTCAGGGAAGTTTCTTCTGCACTTTTCACAAAAAGAAAAGAAACATTTAATCAAAGAAAGTTATTCTTTTAAATGGATTAATGGAATGTTATTTAAACTTGGACCTGATCATGTGTTTCACAGGTGTGTGACAAATGGTGAAGCTTATGATATCATAAGAGCTTGTCATGATGAATCAGGAGGAGGTCATTATTCAGCTCAAAGAACCATACATAAAATCCTAGAAGCAGGATATTATTGGCCTCATCTTCATCAGCAAGTGAAAAGATATGTCAGACATTGTGATGCTTGTAAACGAATTAGACAGCCTACTCTTTCAATAGAGATGCCTCTACACCCTCATCTTCAATTGGTTTTAGAATGATTTGAGAAATGGGGAATTGATTTTATTAGTCCAGTGGATCTTCCTTCTAGAGGAAAAGAATATCTCCTAGTATGTACAGACTACGTGACCAAGTGGGCAGAAGTGGAAGCATTAACTCATGTAAGAGAGGAGGTGGTAGCTAATTTCTTATATTTTAAAATCATGCAATGATTTGGTGCTCTAAGAGAGATAGTCTCTGATCAAGGACCATAGTTCATGTCAAACATGATAAAGTATTTCATGCAAATATATCAAACTCAGCACAAAAAAACATCTCCATACCACCCACAAGTGAATGGACAAATTGAAGTCACCAACAGAGAATTGGAAACCATTTTAACCAAGGTTGTTAATTCTAGCAGAAAGGATTGGGTAGATAAGGTACCAAAAGATGTTCGGGCCTATAATACTACTTGGAAAACAATAACTAGATTTTCACCTTATGAATTAGTTTATGGTAAGCAGCCTTTATTCTCTATTGAATTTGAATTACAAACTTTGAAAACAACTGTAGAAGTAAGAATTGAATTAGAAGAAATACAGAAAGAAAGACTCCTATAGCTTAATCAACTTGATGAAATGAGTATGGAAGCACTACAAAAAATTGAACTGGTACAACATCAAAGAAAAGTTTGGCATGATGCACAAATCAAGCAATGGAAGTTTTAGAAAAGAGATTGGGCACTGTTGTTTGATTCTAAATTTCAACAGTTCAAAGGAAAACTACAAACAAGATGGTTGGGACCTTATGAGATTGAAGCAGTCTATGAAAATAGTTTTGTTAAGTTGATACCTATTGATGACAACATAAGAGCTCTGTTAGTCAATGGACATAGATTGAAACTCTATCAAAAAACTCTCAATAAAGATGAATTTATTCAAAAAGTAAAGGATCAAGTAGCTGTTCTGAAAAGCTCTACTTTTTTTAGTGAACATGCTCTTTGATAATCCAGCAAGAATTAAAATAAAAATAAATAAATAAAATAAAAATAGATAGTGAAAATCCTTCCAAGGATGCCATTGACAATGCATGCTCAGAAAACTAGCTTGTTGGCTGGCTATGCATTGCAAAAAAAAGGGCTTTGGCTAGAAAACCAACAATGACTAGCCAAAGGGTAAAAACAAAACATTTATAAGAAAATCTCATCATGACACTATGATTGGTTGTCTCCATGCAATAAAATAATCCATGCAAACCTATTTATGCAGGACACGTGGTGAGCAAAGGATAACGTCTAAGTTTAAATTAAGACATATTTTATTTATCTATGTTTCAGTTAACTAATTATTTTTGATTTGATTAAGATCCTATTCTCTAGAGATGACCTAAATTTGAAACTTCTAAAATGGAATGTCATATGCCATAATGAAAAAGCATGTAACTAAGCCACCAAAGGAGTATAGATAACTGTGCAGCTTTGATATCATCAATTGAGTCATTAAGTATCACAATGATGGGATGTCATAAAAAGGGGTTTTTAATAAAGTAATGAAATGCTATCACCGTCAATATGATGCATCATCATTTTACATAACTTATATTAATGAGACAAAATAGTTGGCACACTCCATAGAAATGTGCGGCACCTAACTGTATGAAATCATCATACCACACTATGGACTCATGCAGCTGTAACATTTCAAATGAACCATTTCCTTTCTACGAACTTCCATAGAAGCTGGTCTACCAATCCTCAGGGCCTGTTGCCTATCGAATTCAACAAAAGACCAGTCTACACCTTAATTAGAGTTAAAACAATCAAGCTAACAATGACTCCACATAGAAATGGGATAGAAGACAAGATTAGAGCTGAAGGATCCAACAAAGTTTCATAAATACAAGGCTTCTGTAGCAGTGTTTAGAGCCAATGGCTGGCTACCTTTCATCGAAAAGTTATAGGGTTTCGATGAAACAATTGTAAGTGAATTCATTGCCAATCTCACCCCTAAATTTTCAATTGTAAAAGGTATTGTCATTCTTATTACAACTCAAATCATAAGCCAAATTATACAAGTTCCAAAAGAAGGAATAAGAGCTACAGGTAGAGTTTCATTTAGTGATTTAATTAGTCAGTTTAATGGTAATAAGTAGACCAAAACTCATGTCTATTAGATGCCAAGGGAAAATCAAAAGTAGTTAAAAGAAATTCACTTCCTGAACCTTGGAAATATGTAGCCAAGTGGGTACTTAAATATATCATTTGTGAAGGGCAACATAATCTTTTAGGGGGAGATGCCATGAAAATGTTAATACATCTTAAGCATGGGAGACAAAACCCTCAATAAAAAATTAACCTCCCATCTTTCTTATATGGTACTCTGCAAGTTATGTCTACAACCCCTACTACTGATCTTAGGCATCATGGCCTTATTCAACTTATTATCTAGCATCATTTCGTTCAGCAAGGTCAAGAGGTCTGGGAGGAATTTTAGAAAAATATATCATAAAAAATTCTAGATTTGCCTATACAAGAAACCCTAAATGTACCATAGGAACACTCATCTTCACCTACCACATCAGTTGAGAAAACAACACCAAGAAAAAAATCTCAAACTGTAGTCTCCATAAAAATCCTTTCTTCTTCAGAAAGAATCACAAGGTCTCAAAACCCTGACATTTCAAGGTCCCCACAAGAACCTCATGAGTCTATAGTACAACTAGTTCCTTTGACATGAAGAAGAAAATTGAGATGGAAGGTTGCTATAGAACTTGAGATGACCAAGGGTTTGGTGGTTGAGAAGGAAAATCAACCAAGTGTAGCTCAAAGAGTAACTAAAAGAAGGAGAAGGCTCATTTTAATAGAAAGAGATGAACAAGAAGCTATAGATATTTTAGATAGTCTTAAAATAGTGTCTCATTTCCCCATATATCAAAATAATCTTGCACCTATAGATATTGAATAAATTCCTTTCGAATGGAACTCTCCAATCATAATGGAGAAACCAAATCTAGAAGAAGAGCCACACACGGTAGAGGAATTAAGTATGGCAGAACAACCACCTATTCCAATTGAAACTACAATGGATAAAGGGAAAACTATATATGCCAATGAGAAAGGTGAATCATCAAATCTAAATGATCCTATTATGCAGCTAATTTTGTAGCTTTCTCAAGCTCAAGCTTTTGAACAATAATAAACAACTGACATTGCTAACTTGATCAGTCAATTGGAAAACAAGGATAATCTTAACTCATCTTTAGTACAAAAATTAGATATATTATCTATTGATCATGCAGTAGAAATTCATAGATTAAATGAAATAATAAAAAAACATGAAGATGAATAGATTGGTCTTTGGATATATGTAGAAAGTCTGAAGAAAGAAAATAGGAAATTGCAGAATTTGGTAAACTCTTCTGAAGCACCTGTTGTTGCACTTTCTCCTCCTAAGGTATTTGTTGACCATGGTTGTCAAACAAGTGATCTAGGTATTCCTCCCTTGAAAATACTATATCAAATTAAAGAAGAATATTTTGTACTTAAATATAAAAACAAAGATGCAACTTCTTCAAAAAAAATCTTGGAAAATGAAAAGAAAGAATTAGAGGCTAAAGTCTAAGAGTTAGAAGAAAATTTGCAGGATGCATGAAAATTAGGAGAAACTCTTTGGGAATGTAGGAATCCTTCTCCTACATATAGTTTTTTTTTATTTGAGCAATTTTACAGATGGCAGCTTCTACGGATCTCTTGTCATCTTCCTTACAAAATTTTGCAGTCAACAACATTTTTGGAATTTTTTTATAGTGCTAAACTTGATCAACAAGATTTGCTTTGTGAATTTTATTTGCATGACTTGATTCTAGGAGATCATGAGCATAATAAGTTTTTGATAAATATTCATGTAGGAGAAGTTCAACTGAGAGTATTACATTATACATTCAAAAATCAAATAGCATAGAAAGGCAGATTTGAGGACTATACAAATTATGCTAAGACTACAGGATTATGTGTCAGACAAGCCTTTTCTATTCCCAGATTGATCAAATAGAATTTAACTGTGCTTTGTTTAATGATGAGATTAAAACACAATACTTACAGGCTCTATATGATTTTACTGTTTCTTTTGATTTGTTTTCAAGATAGAGTTTTGATTCAGTAATGGCTGCAAGTGTAAACAGATGGGACCAACTTTCAATACCTCTTAAAAGGCAAGAAGTCATGTCCCCAAATAACTTAATATGGATTATGAAGAGAGAATCCTCAATTATGGAAATTTTAATAGAGGTAATCAACTCTGAGGGAGAACAAAAATGGATTGGTATGAGATATAGACCCCTTTTACTAATCATACTTATTCCAAGATGGCATAGTTGGGCTCCATAATCAGAAGATCAATTTAGTATATAGAAATAAATGATTCAAACACATCAGAGATTTACTAGCAATTCAGACAGACACATAACAGATGAGTTTGATGAATATGATTTGAGTAAGAGTGTAGAAAGTAGAAGCCAGAGCTATGAACGCCAATAAATGTTTGCAATGGGACTTGCAAAAGGTAAAGCTTGTGGGAAATGATGAGCTTAAAATATGGCTCATTATTGACATGTTATTTCCTTCAAGTCATCTCTTGAAGGATATTATCTTATACAAATCTTAGATTCTTAGATAACTATTACGTGGAAAATAGATATTTGTCTTGTTTATATTAAACCAAAGACTGAACCTTTACTTTGTCATTAAATGTCTAATACATATCATGTTTTAGTGATCTTTGGTGTAATAATGCTCAGGAAGAAGACACAGGTGATGTATAGTGAACATTCCATTTTGATCTCCATCCAATAGAACTATGTACTCTACAGGCTTGTTTCTACAGACTCTGTAGGCTTGTTTCTATGGACTCTGCAAGCTTGTTTCTACGGACTCTGCAGGCTTGTTTCTATGGACTCCGTAGGGTCAATTCCAAGAATTCTGTAAGGACAATGCCACAAATGGGAATTTGGAGACTAGATAGGATAAGAAAGAACCATTCCATCTAGAATCAAATAAGGAAAATAACCGCCTACTATTTTGAAGGACTTGCTTTTGATAAATTTGTATGTAATCAGATTTTAGGACTATTATAGGATAGGATATTTATTTCATCAAAATAATTGGATCTCTTGGAAATCTAATTTGCTATCTTTGGATGAAGGGATCGACCAGGAGTCCTATTCTTTTGCATCCTATTTTAAGTTGATTGTATTAGTATAAAGTGTAAGACTTTAAACTATGAAAAGGGAAGAAGAAATAGAGGATATAGAGAAAATAGAAAATCAAGAAATAGATTTTGGAAGCATATAGGTTTCAATCAGATTGTAATCATTTCATTTCCATGAATTGATACTTCAAGTTTCCAGTATTGATTAATCTTTGTTCCTGAGTCTGAGAGGAGCAAGGGCCCACTCTCTTTGGAACCAAGAACTGTGTACGATATTTATGTTCTAATTTATTAGTTATAATCTTGTTATTATTTGCATTTATTTATAAAAATGTCAAAACAAATTCATAGTTTAAAAAGAGTATTTTCTTATTTCATTTCTTTTCTATGCAAAGTATGTTTCCTTTTACAGCAGAAGTGTGAAGCAAAGTTCTTTTCGTAAGTAGAAGTGTGAATTTACTTTCCCTACAAACGTAAAATAGGAGTGTGATCTTTTACTTCTAGCAAAAGAGTGGATTGATTTAAATTCTTTCTTTTTCAGCAAAAGTGTGAATCAAGTAGTTTAGTCAAAGTTACAATAGGATCAACAAGCACCCCCATAAGCAGACTTTTAGATCTACCATCCCATACCTTACTACAGATAGATTTGGACAATAGCCCTAGTTGATAAGACACCAATTGAATATTGGTTAAATGAGGAGTTAGACGACACTTGTCACTACATTCAATCAAGTTGAGACCAAAAACATAATAAGTCAAGTTACAACCCTGACTAGAGCTAAAAGAGGAGCCATTGATGAGGTTCAAGATGTAATCAATGCTTAAATTTCTCTTAATGTCATCCCTTAATATAATATCAAAGATCAACCTACTACCCTTGTAATACAAACAAATTAAGATGTAAAGGTTGGGAAATTTCATTAGGTACCTATAGTCCATGAGCAAGTAGTGATTCAGAAAGTATAACTAAAATCTAGTGGTGTTCCATTTAGTATAGTAGATCAAATGAAGAAATCCAATGTTAGCATTAGCATGTGAGATTCCCCTGATATTACAAGATAAAATGATATGCTCATGCAAGAGCTTTCTGCTATCAAAGTGTCTCCAAAACTAGTTGAGAAACAAGATCTTATCCTAACTAATTCATACCAACCAACTAAATAATAATATTAGCATGCACATAAGGTGGTAAGGGTGGATAAAGCTGAAGTAAAGTCAACTAAAACGCCTCCCTTATATCTCTCTTTGATAGTTGGTGACACTTTAGTTTATAATTGTATGTTAGATAGTGAAGTCAATAGCTTTGTCATGCCTAAGCAAATTGCAAATAAGATTGGTCTTGTTTATGAGCCAAATACTAAGGGTGTGTTTCAACTAGATGGGTCACCAATAAAGAGAGTGGGCATCATTCAAGATATGAAATTAGCATTGCATGTTTATCCCAATGTTACCATTCAACAAGATGTAGTTGTAGTGGACTTACCTTCCTTCTTTGCCATGTGTCTTTCAAGGGACTTCACCTCAAAGATTGGAGGATACTTATCATCTGATTGGTCATAGTTGATATTTAAAACTAGGTATGGTACTAAGGTGACTATATTTTTGAACCTATTGCACACTTCCACCTAGCGCCATATATGCCTAGTGTTGTGAATGCCAACTATGGCATCATAGATGAAGTGCTAGAAAATAGTGAAGAGGAAGTTGAATCACCTTTACATGGAGTTTAAAATTTGTTCCTTGATGAATGGGCCTCTAATTTACATGAAAATGATTCTTATAAGCTAATTGAAGAAGAAGGACTTGGTGTTTATTGCCTCCATGAGAATGATGCACCAATTCCAGCCTTGATGAAGGATGATGAAACGAGTGATAGCATATGGCAATTATAATTTAATGGGGAAAGGAACAAGCATGGTATTGGTGCTAGAATTATGTTGATTTCTCTATCTAGGCAAAGGTATTTCTCTTCTCTTAAGTTCTAATTTAGATGTTCAAACAATATTATAGAGTATTAGGCATTAGTTTATGGTTTGTAGTGGGCTAGGAAGATGAAAGTCAACACCTTACAAGTCTTTGGTGATTGTGAACTTATAGTTCACCAAGTAAGAGGCCTTAATATATGAAAAAATCCATTGCTTAAATCTTATAATCATAGGGTTTGGGACTTGCTTGAAGACTTTTAATCTTTCAATATTCAGATAATACCAAGAGATGAGATTAAACATGAAAATAGATTGGTTGTCATTAGATAACAATTCAATATCCAAGCTGATATAAAGAGTGAAATGGTTCAGTCCCACATCAAGGTGGTTATAAGACCTTCCATTCTATACAACCATGAGAATTAGAAAGTGTTCTAAGATGACAATCAGATTGTCAGTTTCTTATAAGAGGAGGCCAAATTTTGCTCAAGAAATCAAGATAATTTCTTACAATAGTATGGTGATCAAATTATGCAACTAAAAATAAATATGTTGTTTAAGGGATTGGTCACACTTGAGAATATATTCAGTAGGGATGATGAGTTGAGAAAATAAAAGACATATTTTTCAACCAAGGAGGAACAATATGCCAATGTGGAGATTACAACTGGTAATAACTTAAAGTTGGGCAAGGTATGTAGTTATGATGAGAGTGAAGCTTTCATTGAGACCTATTCAAGTTTTACAAATGTCTTTGCATGGCAGTACAGTGACCTCAAAGGATTTGATCCAAGTCTAGCTCAACACACCATTGAGTTAGAGGATAAAACTAGGCTAATAAGATAGAAACAAATACCTATCAATCTAAAGCTTGAGCCTTTGATGAGAAATGAGATACATAAGTTCATTGAGTTAGTTATAATATTTCCAATTAAACACTCAATTTGGGTGGCAAACCTTGTCCTAATATGGAATAAGAATGATGAGATAAGATAATGTGTTGACTTTTGTGACTTGAACAAGGCTTCTCTTAAAGACCACTATCCATTGCCATCTATATAATAGATCTTACAACTAGTTGCAGGTTCAGAAAGATTTTATTTATTGGATGGATTTAGTGGCTACAATCAGATTTTGGTCAAGGAAGAAGACCAATTCAAGAAAACCTTCACCACCAAGTGGAGGACATTTGCATATAGAAATATGCCCTTTGGTTTATCTGATGCTAGAGAAACTTTTCAGAGATCCATGGATATACCATTCCAAGGCATTATTAACAAGTTTATACTTGTTTATCTGAATGACATAACAATGTTCTCAAAGAGTGCATATGAGCACATAGATCACCTCAAGCAAGTGTTTGAATAGTGTATACAGTTTGGGATATCTCCAAATCTCAAAAAATGTGTCTTCTCAATTCATGAAGGTAATCTTATTAGACATGTGATCTCAAAACATGGTATGAGTATAAATCCTAATAGGATAGAATAAATCCTTGCACTTTCCATGTCCAAGCATAAGAAAGCTTTGCAAAGCTTCTTAGGCAAAATATATTTTATAAGGATATATATTTTAGATTTTGATACTTTAGCTAAGCCACTCACAACTATGCTAAATAAGGATTAGAGCTTCAAATGGACCGAGGAAGTAGTGAGGAGTATTGAGGAGATTAAGAGAGCTATAGCTAGTTCTCCTACTCTTAAACCTAAATTTCATAAATGATTTCATCTTGTAGACTTAGGCTAGCTAGACTTAGGCTAGCGTCGACACTATTTCACACATTTTCATGCAACAAAATCAAGAGGCTTTAGAGTAGCCAATAGCCTTCTTCAATCAAGTCTTGGAAGAATATGAAATAATGTAATCTTTTGTGGAAAAGCATGTACTTTTAGTTATAAGGTCTCTCAAGAAGATTAGATACTTATTATCTAATAATAAGATACATCTGATGGTTGCCCATCTAAGTATCAAATAGTTTATCTTGAATAAATATATAAATGAGAGAAGAGCTAGTTGGATAACCAAAGTAATGGAGTATGATGTGAAAATAAAGGTAACAAAGCTGGTAAGAGGCAAAGGACTTTGTGCACATCTAACCCAAGACTTACAAGAGGCTAATAGGGTGGTTATGGTGTCAAATGATGAGGAAGTCACAATTGATCATACCTCACCTTCAGCTGGTTCTAAGACATGGTAAGATACCTCCACGATGGTATTTATCCTTCTCATCTAATCCCTTCAAACATAATGTATTTTAGATTGCAGTCAATTCCTTTTTTTCTTGTTGATAGTGCCTTGTTCAAGAAAGATATCAATGACATATTACTATGGTGTATAGATCCAAGCTAAGCATAGAGATTAATTGATAATTTCCATGATGGACACGGTGGAGGGCACTATTTTGCAAAAAATATAGCCCTCAAGATCATGAGAGTAGGATATTGTTGGCTTGCCTATTTGGTGGTTGTCTTACATGGGTCAAGAAATGCAAATAATGTGCTATGTTTGTAGGAAAAATCAAGCTTTTATCCCTACCCCTCTAACCAATTGCATTGGATCAGCCCTTTGTCTAATGGGGATTAGACTTTATTAGTCTCATTAACCCCCCTTCAAGTGTAGGACATAAATGAATCATAAATTCTATAGATAACTTCACTAGATGGATAAAATAAGTAGTATTGAAAGAAGTAAATGAAACCAATTTTTTGGATTTCTATGAAGGTTTACTTACTAGATTTGGAGTTCCTTAAACTCTTATTTCTTAAAATGTTATGGATTTTATGGGAGCTAAGGTCAGTCAATGGGTAGTTCAACATGGTGTCTATCTCAACACTTCATCAAATTACTATCCACAAGGAAATGGATTTGATGAGTCCACAAATAAGAACATGTTGAAGATCATTAGAAGGACTATTGAAGACAATCATAAGTCATGGCATCTCAAGCTAAATTTATCTTTATGGGTTGATAGAATCACCTACAAAAGATCAATAACCAACTCTTCATACAAGCTAGTATATGGTAAGGAAGCAAGAATGACCATTTCTCTTGAATTTCCTACTTTAGAATTAATGCATCAACTTGAGCTTATGAAAATGGAGGAAGTTTGAAATCAGTCCATGTTGACCATGGAAGCTCATCAAGCAAAGGTGAAGAGATCCTTTGACAAAAGATCTTCTTCAAGAAGTTTCAAAAGAGATTTGGTCCTCAAGTGGGATGAGGACAAAGCTAAGCCAAAGAGGCATACAAAGTTTGAATCTCTTTGGAGTGGTCCATATACAATCTCCAACTGTAAGTCCCACAATGCCTTCCAACTTGAAAAGATGGATGATGAAGATATTTCTATCCTAGTCAATGGGATACATCTAAAACACTGTTATCAATGAAGCTAGGTTCCATGTACATAATTAGTTTGTCTTCTTTCCTTCCAAGTGTTTCCCTAGAACATTTGTTTGTTTGCTATTGCTTTGTTTAGTTAATTTCCCTATTTTCTATGTTTCCTTCTTATTTTGGTGGAATTATTGTCTTCCTTTAGTCAAAAGGTTTGTTTACAACCATGAATCAAACTTGTCATTATTTACGAGTCCAAGAGTCATGTAGATAGTCTGGTTCTCAAGCATAATAGGCATGCTTCCCAGTTGAGTCACCAGAATGTTGTCAATTTTACCCCCATAGGTCAGGTTATCACCCTATCATCTAAATTAGCATATCATGCTAGTTTGACTTGTGAGTCAAGTTGGTCTTAAGAGTTCCTTAAGATGAGGTCTTTTGTGCCCTAATGATTCCCTACAAGTTTGGTGCCTTGGTGCAATTTCTATTTGTAGATATAAGCCTTCAAAATTAAGCAAGCAGAATGAGACATGCATGGAGATGTCAAACTTAAGCCATGAGAACTAATTATTTGAATTTAAAATACTCAAAGGATCCTAAGCCTAAAGATGGAGCTACCAAGTGGTGGAGCTACATTCAATCAAATTAAAAGATCCAACAGGATGTGAGCAACAACTTAAGGTAGTGGGTCTAGGAAGATCTAATGGCATGCATTCAATCATGCTAAAGAGATTAATAATGATCATTAAGTCAAAAATTTAGTAGACCTAAGACAAATTTAGTGAAGACAAGTATCCAAATTATGGAAGCCAAGTTAGGATCTAACGATGCACAGGTGATCAATGAAGTTAGTGGGTCTAGATAAATCAATGAAGCACATTTAAGAAAATCAATAGTATAGATCAATGGTGGAAAAGTCAAGGAGCATAGATCAAATGTGAGGTCACCACATGGTGAAAGTGCATGATTCAAATGAGGATATGACTTTAGGGTGCACAAGATAAACATAAGACTATCAAGTAGCATGATCTAAAGGGAGATCAAGGATTGATGGTTGATGATGAAGGCTAAAGTTAGAAGACTCCTATGAGGATCAATGGGGCAGATTTGATCAAATCTCAAGGGGTTTTAGGATGCAGACATGTGTCCAAACTTGAAATGCTTAGGTATTCAAATAGAAAAAGTATCCCAAAGGATGTTCACAAAGATAAACATGTTAGAAAATGAGTTTTCACCACCCCAGGTAGGTAAACACATAAATGCAAGATTGGATACAATCTAGATAACCAGGAGTAGACCTTGTAAAGTTGTCTAAGGCCACTAAAGCCCTATAAAAAATTTCAAGATCTTTTAGACATAGGTTTTACATCTTATTTAAATTTAAGAAACCCTAGCCTATAGATCTTCATTTTTAATCATGACTGTATGAAAACCAATAGGGTGATTGGTTTTTATCCATAATAGATCTATATTCAAGATTTAGAAGTAATGGTAGAATGGTGACTACACAAGGAATGTTATAAAGAGCATCAATGAGCAAGCTCAAGTAATTGCCTGATAACATGAAGAACATCAAGCATGATTGAGGAGGATAGTGGGGCATTTAGTGTTTCAAGGTCCTTAGGGACTTGTTCCTATTTGATGGATTATGAATCAACATCCTCAAATGGATGCTAATTGATCAAAGGTGGTTGGGGAAAATTTATTAATGGCTATCTATTTAGTTCCCTCTCTCCCCCCATTTCTTCTATATATTCCACTTTCTTTCTCATTGAAAAGGGCTGAATTTCATATATTTTTCTTAGAGGCAGAGACTCTTATGCCTTGGCTATGTCAAATTTGTACTAAAACACCTATTTGATGTAATAGAGACTAAATTTCTCGATTTACAAGCTAAATTGAAGTGTGTCTTATGAGTTCATTGATGTGGTTAAGTGAATCCATGTTTTTATTTACCTCTGTCTGAATTCCCTCACCTTCATGAAGTGTTTGGTAGCTCCCACAGATCATTCTAAGTGCATATATAGTCCATTGATTAGTTTGGAAGTGGACAACTACCCTCCCATGTTAGATTGATAACCAATTGTTGCCTTTTAGTGAAACACTTATGTGGAATCTTTTCAAAGAGTGAATGAAGTGATGTTTAGCAGTCTCAAAAGTGTCCTATAGTGTGTCTTGTGCAAGCATAAGTATTCAAAACATTGGTGCATCACCTCATTTTTACATGTTTTCATGTAATTAGTGTATTTTCTCTCTCCCTTTTCCCAGTTAGAGGTTAGTGTAGGTGATAGATCCAATAGGAATTTGGCCTTGTCCGAAGGATCAACCTAACCATAGAACATCCACATCTTGAGGTTGTTCCCATTTTGTGGCTTAGTTGAAGGGAGCTTGATGAAATCCCCCCATGGGTACAAATTAAGGTCACAATAGGGTTAGCTCAACTCATGTGCTAACCCCTCTTTATTGAGATAGGTGTGCAAGAATTAAAGAAGCTAGAGTTTTATTATCACAAATTGACTATGTGCAATTTGATAAAAAATTTAGGGATAAATAAGAAACATAGGTATAGGTGCAGGTTCAAGGAGAAATTGAGTTGATTATAATACACAAAAAAAACCATTGAAGTTATAACACTAGTGTTAATGCTAGTGTCCTAAATCTAACGCTAGTGTTATAATTAGAAAAGAGGAAAAACCTAGAATGTGTGGAACACAAGGATATTACAAAATTGAGATGAAGTTGATTGATTGTGGTGGTCGAGATCATAATTAAAAATAAGATATGCTCTCTTAAACCTTAGGCACATAGTTTATTTATTGTATTTATTAAAATGCTTAAATGAATTTATTGCCAATATTGTATTTAATTGTATATATATGAATCATACATTAGTGCATTCAAATTTTTATTTATATAGAGTATTGGTATAAGAACCCATCCTAGATAAATAAAAAACACCAAAAGTCATGAATTTGTATTTGAACATTCTTTTAAGGTGACAAGTAATAAAAATTAAGTGTCAACATTCATTGATGAACTACTTATTTGTACATATAACCATCACTAATATTACATATAGGGTTGCTAGGGTTAGCTCAACTCATGTGCTAACCCCTCTTTATTGAGACATAGGTGTGCAAGAATCAAAGAAGTTAGAGTTTTATTGTCATAAATTGACCATGTGTAATTTTATCACAAATTTAGGGAGAAATAAGAAATGTAGGTATAGATGAAAGTTTAGGGATAAATTAAGTTGATTACAATACATAGACAAAACCATTGAAGTTATAACACTAGTGTCAATGCCAGTGTCCCAAATTTGATGCTAGTGTTAGAACTAAAAAAGAGGAAATCCCAATAACGTGTGGAACATAAGGCTACATTACAATATTGAGACAAAGTTGAGTGATTGTGGTGATCCAAATCATAATGAAAAATAAGATATGTTATCTCTTAACCCTTAGGCACATAGTTTATTTATTGTATTTATTGCACATGCTTGAATGACTTTAATTTCAATACTATAT
Source organism: Torreya grandis (assembly GCA_037957365.1). Taxonomy (NCBI): domain Eukaryota; kingdom Viridiplantae; phylum Streptophyta; class Pinopsida; order Cupressales; family Taxaceae; genus Torreya; species Torreya grandis. Next base: position 100,061 of record JARHVA010001026.1, read on the forward strand.
TTAATTGTATAAATATGAATATTACATTAGTGCATTTAAAGTTTTATTTCTATAGGGTATTGGTATAAGATCCCATTTTAGATAAAACAAAAGCACCAAAAGTCATGAATTTGTAATTGAACATTCATTTAAGGTGATAATTGCAAAAATTAAGTGTCAACATTCATTGATGAAGTACTGATTTGTACATATGACCATCACTAATAGTACATATATATGACCACTTATGTTCAAATTTAGAAACATAATAAGTAGATTTTTAATCCTTTTGAATATAAAATCATTTATTTGATCCTAGGATCTAACTCCACCAATTTCACCTATTTGGGAATTTATACACAAGTGTTTCACCTTTAATTCCCTTAAAGCCAATGCCAACAAAATAAATTATTAAGTAAACATGGAAGATGTCTGTATAGGAGAAATTATTTTTATGATCTTTTTTTGTTGTTGTTGCATTTTTACAGACTACAATAATATGCCTTAAACGTAGAGGCAAGTATATATTCCACATCAACTTTCTAGATGTCACTTCTCCAAAATGATCATTTTACAAAAGTTAAGGTCTTTGCCATGTTAGACCTCTCTTTATAAAGGAAATGTGCATTAACAACCTTAAAAATACATAAATTTCATCTAGAGATGGAGTGAATAACCCAATGGAAGCACAATTATTCCATCCTTTAGCTAAAAAATCATGTGAACTATCATAATATTCAATTAAACACTCTATTTTCAAAATTATTTAAAGGCAAGGAAGTCATAATTTGAAAAAAAATATTGTAGAATCAAAGTAAAACTTCATGAAAAGCACATGGTTTGAGTGTAATATAATAATGAGAAAACATAACAATCTAAAATAAAATAGTCAAACAATCTAAAGAAAAAAATAATGAAAATCAGTATTTTAAGGGAATATTACGATGCTTATTTTTAATGAACTCAATAAATAATTCAATAGATGTACATTTTAGATCTATAGTTAAAGATAATAGTAATAAGTTGTTGACTCTCCAAGTCACCCCCCCACCCCAACAAGTGTCGAACTCATAAGGACCGCATAGGAGGTTGCACACTTACACAACGTTGAATTCCCTAAAAGCAAGCCTATGCATAGATGCTTCCCATCTATGTCTGCATTCAACATTAATCATAGGTTTTCACATTGACTAAGTATTTATTTATGCCTATGAGGATTTCCCAATGCATGCACCATGCAAATATCCTTCATCACACAAACATGATGCACAAATCAGAGCATGCAGGTCTTCTAGGCTTAAAAATGTGAAACAGAGAAGTACATAGAAAGTAATTCCAAATCATGAAGAGTGGGATAAATATATTCAATCTTCTTTCATTTTCTTGGTCAAAGTCCTCCTCATGACTAAATGGTGAATTCATGTGTTAATTCATAGGGTTTCACATTTATGTCCTTATGAAATATAGACTGTAGTCTAGGTTGCATACAATCTCCTTTGCAGACTGATATATGTTTTGGACAGAAGGTGCAAACTATGAATACCATTAGAAGAGACTAGGTGCAAAAGGAGTTAGGGAATTATGCATTTTTATATAAGATTACCATCAGTGCCTTTCACTAGCTCATAGCTTCACTACATAACTATCTCTTTGTTCAACCTTAAGTGTGCATCCTTCATGAAGGATTCATTTAACTAAACACACATGCATAATATGACATGGAAAAACCCAAATATATTCCTAAATAGTTTCATGTTAGTGGGGTAGTCCAAGTGGATTGATAAGTGGTAGCCATAAATAAGGGTGGTAACTAAACCATACTAGACATCGAGGGAGATAAATCCAAATAAAATTAAATACAAGGGCAGATTTTAGAGCATCAAACCATGCACATACATCTCCTCCAATTGAAGAAACATATCTTTATCCTTGATAAACACACAAGCTACCTAAGGATTAAGAATGACCTTCTAGGTGCTTCCATGATTAGATTGTCAAACTAGATCAAATGAGCATGGCATGTAATAGTTATTATGAAGACATTTATTATTCTTAATTAACTTTAGGCTTTGGGCACCATTTTGAATTCAAGTTCCTATCCACCACCTACAATGGTAAATTAATTACGTAGGGCCTTTCCCAATGTTATATAAACCCTAATTTTTATTGTAAAATGGTTGACATTTCTAGGGGTCGTAATGCTACCAAAATTTGCCCTCTAAGAGCCCTCTCCTGATATAATAAAGCACAACCCATTCAAGTTTGTGATATTTCCTTAGACCTTGAGATTAATAATAACTGATTTAATTTTATTCATGATCTATTTTTTATGTGCATTCATTGTTTTTGATCCTTATCTATGGATTTTTGTCTCTCTCTTTATCAACCTCCCTTTGTTTCTCTATACAGAACCATTAGCCTTTGTAGGTCACATGTTGTGCATACACAAGTCTACATAAGCATTACGTGTAGGCCACTTGTCTACATAAGCATTACCTCCATGTGAAACACTTATGTACTGTGCCCAATTTGAAAATTTTATATCTAGTTAGTTTTATTATGTCGTTAAGTGGGTGAGGTGCTCACTCTATTCTTGGTGCATCACCTTTTACATTCTAGCAACCCTCTTACATTTTATCTCACTTTTCCCCTTTGTTAAATTTAGGTTTAGCACTAGTGTTAGATTTGATTCTATTATTTTATGTTTGTACATTGGTCCTACACTAGGTGTATTTAGAATAGAGGGAATCCAACCTACTCCAAAGGTTCATCACAAGGATCAAAAGATTCTAACACCTTGGGGGACGATACCATTATTACAATGAGTTAATGAATTAATATCTAGTGTGCAAGTCCGAGGCACTAAGTGTAGAAGTGCCACGTGCAAGCATGTACTAGAGTATTTTATATATGTGTACACATTTTGAGTCATAACATAAGGTATGTGAATAATTTTATAAAATTAAAAATCTAAAAGTTCTATTTTAGTGATATACACTGATGAAATGAAATAACTAATCTTCTATTATTTGAAACCATTTAGGGGAAATTAAAGGTCTAAATTTCATCTTTAGAGTGGTGGAAGAATCAACATCAAATTAATAAAAGTGCATCATTTTACAAAGGTCATGATCAACCTCATGGCACTCAAGTAACAAGGAACATACATATAAATATTAGCTATGGATTACAGACCTAAATTAAATCAAAAAACACACTATAGTCACTTTAATACTTCCTAAGATACAATTAATGCATAGATAACCCTAATAAGGAGGTCGTAGAGGTAATTTTCTACCAAGATAATTTTAATCTAGAGAAAAAATATATTATTAGATTTAGAGACTACACATTTTAGGCCATAATACTCCAATTTCCGCAATGTATCCTCTTAAAACAACATAAATTAAATATCTCATTTTCCACTATAAATTTAGAAGATAAATAAGTATAAAAATATTAATGACACCTTATTCAACCTCCTACCAACTTGAATGAGAAGTTAGAGCATAATAAATTAGCACTATCAGTGTAAAAAAAAGCCTAAAACACAGTAGTTTTTTCTTAGTACTCAAAAAAATAAGAGAATTAAAATAAAGGTGTGTTATATCAAATATTAATATATTGTTTAAGCTATGGTTTCATTTAGCATCTCTTTGTAAGGTAAGAAGTGGATTGAGTGGCCAATTTTGAGTAGGGGGTGCCTACACAGTTTGCACATGTCGAGATTCAGTAACTCCATTACCCACCATGTTCTTATTTTTATTAAAAGTTTTAGGCTTCTCAATTTTATTAGTCTGAATAATTACTTGGGTTTAATTGGATGTTTGAGCTTAGAAATAGATTTTTACTAAGCCCTTATCAATAAGTGCCTTCTCAATCTGTACACCCTTGTCAATGATTTATTCAAATGTGTTGGCACAAGTGAGTCTCAGATTATGAGTAACTTTAGGGTGTAGGTTCTATGTAAATATATCAACTAGTTGTTTATCTAGTAGATTGTGTTATAAGTGATTGACTAGTGCTATCCACCATTGTAAATATGTGGTGAAGCTTTCTCCTTCTCTATGTTTTGATTTACAAAAGTCAACCACTATTAGCTCATGTTTGATGTTTTAAAAAAATTGGTTAATGATTTTTTTTGATAAATCATTAACATTTGTTACTATTCCTTTAGGCAAGTTGATAATCCACTCTAGGTCTTGTCCACCCAAGCTATGTGGAAACAAGCACAACAAATACACACTATTGTAGGCTACCTCTTGGCATGCAATGCATAAGGCTTATATATGCTCTCTAGGGTCACCTTTCCCTTTATATTTATCAAATTTGGGTACCTAAAAATGAGGTGGGAAGGGTGCTTAAAGAATAATTACATCAAATAGATAGGGGCATATCTCATCGAACTAGTATTTCTTCATTTGGTTACTTGTTTGAATCCTTGAGATTACCTCCTTCATTGTGTTCTACTCTTGGATATTTCAAGTAGTTTGTAGCGGAAGGCAATGGTTCTACTAATTATTCATATAATGATAGGTTTAGTTAGGGTTGGTGTAATTTATAATGGATCCTCCTTGCATGAATCTGTTAGGAATGTGCAGCCTATTCCCTAAGTTTTGCTCTTGATTAGGAATTTGTTATTGGTTCTAATGCACATAAGAATAGGTATGATGTTTTAGTTCAAGGATTTTGTTTTTGATCCTTGGGTATTTGATGTTGATTTTGAGGAATCTATTATTGTGAACTATAAATAATTTATTAGTTTTGGGGAACCTAGTGTTGGTTCAAAAGAAGGCATTGCCATTTTTGGTTTGTAAGATGAACTTGTTGTCATGATGAATTGGAAGAAATTGGCTCCATGTTTTGGGAAATATCCACTACCTATTGGGGTGGTGGATTATTAGGAATGCTTTGGCACTTGTTATAAATTATTAGATATAGGTCACACATTCTAAATGGTTAAAGAATGTGTGTTGTGTATCAAGTGGCAAATGGTGTGAAGCATTCATTGGCACAACTTATTCAGGGAGAGCCAAAAGATCTACCTCATGTATAGGATTATCTTGGTCTTATTGTAGTTATTATAGAAACTAATTTTTTCTAAAAATATGACATTGTTAAATGAGGTTACATCCAAATAAGTAATTAATTCAATGATAAGATGATATGCATAGCATTGACTAATTTGTTTTATGGTGGATACAATAATATGACCACTTTGGGAAGGATCCACTAATGGACCTTTCCCTTTGCTAGAAGAAGTAATGGATGATTTTGGAACTTGAGTACAAGGTTGTTATTTATCAACAACCAACTCATATTGTTGATCCTCTATTCGAATAAGGGTATGCAATTGTTCTCATAAAAAATCTAGTGGGAGCCTAGCTCTAGATTCTATTAGTGTTAACATGGCCTTATCTTGGTCTTTGATTGATTAATTTTTAAGGTATTGACCTTAGTTTGATCTCACAATGCGAGGTATATCTTCAAAAACAATCGGATGTTCCTTTCCATCGTAAAATTTTTCTTCCTCATAACTAGGTCCATAATAGACCCCACTATGAGTGTACCTCTACATGGTTAGAGTGGTACTTAGTTTTTGACAAGTGTTAAAAATGTACTCTTGGTTCAATTTGGAATTTGAAAACACTATCAAATGGTCCTTGGAAACTTAAGATACAATTCACAATTATAATGGATTGGAAAATGTGGTAGAATAAAATAATCTTTGGCACAGAAGAAGAAATGAATTCTTTAAAACACTTGACCTTGGTTGGTCAAAATTTAAAAAAATAGAAGAGGATAGAATAATCTTGGAATTAGGGCATAGGTGAATGCATGAAAACCCAAGTCCAAAATGTGTTATTACGGTATAAAATGATAATGAGACTGTGGTTGATCTTGATCATCAATCTAGAATAAGGTTGAATGGTCCAAGAATTTAGGACATAGGCTAATGCAAGAAAACCTAAGTCTGAACTAAGAATAGAATAGACAACATAACAACACATAATAGAAAATAAATTTGAATGGTCTAGGAACTTAGGGCATAGGATAACACAAGAAAACTTAAGTCCAAAAGTTAAAATTAAATGGACATCATAATGATACCAAGTGAGACAAAGGTTATTATTTTATATGATAGATGTAATGTTGTGATAATTGGCTACATATTAAATGGTAATGTGAAAAAAGTAACACTCAATGAGCGAATATGTGATAATGTTTAAAGTATGGGAAATTAAAATTGCACTTAGGTAAAGCTCTTAAATCAAATTTGAATCTAATCCAAGTAACACAATCTAAACATAGAGTAAACCACTCAAGCCCAAGTGATAAACAAGACTCAAGAGTAAACTAATTATCCTCAGATTGAATACTTGAAAGTGGATTTCAAACTTGATTTGAGAGGCTTTTGGTCTTGTTTATTTGTGAAAAAATTAGATTTGAATTCAATAAATGCACATGCCCCTATCTTAATAACTAAGACAACTTATCCCCCCTATTTATTTCAATAACTTGTACGTGGCATATAACTTAGAGTGTAAATTTAACTTAGCATTGGTAGGATAATCCGTATAAAGTGGGGTTTCTTAGTTTAAGATTTTAAAGTTGGGATTTCTATATGGTCCATAAGTATCGAAGAACACTTGGATGTAATAAAATAGCCATCAAATAGATATGAGTAAAATTGGATTGTTATGAAAGGGTCTTATCCCTTTCAAAACTTATTCATCCATCTCTTGCTTAGAGAAGTGTGATGTCCAATAAGTACAAGCTCTAAGGACCAATTCGACTGGTTTGGTTAATCATTCAACCATTTCCCTACCAAATAGTAAACTTAATTTGTATACTCTACCAAATAAGTGGGGTTGGTACGATGCTGGGAGATGAAATCTTAGGTCAACACACCTGTAAAGAACTTGTGATGAGGCAAAGAACTCCCGCTCGTTAAGCCAACCTAAAATAAAAGAAGAAAGTGGTTATTTCTGAGTCATCCAAGTTCTTAGGAATAACGAAAGAGCATATGTGTCATTTCTTCTAGTAGACACCATCAAAAAATTAAAACAATGCTTTTTTGGTCACCTAGGCTCCTTAAAGGGGGCAAGGGGAGAGCATAAGCACAAGGTTTTATGAAAAAAATAAGTGATTTTTAATAAATAAGAAAAATAAAGTGCTCGTAAAACCTCTAAATTTTAGTGTGGATGATATTTTTAAGCACTAATATGAATGTCTGATTGATGTTTGCCTTGAGTTGTTGTAAAATTAAGTTACAAAGATGTCAAAACCTACAAAATATAGTTTTAGTATTAAAACAAGGGTTCAAAACATGAAATGGAAATTAAATACTATTATTTTAAGTTCTTAAGAAAATTACCACGGGGCAACTTCACCATTTCATTTGCAAGTTCGGTATTTTCCTAGAACATAAACACACAATTTTGGTGACTTCATTGATTAGTAGGATAACCTCATTGATTATTTGATGAATTTTCCATTTCCAATAAAATAAAAATAGAGTAAAATTACCTTCCATGAGTTCACTATTTACTAGGTTAATTTCACCATTTTCAGGGTGACTTCACTATTACCGTGCCAAATTCACCATTTCTTTCAGAGAAAAGGACAATGATAAAAGATTAGTTCATCATTCATAGGTGAAATTTCACTATTAAGTAGGTGTGATTTCACCATTAAGTAGGGAAACTTCAATGATGTTCAGGGTGAGTTTGCCGATGTATAGGGTGACTTTTCTATTTTGACCAAAACTAAAAAAATATAAAAATTAGAAGAAAAAGAGGTTAAACAACACCAAAAAATGGTGTGATCACGTAATTAGAAGGCTAAGAAGGTCCCCAAAGTGGTTTGTGAGATGTGTGGTCCCATTTGGCATGCTAAATGTGGAATATGATTTTAAAACAAGTTATTTCATGCATTAGTACATAAAAAAAAAATCATAAAGAACTAATGTATTAGGTCTACTCCCTTGAGGGGTGTGGATCAATGGACTCAAGAAACTAGACAAGAGAAACACAATCAATGACTTCACTAAGTGACTCTCCTCCAAGATCAGTCCATTAATTGTGTTTGTGCCTAGATTTGGTGTTCTAAATGTTTATCAATGCATTAGGGCAAGTACCTACAACATCTCTTCTTGCACCAATTGGTTTTGGCTCTTGATTCGGTAAAAATAGAAGAAGGTTTGAAACTTTCTCGATATATTTTGACATAGTTTGTTTGCACCTAAAAAATCTTAATGGTTATGGTCATGGCTCTTATATTTATAGTTTTTTCACTGACTCCAACCCATGTGTGTTTAAGCTTTGGTTAGGGTTGAGAGATTGAATGCATTTATGTTTTGGGAGAAGGGAACATTCATAAGGCATGGTTAGCCTTAATTCTGATATTTTTCTCATTTATGTTGATATTTCCCATTTTTAACTTTGAGGATGATGACATCATCATGACATCATATTTATTGACATTTATTGAATTATGAATTTACAATATTAGATATTCATTAATTTTCCATAGATTTTTTACTTATGCATCTTAATCTGGTTTTCTTTGCTTAATCTTTTTGTAATTCTTTAAAATTGGTCACTTGTTTAATTAAAATGGTCAAAAACACCAATTTATTTGGTCTCATTTTGATTGGAGTGAATCATAGGAAGATGATAATTACATTCAGGGTAATTCCCCAATTAGGGATGCCCTAATGCGATTTGGCACAACACAAGACATGTGGAGATAAATTAAAGAATTTCAGTGATTGAAAACGTCAATTTACTAAGTTATAATTTGACCTAAGATAAATTAGAAGAAGATAATGATTGTGTACAATGTAATACCCTAATTAGGGACATATTTATGTGGTTTGGTACTTGCATGTGATGTATGCAAACGAATTAAAGCATTTTGGTGTTTTTGGTCTAGTTTATGTGTTATTGGGGAAAGTCATTCAAACTTATAAATTTATCAAGGTAGTGGTAATAATTATATGTCTAAAATGATAACTCCCAAATCTCTATTTTAGAAGCATCTCTAGGATGAAGTACACATGATCACTTGTGGACTCATTCAATTTCCTAGCCAAAAAATGGATGGGGCCTTAAGTCCATTTCTATCTCTCCATCTTCCAAGATGAGGATGATATTCTAGAGACATCACTATGTAATAGGTGTGTGTGTGTATCCTCTCCATGTTATTTATAGATACTTTTATTATTGATCATTTTCATATTATATGCACAAATTATACTACAACATGCTTTTGGTTGTAGAAAAGGAGTTACAAATTTAATTTAGAACCATCATGAGGCCAAGGTGTGTTTACACACCTAGGTATCAACTTCCTTTAACTCTAGTAATTTGATTTTATGTACTTACTAGATTAATGGGGAGGTAGAGGGGGGAAAGGGGTTAGGAAACAATGTAGATATCCATATTTAGTACAAGCTTCATTTTATAGTGTCTTTTTGCATCACTTTTGGATGTATAAACCCTTTGATAGTGAGATGAGCATTTAGTGGCACAGTTTTGCATGGCCCTTTGAGCTTTGTGTCTCTTTTAAAGTAATAATTTTGTTTCTATATATTTTTATTCATTATTTTGTGCTCTATCCATTCTATTGTAGGGATCTGTAAGTGCTTATGGCCTTAACTATGTTTTTAGTCTTTAGACACTACCATTTGAATTAGGACATTACCATCCATACTAGTGTCCTAAATCTAATAGTAGTGTCCTACCTAATATTCTTCCTTATTTTCACACTTTTAACTTTATGATCGTTTATAAGGATCTGTATGTTTTTTCTATGGTCATATTTCATTCACCACTAGTTATTAATTTGAATTAAAATGTTTCTTGTGTGTGTGTGTGTGTGTGTGTGTGTGTGTGTGTGTGTGTATGTATATATATATATATATATATATATGTATATATATGTATGTATCTATATATATATGTATGTATGTATGTATGTGTGTGTGTATATATCACATATAATATATATATATATATATTATGTGTGTGTGTGTGTGTATTATATATGTGTGTGTGTATACACACACACACACACATATATATATACATATACATATATATATATATATACATATACATATATATATATATATATACATATACATATATATATACATATACACACACACACATATATATACATATATACATATATATATATATATATACATATACATATACATATATATATATATACACACCCATATACATACATATATATACATACATACATACATATATATATATATATATATATATATATATATATATATATCGATATATATATATATATATATATATACATATACATATACATATATATATATATACACACCCATATACATACATATATATACATACATACATACATACATATATATATATATATATATATATATATATCTATATATATATATATATATATATATATATATATATATATATATATATATATAAGGCTAGGGCATAATATTTGTTCATCAAGCAAGCATCACAATTAGAATATACATTATTTATTCACAATTTATTGAATCACACTATACACTAGATGCTAGAACTGAAGATTAAAGTATTACAAAGATCAATTAACACTTGCATTGCTTGTACCAAGGGTTGTAATAGAAGAAAGAGCATATAGTTGCACAATCACTATCACACACATACACCTAGGAGATAGAACTCCATGTGAGTTTGAGGCCCACTTTGGAATATATGGATATATAGGAATCACTTATCATTATTAACGTTGTTATGGTTAGCTCAACTCACTTGATAACCCCTATTTAGTGTGTCACATGTGTGAAAGAAGAAAAGAAGCTAGAACTTTATTGTCACAAATTGATCATGCACAATCTGAATTTAAATTTAGGTAGAAACATGAAACATAGGTAAAGGCACAAGTTCAAAGACAAATTGAGTTGATTATGATACATAGATACAACCATTAAAGTTATAAATGTGAACATAGGATTGCAATAAGGGGAGATTAGTATTGTGTTAGTATATGAAATCAAAATAACACATTAATAGCTAACACCTTAAGCCTATATGAATAAGGGAGCTTAGTTAAAAAGACTAAAATGAAAAACATAACTAAAATACAAAAGAAACCTTCTTTCACCTTCCTTATATGCTCCAAACAATTTGTTTAAGTGGCTTACTTGATTTTTGCTCATGAAGTCTACATAAATGGAGTGTGGCTACCTCCATCTCTCCTTGGCACCTTGTTTGGATTTGACATGGCTTGGCTTGTCTCAATATTTGGGAATTAGAACACTAAGATGAAAATATTTTGAATGTATTTGGGCATTATAAGCTTATCATATTAGAGCCTATAATTCAATAGGCAAGTCCTCTTATTTATAGATTTTTAAAAATGGTTAGAATCAACCTGAACCATCCATCTCAAGATGGAGATGTGTGGCTAAGGATTAATTCAATTATGTAATTAAAATTTATAAATAGGCTCATAAATATTTGGGATAGAGAGCAATGAATAGGTATGGAGGGTCTTAATGAGGCATGGGAGGCATGAACCCTGATATTTTATGCATTTATGGCCTAGGGATGTCTTCCCAAGAAATGATGTCACTTTATGATGCAGATATTCAATATTCATTTCCAAAAAGAAATTATTCAACAAGTTACATGGAATTATTAATTAGGCTCATCATTTTGTTTAATTAGATCTTAATCATGATTAATCACTTTGATGCAAACCTTGGCTCTTTGTGCACAAATTACTTAAATTGGTTTGAATGACCTATTATTGACCCAAAATTTGATTGGATTGGAATTAGGATGTGATGTCAGATGCATTGGAACCATTCTCCCATTTAGGATGTTGTCAAAACCAAATAACAAAGACACATGTCTTATACAAGAAATTTTATAGGAAAGAGCAATTCAGAGCACGTAGGTGAAAAATTAGCATTTTGACTTGAAATGATTTGATCAAAATTAGTTGGCCCATAAAATGCATTGCCCCATTTAGGGTTACTCTATCCAAAATCAGCACTTGAATATATCAATTTCAAAGTTTTTAATGTGTTTTTAGGATAAATTATGCATTTTAGTGGAAATTGGTCAAAATCTTGGTTAGATGTTATCGGTGGCTAGATTTAGATGTCTATAGTTTGCCCCTATTTTGAAAGGTGTTGCAAGTTATAAACATAGTAACATCTTCTCAAAAAATGAAAAGGTCATGTATGCTTACAACTTCAATAGCAATTAATGGACTATATGATGCCCCCTCAAGGGAACAATTGGCACAAGTAGGTCGACAAATAATCCCTCGAAAGAAAAAATGGAGATGAAGGGACCAAAGAAAAGAAAATGATGGGGTGAAAACACAAAGAGTTTGAAAAATTAGTCAAAATCATTGAGAATGTAAGTGGGATGGTGTACAATGGTTTGCCCAAAGGTGGTTATAAGCATTGTACCCCAATAGTGGCAACGTGGCATGAAAACACAATGATTTGCCTAAAGGTGGTTATAATCATTGAGAAGATGGAGCTGCCCCAATTAGGACAAACAAACAAGATAACAATATGCACCTATATGGGTAGGAAAAGTAAAGAGGTGACAACATAATAATTTTCCCAAAGGTGGTTATAATCATTGAGAAATGTAGTGGGACAGTGTGCAATGGTTTGCCTAAAGGCGGTTATAAGCATTAGACCCTGATTATGGAAAACATGACTGATTTGGTTGATGATGATAATCTAATACAGAGGATAAAGATGAATTGGGATAACCTACTAGTAGGGAGATGCTCATTTGAACTAAACAAAGGTTGAAATTCTTTAATTGTTTACTTACTTTGTGTAGGATATGATTGGGATTAAATCACGATGTCAATGCCGAAGAGATATCAATGTTGCCATTGTTGAATAGACTTCTTGAAGCTAAGGTTTGTTGTAACATGTGTCGGTAGGCATCATGGTATAATACCATGAGGACTTGGCTGAAATATGCATAAGGACTGACTCCCAAAATTCAATACCTAATATAAAAAAATACACCAATAATAAAAACCATGATGATAATGTAAACACATGAATATGGATGGATTCAAGTGTAAGTGTGGGTAAGGAATCACCCAATGAATGCACATAGATTGAATCAAGGTAATAGTACTGAAAGCAAACAAACAAGCACACAAACACAATAACAAAGAAACAAACAAGTTAATTTAAGCCATACAAACATTACCCGTAAAAAATAGGTGAAAACAAAACAAACAAAATGGGGGAATAGAAGAAAATGAAGGAGGTGGTCTAGCTATCTTCATATGCACTAGGTAAGTGGACGTTGCCTACATAGTTCCATAGACATAATATCCAACAAAAACCTTTGGCCAAATGTAGTTCTCCTAGGAAATGGGAAGAAAATGACAACTGATGAAAATAAATAGAATGGATGTGATAGAAGAAATAGGAATAGTCTTGCAAAATGGAAAGTGTGTGGGAGAAAAGGCCAGAAAGGATGGGGAAACAAAGTGACAAGTGATTGGCTTGTAACTTAGTAAGGGTTCCCAGAATCCTTAAGGAAAAAAAGAGGTCAATGTTTTTGGTTTTTTCTAATGGTTTTACAAATGTTTTTGAAAATTTTAAAGTATCTCAACTCAATCGAGAATGACAAGATACTAAATGCTTCAAGCTCACAAAACAGTGAGAGCATTAGTTAGGTTGTTCATAAAAAAGTGAGAGCATGGCTTAGATTTCTCAGAAAATGGTGAGAGTATGGTTGGAAGGGGTGATTGAGCTGACATCAACAAGTATTAAGCATTGCCTACATAGTCCTAGAGTAGGACCTCAAGTCATTGTAGTTCTACCTTACAGTAGAAGAATCTAACTAGTGTAGTAGTCAAGTTAAACAAAATAAGCACAGTTGGTACAAAGGCATAGTACAGTATAGATAATAGCTAATTGGTATGATCAAGACACAATAAACAATTGTTTCCCCTAGTTTACCCATAGGAAATTAGAACTAGGATATAATGACATAGGTCAATGATACTAATTTTCCCATAGGTAGTTATAACTAGGATATAACGACATAGTTCAATGATATTAATTTACCCATAGGTGGCTATAATTAGGATCAAGAGAATGAGAGAGAATAAAATAAGAAATGACGGATGCAACTTCCAAATATCTATCATACTGGTCTAAAATACTACCTCCATCTAGAATGTGTAAAAAAACTACTAAAACTTAATCTAAATCCTCATGCTGAAAGTGGTGATGAAACCAAATAAAACAAGACCAAGGTCATAGGGATGGGTAGGGAGGAAAACTTAAACGTAGTTGATGGGGAAAATTATGATATGTGATATGAAAAGAGATAGGTTGGTAGAATGATAGGTCGGTAAGAAATGTATTATACAAAGAAGATGGACAAAATGATACAACTTGAAGTGATCCTTATAGACAATACATGAAGTCATTCAAGCATAGTACCACTTGAGGTGGATAATGTTCATCAGCTCATCAAGTTCATCTCCATCTAGTGTGGTGAGCCTATATGCTCCTGATCCATAATCTATAGTAATGATGAAAGGCCCTATCTAGTTTGGATTGAATTTACCTTTATGCTTCATCTCAACCATGGTATTCTTTAAGAACAAGATCACCAAGTTTAAATGTTATATACTTGACACACTAATTGTAGTGTCCTTTGATTTAGTTATGATATGCCTAAAGATTGTTGAGCATATTTGCACATTTTTCATCAAGTAGGTCTAGCTCTTGCAGGTGAACTATTCGATAGTCATGATCATATAAGATATGCATAAAAATGGTAACTCAACCTCAATGAGAAGGATGGATTTTGTACCATAAACAAGGGAATATAGAGTGGTTCTTATTGGTGTATGATGATTGGTATGGTAGGCCCAAAGGGCACATAATTTATGAAGGCACCAATCATAATCGGCATCATTAACAATCTTTTTGAGAATGTTGATAATGATTTTATTTGATGCTTCAACCTAGCCATTACCTTGAGGGTAATATGCTATAGAAAACTGTTACGTGATGTTGTATTCAACACATAGCTTGTTAACATCCTTGTTCTTGAAATATCCTCTACTATCAGATATAATGTCACATGGGATACCATAGTGGCAAATGAGATGGTTGAAGATGAACTTGGAAATTTGCTTTCTAGTCACATAAGTTAGGGGTATAGCTTCAACCCACCTAGTGAAATATTTGGTGACATTAAGGATATGTTTATGGCCATCAAATGAGGTAGGATTGACCTTCCCAATGAGGTCAAGGCCCCATGTAGAAAATGGCCATGGTGTCAACATTAGTTTCAGAGTCTTTACAGGAGCATGAATCAAATTAGCATGCCATTGACATTTATTGCACTTTTTTACATATGCAGCTACATCTACATCCATCATGGGCCAATAATAACCAATATACAAGAGATTTTTAGATAAGACAACCTTGCTAGTGTGGGCTTCACATTCCCCTTGATGAACTTCCCATAATGCTAGTGTAGATTCTACTGAAGTTAAACAATAAATCAAAGTTCCATCAAAACTACGATGGTAAAGGGTAGATCTAAGTAGAATATAATGAGTGGAGTGATGGATAAAGGATTTGGTTTATTTTTGGGATAGGTTAGGTGGTATAAATCAGTCATGAAGATAGTTATAAAGGTCTAAATACTAGATAGAATTATGACCAATAATATTATAAATCATTACAATAGTTGAAGGTTCATTAGCTAGTGTGATTAAATTCTTAATTAGGAACTAATATTCTCTAGCTTTGTCCATTTATTGAATCATAGGACCATTAGTAGCCATGGCATCGACAATTCTATTACTAGCCCTTGGTATATGCTCAAATTGGATATATATAATTTGTTGTTTTAGAGTGTCGACCATAGATTTGTAAGAAACTAGCTTGTCATCATTAGTTTGGAAATGGTATGTGACCTGATTGATGATTAACTGAGAATCACCATAAACCTTGAGATGAGATATGTTCCACTGTACTACTTGTCAAAGTCTTGCAACAAGTGTTTCATACTTGGCCGTGTTGTTTGTACAAGGAAAACTAATTTTGAAAGTCTTAAGAATTAGATCCCCTTGCGGTATAATAAATAAGAGGCCTACCCTTGATCCATGTGCATTGAGTGATCCATCAAAATATAGCTTCCATTACTACTCCTCAAGAGGTGTGTTTATGATGATCATTATGGATTAATTAGAGAAATTGGAATGTGAATGGCTCTATGTTAGCAAGGGGTGCTTTAATAAGCTAATCTGCAAAGATCTATCCCTTGATTGCCTTCTAATTGACATACACTATGTCAAAATCACTAAGAAGCATGATCCACTTGGCCATCCTACCTTGTAAAGATGTTTTAGATAGTAGATATTTGAGCAGATCTACTATTAAAATAACCATGGTCTTATTGTTCAACATGTAGTGTCATAATTTTTGAGCTACAAATAGCATGGCTAGACAAGTTTTTTCAATAAGCGTATAGTTGTGTTCATGCATGACCAATGTACGGCTTAAGCAGTATACTGCATGCTCTTTTCCATTGTCATCATGTTGAGCTAGAAGTTCCCACAATGAGATATTTGTAGCTGATAGCTAAAACAAAAATGGTTTTCCTGACATAGGGGTAACAAAATAGGTAGATTGGCTAGGTAATCTTTTAGCTACTAAAAAGTTGTTTGGCAGTGATTATCCTAGTGGAATGCATCTTCCTTCTTCATAAGATATATAAATGGATGACAATTGTCTTCTAACTAAGATATGAAGCATCAAATTGACTGGATCTTACTCTGCAAACTGTGGAGCTACTTCAAATTGGTCAGTGGTAGCATCTCTATTATAGCTTAGAATTTGGCTAGATCAAATTTAATGCCTCTATAAGACACAATGAAGCTAAGTAATTTACCTGATGTTACTTCAAATACACATTTCTTTGGATTCATTCAGACTTTGTACTCATGTAATCTTTTAAATATTCTACGTAGCACTGTTAGATGGTTGGCCCTGGTTTTTGATTTTCCTAGTATGTCATTGATGTAGTCTTTAACAATATCATGCATCATATCATGGAATATGATGGTCATGGCTCTTTGATATGTCTCTCCAACATTCTTAAGACCAAATGGCATAACTTGATAGAATTTTTTTTTCCATGGAGTGGTATACATTATTTTATGTTGGTTTTCTAGTGCTATTCTGATTTGGTCATATCCTGAAAAGCCATCCATGAGTGAAAGCATCTCATAACCCATCGTGGAGTCAATGATCATGTCAATATTAGGCAATGGAAAGTCATCCTTAGGGAAAGATTTGTTTATGTCTCAAAAATTATTATAGATTCTAATTCTTTCAGGATTTTTGCTAACAAATATAACATTAGATATCCATTTTGAGTAGTCAATGGATCAAATACATCCTACTTCTAAGAGTTTTTCCAACTCTTTCTTTACTAATATAGTAATGCAAGGATGCATCTTGAATAAGTTTTTCTTAATTGGTTTGGCATCAGGGTTTATCACAAGGTGATGTAAAACCAAGGTAGGGTCCAAACCTAGCATGTCAGAATAAGCCCATGAAAAATTATCTACAAATTCTCTTAATATAGCTGTAAAGACTTCACATTCTTCCTCAGTGAGGGGCGTGCCTAATTTTATCCATTTTGGGTTCAATGGAGTCTCGATGTTTATCTCTATTGTATCTTTGACTAGAAGGGTCAAGACATCTTCTAAGATAGAAGGCAAAAACTTGAATTATTGGACTATAAAAGGGTCCATTGTTAGGACTAGCTCTTCAACTTCTCCTAGGCATGATGAATTTGAGTCCCCCAATGGGAGATCTAGCCATGTGACAAAAATAGTCAAAATTCTTAAATTTTTTGATCAAACACTTCTTAGATCCATAGACAAGTTCATCATTGGTGGTCTCCTGGTCTAAATTCGAAGAAGAATGAACACCCTCATCTAATGGTGCCTAAAATAGGTTTTCACCACTAGACTGACCTTTATCTTTACTTTCTCCTTGGTTAAAAATCACCTCAAAGAGGTTTTCACTTTGGGACCTTAATGTTTTATTTATTTGTTTTTGTCTAAGGGTGTTCACCCACTCTCTAAAATAGGCTTCATGATTGAATGTGATTGAGAATATTGATTTATGATCTCCCAATAGAACATTGTCTCTAAGGCCTAAAAAATCATAGAATGCCTCATCATTCTAAAACTCATCAATCAGTAAACTAGATTCTTTTTGGTCCCAATGTATCAATTGGGGATGTTATAATGGTAATGGGTTATTATGAATGATTAGGCTAAGGGTACATATGGAATTATTATCAAACAAGTTAGTCTCGACTAGGTCATCAAAGATATGGCTATGATCAGACTCTGGATTGCTGTCAACATCATCCTCACTAGTCATCAATGATTGAACTTGAATAAGATATGTGGGGTCACCCCTAGGAAGTTTAAATCTAAGTCCATAGGGTCTTTTGTATTTGGTCATGGAAATTGGCTCAATGGTTCCTTGTTGATTCGGTCTAAGGCCTTTTTCTTAATAATCTTGATGTTCCATGATCTGATTGGGAATGGGATATTTGGTGCTTTTATAAGAATTAGCCAACTTATCACTATATAACCATGATTCATCTCGTTCAAGAGGGTCTTGTTCTTGGCTAGAAGCTCGTATGAATGTGAGTGGTCTTGGATTATGAATTTTATCTTTACTTTTTCATTTCCAATGCATGTGTGGGGTAACTTTAGGTCTTCCAAAGGTCTTTGCATTCTGAGGAAGATTAGAAATATGAAAGGTATCATGTGTTAAATATTATCCTAGGCCATTAGCTAAAATGGTGTAATGATTGGAAGCTTTAGGAGGTGACATGTGGGAAAGGGAATCTGGATTATTATGATCTATACAGTTATCTTATGGAGAATCAATAAGTATGGCCTTTCCTTTATCCTTCTTGGAACTTGGATTCATACCATATTGGTAATCATAGCTTTGAAACTCAAGGTTGAGATGTTTTTAGTGTTCATATGGGTGTAAATCTCCTAAAATATTCACTTCCATCCCTGAGTGGGAGAACTTGATACATTGGTACAACATTAATGGGACTGCATGAATCTTATGTAACCAAGGCCTACCTAGAATCATATTATATGAAAACTCAAGATCAAGCACATGAAAAAGTGTATCATGGGTCAAAGTCCCAATAATAACTGGTAGGCTAATGGTGCCTTGTGATTCTCTCTGTTGATTATTGTAGGCTTTGATAGTTATCATTTTTGGTTGTAGATATGCCATTATATACCAAAGAAGCTTGATGATATTTAGAGACACTATGTTGAGGCTTGATCCATTGTGTATAATGACACATTTAAATTTATGCCACTTTATGAAAATTTCAATGTATAATAGGTTATTATGGAGTGGGAAATGGAAGACATATCACTTTGGTTGAATGTGACTTGTTGGGTTGGAGCTAGGTGTCTAACCAAAGCTTGAAATTTATCAGGGGATATGTCACTGGTAATAGTGGATTGGGTTAATAACTCATTCAAAATGTTCTTGTGGATTGTCGATGTTCATAACAAATCTAATATAAAGATATAGGTTGGTGTCTTCTACAATTGTTCCAAAATAACAAACTTCTTTTTTGGGTCAGGGGTAAATGGCTTATTTTGAGGTTGAATGGTTGGTTGGATAATGGGCAAAGTGGTAGATGGTTGTGGGCCTGGGATGATAATCCTTGGCCTCTGAGTTATGATGCACAATCAAGATTAAATATAAGACCATGCTTGCTAATAAATGGTGGTAATGGTGTGGGATCAGATAAGATAAGTTCGATTGCCGGTGCACTTGTATGTGGTCATAAAGTAAGGATGAGTTCTTGGTATAAGGTCTAAAAGTAGAAATCTTGGTTTGTTGGTTCACCTACGTGCGGTCCTAGGTCAAAAGAGGATTATCCATGTAATTTGGCTGAGTGGCATTGTTTAGCAATGGTTGAAATGGATTGGTGCTCAATTTAGGATTAATAGAGATGGCATTAACGCTACCCCCTTCAATATGACCTGCAACCCTATTGTAGTCATAAGCAACTGCATGGTAGGTTTGTTGGTTGTTATTGTTTTGACCTTGGTTTTGTATATTATTCTGACATTATTGGTTATGTTGGTTTTGCCTTTGATTTTGATACTATTGATTTTGTTGTTGCATTGGCTATTATTGTTATCATTGTTGTTGTTGGTTATGTTGTGGAAAAGGGTTTTGATAGATGCTAAGAGTCTGATTAGAGGTGGAATCACCACCATCTAATGTGATCTCCCCATTCTCCAACATATTTTCAACTAAATGCCTAATTTGTACACATCTTCGTAAATTGTGCCCATTAACCTAATGATACTCACAAAATTCATTTTCATGATACCAATCAAGATAAGGGATGCCCTGAGGATAATGCTTTGGTATAGGCCAATTAATTAAATTATTGGTAGTAAGTTTGTGAAATACAGACTCAATAGGCTCTCCAAGGTCACTAAAAACATGATGCATATGCACAGTTCTCCTTAGAGGAGGTTTTATCAATGGCAAAGGTTGTGGCATTTATTGTGTGGGTCTAGGTTGTTGTGCTTGGTGTGTTGGTTGAAGACATTGTCAGGTAGGAGTAAGTTGAAAAGGTGGTGCAGGTTGAGTAGATGATGTTTGCACAGTTTGGACATGATGTGACTCAGTTACTCTTTTTCCCATAATATTCCTATTACAATTGAATTACTTTGGTCAATCTTGGTTATTGGCATGTGCTAGTTGTGATGCTTGCACTTGGATTGGATGTTGGTTTTGGCTACTTCCTTGATTGGTACCTTGGTTATGATTAGTTGAATTAATCTTGATGACTCCTTGATTAATGATTGTTTGCTCGATCAACAAACCCTTGTCAATGATTTCTTTAAAGGTATGTGCACATTGTAGTTCCAGGTGATAGGCTCTCTCAGTATGCAAGTCTTTAGTGAATACAATGGCTAATTATTTATCTAGTAAACTATGACTGAATCAACTTGCAAGGGATCTCCATCACTATAGATAGCTTGTAAAAATCTCATCGGCTTTTTGTTTAGCTTACGTCAAATTGACCAATGAAATCTCATGTTTGAGATTGTAGGAAAAGTGTTGCATAAACTTATCTAAAAGATCATCAAAATCTACCATTGAATTCTTGGGCAACTTCAAGAACCACTCCAAGGCTTGTCTAGCTACACTCCTTGGAAATAACAACAAAAGGTATATATCGCTATATGCCACTCGCTGACATACGACAAAAAACTTGGTTAAATGGCCTTTGGGGTCACCTTTCCCCTTGTATTTATGAAAATTTGGTAGCTCATATCCTGGAGGAAATGGAATATGTAAGTACTCCATATTGAAAGGATAGGAACACACATTGTCCAATTTAAACTTTTTAATTTGTTTCTCTGCTTGGATGGCAACGATTTCATCCTTCAGTTGTTGTAACTCTTGCTCTAGAAAACTTGTGGGAATATTGGCCTCTATAGATGGTTGGGTGGTCACAATTGAATCACTTTGAATAGGGTATGATGGGGGTATTTGGTATATGTTAGATTGGTTGGGAAATAAACCAAAAATATGCATATGTGGATTAGGATGTACTTATTAAAATTACACGTTTGGTTGTGTGATATTTTGGTTTGGGTTGGTGATGAAGGTTTGACTTGTAGGATTTTGAGGTTGGGATGGAGGGATATAATGATACTATGCCTATTGTGGTTGAATAGGGACCTATTGCTAACTACTCAAACCTTGATGTTGAGTTGGAACTTGTGAGCTAAGACCTTGTCTCTAAACTTGTGGTATACTCTGCACAAAAGGCAATTGTTTCCTAGTAGGTATTTGAGAGACATTGGAACCCCCTTCTTGTGAAAATCCTAGTTGGGAAGTGGATGCATGTTAGAGATTTGGCACCTATCATAGACCAAAATGAACACACTGTTGATTAAACATTATTTGGTTTTGAATTGGCATGTTGGTATGAGAATAAGAAGGTACATTTGCTACTACCTAATGAGGTGGAACATTAGTTGCCTCTTGTTGAGGTGGCAATATGTTTGACCTATGATACATTGGTATATTCATTTTTACTTGTTGTTGTGGAATGCTACTCATCACGTGTTGAGGAGGAATAGGATTCATCCCATTCTATTGTTGAGGCACAACATTGGTTGCTAGTTGACTACTTGATCCTATTAGTTGGGCACTTGACAAAGTAATTGGTTGAGGTTGGGGTGCAGAAGCTCCCATTCCTAAGTTGTAGAGTCACTCATGGTATTAACTAAAGGCATATGTTTCTTACTATTTGTTTGTGTATTAGTACCACTTTGACTTGGATTAGACATTGCTTGCATATTATCCATTGTGTTTTGCTCATTATTATATGTAGAAGTAAAAGACACTTCTTCGATAATTGGAATATGCAACAAGTTGTCTACCGAAGTGTTTTATGTGAATGGGTTTAAAATTTAATTGTCTTGACCAGTTAACTCTATCAAAACTCATATTGAAGGAACTAAGTCAATAAGATGTTTACTCACCATGGTCATCTGACTGAAATTAGAGCTAGATTTAGGTAGGTTTGATATGGTATCTGTATTTGGTTAAAGTGGTCTTCCATGAGGTTATTTCTTTTATTAGGCATATTAGGGTCTTGATATGTTGTTTGGACTAGAGTTAAAGGATTGCTAGAAGAGGCCTATTGATTATACAATATGTTATGAGGCATTATTACTAGGCTTGGTAAAATTTCATGAGGGAAGTCCATTGGAAACTTAGCCCCTACTTATATGGCTCTAACCAAAATCTCATCTTTTTTCTCCAACAAATTATGCTCAAATAAAAATGGATCATACATTGAAGGCATATTAATAGAGTATGATTGTTGAGGAACTGGTTCTTTAACTATGGGTATCGTAGCTAGGTATTATACGGTTTGTTCTTGGTCCTGTTCTAAATATGGTGGCATATTAACCAAATAGTTAGCCAACGGATCTTGGTTTTGTACCCCTATTTGAGTATTATAAGAGGGATAAAGATCTATCTCATAAGTAATATTATTTTAAAGGGGGTCTTGTACCATTTCTTCTTGTGGAACCACATTACTAATCCTTGGATTGTAAATAAGTCCACTACGAGTGTAGGAATACATTTTGGGATCCATGGTGAATGTTTTGTGATAAAAAGGGAAGAGAGTTATATAAACTCTAAAAAGACAATGTCTAAAAGATGATGTTCAAACTTGGTCTAGATTCATCAAAAGGATGGAAAGATTTGTGATAAAATAAGCTAACATTACACATCTTATACAAAAATATTAAGTAAATGGACCAAAAATCAAAATGCCAAACTCTAAGGTCAAATTGTTTCAAATCAGTCTAATTTAAGAAATAAATCATTGCTAGGTCTTTTGGAAAAAAATGATGTCAAAATCTAGGCTCAAACAAGGCATGTGCTAGGACTCTTAGCCAAACGGTGTCAAAAGCTAGACTTTGAAATAGATGAGATTTTAATCTAACGGATTTGAAACACTTCTAACAAAAACAAGGCATTTGACTCATGGAAATGAACTCAATCAAATAGGTATAAGGTATGAAACAAAAGGCACTTTAGGGATAGTTTGTTTTCTCACAAATAATGGTATAAAACCTGGTTCTTTTGACAAATAAGCTAAACAAATGTGAATGGTGTAACTATGTTAGGCAAAGATTCACAAAGGTATACTCAGATCAACTTAAAAAATGTGCACAAACCTGAATTCTATGCAAGAGGGTCTATGAAATAATGTTTGAAATGTTTTGAGCAGTGTAACAATGCTAGACTACTCAAAAGACATGACAAAATGTTTGTTTCAACAACTCTCTAAGGCAAAGATGGCTTCTCACAAATTTGGTAGCGTAACACTACCTTTCTTAACTCAAATGACATACATAACTTCAAACCTTTGACACTATCTCTACGGCAAAAATAGTATGTATTCAAATGATCTTAATGGAAATAGGATGGTAACACAAAAAATGTTTGGTGCATAGACTCAAAGTGCAAGTGTTTAACACAAAATGACTTAAGTCTACCAAGTGGTGATAATGATTATGAGTCTTAAACGACCTTCAACCCAAATTGGAAATTGAACCTAAGTTCCGTCAAGTTTAGTGTAAATGGTGAACTCTATGAATTTATGAAAGTACAATTTTGAATTTAAGTTATAAATGAAGGACTTAAACAATTTTTGGTAGAAGTATAAACTCAATTAGGTAGCATAACTACACCAAAGTGGATGAGATGACTCCAAGTTTTGATGAACTTTAAACAAGACGAATTGATGATTCACGTGAGCAACATAACACCTCTTTGTTCAAAGGAAAATGAGGACTATGTTTTTTGTTTTTTATCACTTGTTCACACCAAGTTTTGACTCTAAACAAGACTTTAATCTAGGACAAAACCAACTAATTAATCATTCGTAAGTCCTAAACTAACAAGGGTTGCTTGGTATTGTTGGAATCCATCAATATACGTCATTTGAGAGGCTTTTAGTGTTCATCCAAAAAGTAAAATGTACATTATATAGTAGGGTTTTTACACCCCCTTCTCTCAAATGATAGTACTATGACATGGACCTTGAGGTGAACCTTGTACCAACAACACTTCTGTGACAAGTGGGGATTTGCTAAAAACTACAAGTTTTCAAATGTTTCTAGGGGATCAATTACACAATGAATTTCACATCATGATGCAAAATAAAAACATGTAATTGGGTGTCCACAACAATTGGCTTATTACAAAAAGGTTTTACCCTTTTTGGAACCACTACATCTATCACTTGTTTAGTGTAGTGTGATGTCCAAAGTGCAGATACATTCCATGTACAACTCCAAGACTAGAAGGTGATTTAACTACTCAAACCTCTGATCGTAGTAGGAGTGGTTGAATTTAGTGTCAGGAGATGAAATCTCAGGTCAAAGCTTCCCTAAAGAACTTATGGGAAGTAATGAAGTCTCCCTTACAAGCCAAGTTTGAATAAAATAAAACACATAATAGAAAGACTTTAGGGTCGTGTCAAGATCACCCAATACTTTTACAAGTTTTGGGGGAGTGCTTTAAACAATGTTCTTTCTATGCCTTGGACTAGGATCTTGCAATAAGGATGGCACTTTTGATTCCAAAAGTTCCCTAAAGGGGATAGATGGAAGAGCATACACGCAACATCCCTCTTTTTGCCAATCAAATTCTATTTAAACAACTATTGAAGACAAAATTGACAAATGAGTCCAATTTTAAGCACTAAAATAAATATTTGGTGATGTTCTTATTGTCCCTTGGCCTTAAATTGTGAACTTTGAATGAAAATCATGAAAATTGATTAAGAAATCACCCTAAAAAGTTTTCATACACACCAAAATAAATATTTTTATTTTATTTTAAACATTTAAATAGGTCTAAAAAGCATGCTTTAGCAAATCTTTGGCTTGGTCTTGCAATGAAAAAGTCATTATGTCCCTTAGATTTAAATCTATTTTAAGTTTAAAATAATTAACTTGGGAAAATGAAGTCTCAAATTCACACAGTGCAATCCTGTTACTTCACAAACCAATCTTGTAACTCTACAAAATCATGAGTCAAAAATACAATATCTTTATTCATGTTAGCTTAACAAGGGAACACAATATCACTAATTGAGGTCACAATCCTACCATTCTAGGTCACAATCCCACTACTCGGGGTCACAAGCCCATTACTCAGGGTCACAATCTTGTGATTCAAGTTTGAAGGGGTTTTTTGAAAAAAATATGCAACTTATAGCTAAACTAATTTCATATTCAAAAAATTTGGAAGAAAACACATGGTTTTAAAAAATAAATTGTCAGAAATACAGTCTGAATGACCCCAAACCAAGCTCCAAAAAATGGCCTATTCTACACACTACAATACCATGACTCACAATGCAATCTCACCACTGAGTCAGTGATGGGATTGCAATACCATGACTTTGGAGTGGTAGGATTGTAATACCATAACTGTCTAGTTACGGTATTGCAATATCGCTACTAGCTAGTAGCAGGATTGCAATATCACTACATGCGAGTAGCGGTATTGTTAGAATCTATAGATAGAATCAAGGTTAGTGTAAAAATGCAATTGAAATGCAATACTGTGACTTGCAATGATAATCTTGTGACTGTGTTAGGATAAATCCATGACTTCCAAAAAAATGTGTTTTAATCAAAATTTTCACTCTTTTGGGCCTTCCACTCCAAGATTTTGTATGACAAAAGTTAGTAGTTTGATTATAAGAGCCTTATGACCATATTTACAAGGCTAGGGTCCCATCAGACGTGCCATTTGTGAACATAGGATTACAATAATTGAGATTAGTATTGTGTTAGTATATGAAATCAAAATAACACACTAATAGCTAACACCTTAATCCTATCTCAATGGGGGAGCTTAGTTAACAAGACTAGAATGGAAAACACAACTAAAATGCAAAATAAACTTTCTTTCACCTTCTTTGGATGCTCCAAATAATTTTTTGAAGTGGTTTGCTCAGTTTCTACTCATGAAGTCTGCATCAATGGAGTGTGGCTACCTCCATCTCTATTTGGTACCTTGTTTGGCTTTGACTTGGCTTGGATTGGCTCAATATTTGGGCATTATAACACTAATATGTAATGTTTTTGAATGTATTTGGGCATTATAAGTTTTGCATATCAGAGCTTAGAATTTAATATGCAAGGCCTCATATTTAAAGATTTTCAAATATGGTTAAAATCAACTTGAATTGTCCATCTCAAGATGGAAATGTGTGGCTAAGGATTAATTCAATTATGTAATTAAAATTCATAAATAAGATCAAAAATATTTGGGATAGAGGGGAAATGAATAGGCATGAAGGGTCTTAATGAGGCAAGGGAGGCATGAATCCTGATATTTTATGCATTTATGGCCTAGGGATGTCTTCCCAAAAAATGATGTTACCTAATGATGCATATATTCAATATTCATTTCAAAAATAAATTATTCAACAAGATCCATTAAATTATTAATTAGGCTCATGATTTGGTTTAATTATCTCTTACACATGATTAAGCACTTTTATGCAAACCTTGGCTCTTTGTGCACAAATTACTCAAATTGGTCTGAATGTCTTGTTATTGACCCAAAATTTGACTGGATTGATAGGATGTGATGTCAGATGTGTTAGAACCATTATCCCATTTAGGATGTTGTCAACACCAAATAACAAAGGCACATGTCTTGTGCAATAAATTTGATAGGAAAGAGCAATCCAGAGCACCTAGGTGCAAAATTGGCATTTTGACAAAAAATAATCTTATCAAAGTTAGCTTGCCCATAAAATGCATTACTCCATTTAGGTATACCCTAGCCAAAATCGACACGTGAATATATCAATTTCAAAGCTTTAATGTGTTTTAGTGTTTTTAGGCCAAATTGTGTATTTTGGTGGAAATTGGTCAAAATCTTAGTTGGAGGTTATTAGTGGCCAATTTTAGATGTCTACAAGAAACACTAGTGTCAATGTTAGTGTCCCAAATTTGATACTAGTGTATGAACCAAAAAAATATGAAAAACCTAGAATAAATAGAACATAGGGGTACATTACAAGACAAAGATGAAGCTGAATGACTGTAGTGATCTAGAACATAACAAAAATTAAGATATTCTCTCTCTTAAACTTTAGTCTCATAGTTTATTGATTGCATTTATTACACATTCTTGAATGAATTTATTGTCAATACTATATTTTATTGTATAAGTATGAATATTACATTGGTATATTCAAAGTTTTATTTATATAGGATATTGGTAAAAACTCATTTTAGATAAAGCAAAAACACTAAAAGTCATGAATTTGTATTTGAACATTCATTTAAGGTGTCAACATTCATTTATGAAGTATTGATTTGTACATATAACCATCATTAATAGTACATATATATGACCATATATGTTCAAATTTTGAAATGTAATGAACAAGTTTTTAATCCTATTGAAAATAAAATCAGCCATTTGATCATAGGATATAATTTGACCAGTTTCACCTATTTGGGTATTTATGCACAAGTATTTCACCTTCAACTCCATTAAAACCAGTGTCTGAAAAAAAAATTAAGTAAATAGGGTGGATGTTCGTATAGGAGAAATTATTTTTATGATCTCTTTTTTTTCTATTGTTGCATTTGTATAGTCTATAATAAAACACCTTAAAGGTAGAGACAAATAGAGATGACACATCAACTAAGCATATGCCACTTCTCCAAATTTCAGCATTTTATAGAAACTAAGGTCTTTATCATGTCAGACCTCACTTTCCAAAGGAAGTGTGTAGTAAAGACCTTAAAAATACATAAATTGCATCTAGGGATGGAGTGAAAAACCCAGTGGAAGCACATTTATTCCATCCTTCAGCTAAAAATTCATGTGAATTATCATAATATTCAATTAGATACTCTATTTTAAAAATTATATAAAGGCAAGGAAGTCATATCTTGAAAAAAATAATCTTTTAGCAGCAAAGGATAACTTCATGAAAAGTGCATGGTTTGAGTGTAATATAGTAATGAGAAAACATAACAATCTACATAAAACAATCAAACAATCTAGAGCAAAAAACAATGAAAGTTAGTATTCTAAAAGAAGATTGTGATGCTTATTTGTAGTGAACTCACCAAAGAAATCAAGAGATGTACCTTATAGAGCTATATATAAAGATAGTAGCAATAAGGTATGTGAATAATTTTGAGAATTTGAAAATCTTAAAGTTTTGTTTCGGTGATATACACTGATGAAATGAAATAACTAGTCTTCTATTATTTGGAACTATTTAGGGGGAATGAAAGGCCGAAAATGCATCTTTGGAGTGGTGAAAGAATCAACATCAAATGAATAAAAGTGCATCATTTTATAAAGGTCATGATCAACTTTGTGGCACTCGAGTAATAAGGAACATACATAAAAATATTGGATGTGGATTACAGACCTAAATTGAATCCAGAAGCACAGTGTAGGTACTTTAAGAGGTCTTAAGATATAATCAATGCATGAATAACCCCATATAAGGAGGTTGTAGAGGTGGTTTTATACCAAGATAATTATACTCCACAAAAAAATCTAATTATTGAATTTAAAGAATACATAATCTAGGTCATAATACTCCAATTTACATAATGTATCTTCTTTAGACAACTTAAATTAAAGATCTCATTATCCAACTATGCATTTAAAAAAGAAATAAGTACAAAAATATTAATGACACCTTATTCAATCCCTACAAGCTATGAATGTAATTTAAAACATAGATTAAATATATTTAAAAATTTGATTGCGAGAGGGTATGGGAATTAGGTTTTTGTAGCTCTGCATTGATGAGACTTTAGGCCTCGGTCAAACTGTTGATCACCATGGATCTAGGTAAGATATTAATTTTATTCTCATTTATTATTGATTTTGATCGACGATTTTCCATTTTTGTTGTAGGGGTTACCCTTTATTAAATGGCCATCGCCTTCCTATCTGCATTTGTAGATGCAGGGAAATTCGGAGTAAGCGAGCGTAACCATGGCCCTAAAGTACATGAAGAAATTCATCCTAAAAGTCTTCCATGAGGTAATGTTGATGAATCTGACTCTACATTACCTAATGTTATTTTGGATGTGCCTAAATTTGACAAAACCTATCATTTATTTGAAAATTTTACTTTGATTGCTTAATTTATTGGTTAAGTCCCCTTTAGAGCCTTCTGAAGCAATGGGTTCACAAATTTTATGGTGTGAAATTTTAAGGAGACCAAAACCTTATCAAAGTTTTTTTTTTGTTTCACTTTTCTAACCCAAAGCACTAGAAAACTATTGTTAATCATGGGCCTTAGTTTATTCACAACACTTGGGTTGTTTTTTCTCATTGGACTCAAGACTTTCAAGTCTTAGAACAAGCAAAATTAAAAATCCCCATTTGGGTTGAATTTCCTAGCTTACCTCTCCCCTTATGGGTTTTTATTGACCAACTCATAAAACCCATAGGGCATTTTTTATGCCATGAGTAGACCAAGTTCTTTATGGCTTGTCCCCAAAAGAGGATTTGTGTTAAAGTGGATCTATCCTGAGATTTGAAAGATTATATTGATATACAAATTGGCTCTAACCATTTTTATTAGCATATTTTATATATCAATCTCCCAAATACTTTCTTTCAATGCCAATCCTCAAAACATATGATCCGAGAATGCCCTCCGATGGTGCATACACCCCCTACTCCTTAAGAAAAGGATGGATCTAAATCAAAACTATAGAATGGAAATAATGATGGTTGGACTACCACCACCAATAAAAAAATAACTCTTCCAAAGGTGGCATCAGGCCACAAGCTTCTTCATATAGACCTATTAGGAATAATCAAGCTTTAATTTATGCTAGCAAAACTACTTTGCCTAATAAAGATTTTCCTCCTCTTGTGTGTAATCTATAAGCAGTGACCTCTCTAGTTGAGATGCCACCTTTAGCACCACCATCATAACCCTCTCCTAGGGTGAGTGTTCTAGAGGAATAATGGAGTTTGGACACCTTGGACCATAAAAAAATATTCTGGTGTTCTCCCAACCCCTCTCCATCTCCTGAAGAGGAAGAGGAAGAATATATGGCACATAAGTGACAACCATTTAGAACCAATGATTTCTTGTCCAACAAACTCATGTTTAATCAGTTTACTACATTGGAAGATCTCACAAAAGAGAATGACATGCATCTCGATACTGTTCAATGATTGTGTACTCTTGGAATGTTCAAGATCTTACTAATCTATCATGTAAGTATGCAGTTAGGAATAGTTGTTAGCTTTTCAGTAGAATGAAAACTCTTTGTTTGCAAGAGGTCAAGATTTATGGATTTTTACTATAGAATGCAACATGAATAATTTGACATGGATCCATATTTAGGATATTAATAATGAAGCTGGGTGTGGTGGGGTCATCACTTTTTTGGTTTTAGAGCTAGCTCAAAATATTATTTCTTGGGGATCAAACCCCACCATCATGTGGTGTAGACCCTTTTTAAATTTAATAACTACATCATTAGGCTAGTCAATTTGTATGCCTCTAATGATGTTGTGGAGTGGGCCTCCTTGTGGAGGTGGTTGGCTGATCCACTCCCAGATGTGCATTGGATCCTTTGTGGTGATTTCAACGTGGTGGAATCGACTAAAGATAAAGGACACCTTCCAATACGATGGTGCACTAGAGAGCATGAAGCCTGGTTTTATATGTACAATAAACTCGAGGTGTTTGATCCTAACCATCGCCAGAGAAAAAACTTAGACTCCCTTTGGTTCACTTGGTCCAACTTTTGACAAGGAGAAGGTAAGGTGCATTAGCACCTCAACCGAGCTATGCTCGCTGAGTAAGATATTTTATATTTTGTCTCATTATAAGATAGGTTAGTTTCAATCATCCTTAATACTTTTTTATTAGATCATCACCCTATTTTCTTTAATGTTGAGTGGATAGCACCTCAAGTTAAGTCTGCTTCCATGCAATACTATCTTCATACTGCTCACCTCAAGCATGAAAGAATGGTGAGGCATATTGTCAGAATGTAGAACTTGGTCCCTTGATCAGAGGGAGATAATAGCTGGATTCAGTGGTGGTCTAATACTCTTGCTCATACTTCCACATTTCTTTAGATTTATGATAAGCAAGTGGCCTCTTTCAAATGATGTTTGCACAATGTTATAAACCGTGAATATATTTGATCTTCATAAGAGCTAGAGCAGTCACCTTTCAATGTTCACCTCCAAACTCAAGTGGCATGCTAGAGACATAAAATTCAAATTAAGGAGGCTCACAAGGCCAGAGAAGCTCAACTGTGAGCTCGTATGTACTAGTTAAAAATTGGAGACAAAGTCTCTTAGAATTTTTTTCCCTCCTCTGCTCTAGGAGAGCTACTGATAGAATCAAAGCTATCAAGGAAGGAAACACTCAACTTACCAAACTTCCTAACATTCTACAAGCTTTTGTACATCATTACCATGGTGTTTTCTTAGCACAAGCTTCTTCTTCAGAATGGGAGGTGACTCTCCTTCAATGCCTCTAGGTTATTCCCTACAATGTTTTTAATTCTTAAAGTATTTCCTGTGATAGGCCCTTATCTCTCAATGATCTCCACAAGGTTGTTAAGTAGATGGAAGTTGAAAAAGGCCCAAGAATTGATGATTTTCTATGTGAGTTCTACCAAACCCTTTGGGATACTATTGGTCCTGATCCTCACCGAGTTTATTCTAAAGTTGTTTTAACCAACTATTTGAGATCCCTTATAAACCAAGGTAACATCAAGTTTATTTCCAAGGCTGGTGATCCTAAAGTAATTACCAACTGAGGGCCTATTACTTTTCTTAATGTCTCTTATAAGATTATTGTTAAGGCTTTAGCCCTCAGGGTGAAACACATTCTCCCTTTAATTATTAGGAGTGAGTAAACCAACTTCATCCAAAATAGGTTCATTCTAGACAATGTCATTACCGTCTAGGAAGGTATGGAATGGGCTTGAAGTTATAATCAAAAGGCTTTGTTTGTCAAGATTGATTTTGAGAAATCTTACAACGATATTGAGTGACCATTCATTCTAGCTATGTTGTAGGCACTTGATTTTGGCCCCAAGTTTGTTCAGACTATTAACATGCTCTTTTAGGATGTTGGGGCTTGTATCACTATCAATGACACCCAATACTCTCAGTTTGAACTTCATCATTCTATTCGACAAGGATGTCCTTTAGACCCTTCTTTATATGTGCTTGCAATAGAAAGATTTAGCTACCTCCTTGATAATTACATTGCTAGGGGCTTGGTGAAAGGTATCTCCCTCCCTCAGTTTGATAAACAAATTTTAAGTGGCCACTTTGTGGATGATTTTTTCTCATTCTTCAAGAGGAAGAAGAGTCCATCAGGAATGCCATCGAATGTCTCCATGTTTTTTGTTTGGCTTTAGGATCATCTATCTAATGGAAGAAGACTCGATGTTATCATTAGTCTCTAGGCCCCAAACCTCCTTAGCTGGAGGGATATCAATGGCAGTGGATTTTATCAGGGGTGCAGTTTAAGTTTCTAGGCATTCTTTTTGCATTTTTGGCCTCTCCCTCTGAACTATGGTCCTATGTGGTGCAGAGAGTTGAAAATAAAATGTTCTTTTGGATCACCAAGCCTCTTTCTCTTGTTGGTAAATTTCAAATTTGCTCTAAAGTCTTGAAACCACTCATGTGTATTATTCCTCTTGTTGGGCCCCTTTTAATACCACTTACAACAAATTAGAAAAACTTTAGAGATTTTTTATGGACTAACTCTAAGGGTCATAAGGGCTTCTATAGAGTTGCTTGGAACATATGCTGCTGACCCAAGGAAGTTGGGGGACTGGGTCTCATAGATATTAAAATTCAAGGCTTTGTTCTTGGTGCCCAATGGATTATCAAAGATCTTACTGGGGATCAAGCCTAAAATATTCTTCTATGCCATTTTATCTCTTAGGGACTCCCATGTGGTAGAAAGACATGGCAAGCCTTGGGACTTCACTCTCTATCATAATCCTAGTGCCTATTAAAATCAAGGGTAGCTTTATGATTCAAAGTCTATGGAAAGCTTGGGAAAAGATTAAGCCCCACCTTAACTAGGTAGGTGAGGGTTTCAAGAATGGCCTTTCTATTAACTCCTAGTCCTTCTAGTGGTCACCTTGATTAAATTTTCACATTGTTCTATATGCCTTAGTCCCTTAGGTTAAAAGGTTAAGTCTCTTCAGGAAAGGTGTGAAGGTTATTAGTGATCTTTTTTGTAAGGAAAATAGGGCATGGCTTGCTTGGCAACAAATTCAAAATAAATTTCATTTAAATAATTCAAATGCAGAGGCTATTGCAAAAATTCAAGACTCCATACCTGACAATTATTTGCATAAAACAAGAGTCAATTCCCTTGTTCTTTGGTGGAAGGATTGGCACTGGCCTATGACCACCCCCTTCACCTGATATTCTCCTCTGTTGGGGTATCATTTACTATCCCCTTAGCATATGCCAGATGATATGCTCAACCTAAAATGAAATCTCCATTCCAAATTTAAGCTCGATGCTTTAGCACAGTGTGGTTTGCTACTATTGAGCCCAAAAAAGCTCATTTTTTATGGTGTCTTCTTTATCAGGGCTTGTCTGTGGGAGACTGACTCAAGTATCTGGGCGTGCCTAACCCCATCTGCCTAATTTGCTGGCAACCAGAGACTGTTAAGCACATTTTTTTGGTTTTTCTCTCACTCACAATCTGCGTGGTGTTGGATACGTTCTTTTTTCCAACCCTTTTGACCTGAATTCTTCACATGGAAGATGGCTCTCTTAAGGGACTCGACTTTGTTGCTTGTAAAATATAACTAATTTTGAGACATCTTTCAAGATGATATATTATTTCAAAGATGAAAAGCTTAAAATTATGCTTGCTTTAATCATGAAGAGTTGGAATGTAGTTTTTTTGTTACTAATAAAATTATTGTTTTATCTAATGTTACTCTTCAGAATTAAAGCCAAATAGACAAGATCCATCTAGAACTCAACCTCCTCCAAAATTTGCTCAATCAATAGGAAAATGCCCTGTGTGTGGTCGATCATGAACCTCTTAAGCCCCCATAATATCCTTCACCTCCCCGAGGATGAGGGTGTGGGCCACGTCGATAGTAATCCAGAACCAGACACAGGGGCTATTCTCCTTATCGATCACTACTTCATCGGTCTTCCACTCGTGATGGTCTGAGTGTCTCGTTCAGATCTGGAGGTGATGGCAGGGGCTGGGGATCTCCTCCCACATCTCAGGATGGTGACATCATAGGCTAGGGTCCACCCCCAAGGCAAGTTTCCACGCCTAGCTCTAAAATTCTTACCTGAAATAAATCAAGATGAGACATTAGAAGCTCAATAAAACATTGGTTGGGAGCCCTTACCTATGGATGAGGATCCTCCTACCTTGGGAGGATGGGGTGGTAAGCATCAAAGCCCATCATTTTCACTGCCTCCCCTAACATCCATGTTTGTTGTGGTTGCTTAATTGTTCTCTTTATTGTTATCTGTACCTTATTTTATCTACTTTACTGTCAAATTATTGATGTGATTTTTTGGGGTGGGTGTGGTCATTTTTTGACTTGTCTTGAGGTGTCTTTACCTTCGATATGATTTTGCTCGTGAGATGTGACTTTTCTACCTATTTTTTGTATGATTAACGTTGTACCATATCTTATTTGATTAATATTTGGATGCTCTTCAATAAATAAAAATCTCCTACAAAATTGAATGAGAAGTTATAGCATAATAATTGAGCATTCTCAGTGCAAAAAAAGCCTACAACATAGTAGTTTTATTCTTAGTACCCAAAAAAAATAAGAAAATTAAAGTGGAAGTGTATCATATCTAATATTAATATATGGTTTGGTTATGATCTCATGGAGGCTAACATTCTAAATTTTTTTAACATGTTATTGAAAAAATTTAAAATATTTTCTAATTTAATAGTTCCATATTTAAAATTTGGTATAAAAAATATTATGAATTAATTATAAATAAATAATATAATTTTTTTTCAATCATTTTTTTTTTATTGAAATATATCTACATATTAATATAACAAAAATATACCAATAATTCACAAAAAAATAAAGGCAGTATGAAAGCACGTCATGTCACAGTGGGTAAGCTTTTGGAGCAAAATCAAAAGTATCATAATCTAGGTAAGGCCTAGAAGCAAGTTACAAAGTCATTAAAAAAAATAACTTTTATGCAGCAAGAGCAAGGCCAGAGGGCGGAGGATCCATATCATTAGGGCCCCAGCGCAAGCTTGGCAAATCATTGTCATCTGGAATAGGTTCCTAGCTAGTTACTTGCGCAGTGTCTGTGTCATCATGTTCTACATATGTCCGAGTGAACAAAATAACCAAAAAAAACTTTGAAAATTTATCCAACATATCCATTCAGCGTCCAAGAAGCGTCCCCAACATCTATACGTGATGGAGAAAGAAGAGCACCCTAACTTTAATCAAAATTTTAAATCATATATATATAAACAAAAAGCCGTGAGAAACTTTCAACACCATCCTTACAAAGAATGAGGAGACTCATTTTGTTCGAATAGATGTATCGTTTAAATTCCATGGAACCCCTCCCACAATTTTCCTGAAAAAAAAAGAGAGAGACCGAGCCCCTTCCACGTAATATGCTTATCCACTAAAGATGACGCGCAGGTAGTGGATAATATATAATTATAACGCCGAGGGGACCGTTTGGTTTTGTCAGTCTAACAACAAATTTAGTTGTGGAAGGAACGATTTTTAGATAGAGATGACAGATAAGGGTGGAATCCAGATGCAGATGGATGACATGATACTGCCCATTTCCCCATTAAGTAATGATCGCCTATCGTTATCCTGCTATTAAAGTTTCCACCTCACGTCCACGTTTACCGGCCACCCTTTCACGCGGTTTTGATTTATTTCTCACAAAAACCACTTATTAATCATCTCTGATGATCATCACTTCATTCTATTGTGTTAATTCCTTGCTCTTCATTACTTACAGTCGATACAATTCTGAAAATGGAGCTTCTGTAATAATCCCATGATGCTGAAACCCCCGGTATTGAAGGCTTTGCTATAACGACGAACAAACAAATCCAGGTTATTGGTCAGTTTTGATGTCACCTCCCCTGCTGGGACAGCTTTAAAGCATTAAAAGGGCATATAATGTGCATTATTTTCTGGCAAAATTAATGCACATGACCACCCCAGCCCATTTTTTTTTTTAATTTTTAGATGTTGGTCTTTATTATCCAATTGTTGATCTATGCTGATAAATAGAGAAACCTTTTCTTCCAAACTTCTTAATTAGTAAGTTATGTGAGTATTGCTTGTGTTATGCCGGCTGCATTTTACTGTGATTCAATTTCAAGTTATGTGCCTATCGCTTGTGTAATGTCGTCTGCATTTTACTGTATTCAATTTCAGCAAAAGTTGATAGTTATACTGAAAAAACAAACAGGATCAAGGCTATTCTTCATGAGAATTAATTAATTTATGTTTGTACAGTCTATATAGTGACAAAAAGTTTTTTCTAAAAACTGTGTTAAATTTTTGATGTTCAATGTTTCAAATCATCTTCTATAATCCTTCATCTTCTGTGATTCTATAATTTATATTTATAAAGAAAAATAAATAAGGGCAGTTTCTACTATAATATGCCCTACTCATATTATTATTTTTTAACTTTAAAATAGAATTTAAATTCCCTTTTGGATAGGGAAATGTTAAGCAGGTTAGACCTTGGTGCTGCATATCTAAACAATTTGGTCTTAATTATTTTAAGATATCCACTTATATTATAACCTATATTGCATCTTCTTTCTCCTGTAACAAGGTGCGATTTTGTGTGAGGATGATGGAGCTCTTGGTATGATTAATGAATAACATATATATCTCAAGAAGTAAACTTTGTTGTTATTCTATACTTCCATTTGTATATCTAATTTTGAGATGTGAATATTTTACTCCGGTGGCAACTTATCTTCATTCATTAGTATGGATATCATAATCAAGATGCTCTTATAATTGTTTGGCATCATTTATGGCAGTGATGGCATTAAAATTTTATTAGAAATTTTCACCTTAAATCACAAATGAGAAAACTAATTTAAAGTTTGAATTTGTTTGACAGTTACTTTGAAGGTTAAGAATCATTTAAAGCTGCAAGCCACAGATGAAAAAAATCAATAAAATGGATAGCAGTAGCACTCAGGTGTGCATGAGATATTCTTCCATCTGGCAAAAATCATTATCAAGAAGCACTGAACCTGACTACAATGAATTTCAGTGTGCCCTTATTCCAGGGCTGCCTGATGATGTTGCAAAGCACTGTATTGCATTAATGCCGCGTGCGCATTTTCAGTCTTTGGGTTCTGTTTGTAAGTCATGGAGGAATTTCATTCAGAGCAGAGAGCTGTATATGATGAGAAAACAGGCTGGTACCCGGGAAGAATGGCTTTATGTGCTTATAAAAGATTCATATGGTAAAGGTACCCACTGGCAGGTTTTTAGTTCTCTTAAAGGCAGATGGCAAAGTCTTCCACCTATGCCTGGTCCTGCTAAAACTGCATTTGGGTATGTTGTGATGGATGCAAAACTCCTGGTAATGGCAGGTCTTATTGAAGATGATGTTGGTGCCACTCCTAGAGCTTCAGCAGATGTATATGAATATGACTCTTTCTTAAACAGGTTCGCTCTCATTGCTTTTCAAATTGTATGTGAAACTACAAAGTTGGACTTTTATGCGCAATCCATGAGGATATTGCTCTTATCTCTCAATTCCTATGAATTCATTTCTTGTCCCCTGCATCATGGTCTGCTGGGCCAATGAAATGGATTTGCCAGATCTATTATTGCCTAGAAGTTCTCACTTTGTTTTCTTAGACATTATATTGTTTATAATCTATCCAGAGTGTATCACCATTAAACACACATCCTTTGTAAAATTTAATCTTCTATTATTCTATGAGCATAGTGCCTACTTGCTCTAAACAAGTGTTGTATTATAATCAACCTATGTTTGAGAGATAGAAAGGATTATAGTCCAATTGGTGTTGATGATGGTAAGTTATAGTTCTTACACCATCCACTAAGATCACTCGAGACATCCAAATAATACCTGAACTGAACCAGCACCCATAAATTGTATAAGGCTAACACTCTCCACGAATCACAAAATCCACACTTAAAAGTACTAAATATTAAAAAAAATCGCGATTTGATTGTCCAAATAAAATCAAAGGGTTTGTGAACAACCCGATGTCCTTAAGAACTAAGCAGTAGAAAGTTGGTTATTATTAAAACAAAAAACAGTATTTGAGCTATAAGCTTGCACATCATAATGTGTTATTCTGTTTACTGAAAGAAATTCATTGTGGGAATTGCAGGTGGTGCAAGCTTTCAAAGATGCAGGTGGCACGCTATGAATTTGCTTGTGCAGAGGTGGATGGTCTTGTTTATGCTGTTGGGGGTCGTGGAAACCATGGCGAAAATCTTTCAAGCGTTGAAGTGTTTGATCCATCTAAAAACAAATGGAGGCTGATTGAAAGTCTCAGATGTCCTAGATGGGGTTGCTTTGCTTATGGGCTTGAAGGAAAACTGCACGTTATGGGAGGCAGATCAAGCTTCAGAATTGGGCATTCCAGATCAATTGATATTTATAACCCCAAAAGTTGCAATTGGGATGAAGTGAAAAATGGGTGTGTAATGGTTATTTCCCAAGCTGTTTTGAAGAAAAAATTGTTCTGCATGGAGTGGAAGAATGAGAGAAAGCTGGCAATTTATAATGCCGCAGACAATTCATGGAAGAGAGTTCTTATGCCCTTGACAGGAAGTTTGACTGTGGGATTTTGTTTTGGGAAGTTCAACGAGAAGTTATTTCTGTTTTCCTCCAAAGTGGAACCCTATTACAAGACTCTAATATATGACCCAGAGGCAGTTCTTGGTTCAGAGTGGCAGACTGCACATATCAGACCATTGGGTGCTTGCATTTGCAGTGTCACAATTGTTGCTTAAATATCGTATTTAACGTAGAAAAGTTATCAATTTAACCCCCTTTTCTTTTTGTTTTTGGTGTAGTTTGGTTGGAAACTAGGAAATGTTAATGTTATTTCCAACCAAATTATAACATTTATTATAATATCTTCTTACAACTGTATCCATTGGTTGGAAAAGAGTGAAATGGAAGCAAAATTGTCTATAGAATGAGCACAAGCTTGATTGCAGTCCAAGTTAGAATATGGAATGTAGGGATAAGTTTTATTCTTGGACTTGTACCCAAAGATCAATCATCTCAACTGTACATACATATATGTAAGTAAATGATTGTCAAACTTTTTGTAATTTGAGAAAAGTCTAAATTAGGGAAATATCTTCTTTTTTATATAAAATGGGAGAAAGGTTAATAATTATTCTAAATAATATATAAATGTAATATTTAATCAATTATCAAGATATAAATCTCAAAAGATATAAAAAAAAAATGAAACTGAAATTGTAATAAATAAAATAAAAGTTTCAGCGATAAGAAATAGTGTAAACTTAAAAATTAATTGTTTTTAATTTTAAAAATAATTGTACTAGATCAGGGTGACGGCAACTCGCAAGGGGATATCGAGCATATTTAGATAAGGATGGCAAACGGGCTGATGACAAAAATATTTAAACAATGTTGGGTGATCACCATCCTTTACAAGTTTATCCATCAATCTTTACTTACAGTTTTGCATTGTTTTTACATATCCATTGCAACCTTAAAAAAATTAGGTTTCAAATATATATTTAAACCTCATTCTGTGCATACTAAAACCAATCTTTCAAGGGTATTTTGTCAAATTAGCTTTCTTTTAGTGACATTGCTTCAATTTCTAACATGTAAATATCTCTTTCAAATGAACATCTCTATAAATTTGGATTTGAATCCCTTTTCAGATGAAGACCCTCTTCCACTAGTACAAACCCCGGTTTGGTTACAAGTTGCTCTCCCCTTGGTGCATTCAAGTAGATTCTTTGAATATTGCATGGAAAGTGA
The DNA here is from genome assembly GCA_037957365.1 of Torreya grandis. Lineage (NCBI taxonomy): Eukaryota > Viridiplantae > Streptophyta > Pinopsida > Cupressales > Taxaceae > Torreya > Torreya grandis. Next base: position 140,799 of record JARHVA010001026.1, read on the forward strand.
ATTCTTCTCCACCAACATGGGCACGAAGGTTTGAAAAAATTTAGAAATCAGTTATTGAGCCTATACACGTCCATTTTCTTTGGTGCATTTTATATCAAGGTTTCCCTAATAATCCATCTAGGTGTGGATAATCCATTATTCCCTTCATGTCATCACCTTGAGACACTAAAGCGTCTTTTTTGGTTTTGCAAGCATGCTCAGTTGGCCTAGAGGAGGATTCAATACCATTTTTCAACCATTTCTACCAGAGATCTTCCCTTGAAAAATGGTAATTTAAGAGGTACACCCATATTCCCTGCATATTACAATCAAATTTTGGATATATTTCATTATGAGATTCTTTTTCAATTATGGAAAGAAAGGAACAATACTTTTTTTAACCATTTAGTTCTAGAATGGTTGCTTTTCTATTACTAATAAAGCACAAGTGATCTCAAATGTCATGCTACAAATACAAATGTAAGCAAAGAAGGTTTGGTTGAATGTTTAACACTTCTAGACTTTGTTGGACCATTGGGAAGTGTTCTTTGTACAATTAGCTAGGGTCTTTCTGACTATCTTCACTATCAGTCTCCTTTCTAGAACCGTGGTTTTAGATCTCATGGCAGGTATTGTTCACGTAGTAGACACTAAAGTGGTTCAATGTAGTCATGGCGACACTCACTGATACACAAATATCATATTGGTGGCAAGTTTCCAAATACATGTGGGTGAAGGGCTCCGCAACAAGGAAAGTTTCCTTAACTTATTTTAGTCATTTCTCCAACAAAACAGGGGCCAACGGATGAAGAAAATAATTAAAATCAAAATGACAAGTGGGAGCTAGTTCTTGATGCTGCTTATCTACCCACTGGTAGTGGTTGGGGTTAGGGTGACAAGCCGAATAACCCTCCGCCTCTTTTGCCTAGTTCTTGTGCTATGATATCTTTGTGGCCTCTAGGTTTTTATATTATGTTCTCTTTGGGATTTGTTCAAAAAACATTGATTGAAAAGATGTTATTTTTAGTTGTTTTTAGCTTTTTAAGTTAAATTATCTTTTTCTTAATCTTTTAATGTAGAGTGTGATGCTAAATAGAGACGTATAATATGTCCGATTATTTTAACTTATCTTATATTCAAAGTAATCTAAATAGGCTAAAAACTATTGAAGTTTAGATTGTGCAAGATGTAAAATTTATCATAAGAATCAGAATATAAGAAAGAGACTGTTTGAAGTTACTACTTAGAAAATTGATTAAGTAAAGAGGGGAGTGGAGGAACTTAGTTGATTTTAGAAACTATAATGCTCACTTCCTATGTCACAGTCCTCAAAATGTATTTATAATTATTTAGATCAGGAAATAGGTGGTCAAAATATGCTTAGATGCTATTGGTGAAATTTTAGACACTTGCAGCAACCTATACAGTCCCTTGTATGCCAATATTGTTCTTGTGTATTTTTTCAAACTATCCTACCATAAATCATTGCACTTGCCTTTGTAGATAAGTTTTATAAGTCAATTTTTCCTCGATGATATGCATAGATCCTACTTTTGTCTTTATTTGGCTTAAAACCCTACCTCCACTTTCAACACAAGATTGACCTAAAAGAAGGGAGCAAAATATGGGCCAGAAAGTTTTAACCACTCTCTATTGAGTGATTAAGTGTTACCTATATTACAATACTCCAAAGAGGGCTCAAACTGAACATAGTTTTCCCACATATGTATGTGCACAAACTTATGTTCCACTAGAATGTTTATTTTTTTGATTTTGACACTTGATAACATGCAAATCTGACCTTGCAATTTTTGTTTAGACTTGGATTTAGGGTTGCTCCTTTGAGGATTTTTTATGTGTATGCCTTTGGAATAATATCTCAAGGATGTGCAAATGGACTTCTCAATGTGTGACTTGTTCTCAATAAAATTTCCAAGTGAGTAAGACCTTGTGATTGATTTGTATTTTTAGATGACTCTTTGGTATCCCCCCTCCCCATAACCAACATGTAAAATAATTATAGGCTGAATCGAGGGAGGCATTTGAATTTTAAAAATAGTTTTTAAGTATCAACGAATATTTCTATGAAAGATGAACACCTCTAATAACCTCTAGGGTCCGAATGTTGTCGACACTTTCTAAAAATGGAAAATCATTTATTTAGAAAGTGGTGATACTTTTCTTATGATTTTAGAGTGTTAATGCACATACTAGGGAGATCTTGAATATTTTTATTAAGAAATTGGTTTGGCAAAGATAATGACAGAGCAAAATCATGTTCCACTAAAATGTAATTTAATGTTTTGGCTTTTGACACTTGACAACATGTAACTTTGACCTTGAAATTTGAGTTCATAGTTGTATTTAGGGTTGTTTCTTTGAGGATTTTTAGATGTGTATGCCTTTGGAATAATATCTCAAGGATTTTCAAATGGACTTCTCAATGTGCAAGTGGTTCTCAATGAAATTTCCAAGTGAGTAAGACCTTGGGATTGATTATCCCCCCTCCACTCTCAGTACCAACATGTAAAACATGTATAAATTGACCCAATGGATATGTTTGAATTTTAAAAACAATTTTTAAGGATCAATGAACACTTCTGCTAAAGACGAACATCTCTAGTAACCTCTAGGGTGTGACTATTATTTACACTATCCAAAAAGGGAAAATCATTGACTTAGAAAGTGGTGACAATTTTATTCTAATTTTAGAGTGTTAAGGCACATACTATGGAGATGCTAAATATGTTTATTGAGAAATTGGGTTGGCAAAGATAATGAAAGAGTAAATGGATATGAAAAAATCGTGTGCAAGAGTCAAATATATGTCAAAATTGATGTTGCCACGTATTTAATACCAAATTTATGTGTCCAAAAATAATCCCTTTTAGCCTAGCATTGAAAATGATATATTAAAATGATAAAAGGAAAGATATTTGGTACCTGTGTGTAACTACTTATGGAGATGCTAGGTATGCCCTACATATCAAACTTATTCTATGTAAAACTCGCAAGGAAACATGTAGAAATCAATTTCCATTGATGAAAGAAAATCTAAAATAATATACATCATTAAACTACTTAAAATTCAAAGGTCAAGGAATTAATACACATGTAGGTATGTGAACCAAGTTTCCATTTAAATTCATCTAAGAATGTCATGGTATGATTATGCTTGAAGGAGATATCACTACTTAAAAAATAGGTTGAGAAATATAAATGCCTCAACTCCCATTGGAGATGAAGAAGTGTCAGTTGAGAGACACAAAACCTCAACTACACCCCTCTAAATATCATCATAATTATTTTATGCAACCTATGGTTGCAAAGGTGAAGCCCCTAGACATGATCATATGTAAAAGGTTAAACCCAAATTATGTTTGTATGTAGTTGAAACTGTGAATCAATAATTTTGGATGGATTTTAGACATAAAGTGTTTCATAGCACCATCGATCCTTAGTTTAGAAATATAAAAGTGTTTTCATGAAAACAAAATCATGCCCCACATCTAATACATGTATACCTCATGTCAATCTTATCATTTTGATGAATTTTATAGAATCTAATGAATCTATTCAACTTGACCCATATAATTTGTTAAAGCTACTCAATCTGATCTATCCCATAATATCATGGAATATGTCAATTGTTCATCATAACAGTATAAAATTCCCCATATATAACTCACATTTATGTCAATATATCCCATATGAGTCACATAATCTTTCCCAAAATCTGAACCAACTGTCTGTCAAGGACATAATCTCTAGGAAAAACTCACTAGTATGCCTCATGTTTGAGTTGAGTTTGAAGCCTAGGAATCACTCATCTCAAAAGAAAGAGTTATGTGCATCATGTATTATAGATAAAATATACTCATGTAAAACATGTATACTAACATGATAATATATATCATCATCAAAAAATTTGATCATCAAATCATGTATGAAACATGTATTTCAAGGCAATGGGCATATTAATGTCATGTCAAGTAGATATAATAATTAGGCAAAAAAATAAATGCAGAAGATACATGATAACAATAATGACATCACACACAAGAAAAAAATGCATGATGACAATTAGGGCACCAAGCTCAACAAAAATCATATTTAAAATCATAAACATAGGCACACAATGTCATGATTATGACTAACACAAACACATAATGGGTATGTGCACAGAGTTGGGGGACAATTCTGTGGATATAACCCATTACGCGTACACATTATAAAAATAATGCGTACACATTATGTTAACTCATAAAAACATGTACATGTTCCTATAAGTTAATATAATGCGTACACATTCTTTAAACTATAAAATTAAAAAAACCCTCAACCTCTATCATTCTTTTTTGCTTTGCAATCACGTTTTGGTACTTTCCATTTGCATTTTGGCATGTTTCTATGAGTTAACATAATGTGTACGCATTATTTAAACTATAAAATAAAAAAACCGTTGACCTTTATCATTCTTTCCTGCTTTGCAATCACGTTTTGGTGCTTTCCATTTGCATTTTGGCTTGAAAGATCATGTTTTACCCTCAAGCTTGCATTTTGGCCTGCAAATCTTCATTTTTCCCTCCATTCACGATATCAATGATGTCGTCACAAAGAAGAGGTAGGTTTTTTGTAGATTAAATCAATTTTTTTGAATTTTTTTTAATGTGAATTGCATCTAGTTTGTTTTTTTAATTTTTCTCCAACAGGTCGGCATGCTCAGCCTAACCCTCCACCTAATCCTCTACCTAACCTTCAACCCAACCCTCCTAACCCTCCACCTAACCTTCCTATAGTTCCCCTACATCCCCCAGGCAATCAGGAAGATATAGTTGCTCGCATAGTAGAGAACAAAATTAAAATTGAGTAGATAATTAGGAGAATGAGGGAGCTCACTTCCACAAACACCCACTGCACCTATTTGGCTAATAACCTAGAGTTAGTATTAGGTCAAGTTGACTCGATAACGAGTCAAATTGAAAGATGGAGGTCATATAAGGATAATTGTAGGGCTTACTATGCTGAAAAATTATTAGCATCTGAGGTGAAGAACAAAAATATAACAAAAGATCAAATTTGTGCCTTATTTATCGACCTAACCACTAATGCCCCATTTCCCATAACAACCAAAGATTTCTCAATCCACTGATGCCAACACGACTTGATTAAAGCCAATTTTTGGGAGTGATGGTGGATGGTGTTTGAATATCCACCTTGTAATAACCATGAGGTCCCTTTATAATTTTTGAGGAAACTCTATTATGAGTTTTTCCTCAATCAAATTCTAAACTACTTTGACTATGGTAAGTTTCAGGGTCAAGGGAAAGGCTCTGTGTAGGATCGACTAGGTGCACATTGTGCACCTAATCAGCTTGCAAGGATCCCTACCCAAAAATCACTTCACCTAGAGATTCCTTATGTGGTGATAGAGGTTGTGGAGATAGACACTTTGCATGTGTTTAGTGTACTTATTGATACACTCGTTCATCATATAAGCAAACTTTCAAAGACATATGCTTGAGATACTCCAGCTAGTGGTCGTACCCAACCCCACCCATGTAGATGTTGTGGTGTTATATACACTAGACCTTTAGATGATGATGGTGGTGCTTCAGGGGGCTTGGAAGATATGGTCTTGATTGATGAGTTGTTGGAACACACATTTGGTTTGGATATGTTGGGAGTCTCTACATACATGCAAGTATATTTTATATAAATTTAATGATAAATTTTTAAGTTATATTTGCAAATTAAAAATGTAAAAATTAATTTACATGTTTAAATTGAATAATATATATGTATTTTTTTTGTGTTCCAAGAGGAGACGTTGCCTTCGGCATCACAACTAGGTAGTGGGCCAATCCATACTACATCTATTTGTGTCAGTACGACACCATATATATTTATAGAGGTAAAATTTCAAGTGAATCTTATATACTCTAGATGTAAATTCATACACCTTAATTGCATCATTGGTAGATTTTGTGTAAGAAAATATAAAATAACTAATATTATTTTGTTGGACTTTTTATTGTTTGATGTATTAACATGGATTGGCATAACTTATTAGAAACTCATCCTCCATCTCAACTATGGTTTCAAAAACCAGAATAGTGAGTTGAAAATTTGTTTGATATCCCATTATATATAGTTTACATAGCAAGTCAATCCAAATAAGTAGGATTGGATGTGTGTACATATATATATATATGGAATTCATTTGATAAAAGTTGTTTGGTACAATATATTTCTATCAATTTCCGAATCGAGCATAACATGTTTTCATCAATATGCACACCACTCATATCTTGTAAATACTGGCCTCATAACTAGGCACTTGATTCCTTGTTATCCTAATCACATATAGTGGTTCAACTTCTATGCTCGATATCCAAAATGGTCATAGCTAGCAATTCAATTCCCATCTTGATTCCATTCAAGAATAATAATTTCATCTCTATCTATGGAGTTATAAATTTTGATGGCATAGCCTTTTGATCCCATTGTACCTAGTTAATTCCATTGGTTTGTTGGGAGAGTGTCCATTAGATCTGATTAGTTTTTTTGGAGAGCGTCGACTATAAACTACAGCCTATATGTATATGGCATAGGCCTTGCGACCATATACAAATAGGGGACCTCAACCCCATATAGATAGATGGGGTTGAGTAGTTTGTTACCACCACCTACTTAGGGGGACTAAAGACCTACTATATCTAGTTGGGGGAGAGGTCCTATCTATATCCATGCACTTTCATATCTCAAGTGACATGTCGACTCTATAAGAGTATAACACCTTTCAGATCAGAAAAATCCCCCTAAAATGAATATTGAGTGTCGGCAAGACTATAACACCCTTTATTAACCTTAACCTACTTGCACTGTATACATATATACCTTCCCTTACAAAAATTGAGGGAAATCTAAGGATAGATAGTCAACCTAGTGTCACCTATAGGGCAACCAAAATCATGCACTTGTAAAGAAGACTGTCGACTGACTCTTACGTCTACAATATTCAATTCTATTTTCTATATGTTTCTTTAGATTTTGACTAGACCTATTTTATAAGGTTATAAACACTCTTCAAAGGCTCAAGTATAGATGTCCCCCATAAAATCAACCTATCACTCTAGGTGTCTTAACCTAATTAAAACTCAGTTTACAAACTTCTTGAAACAAACACCTATATAGGTCACTTGTCTTATCACAATGATTGTTTCTAAGGGCTGTTTTATCACACCAATACTCATAGGACCATCCTCAACTATACCAAGTCATTGCCTTAAGACAATTATGCCTAATGGCTAAGTAATTAGGTCAAAATCTGAAATACACCCCAATAAAGCTATACAAGCATCCAAACTAGTGTATATAGGTACATATCAAGGATGTTTCAACACCTAACTTGCATTCAATGACTCAATTTAAAAAAATTCATTGAAAAATCCTCCCTCATTGTCTTGTCATTCTCCTTCATGAAACTGACGTTTCTTACCTTCAGTGTGGTGTTACAAGTCACATGTTGCACATATCCACTTGTCACATTCATGCTTCCTGTGACCTCATTAGATTTTTTCTTATCTTATGCAAGACTAGGTTTGTTAGCAACCTATTTAATAAATTAATTGCCCAACTTATTAATTATTAGGTTGTTTATTCAACTGATGAATAGGGTGGATAGTCCTCCATCATTGTGAGCTAAGACAGACTCGAGCATTGTTCTTGCAATGTCATCTATACAGGCACTCACTGAGGTATGTATATTCACTTTTAATTTTGAATTTTAATTTAGTAATTTTATTTTAATAATTTTACTATATACTTTGGAAAATATAACTTATATGCATGAATGTATTGTGTATGCAAGGTTATCATATGAATTTGATACTTTGATTCAGATGACTACTACAACAGCTCCTCATGTTTCTTCATAATTTGACATGCATGTTCATGCAGTTGAACTTGGCATTGACCTAGTTGAGCGTCAATGAAAAATTGAGGAGGACCATGAGATTGTGGTAAATGCATGTTTAAATGATTTTTTTTATTATAGTTTTCAACATGAGTTTCTTAACTTGGTTTCATGTATACTTTTTAATTTTATAATAATTTTTATAAGTGAACAGGGTCGGATGCAAGTGAGCTATGAGTGTAGAGCTTGTATTTGAGCCTTGGAGCAATCCAAGGCATTTGAGATATCTCCATTTGTAAGTAGGGCATCCCAAGGAGAGTCTTCTTTGAAGAAAGCAAAGAGAGGGAGACTATTTGATGATTACGATGTTGTAGATGATGTACTTTTTTGTATGCCTATATGGAAATGTATGCATTTTTTGGCATTGTACATGCGTAAATGATGTATTCACCTGACATTAGATACTATGTTGTTAGACATGATATAATTTTTTATATGCCTATTGGCAATGCATGTATTGTTGACATTGTATGCCTATATATGGCATTCATACATGGCATTTTTATTTTGTACATGAATATTTAAGAAAATTAATGAAGTAAATCTTGTTTGAATCACTTGTGTTCAAAGTATTATAAATGACTGGTTTTGAAGTATTCTTAAGGATTACAAATTTTATGAGATTGAGATTAACTTTTTAGGATAATGTTGCAAATCAGACCCTTATAAGAAATTAAGAATATCAATGATTACATTTGAATTATGTTTATACGTTGATGCAAAGGTATGGATTAAAAGTCTACAAAAACACCATTAGTTGGTTCTAAACCCAACCGATGATACTTACTTTCTATGGTTTAATTTGAATCTTCTTTCACAAGCTAGCTCCTCTTTTGACTCTTTGGACATAATTTGGCTTCTTACACCTAGTGCTTATTCCTTGTATTCTTAGTAGTACCTCCTTGATAACATTGGCCTCTGTCCATACATCCTTTATCTCATTCCATTCATGTCTCATTCATAAATTTCCTCTCAATATCTTTCTAGTTTATTCCTAGGCACCTTCCTTGGGTCTCAAGGACCAAATATTGGTCTATGTTTCAAGAGCTCAACCTATTGTCACATATGTTCTTAGATGATCAGAACATACCTGGTATAACCCCCTTCAAGTACTCAAATAATAGCATACTCTCATTACAAACCTTATGGACACAACGCTCTCTCAAGGCTTGTAACCTTTTTTACTCTATTTTTCCTTGTACGGGAATGTTATGATTGCTCAATATATTATAAGGGAATTTATAGGTAAACTCTATTCTTTTTCATGTCTATGTCAAATTTCATAACCCAAATTCACCTCTAACTATCACTTCCTTCATTAGCCTACCCTCATTTAGGCTTAATTAGCCGTATTCCAAAATCTCGGTCCTAGAATCCATACACATCCATACAATCTCAAGTTAAAACCTTTTGATTCACCTTGTACATGTATAAGGGAGCAAGATTACAAAGTTTCATTAAATTCCCATCGTTAAATCTCTCAAAAATGTCTGAAGCTTGTTAATATAGGGTTTCCCATGCCCTGTACATACTATCTAAAGGACAAATTTGAACTTCTCACTAATCTTCTTTCCTTGAAAACATACTCATTACATCTAAAACATCTCATAACACCTTTCCAATGATTAAAAAAACCAACTTTGCCTTTATGCCTTTGAGACTACTTGTGGGATTGCATGAATTTTGGAGTGTGAACACCATTAAAATGTATTTAAGAGGTTTAAAAACATATTACCATACTTATCAAATACTTCTCTAAGCTTGGAACCCTCAAACACACCTTAAAACTCCAAAAATTATGCCTGCATGAATAGTGACCTTATGAGACATGGAGGGGACTGTGATAAAACAATGAGCACTTCCACTTATCATATGGCCTTCCAAAGATTACATATGGGTATATTAGGTCATTAATACCAATCTTACCAACTTTCAAGTCATTTGGATATGTAATTTGTCCTGTAAACACTTTTTACCACAATTTACCTTGAGTTGCCTGCATGCTTCCTTCATGCCAAAACTTGTCTTTATTCAAAATTTTGCATGAAAATCCTGATTGTGACAAATTATATAAGAAAATATATGTTTAAAACATCATATTATATAGTTTTAACCAAGTCTTAAAATACTTTCTGGCATCCAAAACTGACAAAACTTCTAGAAATCTCCAATGGTTGCGTTCTTGACTGCAAGAGGAATGTGTCAAAACAATAGGAACTTTCACTCTTTCTATGAGATTTATGATGGAATGGGATTTTTTTTAGGTCATGGAGACCATTTATACTAAATTTTTTACGTTGACTCAACTTGTAGATGCCCCAAACTGACCAATTTCTCCAAGGTAGGCTCCAATGTTTACCATGATTTGACATATGGTTGACTGTACTAAAATAGTGAATAGTTTTAATTTTAAAAAATCCAAAAATATATATATTTAATTAATATATTATGTCATAATTATCCTCTCTACCAAATTTTATGATTAGATCCAACATATTTTGGCCTGTAGGCCCAATTTAGCAAAAGCTAGTGACACATGTCTACTTGGTCAAATTTCACAAATGAGTCATCATCCTCTTTTGACTTGGTTTGTGATGTAGATAATTGAGTAGAATTATACAACTCATCATTCCAACTGGTGTCAATGTACTTGATGACTTGATGCTTATAGTCTCTTCACTAGTTTTGACTAAGCACAACCCATTGGGTTCTAAGGACCAAATCTCACTTTAGGTTGCAAGAGTACAATAAAAATGATTGAATGGTCTTAAATGGTCAAAACATGCCTAAAAAAACCTATTCAAGCATTCAAACCTACTTCACCTTTCAATACTTCTCCTAGGGTGTTCACTATCCTTCACACTATGTAGCCCATTAGGTCTCTAGGACCATTCCTTGGTTTAAGCTGCTAAGAATCAAATTCATTACATTTATGGTCTTAAGTGATCATTACACACTTGTCTAAACCCTTCTCAAGTGACCAAACACTCTATTCCATTCCTGATACATCTCAAAGTCATGATTCTCTGTCCAGGTTTGTAGCCTTGTTTTCACTATTTCCCCCTTAGTTTAATTAACTTGTGTCCTTTCTTGAAGATGTAAGAACACTTTAGGGCACCCTCTATCACCCTTCAACTCTTCACAGAGTTAAAACATTTTACTCTTCTCTTGGTTATCACTTGCTTTGATATAAACCCCCAAACTAGGCCTAATTAGGCCTATTCTAACCAAAAGTTCTATATCTTGAATGATACAACGTTTCAAAGGCTCAAATCCTTACCAAAATTTATATCATAATATCCTCTACCTCTAACTAGTACGCCTAGAGAAGTGTTAGAGTTTTCAGATATACACATCTTTGATACTTAGACATGTTCCATCATCAAGCCAACCAATCCAACTAAGGCCTATTCACAAATTTATCATACATACAGAGAAGCCAATAACATTTAAAGATTGACATCAATCCAATCAACTCATTTCTAGTAAAAAATTCACATGATACAAGCCTCTGACTTACCATTACTATACAAAAATTGTCATATAGAGCCCTTTAAGGTCCCATCCCAATTGAGTAACCACCAAACGTTATCATTTTTCTACATATATGTATTCAAATTATTTATATCCCTTTGTTTGAATTACCTCTAGATCTAAAAAATTACATTCATATGAAGTCCTACACGTAGGAGAGAACACAACTTAGTAATGGATGAGCCTCAACCTCAAATCCCAAGTCAGAGCAATATTTTTGAGATATGTACTACTTTATTGCAGTCCACATCATAAGGTTTAAGCTCATTACAATGAAATATGAACATGATGATTGAAGGTATATGTACAAAATATATATAATCTTGAAAACTTCATTGAGGGGGTGTACACTGGTATTCAATTCTGATCAGCCATCTATATGAGGTGAGCAGTTCATCATCCACATAAATAATTATTGGGTATCTCTGCTCAATATCATCCTTGAGGGGAAACAAATCTCAGATTTAGGGGACATTGTCATAGGTTTAATGTATATTGAATAAGTTCAAATAGATTTTGAGCTCTAGGATAACTTATACATATATCGTACTTAGTCAGTGCCAGGTATACACCATCCCTTAATGGTTTCGAATAAAGTCCCTAGTGCGTGTAGATATTTTCTAAGCTATACATTCATCACTACATGGATGACATCTTATAACCACATCATCATTAATGGATACATGCGACCATTTCAAGTTTATTGAGCTCAAAACCACATCTTATATAAAACAAAACGTGTACCCAACTTGACCAAAATATTTAAGACAAACATGTACATACATTGTAGGTCCATCATCCTAATTTTGTATCTTACCATCTCAATTATATAGTAAGGTATAGAACTATATAGTATTGATAAGCACCAAGTGTTATCTAGCTTGTTTTTGAGCTTACAATTGTTGCATTCATGATGCAGCTAAGACTAGTCCCATGTCAAAGACACACTCTTCAGATGTTATGGGAATGGATGGAGTGGTTGATGGTTGTCCCATGTGTGATGGAGGGGTAGATGAAGGAGGTACATGGAATGGAGGGTTAACCATATTTTCACAAGAGATCTTAATTTTAGGCAAAAATTGAATACATTAGGGGAATCAAACTTGAATAATTGTAAGAATAGAAGACTCTTGTTATACTTTCAATTAGGACCTCAAAATTCACCTATTGAATTAGATGCACTAAGTGACCTTGGAGGAAACTTAAGGTATTTTATTCAAAACATTTTAATAATGTTTTTGGGACAATCCAAGGTATGATTCATAGGTATTGGGCTCTATTAGATAACATTCTTGAAATAGATATCCAAGAGATGCACTGTTTCACCAAGGGCTCAATTCTTATTTCTACTTACACAAGATTATCTATACTACATAGTCCAATTCAACGGGTTTGACACTTAAACAAATTAGTTCAAAATTTATAAATAAAGGGATCTGGTCAAAGATATCAAATAAACAACAAAAGGGTAAGATAGGATTTTAGGCAAGTAGGATAATATCAATAAGAAACACAAAATTTAAAGGCAAGTAGGATTTTAGGCAAGTAAGGTGGTAAGGAATATCCTTTCCCTACTAGGGAAAGATCCCAATAGTTGTGCATGTTTCAATTTTTGAACAAGGCTTTTATTAACATGTGTTCTATTGACGAAACATATTGGTGTATATAAATATTAAAGTGCACCAAAAGCTGAACATGTAATATCTAATACTTGTTCAACATTTTTTTCTGTAAAATTAAAAGTAACCAATCACATCTTGACAAGAGTCAAGTATTGATACTCTAATGCACAAATATTGGTACTCTAAAAGTAACCAATAACTAGTGAGCAATCAAGAGCCAATCCTATGAGAGTGAAATTCATCTAATATATAGCAATTTGGTCTTTCATGGGAGAGATTTTCCCCTCCAAAACTTCAACAAACACCATTAATGCCTCAACTACCTTCTTCATCTCCCAAATCCCACCACTTTCACTATTCACCTACAAAAAGAAGGGAAAAAGTTAAAAACATCATTTACACACCAAGAATAGTGTTTTAGGTCATTCAAATACAAACTACTCTTAAACTAAGAGTATTTGAGTAAAACCAAGACCATCATGATGACCGGGGTGGAACCACCATTCCAATGAATTAAATAATTCAAAAATCATATACTCGGTTTGCAAGATATGGATGAAGACATCCCCCATGTCACTTTAAGTCACCAGAATGATAAAATATTCAAAATTGAACAAAATATTAATTTTCTATAAAAATTAATAAAAATGGATTAATTAATTAATTTTAATTTATTAATATTAAATTAATTCAATATTAATTTTAAATATTTAATTTAATTAATTAGCATTTAATGTAATTAATATGAATATTAAAAACAAAATTTAATATATATATATATATATATATATATATATATAATTATATTCCAAAAAAACAAAATTATAGAAAAAAAGAATGGGGGAATGCATCCCACCCGCCAACACTACTTACAAAATAAATCCCATAGGGAATAGTCACCCCTAGGGGTTTGCATTCCTGTGGACTTGAGAGACAACCAACCATCTCTCAGGGCCATGGGAATGCAAACCCCCGGGGGCAGCCACTCCCCATATAACAAAAATGCCAAGACATAAATAAGACCCTCTCCCACCCCACTTTCCACGTTGGGGGGGATAAAATCAAATTTTTAATATTTAAAATTTAACCCTTATGTATTTAAAAATCATTATTTTGAATTTTAACTTTTGGAAGGTGAATGATTTTTTAAATAATTTAATTTTAGACCAGGGTCTTGGGATCCTTAGAGTAGGTCATTTCATTGAGAGAATAGAGGGTCAGGATGACATTTTCAGGGAAAATTAGTAAACATGAAAGTTTTCCACAAGAGCGAGGCCAATATAACGGAAGTAATTCCAAGACCCCATGATGCACGTAAATTGAAAAAAATCAAAACAAGGTAGGGAAATACGAGCGAACGATAAATCAAGCAAGACTTCCAAGGCAAGTTAGGAGGTCAAGACTTTGTTTTCATGCTAAGTATAAAATACAAAGTTGACTCACACATATGTGGCATTTTAAATGGTGGTGGTTTTGAGTCCAGGTTTAGCACGTTAATCAAGATAGACCACCAATGCAGTTTTTAGTGTTGAGACCCACGAACTATGAGTACATGTGGGAGTAGAGAAAATGGTCAAAAAAAGAGGTTCCATGATTCTTGGAAGAATAAGGGTGTGTTGTGCAAGCAACGACACACATGACATGATGAGATGAATTAGAGTATTTTGGTGATTTTGGTCCAGTTTGTGTGTTATTACAGAAAGTCATCTAGACTTGTAATTTCAGCATGGTAGTGGTAAGAATCGGATGTCTACAATGATCACTCCCAAATCTCCTTTTTAGAAGCATCTCTAAGATGAATAACATATGACTGCTTGTGGACTCATTCAATTTCTTGGCCAAAAAATGGATGGGACCTCAAGTCCCTTTCTATCTCTCCATCTCCAGGATGAGGATGATATTCTAGAGACATCAGTATGCAACACATATATAGGTGTATTATTTCCATGTTATTTATTTCTAGATACTTTGATTATTGTTCATTTTCAGATTATATGCACTAATTATACTGTAACATGCTTTTGGTTGTAGGCCAGGAGTTACAAATTCAACTTAGAACCATTATGAGGCCAAGGTGTGTTTAAACACCCAGGTTTGAACTTCCTTTAACTCTAGTAATTTGATTTTATGTACTTACTAGATTAATGAGAGGGTGGGGGGAATGGGGGAAATGGGACAATGTATATACCCATATTGAGTATAATCTTTAGTTTAAAATGTCTTTTTGCATTACTTTTGGGTGTATAGACCTTTGACAAAGAGTTGAGCATTTGGTGGCATAGTTTTGCATGGGCCTCTAAGCTTTCTGTCTCTTTTATAGTAATAAATGAGTTTTTATGTATTTTTATTCATTAATTTATGCTCTAGCCATCCTATTATAGGGATCCTTGAATGCCTATGGTATTTTATATCTTTTTAGTCTTTGGACACTACTGTTTAGATTAGGACATTACCTTCCATGCTAGTGTCCTAAATTTGATGGTAGTGTCTTGCCTCATATTCTTCCCCATTTTCACACTTTTCACTTTGTGACCATTTATAAGGATCTAAATGTTTTTCTATGGTCATATTTTGTCTACCACTAGTTCTTAATTTGAATTAAAAGGCTCCCTATATATATAAGGTTGGGGCATAATATTTGATCATCAAACAAGCTTCTCAATTATCATATACATTATTTATTCAAAATATATTGAATCACACTATACACTAGATTGCTAGAACTGAAGTCTGAAGTATTACAAAGATCAATTAGCACTTGTATTGCTTATACCAAGGGTTGTAATAAGAGAAAGAGCATATAGTTTCACAATCACTATCAAACACATACACCTAGGAAGGAGAACTAAATGCAAGTCCTAGGTCGTCTTTGAAATATATGGCTATGTAGGAAGCACTTAACAACAATAGGGTTGCTCTAGGGTTAGATCAACTCATGTGTTAACCCCTTTTTATCGAGTCACATCTGCACAAGAAGCAAAGAAGTTAGAGTTTTGTTGTCACAAACTGATTATGCACAATCTGATTGTAAATTCAAACAGAAATAAGAAACATAGGTATAGACACAAGTTCAAAGAGAAATTGAGCTGATTATAATACACAGATAAGAACCTTTGAAGTTAGAACACTAGCATCAATTTTAGTGTCCTAAATTTGATGCTAGTGTCTGAATCAGAAAAAGAGGTAAAATCCATAATGAATGGAACATAGGGGTACATTACAAGACTAAGATGAAGCTGAGTGACTATGATGATTTAGAACATAACAACAAATAAGATATGTTCTCTCTTAACATTTAGTCTTATAGTTTATTGATTGTATTTATTGCACATGCTTGAATGAATTTATTTTTAATACTATATTTTATTGTATAAATATGAATATTACATTGGTACATTCAAAGTTTTATTTATATAGGTATTGGTAAGAACTCAGTTTAGATAAAACAAAAACATTAAAAGTCATGAATTTGTATTTGAACATTCATTTAAGGTGACAAGTAGTAAAAATGAAGTGTCAAGATTCATTGATGAAGTACTTATTTGTACATATAACCATCACTAATAGTAAGTATATATATATATATATATATATATATATATATATATATATATATATGGTCACTTATGTTCAACTTTTGAAACATAATGAGCAGGTTTATAAACCTATTGGATATAAAATCATCCATTTGATTCCATGATCTAATTCGATCACTTTCACCTATTTAGACATTTATGCACAAGCATTGCACCTTCAACTCCATTAAAACCAGTGCCTACAAAATAAAATATTAAGTAAACAGGGTGGATGTTCATATAAGAGAAATTATTTTTTATGATCTCTTTTTTTTTTGTTGCATTTGTATAGTCTATAATAATACACTTTAAAAGTAGAGACAAATAGAGATTCCACATCAACTTAACATATGTCACTTCTCCAAAATGAACATATTATAGAAACTAAGGTCTTTGTCATGTTATATCTCGCTTTCCAAAGAAAATGTGCAGTAACAACCTTAAAAATATATAATTTGCATCTACGGATGGAGTGAATAACCCAGTGGAAGTAAATTTATTCCATCTCTCAACTTAAAATTCATGTGAACTGTCATAATATTCAATTAGATACTCTATTTCAGAAATATTTGAAGGCAAAGAAGTCATATCTTGAAAAAAAAAAAGTCTTTTAACACCAAAGGAAAACTTCATGAAAAGTGCATGGTTTGAGTGTAATATAGTAATGAGAAAACATAACAACCTAACATAAAACAATCTAGAGGAAAACAATGAAAGTCAGTCTTCTAAAGAAAGCTTGTGATGCTTATTTGTAATGAACCCAACAAAGAAATCAAGAGATGTACCTTGTAGAGCTATACATAAAGATAATAGTAATAAGGTATGTGAATAGTTTTTTAAAATTGAAAATCTAAAAATTCTGTTTTGGTGATATACACTAATGAAATGAAATAACTAGTCTTTTATTATTTGGAACTATTTAAGGGGAATAAAAGGCCCAAATTGCATCTTTGGAGTGGTGGAAGAATCAATGTCAGATGAATAGAAGTGCATCATTTTGCAAAGGTCATGATCAACGTTATGGCACTCGAGCAACAAGGAACATACATACAAATATTAGCTATGGATTACAGACCTAAATTAAATCCAGAAGCACATTGCAAGCACTTTAAGAGGTCCTAAGATATAATCAAGACATGGATAATTCCATATAAGGAGGTTGTAGAGGTAATTTTCTACCAAGATAGTTCTACTCCAGAGAAAAAATCTAATTATTAAATTTAGAGACTATACAATCTAGGTCATAATACTCCAATTTCCATAATGTATCCTCTTCAGACAACATAAATTAAAGCTCTCATTTTCCACTATATATTTAGAAGAGAAAGAAGCACAAAAATATTGATGACACCTTACTCAATCCCTGCCAACTTGAATGAGAAGTTAGAGCATGATAATTGAGCATTATCAGTGTAAAAAAAACTCAAAATAATGCAAAAAAAAACCTAAAATATAATAGTTTTGTTCTTAGTACTAAAAACAAAAGAGAATTAAAATGAAAGTGTGTCGTATCTAATATTATAATTATAAGTTATGTTTTCGCGGAAATAGATTTGCTAATTTTTTTTAACAAATATTATTGAAAAAAATTCAAAATATTTTTTAATTTAATAATTTCGTAAATTTTTAATAATATAAAAAATATTATAAATTAATTGAAAATAAATGAGTTTTTTTTAATCAAAATTTTAAATCTAATAAATATATAAATAAAATCAATATACCATGTAAACAAAAATCCATGAGAAACTTTCAACACTATCTTTATACAACTCCTCAAAATAGATGCACTGTTTACACTCCCACAATTTAAAAAAAAAAAAACAGAGACCGAGCCCCTTCCACGTAATATGCTTATCCACTAAAGATGACGCGCAGGTAATGGATAATATATAATTATAACGCCAAGGGGACCCGTTGGTTTTGTCAGTCTAACAACAAATTTAGTTGTGGAAGGAACGATTTTTAGATAGAGATGACAGATAAGGGTGGAATCCAGATGCAGATGGATGACATGAAAATGCCTGTCGTTATCCTGCTATTAAAGTTTCCACGTTTACCGGCCACCCTTTCACGCGGTTTTGATTTATTTCTCACAAAAACCACTTCTTAATCATCTGTGATTATCATCACTTCATTCTATTGTGTTAATCCCTTGCTCTTCATTACTTACAGTCGATACAATTCTGAAAATAGAGCTTCAGTAATAATCCCATGATGCTGAAACCCCCGGTATTGAAGGCTTTGCTATAACAACGAACGAACAAATCCTGGTTTTTGAAGGTCAGTTTTGATGTCACCTCCCCTGCTGGGACAGCTTTAAAGCATTAAAAAGGCATATAATGTGCATTATTTTCTGGCAAAATTAATGCACATGGCCACTCCAGCCCTTTTTTTTTTCTATTTTTAGATGTTGGTCTTTATTATCCAATTGTTGTTCTATGCTGATAAATACACAAACCTTTTCTTCCAAACTTCTTAATTAGTGAGTTATGTGGGTATTGCTTGTGTTATGCCGCCTGCATTTTACTGTGATTCAATTTCAAGTTATGTGCCTATCGCTTGTGTTATGTCGCCTGCATTTTACTGTATTCAATTTCAGCAAAAGTTGATAGTTATACTCCAAAAACAAATAGGATCATGAGAATTAATTAATTTATGTTTGTACAGAGCAAAAGTTGATAGTTATACTGAAAAAACAAATAGGATCACGAGAATTAATTAATTTATGTTTGTACAGTCCATATAGTGACAAATAGTTTTTTAGAAAAACTGTGTCAAAATTTTTGATGTTTAATGTTTCAAATCATCTTCTATAATCCTTCATCTTCTGTGATTCTATAATTTATATTTATAGAGAAGAATGAAATGAGGGCAGCTTCTACTATAATATGCCCTACTCATATTATTATTTTTTTACTTTAAAATAAAATTTAATTTCCCTTTTGGATAGGGAAATGTTAAGCAGGTTAGACCTTGGTGCATATCTAAATTATTTGGTCTTAATTATTTTAAGACATCCACTTATATTATACCCTATATTGCTTCTTTTTTCTCCTGTAACAAGGTGTAATTTTGTGTGAGGATGATGGAGCTCTTGGTATGATTAATGAATAACATATATATCTCAAGAAGTAACCTTTGTTGTTATTCTATACTTCCATGTGAATATCTAGTTTTGAGATGTGAATATTTTACTGTGGTGGCAATTTATCTTCATTCATGACTATGGATACCATAATCAAGATGCTCTTATAATTGTTTGGCATCATTTATGGCAGTGATGGCATTAAATTTTTATTAGAAATTTTCACCTAAGTCACAAATGAGAAAACTAATTTAAAGTATGAATTTGTTTGACAGTTACTTTGAAGGTTAAAAATCATCTAAAGCTGCAAGCCACAGATGAAAAAAATCAATAAAATGGATAGCAGTAGCACTCAGGTGTGCATGAGATATTCTTCCATCTGGCAAAAATCATTATCAAGAAGCACTGAACCTGACTACAATGAATTTCAGTGTGCCCTTATTCCAGGGCTGCCTGATGATGTTGCAAAGCACTGTATTGCATTAATGCCGCGTGTGCATTTTCAGTCTTTTGGTTTTGTTTGTAAGTCATGGAGGAATTTCATTCAGAGCAGAGAACTGTATATGATGAGAAAACAGGCTGGTACCCGGGAAGAATGGCTTTATGTGCTTATAAAAGATTCATATGGTAAAGGTACCCACTGGCAGGTTTTTAGTTCTCTTCAAGGCAGATGGCAAAGTCTTCCACCTATGCCTGGTCCTGCTAAAACTGCATTTGGGTATGTTGTGATGGATGCAAAACTCCTGGTAATGGCAGGTCTTATTGAAGATGATGTTGGTGCCACTCCTAGAGCTTCAGCAGATGTATATGAATATGACTCTTTCTTAAACAGGTTCGCTCTCATTGCTTTTCAAATTGTATGTGAAACTACAAAGTGGGACTTTTATGCGCAATCCATGAGGATATTGCTCTTATCTCTCAATTCCTATGAATTCATTTCTTGTCCCCTGCATCATGGTCTGCTAGGCCAATGAAATGGATTTGCCAGATCTATAATAGCCTAGGAGTTTTCACTTTGTTTTCTTAGACATTATATTGTTTATAATCTATCCAGAGTGTATCACCATTATACACACATCCTTTGTAAAATTTAATCTTCTATTATTCTATAAGCATAGTGCCTACTGGCTCTAAACGAATGTTGTGTTATAATCAACCTATGTTTGAGAGAGATAGAAAGGATTATAGTCCACTTGGTGTTGATGATGGCAAGTTATAGTATTTACACCATCCACTAAGATCACTCGAGACATCCAAATAATGCCTCAACTGAACCAGCACCTATAAATTGTATAGGGTTCACGCTCTCCACGAATCACAAAATCCACATTTAAAAGTACTAAATATTAAAAAAATCACGATTTGATTGCCCAAATAAAATCAAAGGGTTTGTGAGCCACCCAATGTCCTTAAGAACTAAGCAGTAGAAAGTTGGTTATTATTAAATTAAAAAACAGTATTTGAGCTATAAGCTTGCACATCATAATGTAGTTTTTCTGTTTACTGAAAGCAATTCATGGTGGGAATTGCAGGTGGAGCAAGCTTTCAAAGATGCAGGTGGCACGCTATGAATTTGCTTGTGCAGAGGTGGAGGGTCTTGTTTATGCTGTTGGGGGTCGTGGAAACCATGGAGAAAATCTTTCAAGCGTTGAAGTGTTTGATCTATCTAAAAACAAATGGAGGCTGATTGAAAGTCTCAGATGTCCTAGATGGGGTTGCTTTGCTTATGGGCTTGAAGGAAAACTGCACGTTATGGGAGGCAGATCAAGCTTCAGAATTGGGCATTCCAGATCAATTGATGTTTATAACCCCAAAAGTTGCAATTGGGATGAAGTGAAAAATGGGTGTGTAATGGTTATTTCCCAAGCTGTTTTGAAGAAGAAATTGTTCTGCATGGAGTGGAAGAATGAGAGAAAGCTAGCAATTTATAATGCCGCAGACAATTCATGGAAGAGAGTTCTTGTGCCCTTGACAGGAAGTTTGACTGTGGGATTTTGTTTTGGGAAGTTGAACGAGAAGTTATTTCTGTTTTCCTCCAAAGTGGAACCCTATTACAAGACTCTAATATATGACCCAGAGGCAGTTCTTGGTTCAGAGTGGCAGACTGCACATATCAGACCATTGGGTGCTTGCATTTGCAGTGTCACAATTGTTGCTTAAATATTGTATAACGTAGAAAAGTTCTCAATTTAACCCTTTTTTTTGGTTTTTGGTCTAATTTGGTTGAAAACTTAGAAATGTTAATGTAATCTCCAGCCAAATTATAACATTTATTATAATATCTTCTTACAACTGTATCCATAGGTTGGAAAAGAGTAAAATGGAAGCAAAATTGTCCGATGGAATGAGCATAAGCTTGATTGCAGTTCAAGTTAGAATATGGAATGTAGGGATAAGTTTTATTCTTGGGACATGTGCCCAAAGTCAATCATCTCAACTGTACATACATATATGTAAGTAAATGATTGTCAACCGTATTTAATTTGACCAAGTCTAAATCAAGGAAAGATTTCTTTTTTAATGGGAAAAATGTTAACAGCTATTTTAAATACTAGCAATTGCTTCAAAGGTGTAAGTTATATTGGAAGAAATATATATTTATTTTTTATGATTTTATTTGATAAATATTTTTTTTGTTATTTGTGGAGTATATTCTTATTTTAAATGTAAGATGTGAGCATCCCTTAAAGCATGTGAATTAAATCTACCAATTGTCCCTATTACCTTAGAATGATCACCAATTGACCACTTTTTCTCTCAACCAACAAGATGTTCACAAATAGATAGATTCTCTTGTAGGTTTCCTTGGCATATGTTTTGTGTGGGCCATCTCCACTCTTGGGATGCTGCCACTTGGTATCATATAGGGCCCATTCCTAGGACGATGCAAAGTGGCAACATTGCGAAGTCACGGTTTTCCAGGAGAGCGAATTGCCACAAGCTCGAGATCTTGGGATGTTACTACTTGACAACATTTGGGTCCATCAATAGGAGAGCCAACTGTGTTGGGCCCCAGGATCTTAATTGTTGCCACTTGGCATCATTTGGACCCGCCCTTAGGATGTTGCCAAGTGGCAATATCACTGTAGCCCAGGAAAGCCAACTGCCCAAGGCCTCGAGAGCCCATGTTACTACCATGTGGCAGCATCTGGGGCCGTCTCTAAGATGTTACCAAGTGGCAACATCACGGGGTTACGAGAGTTGGGTAGAAGATCAAAGCCCAAGGAACACAAATGCAATCTACCACAAAATATGGATGACACATTTCGCATGAAGGTTTGGAATTGGAATGCTGACACATTTTGACAACCACATCACACCGTCTTTTATCACCCCAAAAAATGCTTAGGAAAAATAATCACAAATGGTTAGAGTGTTACGATTCCACATTCGGGTCCTCGCCATGTTAAGCCACTGATCATTTCAACATCAAATAGCTATCAGTTGGGCATGGAAATCGATGTTGAAAACTGTTGAGCATCTATAAAACCATGAGATGAATTGAACAGTAACAAAGTCTGTATGCAGGAAGAAGTTGTTCTATTATTTGGAAATCCTTCATTATAAACTAAGATTTTCCATTATGTATATGAGCCTGCTAATATTATAGAGGGAGTAGATGCATGTCGATAGGTGTCGAATAGGTTAACTGTGGTAGGCATGTGTGTAATTGAGACTCATTAATCAAATCAACATCATGTTGTCCTCATTGACCTTTCACGATAGCAAACTTCCAATCAAAGAACCTACTACCTTGCAAGCTATGTACCCCTTTCTGATTGATGCAAATCATGTATATCCAATAGCTACCTTAAACCTGTACAATCTTCTAAATGTCTAAACATCGGCTTAGAGCCAACCGGGCACAAATGCAATCTATAACGAAATCTGGATGACACATTTCACACGAAGATTTAGAATTGGAATGATGATGATTATTGGCACAGATCATGCCTAAGTACAATAAGGAAACAATTTTTCATCAACCACATCACACCAATGCAATCTATAACAAAATTTGGATGACACATTTTGCACGAAGATTTAGAATTGGAATGATGGTGATTATTGGCATAGATCATGCCTAAGTACAATATGGAAATGATTTTTCATTAACCACATCACACCGTGTTTGATTACCTTGACAAATGGCTGGGAAAAATAATCACAAACGGTCGGAGAGTTTACAACTTTAATCTTGATATACTCTTGGTTATTTCTATTTTTTCCAGTGTCATTGTAATGAAAACAATTTCTCTATTGCAATCACTAAGACAAAACTGGATCACCCACAGTTGGCTCGACCCCAACATGTTGGTCTCTTCAGCCATCAAATACAAATTTCACTTGATCGAAACCAAAGGACTTGTAATTTTGACATAGATATTGGGTAAAGATGCTATCTCTTTTCACGAATAATGCAAGCTACCATATATAAAAGCATTGCATGGTGATTCAGATTCAGATCATATATATAAATTATAAAAACAATTTAAGGAATAAAGAAACCATAAATAAAAAATAAGGAAAAATTAATGTAAAATTGATTAAATAGCAAAACCTATAATTTATCAACCAATAATAATGAATGGTGTGTTATCCGATGAGGCGACTGAGGACACACATATATATGTTTGTTTGTGCATGGAGAGAATTTAACGTGCCACGCCAATGGAGGTTGTAAGCTCTAGTATAGATTGCCACTAGTCATAATAAAAGAGGAAGTTGAGAAGACTGTGTGTTTTCAAGTTTATAGCATAGCAAGTAAAGTTGTGTCTGATTTGATATTGCAACTATGTAAACTAAAAGAAACAATAGGAAAGGCATAAAATATGGCATGTGAGGTTCTTAGTGCAATATGAGGCAAAATCTTGGAAGCCCAGGAGTGACTTGCGGAAGGTGAATATTTTTTTTGCAAATTTCATGCTTACGTTCTTGCTAATTCTACTAAAATATGGACGGGATTATCCATTGGGCCACTTGGTATTTTTTACCAAACTGTCGAGTGTAAATGTTTTTTAATCATAAGGAGGAAATAATCTCAAATCTTTAATGTTGATGTTGTACCTATTTTTTTTGGGGATTATAGGTAGAAGCAAAGGTGGGCAGGGTCAGAAGGAGTAGCTGGGGCATGAAGGGTATCAGGAATTATGACACAACGGTGCAGAGGCTTGCAAGGAGAAATTGGGCCATGAAGGGCACCAAGATATGGGCAAAACATGATTTGAGACCCGTAAACAATAGTTGGGGCATGCCAGTTATTTGAATAGATTTTCACTATAAATTGTGCGGTGCAGTCTAGTTTGCTTGGCAAAAAATAAAAATGATTTATTGTAGCAGGAGATTACCCAAAACATAATTGTTTTCTCATTAAGATTTTGGTTTGATGTTCATCATACCTTTATGCCTTCAATTTCATCTGGGTGATCCAATTTTTAGTGAAAATTTGCACGACCTCTGGCCCAACATATGTTCACCTGCTCGCATAATACCTATTGAGTTGCTTACCCTGACAAGTACTGCAGTCTGAGGAAAGGCAAGCGAGCATCTTCAAAGGAGCCCTCCATTAGCTTTAAAAGCATTGGAACATTTTTGTTTTCAAATATATGTTATGTTTTGATTCCTTGTGTTATCTATCTGTTATTCTAATATATATAATATGTTAGGTAGGTGATTTTCTAGTGCATATCATGGAAACACCAACTATTGATAAAGCTAAAGTATAAGGCGATGGTGGAGTGCAGGGAAGGGCAGTGCTGTCACTTCCCACTTTGTAAACATATAAAAATATAAATATTTATGTTATTTTGGTGGGTCTAAGACAAAACTTTTTGTATTTGAAAATAGTTTGTGTACAAAAACAACAAAAAATAATGTAAGCCTGCTTACTGGTTTGTTTAATATATGTATATATTTTGTTAGCCATATGTATTTTCCCTCTATGATGTAGGGACTACATTGTAGCCTTTAGTTCCTCTGAACTATGAAAGGATGTCACTCATTGAAATTTCATGCACATATATGCCTGGCATTTAGACATGGATCACCAAGGTTAGGTGGGTGGGGAAACCAACTCCTCACATGACTTTACCTATTCTCAAGGTATGGTTGGGTCGCGTGGTATGGCTATTCATTATAAATTACATATCTTATAAGTATGTGTTTTGAGCTTTGTTGCATAAATTATTAAAATTTTCCATTTCTTATATGTGATGATGCATTAAATAGTACTGGGAAGTTGTTAGGCTAGCTCATATATGATGCCTCAATGTGGTGTTTAAAGAGTTGAATAATGAAGTTATTTCTCTATTACATAGTAAAATAAATGATATGTTTACCTACCACGTATTCATGCATGTTGTCATAAAATGGAGGGCTTATATGTGCATGTGTGAGTCACTGATTTGAGGGAAAAACTTTAACAATCCTAGTCTTATATGAGATGAATCAAAGGGGTTTCACCCAAATAGAGATGCCCCTGATGTAATTACCTTTTCTAAAATAAATGATAGTTATTTAGATATGATGGGAATGGCATCAAAAGGATATGGAGACAACTATAAGGTTTGTTTCCCTTAGTATAAACACCTCCGGTGTAAAAATATAAGTGTAATATTAAGTGGGTTATAGTCTAATGGTGAGGATGATGGTGTAAAAGGCATTGTCTAGCCATCGACTCGAGTATAAATCCTAGAAGATACTAAAAAGTGATGAGGTTAGGATCGTACCCCGAACACATTTGGCAGAATGGATATCACTAAGTCCTTAGTACTAAGCCACGTGAAAGAAAGGTTCAATCACATATGTATATATAATAAAATATAAATGTAAGAGGATTGAATAAAAATTACAGTAGGAAGAAAGCTTAGATTAATTAGTTGTAGTTTTTTAAGAAGAGTAGTTTTAAAACTCTCCATGTAAGTACAACTATGTACAACTCTATGCAGCAAAATATAAAGGAAACACTCTTCTTCCCAAAAACAAATCATAAAAACCTCCCAAAAAATAATAATATGTCGATGATTACCACTATTTAAAAAAACATAACAAAAACAAGTCATCACGATCACCATCCTTTACAAGTTTATCCATCAATATTTACCTACGATTTTGCATTTTTTTTGCATATCCATTGCAACCTTAAAAAAATTGGGTTTCAAATATATATTGAAACATCATTCTGTACATACTAAGACCAATCTTTCAAGGGTATTTTGTCGAATTAGGTTTCTTTCATTGACATTGCTTCAATTTCTAACATGACCAATCTTTCAAGGGTATTTTGTCAAATTAGGTTTCTTTCATTGACATTGCTTCAATTTCTAACATGTAAATATCTCTTCTAGATGAACATCTGTATAAATTTGGATTTGAATCCCTTTTCAAATGAAGACCCTCATCCACTGGTACAAACCCCAGTTTGGCTATAAGTTGCTCTCCCCTCGGTACATTTAAGTAGATTTTTTGAATACTGCATGGAAAGTGAATTCTTCTCCACCAACATGGGCACTAAGGTTTGACAAAATTTATAAATCATCATTGAGCCTATACACGTCCATTTTCTTTGGTGCATTTTATATCAAGGTTTCCCTAATAATCCATCTATGTGTGGATAATCCATTATGCCTTTCATGTCAGCGCCTTGAAACACTAAAGCATTTTTTCTAGTTTTGCAAGCATGTCTAGTTGGCCTAGAGGAGGATTCAATACTATTTTTCAATCATTTGAGAGGTGCATCCATATTCCATGCACATTAAAATCAAATTTATCATATATATCACTATGAGATTCTTTTTAAATTATGGAAAGAAAGGAACAATGTATTTTTTAACTATTTAGTTCTAGGTGGTTATTTTTCTATTACTAATAAAGTACAAATGATCTCAAATGTCATGCTACATATACACGTGTAAGCAAAGAAGGTTTGGTTGAAGGTTTAACACCTCTAGGCTTTGTTGGACCATTGGGAAGTGTTCTTTGTACAATTAGCTTGGGTCTTTCTGACTCTCTTCACCATTGGTCTCCTTTCTAGGACCGTGGTTTTAGAGTTTGTGGTAGGCATTGTTCACATAGTAGACACTAAAGTGGTTCAATATAGTCATGGTAACGCTCACCAATACATAAATTACATATTGGTGGCAAGTTTTCAAATACATGTGGGTTGAGGGATCCGTAACAAGGAAAGTTTCCTCAACTCATTTTAGCCATTTCTCCACCTAAGGAAGGGCTAGCGGATAAAGAAAATAAGTCTTGTTCTTGATATTGGTTACCTACCCACTAATACTGGTTGGGGCTAGGGTGACATGATTAATAACCCTCCACCTCTGTTGCCTAGTTCTTGTGCTATGATATCTTTGTGGCCTCTAAGATTTTATATTATGTTTTTTTTTGGGATTTTTTCAAAAAAAAATTGATTAAAAAGATGTTATTTTTAGTTACATTTTTAGCTTTTTAAGTTAAATTATCTTTTTCTCAATATTTTAATGAAATTTTATATCTTGTACAATCTAAATTTCAATAGTTTTTAGCCTATTTAGATTACTTTGAATATAAAATAAGTTAAAATAGTCAGACATATTATATGTCTTTATTTAGCATCACACTCTACAAACCCTGAATATAACAAAGAGACTGATTGAAGTTACTACTTATAGAATTGATTAAGTAAAGAGGGGAGTGGAGGAACTTAGTTGATTTTAGAAACTATAATTCTCACTTCCTATGTCACAGTCCTTAAAATGTAATTGTAATTATTTAGATCAGGAAATAGATGGTCAAAATATGCTTAGATGTTACTGGTGAAAGTTTAGACACTTGCGGCAACCTATACAGTCCATTGTATGCCAATAAATTTATTGTGTATTTTTTCAAACTATTCTACCATAAATCATTATGCCTGCATTTGTAGATAAGTTTTATAAGTCAACTTTTCCTCAGTCATATGCATAGATCCATTTTCAACATGAGATTGACCTAAAAGAAGGGAGTAAAATATGGGCCAGATAGCTTTAACCTCTCTCTATTGAGTGATTAAGTGTTACCTATATTCCAATACTCCAAAGAGGGCTCAACCTGAATGTAGTTCTCCCACCTATGTATGTGTGCAAAATCATGTTCCACTAGAATGTTAATGTTTTTGATTTTGGCACTTGACAACATACAACTCTGACCTTGCAATTTATGTTCAGACTTGGATTTAGGGCTGCTCCTTTGAGGATTTTTCTGATATGTATGCCTTTCGAATAATATCTCAAGGATGTGCAAATGGATTTCTCAATGTGCAAGTGGTTCTCAATGAAATTTCCAAGCAAGTAAGACCTTGTGATTGATTTGTATTTTTATATGACACTTGGTATCCCCCACATAACCAACATGTAAAACATGTATAGGCTGAACCAAGGGAGATGTTTGAATTTTAAAAATATTTGTTAAGTATCAGCGAATACTTTTACAAAAGATGAATACCTCTAGTAACATCTAGGGTCTAACTGTTGTCGGCACTTTATAAAAAGGGGAAATCATTTATTTAGAAAGTGGTGATACTTTTCTTATGATTTTAGACTGTTAAGGCACATACTAGGGAGATCTTAAATATGTTTATTAAGAAATAGGTTTGGCAAAGATAATGATAGAGCAAAATCATGTTCCACTAGAATGCAATTTAATGTTTTATCTTTTGACACTTGACAACATGCAACTTTGACCTTGAAATTTGTGTTCATACTTGTCTTTAGGGATACTTCTTTGAGGATTTTTAGATGCATATTCCTTTGGAATAATATCTCAAGGATTTGCAAACAAACTTCTCAATCTGCAAGAGGTTCCCAATGAAATTTCTAAGTGAGTAAGACCTTGGGATTTAATTCCCCCTCCCCTTCCCCCTCGCCCCCGAGTCGCCCTCCCAAAGTACCGACATGTAAAACATGTATAGGTTGACACAAGGGAGAAGTTTGAATTTGAGAAATAATTTTTAATGATCAATGAACACTTCTACTAAAGATGAACATATCTAGTAACATCTAGGGTCTGACTGTTGTCTGCACTATCCAAAAAAGGAAAATCATTGATTTGGAAAGTGGTGACAATTTTATTATGATTTTAGAGTGTTAAGGCACATACTATGGAGATCTTAAATATGTTTATTGAGAAATTGGGTTAGCAAAGATAATAAAAGGGTAAATGGATAAGGAAAGGTTATGTGCAAGAGTCAAAAATGATGTTGCCAAGTATTTAATACCAAATTTATGTGTCCAAAAATAATCCCTTTTAGCCTAGCATATAAAATGTTATATTAAAATGATAAAAGAAATATATTTGGTACCTATGTGTAACCACTTATGTATTTGCTAGGTATGCCCCAAATATCCAACTTATTCTATGTAAAACTTGCAAGAAAAGAAGTAGAAATCAATTTCCATTCATGAAAGAAAATCTAAAATAATATACATCATTAAACTACTTGAAATTTAAAGGTCAAGGAATTAATACACTTGTAGGTATATGAACCAAGTTTCCATTTAAATTCATTGTAGAATGCCATGGTATGATTATGTCCCAAGGAGATATCACGACTAAAAAATAGGTTGATAAGTATAAATGCCTCAACCCCCATTGGAGATGAAGAAGTGTCAGTTAAGAGACACAAAACCTCAATTATGCCCTTCTAAATATCATCATAATTATTATGTGCAACCTAGAAATATATTTTTATGCAAATTTGAATCCCCTAAACATGATCATATGTAAAAGGTTAAACCCAAATTATGTTTGTATGTAGTTGAAACTGTGAATCAACAATTGCAAATGGATTTCAGACATAAAGTGTTTACATAGGACCATCGATCCTTAGTATAGAAATATAAAAGTGTTTGCATGAAAAAAAAATTATGCGCCACATCTAATACATGTATACCTCATGTCAATCTTATCAATTTGATAAATTTTATAGAATTTAATGAATCGACTTGACCTGATCCATATAATTTGTTAAATATAATCAATCTAATCTATACCATAATATCATGGAATAGGTCAATTGTTCATCATAACACTATAAAAATCCCCATATATAACTCACATATATGTCAATATATCCCATATGAGTCACATGATCTTACCCAAAATCTGAACCAACTGTCTTTGAAGGATATAATCTCTGGGAAAAAATCACTACTATGCTTCATTTTTTAGTTGAGTTTGAAGCCTATGAATCACTCATCTCAAAAGAAAGAGTTATGTGCATCATGTATTATAGAGAAAATATACTCATGTAAAACATGTATACTAACATGATAGTGTATGTCATCATCAAATTATGTATGAAACATGTAATTCAAGGCAACGGGCATATAAATGTCATGTTAAGTAGATATAACAATTATGCAAACAAAAATAAAAATGCATAAGATGCATGATAACAATAATGACATCACACAAAAGAAAAAAATGCATGATAACAATTAGGGCACCAAGCTCAACAAAAACCATATTTACAATCACACACATAGGCACATAATGTCATGATCATGACTAACACAATCATATAATAACTAACTCAACTCCAACCTAACATAGACAATTATGGCCATGGCATAGACTAGAGGATATTCGAACACAACTAATACATGATGTGACAAAACAAAGTCAATGCACTCACAAAAACACCCAGTGTAACACACATTAATGATCACACAATGTAACACACATTAATGTGCATGGGATGAAAAATATTAGCCCACACAATCCATCAATGTCATTATCCAATATAGTAAAGCACATCATCCATATAATATATCACTCTAGATATTATATGTAAGATTAAGGCATATATAAATAGTCTAAGTAGCTTAATATGATCAATGAAATGTCATAGAAAGATATAACCTAGAAAATGTACTAGGATTCCTCTAGTGTAAGCATGCCCTCAATGTGGAAAGGTATCCCATAGGTGTAATGAATTTTGTGAATTTTTATGTCTATTTATCATATGTAACATGCATGTCTAATGATCCCATCAATCGGATGCTCACATGTAGGTCTTGAATCGATTGTCACATGCCATGGGTGAGGAGTAACATATTTATCAATATATGAATTGGAGAAATGATCCCATACTATAATATATTCATCATCACTATCATAGGAAACCTAATTATGTATATGTCATTTAAAGGCAATATCCATAGTAACATGTGCACTTCTTTTTCTGCTTGGAAAATGTGTTTGTGTTCGATACAAAACACATGGATAAACCTATAGAACTAGCTTATGTCATGACATAATATGTAATGTCCAATTAACTTTAATAAACCTATGATGTAATGGACATTCGAGAACTAGTATTTAAGGACATTTAATTACTTGTATTTTATTTTCCTTCATAGAATGAACCTATGGATGTGGTGGAAGAGAAAATGTCTCCAAGTGAATGGGATACTCATATGGAATACCCAGAACTATAACCACTTAGTTTATACAAATATATTTCACACATCAATAATGGATGTCTTAGTAGCATGCCAAATACTAAATTTTATGAAGAATTAAGAGCCAAGTAGGAAAAATCTATAGTGCTACCATAAGTGGAAACACAATGCCCCTAAGAGGGTTTTGTGTTGTTCTATTTAATAATTTCATTATAGTAGTCTTAGCAGCCAAATATTTATGTTCATACCAAATATTAGTAATAAATATTATAGTGTAGATATTTTCACTTGATTTATTACCCACCATAACACTATGTATAGTGTATACACACAATATTTTTAAACTTTATCAGTTATTGATGCTTTCTCTCTTGCAAGAACCATCGAATCTCAATCTCTCTAAGTGTGCATCTTAAAGGCTGCACTAGGAAAGGGGTTGGCAAACCTTAGGTGTTTCACACTATTATTTTCCCTTATACCACCACTTAAAACCAATACAATATACTCATATTTGTTCCCCTAGGCATTGAAACCTCACTTAAACACTTCCATAAGCATCTCACCACACAAAATAGCCCCTAACTAAGAAAAAACCCTTTTTACCATGTTTTCTAATTTGTTGACTGGGTCGATCCCATTCTGGGATTTGCCATCCATTATGGAACTATTTCAGCTTAAGCTGAAATAATTTAAGACCTAATGATTATATTTACCAACCAATAATGTTGTTCAGGATGATTGCATTAACTAAAATCTTGGGAGGGTTTAGGGTCAATCCATAGCTATATACCCCTTGTTAGACCCCATAATTTTGGTTAAGTCCTTTTTGGAATAACTGGCATGGAGAGGCATGGTTTAGAAGGCCATGATGTAGAAGACTATGGTAAAGGAGGACCAAGTCAAAGTAAATGTGCATAATAAATGGAGAAAATTAGAATAAAGGACTTAGAACTTAGTAGAAGACTTGGGGAATGTGAAATAAGTAGGAAACAGTTAGGGAGAGATTCACAAGAATGAAAGAGACAAAGTCAAACATGAATCTATCACCATCCCATGGGAAGATAGGCACTCGATGATGAGGATCCAACACCGAAGAGAGAATATAGGGGCACAAAGGCCTAGGTCCTTAGGAAATCTATGTAAGTGGCTGCCATGACTCAAGTGTGTTGATGATCATTGTTGAGTCACTATGAGTGTAATTATGATTGTAACTACTTGGTTGAGGAAAACCAAGTATCAATACCCTGAGATAGAAATTTGTAAGGTTAATGTTTATGTGGTTGAATTTATTATTGTACTCAAATAATATTGACAGAGTTATCCGAGTGAGTTGCATTATACTCTAGAATTATGTATTCTTTGAATCACTTATCAATATGATGAATGGAACTTGTGTTACCTTAATATTTTTATTTTGAGGACTATGGAGATAATGTTGTTATTTATCTTGTATGTTGTTTTTCAATTAATCGAGTTTAGGATCATAGTGACCATTTATGATTTATTTTTATTTTTGATCATTGAGTAATAAACATGTTAAGATGGATTATAGAATGAGCATAGTAATATGTGTGTGTTGAAGTTCCCCTATCTATTATTACACCCTTTCATGATAAAACCAACAAGAACTTGTACCTACTATGTTTTTCGAGTGAGCACACAAGAACTTATTCTTGCATGAAATGCCAGTGTGCTAGCACATTGGGATCTTAGTCACTTCAGTGCACATGTGCTTAAGGGAAGTTATAATTTAGGAAATAAACCCAAACATTTTGGTTCGATTGCCAAGAACCATAGCACTTGCCTACATGATGGTGTAAGATGCTCAAATGATTATCTCTTGAGAATATTGAGCGATGGATTACTAACATTGAGGATAATTTTACAGTACCATTTATCGAAATAAGAATCTATGCATGTGTGTGGTTCAAACAAAATCTATAAAAATTATTGTATGAAACATTCTTTATAGAGGTACCTATTCATCTTCATGCTTAGATTATGTCTTATGCTTAAGATCAATCAAGAAACCATAGATGGAAGATAGATTGGACACTAGAGTGTTAGTTGGCTCTATCATAGTTGGGAGCACCTTGGACATGTAATGTCTATGTTTGGTGGCATGTGGTTTTTAATAGTTACATCTAAGAATAAACAGTATCAACATATTTTTATCCAAAGGAAGCTCAATTCCACTTATTCCAAGAACTGTGTGGTAGATATATCATACACTTTTTGTTGAAAGTTAAGAATCTCTTTACAGATTCTAGACTTAAGGCTTTTTCCATGGAAAGCTAAACTCTTTCTCACATGAGTAGTGTGGTTGGTGGGGGAATGAAGGAGCACTTATGAAGTATAATTATTAGTTTAGCATGGTAGCTAGTCAATGAGAATTAGGGAAATTGAAGTATGAAAAAGCTAGAAGAAAGATTATGAGTAGAAGTGATCTAGGAATGGGATGGGAGGACTCATGAAGTGCTATAAGGATCCATAGGAAAGAAAAAGATCATAAGGAGGATCCCCAATCATAGGACTATAGCCAATGTTATCTCAAGTATATGTGGGAGAAACAAGTTAGGAAGTGGTGATTGAAGAACTCAAGTTGGATAGACCCAATTCCCCACCAACATCATGAGCTCATGCTTTTGAGTTAGACTATATATTTGTATTCAATTGGGACACAGAAAGTGAGAATCAAAAATCAAACCTATGATAGAGACATTTATAAAACAAGTTTTAGATAATAGTTTATTGGCTATTTATTTTCCTTTGCATAATAATTCTATGGCCCAACTTGGAATGCCTAGTAGACCCAGCATAACTAGTGGGTGAAGTACTAGCCAGAATATAGTTACTCAACCTACCTCAGTGCCCAACATCTATATTGCTTTTATTACTATGAGAGGTGCGAGAGGTGAAACCAATGGTGGTTCAGATGGAGGACTTGAAGGAGGCCTAGGAGGTAGTGGTAGACCTCCCCCAAGGTATAGGAGGGATTGGAAGTGTTTTTTAGTATCCACCATTGTATACCTCATTTTCCCACCATATAATATGAGATGACACTCCACTTACCAGAGTATCGAGGTGTGGATAATGGCATAGATCATGTTCACAAGTGTGAATTTATCTGGTAAGCATGTATCATCACCTCTTTTGAATGGAAAATAACCTAGTTTCCAACCACCCTACTAGATCATGCACATAAGTGGTACCAGAAGTATGATCCTCATCAAGTTGTGGTGGATTATGATTGGCTCAAGGAAGCATTCCTCCAGGAATTTGACATCCCAGAGTTCAAATAACAAAATGTAGCTGGCCTAAAAGATATCAAGCAAGAACTCACTAAATTTTTGTGTGAGTATGATGCATGTTTCAAGTTTCTTCTTTCCAAACTCTCTTTTGAGATAAACATTGCTCAACACACCCAATAGTTCATAGGCAGTTTATTGCTTCCCTTCAGATGTAACTTGTCATAAAAAAAATTCACTAACCCATGCAAGGACTTGGAAGCTATGCTTTACACCAAATATATCGGTAGTATTGACATAGGAATTAGCCCCTTCATGGAGGCTTAGGTCACTACAATGGCATCTCAACTAGAAAAGCTTACTTCACATAATGCTCATGACACCCATAGTGTCTTATGGTGTGTCAACTAAGTTTGAAGGCCACAACTAGAATAATTATCCACATAAGAACTTTTGATCCATGCTAAATCAATATTATGAGATTTTCCAAGAAGAGCATGATGTCCAGGATTATCCTATGCTATAATGTGCCACTTAGTCAAAGGTATTAACCTATTTTAATATATGTGATACATACACTCACTATACCAGTGATTTTCATCACCTTAGTGAAATTCATGAGGCACGTGCTTATGGTATGCATTAGACATATGTTTCTAATAACCAAGAGAATGGAGGTGTTTATCATGGTCAAGGTTGAGGTCATGGGTGTGGAGGTGGATGCTTTCCACCATAAACTTGTTATAAGTGTGGTTCTCCTAAGCACTACCAGTGCAATTGCTCGATATATCCTACATGTGCCTTTTATAAAAATGAACACCATCTAGAGGAGTGTCCTAACTTTTACACTGCTATTATGAAGGAAATAAATGATAAGGGTGTTGACATGATACATATTGAAAACCCACAATGCAAATTATGCCCTATAACTCTGATGAGTCCTAAAATCAATATTACATGGAGTGGTGATTAGTCCCAATATATGTCCAATCTACCTATTGAGAAATTTCAACTTGAGGAGCCTCATGATACTCGTTCTCCAAATTATCAATAGTATAAGGAGGTTATCCATGACAATATGAACTTGGTAAGATAATTACAAAGAGAGATCTAGTTTCTCAAGGATCATGATGTTGTTACATGTGTCGATATGAATAAATCTATAGACCTTCATGACATTATTGAGGTATGTTCCTATTGGTATTTTGAGGCATTGATGTTTTCATTTATGTTAATGTTTTTTGAGTATCATTAATATCATAGAAATGTTCTTATGATGTTGCATGGTGAGTGTTCATGATGACATTGAGCATGGTT
The DNA here is from genome assembly GCA_037957365.1 of Torreya grandis. Taxonomy (NCBI): domain Eukaryota; kingdom Viridiplantae; phylum Streptophyta; class Pinopsida; order Cupressales; family Taxaceae; genus Torreya; species Torreya grandis. Next base: position 177,565 of record JARHVA010001026.1, read on the forward strand.
TGGTAGTTCTTGAGTTCTGCATAAGGTCTTGGCATAATGATGTGTTGTGAAAAGCTTATGAGAAGTTTTTATTGTGATAATATCATTGTTTAACCAAGTTCATAAGAAGCAAGTCTTTGTGGACAAGGTGTTTTGTGAAACCTAATTTTGTCTTGGTGAAGGCATGAATAATGAATCGTAGTGAAGTAAGTGAGCTAAGGCTTGTGAGAAGGGTGTGGTAGTAATTAAGCATAGAATGAGGTGTTTTGGCATAATAATGGGTCTTAGATTGCATCTACAGTGGTAGGAAGGTCTCAAAGTGGTATAGTCCTCAGTAGGCATGTTTGATAGACTAGTTCTTAAAACATGAATATGGCTTGTAGAGGCATGATGGTGGTGATATGAATATGTATGAGCTTGAATTTATGAAATATAGTATGTGAGCATGGTACAAGGATATATGACATGAGTATGAGGTGTTGAGAGTAGTGCAAGAGGGTTTAAGGTGTTTTCAAGATCTAAGTATGGCTTATATGTATAAGCCTAGTGTGCAAAGAGACCTAATATAGCCTCATGAGGGGTCGAAGTAAATTTATAAGGTGTTATAGATCATGTGAGCTTTGCCATAGGTGTGAGAGATTATTTCAATAATTATCATGAAGTTTTAGGTCTTGAGGTGAGGTAAAAATTCATTAAAAGTGAAGTTAAGGCCTTTTGTGTGTTAGAATGAGGAGTTGCATACCCAATAAGGAACTTTTGATGCTTGTTGGCATGTGTGGCTATTGCATGGGAAGTTGAGCTCTTAGGGAGAGATGGAAAAGGGTCCTAAAAAAAATTCCAAGCATTAGGATTTGGCTTTAGGAACAGAGTTATATGAACAAATGTTCAAAATGGAAACTAATCTAAAACCCTCCTTAAACCCTTATAGTGACTCGATGGTGAAGATTTTGTTTTTGAGTGCTCAGAATGGATTGGTAAGGCTATTTTGATGATTGGATCATGTAGAGGACTCTCAAAGTATTCATATGGTAAATGTACCCACTAGCAGGTTTTTAATGCTCATCAAGGCAAATGGCAAAGTCTTTCACCTATGCCTAGTCCTATTAAAATTGCATTTGGGTATGTTGTTATGGATGTAAAATTTATAGTAATGGTAGGTCTTATTGAAGAGAATGTTGGTGTTACTCCTAGAGCTTTAGCAGATGTATATGAATATGACTCTTTCTTAAACAAGTTCTGATAGGACCGAAACACCCCAAAGCTCTGACACAACTTGTCAGATTTAAGAGAACACATGATTACCATTGTATAAGCAATTATAAATGCAGAATAACCAGAAGAACAAATAACTATCAATGAGAAAACACACAGAATATGAGAGGCAACACATAATTGTATTCAACTCATTACAAAGGAATCTACAACAAAGAGGTGGGACTCTTTCTTCCACTTCGTGGGCTTACAGTAAACTTCCCTCCAGAGTAATCTTCTCTCATAGGTCACAACACACAGCTAACACAAGCTGTTGTTCACCTCATTGCACATCTGTACAATCAAGTACACAACCGTACTCCAAGTAGATCTCTCCATGATCTTGCTGATGTATTGTTGTCACCTTGGACCCTGGCCAACCACCGATCTCTGTCTGACCCTCGCATACACACATCCCTGCATATCAAACTTGATCTTACTTAAACACACATGGGTAACCCTACTTGATTCCACCATGGGAAGAACTCTCCAAGCTTCACATAGCTCTTCTCCAAATTCTCCACTTAACAATACAGCCCATGAGTCTATTATATAGATCTCATGCATACACTGATTAGACTTGCGGCTCAAGACTTTGAACAAGTCCTTAACATGCAAACTCTGCGTTCACTTAACTTACTGTTCGTCAACAACAGTTCAGACTGCCACAGGGGACCGACGTCAGTCCCTGTCTTCCTGGAGGTGACCGACGCCGGCCGATCTTCTACCGATGCTGGTTTCCCTTCTGCATCCCCTGACTGATGTCGGTGTGGCCTGCTGACGCCGGTGATGGCATACGCTGGAAACCCTCTTGTTTGCCTTAAGGTGTAGCTTTTAGCTCCACACCCTAACAATCTCCCACTTGGAGATAAAGAGCTGCACCTGTACCCAAAACTAGTACTCTGTCCAATCTGCATCCTGGCTTGTATTCCTCCTCAAGCTCCCACTTGAAGACAACCCACCACACTCCTTGTGGTGTTAAACCTGTGCCTGATTTTCTTCATTCTCATAGTGCCATCTTCTGCCTTACTATACTCCCACTCAAATAACAACCCCTGTGAGTAACCTGTAATCAACAAACACTTAACAGATCTGGGACATTAGTTAGTCAAACTCGCTTTGAAGATGTCCAACCTCGCTCTGATACCAATTGATAGGACCGAAACACCCCAAAGCTCTGACACAACTTGTCAGATTTAAGAGAACACATGATTACCATTGTATAAGCAATTATAAATGCGGAATAACCAAAAGAACAAATAACTATCAATGAGAAAACACACAGAATATGAGAGGCAACACATAATTGTATTCAACTCATTACAAAGGAATCTACAACAAAGAGGTGGGACTCTTTCTTCCACTTCGTGGGCTTATAGTAAACTTCCCTCCAGAGTAATCTTCTCTCATAGGTCACAACACACAGCTAACACAAGCTGTTGTTCACCTCATTGCACATCTGTACAATCGAGTACACAACCGTACTCCAAGTAGATCTCTCCATGATCCTGCTGATGTATTGTTGTCACCTTGGACCTTGGCCAACCGCCGATCTCTATCTGACCCTCGCATACACACATCCCTGCATATCAAACCTGATCTTACTTAAACACACATGGGGAATCCTACTTGATTACACCATGGGAAGAACTCTCCAAGCTTCACATAGCTCTTCTCCAAATTCTCCACTTAACAATATAGCCCATGAGTCTATTATATAGATCTCATGCATACACTGATTAGACTTGCGGCTCAAGACTTCGAACAAGTCCTTAACATGCAAACTCCATGTTCACTTAACTGACTGTTCGTCAACAGCAGTTCAGACCACCACAGGCAACCGACATCGGTCCCTGCCTTCTTGGAGGTGACCGACGCCAGCTGATCTTCTGTCGATGCCGGTTTCCCTTCTGCGTCCCCTGACCGATGTCGGTGTGGCCTGTCGATGCCGGCGACTACATACGCTGGAAACCCTCCTATTTGCCTTAAGGTGTAGCTTTTAGCTCCACACCCTAACAAGTTCACTCTCAATGCTTTTCAAATTATATGTGAAACTACAAAGTTGGAATTTTATGCTCAATCCATGAGGATATTGCCCTTATCTCTCAATTCCTATGAATTCATTTCATGTCCCCTACATCATGGTTTGATAGGCTAGTGAAATGGATTTGCTAGTTCTATAATTACATAGGAGTTCTACTTTTAAACTTCTATTATTCCACAAGCATAATGCCTACTTGCTCTAAAAGAGAGTTGTGTTATAATCAACCTATGCTTGAGAGATAGAAAGTGTTATAGTTCAATTGGTGCCAATGATAGTAAGTTATAGTTCCTACACCATCCACCAAGATCACTAGAGACATCCAAATAATGCCTGAACTAAACTAGCACTCATAAATTATAGTTTAATTAGTGCCAATGATAGTAAGTTATAGTTCCTACACCATCCACCAAGATCACTAGAGACATCCAAATAATGCCTGAACTAAACTAGCACTCATAAATTGTATGGCTTTCACATCTCTATGAATCACAAAATCCACACTAAAAATTACTACATATTAAAAAAATGACTATTTGATTTCCCAAATAAAATCAAAGGGTTTGTGAACAATCCAATGTTCTTAAGAACTAAGCAGTAGAAGGTTGGTTATTATTAAATTAAAATACAGTCTTTGACCTATAAGATTACACATCATAATGTGATTTTGTGTTTACTAAAAGTGATTCATGGTTAGAATTTTAGATGGAGCAATCTTTCAAATATGGAGGTGGCATGCTATGAATTTTTTTGTGTAGAGTTGGAGGGTCTTGTTTATGTTGTTGGGGGTCATGGAAAATCGATAAAATCTTTCAAGCATTGAAGTGTTTGATCCATCTAAAAACAAATAGAGGCTGATTGAAAGTCTGATATGTCCTAGATGGGGTTGCTTTGCTTATGGACTTGAATGAAAACTGCACGTTATGGTAGGCAGATCAATCTTCAAAACTGGGCATTCAAGATCAATTGATGTTTATAACCCAAAAACTTGTAATTGTGATGAAGTGAAAAATGGGTGTGTAATGGTTATTGCCTAAGCTATTCTGAAAAAGAAATTATTCTACATGTAGTGGAAGAATGAGAGAAAGTTGGTAACTTACAATGCCACAGACAATTCATGGAAGGGAGTTCTTATGTTGTTGATAGGAAGTTTGATTGTGAGATTTTGGTTTGGGAAGTTCAATGATAAGTTGTTTCTATTTTCCTCCAAAGTGGAACCCTATTACAAGACTCTAATATATGACCCAGAGGTAGTTCTTGGTTCAGAGTGGTAGACTGCACATATCAAACCATTGGGTGCTTGCATTTACAGTGTCACAATTGTTGCTTTAAATATTGTATAACATAGAAATTTTCTCAATTTTTATTTTTTTGGGTCTAGTTTGACTGGAAACCTAGAAATGGGAATGTTATTTCCAACCAAATTATAACGTTATTATAATATATAATTAAAACTATATCCATAGGTTGGAAAAGGGTAAAATAGAAGCAAAATTATAGATGGAATGAGCATAAGCTTGATTGTAGTTCAATTTAGAATATGGTTGGTTTTAAGTTGATTTCTCCTCGATAATTTCAAGTATATTCTTTGAATATTCCATGGAAAGTGAATTCTTCTCCACCTACATGGGGACTAAGGTTTGACAAAAATATATCTATTTTATTTGGTGCATTTTGTATCAAAGTTTCCCTACTAGTCCATTTGGGTGTGGATAATCCATCAAGCCCTTCATGTCAATACCTTGAGACATTAAAGCATCTTTTTTGATTATGCAAGCATGCTCAATTGGAGAGAATTCAATGATATTTTTTATTTCTACTAGATTTATTCCCTTAAAAAATGGTAATCTTAAGAGCTACACCCATATTCCCTGCACATTACAATCAAATTTAACATATATGTTATTAGGAGATTCTTTTTCAATTATGAAAAGAAAGGAACAATGCATTTTTTAACCATTTAGTTCTAGATGGTTTTATTTTTATTACTAATAAAGTCTAAGTGATCTCAAATGTCATACCATAGATACAAGTGTATGCAAAGAAGATCTAGTTGAAGGTTTAACACCTCTAGACTTTGTTGGACCATTGGGAAGTACTCTTTATACAATTATTCAAGGTCTTTCTGACTCTCTTCATTATCAGTCTCCTTTCCAAAACCATGGTTTTAGATCTCATGGTAGTCATTATTCACATAGTAGACACTAAATTAGTTCAATGTAGTCATGGCGACACTCACCAATACACAAATATCATATTGGTGGTAAGTTTCCAAATACTTATGGGTGAAAGGTGTCTCAGTGAGGAAAGTTTCCTCAACTTGTTTTAGCCATTTATCCACCTAAGAAGGGGCCAATGGATAAAGAAATGTAAAATTAAACAGAAGAGTGGTAACTATTTCTTGATACCGCTTATCTACCTAGTGATTGGGGCTAGGGTGATAAGCTGAATAACCCTCCACCTCTTTTGCCTAGTTCTTGTGCTATGATCTATCTTCCTGGCCTTTGGTATTTTATATATTATGTCTCAATCCTCTAATTTAGAGTGTGATACCAAATAGAGACATATAATATGTCTGATTGTTTTAACTTATTTTAGATTCAAAGTAATCTAAATAGGTTAAAGACTATTGAAATTCAAATTGTACAACATATGAAATTTATCATAAAATTTTGAATATAAAAAAGGAGAGATTGCATTTACTACTTATAGAATTGATTAAGTAAAGATGGGAGAGGAGGAACTTAGCTGATTTTATAAAATATAATGCTCAATTCACATGTCATAGTCCTCAAAATGTCTTTGTAACTATTCATATCAAGAAATAGATGGTTAAAATATGCTTAGATACTACTGTTGAAAATTTAGACACTTGTGGCAACCAGTACAATCCATTATATTCCAATATTGTTCATGTGTATTTTTTCAAACTATTCTACCACAAATCATTATTTCTACCTTTGTAAATAATTTTTATATGTCATATTTTCCTTGGTCATATGCGTATATCTTGATTTTGTCTTTCTTTGGATTAAAATCCCACCTCCAATTTCAACACAAGACTAACTTAAAATAAGGGAGTAAAAGATGGACTAGATAGCTTTAACCACTCTCTATTGAGAGATTGAGTGTTACCTATGTTTTAATACTCTAAAGAGGGCTCAAACTGGACGTAGTTTTCCCACCTATGTGTGTGTGTAAAACCATGTTCTAATATAATGTTAATGTTTTAGTTTTTGACACTTTACAATATGCAACTTTGACTTTGAAATTTGTGTTCATACTTGGATTTAGGTCTACTCCTTTGAGTATTTTTTAGATGTGTATGCCTTTGGAATAATATTTCAAGGATGTGCAATTGGACTCCTCAATGTGCAAGTGGTTCTCAATGAAATTTCCAAGTGAGTGAGGCCTTGATATTAATTTGTATTTTTAGATGACTCTTTGGCATCCCTCTCCCCATCCCTCCCCCATAACCAACATGTAAAACATGCATAGGTTAAACCAAGGGAAACATTTGAATTTTAAAAATAGTTGTTAAGTATCAACGAACACTTCTACGAAAGAGAAACACCTCTAGTAACCTCTAGGGTCTGACTGTTGTCGGTACTTTCAAAAAAGGGAAAATCATTTATTTGGAAAGTGGTGATAGTTTTCTTATTATTTTAGAGTGTTAAGGCACATACTAGGGAGATCTTGAATATGTTTATTGAGAAGGTTGGAAAAGATAATGACATACCAAAATCATGTTCCACTAGAATGTAATTTAATGTTTTGGCTTTTGACACTTCACAACATGCAACATTGACATAGAAATTTGTGTTCATACTTGGTTATAGGGTTTCTTATTTGAGTATTTTTTAGATGTGTATGCCTTTGGAATAATATCTCAAGGATTTTCAAATAGACTTCCCAATGTGCAAGTGGTTCTGAATGAAATTTCCAAGTGAGAAAGACCTTGGGATTGATTTATATTTGTAGATGACTCTTTGCCCCTCCCCTCCTCAATTATCGACATGTAAGACATGTATAGGGTAACCCAAGGAAGACATTTGACGTTGAAAAATAATTTTAGGATCAATGAACACTTCTACTAAATACAAACACCTCTAGTAACCTCTAGGGTTTGACTATTGTCGACACTATCCAAAAAGGGAAAATCATTGATTTGGAAAGTGGTGATAATTTATTATGATTTTAGAGTGTTAAGGCACATATTAGGGAGATCCTGAATATGTTTATTTATAAATTAGGCTGGCAAAGATAATGAAATAGTCAATGGATAAGGAAAAGTTGTGTGTAAAAGTCAAATATGAACATATGTCAAATATTTGTCAAATTTGATGTTGCTAAGTATCTAATACCAAATTTATGTGTCTAAGAATAATCTCTTTTAATCTAGCATTGAAAATGTTATATTAAAATGATAAAAGAAAGAAATTTGATACCTGTATGTAACCACTTATGGAGTTCCTATGTATGCCCCAAATATCTAGCTTATTCTATGTAAAACTTGCAAGGAAACATGTAGAAATCAATGTCCTCTGAAAGAAAATATAAAATAATATACATCATTGAACTACTTGAAATTGAAAATTCAAAGATCAAATACACCTTTAGGTATATGAAGTATAAATGCCTCAACCCCCATTGGATATAAAGAAGTGTTAGTTGAGAGACACAAAACGCCAACTACACCCCTCTAAATATCATTATAATTCTTTTGGTGTAAACTATAAATATATTTGTATACAAATATGAATCCCTAAAACATGATCATATGTAAAAGGTTAAACCCTGAATTAGGTTAATATGTAGTTACAATTGTGAATCAATAATTGTAGGTGGATTTTAGACATAAAGTGTTTGTGTAACACCGTCAATCCTTAGCATAGAAATATAAAAGTGTTTGCATGAAAAAAATTCATGCCCCACATATTATCCATGTATACCTCATGTCAATATTATCAATTTGATAAATTTTATAAAATCTGATAAATCTACTTGACCTGACCCATATATTTTGTTAAACCTACTCAATTTGATCTATCCCATAATCTCATGGAATATGTCAATTTTTTATCATAAACCTATAAAATGCCCCACATATACCTCACATATATGTCAATATATCACATATGATTCACATAATCTTACCCAAAATATGAACCAACTGTCTGTCAAGGCTATAATCTCTAGGAAAAGTTCACTAGTATGCCTCATTTTTGAGTTGAGGGTTGAAGCCTATGAATCACTCATCTCAAAATAAAGAGTTATGTGCATTGTGCATTATAGATTAAAAATCCTCATGTAAATCATGTATACTAACATGATAATATGTGTCATCATCAAAATATTTGATCATCAAATCATGTATGAAACATGTAATTCAAGGTAATGGGCATATAAATGTCATGTCAAGTAGATATAACAATTAGGCATGCAAAAATAAAAATGTATAATATGCATGATAACAATAATGACATCACACAAGAAAATAATGCATGATAACAATTAAGGAACCAAGATCAACAACATTCATATTTACAATCACACACATAGGCACACAATATTATGATCATGACTCACACAAGCACACAATATGTAACTCAACTCCAACCTAACACAAACAATCATGACCATGACATAGACAAGAGGATCATCAGACATAACTAATGCATGATGTGACAAAACAAATTCAATGCACTCATAAAAGAATCCAATGCAACACACATTAACGATCACAGAATGTAACACACATCAATGCGTATGGAATGAGAAATGTTAGCCCACAAAATCCATCAATGTCATCATCCAATATAGCAAATCACATCATCCATATAAGATATTACTCTATATATTATATACAAAAGCAAGACATATATATATATAGTCTAAGTAGCTTAATATGATCAATGAAATGTCATAGAAATATATAACCTATAAAATGTACCAAGATGTCTATAGTGTAAGCATGTCCCCAATGTGGAAAGGTTTGTCATAGGTATAATAAATTTTATTCATTTGTATGTCTATTTATCATATGTAACCTACATGTCTAATTATCCCATCAATGGGATGCTCACATGTAGGTCTTGAATCGATTGTCACATACCATGGGTGAGTAGTAACATATTTATCAATATATGAATTGAAAAAATGATCCCATGTTGTAATATATTCATCATCACTATCATATGAAACCTAATAATGTATATGTTGTGTAAATGCAATATCCATAGTAACATGTGCACTTTATTTCATTCTTGGAGAATGTGTTTGTATTTGTTATGGAACACATGGAAAAACATATAGAAACAACTTATGATGTGACATAATTTGTAATGTCTAATTAACTTGAATAAACCTCTGATGTAATGGACATTTGATAACTAGTATTTAAGAAAGATTAATTACTTGTATTTTATTTTCCTTCTTAGAATGAACTTATGGTTGTGGTGGAAGATAAAATGTCTCCAAGTGAATGGGATACTCAAATGGAATACCCAGAACTATAATTGTGATCATAGGAATCCAAAAAAGGAGGTTAGTATTATGTTAGTTCAAGCAATATAACTCAAATAAACACACTAACACTTACACTCCTGGCCTAAATACTAGGGAGATATTAGTAAAAAGAACTAAATGAAATCACAACAAAAACATAAAAGACAATAACTCTTTTACCTTCCTTGGGAGTTCTAAATTTCTTGGTTGAGTGGCTGGCTCGGTTTGTGCATCAAGAAGTCTTTGGAAATGAAGCTTGCTTGGCTCCTTGGCACCTTGGCTTAATATTTTGGCATTATAACAATATTGGTATGATTCTCATGGAGAAAATCTTGCATAATAACTCTACAATACCCAAGCTTAGAAATGAAGAGGTATGGCCTTATATTTATAGCCTTAGGAATTAACACTCACCCAAGGTGAGTTAGGGTTGAGTTTAGGTTTGGAATGGGCTCAAATTAAACCTAGGTGAGTTAAAACTAACTCCAGTAGAGTTAATAGTTGTCAAGTAATTATGATTTACAATTAATAGGCATGGCTCTCAAATTAGATATTTTAGGATATTTTCAAGGAGCTTGATAACACATAAAGGCAATGATGAAAGGCTAGGATATTTCAAATTTTTGTATTTCTTTTTTTAGATATTCATTAATTTCAAACAGATAATTCAATTAGGAATTTAATCCTGTTTAACTTGTTAATTGATGTTGATTAGCCTTTTAGCTCTTTCAAGATTTGATTTAAGTGTGAAAGTACCACACTTAATAGGTCCATAGGCCAAATTAAAATTTGTTATGCCAAAAAGTGATTAGGAATGAATCTGTGAAAAGTTATTATTGCATGCAATAGAATACCAGATGAATCCATAATATTTATATTTGTATGCATGTTCCATAATTCTTCATCACAAATATATTCATGGTCATGTAACCCAATATAATTTCCCAAATGGCATGAAGTGAGTCCAAAATCACCTTGTTGTAAAAAATTATTTTTGGCAACTCTATCATTTTCCAAATATCATTTTAATTCATTAAATTTTATTTTTGATATGTTGTGTAGGTGCCATAGTGTTCTAAAGTTATGGAAAAAATAGTTGGTCCTTCACATGCTAAGAGGAGAGGTTCTCCCCATAATGATTGATGCATCACCCTCGGTTCTATTGCTATGATGATGAGGTGTAATTTATGTGAAGGCAATAAGCAGCATGAGAGCTAGTTGTTGTGTTAGGGGTAATTGTAGGCATAATATATTTTGTATGTTGATTCGGATCACATTGTATGCTTATATAACACATTTTGTATATGTATAATATGGTATAGATTATATCTTGATATGGACTATTTTTGATGTCATTATGATAAAATTTGCATACATATACATACTATTTGACATATCTATGAGAATCATATAGTGTTATGCTTTATGTATACATATTTACTTATTATATGCTATTATTATTTATTTTTTTGCATACATGTTATCCTTCTCAAAAGTATTCATAAATGAATAAGTTTTAAATCATGGTTGTGTCAATGAAAGATTAATTTAAATATTTAGCTTTCATGAAATTGATGTACTAATATTATAATGAATACGATGAAGTTATTTTGTTCACATCTATACATTATTATTGTTGATATACATGATGGTTTCTTAGCATTATCTTAGATTTAATTAATAAATAAATTAAATTAATGTCCTCAAATGACCAAAAGTAGGTCAATAGGACTGAAGGAAATAATCATTAGCAATAGAAAGTTCTAGGAAGAGAGAACCAAAGAAAGACATTTTGATTTTTTATATCATTGGAATAATTTTCAATTATGCAATTTAATATTCACAATCAATAGATCATGTACTAACCATAGCAAGTTCAACAAATAAAATACTCACCATGTTGACATATTACTTAAACATGAAGATTAAACATTCACCTAAGGTGTAATAGAGATCACCTTGTCCTTATTATAAGAAATACAAATGAAGATTATTTTTAAGTATTAACTCTATAAACAAATCGTAGAATTTAATAAGATTCAGAACTTGACACACATAATTAACAAGAAGGCATATCAACTCAAAACATAAGCTTATATTCAAAAAAATTATAGAGATCTCATGTATTCATAACATGTGCATATAAATATTACACTTTGCATTATAAAAACCTTCATTGATAAATAATAACCAACTATCATCTTCCTTTCTCGAGATCTCTATCTCAACAATGTCAATTAACAACTTATATAACCATATATATTTGACTCTCAACTATGAAAATATCCCTCCAAGAGGGGCAGGAAAAGGTAGAGGTTGGGTTTATATAAATATCTACCCAATTCCCTTGCCTTACAATATGTTTCTAGTTGGATAACTTGTAAAATATTCTATAATATTTCCTTATTATATCAATGTGCACCTCTAACAGGATCTCTCCTAATAATTTATTATAGCTTATTAAACTCCACTTTCCAAACTTCCATAAAGCTCCTCTTTGTCGATGACTTGTGCATGAGTCAATATGAGTGACCTTTTCACGAACACAAACTTATATAGTTTAAGTACCTTATGATATGTGTGTGTTCCTTTTGCCCAGTACCATACTTAGTCAAAAACCAAGGATTTTATCTTAGTGTGCATAACCATGGGGTCAGCACTCCATCATACTACATTTTTATTTGTCATTAAATAAGATTAGCTTAGATACATTCTCAATTATTTTGCCTTCATGTGTAGTCAAAAATTATATGACATTGTTGAAGCTCTTTCTAAAAATTATCCCATCATGAAAAAATGCTATGAGTATGTTGGTCTTAATTTCAAAAGTATTCTTGAAGAAAACTTGAATGATTCCTGATTACTTTAAATTATCTTCATATTTCTTGGCAATGTGAAATAAAGAAACTAATCCAAATAGAAATGAAGGAAAAAGAAAATCCCTAAGAGCATATGTACTAATGAATATTGGAGGAAAATCTCATTGAATGTATATGTTTGTACCCAAAGTTAAGGAAACAAATATTTTGATTTTCTCTGTCTATGCATATCTTTTGGTTAACTCTATTTCCCTCTCACTCTAAGATAAATTAAAATTAATTTTACCTTACTTTCATATAGATAGAGATGAGTCATCAACTCTTACATTTATATGAGTGAGTCCTCTAAACACCCACTGGAGTATTCCATGCAACTTGGGAGAAGGGAGCCATGGTGGCATGTTTTGTCTCACAGTCAAATGTCTCTTAAGGGACCAAAAGTTTTGTATATTTTAACTCGCTATCCAAATAGATAAACCATCTACACAAACATGTCTAGATGGATGTATAAACACTGTAATGGTCCCCCTTCATTAGACCTCAGGGCCAAAAGTTATAGGTGGTCATATGCATCCCTGAAGAGAAGTTTCTTGTCTTTGAGTGTAGAAATCAATCAAACTTCAAATGAGCATTTCATGATAACTATGAGGGGTATATATGAATTGTCATCTCATATACTTGCATATGTGATTAGTTTGAGCACCCCCCTAAAGAATTTGGTTCCACTTGGGATGAGAGAGACACGAAAACACATTTTTTCTCTCAATCAAATGTCTCCTGAGGGACCAAAAGTTGGTCAATGGGTCATGTATATTTTGACTCACTAGCCCAATCGATAAACTATCTGCAAAAACATGTCAAAATGGGCATATAAACACTGGAATAACCCCCATTTTCTAGATATAGGTCTCAAGGTCAAAAAATTTAGGTGGGTGGACACAAATCTTAAGAGAATCTTCTTGTCACTGATGTCAGGCACCTAGAACAACAAACATGCTCTGATACCACGTGTTGGGAATATGACCAACCTGGAAGCACACAATTGATTACCAAATACCAAGCAACTTAATATGCGGAAATAACCAGAATCAACAAGTAACTAGAATCCAGAAATAACACAAGATATGAGAGACAATACACAACTTGTATTAATACTCATACAAAAAAGAATACAATAAAGAAGATGCCACTTCTTCTCCACCACCTCTTCAGAGGCTTCCCACACCTCAAGTGAACAATACTTCTTTCCTCAAAGCTCTCTCTCTTAGGTCCCAACACCCAACTCACACACTGAGTTGGTGTTCACCTTATACCTGTGCTCCACGCACTCCACAAGTGTTCCATGCACTCCACAAGTACACACCTGTACTCCAAGTAGATCTCTCCTGATACTACTCCCTATTGTGTTGTTGTCCTATCGATCTTCAACCCACAGATCAAGCTGGTTCTGCACACCTGTGAACCTTGACCTTGCACACACACACACACCTGCATATCAATGATCTTACTTACCATGTAGATCTCCTATAGAAGCCATGCTCACCTGATGACCAAGATCATACACTCCTGAATAACCCTGTTGATTCTCCAATCCAGCACCCACCTTGGTACTGTGGCACTAGGAGGAACACACCATTTCTCTACCTCACACACAGAAGGAGCTTATAATAATGCTCTCTTACTCCCTAGCACACTTTTACAATACAACCATGAGTCTATTATATAGATCTCATCTAAACAACAATTAGACACCTAGTACAATAATTAGATCCGCAGCTCTCAGTCTATAATTAGCACTAAGCATGCAAACACTTGGTTCGTCAACTGACTGCCCGTAATATACTCGCAATCGAACCACATAGGCGATCGACGCTGGTCCCTATCCGCCTAGGGGTCGCCGACGCCGGCCAATCTCTGACCGACGCCAGTTTCTCTCCTGCCCTATCCTGTCGACGTCGGTTGGCCTGACCGACGCCGGTGTCTATGACACTCCAGCAACCCTTCTGCACCCTCCTCCATGTCTGCATCAGTGAAGCTTTTAGCTCCACAATCTAACAATCTCCCACTTGGAGATAAATAGTTGTATTGTACCTGTACCTATACCCTGTCTAATCTATTACCTGGTTTGTATCCCTCTTTAAGCTCCATCCTGAAGACAACCCACCACATAACCTGTGGTGTACCTCCTGTCATCCGAGTACCCTACCGCATCCATTCCTACAAACACATGTAGTGAAGTCCTAACCCTAAATAGCATGAATCCCTGCTGCTGGTCTCTCTCAAATACCTGAGAATCCACTTCTCCAAATTGGCTCCTAACTCTCTGACAGCTCCCACTGCTTGGGAAAACTCAGGTCTATATTAGACCTCATGTGATTTCAGACACTGAACTATCCAGCCCTTGGTGTGCTCTAAATCTGCATCCTGAACCTCACTAACACCTGATTCACATCAGCTCCCACTGGAAACAAAATCACCCTATGATCTCCCATGTCTCCCATGCCGAAGAATTTCGCTGCTCCAAATTCCTCATAGCAAACCACTAAACTAATCTTACCCTTAGCTCAGCAAAACCCTATATGTCTGAACCTGTACCAAGCTCATCCTCCACATACAGCAACAGAATGATGTTGCAACCATCATCCACCTGGTAAGTCAAACACAATGGTTATACTGACATTGACTAAAGCCCTGCTTTGTCATCCTCTTGGAACCACCTGTCAGTCCTGTCCCACTGCCCTGCAGCTCCTCAAGACCATATACCTGGCCTTCCGTCTCACATGTCCATTTTCTCTATTCTTCAACTAAGGAATCCATTCGTCTTGCAGTGCTAACATACCGGCTGGAAACCCTACCAAATCTCCGTTTGGTTCTGCAATCTCTCCATGCCACGCTCCCACTATTTCTTAGATCCTTCCTGCTCTGCAGTCAGCAACTAGTATAAAGAAGAGGAACAACAAATTTGAGGCCTACTTACGTCTTCAGTCCTTCATATGGGTGTTTGAGACTCCTTGACAGCTAGCTATCCACCCAAAATTTGTTGCAGTGATCGACCTCGGCCACCCCACAGTCTGCATCCGACCGACATCGGTTCCTGCGCCTGTCCTGACTACCAACCTGCCGATATCGGTGTCCTCCTTCTGCCGACGTCGATCCTCGTGACTGACGTCAGTCTTACATACTGCCGACATCAGTTTTCTTGCCGATGCTAGTACCTGTGTTTCCTATGAGTGACGACCTTTTACCCGCGAGCTCCTTTGAATCAATCCTCATGTCCAAATTACCCTGCTCAGAAGTATCCAGCCCCATCCACTGATCTCTGTCCGCCATCTCCTCCAAGAACACCAAGGCTTTCCAGTTCTTAAGCCTGTCAAATATATCTGTCTTTTGCTTAAGAACATGCATCTCCTTCCTGCTCATGTGACCAAGCCTACGAAGCCACGTCTCCACAACAAAAGAAGAATCAGTAATATAAACAAGTAGATAAAGAGTACCTATTTTCTTACCACCAGCTAATTCAAGTGCATCCACTGTGAGAGTTCTCGTACACCTCTCATCACCCAACTCTTCTAAAGAAATTAGCCACATCTCCAAACCTAGGACCTGCATGACCTCCTTCAACACCCATGTGTTGGTCGCCTGCAATTTCAGCTTCACTTCCCCTTTGCCAATTCTTTGGCAAGGCTCACCAACTCCTCTATCTGGGGTTGCATGGAAAGAGGCAACCGAATCTGTAAGACAAGATTCAACTTTATCCAAGAAACCTCCCAGAGCATCCTGTGCCACATCACCTGCAACATCTGCATCTTCAGTTCCTTCATGCTGATCTTCCACAAACCAACAATCTCCTTTTACCTGCTCTTTCTTTCCATCAGACCATAAGTGACCATCTATGCTTTTCAACTCCTCCATCCTTAGCTTACTTTGATCTACCATTGCTCTACTCCCACTCAATCAGAGACCCTTGAGAGTGACCTGTAACCAAACTCAAAACCGCTTCCTGCAACCTTAGCTCTGATACCACTTGTCAGGCACTTAGAACAACAAACATGCTCTGATACCACGTGTTGGGAATATGACCAACCCGGAAGCACACAATTGATTACCAAATACCAAGCAACTTAATATGCGAAAATAACTAGAATCAACAAGTAACTAGAATCCAGAAATAACACAAGATATGAGAGACAATACACAACTTGTATTAATACTCATACAGAAAAGAATACAATAAAGAAGATGCCACTTCTTCTCCACCACCTCTTCAGAGGCTTCCCACACCTCAAGTGAATAGTACTTCTTTCCTCAAAGCTCTCTCTCTTAGGTCCCAACACCCAACTCACACACTGAGTTGGTGTTCACCTTATACCTGTGTTCCACGCACTCCACAAGTGCTCCACGCACTCCACAAGTACACACCTATACTCCAAGTAGATCTCTCCTGATACTGCTCCCTATTGTGTTGTTGTCCTATCTATCTTCAACCTACAGATCAAGCTAGTTCTACACACTTGTGAACCTTGACCTTGCACACACACACACACCTGCATATCAATGATCTTACTTACCATGTAGATCTCTTATAGAAGCCATGCTCACCTGATGACCAAGATCATACACTCCTAAAGAACCCTGTTGATTCTCTAATCCAGCACCCACCTTGGTACTGTGGCACTAGGAGGAACACACCATTGCTCTACCTCACACACAGAAGGAGCTTATAATAATGCTCTCTTACTCCCTAGCACACTTTTACAATACAACCATGAGTCTTTTATATAGATCTCATCCAAACAACAATTAGACACCTAGTACAATAATTAGATCTGCAGCTCTCAGTCTATAATTAGCACTAAGCATGCAAACACTTGGTTCGTCAACTGACTGCTCGTAATATACTTGCAGTCGAACCACACAGGCGACCGACGCCGGTCCCTGTCCGCCTAGGGGTCACCGACGCCGGCCGATCTCTGACCGACGTCGGTTTCTCTCCTGCCCTATCCTGCCTACGTCGGTTGGCCTGACCGACGCCGATGTCTATGACACTCCAGCAACCCTTCTGCACCCTCCTCCATGTCTGCATCAGTGAAGCTTTTAGCTCCATAATCTAACAACTGAGTGTATAAATAAATATAACTTCAGGTGAGTATTATAGGAGAACCATGAGGGGTAGAGAAAAATTGTTATCTCCTATAATTTCTTGATAAATTCTTCTAAGAACCCATTATAGGATTTAATTCCACTCAGGATGAAAGAGATATGACAACATGTTTTATCTAATAATGAAATTTCTCTTAAAGGACCAAAAGTTGGTCAATAGGTCACGTATTTTTTTACTCACTATCCCAATCAAAGAACTATTTATGCAAATGCATTTGTATGGGCATGTAAATACTGGAATATCCTTTTTTCACTCTCCATCAGGCCCTAAGGTCAAAATTTGAAGGTGGTTGGACACATCGCTTAAGAGAATCTTCTCATCCCTGAGCATAGAAATAAAACAAACTTTGGGTGAACGTTACATGAGAACCATGAGGGGTAGAAATGAATAGTCAACTCCTATAATTATATAGGAGAGTCCTATGAGCACCCCACAAAGTATTTAGTGCCATTCTAGATGAGATAAACATGATGACATATTTTCTCTCCTAGCCAAATATTTTTTAAAGGAGCAAAATTTGGTCAGTTCATGTATCTTTTGACTTGTTATCCCAATCGATGAACCATCTATGTAGACATATCGCTATGGGTGTATAAACACTATAACATCCCCTATCTACTCTCTATCTAGTCTTGGGGTCAAAATATATAGGTGTCCAGACACATCCCTTAAGATAATCTCTTTGTCCCTAAGTGTAGAAATAGAGCAAACTTCGAGTGAGCATTTCAATAGAATTGTGAGGCTTGGAGATGAACCATTAGATCTTAAAGTCGTATGAGAAAATACTTTGAATACCTATTGAATTATTCTCTCCCACTTATGATGAGTGATGAGGGAGACACGATAATAATATTTAGCTCATAGTCAAATATCTCTTAATGGACTAAAAGTTGGTTAGTGGGAGGTGTATCTTGTGACTCGCTAGCCCAATCAACAAATAAACTACATAGACATGTCTATATGGGCATATAAATATTGGAATATCCCCTATATATTATTTTTTTAGATCTAAGGTCTAAATTTGTAGGCAATCAGATGCATCCCTTAAGATAATCTTCTCATTATTAAGTGTAAAGAAATAATGAACTTCGAGTGAACATTGCAAGGGAATTAATAAGAGTAGAGACATATTGTCAGCTCTTATAATTATACAAGGAAGTCCTATGAGAAATACATATAGGATTATCTCTCACTCAGGATGAGGAAGACATGGAAATGAGTTTTATCTCGCATCCAAATCTATCTTAAGGGACCAAAAGTTGGTCAATGGAAGGCGTATCTTTTGACTCACCATCCCAATCAAAAAATTATCTTTGTGGACACATATATATGGGCCTATAAATGTTTTAATGGCCCCTTCCACTCTTTATCAGGCCCTAGGATTAAAATATACAAATGGTCAGACACGTCCCTTAAGATAATCTTCTCATCCATTAGTGTAGAAATAGAGTGAATTTTGGGTAAACATAGCAGAATAACTATGATGGGTAGAGATGAATCATCAGATATTACAGTTGCATGGGAGAGTCATCTAAGAACCCTATATAGGATTTTATCCCACTCAAGGTGAGGGAGACATGTAAATGATTTTTTTCTCATAGTCAAATCTCTCTTAAGAGACCAAACGTTAGTCAGTGGGAGACATATATTTTGAATTACAAGTCCAATCGATGAATTATGTTTGAAACCATGTTTGGATGGGCCTATAAACATTTTAATGGCCCCAACTACTCTTCATTATACCCCAAGATCAAAATTTACAAATTACCAGATGCATCCCTTAAGAGAATCTTTTTGTCCCTGAGTGTAGAAGCAAAATGAACTTCTAGTAAGCATTACAGAAGAACCGTGAGGGATAAAGATAGACTGTTAATTCCTATAATTTCATGAGAGAGCCCTCTAAGCACTCCTATAGGATTATATACCACTTGGGATGAGGGAGACACATAAACATATTTTCTCTCATAGCCAAATCTATCTTAAGAGACCAAAAGTTATTCAATGTGAGGCATATCATTTAGTTCACTAGCCCAATCAATGAACTATCTTCATGGACATGTCTATATAGGTAGAGAAAAACCATCAACTCCTATAGTTATATGGGTGAGTCCTATGAACCTCCCAATAGGATTTTATACCACTCAAGACAAGGAAGAAAACTATCTACTCAACATTTATTATTTTTTAGGCTTCTCTTCGTTTCAAGAAGATAATCTTATTTATTCACAACAACAACCATGTGAAGGTGAAATCTCATCTCGTACCACTAACCTACATTAAAATTGTTAATAAAATATTTAAACAAAAATAAACACATAATTACAAAATAATTCAAAATTAAAATACACTAAATCAAATAAGTTAACTTTAGTAATTTGAAATGTCAAACACATTGAATACTAACCTTGTGAAGTTAATCCAACGTACTTTTAGGATCAATTGTGGTTTTAATATTTTCAAAAATCATTTCATACTCAGATTCAAAAACTTTTGTTGTGAGGTTTTCCACTGAATTTAATCATTTAGAAATTTGTAACGATAACCAAATTTCAATAATGAAGCACCACCCTATGTGTTTCGAAGTACTCAAACAACCATTGTTTTAGTTTTTTATGAAATTATCTACGAAGCTAAGATATTGTAACCACCATAAATATAGTGGGATAAACTAGGTCTTCTCCATCCGTGAAATTTGTAATTAATTTTTTTTGCCTCTACACAATGAGACAAGTAGTAGTTTGTTCCCTCATCATTGTCCTCAGGTGCAATTACTTCAAAAACTTGCCCTACATTTAAAATATAATCAATTTTTAAGAATATGTAAGAAAAAAGTAAGATATAACTAATAGTTAAGGCTAAATTTAAATCATAAATAAATTTTAATTGGTTGTACAAGATTTGAAATTTGGTCAAAGTCAATTGATGATGCCATTTCATGATCCCTTAGTGGTTGGAATGAATCACTAGTCTTCATAGGCATTATGGGTCTACAATACCATTCATCAACCCATTATTTTGACAAACATTCATTCCAATCAAATTTCATACAACTCAAATAAAAGCATGCCATATCCCTAGAATAAACAGTCCATGAACTAGAATTTGAGCTTTAAATGGAGTGGAAACACTCAATCCAAGTACTGTACTAAAATATTCATATTTTATCGTATCTTCTTCCTCCATTAACCAAAATAATATTTGCATATGAAAATATTTATCTGGTCTATGAGAAAAAAAATACTTGCACCAAGTCACAATACATGCAACATTGATCAAATTAGCACCATCCTTGTACTTTCACTTATCTTTTTTAAGGACTCTTTTTACACATGCACCTTCACCATCATGTTCTTATTTTATATGTCTAGCCTCAAATAAACTCCAAAAATGTTCAACCTCATTCTTCTTATGCATCTTATTTAACCAGTAAAACATTTGATAATTATTAAATTATCTTACAAAATTATCTAACCAAATGTAGTGGGTATTGAACATGATTTCTCTCACATTTATATTTTTATAAAATATCTCAAAACAGCTTTGGACAAACTCTATAGAATGAAATCATCCATCACTTACATAAAAGTGGTTCTCCCTCAAAATCTTTTTGATGTCCTCCATGACATTAAGTGCATGCTTGAATATAATATGCATGAAAATTCTTACTTGAATTGAATTATAATATTGAGATTGAACCTAGTTTGTATTTTTCATCAAAATTCACAACTGAAACAATGGCCTCAACTGAGAAGTTTTCCTTGAAAAAATTGAATTGATTATCTAACCATTTTTTCTTGTATGTGTCTTGTATATTGGTAGATAACATTCTTATTGATTTCAAACATAAAATCCAATAAAGATACTTGGGTCGTAACCACCTCACATCTCGATGACTCTTTTCCATATTTTAATACATACTTTACACGTATTTTTACTTCTTAAAATCAACTAGTTGCTTTTCAAATTCATGTAAAATATATTCATGTATACAATTGATCATAAGTGACAAACCACCACAAGTGTTATATATTCCTTCTAAATATTATTTGGCAAAAAAAATTGTCCTTCATGTATTTACTCACTATAGAGTATGTTATTACTCTTCTTGCCACATTACTACTTTTTTTTTGAGTTCTATTGCATATTTCATTAAATGCATTTAATATGTTCATTACTATTACATTATTTCTTCATTTCATGTTACTTATTCTTAACCTTAAATTATTCATCATAAGGTGTATTTTTTACGTTTTCATTAATTGAAAAAATAATTGACATCATTTTGTTAACTTTTATTCTTAAATAAGTAGTCTCATACACATAAAGCATAATATAAAATTAATATTCTTGACAATTTATCTTCTATAGGTTCTATTATTCTCCCATCTATTTCAATCAAATACCTTGGTTTTTATTGCACTATACTTAAAGGTGTGGGTTTAGGAGCTACATTTTTTATTAAATTGGATGATGTTAGCACTTCAACCATATAAGGGATATTAGAGTGTTGGTTAACATTAGACCATACAGGTGAAGTGAATTCCTCTTCATTGAGAGAAGAATTAGGGTTATTACATGATGTTGATTATCATCCTGCTCAAAAACTTCAATATATATGGATGTTTCATTATATTGTGTTTCTCTATATGTTTCACCACTTAATGCAAATTTATTAGTTACATGTTCTAAATTTTGAATTCCATCGTTCAACAAAGATTGATTAAGTTATCTTATCTTATTTGAAGACATAGCTAAATTAAATTCTATGGAATTGGGCATGTTATTTTCATTTGAAATACTACTTGGTGGAGAGGAAGTACCTTCACTTTATCCATAAGCTCTTATGGATGCTCTCCTATCTACTTGTATTTTTTTATTTTTCTCTCTCGACTTTGATTTTCTAATTTTTTAGCTCTTTAATTGGTCCTTCGTAACAATGACTTGACCCCATTATTTATCTTTACGTAAATATGTTAAAGTCTAGAATAAAAATAAAAGAATTTATAGTAATTGAGATAAAATAAATGGAGAATTTACAGAGTGTCAGCCGTAAAAACTAGTTCCAATTTTTTAAAATGTAAAAGTAATGAGTGTATTTCATGGGCAAATAGGTAAAATGCATGAACTATAAAGGGCGTGCACCCTTATGAAAATCACACATGCCTTATTTGGGAGTAGTTCCAAATGGAAATTTACATTTACTGACATTTTTTGGGCTTCCAAAATGGGTATGCCCTTTAAATATTTTTATCTTTTGACTTTTTCTCTTTCCCTCCAAAATTGGTTCGGGTTAGGCTTGGGGGGTCCAAACCTAACCTAAAACTTGTCATGGAACAACCCACATATTTTAAAGAAATTTATGAGTCTTTTTTGTCTTTGTCGACACATCTTATTAGACATATTTGTGTGTGTGTGTGTGTGTGTGTGTATGTATACATGTGTGTGTGTGTGTGTGTGTGTGTGTGTGTGTGTGTGTGTGTGTGTGTGTGTGTGTGTGTGTGTGTGTGTGTGTGTGTGTTTGTAGAGGGGAAAATGTAGGTTTTTGAATATATAATTTTTTTAATGTTAAACTATTATTTTTAATTATTACTTAATTTCTACACAACATACCTCATTATGGACTATATGCATATTGTTACAAATATCTTTATAAATTTTTGGTCGTTAATAAAATGTTTATAAAACTTATATCTCACCAATCCACACATCATTGGTTATGCTTTAAAAAATGATTTTTATGAAGTTAAGGTCAAAAAGTTGTGTTCATATATTAGAAAATCAATAAAAAGTATTCTCACCAATCTTTGACATTTCATCTATCCATATATGAAATTTCATATGACAATTCATTCGTTTACTAAAAAAAATGTGTTTATATACATGCAGTCTCCTTATCTTTTCACAAAAAAGTATCAAACCATTGTCATAAATGTATCAATTTCACACACTTTTATCATCTTGGTATTGAAAAAATATATATATTTATAAACCACACTCAAAATGCCATAATTTATATTCTTACGTTATTGTTAAATTATTTTTCCAAGTGTCTCTAAAATTATCTTCAAGTTTAACTATTATTATTTTCAGAAAAAAAGTGGCACTTTAAACCCTCTTTATGCCCCATTATCATGCATCTACCCTCCCCTATTACAACCCCTCAAGTTGTACTTAGAATAATGCAGTAATTTTTTTATCAAGACTAAGTGCAATTCCTTATACAAGTCTAATTTATAAAAGAAGTTCGCAATCCATATAAGTCTAATTTCAAAATAGGAACTCAATTATATATAATATACGACTCACTTATATAAAGAACTGAATTATGTTTACAACTAAAGCGTAGTCAAAATATATTCAATACAGTTCGCTTGGATTTTATACATAATTCTTATATGTATAAGGATCATTTACTTTGAATCCATAAATTTTGACTAAGGCTTTAAGATTCCCTCCTAAGTGCCAAAACATCTTTAACAAATTAAATATTATAGAATTATTTTACTTGGCTTATTCACTATAGAAAACTAGGATATAATCGACTTAGATTTTGAGCATAGTTTATGGATATAATACTCACTCACACACACACACACACACACACACACACACACATATTTCACTCATAGGTTTACGTATATATAAATATACAAAAGTATATATATGCCT
Source organism: Torreya grandis (assembly GCA_037957365.1). NCBI lineage: Eukaryota > Viridiplantae > Streptophyta > Pinopsida > Cupressales > Taxaceae > Torreya > Torreya grandis. Next base: position 201,992 of record JARHVA010001026.1, read on the forward strand.
CTTAACTATAATGTGCAGTCACTGCTATATAAGAGTATATATAGTCACTGCTATATAAGAGTATATACAAAATTAGCTACAATACTACTATTTCCAGCTTCTAACACAGTATTATTTTCAAGGTTGAGCATAATATTATTATCTTTATGATAGCTCAATGAATATAAAAACCATTCTAATCATTTATGGAGATACCACACAATCCATTCATTGGGTTTCTAAATTGAATTGGGATTTCAAATAAAATCATAGCCATGCTTGGAAAATTTATAAAGACCTACAACATTAATCTAAATTTTCTAATATCCCAATAACAATACACTTAGAAAAATAAATACAAAACCAACCTTGTAAGAAATTTCCTGAGAGAAGAATTTATCTCTTCTTGATTTCTCTAACTCTCTCAATTTCGTCTACCTCTTTTATCTCCGTATCTCCTTCAAAAACTTCAAAGACTTTACTTCTTAATTCCTTTCTCCTTCCTATTCTACTGCACCCATCCTCTTTGCATTCCACTTTACTCATAGATCAATGGCGAAGACTAAAGCTAATCCAAATTTGCATGTTGAGTTTGAAATAACCGAACTCTATAGTTAAATGCCAAAATCATGCAATTCTTAATTCAACTCAAAAACTTGAGACAACCAAGAGACTATTCGAGTCCACATTAAGTTATAAAAATATTTTCCACTGAAGCTTCCAAATAATAATCATTTCTTAAAAATCCAACCATTCTTATTCAAAGTTGAATTTATACAAAGACTAGATAAGTATGTTAATTATTTGACAAATTTAATGTTAACTAATACTTTGCAAGTAATTTAGAAATAGATTTATTATTTAAATATTGCAAACATTTAACTAGGATAGTCCACATAGAGAAAATAACATTTTAACTTAGCAAAAGTCTATTTATAAGTTTAAAATGAGGATTGCTTAAGCCATTATCAGCTTTGACCAAACTAGACAATATATTAAATGTTAACATAATAATAATTATGAAACCCATATTTCAAACATTTTGATATTATATTTGTGAATTTTTTTGTCGAATTTGCATATAGATTAATTTTAATGTCTTTAACTATCTTTAAAAAGATGCATTAAAAAATACCACTTACCAATTTGCTAAGTAATAAATTTGCACAAACACAATAATCATAAAGCAATCACCACTCAAAACTAATCTTAAGCTTTAAAATAATGAAATCACTCATTTAAAAACATAAATTGAAATATGATCACTACATAAATACTCAAGCACTCAAAACCATAATAGCTAGCTAACTGCATCAAACAAAAGCATTAATAAGCTATTCTACTTTGGTGTGTAAGTTTGGGTCACTCACAGTTCCTCTGTCATCTCCCAATCGTCCCATATAATCCATCCTCTCTGATGATGCTCTCCCTCATCATGCTCTGAGAGAAGGATATATCCTACATCTAGCTCACAAAAAAATAGGTAGTTAGTCTGAGTCATCATATATATCAACTAATGATACAAAACTAACAAATATGCATCCATAATATATAGAATAAGAAAGTATAGATGTCACATCATGTAAACTAAACAACATATCACTATCCCATTAATCTCAAATTAATGCAATAATAATCAGATGATAACCATATTAATCTATAGATTTAAAGGTTATAAAACATAGGGTGAAATCAGAATGTAACATCCTTCACCCTTAAAATCGATCATCATCCCGATGACATTTATTCATATAATGGTTTAAAATATCAAAAGAGTTAAAAAAAATAAAAACATAATATCCAATACTAAATTATATAAATAAATACATAAATAGCATGTATAACTCATCATAGTCTTTCCAAGTAGCACTAGCCTCAGAGTATTGGTCTCATAAAACCTTACACTATAACACCTCTCTATTATGAAAATGAAGTTTGTGAGTGTCAATTACTCTGATTGGTTCTACCATGACCACCCTAGGATCCATAACCTACAAAGTATTCCAATCCAAAACATGTGGAAGATCAGTTATATATTTTTTAAGATAGGATACATAAAAAATATTATGTAATAGAGCTAGGGTCGGTGGCAATGCAAACCTATATGCTACAAGATTGACCACTTCTAATACTTCAAAATGTTTCACATATCTTGGTGATAGTTTCATTGACTTCCAAAATTTAATCAAGCTCTTTTGCAACTTAACCCATAAGAACACTTTATCACCAATAGAAAACTACCTATCTATCCTTTTCATATCAACATAACTATTATGTTGATCATTATCCTTGGTCAGTATTTACCTGATTAATCTAACTTGATCTTCCATTTCTAAAAGCATCTCAGGACCGAAGACTACCCTATCCTCTAACCATCTTAACTGATTGGTGTCTTGCACCTCCTTCTATATAGTGCCTCAGATGGTGCCATCTTCAAAACTAACTGGTATAAGTTATATGCAAACTCAACTAATGGAATATAATCTTCCCATTTGTATTGTTGATCTATGCAATATATACGTAGAAGATCCTCTAACACCTAATTTGTTTACTCAGTCTGACCATCAGTATCTAGGTAATATGAAGTGCTAAATTTTAGTTGTGTACGCAAAACTGAGTTTAGAGTTATCCAAAACTTGGAAGTCATCTTTGGATCATGATCCAAAATTATCTTCTCTAGAAATCCATGAAACCTATACACTTCCTTTATGAAACTTTTTGTAAGGGTAGGTGCATCATCTATCAAATTTTTTGATATGAAATGAGTCACTTTGGTTAGTTTGTTAACAACTACCAAGATTATATTATGTCTGCTCCATGACATTGGTAAACTTTGGATAAATTCCATACTAATCACCTACCACTTCCACTCTGGTATATCATGTGGACCCAACGATCTAATTGGGTATGCATGTTCATCTTTCACTCACTGACATTGTAGACAATGTGACATAAAATATGTCACATCTTTTTTTATTCCTTTCAAAAAATATAGAGGTTTAAACTCTACCATGAGCTTGGTTATTCCTAGATGTCGTGAATATGGGGCATTGTGTAACTCTTTTCACACTGTACTTGATAGATTCTCTCAATCTGGCACATACATCCTCATGTTAAAACATAGAAGAATGTCATTCTCAAAACTAAAGCCTTTATACCAAGGATTCTTAGCAATCCCAGATAATGTTTTTTTTTATCCGATCATAGTTTTCATCTCCTAGTGAGAACTCCACCACATGATCCCTAAAAGTACTCCTAATAGTAGTTATAGTTTCTATGTACCTTATACAACTCAGAGCGTCAACTATTTTGTTCTTTTTACCTTTGATGTAATTGATATCAAAGTCATAATAGGAAAGAAACTCTAACCAATGTATCTAATGAGCATTCAAATTTGACTATGTAAAAATATATTTGAGTCCCAAGTTATTAGTCTTGAGCTCAAACAGTTTTCCCAAAAAATAATGTTGCCACACTTGCAAAGCATGCACAATTATTACAAGTTTAATATCATGAGGGGCATATTTCACCTCATAAGTTTTTAGTGTCCTTGATTCAAAATCCACTACTGCACCATCCTATTTAAGGACTCCACTTAGACCCTTTCCTGACACATTTGTGATCGCTGAAAACTAACCATTAGGATTGGGAACTCTCAATACTCGTGCTGAAGTAAGTATTCATTTCAATTCCTAAAAAGCTACTTCACACTTCTCTAACCAGACAAACTTTTGGTTCTTCCATTATAAGGATGTAATTGGATTAGCTATCTTAAAGAAAAAATTAAATGAACTTCCTGTAATAGCCTACTAATCTCATAAAACTCCTTACCTCATTCACATTTCTTAGTGCCAGCAACTCCATAATGTATCTTATCTTAGCCAAATCTACAAAAATACCATCTGCAGAAATAATATGCCCTAGATATTGCACTCTCTTGAAAAAATGTGTATCTAAATAACTTGCCATATAACTTGTGCTTCCACAACCATTGTAGAACCAGTTCTAGATGTTGTAGATGTTCCTCTTCATTCTTATAATAAATAAGAATGTCATCTAGAAAGACCAAAACAAAATGATCTAAATAATCTATGAACACATTGTTCATGATATTCATGAATTTTATTGGTGTGTTAGTCAACTCAAAGGGTAAAATTCATGAACTCATATAGGGTAACATCTAGAAAGACTATTGTTCCATGAATTTGATCAAAAAGGTCATCTATACGATGTAGCATATACCTATTTTTAATAATTATCTTATTCAACATTCTATAATTATGTAGATTCAAATAGTACCATCCTTCTTATTCACAAAAACAACTAGTGCACCCCGTGGTGACACATTAGGTCTAATCAATCCCTTTGATAAAAATTCCTAGAGTTGAGCTTTCAATTCAACCAACTCAATGGTTGTCATTCTATATGGTGCCTTAGACTATGATTCTAATCTATGTATGATGTTGATAGAGAAATTGAACTCACATTTAGGAGGTAAATCAATAATTCTTCTGAAAACACATCATGAAAATCTCTAAGAAATGGATAATCCTCAAGAGATGGTTCCTTAGGTTCCTCCATTTCATTTATCTTAATGATAAATGCTTGGCACCCTTTTGCTTGAGCCCTCCTAAATTTCATTGTATAAATTTGCCTAAGCCTTAACTTTTTCTTTTCACCCTGAATTTGTGTCTGGTTTCCAAAATCATCAAGACACTCAACCTTCTTTAAATAACAGTCAACCTTGGCCTTGTGTTTAGTAATCCAATTGACTCCTAGGATCACATCATATGACCCTAGTGGTGATACATACAAATCTACAATAGTTGTAAATTTAGGTAATCCAATTATTGTTTCAACTAGACACTTATCAACCATGACTTTTAAGTCATTCTCATACTGTACCGACTATGCATTTATCATATATATAAATTTTTTAGGAATCTTGCTAATCATTTTAGGAGATATAAAACATTCATTATCCCCTATATCTATAAAAGTAGAAATCGAATGTTCAAACAAAATACCTGATAGCTCTATGGGTGATCTTTGAAATTTGGCTTGTTAATTATCAATTGTTGCATAAATATGTTGTTGAAAATTTCCTTATTGAGAATTAAGACCCTTGTTATTTAACTTGATCTAAGTGCATTCACGAGCATAATGGTCTCTTCCGCAATTGAAATAGTCTCCAGGTGGACCTTGTATGCAATCAAAAATGCATCATGTCTATAAATCAATCTTGACTCAGAGAAGATAGAGCATACCTACATTTATGATTGGGGATACATTTATTAAGTAGGGGCATGACCAATATGGGGATCTGCCAGACCCGATTAGGGGATTACTTGTCACAATACACCATACTAGGAAGGGTTCCAAAGCCTACAGTTTAACACAATCACGTAACAACCCTAAAAGAGTCTTAGATTTAATGTTCACTCTATTCTAATAAATATGAAAGTAAATCTAATCTAGTGCACACCAAAGCTTGTGGTACAAAGTGAGGGTTAGAAACTAAACATACGTAAAAAAAATATACTCACGTCAATGTATACAAAATCTTAATACATAGAAGAAAGATGCATAATTGCATTATCTATCTACTCTTACAAAAGAGAAATAAAGTTAGGAATACTTATCTTGAAGATGAACCCATTGAGCCTCAATATCTCCCTTGGCCAAGGTGTTTTGTAAGAGATTATTTTGGTATGTAAGGATAACAAAGACAAATCAGCTCTATGTTACACAACCTATTTATGCATCCAAAAGACTTCTCCACAAGACATGATCCATATCTCTAAATAAAGTATGGACCCTAAGCTTTATTCTTCAAGTAGAATGGTCAATAAGTAGATGTTCATTTTTACTTATTATTTTTCACTTCTCTTGTTATAAATGGTATAAAATGAACTTGTATATATAGGTAGATCCTGCCCTAAATCCTTTTGAATGTGTCAGTTGTACAGGGTTGACCCAATCAACCTTGTATGTTTTTGGGAAAGAATTCACTAGGTCCTGAGCTAGGTCAGCCAAAGGGTTAATGAAACTCAAAGTGAAAAATACTCCTAAATAGTACAGGGTCGACCTAGTCGACCCTATACAATAATCAAAAGTTGAAAACTATACAAGGTCAACCCAGTCGACTTAGTATAGTCAACTAGTTGAAAGGAGGTCAAGACAAAAAATAAGGAGGATAAATCATGACAAATGACTAGAATGGGTAAGGCTAAGAAGAATAATCTTAGAGTAAATAGTTTTAGGAGATGAGTGTGTAAATGGAAAGTGGTAAAAGGGACAACAATATTACGAAGCACCAATGGTCTACCCACTCCTTTCTCAGTGTACCCCTTAAGACATGCACTCAGAGAGATTGAGACTCAATGGGTTTCTACAAAATACAAAGTGTCAGTAATAAATAAAAGTTAAAAATATTATGTGTATACATATACTCCACTCAAATCTCATCATGTGTCACATAAGTGAAACACATGATGGTGCTTCAGGAAATAGAATATGATAACACACAATGTTGATGCTAAGTAAAGTGCAGTAAGAAGCAAATAAGACAAATGAAAAGATAGAATTTAAAAACACATACATTTACTTAACTTAGTCATGTAAATAAAAAAAGTAGACTGCAAGAGAAAGTGAAGGCATCCAACGTGAAGAACATTAGGTGAACATGTAGAAGTTAGTACAAAAATAACCAAAAATCAATATTTTTAGAATATGGGCATATAATAGTGGAAAATATTCTCTATGCCATCATGAATCCAATGCATTTTATAGTTTTGAAAATAGATGAGTAGAAATAAATATATAGGCAAAAAAATGAATCTACAGGAAAATATTTGAAGAATTTGAATTTTGAAAAGTGTTTTTAAATAGTGGGAAAGACAAGTCATTTTATTATTTTGACTTGGAAATGAGAGAAAAAAGATCTCTAGAGACCAAACGAGATAGGATAGTGAGGAGATGATAGGCTAGACGAGGAGCTCTAGGAACAGCAACGAGTACACTATAGGTATGCAACTATGAATCTATAGTCAATTTTTGAGTATTTTGTTAAATTTAGGGTTTTCTTTTTAAATTAGCATTTCTATATATCAGAATGAAGTCAAATTAGATTTTATAGGTAGGAAAAACCAATTAGGCAAATGGGTTTGGAGGAATTAGGAAGAAAACTATAATAAGGCACTTTTTTTAGGAAAATGCAAGGGGTTGGCAGTAAAAAACAACTGGGTCAACCCAGTCAACCTAATAGACTGAAAATAAGCAAAATCCACATTGTCGACCCAGTAGGTGTGTGATGACCCTTTACATTTTGTAAACTATCAACCTAGTGCAATTTGCCAATTGATCTAAAAAGTCTAGAATGACAATGCATTGCTAGAGAGGGGAAAATAAGAAGGTTAACTTATATTTTTAAGTCAACCAAGCTAAAAATAGAGAAATTTTGATCAAACTAGGTTTACCAAAGAACCAAAATTATATATAAATGTGTGTAAATGTCCGAAAGAAGACTATAATGGCCCGAAGTGACCAAGTAATGGGAAGAAGGACCGAATAGATTAAATATAGTTTAAAATGAATGAATTAAAGTAGTTTAGGCTTGTTTTTTATTAAAATTGTAAAAAGAATGTATTTTGACTATACATGACATGAAGATATAATACATCTTTTGTTGTTTCTTGGTTGTAGGGATGACCCAAGTTTTGGAAATTGGTAGACGTGTCTTAGCTATTGGATCTATTAGAGCATTTGCACGTAGCTGTAAGCCTAGGAAGGATAGTTGACATGTGTAGAATTCCCCTGAACATGGATCTATTAGTCATGTTCCTTAGATGTTGGGAATGATTCACTAACACCTTTAGATGTGAGGTGGATGAGGATGTGGTAGAGGTAGCTATCACTCTAAAGGATGAGCATGCCATCCTAGGGCTACCAATGATAGGAGCATTGATGACTATAGGCATACCAAATAACCTAGAGGAGAGGAGAGCCTTAGACATTTGGGCTACTGGATCAGATACGATATTATCAAGTAGGTGAGTTAGTATGTTTGATGTATATGAATCATAAATTTTAGATATCTAGAAGGTTGTGATATAGTGAGTGTTATGTCACAAGTCAAACAGCAAGGTACCATTATTTGTGGTAGCCCTGAGCAGGATGATCTTAGAAAAGGAGTACTATATGATCTCAGCTCTATCATCTAGGCCCAGCTTGTATATGATCTATAGGAGGTGTTGGTCAAAGGGTAGAAGTTGATGGAACTGATCATATTATTGATGGTTTGGATCTATGAGAGGTTTCTTATGTATCAGCCAACTGGGTTGCCCCATATGGTTGACGATAGGTCACCTTGAGTGTGGAGATGGAGAAAGGGCCAGGTAGTGTGGGTTGTGCCCCACATTCTAACACTATAGTGAGATGTGCAAACATAGTGTGGAAGCCATATGCACACATAGCGACTACATGGTCAAGATGGTATATAGTTTCACTAGCTACAATGAGGACATAGGTGATTGGACACTATACTTAGTGGAGAGAGCCACATCAAGTGGCATAGGTGTGAGGATAGATGGACTTACCTCATCCAGTGGTATCGATATTGATGCTGGAGTAGTGGGTTTGGAATGTGAGAGAGTCATAGGGGAGGAGGAGACTAGGGCCACTAGTTATGAGGTCGACGTTCAAACCACATCATGAGTGACCATAGACTGGTCAAACACAATAGGGAGTAGAGTATAAGGAGAGAGATGCAAAGGTAGTGGCACCAGAGATACCACCACTAGCTCTACAGTAGGATGAGCTACAACCATCGAGGACATGGAATCAACAAAGGTCAGAGGAGCATGAGGATCAGAGACTATCACCATCCCTAATGACCCAATAAGTGATCCAGAGGAGAGATGGATGATAGAGAGGCCACTCAGGTGCAAGCTAAGGTAGACACAAGCCATTATAGCTAGATTTGAGCTAAGCAGGCAACCTATAGAGGACGTTTTAAGAGTTCATGTGGATGGAAACATTGTGCTAGGAGATCACATGGATGGTGAGACCATAGTAGTTGAGACACATACAGGTAATAAAAATGATTAAATTATTTGCTTAAGTTTTTTTTGAAATAAATACTAGAGGTAGATAGATATTATGAGATATGACATTGATCTAATATCTATCTAAGTGTGATTTTATAGGTGTAGCTGAGGATGAAGAGGAGAGATGGGGGTCCTTTTTGAGGGGAGCACTCCATGATGTCCTCAATGAGACTCTGCATCTATATGACCCTACTATATTAGAGGACCTCAGTGTACCATCTTCTCCAAGTCTGGTGAGCTGGTTCAGATTAACAGGGGAGTCAATGAGGAAAATATGATCACAAAGACAAAGGATCCATCCACTAGTAGATATGGGTGCAGGTGATATATGGGCATGGTAGGACCTAGTAGAAGAGAAAGTTGTGCCTCTGGCTACAATGATGCAAATGAGATAGGCACATATGATGATGTAGACTCAGTTAATGCAGGCACATATAGTGATCTAGATCAAGCTGGTGCAGGCATAGGTATAGATAGCACATCTATAGGGATAGGTAAAAGGACTTAGATCTTGAATGGCCTCCTTATAATGTACTATTCGAAAGAGTTAGACCGAGGCCTCAGCAGGCAGTGTGACTAGGCCATGAGATAGAAATGATGGAGCCTAGCTATATAGCTGGAGCATTATATATGGTTATACTTGTTATATCAAAATCCATGAGATGTATAAATATGATGTATCATTTTGGCATATTGATGTTGATTATGTATATTGTCATCATTATGGTTGTGTATGTAGATACTTTGTATATATTATTACTAGCACATGTATTTAGTTTTTGTTGTATATGCTATAAGAAATATATGAGATGTGGTTTCTTTTCTAGCATTATGTAGGACACATGCATGGTTAAAAATAAATAGGCAAAAATCAATAAAAAATGTACTACACACTATTTCAAGTTGAAAAAAATGTAATAACAAGAAAATGACTAAGTATAAAGAACCAAGGAATGGTAAAAAAGAATTTATTCTTAAACTAAAGTGAAAATTTTTTGCACCAAATTAAAACAATTAAAATCATATTAAATCATGTTAGGAAGTATGAAAACAATGTAATAAAATGGAAGGTATGTAAAAGGGAAATATAGTATTAAAACAAATTAATTAAGTCAATCAATCATATTATATCACATTGGGAAGTATAAGATAAAAACAAAATTGGCAAAAGATTGGTCTTAGATTTATCACATTAATTCAAGCTAGGAAGTATGAAAAATTCAATAAAATGGTTGTATTCTTACATGCACTTGGAAAATAAGAAGATAAAAGTGAAAGAGAAATGAATTAAGCATAAAACATACTAAATCAAGCTAGAAAGCATGTTAATGGTATGTAACTTCATAATCAATCACATCTTATCTCTTATTTGACACATGTAATTTTATTTGTGACTTGTATTATTGGAAAATTTTGTGAAGAATGTTAGATCCTATCCATGGTCTTACACTACAACTCATAAAGAGAACACCACTAGGGTGGAAAAATGGAGAAAAATTAGATAACAAAAGATGTGGGTAAAGTGAACTCGGAATTTGACTAAGAAGAGGATATTAGTATGGTGTTAGTGAATGCCAGCAAATCAAAAACACACTAAGCTAACATCTTCATGCCTAGTTACTAGGGTGAGCTTAGTAACAAAAACAAATGACAAACACAACTAAAAATTAATGAATAAAACACAAGAATTCCTTCACCTTCCTTGGATGCTCTAAATGCCTTTGTAGTAGTGGCTTACTTGATTTTGTGCTCATGAAGTCCTTGGCAATGGAAGTTTGTCTACCTCCATCTCTCCTTGGCACTTTTGGCTTGTGGCTTAGCTTGGCTTGAAATCAATTTGGCATGGTAACACTAGTTTTATGAAGCTTTTGGAACCAATCCTGCATTATAACTTTATACAAATTAAGCTTAGAAATGATGTTCATGGCCTCTCTATTTATAGATTTTTGAGAATGTCTAGAATCAACCTGAACCATCAATCCTGAGATTGAGATATGTGGTTGCAAATTAATTCAATTTTTGGAGTTAAGTTTATAATTATCCTCATCATGACATTGGAAGAAGGGGAAATTAAGAGGCATGGAGGGCATTATAGAAGGTATTGATGAGGCATGGTGGGCATGAATCCTAATATTTATGGCATTTATGGCTTAGGATGTCTTCCCAAGAAATGAGGTCACCTGCTGATGTAAATATTCAATATTCATTTCCAAAACAATTTTTTCAACAAGTTTCCATGAAATTATTAATTAGGCCTTGATTTGGGTTAATTAACTCTTAAGCATGTTTAAGCACTTTGTGCACAAATTACTCAAATTGATTAGAATGCCTTGTCATTGATCTAAAATTTGACTGGATTATAATTGGAAGGCAATGCTATATGCATTCGATCCGTTATCTCATTTAGGAAGTTACTGACAATAAATAACAAAGGCACGTGTCTTGTGCAAGAGATTTGATAGGAAAGAGCAATCCAGAGTACCTAAGTGTAAAATTGGCATTTTGACTCGAAATGATCTAATCAAAGTTAGCTAGCCCATAAATTACATTACCTCATTTAGGGATACCCTAACCAAAATTGGCATTTGAATATTTCAATTTCAAATCTTTTAATATGATTTAGTCTTTTTAGGTCAAATTGTGTATTTTAAGTGAAAATTAGCCAAAAGTTTGGTTGGAGGTTATTGGTGGCCAATTTTAGGTGTCTACAGTTTGCCCCTATTTGGGAAGGCATTGCAAGCTATAAGCATAGTAACATCTTCTCAAAGAATGAAAAGGTCATGTATGCCTACAACTACAATGATGATAAGTTAACTATATGATGCCCCTTCGAGGGAATGATTGGCACAAACAGGTTGAGAAACAATCCCTCAATAAGAAGTGAAATGAGGAGACCAAAGAAAGGAAAGATGATGGGGTGAAAACACAATGATATTGAAAAAATAGTCAAAATAATTGAGAATGCAATTGGGATGGTGTATAATGGTTTGCCCAAAGGTGGTTATAAGCATTTTACCCTGATAGTGGCAATGTGGTATGATAACTCAATGATTTTATCGAAGGTGGTTATAATCATTGAGCAGATGAAGTTACCCCAGTTAAGATAGACAAACAAGATAACAACATGCCCCTGTATGGGCAGAAAAAAGGGAAGTGGTGACAACACAATGATTTATCCAAAGGCGGTAATAATCATTGAGAAATGTAGGTGGGATGGTGTATAATGATTTGCCCATATATAGTTATAATCGTTGAGAAATGCAATTAGGATGGTGTACAATGATTTGCCCATAGGCAATTATAATCATTGAACCCCAATTATGGAAAACATGATAAACATGGCCGAGGATTATGATAACTTAACATAGAGGATAATGATGAATTGGAACAACCTAATAGTAGGGAGATGCTCATCCAAACTAATAAAGATTGAAATTATTTCATGTTTAATTACTCTGTTTGGGATATGATTAGGATGGAATCAGGATGTCGGTGTTGAAGAGATGTTGATGTCATCATTACTGAATAGACTTCTTGAATTTGAGATTTATTATAGCATGTGTTAGTAGGCATCATAGTATAACATCATGAGGACTTGGCCAAAATATGCATGAGGACTGACTCCCATAATCTAATACTCAATATAAAATAATGCACCAATTATAGAAACCTTGATGATAATGTTGATGTATGAATATAGATGGATTCAAGCGTAATTATGGGCAAAGAATCACCCAATGAACACACATAAACTAAATCAAGGCAACAGTGCTAAAAGCAAACAAACAGATAGACAAATAAACAAAATAAGTATAGACAAATAAATAAATAAATAAAGCAATAGAAACCATACAAACATTGCCCTTAAAAAATAGGTGATAACTTAACAAACGAATAAAATGAGAGAATAGAAGAAAAGGAAGTGGGTGGCCAAGTTGTCTCCATATGCACTAGGCAAGTGGACGTTGCCTACATAGTTCCATGGATGTAATATCCAATAAAAACTTTGGGCCAAATGCAGTTCTTCCAGAGAATGGAAAGAATGTGATAAGTGATGAAAACAAATAGAATGGAGGTGATAGAAGAAGAAGAATAGTCTTGCAAAATGACAAGTGCATGAGATAAAAAGGCCAAAAAGGATGGGGAAACTAAATGATAAGTGATTTTCTTGTAAATTAATGAGGGTTCTCAGAATCCTTAAGGCAAAGAAGTGGTCAATGTTTTTCTTTTTTCTGATGATTTTTCAAATATTTTTAGAATTATTTTGGAGTATCTCAACTCAATCGAGAATGATGAGACACTAAATTTTTCAAGCTCACAAAACGAATAGAGCATTCAAACTTAGGTTACTCACAAAATGAAGAGAGCATGCAAACTTAAGTTGATCATAAAATGGTGAGAGCATTCAAACTTAGGTTGATTTCAAAATGATGAGAGTGTGGCAAGGGCATGACTGAGCTAACCTCAACACGTATCGAGTGTTGCCTACATAGTCCTAGAGTAGGACCTCAAGTCATTATAGTTCTACCCTACAACGAAGGAATTCGACTAGTGTAGCAATCAATTCAAATAAAATAGGCACAGGTGGTAAAAAAACATAGTATGGCATAGGAAGTGGCAATTTGGTACATCAAGGCTAAAAAAACAAATATTGCCCCTAGTTTTCCCATAGATGGTTATAACTAGGACACAACGACATAGATCAATGGTACTAATTTGCCCAAAAGCAGTTATAATTAGTAGCAATACCAGTGATAAAAAAGGAATAACAAATGAAAGATGTAACTACCAAAACTTTTGTCACACTACTCTAAAATATGCTCTCTATTTGAAGTACTTGAACCAATTGATGAAACTGATTAGATTCATCGATGCTAAAAATATGTGATGAATGGTAAAAACCAAGGTCAACCGAGCTAAGCTCTAGAACACACTGGGTCGATAGGTCAAAGATGTAAAATGGATAAGGATAAGAGGATGGATAAGAATGATATTTGTACAAAGAATAATAGTGATAAAATGGCATAACTGAAATAGCCCTTACAGACAATACACCTTAATGTTCAAGCATAGTACCACTTAAGGTGAATAATATTCATTGGCTCAAGAAGGTCATCTCCATCTGGTGTGGCAAGCTTATATGCTCCTGATCCATAATTTGTAGTAATGATGAAAGGCCCTATCTAGTTTGGTTTGAATTTACCTTTATGCTTCTTCTCAACTATGGTATTCTTTTGGGTTTCTTTAAGAACAACATCACCAAGTTTAAATGTTTTATACTTGACATGCCAATTATAGTGGCATTTGAGTTAGTTCTGATAGCCTGAATATTATTGAGCACAGTTATGTGTTTCTCATCAAGTGGGTCTAGTTCTTATAGGCGAGCTACTCGATAGTCATGATCATCTAGGACATACTTGAAAGATATGCATAGTGAAGGTAACTCGACCTCAATGAGAAGGATGGCTTCAATACCATAAATAAGTGATTATAGAGTGGCTCATGTGGGAGTACAATGATTGGTACAGTATGCCTAAAAGGTAGGGAATATCTATAGGTGTCAATCACGACTGACATCATTAACAATATTTTTGAGAATATTGATAATGGTTTAATTCAATGCTTCAACCTAGCCATTACCTTGAGGGTAATATGCTATAGAAAAATGTTATGTGATGTTATATTTGGTACATCGTTGGTCTACATCCTTGTTCTTGAATGAACCTCCATTATCAAATATAATGTCAGAGGGGATATTGTAATGGCAAATAAGATGGTTGAAGATAAATTTGAAAATTTGATTTCCAGTCACGTAAGTGAGAGGTATAACTTCAATCCACTTAGTGAAATACTTAGTGGTGGTAAGGATATTTTTATGACCATCAGCTGAAATGAGGTTGATCTTTCTAATGAGGTCAATTCCCCAAGTAGTAAATGGCCATGATGTCAACATCATTTTAGAGTTTATGTTGGAGTATGAATTAGATTAGCATGTCGTTGGCATTTGTCACACTTCTTTACATATGCAGCTGCATCTGCATCCATCATAGGCCAATAATAACTAGTATGCAAGAGATTTTTGGATAGGACTGCCCCGCTAAAATAATCTCCACATACTCCTTCATGAACTTTTTTTAACGTTAGTGTAGACTCTACCGAAGTTAAACAATGAAGCAGAGTTCTATCAAAACTATGATGGTAAAGGGTGGATCCAAGTAGAGTATAACAAGTGGAATGATGAATAAAGGCTTTGGTTTGTTTACGAGATAGGTTAAATTGGTAGAACTTGGTCATGAAGGTAGTTATAAATATCTAAGTACCAGATAGAATTAATGCCAACAATATCATAAATCATTGTAATGGTTGACATTTCATGAGCTAGTGCAAACAAATTGTCAACAAGAAACTGATATTCTCTAGCTTTGTCTATTTGTTGAATCAGAGAGCTGATAGTAGCCATGACATCTACAGTTCTATTATTACCCCTTGGTATATGCTCAAATTGGATATTTTCAATTTTTTGCTTTAGGGTATCGACCATAGCCTTATATGAAACCAACTTGTCATCTTTGGTCTGAAAATGGTCTATGACTTGATTGATGATTAATTAAGAATCACCATGAACCTTTAGATGAGATATATTCCATTATACTGCCTATTGAAGTCTTGTGATAAGTGCTTCATATTCGGTCATATTTTTTGTACAAGGAAAACTGATTCTAAATGATTTAAGGATTAGATCCCCTTGTGGTGTAATAAATGAGAGACCTACCCCTGATCCATGTGCAGTAAATGAACCATAAAAATATAGCTTTCAGGATTGCTCCTCAAGGGGTGTGTCAATGATGGTCATTATGGATTCATCATGAAATTAAAATGTGAGTGGTTGTGTGTCTATAAGGGGTGCTTCAGCAAGTTGATCTACAAGAAATTGTCCTTTGATTGCCTTTTGATTGACATACTCTATGTCAAACTCACTAAGAAGCATGATCTATTTGGCCATTCTACCTTGTAAAGTTGTTTTAGATAGTAGATACTTGAGTGGATCTACTTTTGAAATGACTATGGTTTTATTATTCAACATGTAATGACGTATTTTCTAAGTTGTGAAGACCATGGCCAAATAAACTTTTTCAACAGGTGTATAGTTATATTCATATGCAACCAAGGTACGATTGAGGTAGTATACAACATGTTCTTTTCCATTGTCATCATGTTGAGCCAAGAGTGCCCCTAGGGCATTATCGGTAGCTAATAAATATAACAAAAATGGCTTTCTCAGCATAGGAAGTAATAAAATAGGTGGATTAATGAGATAGTCTTTGAGTTGTTAAAAAGTTGTTTGACAGTGATAATCCCAGTGAAATACAACTCCCTTCTTCAAAAAATATGTGTAAATAGATAACACTTGTCTGTTAACTAAGAGATGAAGTGTCAAATTGATTGAATCTTACCCTGTAAACTATGAAGTTGCTTCAAATTGGTTGGTGGCAGCATCTCAATTATAACATGGACTTTAACTAGATCGACTGCAATGCCTCTACGAGACATGATGAAGCCAAGTAATTTGCCTAAAGTTACACCAAATAGATATTTCTTTAAATTGAGTTTGACTTTGTACTCCCGTAATCTTTCAAATATCTTACATAGCACTATTGGATGGTCGGCCCTAGTCTTGGATTTTCTTAATATGTCATCGACATAGTCTTCAAGGATATCATGCATCATATCATGGAATATGATAGTCATGGCCCTTTGATATGTAGCTACAGCATTCTTAAATCCAAATGTCATTACCTGATAACAAAATGTTGCCCATGGAGTGGTGAACACTATTTTATGTTGGTCTTCTGGTGTTATTCTAATCTAGTTATATCCTAAAAATCCATCCATGAGTGAAAGTATTTCATAACCTACCATGGAGTCAATGATCATGTCAATATTAGGTAATGGAAAGTCATCCTTAGGATAAGTTTTGTTGATGTCTCAAAAATAAGTACATATTCTGATTCCTTCAAGATTTTTACTAATAGGTACATCCATTTTGAGTAGTCAATGGATCAGATACATCCTACTTTTAAGATTTTTTTCAACTCTTTATTTATGAAGACAACAATGTGAAGATGCATCTTATGTAGCTTTTGTTTTATCAGTTTGGCATCAGCATTGATCACAAGTTGGTGCAAAACCAAAATGGGGTCCAAACCTGGTATATTAGAATAAGCCCATGCAAATATATCTACAAATTCTTTCAATAGAGCTATAAAGACTTCATATTCCTCCTCAGTGAGGGACGCACCTAATTTTATCTATTTTGGGTCTGATGGAGTCCTGATGTTTACCTTTATTGTATCTTCGACCAGAAGGGTCAAATCATCTTCTAGAATAGTAGGCAATGACTTGAACTATTAGACTATGTCAAGGTCCTCTGCTAGGACTTGCTCTTCAACTTCTCCTAGGCATGATGAATCTGAGTCCCCTAATGGGAGATCTAGCCATGTGATAAAAATAGTCAAAAAATCTTGAAGAATTTGATCAAATACTTTTTGTTGCTCAAGACTAAACTTGGATCCATAGGCAAGTTCATCATTGGTGGTCTCCTAGTATATATTTGAAGAATAATGAACACTCACATCTAAATGTGTTTGAAATGAGTTTTCACCACTAGACTGGTCTTTATCTTTACTTTTTCCTTGGTCAGAAAGTGCCTCAAATAGGTTTTCACTTGGTGACCTCAATGTTTTACTTATTTATTTTTGGCTAAGGGTGTTCACCCGCTCTCCAAAATAGGCTTTAGGATCTAATGTAATTGATAATCCTGACTTGTGATTTCCCAATGGAATGTTGACTCTAAGGCCTAATAAGTCACAGAATGCCTCATCATTTTGAAATCCATCAATCAGCATATTGGATTCTTATTGGTCCCAATCTATCAGTTGGGGATAATATAATGGCAATGGGTTGCAATGAATGATCAAGATAAGGGTATAAATGTCATTATTATAAAACATGTTGGTTTCAGCTAGGTCATTAAAGGTGAGGCTATGATCAGACTCTACTTCACTCTTAGCATCATCATCACTAGTTGCTAGTAATGGAGTTTGAATAAGATATGTGGGGTCACTCTTAAGCGCTTTAAATACAAGTCCATAAGATATTTGATACTTAGTCATGGAAATTGGTTCCAACGTTCTTTGTCGATTCAGTATGAGGCCTCTTCTTTCATAATCTTGACTTTCCATGATCTTAATGGGAATAAGATACTTTGCACTTTTATAACAATCAGCCTAGTTGTCATTGTACAATCATGATCCATCCCCTTCTAGAGGGTCTAGTTCTAACATGATACAAACATGATAGGTCCTTTATTTTTGTTCTTTCATTACCAATGTATGTGTGGGGTGAATTTCAGTCGCCCAAAGGTCTTCGAATTCTAAGGAATATTGGCAATATGAAAGGTATCATAAGTCACATACTCACCTGATCCATTATCTAAAATGGTGAAATGATTGGAATCTTTAGGAGGTGGCATGTGGGAAAGGGAATCTAAGGTATTAGGATCTATTAAATTATCCTATGGAGGATCAATAAATATGGTATTTCCTTTATCCTGCTTGAAACTTGGATTCATGTCATACTAGTAATTGTAACTTTGAAACTTGGCCTCAATATGTTTGCAATGTTCATATGGGTGTAAATCTATTGAAATATTTACTTCCATCCTTGAATGGGAGAAATTGATGCATTGATGTAGTGTTGATGGGACTGCACGAATCTCACGTAACCAAAGCCTACCCAGAAGCATATTATATGACAACTCAAGATCAAGCACATGGTAAAGTGTATCATGGGTCAAAGGCCCAATGATAACTGGCAAGTTAATTGTGCCTTGTGATTCTCTTTCTTGATCATTGTAAGCCTTGATGGCTATCATTTCCAGTTGGATATCTGCCATTATGTACCTAAGAAGCTTGATGAGCATTAGAGACACTATGTTGAGGCCTGATCCATTTTCTATAAGAAGATGTTTCACTTTGTGTTGCTTTATATAAACCTCTATGTACAATGGATTATTATGGAATGGGTCAAGGAAAGGCATATCACTTTGGTTGAATGTGACTTGTTGGGTTAGAGCCAGGTGTCCAACCAAAGCTTGAAATTTATCAAGGGATATGTCACTAAAATAGTGGATTGGGTCAAAAACTCTTTCAAGATGTTCTTGTGGATAATTGATGTTCACAAAAAATCTAAAATAGAAATTTATGTTGGTGTCTTCTGCAATTGTTCCATAATATCAAACTTCTGGGCTTGGTTAGTAGTGAATGGTTTATTCTGAGGCTGAACTATTGGTTGGATGACAGGCAAAGTGGTGGATGGTTATGGGTCTAGGATAGTAATCTTTGACCTCTGATTTGTGATTGCACAATCAAGATTAGATACTAGACCATAATTACTAAAAAATATTGGGAATGATGTGGGACCAGATAAGACAAGTCTCAATTGTTGGTGCACTTGTATGTGGTCACGTGGCAAGGGCAAGTTGTCGATGTAAGGTCCAAAAGTGGAAGTCTCAATTTGTTGGTTTACTTGTGTGTTATCCCAAGTCAAAGAAGGATTATCCATGTAATGTGGTTGAGTGTTATTATTTAGTAATGGTCTAGATTAAATTAACGCTCGGTCTAGGATTAATGGAGATGGTATTAACGCTACCCCATACAATATGACCTACAATCATGTTGTAGTCATGTGTAACTACATGGTAGGTTTGTTGGTTGTTACCATTTTGACCTTAGTTTTGTCTATTGTTCTAACATTGTAGGTTATGTTGTTGATTCTGATGATTCTATTGATTCAACCTTTGATTTTGATACTGTTGATTTTATTGTTACACTGATCAGTGTTATTGTTACTGATTATTTTGCTGCTATTGATTGTTATGTCGAAGAAAGAGGTTTTGATAAATCCTAAAAGTTTGATTGGAAGTGGAAGCACCATTTTCCAATGTTATCTCCCCATTCTCCAACATATTCTTGATCAAATGCTTGATCTGCACACATTTTCATAGATTATGCTCATTGATCCAATGATACTCATAGAATTCATTTTCATGGTACCAATCAGGATAAGGAATGCCTTGCAGATAATACTTTGGTATAGGCCAACTAATAGATTTACAGTGGCAAGTTTGTGAAATATGAACTCAATAGGCTCTCCTAGGTCACTAAAGACATGACATGCAGGGATGGTTCTCCTTGGAAGAGGGGTTTGCAATGGTAAAGGTTACTATATTTGTTACATGGGTCTTGGTTGTTGTACTTACGATATTGGTTGGAGAGGTCATTGGGTAGGAGTGAGCTAAAAAGGTGGTGTAGATGATGTTTGCACCATTTGGACATGATGTGACTCTATTACTCCATTATCCACAACATTCTTATTATAGTTTAATTGCTTTGGTCTATCTTGGTTATTGGCCTATGTTAGTTGTGACGCTTGCGCTTGAATTGGATGTTGGCTTTGGCAACTTCCTTGATTGGTACCTTGATTCTGATTAGTCGATGTAAGCTTCATGATCTCTTTATTAATAAGATCTCACTCAATCAACAAGCCTTTGTCAATGATCTCCTTAAAAGTATGTGCACATTATAGTTCCAGATGATAAGCTATCTCACTATGCAAATTTTTAGGAAACACAGTGGCTAATTATTTATCTAGTAAACTGTGAGTGAATCAACTTACAAGGGCTCTCCATCACTGTAGATAACTTGTAAAATTCTCACCAGCTTTTTGCTTTGCTTGTGTTAAGTCCACTAATGAAATCTCATGTTCGATACTATAGGAAAAATGTTGCACAAACTTATCAGAAAGATCATCAAAATTTGTTATTAAATTCTTGGGCAACTTTAAAAACCACTCCAAGGCTTGTCCATCCAAGCTCCTTGGAAACAAAAAGAAAAAATATATTTATTATTATATGCTATTGGTTGACATGCGACAAAGAATTTGGTTAAATAAGCCTTAGGGTCACCTTTCCCTTTGCATTTATCAAATTTTGATGGTTCGTATCCTAAATAAAATTGTATCTAAAATACTCCATGTTGAATGGATAAGAACACATGCCATCCAACTTAAACTTGTTAGTTTGTTTCTCAGCCTGAATGGCAACAATTGCATCATTTATCTGTTGCAATTCTTGGGATAGGAAACTGACAAGAATATTGGTTTGAGGGAGATTACTGATTTGGGTAGATGATTGGGAGGTCACAAGTGGGACACTTTGACCAAGGCATGATGGAGATACTTGCTGGGGTATATTGGTTTGGCTAGGAAATGGACCAAAAATATGCATACGTGGATTAGGATGTACTTAGAAGTGTACATTTGGTTGCACGATATTCTAGTTTGGGTTGGCGATAAAGGTTTGACTTTGAATATTTTATAGTTGAAATGGAGGGATATAACTATACTATGCCTACTATGGTTGAAAAGGGACATGTTGTCGACTAATCAAACCTTGTTGTTGAGTGAGAACTTGTGGACCAAGACCCTGTCTCAAAACTTGTGGCACATTTGAACCAATTATTGTCTAACATGTACTTGAGAAACATGAGAGCCTCCTTATTTTATGAATCCTTGTGGGAAAGTGAAAGCAGGTTGAAGATTCAGCATCTGTTGCTAGCCAATATTTATACATTGCTAACTAGTCATTGTTTGGTTTTGGATTGGTACACTAGTCTGTGACTGAAGAGGTATGTTTATCATTACCTGGTGAGGTAGAACATTAGTTGCCCCTAATTGAAGTGGCAATGTATTTGTCCTCTATTGCATTGGTACACTAGATTGTGCTTGTTGTTATGGAATACTACTTGTTACTTTTTAAAGAGTAGAATTCATCACATTTTATTGTTGAGGTGTGACATTGGTTATTGTTTGACTACCTAATCTCATAGGTTGTACACTTAAGGAAGCAACCAGTTGAGGTTGAGATGTACAAACTCCTACTCCCTGATATAATGATCCACTCATGGTATTAACTACAGGCACATGTTTTTGGCTAATTATTTGTGCATTAATACCACTTTGATTGGGATTGGACATTGTTCGTACACTGTCCACTATATTTTGCTCATTATTCTATGTAGAATCAGAAGACACTTCTTTAATAATGGGAATATGCATCAAGTTGTCTATCGAAGTGGTTTTCATGAATTGGTCTGAACTCTGATTCTCTTGACTAGTTAACTCTATCAAAACTCTTGTTGAAGGAATTAGGTCAATAAGAGGCTTAATCACCATGTTCATCTGATTGAAATTACATGCTAGATTCAGGTAGGTTTGATATGTTATCTGCATTTGGTTAAAGTCATCTTCCATGATGTTTTTACCTCTTTTAGGTAGATTAGGGTCCTAATATGTTGTTTGGACTAAAGCCAAAGGATTGCTAGAAGAAGCCTGTTGATCATAAATTATGTTATGGGGCACTCTTACTAGGCTTGGTAAATTTTAATGGAAGAAGTCTGTTGGAAACTTGGCCCCTACCTCTATGGCTCTAACCAAAATCTCATCTTTGTTATCTAACAGATGTTGCTCAAACAAAAATGGATCATACATGGAAGCCATATTAGTATAATATGACTGTTGAATAACTGGCTCATCCAGTGTGGGTATTATAGCTAGGTATTGTGTAGTTTGTTCTTGGTCTTGTTCTGAATAAGGTGGTGTGTTAACCAACTAGTTAGCTAAGGGAGCTTGGCTTTGCACCCCTAATTGAGTATTATAAGAGGGATAAGAATCCATCTCATAAAGAATATTATCTGCGTAGGGCTCTTGAACCATTTATGTCTACCCAACCACATTACTAATCTCTGGATTGTACATGAGTCCACTACGAGTATAGGAATACGCATTAGGGTCCATAGTCAATGCCTTTGTGATAAAAAGGTCAAAGAATTCCATAAACTCTAAAAAGGACAATGTCTAAAATAGATGATGTTCAAACTTGGTCTAGATTCATCAAAAGGATCAAAAGGTTTATGCAAAGATTTAGTGAAGAAATAATCTAGTGTTAAATATCCAATGTCTCACTATTCACATAAAGATGAGCAAGTAAATAGGCCAAAAAGTGAAATGCCAAATTCTAAGGTTGAAATGTTTCAAATTAGTCTAATCTAGAGAATTAAAAGTTGATAGGTCTTTCAACCAAATGTGACGTCAAAATCTAGGCTCAAACAAGGCATGTGCTAAGACTCTTGGTCAAACGACGTCAAAAGCTAGACTTTAAAATAGATGAAAGTTTTAATCTAATGGATTTGAAACACTTCTAACAAACACTAGGCATTTGATTCTTGGACATGAACTCGATCAACTAGGTATAAGGTATGAAACAAAAGGCACTTTAGAGATAGTTTATTTTCTCACAAATAATGGTATAAAACTTGGTTTTTTTGACAAATAAGCTAGACAAAAGTGAATGGTATAACTGTACTTAGACAATCAAAAAAGTATAAGTAGATTGGTTTTAAAATGTAAGAACAAATTTTAACTCTATGCAAGAAGGTCTATGAAACAATATTTGAAATGTTTTTGGCAGCATAAAGACGCTACATTACCCAAAAGGTGTGGCTAAATGTTTCTTTCAAAAACTCTCTAAGGCAAAGATAGTTTCCCATAATTTTGACAGCATAACACCACTTTTTTTTACTTAAAATATTGTGATGCATAAACTCAAAGTGCAAGTGTTTAGCACAAAATGGCTTAAGTCTATCAAGTGGTGATAATGATCTTGAGTCTAAAATGGCCTTTAACCAAAATGGAAAATTGAACCTAAATTCCCTCAAGTTTAGTGCAAATGGCAAATCCACTTAGCACATCAACCCTATGAACTTATAAAGGGACAATTTTGAATTTAGATTATAAATGGACTTAAACAACTTTGGCAAAGGTTTAGACTCAATTGGGTAGCATAACTAGCCAAAGTGGATGATATGACTCCCAAGTTTTGATGGACTTTGAATCAAGACAAATTTGATGACCTAACATGGGTAGCATAATGCCTCTTTGTTCAAAGAAAAATGAGGGCCATGTGTTTGGTTTGAATTTTTTGTCTACACCAATTTTTGACTCCAAACAAGACTTTAATCTAGGACAAAACTCAACTGATTAATCACTCTTAAACTGTAAACTGACAAGGTTTCTTGGTATTGTTGGAATATGTCAATATACATCATTTGAGAGGATTTTAAGTGTTCATCTAAAAGTAAATGTGCATTATATAGTAGGCTTTTTACACCCCCTTCTCTCAAATGACAGTATTGTGACATGGACCTTAAAGCACACCTTGCACCAACAATACTTATGTGGCAAGTGGGGATTTGTCTAAGATCTACAAGTTTTTGAACATTCTATGGGAATCAATTACACATTGACTTTCACATCAAATGATGTAAAATAAAAACATAGATTTTGGGTCCGTCTCACTTGGTTTATTGCAAAAAGGTCTAGTCCTTTTTACAACCACTACATCCTGTTGTTCGCTCAGTGTAGTGTGATGTCCAAAGTGTCACTACATCCCATGTACAAATCCAACTAGGATCCAAATGAAGTCAATGCCAAAAAGTGAAACCCTGGGTCAAAGCTTCCCTAAAGAACTCACATGAGGTGATGAAGTCCCCCTATCAAGCCAAGTTTATATAAAAATTAAAAAAACATGAAATAGAAAGACTTTAGGGTCGTTTTCAAGGTCACCCAAACTTTGATGAGTTTTTGAAGAGTGCTTTAGACAACATTCTTTCTATGCCTTGGAATAGGTAATTTACAATAGGAATGGCGATTTTGATTCCAAGGGTTCCCTAAAGAGGACAAATGAAAGAACATACATGCAACATCCCTCTTTTTGCCAAACAAAATCTAACTTAAACAACTAAATAAATACAAAAAACTTGGAAAGGTGAGTTCATTTTTAAGCTCAAATGAAAAATGAGGTGGTATTCATTTGACCCCTTGGTATTAGTTGTAACTTTGAAAACTAATGCTAAAAATACTTACTTAAGTACCTTAAATGTTACTTCAAGCACCAAAATAATGTTCCTAATTCATTTTTAAGCATGCTGATCTAAACATGTTTTTAACAAATGTCAAGCTTGGTCCTATAATAAAAACGTTAGCATGTCCTTTAACCTTGAAGCTATTTTGGGTTTGAAATAATGAAATTCAAAAAAAGAGCTCTTGGGTTTGTGTTTTAAGAAAAACACAGTGACCGACATCAGTTCTATAACCAATGATGGTTACACTTACTAACCGACGATGGTTATCTAATCGACATCAATTATACCAATAGTGATTGATGACAGCTATGCCGATTGATGATGATTTTACTAACCAATGTAAGTTATTGTGTAAATTTGTGACAAAAAAAATGACAAAATAAAGTTAGAAAATCAAATTGCAAGAGTTTTAATGATCCAAATGAAGATTTTAAAGTTACAGAATGATCTTCTTTATGTGTGGGATGCATTTGATCCCATCGAGCGTGCCATTATGTGAACTAAGAATTTGATTAAGAAGAGGAGATTAGTATGGTGTTAGTGAATGAAACCAAATCAAAAACACACTAAGCTAACATCTTCATGCCTAGTTACTAGGGTGAGCTTAATCATAAAAACAAATGACAAACACAATTTAAAAGTAAGGAATAGAACATAAGAATTCTTTCACCTTCCTTGGATGCTCCAAATGTCTTTGTAGTAGTGCCTTGCTCGATTTTCTACTCATGAATTCCTTGGCAATGAAAGCTTGTCTACCTCCATCTCTCCTTAGCACCTTTGGCTTGTGGCTTGGCTTGGCTTGGAATCAATTTGGCATGGTAACACTAGTTTCATGAAGCTTTTGGAACCAATCCTGGATTATAACATTATACAAATTAATCTTAGAAATGATGTTCATGGCCTCTCTATTTATAGATTTTTGAGAATGTCTAGAATCAACCTGAACCATCAATCCTGAGATTGAGATATGTGGTTGAGGATTAATTCAATTTTTAGAATTAAGTTTATTATTATCTTCATCATGACATTGGAAGAAGGGACAATTAAAAGGCATGGAAGGCATCATGGAAGGTATTGATTAGGCATGGAGGGCATGAATCTTGATATTTGTGACATTTATGGCCTAGGGATGTTTTCCCAAGAAATGAGGTCACTTGATGATGCAGATATTCAATATTCATTTCTAAAACAAAGTTTTTAACTGTTGGGATCGTACAACAAACTTGATTAATTTTATGTAAGCAACTAAACACGAAATTAAACCAGAATAATAAGTAACTAGAATCAGAAACAACAAAGAATAAGAGATACAAGAAACCACCCTGAAAACTTGTATTAAACTCTTCCAAAAGGAAATACAATGAAGAAATCTCTCTTTCTTCTCACACCTCTCAGAAGTACATATCTCTTTTCCTCAAGAGTTTTCTCTCTCAATTACAATCAATTCCAACAACCTGGATTAATTCACATATACAATAAATGTCTTGTACTATTCTAATAAGCTATGAAGATCTAATCCTATTATATAATATTAGGAATCATGAGAATGCATTCTCCACCGTTAGATATACCTCTTAATCAAGGGTTCAAATCAGTCCTGCCAAAAATAGAAATGTAGACTCAATACCAACAGTTAATCTAATCATGCAAACAATTTGTTCATTCATGAAAATAGACTTTCTAGACGCACAGGTGACTGACGTTGGTCCCTGTCTGTCTGCACATGACCGACGTCGGCCGATCCATAACTGATGTTGACAGCTCCCAGTCGACCCCTAACTGACGTCAGTCGCTCCTGACCGACGTCGGTGACTGTGTAACTCCAACAACCTACAATTTACTCATTTGGTGAAGCTTTTAGCTCCACAACTCAACAATCTCCCACTTGGAGATAAACAGCTGCACCAGTACCTGTACAGCAACATCTTCTAGCTTCTCCATCTTCAAACTCAATCTTGAAGACCAACAAAAGTTGAATGAAGATTCAACTTCTCCTTTGTTACCAACTTGGTTGACATATCAATAGGGTTCTTATCTATATGGATCTTTTTCAGCTTCAACTCACCATCCTCCAATACTTGTCTAATGAAGTGGTACCTAAGTTGTATATGTTTGGTTCTTGAATGAAAGGCTAAATTTTTTGCCAAATGAATTGCACTTTGACTACACTGTATAATCTGCAACTCTCTTGCTTTTTTTCAAACTCTTCCATGAACCATGTCATCCATATCATCTCTTTGCTAGCCTCTGTGACTGCAATGTATTCTGCCTCTATAGTAGACAAGGCAACAACCTTCTACAACTTTAAAATTCAGCTAACCGCCATTCCACCAACAGTGAACACATATCCTGTGGTGCTTCTCCTGCCATCCAAGTCACCTGCCATATCTAAATCTACATAACCATGTAGAGAAGTGTTTGACCCTCCATAGCATAAATGCTTACTATTGGTCCCTCTCAGATATCTGAGAATCCATTGAACTGCTTTCCAGTGTTCCTTCCTTGGATTGGCCATAAACTTACTGACAACTCCCACTGCTTGGGCAATATCAGGCCTAGTACATACCATTGCATACATTAAGCTCCCAACTGCGGAAGCATATGGAACTCTACTCATGTACTCTACCTCATCATGTAAATTAAGACACTGTTCTTTACTCAACTTGAAGTGTCCAGGCATAGGTGTACTTACCGGTTTTGCATCCTGCATATTAAACCTCTCCAACACCTTGTTCACATAATCCTCTTGAGACAAAATCAAACTGTGATTTTTTATGTCTCTCTTAATACTCATGCCAAGGATTTTTTTTATTGCTCCCAAATCCTTCATGGCAAATGTGTGAGCTAATTTCACCTTAAGCTCAAAAATATCTTGCATGTGTGAACCTTTAACAAGCATATCATCTACATACAGCAACAGGATAATATATCTACCATTATCCAATCTCTTAAAATACACACAATGGTCAGATTGACATCTACAAAAGCCATGCTCTGTCATAAACCTGTCAAATCTCAAATACCATTGTCTTGGAGCTTGCTTAAGACCATACAAGCTTTTCTTCAATCTGCACACAAGTTTCTCCTTACCTTTGACCTCAAATCCTTCCAGCTGTTCCATATATATTTCTTCATCCAAATCTCCATGAAGAAACGTTGTCTTAACATCAAGCTACTCAAGATGCAAATCCTCAATAGCAACTAAAGACAATACAGTTCGAATAGAAGTCATCTTAACTACAGGAGAAAAAAATTCACCAAAGTCAATACCTGGTTTCTGTGCAAATTCTTTTACTACCAACCTGGCCTTATGTCTCATTTGTCCATTCTCACCTTCCTTTAGCCTGTAAACCCATATGTTTTTCAGTGTCTTCTTTCCTGCTGGCAACTCAACCAACTCCCACATTTGGTTCTCTTTCAAGGAATCAATTTCCTCATTCATGCCAAGCTTCCACTAATTTCAAGATTCTACCTGTACTGCCTCATCAAAACTCTCTGGTTCTCCACTATCAATGAGCAATAAGTAGAATAATGAAGGGGAATATCGAATTGGAGGTTTACTTACCCTTTTTGACCTCTTTATGGGCGTTTGAGACTCAAACACAGCTTGTTGTCTGCCCAAATTCTCTATCAGTGATCGATCTCGGTCATCTTCAGGTCTGTACCTGACCACCATCGATTTCTATCGACCGACATCGGTTCCTGTCTGATCGACGTCGGTTCCTTTCCGACCAACGTCAATTCCTGCCTAACCGACGTCGGTGTCTGTGTTTTCCTGAAAGTGATTACTTCTACCCATGAGCTCATTTTGGATCATCACCTCATCCAAATCAACATTGCTATGCTCAAAATTCTTCAACTTCTTGAGCTGATCACTGTACATCACCTTCTCATTGAAAACAACATCACGGCTTCTAATAAATTTGTTAGTTCCTAAATTCCAAAACCAAAATCTGAAATCTCCAGAGCCATAACCAATAAAAGTGCACCTCATAAAGTTAGCATCCAGCTTCTTTCTATTTTCCTTATCAACGTGCACAAAAGCTTCAGAACCAAAAACTCTGAGAAATAAAAGATCTAATTTTTTACCTATCCAAGCCTCTTCTGAAATTCCACCATCCAGAGTAGTAGAGGGTCCTCTGTTAATCAAGTAAACTGTAGTGTCTACAGCTTCTGCCCAAAACTGTAAGGGTAAACCAGAATGCAACCTCATACTCCGTGCACGCTCCAATATTGTTATGTTCATCCTTTTAGCAACTCCATTTTGCTGAGGTGTCCTTAGAACCATCCTTTGCCTGTGTATTCCATTCATTGAACAGTAATTATTAAACTTATAGCTGCAATACTCACCACCATTGTCAGATCTAAGGCACTTCAATCTCATGCCTATTTCATTCTCAACTAAAGTTTTTCATTTCTTAAAAGTGTCAAAAACATCAGATTTCTTCCTTATGCAATAAACCCATACCTTTCTTGTAGCATCATCAATGAAAGAAACATAATACTGTGATCCTCCAATAGAAGCTACCTAAGCTGGTCCCCACACGTCTGTGTGAACAAGTTCTAACTTGTGCTTCTTCTTTGTTGACCTAGTCTTGAGAAATCTCACTCTCTTATGTTTTTCAAAAATACAATGCTCACAGAAATCTAGATCTATGCTTTTCAAATTTGAAAGCTTACCTTTTGACTTAAGAATAGACATTCCTTTCTCACTCATGTGGCCAAGCCTCTGGTGCCACAACTTTGCATCTACATCTGAAGTAGATAATACAAAAGGAGAATTATTAGTAATACAATTACATAAATAGAGAGTACCTACTCTCTTACCTCTGGCTAATACAAGTGCACCCTTGGAAACTTTCCAAGATTCAACTGTGAGAGTTACTGTACAACCCTCATCCCTTAATTTTCTTGCAGAAATTAGATTCCTCTTCATGATGGGTACATGTATGACATCTTTCAACACCCATGTGTTGCCATTCTGCAATTTCAGCTGCACTTTTCCTTTGCTAACTATTTTATAAGGCTCATCATCCCCTAAATAAACTATTCCAAAATCTCCATGGACATAGTCACTAAAATATTCTCTATTTGGGGTTGCATGGAAAGAGGCACCAGAATCTAAAACTCAAGATTCTATATTATTATGCAAAAACAATATAAGAGCATCTTGTTAAGTTGTGGAGCTAAAAGCTTCACCAAGGAGCTAATCAGGGAGTTACTAGGTTCAGACAGTAATCGACGTCAGCAATACGGCCGACGTCAGTTAGGCAGGGACCAAAGATCGGCCGACGTTGGTCAGGAGCAGACTGACAGCAACCGACGTCGGTCACCTGTGCATGTGCATGCTTCTGCATGTGTTTCCCAGAACGCGTTTCCAGAATTAGGCTCATCTAATTTAAGTGGTCCGAGAGTGTTTGCATGTTGAAGGCTAATTTAAGTCTTGAGTCTGTGTTTCTAATTATTGTAATTAGAAGTCTAATTATTGTATGCATGGGATCCTATTTAAGAGACCCATGGGCATGTATTGTAATTAAGGCAAGTAAAGCATTGAAGCAAGAAAGCAAGGTCAAGGAGATCTGCAAGGTGTAAGGTCAAGGAGATCAGCTGAAGCTATCAAGGAGGGGATAACAACTCAGGTTGTTGAGTTAGTTGTGGTTGAGCAAGAGAGAGAGAGGGAAGAAGTCCTTGAGGTGTGGCAAGCCTTAGAGGTGGAAGAAGAAGTGGCATCTTCTTTATTGTATTTTCTTCTGAAGATTATTTAATACAAGATTGTGTATTGTCTCTCAAATTCTTTGATGTTTCAAGTTTCTAGTTACTTAATCATTATGGTATAATTCCATGTTTAATTGCTTATAAGAAAAGTAATCAATTGTGCTTCCACGGGTTCCTAACAGTTGGTGTCAGAGCTAAGGTTGTAGGGAGCAGGTTATTGTTTGATTACAGGTCATTCTCAAGGGTTTCTGATTGAGTGGGAGTATAGCAATGGCAGAAGAAAGTAGACTACGAATGGAGAAGTTTAACGGCAAGAATTATCAACATTGGAGGATGCAGATAGAAGATTATCTGTATCAGAAAGATTTGTACTTACCGTTGGGTGGGGTTGATTGCAAGCCCAAAAATATGAAGGATGAAGAATGGGAGGTTCTTGATTGGAAGGCTCTGGGATTTATAAGGTTGAGCCTTGCATCATCTGTGATTTCTAACTTATCATAGGCCAAGACAATGGTAGAGTTGATAGAATCTTTGGCAAATTTATATGAAAAGCCCTCTACTTCAAATAAGGTATTTCTTATGAAGCAGCTATTTACTTTGCAAATGCAAGAAGGTGGATCGGTGTATACTCATCTTAGTGATTTCCATGGTTTAGTAAACCAATTAAATTCAGTCAATATTGTTTTTGATGATGAAATAAGAGCTCTCTTAATCTTATGCTCATTACTTGAAAGTTGGGAGAGTTTGGTAATGGCAGTATCTAATACTGCGTCTACTTCTAAAATATTAAAAGTTGATGATGTGGTTAGTGTAATCTTGAATGAAGAGATTCACAGGAAAAGCACAGGTGAATCATCAGAGAATGCTCTAAGCGCTGAAAGCAGGGGAAGGCAAAGAGAGAAGGTTGAGCAAGAGAAATCAAAGTCACAGATGGGAAGGAGATCCGAGTCCAGAGGTATCACCTGTTGGTTTTGTGGAAAGAAAGGACACACAAAGAAAGACTGTTGGTTGAGGGGTAAAGAAAATCAACATGAAGGTAATGAAGAAGCAAGAGATGCAGGTATTGTGGCACAAGACGCTCTCATACTTTCTTTGGATAGTCAGTTAGAATCATGGGTTTTAGATTTTGGTTCTTCTTTTCATGCATCCCCAAATAGAGATTTGTTCCATGAGTATGTCCAGGGAGACTTTGGAGTACTTTACTTAGGGGATGGTACGCCTTGTCAAATGGTTGGCAAAGGGAAAGTGCAGCTGGAATTGCAGGCGGGCAACACATGGGTGTTGAAGGAGGTTATGCATGTCCCAATCCTGAAGCAAAGTTTGGTTTCTATAGGGAAGTTGGGTGATGAGGGATCTACAGTAACCCTCACAGTAGATTCTTGGAAGGTTTCCAAGGGTGCACTTGTTTTAGCAAGAGGTAAGAAAGTAGGTACGCTTTACCTATCTACTTGTATTACTAATTCTTCTTCTGGTTCAGCTGTAGATTCAGAGATGTGGCTTAATAGGCTTAGTCACATGAATAAGAAGGAGATGCATGTTCTTGAGTCAAAGGGTATGAGTTTAGATTCGGAGGGCATAGATCGAGTTCAGTGCAGGAAAAGGAAATTTGATGCTTTTGACACGAACAGGGAAGCCTTGGTGTTTATGGAGGAGATGATGGACAGAAATCAGTCACAGGGGCTAAATAATTTTGAGTAGGGCAGTATGGACAGGGTTTTGATCCAAGATGAGCTTGCGGATAGTAGTCATCACTCACAAGTAAAACACAGAGACCGACGTCGGTTAGAGGACCAACATCGACATCCAGACAGGGACCGACATCGGCTGGGTGAAGCCCAGCGTCGGTGACTCTGGACAGATAAACACTGGCATCAATCAGGGAGAACTGATGTCGGTGATGAGTCAGTCACATGGAACTGACATCGATCGGGTGCAGACTAAGATGTGACCAGCATCGGTCACTGAGATGGATTTTGGGTGGACATCAAGCTGTCAAGGAGTCTCAAACGCCCATATGGAGGACTGAAAGGGTAAGTAAGCCTCAAATTCATCATTTCCCTTCTTTACACTACTTGTTGCTCACTGATGGTCAAGAATCAAGAAGTTGTTAAAGAAGCAAAATAGGTAGATCTAGGAAATAGTGGGAGCTTGGCATGGATGAGGAATGTGATTCTTTGGAGAAGAACCAAACAAGAGTTTTTTGGGTGGAGTTGTCAGCTGGATGAAAACACTGAGAGATGAATGGATGTTCAGGATAAAGAAGAGTGGGAATGGACAGGTGAGACGGAAGGCCAAGGTATATGGTCTTGAAGAAGCTGCAAGGCAATGGAGGTTTGACAGGGATATGACTAAGCATGGCTTTAGTCAAGGTCAATGTGACCATTGTATTTTACTTTACCAGGTTGGATGATGATTGCAACATTATCCTGTTACTGTTGTGTGGTTGCTTGTTGCAGGGTTACACATGTAAGAGGTTTCTGAGCTAAAGGTAAAGTTAGTTCAGAGGGGGTGTCATGAAGAATTTAGGAGCAACGAAATTCTTTGGCATAAAAGACATGGAAGATCACAGGTTGATTTTGTCTCCAGTGGGAGCTGATGTGAAGAAGGTGTTGGTAAGGTTCAAGATGCAGGATGCAGAACCGGTAAGCACACCAAAGGGCTGGACAATTCAAGCTGAACTTAGAACAGTGTTCAAAATCACATAAAGTTTGGTGTAGACCTGAGTTTTCCCAAGCAGTGGGAGTTGTCAGAAAGTTCAGATGTAGCAGGGGACTTTGATGACAGGTGTAGCATCACAGGATGTGTGGTGGATGGTCTTCAAAATTAAGCTTGAAGATGGAGGTGCCTGAGATGGTTAGTGGATGATGTTGTACAGGTGCAGCTATTTATCTCCAAGTGGGAGATTGTTAAGTTGTGGAGCTAAAAGCTTCACCAAAGAGCTAATCAGGGAGTTACTGGGTTCAGACAGTAACCGGTGTCGGCAGTACGGCCGACGTCGATCAGGCAGGGACCAAGGATCGGCCGACGTCAATCAGGAGCAGACTAATAGCAACTGACGTCGGTCACCTGTGCGTGTGCATGCTTCTGCATGTGTTTTCCAAAACGCATTTCCAGAATTAGACTCATCTAATTTAAGTGGTCTGAGAGTGTTTGCATGTTGAAGGCTAATTTAAGTCTTGAGTCTGTGTTTCTAATTATTGTAATTAGAAGTCTAATTATTGTATGCATAGGATCCTATTTAAGAGACCCATGGGCATGTATTTTAATTAAGGCAAGTAAAGCATTGAAGCAAGAAAGCAAGGTTAAGGAGATCTGCAAGGTGTAAGGTCAAGGAGATCAGCTGAAGCTATCAAGGAGGGGATAACAACTCAGGTTGTTGAGTTAGTTGTGGTTGAGCAAGAGAGAGAGAGGGAAGAAGTCCTTGAGGTGTGGCAAGCCTTAGAGGTGGAGGAAGAAGTGGCATCTTCTTTATTGTATTTTCTTCTGAAGATTATTTAATACAAGATTGTGTATTGTCTCTCAAATTCTTTGATGTTTCAAGTTTCTAGTTACTTAATCATTCTGGTATAATTTCGTCTTTAATTGCTTATAAAAAAAGTAATCTATTTGGGGTTGCATGGAAAGAGGCACCAGAATCTAAAACCCAAGATTCTATATTATTATGCAAAGAGAATATAAGAGCATCTTGTGCAGCAATACCTACAACTTTTGCTTCTTCTTTACCTTCATGCTGATTTTCTTCTTTAGGTTTTGACCAGCAATCTTTCTTTGCATGTCCTATCTTTCCATAATTCCAGCAAGTTATCTTCCTGCCATTTTTGGATTTGGATCTACCTCTCATCTTTGACTTAGACCTTGATCTCCATTGCTTTCCCTTCTCTTTTTGCCTTCCCCTGCTTTCAAAACTTAAAGTATTCCCTAATGTTTCCTCTGTGTTTTTCCTGCAAATTTCTTCATTCAAGATTACACTAACAACATCTACTTTCAAGATATTTGAAGCAGATGCAGTATTACTAACTGCCATTACCAAGCTATGCCAACTTTCAGGTAAAGAGCATAAGATTAATAGAGCTTTAATTTCATCATCAAAAATTATTTTGATTGAATTTAATTGATTTACAATTCCATGGAAATCATTTAGATGATTAGATACAGATCCACCTTCCTGCATTTGCAAATTAAATAATTGCTTCATAAGATATACCTTATTTGAAGCTAAGGGTTTTTCATATAAATTTGCTAAAGTGTCCATTAACTCTACCGTTGACTTTGCCTGTGATAAGTTGGATATCACAGAAGATGCCAGACTCAATCTTATAGATCCCAGAGCCTTTCTATCAAGAACATTTCTTTCTTCATCTTCCATATCTGTGGGCTTCTTTGAAACTCCACCTAATGGTAAGTATAGATCTTTCTGATACAGATAATCTTCTATTTGCATTCTCCATGATTGATAATTCTTGCCATTAAACTTCTCCATTCTCAGTTTACTTTCTTCTGCCATTGCTTACTCCCACTCAAACAGAAACTCCTGTGAGTGACCTATAATCAACACACACTAAACAGATCTAAAACCACCTGTTAGTGAACCCAAGCTCTGATACCACTTGTTGGGATCGTACAACAAACTTGATTACTTTTATGTAAGCAACTAAACACGAAATCAAACCAGAATAATAAGTAACTAGAATCAGAAATAGCAAAGAATAAGAGATACAAGAAACCACCCTGAAAACTTGTATTAAACTCTTTCAGAAGGCAATACAATGAAGAAATCTCTCTTTCTTCTCACACCTCTCAGATGTACAGATCTCTTTCCCTCAAGAGTTTTCTCTCTCAATTACAATCAATTCCAACAACCTGGATTGATTCACATATACAATAAATGTCTTGTACTATTCTAATAAGCTATGAAGATCTAATCCTATTATATAATATTAGGAATCATGAGCATGCATTCTCCACCATTAGATATACCTCTTAATCAAGGGTTCAAATCAGTCTTGCCAAAAATAGAAATGCGGATTCAATACCAACAGTTAATCTAATCATGCAAACGATATGTTCATCTATGAAAATAGACTTTCTAGATGCACAGGTGACCGACGTCGGTCCCTCTCTGTCTGCACATGACCGACGTCGGCCAATCCATAACCGATGCTGGCAGCTCCCAGTCGACCCCTGACCGACGTCGATCACTCCTAACTGACGCCGACGACTGTGTAACTCCAGCAACCTGCAATTTACTCATTTGGTGAAGCTTTTAGCTCCACAACTCAACATTAACAAGTTTCCATAGAATTATTAATTAGGCCTTGATTTGGGTTAATTACCTCTTAAGCATGTTTAAGCACTTGATGCACAAATTATTCAAATTGATCGGAATGCCTTGTTATTGGTCCAAAATTTGATTGGATTAGAATTAGAAGGTAATGTCAGATGTTTTGGATCTATTATCCCATTTAGAAAGTTTCTGAAAATAAATAATAAAGGCACGTGTCTTGTGCAATATATTTGATAGGAAAGAACAATCCATAGTACCTAGGTGTAAAATTGACATTTTGACTCGAAATGATCTAATCAAAGTTAGTTGGCCCATAAATAGCATTACCCCATTAAGGGATACCCTAGCCAAAATTAGTATTTGAATATGTTAATTTTAAATCTTTTAATGTGCTTTAGTGTTTTTAGGCCAAATTATGTATTTTAAGTGGAAATTGGCCAAAAACCTGGTTGGAGGTTATTGGTGGCCAGTTTTAGGTATCTATAAGTAATAGGAAGAAAAAAAGTGATAATTTGTGAGGATGGTTGGGTCCTATCCATGGTCTTATAATGCAACTCAAAAATGAAATCCAGAAGAGAGTGATCAATAGACAAAGTAATATTTCTCAAAAAAAATATGAGGGATATAGGGAATGAAAAAGAGAGTGTAAAAATCAAGACTTAGGCGTCTTATGAGAAGACTTTAGAGGCAAGAGGCATACTAAGGACATGAAAAAATACTAAGTGACTAGTGACCATCAATGAACAAAGGAAACTTGTTCACTATAGACACAAAGCTTTGTAGGCAGATAAGCATGCTACTAAGAACAAATCATGAACGTAGATTAGTACCCAAAAAAAATGGACCTACCTTCCCACAACATATTTTTCATTCTTCAAGACCCCTTACAAAGTTGTCAATCTATTGTGAAGATTGGCTATTTGCATGAGAAAGTAAGTAGCACTAAAATATTTTTTTTATTCTCCTCTTCTAATCTACTAACTTACCAAACCTCAAAGGACCTCGGCTCTACTGTGAGGCCAACTGTGGAGTTTGAACTTTGACTAGAAGAAGGACATGTGTTTTGAATCAAGTCTTTTAGTGTGATTTGACTTTTAAGAATATTTTTGTCTTTTATATCATTGTAATTTTTAAAATGATTTGACTTTTAACTTTTGTTGGATTCTTAAGATTCCTCCTCCATATGGATTTGGAGTGACCAATCTTGAGAGATGTAGTGATACACACGAATGAGCTTTAGGCTAAGGTTAAAGGAAGCTAAGTAACCAAAGACAAAGATTGACTAGGACACTTAGGCTTAATAATGAACTAGCATGTGATCTCAAGTCTCAACTATGTATATGCTTAGTTTTTAAAAAATAAAAAAGGGAAAAAGGAGATCTAAAGTGGACCGGTGAAAGGAGAGTATAATAAGGTACATTTTTTGATAACTGATCACATGGTAAAAGGAGACAAGAATCAAAGGGAATAGGGCTTGTATAACCAAGTCACAATGATAATTATCTGTGAAAAATAGAGATAAGAAAGCAAACAATAATGAAGTCAAGAAAGGAGTTTTGAAAAAAACTTAAGAAAGAAAGATAAAGCAATGATAAAAAAAGACAGTCATATGCAAATATAAACGAAAATATGCGTAAGGTATAGTACCAAAAAGTAAAGAATCACCATATTATAAAAATATGAATTTGACACAGTGTCAAATGATATAACAAATAGATAAGAATGGCATTGGAGCACACCTCCAATGAAAATGTAAAGGTAGAAGTACCATGCATGTGCTCATAAGTACTGATAAATACGTCCACACATATTATCCAAGACATTGGATAAATATTTATGAAGTTGTATACGAACTATTGGTAATGTTTCGTCAATATTCAATTAAAACTAGGAAAAGACTTCTAATCTCCTCAACTGAAAAAGTAGGAATACTCGATGGATCGTGTTGATGAAAAATAGGGAAGGGATGCTCGGGAGAATGTGTGGGAGCAGTCCTTATGGGAGATGTAAGAATCACCAGTGGAGAAAGATCCATGGGTAAGGAACTCACGGGTGGAGAAGGATCCATAGGTGAGGGAAGGCCCATAGATGAAGGAATCATGGGTAGAGGCACAGAAGGTGACAAAGGGACCACAGGTGAGGGAAGGTCCATAGGTAAAGAAATCACAGGCGGAGGCACAGAAAGTGATGCAATGACCACAAGAGGGGATGGAACGAATAGAGGTGGAGCCATGGGAGAAGAAAGAGGATCCTTCTTATGAGAACGTCCTATGGGAGGAACAAAATAAGGTCTAAAAATAGCTACAAGGTGATCGTTAAGGTTTTTTTTAAGGATGCAATAACGATTGGTGTGATGGGTGCCACATTAGTGCCACAGACAATACACCTCACCATACTTAGATATATATTCAGGTAAAACTTGTGAGGCAGGTGTGGCTTTATCTGAGATAGGAGGGGAAGGATGCAAAGTCTTGATATACTATTTCAACATGTGACAATGGGTAGAAGAATGATTATCTATCCCATAGAAGAAATAGATATGCTTGTAAGTAGTCTTAGGAGAAGCACTCACAGATGGAGGTATAATAGGAGTGGAATAAGCTGTAGAATACTCGTCGGCCCATTTGGTGGGAAATGGAGCCATCTTAAGCAAAAGAATCAAAACATCACCAAGGGAAGGTGGTGATGGTGGAGGAATGGAACTAGGCTCAACAAAATGAGCAATGGGATGAGAAGCAAGGGCAAGCTCAACAACAACAGGAGCGAGAATAGGCTCAACTATAGTGGGAGAAAGAATGGGCTCAACTATAGCAGGAGCGAGAATGAGATCCGATAAGGGATCTATTGAGGGAGAAGCAGGATCTACAGAAGGTCTAAGAGGGTTACATTAATCTTAGGAGTAAACCAACTATGGTGATCAGGGACTTTATCAAAATGGTAAGGCCCGATCATAGCATGATCTATGAGCATACTCCTATGAGGCTCCTCAAAAACTAGAGGTGTTAGAACCATATTTACCCTTCAATAAAGAGGAAAAATAATAAAATTAGGAACTGTAAGCAAATAAATATGAGAAGATATACAAAAAGCCTCAAATAAAGAAGAATGATAATGGATAATCTCAGCATCATGAGCCTGTACAAGACCTATTAAAAATGGATCATCTAAGGAATAAAAGATCAATGACACAATTAGAGATAACCTTTTCATCTGAGGAAGTGTGGTGAATAGAATTTTGAGTCTCGGTCAAGACTATGGGAATATTATCACAAGGAGGCTTGCGAGAATGAGGTTGCAAGGAAGTAGGAAACTGTGAGATGAGGTGAGGTAAGAGATCAAAAGTTTTAATCTTTAGATTAATCTCATTAGGTTCATCATCATCAAAATCTAAAAGGTTATGAAGAATGTTCCCAATGATTTCAGGATGTCCATTGTAACCTCGAGTTGAATTAATAGGAAAATTAAGACATTGTGACTCATGAAATAGAATGTTAGGCAAAGGTTCAAGAGTAAGAATCTTAAAGACCCCACAGTCTTAGAATTTTTTAAAATTCCAAGGGTTAGTGTCCCCCTAAATCCTATAAATGGTTCCATTATCAGGGAATTTAACACATTGGTAGGCAAAAGAAGTAACAACTCTCATATGGTGAGTCCACAACCTACCAAGCAATATGTTATAAGAAAGGTAAAAGTTAAAGATCATCACCTTCATACGAACGGTAATAGGTGGGATGGTAATTGGAAGCCACACACAACCTAGAGGAGGCATTTGTCTTCTATCG
Organism: Torreya grandis; assembly: GCA_037957365.1. Classification (NCBI taxonomy): domain Eukaryota; kingdom Viridiplantae; phylum Streptophyta; class Pinopsida; order Cupressales; family Taxaceae; genus Torreya; species Torreya grandis. The sequence goes on from JARHVA010001026.1 coordinate 241,899, forward strand.
TATTCTTGGCAGGTGCTATGTGTAGACTTGAGATTACATTCTGAATATCTAAGGGTCTTAATGAAGTCAAGAAAGGCAATGAAAGTACTGAAACTCTCATCAATCAACGCATGCTTAACTTGGATATCTCTTATTTGAACACTAATGAATAAAGGAGGATCATCTACATAAGAATATTATATGGAATCATAGAAGTTATGGGAAATTTTAAGGAAATAAAAGTGTCTATAGTTTCATCAACATTGATAGACATCTTTTCGCAATGTTGTAATATATTATCTCTGGATCAAGATAACGTTGCCTCCCGTCCTACTAGGGGAGAATGAGGGACATTCATCTTGAATAATAGTTTCATAAGATGTTTTTTATGGTAGGGAAAGTCCTAAAAAGCTTAAGGAATGAAATTTGGGATGAGAGATTAGTGAGTTCTGCGATGGGATCCCACTCGTCATAACCCATAAGATGGTTGTTAGATATAGGTGCATAGTGATTAAGGAGGTCCTCAAAAGGAGGAGTCGAAGTGCTTGGTAAGAAAGGTTTAGAACAAGGTTGAAAATCATGTTGTGATGATGAAGTAGTTGGTTCAAGTTGATTTGGAGAATTGGTAGAAGTATTAGTAGAAATGTGCATATCATTAGTGTTATAAGATGATGGAAGAGTGGTTAAAATAGAAAAGAAAGTGTTATCTAAAGGAGAATAAAAAATTGGATCATCAAAACTAATAAGGTCATATTGCCCCAACTCATTTAAATGAGTTGGAGAAGAATCCTGGATAACATGATATGTTCTAGATGAAGGAGGAGTGTAAATAGGTTGAGAATCAATAAAAGCAACCACCCTTTGCATATTAGTCATGCTAACCACATTCTCTTCAAAATTTGGTTCAACGAGACTTTCTACATTATTAGTGGAAGGGGTGGTTTTGTCTTGATTGTCTTGAATAGGTTGATTATTAGGAAAAGGATCTTTGTAGATAGCCAAATGAACATTGGCTTGGTTCAAGGCTTGATTTTTATCATGTGATTTATAATATTTAAAATCAATTTCATAAGCTTGTTGATGCTTTCAAATGATATAATCCTGATCAAAATTAGGACCAAGAAGAAAGTCCATAGCTAAATTACAAAGTTGTCTAAAAGTCTCATGAGAATGACCCCAACTAGCATGAACCAAACAAAACTTGTTAGGATCATATCAGGATTTCATAAGATGGGTAGGGTCAAGATCTCATGGAAGAGGCATAAGTAAACACGTAAGAAACTTAGATGAGGATAAAGGTTTATGAACATTAATGTTGTTCGGTGAAGATAAATGAGGATTGGTATATTATTGAGAAGGAGGAGTTGGTTTCGACGAAGGTGTAGGAATGACAGCTTGAACATTATGAATGGTGTCATAATCTATTGTAACACCATCATTAGTAACATTGTGATTTTTACTCTTAAGTAAAAGATGAGGACATGTAGAAGGTTGGGGTGGCTCGAATTGACGCATAAATAAATCTTGTCATTTAGTTTCGTCAATAGCCTCCTACAAGGTATGTAGAGAGAGAGTGTAGAGCTGATATTGAAATTTAGGGAAAAGGGCATCAGTAAAGAGGTGGAAAAGATTGTCATCAGCCATGTTATGTTCACATTTGTTTGACAAAGTCTTCCACCTTTTAACAAAGGCTTGAGCAGTTTCATTTTCAAGTTGTTTACAATTTATGAAATGTGCCAAAGTGTTTTTAAGAAGATCACTAGTTTGTAATTCTTCAACTAAAGTATTCACTAAATCCTCCAAACTAGTAATGGAATGAGTTCTAAGTTTGTTGTACGAATCCAAGGCATCACATGTGAGAGTTTTGGCTAAGAGTTTGGTAGCAGCAAAGGTGTTCAATTGGACCCAATCCTTATAAATATTTCCAAATGTTTTAAGATGAAGGGTGGGATCAGTTGATCCATTATGATAAATTGTAGGTGTGATATCACTAATATCAATGTTAGCAATTTGAGTAGTGAGAGGTTCATTTTGAAGATGCTTAACGGTTTTTTTGACTAAAAGAGGTTGAGGAATGATATTTCTTTGAGAATCTCGAAGAGGAGGAGGGAGAACATTTTGATTATGTATTCCCCAAGCTATTGGTTGAGGATGAGATTGAATATGGAGAAGGTGGTTTTGCATTTTCATCATTTGATTTTTGTTATGATCTTGAAAGGTATTCATATGATTGAGTGTTTGTAACAATAGTTGGTGTGTTTGATTAAAAAATTTATAAGCATTAGAATTGGGATTAGTGGCTTGGGTACCATTATTGGTGTTGATAGGAACTTGAGAGGAACAATGAGAATGTGAGGCACTAGTGGCAAAATTTGCTTGTGAAGCAAAAGGTGGACTAATGAATGGTTGAGAATAAAAAGCACTAGTAGCATGATTACCTTGGGTAGCAAATGATGCGCTAGTGGAAGGATTAAGGATAGTGGATCTTATGAGAGGCCCACTAGATGTAGAACCTTCCATGTTAGTGGATATACTAGGCATGGAGGTCGAAGAAGTTAGATAAGAAGAGGTCATGGTATGAGAAGGGGTCATAATTGAAGGAAGAGGCTAAGAATCAAAGAAAGTGTTACCCCCAAATCCATTTGAGAATGTAGGAGTAGGTGAATGAGGCTCTTCCACTTGACCATTAATCACAAGATTGTAAATGGTAAAAGGATCTTTTCCTTGATGTTGAGGAAATTCAGAGATAAAGAATAACATTTTAGGGGTATACTTTAATTTAGGTTGGTATTTTAATGAGAAAAGAGGATTACACTGTGAAGAGGTATTAGGAGGGTTCTCATAGTTCATTGTGCGAGTGGCAATATGAACATTACTAGCATCCAAGAGAGGAGCCCTGCTCTATCTATGGGAGACCCTATGAGGGTTGGTAAAATTCATCATGTCTGCTAACTAAAACTCAGTATTGTCATCAAATAGAAAGTCCATGATGAAGGAAAAGAAGAGATGAGAAATCAAGAAGATAGTGGATGATAAAAATAGTACATGGTCAACTTAGCACAAAAATAGGGTCTGTAAACTATACAAGGTTGACTAGGTCGATCTAGTACAGTGAACAAGGATTGAAAAAAGAGAAAATAGGGTCTACAAACTATACATGGTCGATTGGGTCAATCTAGTACAGTGAATAGGGGCTAAAAATAGGTATAGGGTCAACTAGGTCAACCCAATACAACAAATAGAAACATTAAGAAACTTATGACAGATTTGTGAACTGAAATAAGATAACTTCTGCAAGCAATTTGAAAAAAAATAGCTGAAAGAAAACAAATATTCAATTGGATTAATGTTGGCCAATCCAATTGAATCACACAACACAAAACCTTGTACCAATACTGGCTAATGCAAGTTTTTACAATACAAAATAAAATTGAGCAAAGAGAAAGCAATCAACTTAGAAAGTAAAGTGCTAATTAACTGGTCAACCTGAATGTTAATTAGGTTATTAAGCTATAATTTTAAATGTGATGGGAAGAAGGTTATAAGCAAGGAACTAGAATGCCAATCTAAATATGGTTTTAATTAGTTTGAACTGAAAGGGACTATAGTGATAATGATACATGTTTGGTATTGAGGCTTACCCCCTCACTCCACACACCGCAGTGACAAGGATGTCGGGTGCTTAGCCAAAATATACCATTAACCACTCTTTATACTTGACCAGAGTATTAAGTCAGCTTCTCCCTTAGTGATGAAATCCAAGTAGGTTGGTCTTAGGTAGACAAATATTAAAATATTTATTTAGATTTTATGATTTGTCCGTGTGTGCATAAAATAAAAAATAGTGAAACTAAACAATTAATTGAAAACCACCTAATTAAGCTATGTGATCTATTCTAAGCATGCAAGCAACAAGAAAAGAAAGTGAACTAATTACTAGCATATAAGGTTAATTCCAACTTTGAAACAAGGTACAACGTTGATATAATCAATAATGTATGCATAAAATATAGAACATTGTTGATAGGGTCGAACCTGTATTGCGACAGCAAGGTCTGAAAATGAATAAGGTCAGCAGAGTCAACCTAGTTATCTAGACAACACACACAACATAGATCTAGGTTGACAACGTCGATCCAGTTGACTGTGCAAGGGTATTTTTTATGACTGCAAACTATAAAAAGAAAGACTGTAAATAAAGATACAGGGAAATAGAAATAAACCTTGGTAAATCAAAGATGTAGAGAATGAAGATTATTGTTCAAGAACCTTGATATATGCTTACAAATTCTACTAACTAGGTCGATAGGGTCGATCAAACTTTATAGAAACTTATTGCTGAGTGCCTAAACTGTATAGGGTCGACTGAGTCGACCTAATAGTCTAGACTGGATGTCTAAAAAGCTAAAAAAATTGTACTAGGTTGACTGGGTTGATCTAGTAGCCTGTCCCTAAAATCTTGTGCACAGAAGTTAGATACTAGGTCGACAGAATTGATCCAGTATGAAAAATATATGATAAAAATAATGATGAAAGAAAGAAATGAAATAAGGTAAACAAATCCTACAAAGGTTAGTTCACATCGAGTTCACTAAAATATATGCAATTAAAAATGCATCATGTCTATAAATCAACCCTGATCAAAGAAGATAGATCATACCTATACTTTCGATTGGGGATACATTTGTTAAGTGAGGGCATGACCAATTTGAGGATCTGATAGACCCGATTAGGGATCACTAGTCATAATACACCATGCTAGGAAGGGTTCAAAAGCCTACAATTTAACACAATCATGCAACAACCCTAAAAGAGTCCTAGGTTTAAGGTTCACTCTACTCTAATAAACAAGAAAGTAAATCTAATCTAGTGCACACCAAAGCTTGTGTCATAAAGTACAGGTTAAAAAAAAAACTAAACTAAACATACATAGAAGACATATACTCACATCAATGTATTTAAAATCCTAATACATAGAAGAAAGAAGCACGACTTCATTATCTATCTACTCTTACAAAAGAGAAATAAAGTTAGGAATACTCACCTTGAAGACGAACCCGTTGAGCCTCAATCTCTCCCTTGGCCAAGGTGCTTCATAAGAGATTGTTGTGGTATGTAAGGATAACAAATACAAATCAACTCTAGGCTACACAACTTATGTATGCATCCAAAATATTTCTCCATAGGACAAGATCTGTATCTCCAAAGAAAGTATGGAATTCTAAGCTTTATTCCTCAAGTAGAATGGTCAATAAGCAGATGTTCATTCACACTTAATCTTTTTCACTTCTCATTTTACAAATGGTTGGAAATGAACTTGTATATATAGGCGGATCTTTCCCTAAATCCTTCTAAATGTGTCGATTATACAGGGTCGACCCAGTCGACCCTGTATGTTTTCGAGAGAGAATTCACTAGGTATCGAGCTAGGCCAACCGAAGGGCTAACGGAACTCAAAGTTAAAAATACCCCTAAACAATACAGGGTTGACCCAATTGACCCTATACAGTAATTAGAAGCTGAAAACTATATAGGGTCGACCCAGTCTACCTAGTACAGTCAACTAGTTAAAAGGGGGTCAAAGCAAGAACAAAGTGGATAAATCATGGCAAATGAATGGAATGGGTAAGATTGAGAAGAATAATCTTAGGGTAAATGGTTTTAGGAGATGAATGTGTAGATGGAAAGTGGCAAAAGAGACAACAATCTTACGAAGCACCAATGATCTGTCCACCCATTTCAAGGTTCACCCATTAAAGCATGCACTCAGAGAGATTGAGATTTGATGGGTTCCTACAAAATACAAAGTGTCAGTAATCAATAAAATTTAAAAATATTATGTTTATATAGACCTTTTCTGTCAATTTGTATGTTTCCCTTGAAACTATCTTTGAAGCCATTACTCAGTTTCTTATTACTAGATCCATTGTTGAATTTGGCATTCTAGTTCTTAAACTGCCCCTTGAAGTCTCCACTCCTCTACTTCTAATTCTTCTTCTTGAAAGTTGTCTTAAAACTTCCAAACTGTTTCTTGAACTTTTTCCTAACCTATGCAAGAGACTTCAACTTTTTCTCCTGCTTCACTTCCTTCTCGAAGACCTGGTCCATGGTAGAATGTCCATGAACATCTACCTCACCACCAATCTAAGTTTTTAATCCCATGATAAACTTCCTAATTCTAAACCTCTCATCAGCTTGGTACTAAGGTACGTATTTTAAAATTTTGGTGAACTACTCCAAGTACTCATTCACCGACAAATCTTCCTACTTCAAATTCTAAAAATCTGCGAGCTTTTGATTAAGATAAAGTTGTAGTATCCATCATGACTTGAACGTCACAAACTACTCCCAAGTTGTGGGGTTTGAGTTAAGGTTCATTTACAACTTCTTATTGACCCACCAAGTAGTTGTCTCACCAGCCAACTAGTAAGCTCCCCATACTACTTTGGTGACTTCAATAGTTTTAAATCTTGAAATACTTCTCCATCTCTGTTAGCCATGCTTTAACTCCATCACCTAGAATAGTTCTATCAAACTTAGGTGAACTCACCTTTTTCATGCCCCTAGACAACTCTGCAACTCCTTGAGCTCTCGCATCCTACTAGTTTTCATGTTCAACAGGGTGCTCAACAGTTTCTTCCTAATGATCTTTCTCTCCTTGGTTGTGAACTTCTTGTTTTAGGACTGTGATTTGATCCCTAGTATCATTCATGGCTACAAGAATCTGATCCAACTTTGTTGAATGCTCAACGATAAACAGGTTAAGATCATTTGGAGGGTTATTATCATTGACATTCAAAGAACCCTCGCCCGATGCTCTAGTTTGCACCATCCTTCTTTTTTACTGAATAGAAGAATACAAAAACATTAACGGACTCATTAAGTCCTAGAGTTCAATCCTTAGCTCTAATACCACATGTTACAACCCTTCAAGTTGTACTTAGAATAATGCAGTAAAAAAATTTATCAAGACCAAGCGCAATCCTTTATACAAGTCTAATTTATAAAAGAAGTTCGCAGTCGATATAAGTTTGATTTAAAAATAGTAACGCAATTATATATAATATATGACTCACTCATATAAAGAGCAAAATTCTATTTACAACTAAAGTGCAGTCAAAATATATGCAGTTAAAATATATTCAATACAGTTCGCTTGGATTTTATACAGAATTCTTGTATATATAAGGATCATTTACTTTGAATCCATAAATTTTGACTAAGGCTTTAAGATTCCCTACTAAGTGCCAAAACATCCTCAACAAATTAGATATTATAGAATTCTTTTACTCAGCCTATACTCGGCTTATTCACTGCAGAAAACTGGGATATAATCGACTTGGGTTTTGAGCATAGTTTATGGATATACTACTCACCTATTTATATAAATATATATATCACTCACGGGTCTGCGTATATATAAATATACAAAATTATATATATATATATATGCATCTTAACTATAATGTGCAGTCGTTGCTATATACGAGTATATACAATCATTGTTATATAAGATTATATACAGAATTAGCTATAATACTACTATTTCCAGCTTCTAACACAGTATTATTGTCAAGGTCGAGTGTAATCCTATTGTCTTTAGGGTAGCTCAATGAATATAAAAACCATTCTATTCATTTAGCGAGATATCACACAATCCATTCGCTAGGTTTCTAAATTGAATTGGGATTTCAAATAAAATCATGGCCATGCTTGGAAAAATTATAGAGACTTACAACATTGATCTAAACTTTGTAATATTTTAATAACAATACACTCAAAAAAATAAATACATAATCAACCTTGTAATAAATTGTTTGAAAGAAGAATTCGCCTCACTTCTTGCTTTTTCCAACTCTCTCAATTTCGTCTGCATCTTCTATCTATATATCTGCTTCCAAAACTTCAAAGACTTTACTTATTAATACCTTTCTCCTTCCTATTCTACCGTGCCCATCCTCTTTGCATGCCATTTTACTCATAAATCAATCGCAGAGACTAAAGCTAATCTGAGTTTGCATGTTGAGCTCGAAGTAACCAAACTCTATAGTTAAATGCCAAAATATCATAATTATGATCTATAGTTTGAACTCAACATGAAAACTTGGATTAGCTTTAGTCTCTGCCATCTTAATAATGGTCCATCTTAATTTTGCTTGTATTTAAATACCTTAGAAAAGTATCTTTCACATATTTCAAATACTAAGAACAAAAATTATGACATAGAAAGATCATAATCTATTAAAAGGTGTATATATATGACATGGAGAGATCATAATCTATTAAAAAGTATATATTTAAATAATATATGTATATATGTATGTATGTGACATGGAAAGATCATAACCTATTAAGGGTATATAATCTATATATCTTTTAATGGTTTATATACCCTTTAATAAGTTATGATCTCTCCTTATTATGTGTGTGTGTGAGAACAGATTATATATCCCTTAATAGATTATGATCTCTCCATATCATATATATATATATATATACATACATACATATAAATATATATATACTCTTTAATAAATTATGATTCTTTTATATCATAATTTTTGTTTTGAGTATTTAAATTATGTGAAAGATATTTTTTAAAATATTTAAATACAAATAAAATTAAGATAGACCATTACTCTATATGTGTGTGTGTGTGTGTGTGTGTATGTTTAAATATATCTTTTAACTTAGAGTGTATATTGGGTCCTCTCCTTTTTATTATATGCTTTTTTATTCTTTTATCTAATTTTTTACTTTTCTTTTTAATTTATGTAGTGATTGATCGATCAAATATTTTCAATATATAATACACTATTTAAATAGTCTAAAACATTGTATGTAAATTTTGTTTTCTAAAAACATTGTTTCCAAAATGACGATCAATCCAATATCACAACAATATCCACAATATATAACACAATATTTAAATAATCTAAAACATCATATTTAGAATTTATTTTCTAAAAACATTGTTCCAAATATTATAAATTATAGAAACATAATATTTTTTTAATAATGTATGGGTAGTTATCAAAGAGACTTAATAATGGTTCAAACATCAACTCACTTACAATTAATAAGTATGTTTTTTTTTTGCTTTTTCCCATTTCAAAAGAGTTATCAAATAGGCTAGAAATAGTTGATAAGTTTTTTTTTTTTTCCTCACCTCCTAAAAGATTTTTGAATTCAGCAACGGATCTGCATCAAATAGTAGGCAAATAATTTTATCATATCATATCGATATTTACCGACAGAAAATCAGACGTATCATTTTCACACAATATGCATATCGGTACATCCCATAAAATGGATGGTCACGGCCTAAATTTCATATAGACAGCAAACAATCTGCTATTGAATCAAAGAATTTTGCCAACCTGGAGCTCCTTGTAACAAGGAGATGCACTCCCAACTCATCTGCTTGCAGTGGACGCGGTACGGTTACCATAGCGGAAAGGTGAGGGCCATGTGGTTGCCACGTCTCAATAGCAAATAAAACATGATGTATGCAACTAAACTTTGAATTCTGAAAGATACTCTTCATTGCAATTACCACTCAGTTCGACTCACGATTCTGAAGCTTCCACGTCCTTGTCTTAAAACTTCTGGTTTCTGTGGCCCTCATACTTCTTGAACCAAATGACACCCATTTGTTTACAGTACTCCAAACCAATTTTCCCGACATGGCAGTCTAGGTATTGGTACAACACTTTGTCGATAGTCTACCATTTTTGTTTTCTTGTCAGGAAGAATGAAAACATCGGCACTTTCACGCTCAAAAGTCAATAGAATGGCCTTTCCTACAAGAGTATAAACATTCCTGCTTGGAACAGTGCCACTAGTGATTAATTGAAGGCATCCTCAATGGGTTTGTTTACCAAATATCAACTGGGGAGATTCATGCTATCTCACAGGTATCAAGCGATTAAGATATCTAGTGTCCTCAACAGAAAATGAGATTAAAGATGGCTTTTAACTTTCTGTTGGGCAGTGGTTTGTAAGACCTATAGAGAGTGCATTTTACTTGTTTATAAGATTGTTTGATCCAGAGTCCAGGGGATGATTGGGGGACAACAAACCAAATAAGGGTTCAATGTTTTTTTTATAGCACTTATTTTTCATACAATGTGTTTGGTGGTTATGGTTTAGAATTCACAAATTAAGGTGTGACCACAAAAATTTGTGTAACTGTGCTTAATATAATGATATAATTATATATTGGATCTATACCGTTGGCACCTGGAGCAGATGTGGAAGCGCTTTTAAAAGTTGAGAGTGGCTTTTTTTTGTAGGATTGTATTGGCTCCTATGACCAGATGCAGAGCATTGGATCACCTTCCACTGTCAGCTCACAAGGAGTTTTATTCCCAGAGAGCAACTGAGGGAGGCCTCCTCATCACTGAGGGTGTTGGTATTGCAGATAATGCCTTTGGGTATGTTTTTTCGTGGGATACATAACAAGAGCAATGTGGGTAGAAACCTTTACTATGGTTCTCCAGAACGGTCTGTTTTAATAGCATTTTTTTTTTTTAAAATAGATGTATAAAGATAAGGTAATTTTTGAGGTCAGAGCATAGCCAGCATTCCTCCTAAGCCAATTAGATCTACTTGTAGGATTAAGAGAACTTTACTCTTCGCTCTTTACCTTATCCATTGTAATTTGTATCTCTTTTGATGTACATCCTTTGACAAAGCTCATGGTGAGTCAACTCGTGCCAATCCGTCTAAGCTGAAGGGGAATCCATGGTACTCTGTTTTAAATATAGAAAAAAAAGTCAGTATGTTTATTGGACTGTACCACTAAAAGAATTATTGTGATTTATAAATGCAGATTTCCACACTGTCCTGGAATATATACAGAAGAGCAGGTGGCAGGATGGAAGCCTGTAGTGAAGGCCGTTCATGACAATGGTGGTGTAATTTTTTGTCAGCTTTGGCATGTTGGTAGAGCTTCTCATACCTGTAAGAAATTGCTATTTGTGATTTTGGATGGTTTGAGTGAAACAGATCACATTGCAAATCTTTTTCCTTCAATTTTACATCTTTCCATAATTTAGCCTTCATTAAACTTTGTGTTGACTTGTTATCTCCTCGTAAGGCTCTTGAACTCGTGAACTTTATATTTGTGCTTTGAAAACAGTCCCGCTTGAGAGTCTATTGTCCTTAAATAAACACTTTAATTTTGATTACTAACAGTAGTATGTCATTTCATACCTAATTCTTAAGAATATCACACATTAAGAAAATACACAAATCATATTTTCACTATAAATTTTGCTTGTCTTATCATTATCAGTTGGTATAGTTACTAATAATCTGATGGGACAGTTATACTTATCTATGCAGGCTACCAACCCAATGAAATGGCACCTGTTTCAGCAACAGGAAGGAAGATTTCCGATAAGTGGACTATTCTAATGCCTGATGCCTCAAAGGCCACTTTTTCCAAGCCTAGAGCCTTAAATGTCACAGAGATTGAATTGATAATTCAACAGTTCAGACGAGCTGCCAGAAATGCAATTGACGCAGGCAATTTCCCAAACTATAATCCTCTGCATACCTACTTAAGCCTTTCTTTCAAATTGAATTTGGCTATGAGGTTTTGTAGCCTGTTAGTTTCCCCCTAACTGTTTAAAACTGATTGTTAGAATTTTTTTTAAAATATACATTACAAGGATCAGGAAAGTTAATATCAATTTTACATCAGGGTTATATAGGTCTCTTTTGAAAAAGTCATTACAGTTAATATATGTGTCTTTGCTTGAAAATAAATTTGGCTCATTATTAACTCGAGATATCTTTAATAAGCAATTTCAATTCTTTCTTCAATGTCATTAACTCCTATAGATTGAGAGTAGGGGGGATTTCTTGGAATATTGTCCTATATCTTGATTACAAAAAGTTATAGCCATCAACTGCCATAACAGTGTGCAGCTATCCTTGATCATAACAATCTGCATGAGGCAGCCATTTTTTATCATAACCGTTTGCAACTATCCTTGATCATAGGTGTTCTTAAGTAGGGAACCATTCCCCAAAGGGATGTGAAAAATCAGATTAAATTTAATTTGAAACTAAATCTAAAAGGATTTAACTGTTTGGTATCTCTAAATGGATTACACAAATGTGTTCAGATTAAATTTAATTTGAAACTAAATCTAAAAAGATTTAATTGTTTGGTATCTCCAAATAGATTACACAAATGTGTTGGAGAAAATGAGACATACCTACTCTGTAACAAGGAGCCTATTAAAAAGTCCAATTGGCACTGCTTTTTTCATTGCACTGTTGGATCCCTCAATTCCCCATTATTTGTTCAACCATGGAATGACACTACCAGTCCAAGTCCTTAATGGCCTCAACCTCAATCTAGTTGGTTGAGTTCCTACCCCTGGACCTCGTAAAATGAGCTGAGTGTCATTAAGCATAGTTACCTAATCTCTTTGGATCTGCATAAAATTTGGTTGGACCTTGCTGGTCCAGATATGTTTTTCTTTTTTTCTTTTCAAAATTTCTGCCCAAAAATGTTAAATCATAGATATTATATAATATCAATATTTTATATTAATTTATTAATATATTTTTCATTATATTTATTAATTTTGTATGTAATAAATTTAAATTTTTAATTTATATTTATATATTTTCCAAATCAAAATTCTCTAAACATTTTCAAGAATTCCCGTTTCGAATTTTTTTTCCCTTCTTAAACGAGTTGGGATTTCCAAACTTAATAAGTATGCCTTTAAACTCTCTGCCTACTGATAGACCAATACCTTTGTGAGAGTAGTACTTTCCCATGTAGAACACAGACTCAGAGAGATCACTTCCTAATGACCATTTCCAAACTTTCCTACTTTATCCGCAGTGACGTGCATGAGGCAATCTCATAATGCGGGATTAGTACCTAGTAGTGGCTGAGCTCAATGCATAGTGAAATTTAAAGAAACCTTTCCCTTCCCTTCCCTTTCCTCTTTCCTCTCCAATTGAACCTAACCCTAACCTGAAACTGCAATTTAAAATGACAGTTTTCTGTAATCGTTCTGCAAAGATTAAATTGTCAGGATATTTTACTCGGTTGCCACGGGGGTTTTCATAGGTTCCCGATATAAGGTGGTAAATACTGCATGGAATTTTACAAAGATAATTTTTTATTTACAAAATTGTCCCCAGCTTCTTGGACTTCCCTTTTGTACTGTTAAATCATTGAAAATTTTGTAAAGATAATTTTGGAATTCCCTTTTGTCCTCTTAAATCATTGAAAATATAAAAAAATTCAATGATTTAACGGTACAAAAGGGAATTCCAAAATTTTCAATGATTTAAAGGTACAAAAGGGAATTCCAAAATTATCTTTACAAAATTTTCAATGATTTCGAAGAAGCTGGGGATAATATTATTAAATAGAATAATTAATTTCTATTTCTTAGCCGTTAAAGGGTATATTTAACGCTTTTGAGCTTATTTATATGTTAAAACACAGACAGTCAACATAAATATGCTTTTTTTAATCTTCAACTTAGGGATAACTTAGGATCGTATTTACCCTCCCTGTATTGGTTGTGTCTATGCAGGATTCGATGGAGTAGAAATCCACGGAGCTCACGGCTATCTGATCGACCAATTCCTGAAAGACTCCATAAATGACCGAACAGACGATTACGGCGGCCCCATTCTCAACAGATGCAGATTTCTGTTGCAGACATTAGCCGCCGTCACAGAAGAAATCGGAGCCGACAGGGTAGGCGTTCGAATCTCGCCACTAATACACCACCTCGATGCAACAGACTCGGATCCTCTATCTCTTGCCCTCTGCATACTCCAACAGCTAAATGACCTCCCTCCTCCAGTTCTGTGTTATTTGCATCTCACATGCCCGCGTTTTACTGCAGACGGAGGAGTGGAAGACGAACAAGAGTATGGTTATTATCATTCGCGTATTCGAAAGGCTTTTAGAGGGACTCTTATTAGCAGCGGAGGATATGGCAGAGATTCTGGCATGGCGGCCATTGTGAAGGGTGAAGCAGACCTTATTTCGTATGGACGTTTGTTTGTTTCAAACCCCGATTTGCCAGTGAGATTTGCGAATGGAGGTGTTCTTAATGATTACGAGAGATCTACATTTTATACGCACCACCCTGTTGTGGGGTATACTGATTATCCATTTCTTACTCATAACTAATGCTTCCAAATATTCATGGTAATAATTAATGGCTGTGGCCCAGCGGTAGGCTGAGAGCTTGCGCTGGGTCTCAGGTTCGAATTTGGAGGATTTCTTTCCATTTTCACCCTGCGCGGACACACAGAGACGGACAGAGATATATAGAGATGAGATGCCTTGCTCAATAAAATTAAAAAATGGCGGGATAAAAAAAGTTTTGTATTTGTTCTTTTTATTTTTAAAGAATTTTGAGGTTTTTATTTGAACAAGGGATTTGATTTTTTGGTCGGTTAGATGTTTTTAGGGTTTCATACAATCTTTGTTTTGATTTCTTTTAAGAAGATTTTAAGATCATATTAGTTTAGATAAGATTATTTAATCTTCGTGTAAATAATTGAATAGATATTATTTTTATAAAATTGGGAATTCGATTTATAAGGGTGATAATATGCATTTTTTTTAAAAGTTATTATAAAGAATATATTGCTTATGTTAAGATTCGTATTTAAATGGGTGTGAGTAAACTATTACCTAAAAGGGTGTGGTTAAAAATCCTATAAAAGAATTTGTTTAAGCAACATTTGAACTATGAAATTCCTCCCTTTTGATGTTTGATGTGTTAATCTCATAATCATTTGTCTTGCAACTATCCCTTAAAAGTGATGGCTAAAAAAAAATATAGAAAAAAAACTTCTATATAATATAAGCCCAAACATACTAAAACAATATAATTTAACATTGAACAACATCATACAACTATTTTTATGAAATTTTCTAACACAATGTCGAGATACACACTAGTGCCGATACTATTGTTCTAACACAATGCATGTGTCCAATACCTTAAAGTCATCTACTTTTTAAATGAAATGTATCCTAATGGTTGGCCTAAGTGCTTTAATGTGAACTACTTCTCCAAAAAGATTGATAGAAATATAAGATTCACCCTCATTCATCTCTAGCTGGGAAAAACCAACAAAAGATCTAAGGCAACTTATCAAAGCATTCAATCAAGCACTTGAGTGAGCAAAGCTTTCCTATTTTCTCCTATTTCCATATCAATAATAGGAAAAACACATACATAAGTGTGAAGTATTGAAAGAGCAACCCAAGAGCAATACTCTCGAAGTTATAAGCTAAGTCACTATTGTATTTGCTTGTCACATATTGCATGATTCACACACAAGCCAACATGTACGAGAGAACTACATCAATCTAAATCCCTTTTCGAAGTGTTGTGTATGTGGATAGCACTCATTTAAAAATATGTCTTTGAGGTTAGCTCGACATCATGTGTCCTTCAAACCATTTTCTCCAAGGTCACTATAAAGATTAAAAAACTAGGGTTTTGACAAATTCATGAGGAGTGATAGTCCATGACCTAGATTTGAATGTACCAGAGCAAAGATGAAGACAAACCCAAAAGAATCAAAGTGTTCACATCCTTTTCCAATAAGTATTTTGTAAATTACACTTGTGTCAAGTTCAAACAGTAGTGTCAATGTAACTATCCCAGGCTGATGTTAGTGTCTGCAACTCCAAAAACACCTAATCCATAATTTGATGATAGTTCGAGAACCATCTTCCAGTATGATTTCTACATGTTTTAAATCTAATATGGTGTTAACATTAGAACCAGCGAAGTATATTACTTATTTATTATTTCCATACATAGCTTGTTTATACTTTTTATTTTTAGCCTATTTTTAGTTTTATAAATTCAATATATGTCATATCTAAGTTTAGCACCCAATTGGCCTATTGTAGATCTAATTATCACCCTTGTGCTTATTCATTTATATATACCCCTTTAATGTCTAGATAGCCCCATATCTAAAATAAGATTTTAGAGTTTAACATTTGGTGATCATGATATTTGAACATCAAACCCTAGGATAATTAGGATTTTATGATTTTTCTATTTTTGGTCCCTGATTGCTTTAATTTTGTAATCATATTTGTTATAGATATATCTGTAAACTATTTCATTTTCTAATACCTTATATTTACTATGGTTTGTTACATTAGTCACCTTATCAAAATTATTAAGTGAATCCATGCCAATAATGAGAGGGTTTTAAAGTGGAAACAACACTTGATCTCTCTTCAAAATTCATTTTGTAATGTTATAGAATCAGTCTCTAAACGTCAATGTGCATGCTCTCAGCTATTTGTAATTATATTTAAATAAATTTAAATAAGATTATCTAATTTTGTAATTATATTTAAAAGATAATAATAATGATTTTTTTTAATTTTAATTTAATTTTACAAGTGTAGATGAAATTTATGGATTATATATCACTTCAGTCTTGTAAACTTGGCAAACTTAGACCTTGGTTGTTTCTCTCAGTTATAAACCTTTTTCACTTCTGCAAGTCTCACATCTACTCTATCTTATGCCCCTTGTCCTATCTCTTAGTCCAACCAGTCTTATGTTGATGACCTAGGGCTTCTATCTTGCCTAGAATGCTCAAAATGTACTTGTCTTCCACCTCTGTAAGTTTTAAACTTGTACCTACTTTTTTGCTCTTTTGACATTAATGTCTAGGATAGACACAAGTGTCAATACTAGTGTTCTGACATAATGCAAGCGTCTACTAACTTAAAGTCATCTATTTTTTAAATGAAATGTATCCTAATGGTTGGCCTAAGTGCTTTAATGTGAACTACTTCTCCAAAAATATTGATATAAATATAATATTCACCCTCATTCATCTCTACCTGAGAAAAACCAATAAAATATCTAAAGCAACTTATCAAAGCATTCAATCAAGCACTTGAGTGAGAAAAGCTTTCCTATTTTCTCTTATTTCCATATCAATCATAGGAAAAACACATACATAAGTGTGAAGTACTAAAGGAGCAACCCAATAGCAATATTTTCCAAGTTATAAGTTAGGTCCCTATTGTATTTGTTTATCACATATTGCATGATTCACACACAAGCCAACATGCAGGGGAGAACTACATCAATCTAAATCCCTTTTCAAAGTGTGCTCTATGTAGGCAGAACTCATTGAAAAACATGTCTTTAGATTAGCTCGATGTCATGTGTCCACTAACCCATTTTTTCCAAGGTCACTATAAGATAAAGAACTAAGGTTTTGACAAATTCATGAGGAACGATAGTTCATGACCTATATTTGCATGTACCAGAATGAAGATGAAGACAAACCCAAAATAATCAAAGTGTTCACATCCTTTTCCAACAAGTATTTTGTACATGACACTTGTGTCAAGTTCAGACAACAGCATCAATGCAATTGTCCCAGGATGATGTTAGTGCCTATGACTCTGAAAGCACCCAATCCATAATTTGACAACAGTTTGAGAACCATCTTCCAATCTGATTTCTACCTATTTCATATCTAGTATGGTGTTAACATTAGAACCAAGTATATTACTTATTTATTGTTTCTAGACATAGCTTGTTTATACTTTTTATATTTAGCCTATTTTTAGTTTTATAAATTCAATATATGTAATATCTGAGTTTAGCACCCAATTGCTCTATTATAGATCTAATTATCACCCTTGTGCTTATTCATTTATATATACCCCTTTAATGTCTAGATAGCCCCATATCTAAAATAAGATTTTAGGGTTTAACATTTGGTGATCATGATATTTGAACATCAAACCCTAGGATAATTAGGATTTTATGATTTTTCTATTTTTGGTCCCTGATTGCCTTAATTTTGTAATCATATTTGTTATGGATATAGCTGTAAACTATTTCATTTTCCAATACCTTATATTTACTATGGTTTGTTACATTAGTCACCTTATCAAAATTATTAAGTGAATCCATGCCAATAATGAGAGGGTTTTAAAGTGGAAACAACACTTGATCTCTCTTCAAAATTCATTTTTTAATGTTATAGAATCAGTCTCTAAATGTCAATGTGCATGCTCTCAGCTATTTGTTCTGCCTAAATCTTATTTTAATAAATGCTACCATCCCACACTCATTATTCACCCACAACTTATATTAGATTCTATAGTTGATACTATCGCTACTCAAAAAAGTAGGATTAATCAAACTATTCCCCTACCTATTAATATATAGTAGGTGCCTTCTAAACCTAAGATTGTAATAAAATCTGAGTGATATGACATTAGTGACCAATTGATCAATACGCATGCAAAAATTTCAATCCTTGAGCTCCTAAATCAATCTAATATTTATAAGGATATCCTATCGAAGGCATTGCATGAGACACAAGTTCCAAGTGATATTGAGCCTACTTATTCTATGAATATTATGAAATATTTTCAATAACAATAACAATCTCATCACCTTTGATCCAATAGATTCACCATCCAAAGGTATTATTGGCTAAAATGTACCTTTGTTCATACAAGTGAGTATTCAAAATAAAGGTACCAAAAGGGTGCTCATTGATAATGGATCAGGCCTAAACATTTATAGCATACAATTCCTAATGACCATGGGTATTAGCACAAATATTCTTCAAAAAATAGTTGTGGACATAAAAGGGTTTGACAATTCACATATCCCTTTGGTTGTTCGAATCACATTGGATGTGACCTTAGGACCAAAAATGATTTCAACTACTTTTTAGGTCATGTCTCAATCCTTACATTATAATTTACTTTTGGGTAGACCATGGATACATTTAATGAAAGTTGTCCCATCTACACTTCATCAATAAATTAATACATGATGGCACCTTATTATCCATGTCTGTTGATGGTGAACCTTTCAAATTTTACAAAATAGTACATTGTAAAACTAAAGGCATCCCTATAGTGGTACCACCTAAACAATCCATCTCTCTTGAGTATATACATAAAAATAAAATAGGTGAGTCAAGTACAATGACTCCTTTGTCTCTAGATTCAAATAAGGCACTAAACTCTGAGGTACACATAAATATGCATAAAGGAGAAAGAACCATTACCAAAAGAGCTAGGAAAACTACAAGAGCCCCCAACATTTGAGCTTCCTTTATTGTTCAATACTAATAAAAAAGATGGCCATGTTTTAAATTACTATGATAGTGATGATGATATAGCTTATGATATGATAGATGATAGAATGTGAAGCTTAAAATTTGATCCACTTGATCACTTTTCACATAACATATTTGAACCTACGGGTCCTGACACATATAAGTTAAATCCACTTGTAGAAAATACATAATTGAATTCAGATAAGGGTAAAATAAAAATAACATATTAGCATGTAAATGTTTGCTACTCCATACATCCCTCTTGGCTAAAAACATTGAGTCAACCTTACAAGGGTCAAATGCAAATTCATCATGTGAACAATGTGTAATCTTCTCAAAATGCTTCACAATAAATTTTACAAATCATGACACAGGAGATACTCCCGATACCATGTTATCTATGTTAATTGGGCATAGAATGATTTATGTACCTTTTACTAAACACAGATCATCCAATGGACTTTTACACATAGAAGACATAATACCATACTATAAATATCATCGGATCAATGGCCATTATACCAATCAATGTGAGACCTTGAATAACCAAATTCAAAAATATAAGAACAAAGGATGCATACACATTGTGTTTGACATGAGAAAAAGGCAAAATTATTTCTATCTTTTAGAAAATAACTATCTCTAAAAGCAACCAAAGCTTGAGGATTTAACTATTACTACTAATATTGGTGGGGTATATGGCCGCCATATCCAGTTTGATAATAAAGGGGATATAAATTATGGTACCAATTTTCTCACACAATTGATACATTCTAAGGATGAGCTAATATACTCTCCAATGATGCCAAAATATTGAGGATACATTTGGTTACCTATCGCATGTGGCTTACGTGTGGAAACTTTGACCATGTGGATATTAGACCACGAACCACATTTGAAACTAAAGTTTGAATAAAATTAGCTAGTCGAGTGGAATGTTAGTATATATACTAAAAATTTGTGTGTTAATTTTCTTAATATAGATATTGAAATTTGCATACAACATGATGTCCATGATTATTTTCTTGCACCATTAGATCCATGTAAATCATTAAACAAAATCATTGTAGTGGTGGCAGTACAGCGATATGAACAAAGCTTGACAAATTTCCTAGGTGGTCCACATTCCAAGATACACAATATATCAATCCTTACAATGTTTAAAAAACTAACTTTACAATACTTACAAGTGTATGATATTTTGAATTTTAAAAAACATCCCACATTCCAAAATACCCTAAGTGCCTAGGGGTCATATTTATAGTTTTGCCCCACCAACCTACTCATGAAAATAGGATCAAAGTATACTTCATCTAGAAGAAACTATAGATATTTACACTATGATCTTATTTTATTCACTTATAGCTCATTAACATGTGCATCCTATATTGTCACTTACCTATATACTTTTTTGATTCCCCTCTTTTGCATTGGTTTAAAACACTTTGCACATATCCTTTTGTGCACTCTTGCTTTCTTTCATTTGTCCTACATGTATATATGTTTGTCATACTTGCCCCCAAAAAAATGAAAAATAAAATAAAATAAATAAATAAAAATAAAAAAATAAAAAATAATAATGTTATAATATATACATATCTCGGACTAACATTTCTCATATTAAAACACTTGTTTACCCCTAAACAAACATTCATTGTTTTGGTTCCTCTTTCGGATCCATTTTTATGCATTGACCCCTACTTGTCACTATTCTGATGGAAGTTTTTAGAAACCTTATCTTCAATAAGGTCACAAATGTTCTTTAATTATATGCAACATGTTCAACATTTATCTCGATCTTGTTGATCTATTTGAAGAAGGTTTTCAGAGTAAGTGCATAGAGTTGGGTGATAAAAAGGGGTCTATCCGTGCATATATTTTTCTAAAAAATGAGAAATGTTAACTTTTATAGATTATTTGAGATGAATACACTCTAAATTTAAAATGATATAAGAACATGAATTGTAGAGTTTTGAGTCTAGTTTCTAAAACACTTATTTTGTTAAAAATGGTGAAGTATGAGTAGTTCAAACATCTAAAATTCAAAAGGGAACTGATTTTTAGAAAAATAGAGTAGATAACCGACCATGTGACCCTTCATTTTTTTGAACATTATTTAATATTATTTGAAACCCTTTGGTATAAATTTAAATAAGATTATCTAATTTTGTAATTATATTTAAAAGATAATAATAATGATTTTTTTTTAATTTTAATTTAATTTTACAAGTGTAGATGAAATTTATGGATTATATAGCACTTCAGTCTTGTACACTTGGCAAACTTAGACCTTGGTTGTTTCTCTCAGTTATAAACCTTTTTCACTTCTGCAAGTCTCACATCTACTCTATCTTATGCCCCTTGTCCTATCTCTTAGTCCAACCAGTCTTATGTTGATGACCCAGGGCTTCTATATTGCCTAGAATGCTCAAAATGTACTTGTCTTCCACCTCTGTAAGTTTTAAACTAGTACCTACTTTTTTGCTCTTTTGACATTAATGTCTAGGATAGACACTAGTGTCCATACTAGTGTTCTGACATAATGCAAGTGTCTACTAACTTAAAGTCATCTATTTTTTAAATGAAATGTATCTTAATGGTTGGACTAAGTGCTTTAATGTGAACTACTTCTCCAAAAGGATTGATATAAATATAATATTCACCCTCATTCATCTCTACCTGAGAAAAACCAATAAAATATCTAAAGCAACTTATCAAAACATTCAATCAAGCACTTGAGTGAGAAAAACTTTCCTATTTTCTCTTATTTCCATATCAATAATAGGCAAAACACATACATAAGTGTGAAGTACTGAAGGAACAACCCAATAGCAATATTTTCCAAGTTATAAGTTAGGTCCCTATTGTATTTGCTTATCACATATTGCATGATTCACACACAAGCCAACATGTAGGGGAGAACTACATTAGTCTAAAGCCTTTTTCAAAGTGTGGTCTATGTAGGTAGCACTCATTGAAAAACATGTCTTTAGCATTAGCTCGATGTCATGTGTCCACTAACCCATTTTCCCCAAGGTCACTATAAGATAAAGAACTAAGGTTTTGACAAATTCATGAGGAATGATAGTTCATGACCTATATTTGAATGTACCAGAATGAAGATGAAGACAAACCCAAAAGAATCAAAGTGTTCACATCCTTTTCCAACAAGTATTTTGTACATGACACTTGTGTCAAGCTCAGATAGTAGCTTCAATGTAATTGTCCCAGGATGATGTTAGTGTTTGTGACTCTGAAAGCACCCAATCCATAATTTGACAACAGTTTGAGAACCATCTTCCAGTCTGATTTCTACCTATTTCATATCTAGTATGGTGTTTACATTAGAACCAACTAAGTATATTACTTATTTATTGTTTCTATACATAGCTTGTTTATACTTTTTATACTTAGCCTATTTTTAGTTTTATAAATTCAATATATGTAATATCTGAGTTTAGCACCCAATTGGCCTATTGTAGATCTAATTATCACCCTTGTGCTCATTCATCTATATATACCCCTTTAATGTCTAGATATCCCCATATCTAAAATAATATTTTAGGGTTTAACATTTGATGATCATAATATTTGAACATCAAACCCTAGGATAATTAGGATTTTATGATTTTTCTATTTTTGGTCCCTGATTGCTTTAATTTTGTAATCATATTTTTTATGGATATATCTATAAACTATTTCATTTGCCAATACCTTATATTTACTATGGTTTGTTACATTAGTCACCTTATCAAAATTATTAAGTGAATCCATGCCAATAATGAGAGGGTTTTAAAGTGGAAACAACACTTGATCTCTCTTCAAAATTCATTTTGTAATGTTATAGAATCAGTCTCTAAACGTCAATGTGCATGCTCTCAGCTATTTGTTCTACCTAAGTCTTATTTGAATAAATGCTACCATCCCACACTCATTATTCACCCACAACTTATATTAGATTCTATAGTCGATATTGTCGCTACTCAAAAAGGTAGGATTAATCAAACTATTCCCCTACCTATTAATATATAGTAGGTGCCTCCTAAACCTAAGTTTGTAATAAAATCTAAGTGATATGACATTAGTGACCAAGTGATCAATATGCATGCAAAAATTTCAATCCTTGAGCTCCTAAATCAATATAATATTTATAAGGATATCCTATATGAGGCATTTCATGAGACACAAGTTCCAAGTGATATTGAGCCTACTTATTTTATGGATATTATGAAATATTTCAATAACAATAACAATCTCATCACCTTTGATCCAACATATTCACCATCCAAAGGTATTATTGGCCAAAATTTGCCTTTGTTCATACAAGTGAGCATGGAAAATAAAGGTATCAAAAGGTTGCTCATTGATAATGCATCAGGGCTAAACATTGAGCCATTGAGCTCCTAAATCAATCTAATGTTTATAAGGATATCCTATATGAGGCATTGCATGAGACACAAGTTCCAAGTGATATTGAGCCTACTTATTTTATGGATATTATGAAATATTTCTATAACAATAACAATCTCATCACCTTTGATCCAATAGATTCACCATCCAAAGGTATTATTGGCCAAAAATAGCCTTTGTTCATACAAGTGAGCATGAAAAATAAAGGTATCAAAAGGGTTCTCATTGATAATGCATAGAATTCTTAACCACCATGGGTATTAGCACAAATCTTCTTCAAAAAATAGTTGTGCACATAAAACGGTTTGACAATTCACATATCCCTTTGGTTGTTCAAATCACATTGGATGTAACCTTAGGACCAAAAATGATTTCAACTACTTTTTAGGTCATGTTTCAATCCTTACATTATAATTTAATTATGGGTAGATCATGGATACATTTAATGAAAATTGTCCCATCTACACTTCATCAATAAATTAATATATGATGGGGCCTTATTATCCATGCCTGTTGATGGTAAACCTTTCAAATTTTGCAAAATGGTACATTATAAAACTAAAGGCATCCCTATATGGGTACCAACTAAACAATACATCTCTCTTAATCATATACATATATATGAAATAGGTGATTCAAGTACAATGGATCCTTTGGCTCTAGATGCAAATAAGGCACTAAACTCTGAGGTACACATAGATATGCATAAGGAGAAAGAACCATTACCAAAAGAGCTAGTAAAACTATAAGGGCACCCAACATTTCAGCTTCTTTTATTGGTCAATACTAATCAAAATATGGCCATGTTTCAAATTACTATGACAGTGATGATGATACAACTAATGATATGATAGATGATAAAATATGAAACTTAAAATTTGATCCACTTGATCACCTTTCACATAACCTATTTGAACCTACGGGTCCTAACACATATAAGCTAAATACACTTGTATAAAATACATAATTGAATTTAGATAAGGGAAAAATAAAAATAACATGTGAGCATATAAATGGTTGTTACTCCATACATCCCTCTTGGCTAAAAACATTGAGTCAACCTTACAAGGGTCAAATGAAAATTCATCATGTGAACAATGTGGAATCTTCTCAAAAGGCTCCACAATAAATTTTATAAATCATGACACAAGAAGATACTCTAGATACCATGTTATCTATGTTAATTGGGCATAGAATGATTTATGTACCTTTTACTAGACACAAAACATCCAATGGACTTCTACCCATAGAAGACATAATACCATACTATAAATATCATCAGATCAATGGCCATCATAGCAATCAATGTGAGACATTGAATAGCCAAATTCAACAATATAAGAATGAAGGATGCATACACATTATGTCTAACATGAGAAAAAGGCAAAATCCTTCCTATCTTTTAGAAAATAACTATCTCTAAAAGCAACCAAAGCATGAGGATTTAACTATTACTACTAATATTGGTGGGGTATATGGCTACCATATCTAATTTGATAATAAATGGGATATAAATTATCGTACCATTTTTATCACACAATTGAGACATTCTACGGATGTACTAATATACTCTCTATTTATGCCAAGATATTGAGGATACATCTAGTTACCTATCATATGTGCCTCACGTGTGGAAACTTTGACCATGTGGATATTAGACCACGAACAACATTTGAAACTAAAGTTTGGACAAAATTAGCTAGTCAAGTGGAATGCTAGGATAGATACTACAAATATGTGTGTTAATTTTCTTAATATAGATATTGAAATTTTCATACAACATGATGGCCATGATTATTTGCTTGCACCATTATCTCCAAGTAAATCATTAAACAAAACCATTGTAGTGGTGGTAGTACAACGATATGAACAAAGCTTGATAAATTTCCTAGGTGGTCCCACACCTTCTGATGATGATGACTTCCTTGATCAGTCTCTTGAAATATTTCAAAGATACCAAAAAAATCAAAAATATTTTCGGTACCTACATGTTCCATTATCCCATTCACTTCTATGTGTTAGTTCCATGTTGATGGATGGCATATTCAATTACTCCCACATATACACATGTGTGTCACACTTTTATTTGAGCATGATATAGGCATACACAAATAAATTATCTATTCCTATTTTAGATGTTGGGTCTTCCCTCTACTCATGTCATGTAGACATTTGGGGCATTTTCTTCTTTTATCTTGATACACATAAGTTATAAAGTTTAATGATCACATTCCATTATCATGTTTGAGCTTACATATTTACTTACTCATGCCTTTTATCCATGATTGTATCTTACATAGGGTACTTGATATGTTATACATTTGATATTTTTTCCTAACACATTTGATCCATGGGCTACTATGACATGTTTATGTTAGTTATGTATGCTTTACTTTATGTGCCTCTTTGAGTGTCTTACCTTGCTATTGTATACCTGGTTAGAGCATTTGAATATGCTCCTGTATTTTTGACTCCCATGCCTATATATGCTTTCTTTGAACTTGGCATATGTCATTGTTTTTTATATGGACATTTGAATATGTCATCCTTTCTTTTATGGACATTAGACTAAGTCATGTCCCTTAGATTGTGTGACATTTAAACATGCCCTTTTTTGTGGTTTCCTTGGACCATTACCTTTTGACTTACTTTCAAGTGCTTTTATGTGTTTGTTTGTTTTCTTGTCGAGCTTATATTGTTAATATCTAGATGTTTCTATGAACTTTATCATACATATTAGGTCTTCATGTGCTCATATTGGTTCTATGTGCTTCAATGATATATCTATCTAGACATGTTCCTTGTATATGATACATGGTTTCATTCACATATTATGATGCATGGTTCCATTCATATATTATGTAGTTTTAGAGCCTTACAATGATACATCTTTTTGAAATCAACTTGCAAATAGATAAGGCAGTTATATCAACACACAGGTGTAATCCTAAACCTTACTATTTAAATATATTTCAAGTACTTTCAAATCCATATTATATGCACTAATTATATACTATAACATGTTCTTGGTTGTAGGTCAATCACCAACAAAACTCTCAAGTTGGGCACACTCAAAGGCAAGGTGTGTTATAAACACCTAGGTATGCATTCCTTTCCTTTAAAATAGTAATTTCATTACTAGATTAAAGGGGGGGAATGTAGATAATATTTATGGATTATATATCACCTCATTCTTGTACACTTGACAAACTCATATCTTGGTTGTTCCTCTCAATTTTGGACCTTTATCACTTCTACATTTTTTGCATCTGCTCTATCTTGTGCCCCTTGGCCTATATCTTAGTTTAACCAGTCTTTTGTTGATGACCTAAGCCTTTTATCTTTCCTAGAATGTTTAAAATGTACTTATAGCCTACCTCTATAACTTCTAATCATGTACCTAATTTCTTGCTCCCTAGACACTAACATCTAGGATAGACAGTAGGATCAACGCTAGTGTCCTGATCTAATACAAGTCCCAAGTGCCCTAAAGTCATATTTTATGAAAATGAAATGTATTATAATGATCATCCTATATGATTTAATTTGAGTTACTTCTCTAAATGGATTAATATAAATACAAGATCAATCATTATTCATTCCTCACTTGGGAAAAACCTATAATATACCTAAGGCAACTTATCAAAGCATTCAAGTGATTAAAGCTTCCCTATTTTCTCCTGTTTTCATATTATTCATAGGGACAACACATACACATGTCTAAATTACTTAATGATCAACCCAAGAGTAATATTTGTCAAGTTACAAGCTAGGTCATTGTTGTACTTACTTATCACTTATTATATGATTCACAAACAAGCTGACACATATGGAAGAACTACATTAGTTTGAGGCCCTATTCAGAGTATTGGATATGTAGGTAGAAATCATTGACAAATGCGTCTTTGGGATCAACTCAATAATGTGTGCCCACTAACCTATTTTTTTCCAAGGTCACTATGAAGATGAAGAACCAAGGTTTTGAAAATTCATGAGGAGTGATAGTCCATGATCTAAATCTGAATGTACTAGAGTGAAGGTGAAGACAAACCCAAAATAATCTAGGTGGTCACATCCTTTTCCAATAGGTATTCCGTGAAAGACACATTAAGTTTAGATAGTAGCATCAATGCAATCATCTTAGGGTTAGTGTTAGTGTCTGCAACTCCAAAAACATCCAATCCAAAATCTGACAACTATTCTAGAACCATCTTCTAGTCTGATTTTTACCTATTCTATATCTAACATTGTGTTATCATTAGAACCAACTAACTATATTAATTCTTTGTCATTTCCATACATAGCTTAGTTATAGTTTCTATATTTAGACTATTCTTAGTTTTATAAATTCAGCATATGTTATATCTAAGTTTAGCACCCAATTGGCCTATTATAAATCTAATTATCACCTAATTTGATTATCACCCTTGTGCTTATTCATTTATATATGCCCCTTTAATGTCTAGATAACCCCATATCTAAAAATAACATTTTAGGTTTAAATAGTAAATAGATCTTGAAAACTGAAAAAAAAATGGATATCTAGCTGTGCGGCCCCCATAACTACCTAAACAGAAGGTTTTTTTTTTTATGTATATAAAATTAGTCATAGTTTGTGACCATATATTTTTTTTGTATTTATATCAACAAAAAAATAAATACATAAACATATATAGAAATGTATATTTGAGGCATATAGTGGCCTAAAAAATACATAGTTAGAAATCAACATAGATGGAAACCTTAAAATATTCAAAAAAATTAAAAAATCATATATTTGGAAAGAGGATAGTGTGCTTGACATCGTAGTAATAATTTTAGAAAATGTCTCAATGAAATTCATAGTATTTATGACAATGGAAGTTGGATTTTGTTATTTTTAAGTCGAATACACATATTTGACTATGTATTTACTAGTCTAAGCCTTAGGCTCAAGAATCCAAGCCATTTTTTAGCCAAAATGCATGTTTTTTAAATTACACATAACAAAACACATATGTGTTATAACTTATACATGCAATAAAGCATACACGTTATAACATTTACATGTAATAAATCTTATGCATTTATTTGACAAATCATTAAAAATTAAAAAACATCTATATATGTGTTTATGTTTATCTATCTATTTATTCACATTTTATTATTATTATAAAAGTCGTGTGTCTCAATATATACACTATTATACAGAGGACATAGTGAATATAGTGATGTAATTTGTGTGAACTTGAGCTATGAATCTAATTTCAACTATATAAAATGTGATTTGGAATTCAAATATCCCTAATTTCATCACAAAATTAACCAAAGAGTCGATTGTTTCAATGGTGGAGGTAAATAGGGCCAATTTGAACCCATTGAAACTAATTATGACTATAGGATGTGATTTCAAGCTATATTATCTTAAATTTCCTAACATATTGAGTGAATGAATTAATTGGTATAATTAGTGATATAATTTCGGTGAAATTTATTAGTGTGTGAAGCCACTATTCACATGTCACTATTCATGGTGATATGGTATCCTAATACAACATCTTGGTGAGATGGCATGTGAGTATGTAGATGATGTGTCATGTAGGTGACATGGAATACAGGTGATATGGAAAGAGGGCCCATGGTGGGTCTCAAGATGTGATTAAGTTGATGTGATAGGTGTGGGGAGTAATACTCCACTAGCAAACATGGATGTTGTCCTTAGTGAGTCACATGTGGGTTGTCACATGGTGAAAAAGATAAAGGGTCATGCATGGGTTAATTTTTGTAATGGGACCCATGATTCATATGTGTGAGAAAGTCAAAAGGTGATTGCAATACCTTTTGGACTCTTGTGTTCACATGTGAAGATGAAGACAATAATGCACTATTGTAGATTGACCTCACATGTGTGAGTGGGTTGAAATTCTTGGAGTCACATATGGTGTCTTGGTTCTTTTCTAAATTGGACCATCCACTTTTTTGACCGTTGGGAGATGAAGACAAGCAGAACACTATTAAGTGTTTGGACTTATTTGTTGAAGTGGGGAGCAAGTTTTGGAGCCACATGGAGGTGGCACATGTTCTTATCTAAAGTGAAGATGATTTGAAGACTTTTTCACATGGTGACAAACATTTTGTAAATCACATGACACCCCACTCATGTGTTGGTTGAGTTTATAAGGGGCCACCATGAAGTTTCTCCATTTCTCTCTCTCAAGTAAAATGTTATAAAGCATTGCATTCTCCTTGGTATTTATGAGAAGCCCATTGGGGGATATCCACTCTTGGATCATTGTTACAGTTTGGAGATTGGAATGCCTGGAAGCTTAGCTCACCTATATGATTGGATTGTAAGCATCATTCATGCTTAGGTGGTTAGAGCTTGTAAAGCTTATATGAGAGCATGGCACACTTAGTTTGTTGAAGCATGGAGATTCTTGAGGTTAGAGATTAGAGCTTGAAATGATATGTTAGGTTGGTTCACTTTGTTTGAGATTATAGGATTGTTAGCTTAGCTTATGGAGATGGAGGTTGATGTGGAAAGAGGGCCCATGGTGGGTCTCAAGATGTGATTAAATTGATGTGGTAGGTGTGGGGAGTAGTACTCCACTAGTAGACATGGGTGTTGTCCTTAGTGAGTCACATGTGGGTTGTCACATGGTGCAAAAGATAAAGGTTCATGCATGGGTTAAATTTATAATGGGACCCATGATTCACATGTGTGGTAAAGTCAAAATGGGATTGCAACACCTTTTAGACTCTTGTGTTCACATGTGAAGATGAAGACAAGAATGCAGTATCATAGATTGACCTCACATGTCTGAGTGGGGTGCAATTTTTTGAGTCACATGGGGTGGCTTGGATCTTGTCTAAAGTGGATAATCCACTTTGTTTAACCTTAGGAGATGAAGACAATAAGAACACTATTGAGTGTTTGGACTCACTTGTGGAAGTAAGGAGTAGGTTTTGGAGCCACATAGAGGCGGCACATGTTCTTGTCTAAAGTGAAGATGCTTTTAAGAATTTTGCACATTATGACAAACATTTTTGATATCATATGACACCTCCCACTCATGTGTGGGTCTAATTTCTAAGGGGCCACCATGAAGTTTCTCCCTCTCTCTCTCTCCTATCAAATGTTATAAAGCATTGCATTCTTTTTTATATTTGTGAGAAACTCATTGGGAGCTATTCATTCTTGGATCATTGTTATAGGTTGGAGCTTAGAAGTCATGGAAGCTTAGCCCACTTAGATGCTTAGTTTGTAAGCATCATTAATGCTTAGGTGGTTATAGCTTATAGGGCTTAGATGAGATCATGACTTGCCTAGTTTGTTGAAGCATGGAGATAATTGAGGTTAGAGGTTATATCCTAAAAGGCTATGTTAGCTTGGCTCACCTGGTTGAAGCCTGGAGGCTTATTAACTCAGCTCATGAAGATGGATGTTGATACTTTGGAGCTCACCTTGGAGGCTTATTTGAAGACTTTTTCACATGGTGATAAATATTTTTTAAATCACATGACACCCCACTCATGTGTTGGTCAAATTTATAAGGGGCCACCATGAAGTTTCTCCCTCTCTCTCTCTCTATAAAAATTCTATAGAGCATTAAATTCTCATTTGTATTTATGAGAAACCCATTGGGGGATATCCACTCTTGGATCATTGTTACAGTTTGGAGCTTGGAAGGCATGGAATCTTAGCTCACCTATATGATTGGATTATAAGAATCATTCATGCTTAGGTGGTTAGAGCTTGTAAATCTTAGATGATAGCATGGCTCACTTATTTTGTTGAATCATGGAGATTCTTGAGGTTATAGGTTACAGATTGAAAGGATATGTTAGCTTAGCTCACCTTGTTGGTGATTATAGGATTATTAGCCCAACTTATAGAGATGGAGTTTGATGCTTTGGAACTCACCTTGGATGCTATGGTGTTAGCATCATGATGGATTTGCATGTTTTAGATTGGAGGTTGGAGCCTATAAGACTTGGTTGTTGATGTAGGGGCATCACTACCCCCTTTGTAAATAATAGTCTAATTTCATGTTTTGAGTCTTAGTGGGTTGTTATGGTCTTTCAGAGTCAATCTAGTCATTAGGGGTCTTAAAAATAATTAGTGGTGTTAGAATATTTAGGTAGTTAAGAAATTTCCCTCAAAGTGGGAAGTTACAAGGTAGTTATAAGGATTTTGGCTTAAATAGTAGTTTTAAGTGAAAAACAAGGAAGGTGATTTGAAGTAGGAGATGTGGAAGGTAGTTGATAGAGAAGCTTTAAAATGGAGGGGGGGAAGCTCTATCAAACAAATAATGTAAGTTTTGTTAAGACTCTTGATCATAGCAAAATAAAGAAATCTTCTTAATGTGGAAAGTTTAATGCCTTCTTTGGAAAATGTTCTTGTAAGTTTGCTCTAATTCTTTATGTGAATGAACATGGTGTGTTGGTGTTGTAACTTGGAAGAAACCTTAGTTTCTTAACCCTATTTAGAACAAGAATGTTGTGATAAAGATTATTATGTATACATTTAGTGAAAGGTTGAGATTGAAATGGAGATGAATGCAAATCCATATCAAATTATTTATAATAATTATTTTGATACATTTGTCCACAAGTGTTGGATTGTTGAAGGAACTGCATGCATGAGTGAATGATGAAGAAAGACACTTGTATTTATATTGGATCTTGAATATGTTTAATATTTATGTAGAATTCTATTAACTAAATGCCATGTCAAAGTGAGAATAAATAAAGGATCTCTTATTGCATAACTAACCAATCATGCTTTGTATTTTCGGGTTCTTGATCAAAGTAAAACCTGCACATGCATTAATAGTGGTGAGAAAGATTTGGAATATTTGTAAATGACATGAAAATATTGGTAAACATCTATCTTTAATGTGCATGAGTTTATTGTGAGTCAATTTGGTTGTTCTCACAATGGAAAACTAGGGAAACAGTGATAGACTTGTAGATTATTGTGCATTTACATAGTCAGGACTGTGTTTCATATGCATTTTGAAGGAAGATATGTCATTTTAAAATTGTGGTACTTTAATAATATTGGTATGCCTAGTTAATGATTTTGAGAGATCATATTGTTCTATAACTATTAACGTTTCTACCAATTTGCATTGAGAATTATTTGTCTTTGTTGGAACTCTACGTACTATTAATCGAATATAGGAAAATGAGCATGACAAAGTGTCAAATGTGGAAGTATTACTTTTAAGTGGAGTAACTAGACATATACACTGGTAACAAAGGTGATGTGGGAGTTTTAAAACCTGTGGGAGGCCAAAAACTCTATATCAACCTTGCTTGGGTCTGCATATTATAAGTAATGTTCACAGTATGGTTAAAATGTAATAAAATATATGAGAATGTTATTAATCTATCCCCTTTAGAAGCTCTCAGTTGATTACAAATTCAATTGTGTATTTAGTAAAATCAAAAATGAGTTTAGAATGTTGAACAAAGTTGGCATATAGGTTGAATAGCATGTTTACATTATTGCAAGAGGTTTTATTGAGACCATTAATAACATGTTTAATGTATCAAGAGTCAAATAAAGACTAGAACCATTACATGAATGAATAAACCAAATGATCCATTGTAAATGAATTGAATCATTGAACAAGGTAAAGATAGAGATTAATTGTGTAACCTTTGCATCAGTTACAACCTTGGTTCACCTGAGTGCTTGTAAGCACTGGAAAGGAGTTGCTGAGAGGAGTTGTTGTAGAGAGAGTTTTTGATGAATATGAAGTATGTATGTTGCCTTTTCCCCATGGTTTTTTCCTAGCTCAGTTAGCAAGGTTTCCATGTATATCTTGTGTAATGTGTTTTCTCTCCTATGTTTTTGTTTTATGTAGCTTGTTTTATTTTTGCATTTATTTACTTGCATATGTAGGATGTTTGTTTCCTAAAAAAATTGAGCCTCGTGAACCTAATTTTGACTATATATAATTTTATTTAGGGCTTAATCAACCCTAATGTCATAAAAAATGAACCAAATAGTCCATTGGTTTAATCATGAAGCCAATTGGGGCCAATTTGAGCCCATTTAACTTAACTGTGACTATAAAAAGTGATTTGTGGCTCAATCGACCCCAATTTCATTAGAGAATAAAGTAAATAATCATTTGCTTCAATGACAAATACAATTTTGATTGTATAGGATGTGAATTAGGCCTCAATAAACTCTAATGTCATCATAATGAAAAGAATATTTTGGTTCAATGACATGCAATTTTGACTATGTAGGATGTGATTTAGGCCTCAATCAACTCTAATGTTATCACATAATAAATGAAATAGTTGATTGGATCAATCAAGGAGGAAATTAGGGTCAATATGAGACCTTTCAACCTAATTATGACTATGCAATGTGATTTGAGGCTAAATTGGATTTGATTTCATCATAAATTGAGCCAATTAGTCAATTAGTGTAATCAATGACATGATTTTAGGCAAAATGAGCCACGTGAACCTAGTTTCAATTATATATGATGTGATTTGGATTTAATCTGACCCAATGTCATCACATAATGAACCAAATAGTCAGCTCATTTAATCAGGGAGGCATTTGAGGCCAATTTGAGCATCTTCAACCTAAATGCAAGGGTAGAACATGATTTGGGGCTAAATTAGGTATGATTCCATCATGAATTGATATAATTAGGAAATTAGTGTAATTAGAGATGTGATTTAGGATAAATTGAGCCATGTTAACCTAATTTGTGGATCAATCAATTATATAGGATGCAATATATGGCTTAATCAACCCTAATTTTATGACAAATGTAATCATGTGGGTAATTAGGGCCACTATGAACCCTTTAAACTTAATGTAAGTAAAGGTTATGATTTGGGGCTAAATTAACTCATATTTCTTAAAATATTGAGCCATTTAGTAAATTATTGTAATCAATGATGTAATTTAAATGAAATTGAACCCCGAAAACTTAATTTTGATTATATAAGATGTAATTTGGGGCTCAATTAACCCTAATGTTATAAAAAAGTAAACTAAATAATCCATCAGTTCAATCACAAAGGTAATTGAGGCTAATTTGAGCCCCTTCAATCTAACTGTGACTAAAAAATATGATTTGGGGCTTAATCAACCCAATTTCATTATAGAATGAAGTAAAGACTCATTTGGTTCAATGACAGATGTAATTTTGACTATATAGGATATGATTTGGGCCTCAATCAACTCCAATGTCATCACATAATGAACATAATAGTTGATTGGTTCAATCATGGAGGAAATTAGGTTCAATATGAGACCCTTGAACCTAATTGAAACTATACAATGTGATTTGAGGCTAAATTGGCTTGGATTTCATCATATATTGAGGTAATTAGTCAATTAATGTAACTAGTGACATGATTTTGGTGTACCTAGTTTTAATTGTACATATGATGTAATTTGGAGTTCAATTTACCCCAATGTCATCACATAATGAACCAAATAGTTGATTCATTCAATCAGGGAGGCAATGGAGGTCAATTTGAGGCCCTTCAACCAACTATGAGAGTAGGATGTTATTTATGGATAAATTAGCTATGATTCTATCATGAATTGATCTAATTAGTTAATTGGTATAATTAAAGATGTGATTTGGGCCAAATTGAGCCCCATTAACCTAATTTATGGCTCAATAAATTGTATAAGATACAATATATGGCTTAGTCAACCCTAATTTTATCACAAATATAATCATAAAGGAAATTAGGGTAAATCTAAACCCATTAAACCTAACTATGAGTATAGGATATGATTTGGGGCTAAATTAGCTAATATTTCCTAAAATATTGAGCTAATTAGTCAATTGTTGTAATCAATGATGCAATTTGGATGAAATTGAACTTCACGAACCTAATTTTGACTATATAAGATGTAAT
The DNA here is from genome assembly GCA_037957365.1 of Torreya grandis. Taxonomy (NCBI): domain Eukaryota; kingdom Viridiplantae; phylum Streptophyta; class Pinopsida; order Cupressales; family Taxaceae; genus Torreya; species Torreya grandis. The sequence continues at coordinate 277,323 of JARHVA010001026.1, forward strand.
TTAGGTTTTAATTGACCCTAATGTCATAAACAAATAAACTAAATAGTTCATTAGTTCAATCATGAAGGTAATTGGGGCCAATTTGAGCCCCTTCAACCTAACTATGATTATAAAATTTGAATTGGGGCTCAATCAGCCCCAATTTCATTAGAGAATGAAGTAATTGTTTGATTTAATGATAAACATAATTTTGACTATATAGGATGTGATTTGGGCCTCAATCAACTCTGATGTTTCATATAATGAAAACAATAATTTATTACTTCAATAATGGAAGAAATTAGGGTCAATATGATCTCTTTGAACCTAACTACGGCTATACAATGTGATTTGAAGCTAAATTGTATTTGATTTCATCATAGATCAAGCCAATTAGTTAATTGGTGCAATCAACAACATAATTTTAGAGAAATTGAGTCATGTGAACCTAGTTTTAATTTTATATGATGTGATTTTAGAGTTAAATTGATCCCAATGTCATCATATAATGAACCAAATAGTCAATTCCTTTCAATAAGTAGGTCATTAAGGCCAATTTGAGCCCTTTCAACCTAACTACAAAAGTAAGACATGATTATGGGTAAAATTAGCTTGGATTCCATCACGAATTGATCCAATTAGTCAATTGGTGTAATTAGAGACACTATTTGGGCCAATTTGAGCCTTGTGAACCTAATTTATGTCTCAAGTGATTGTATAGGATGTTATATGTGGCTTAATCAACCCTAATTTGATCAAAAATGCAATCACAAAGGTAAGTAGGGCCAATCTAAACCCCTTAAATCTAATTATGAGTATAAGATGTGATTTGGGGCTGGTTGAACCATGTCTAAACCTAATTTCAACTATATAGGATGTGATTTAGGCATCAATAAACCCCAATTACATCACATAATGAATAAAATAATAAATTACCTTAATCATGAAGGTAATTAGGGCTAATATGAGTCCCTTCAACCTAATTGTGATTATAAGATTTTATTGGGGGTTTAATTAGCCTTATTTTTATCATAGATAGAGCCAATTACGAAATTGGTGCAATCGGTGATATGATTTTGGAAAATTTGAGTTTAAATCGATTGTTTAAGATGTAATTTGTGGTTAATTAGCGTTGATTTTATAAAACCTGAAGCAATTATAAAGAAACAAAAGATATAATATTATTAATATTCTATTACATTACAATATATTATATTATATATAATTTATATTCATTATGTTCTAATAATATATTAATACCAAATAAAATAATAAATGAATAGCAGTGATGGTGGGCATAGTTTTAGGGAACATAGATGGTGTTTGGTTGTAGGAGTAGGATGCGAGAATAAAGGAAAAATGGTAGTGTCAAATGATGTGGATTTGGAAGTTGTAGACAAGGCTAGAAGCATAGGTAATGACTTAGGATATGATGGTAGATTTAGGACTAGATTTTGGAGTAGTGATTTCAATGAGGTATTCAAAGAACAAGAACCTAGTGTTCCTAAAACGTCAAAATTCTTCAAACCTATTTTATTCCTATGGTGACTTATGTAAATCAAATATCATCCACTCAAATCCTAATCTCTTATTTTAGTTGGTTCATAGGTTAGCGCTCCTAAATTCTGATTTTAACAATGACAACGTGGTAGAGGATGTGTTTGTTGAAAATACATAGGTGAGGTTGGATTTTAGAGGGAAGACTCACCCTGAATTTGAGTTTATTTTCTTTGGGGATGTCTCAATGATCTTCTATAATTATTAATTGTTTTAGAGATCAATGATGAGGATATTTGATCCATTGACAAGGAGTTTGGGGATAAAACCCTTATTTGTATATGTATGTGGAAACACCCCTCTTAGGAAGAGCTTTGTCATTGGTCAAAAGCAGTCTGGCCTAGTTTTTTAGAGGTTTCTATTTCATTTCTACAAAATGGTTTTTTCTTGGTCATTTTTCAAACTATGAAGGAGCATATTTTGTGGGACAATGGATCCTAGTTTTATGGAAATCATGGTGTGTTTATGTGCCCATGGGATCCCTTTTTTGACCTAACAAATATAGTGATCTTGAAGGCTCCAATCTAGATAATATCATATAATCTCCTTTTTTCCATGAGAGATCCAAGACTACTTTAGTAGTTTGTTAATAAGATAGGGTTTTTGTAAAAATTGATAAGGATGTGGTTGTTTAACAAAGATATGTAAGGGTTTGTGTCATGGTATATATATTTAAACTCTACCATCATTCTATCATGATCCAGTCATCCATTGGTTCCTAAACATAATTCATTAACTATAAAGAGCTACCCTTAAGATGTTTCAAATGCAACTAGAATGGTCACAAAGTTGTGGAATGGAAACTTGTGCAAGTTTTGGCTCCCCCTCTTGAAGCATTGGGTGACAATATTAGTTTCCTTGAATCTGATCTTGTGAACAGATCTCATAAACATGTAGCTCCATGTAGCCATTCCCTGTATCATGGAAAAGTTCTTCAAATTAGTTCTTCTTCTTCAATAGTTGGAAAGGAGTCTCCTATGGTTCAAAGTTTAGAAAATAAGCCTAGTTATTTTATAACAAAAAATAATTTGGAGTCTTTTACAGTTGAATATTTGGCCAATAAGGGTCTATTACAGAGGAATTTGGTCACTATCACATAATCAGGTGTTAGGTCCAACACACCCCATCCTCAATTCCTCAGATGGGGACCCTCTTATTTCAGTTTAGTATCTATTTTGTAGGTTCCTAGATGTAGATTTGTACATTTTGAATGCTTCATTGATATCAACCAAGTCAGTTAATCCAATCTTTATTTATTATTTCATTTGGTCAAAAAATCCCATCTAGGGACACATTGATTTAAATATCTAAACTTGATTAGATATATTAAGTCTTAGTCTGAATCATGTTTTATACATACATCAAATTTGCCTTCTTCTAGCCATTTCACCTTATATATAAGCAAGTTGTCTAGTTGTTTTAGAGTTTTTTAGGTTATTTTCCTCAACAATTTAATCCATTTCTACTTAAATTTAGAGCTAATTTACTAAGTGTTTATATGGTTTCACTTCTTAGACTTAGTTAATTTCATAATAATGGACACAAATTTGCCTTCAATTCAATAAAGTTTGGCTTTGAATTCATTTAAAATAGTTTTATCTCTGCTAATTTCATCCACCTTATTGCTTTTTATTTTGAATACTTATCCATTTATTTGAAAATAACTTAGTCATTGGAACTTTATAACTAAAAATTATTGACTGTGCCTTTGTTTTGTGTCCACATGTACCCACTTTTCTCTCAAATCCACGTGATAATCTTTCATAGTTCTTAATGGTCCTGAACCCTTCACAAAAGCTTCTTGGGACTTAGTTGAACCTTCAAGTGCATCCTAGAGCCATGTGGCATTTTTATGCCACTCAATGGGACTTTAACGATCGAATAAACCCTCTGGGTAAGCAGGTTAGTAAGATTGCACCACATGGTATCATCCCAATAACCCACTATCCCTGGGTTATCCATGGATCAGTAGACCCTTCGATAAAATAGGTTAGTGGGATTATGCCACACGGTCGCATCCAATCAAACCATCGTCATGGGGTTATTCATACATAAACAAAGCCTTCAAGAGAATGGTTTAGTAGGATTGCACCACATGACATCATCTTAGTGACCCATTATCCCAAAGCAGTCTATATAGTCCTAGTACACATCTGAGCTTAGGAACAATGGGATTTCACCATGTGGCAACATCCTACTACATCATGACCAATGCATAGTTAGCATATATCAAGCCTCATGTTGAGTAATGACTGAGTGATGAGAAGACATGTGACAGGACCTACCAATAGGGCAAGGAAAAAGAGGTAGGAAAGTGTAGACATGTCAGATAATCAAAAGGGCCATGAGATTGAAAAATGATGACTTGTATGGTTGTTAGGGCCATAAACCATAAAAATGGGTTGTGCACTTAAATCAATGGCAGAAGATCAAGTTATAAAGGTCCATAAGAGACAAAGAGTAGGTAAAAGACAAATATTCACCTTAAAGAGGCATGGTTTAACTATAGCAGGGGGCATGCCTTTAAATCTATCAATAAATCATGAATCCTGACTACATTTTCAAATTATCATTGAATATTTGTAACCACCCCATTAGTGGGTTGAGCTAAAAGACGAGGCCATGAGCTTCATGAGTTTTCTATTTAAAAAGGTTTCACTACCATTGTAAAGGGTGATACTTTTGAGTACCAAGGCTCTATAAGAATTGCACCAAGATATCACCTACCTTTATTTCTTTGTCTTTTGTCTAGATTATATGCCAAGGATTGGTTGCTAGTTTCATACTGAAACACTGCTAGAATTATGCTAGGATTACTCCTACCTTTCCTTCTATGTTTTGCCCAGATTGTCTGCCTAGACATATTGATTGTAATAAGATATTTTTAGAATGTTGAATACATATTTTATTGTGTTTTATTCACTATAAATTCCTCCATTCCTCTAAATTAACTTGATAATGATGCTAGGACTATTAGTATGCTTGTTTATAGATGAATGTCTTAGTTATGTTGTATAGTAGCTATCATAACTAGTTTATTAAGTCCTTTCATGTTTTATTTAGACTTCTCTCAATCATTGTGTGAAATAGCTATAGACTACGAGTAGTTTCTTTAAAATATATTTAATGAATAAATGGCTTTCACACTTGTACTTAGAATCTTGCCCATTGAGAGGCTCACATTTATGCAATTATTAGACCATGCACATAGTGGTATAACCATGGTTAGGCATGATTTTAGCTCCTTGGCATCAATAATATCATTTAGATCAAATATTACCTCTCTTTTTAACCTTACCCTACCCTTTTTTTTTTCCTTTTTTTGGTGATATCATGCCTTAGATTAGAAATTGAAATGAATTTTAGTGAAGTAAATTCTGATTATTTTATCAGTTGAATCAAGTAGACAGTAGGATGTAGATAAATAATATGCAAGTAAATGAACATGAATGCTTATATTGATTAAAAATATAGTGGTAGAAGTTGTTACTCTCAAAGTAAAATGGGATAAACTACTCAGTTCCTAAATTAAACTAGCATCAATCCTAAAAATTAACATGGGGACATTCATCCCATGTGTTGTTGCCTCCTTTTATCCTCTCTGAAGTACTCAATATTATGGGTGTATTTTGAGAGGGTCATAAATTGAGACTAACATAAATTGGTGCTAGGAGGGCCACATTAGACTTTGAATTGATGCCCTTTCCACCTTCCTTTCCCAATTTCTTTTATTTATCTATTGCAACCCACATAAATTGACACTAAAAGGAGGACCAAACTTTATTGCTTGTTAGTTGTTTTCTTTTGACTATTGTTTATTTTAAAAAAACCTGGACCCCACTACAAGGATCATAAGGTCCAGATTTAGGCTCTTGTTTTTCCTTGTTTCACTTGTTGAGACATAGGAGGAAGAGGAACCAATGGGGATGAGCTTGTTGCACCTATTACTAAAACTTATTTAAGCTTATCTTTAATCCCCTAAATTTCATGGTTATAATCATGTATTGGCTTGGTGATTCAACCATAAACATCCCAAGCATTCAACATGATTTCCCTAAAGATCCCTTTGTGTTTCTTCCTATATTTCAAAGTAATAATAATAGAACTGTTGAAGAGCATCTTGTGGCTTATAAGTCTGTTATGCATGTTTTAAATGTCAAATTTGAAGATGTTGCTTGTAGGATATTTCCTTTTACTCTATAAGAATAAGCATCTAACTAGTTTTTGTGTTTGAAACCTAATTCTATTAACAGTTAGAATGAATTTGAACACTTATTTTTGCTTTAGTTTGGTCTAGGGATCAACCTTCATGCTTTATTAAAAGAATTTGTTATTATTAAAAAAGAACCTCTTAAGTTGATTAGATATGTCAATTGCAGGTTTCAAATCTTAACAGAGTCCCTATTAGTCTTAAACCACTTAAAGCAATTGTTTTAGATTTATATTTGCACAATCTAGACCCCATAATTACCATATTTATAAGGATGTCTATAGTAAATAGCTTGGGCATGGCTCTCATAGAAGCCATTCAAGTATAAGGTCAGTTGTCTTGCCTCCAACCAAGATAAATAGAAGAGTTTTTCACTTTACAAAAGACTGCAACAACAGGTCAAAAATTTGATCCTCCTACCATAATCCAAGCATAAACCTTTTAGTTTCACTGTATGGGTCATCAAGTTTCCTTCATTAACTATGATATGCTTACGGGAGATGATGGTAGATCTAATGATGATGATATCCGTTAGATTTCAGATTTAGAATAGCATAATCACCCTACCCAAGAGGAGGAAGAAGATGCTCAGCCAATAGATGATCTATGTTCCAAAGGGTTGATGTGCCTTGGACCTCTTGCTCAAACATTCATAACTATTGGGCTATAGGTAACTGAACCTCTTACATTGATTTGGAAGGAGTTTGAGGTAAATGCTTCCAATGTTTATCCTTACTTTGATTTTAGAATTAAGGGTGGTGGTTATTTTGAATGTATGCTTACTATTTTCCTTGGTTTCATAGGAAAGAAACCTAAGGGATGGCTTAATGAATACAAGGGTGTCCTTACCTTCCTAAGGACACTGACTGGAAGAGCCATGTTGTTGCCAGTAAGTGGAAGACATTCTATGCCAAGTTTCCAAACCCACCCTACCAATCTTGTTGGGCTTATTTTTTAGATTAGTGTACATAATTTCCCTAATTTATATCTTGTTTTCTTAGATTGGTTTCCATGTTTCTATAGTAGATTCCATTTGTACATATGTTTGGTTTCTATTTTTTCTTGTTTTGGTTATGTTTCTACTTCAACATTCTAGTTGTGTTCCTTCTTGGCATCCCTTTTCAATGTTAATTCATGTTTTGGGAATAAAAAGCATTAAGTGGAGAGTTGGACCTTGTGGATTCCCCTTTCCTTATGTTAATGGGCTAAGGAACCACAAATGGTGGATGTGTGATTCAAATATTTGTTTAAGCCTTTAGAGTTAGAAAATAAAAAGTTATGATTAAACAATGGCATAGGTTTCTTTAGTTTTATTTTATACATTTTATAAATTTTAGAGGCTCATGATTCTAAACATAATATGGACATTTGAGAAAGGTTTATTTTCTTATCTAAAAACATCAATTGCACTTAATTGAACTTCTTAAGCAAAGAAGAAACATCGATTTGATTTGAATATATCTTAGTAATCTAATTTTTTTTAGTCTATCATTTTGCCTATGGCTTGGTCCCCAACCTTCAATGTATTGAACATAAAAATCTTTTCTTGAGAAATTTTTTAAGTAAATAGTTCCTCGAAAAAGTGATTCAAGCAACCTCCATTGCAGGCTTTCTAGCCTGGATGGCAGCAAATCAAAGCCTTGAGTGGGTCCAAAGCTATCTCTGTTAAGGCTATATATGCCTAGATAGAAGTAGAGAAATACCCATGCCATCCCCCCCAAGCCTAATTTCCAAATCTCTTCCCTCTGAGAACTTTTGAATGCCTAAGCAGGTCTGAATTTGTTTTGTGAATTCAAGAGTTATAAGGTAAGTTATCACTTTCACACACTAATGACCTTTAATAAAGCTAAAAATTAGTATGTTTCATGTTGAAGTGTACTTCAGTGCCTCTATCTTTATGATTTGGTTTGAAGAGAATTGTTTGCAGTCTAACTTTTGGAATGCTTTAAATAGATATTTTGGGTTTTGAATGATTTTATAGCATTATCCCCATGGTAGTCACCATTTTTTGGGTCTAACACACCCTATATCAATTCCTTAGATGTGGACCCTCTTATTTTAGTTTGGTCTCTAATTTTCAAGTTCCTAGATGTGAAGTTTTGCCTTCGAGATGCTTCATTGATATTAACCAAGTCTGTTAATCCAATCTTCATTAAATTACACTTGGTTTAAAATTCCCATCCATGGTTGCATTGATTTAAATGTATGAACTTGATTAGATATGTTAAGTCTTGGTCTGAATCATGTTTTGGAAATACATTAAATTTCCCTTATTTAAGCCATTTCACGTTAGATCTAGGCAAGTTGTCTAACTCTTTTAGTTTTTTTTGGATTCTTTTCCTTAGTAATTTAATCTATTTTTGCTTAAATTTAGAACTAATTGACTAAGTATTCATATGGTTTCACTTCTTAGACTTATTTTATTTCATAATAATGGATTAAAATATGCTTTCAAATCGATAAAGTTGGGCTTTGAATCCATTTAAAATGGCTTTCTCTTCATTAATTTCATCTGCCTTATTGCTTTTATTTTGAATATTTAGCCATTTATTTTTAAGGAACTTAGTTTTTGGATTTTTATAATTGATAATTGTTGATTGTGACTTTGTTTCTTGCCCACACATGCCCAATCTATTCCCAAAGCCATGTGATAATCTTTCGTAGCTCCCACCAGTCCCGACCCCTTCCCAAAAGTTTCTTCAGGACTTAGCTAATTTTTCAAGTGCATCTTAGAGCCATGTGGGATTTTTTAATTGCTTTATGGGACTTTAAAAATTGATTAAACTCTCTAATAAAGTGGGTCAACAGGATTGTGCCATAGAACATCATCTCAATAACTCATTGTCTTAAAGCCATCTATACATCATCAAACCCTCTAGGTGAGCAGGTTAGTAGGATTATGCCATGTGGCATCATTCCAATGGCTTGTTATCCTATGGAAGTTCATAAATAAGTAGAGCCTCTGGAAAGTGGGTTAGTGATATTTTACCACATGGCATCATCCTAGTGACCCATTATTTTGGAGCAATCTTTATAGTCCTAATACACATCTAAGCTCTGAAACAAAAGGATGTTGCCACATGGAAACATCCCATTGTGTCATGGCCAAAGCACAGTCAGCATATATCAAGCCCCATGTTGATTAGAAGTTGAACAAAGAAAAGACACGTGGTAGGACATGCCACTGGGGCAAGAAAAAATAGGTAGGAAAGCATAGACATATTAGGTCATCAAAGGGGCTATGAGACTAAAACTTGATGGTTTGTCTAGATGTTGAGGTTGTCAACTCTACAAATGGATTGTGCGCTCAAATAAACGGTGGAATATCAAGTTACAAAGGTTCATAAAAGATAAAGAGGAGCTAAAAGACAAATATTCACCTTCAATAGGCATTGTTCAACTCTAGAATGGGGCACACCTTCAAATTTTTTAGGGAATCATGAATCTCGACTATATTTCAAAATTGTCATTAAATACTTGTAACCACCTTGTTAGTGGGTTGAGCTAGAAGATGAGGCCATGAGATTCATGAATTGTATATTTAAAGAGGTTGCATTGACATTATAAATGGTGATAATTTTGGGTATCAAGGCTCTATAGAAATTAAGCCAAGATTTTACCTGCCTTTCTTTATTTGTCTTTTACCTAGATTATCTTCTACAAGTTAGTCAATGGTTTCATATTAAAATTATGCCAGGATTGCACCTACCTTTCATTTTGTGTTTTACCTAGACAATATACCTAGAGATATTAATTGTGATAAGATACTTTCATAATGTTGGATAAAAAATTTACTGTGTTTTATTCACTAGAAATTCCTCTAGTCTTCTAATTTAACTTGTTAATGATGTTAAGACTATTAGTATGCTCATTTACAGATGATTGTATTAGTTATGTTGTGCAGTAGCTATCATAACTAGTTTATTGAGTCCTTTCATGTTTTATTTATACTTCTCTCAGTCATTGTGTGTGAAATCTATAGATTGTGATTAGTTTTTTTTTTAATGGATTCAATGAATAAATGGATTTCACAATTGTCCTTTGAAGCTTTCTCACTAAGTGGATCACATTTATGCAATTGCTAAACTAGGCACATAATGGTATAACTATGGTTAGGCATGATTTTAGCTCCTTGGCATCAAGAAGCTCATTTAGATAAAAGATGCCCCCTTTTTTGCCTCACCATGCCCTCTTTTTTTCCTTTTTTAGATGATATTTTGTCTTAGATTAGATACTTAAATGAATTACAATGAAGTAGATTTTGATTATTTTATCAGTTGAATCAATTAGAGAGCATGATATAGACAAATAATAAGCAAAAAAACAAATGAACATTAATTCTCATATAAATTGAACCTTTAGTGGTAGTAATTATTGCTCTTAGAGTAAAATAGGTTAAATTACTTGTTCCTTGGGTTAAACCAGCATCAATCATAAAATTAACAAAGGGACATATGTCTCATGTATTGTTGCCTCCCTTTAATATCTCCGAATTACTCAATCCTATGGGTGTATTTTAAGGTCATAAATTGAGACCAACAAAAATTAACACTAAAAAGAGGGCCACCTTTTTAACTGGTCACTAGACTTTGACTTGATGCCCTCTTCTCTTGCATCTCCCAATTTATATTGTGTGTTTAACGAAACCAACTGAAACTTGTGCTAGAAGGAAGGGTAAACTTTATTACTTGTTAGTTGTTTTCTTTTGACTGCTATTTTTTTGAAAGTAAACAAGAACCCACTGCAAGGATCATAAGGTCTAGATTTAGGCTCATGCTTTTCCTTGTTTCACTTGTTGATACATAGGAGGAAGAGGAACCAATGGGGATGAGTTTGTTACACATATTATTTTAGATTATTTAAGTTTATCCATAACACCCTGACTTTCATTGTTATCACCATGTTTGTGCTTGGTGAGTCAGCCATAAAGATCCCAAGCATTCAACATGATTTACCTAAGGATCCCTTTGTGTTTCATCCTAGATTATTAAGTAATCATAATAGAATTATTGAAGAGCACTGATGAGTATAATTTTACCACCAATTAAACTTGACAACCTTTTACAACCTCACCTATGCTAATAGGATGAAACGGCCACTTGGTGCATAAAATAACTACTTCATTAATTGTCAACCTAGGGGTAGTTTGGATTGATAAGGTGATGTCATTTTATGTACACACTTCACTGACTTGTTGAATTTGTCAATTTCATATAGGCACACTTACATGAAGGAAATTGCATAAATGTAAAGTACTTGAAAATAAATCACATGTGCATGAATGAAATAAAAAAATTGAATTGAACTAAATGTTATGGAATCTTCCTTAAGAAATTAACATTTATTCATAATTCTAAAATCATATATGATACTCAAGCAACATATGTAGAATTAAATGATGGAAATGAATACTTGAAAATTGAATCTACGTAGCTACTCTAACAAGTTAGTATCTTCCCTACAAGTCCTCCTAAGGGGGGCCTCCTCATTTGGTCTTGAGATACAATCCTTCCCTTGATATTAAAACATGTTGACTATAAACTATGGAATTTATTAATTTCCTATTAAAATTAAAGATTGATACAGTGAGATTAAAATGGCAAAAATGATATTACTTGATCACACTCAGATTATCTATCTTCTTCCTATATTCTCTACTCCCCTTAGCCTATATCTCTGATTTAATACTCCTATTATAAGGATAAAAATGTAGTATAATAGGAATGATTGACATTATAACTCCTCCTCATCACATATGCCTATATAAGGCCATGCATGTTTGTTCTCCAATCTTTATCGTTAGACCAAAATCAATGAAAAGGTTGGATGTTACAGTTGTTGCATGTTTAGGCAAGCTACATGTAATTATTCATGTTTATTACGGTAGTTCCTAATGGTTGTAGGTTAATAACTATTGGTTACGGGCCATGAAAATCCCATATGCAATATGGTGTTGTAGTTGTGTATATCCAAATTGTTAGGAATAAAGTTCTTACAGTGCAAGTAATTAAAAGCATAAATAAACAAGCTACAAAATAAAGACAAGCAAGAGGACACATTACACATAGATTACATGGAAAACCCTTGCAAACAAGCAAGGGAAAAAACTAAAATCAAAATGGCAACTCCATATTTCACATTAATCTCAATATCAAACTCTCTTCTATAATAACTCCTCCAGGAACTCCATCAGTGCTTACAAACAAGCACTCAATGATTTCACTTAAAGCAATCAAGTTGTGAACCAAGTATAACTAACCTATAAGACCCAACCTCCTAGTGTGCAAGCCTAAGGCTTGCATGGATCCGCTAATTGGGTAAATTACAATGAGAAAGATAATGCATATTTATGTATTTTACAACATGAGATAGGGAAGGGGCAAGAGAATGAATAGTGGCACCAAAGAAATTCAACCCACACATGAGTGGGGTGTCATGTGATCTACATAATGTTTATCACCAGGTGCAAAAGTCTTCAAAGGCATCTTCACTTTAGACAAGAACGTGTGCCACCTCCATGTGGTTCCAAAAACATTGTCTCCTACACACATGTGAGGTCAATCTACTATAGTAGCTTTCTTATCTTCATTATCCTTGTGACTGCATGAGTCCAAAAGATGCTTTTAATCATATTTTGACTATATCCACACATGGGAATCATGGGGTCTCTTAAAAATTTGACCTACACTAACCCTTTTATCTTTTACACCATGTGACACCACCCATGTGACTACCAAGGACAAACTCATGTGCCTTGATGGAGTGTTATGCCCCACTCCCATCACATTAACTTGATCACTCATGGATACCCTCTATGGGCCCCTAGTACATCACCAATCAATCACATCACTAAGCATCCACAGCACTAGCAAGCCATGTCATCATGAATAGTACTTATGAATAGTGATTCATGAATAGTGACTTCACATCTTAACACTCTTCCACTTGAAGTCAATATACATAGGCTTTTACCATACCTAAGTATTCTGCAACCAGTTATCCATCAATTTCCTTTTTTGCCCTGACATAAACCTAGTAGAAGTTTTTTTACACTAATAAAACTTCTCTACCCTATATGACTTTATCGACATCTTCTCCTCTATAGTAGATTACAACACTAAATTGATAAATCACTTCTCCACGGACCAATCCTCCAATCAAGATTATGCCATGAACCACTCACAACTCCCATTATTTGGGAATATCTGGTTTAGTTCTCACCATGACAACATGAGGCTTCATACTCCTAATGAATCCAATACATAGGACAACAACATGTTTTCTCCTCCTCTAGAAAACTCCTAGGAAGATAACTCAAAATGCAAGAAGTGGGGTACTTTTTTGCTCTCCCATCCTTATGTATCTCTATCTTTGGTTTGCTCCTCCATACCACCTTAATTTCATGTGTTCCTACTAATCATCACACCAGTGATCATGTTGGGGCATGCATCTAACATGTCACAGCACACAACAACAACCTCTACCAAAAAATTAGATCTCTATGAAGGTATTGAATATCCTGTACTCCCTCAACACATCTACTAGAAACCCATACAATGACTTTTTTAACCTACAAACCAGTAACTTTATACCTCATTAATCTAAAATTATCTCTCACTAAGAGAGATCACCATGTATGATAACTTTACTCTAACTCCTTAAATAAAAACTAGTGCACATAGAACTCTTGATAGAAGCAAGGAGAAAAGATCTCGCAGAAGTCAAAACTAGACTTCTCCACAACCATCAAAGCTATCAACATGGCATAAGTTCACTAAACCAATCATAACTCTTGGGAAGTTATCATGCTACTCGATACACCACTACACCTACCAAGTTTTTGAGCCTTAAGAATGCATTCTAATTACATCATGTTATACTAAATGTTGCCAAAAAACCAATTCATGTGCCTTCAATTTTAGTCCATGCATCAATTCACCTGGCCAATTACCATAATCATATACATAATACTCCAGTACCTTGAATTATGTGGTCAACACTAGCCTTCTCCTTTTGGGAATGCTACATCTCATTTGATATTCTACATGTAGTCTTCATCTACCAATCATGCCAATTATAACACAAGTGGACCAATCACATCTCCAGGGAAGTCATCGTATTACTCATTACACCAATGTACCTATTGCATTTTTTAGCCTAAAAAATGCCTCACTATTCTACTACATGTCTAAACATATGGATTTATCCTTCTAGGAAACTAGGTCTCAGTAGATCTTCTGCATGTATCCTTTAGCTACAAATCATGCCGATCATGACACAAGTGGACCAATCATAGCTCCAAGTAATTCATCGCACTACTTGGTGTGCTACATTTTTTAGACTAAAAAATGCATCCAAAATGCATCACTACTCTACCGCATGTCTAAACATATGACCTTCTCCTTTTGGGAACACTAGGTCTCACTTGTTCATCTGCATCTTCACCTTTATCTTCCTCATCTTCAACTACTTCAAAATATGTACAGCTTCAAGTTTTTTTATACATCCTTTTTTTACATGGATTTTTTGTCTTCTTCTTTATATTACTAATAACATGTGGTCAGTAGGATACCACATCAACACCCCTTTTGTTTGTTTCCAATAACCACAACAAGGTCATCACCTTGTCCTCCACCTCCTTCACATGAGCCTAACTTTCTCCTCAAGTTGTAGAGTTGCTTCTCCTTTAATAGGAACACTATGTAGGCTGCTGACTTATCTGACAAAGCTTTTTCAATTTTATCCTTCAACTCTCTTGTGGGCTTCTCCTCAACAACATAAAGAGAAAAATATCTTCACCAAGATATCTTCCACATATCCATAGAAAGAAACATGTCTCTAATACCACATATTAGGAATAAAGTTCCTACAGTGCAAGTAATTAAAAGTGGAAATAAATAAGCTATAAAATAAAGATAAGTAAGAGAACACATTACATAGAGATTACATGGAAAACCCTTTCAAACAAGTAAATGAAAAAACCACAAGTAAAATGGCATCTCCATACTTCATATTAATATCAGCATCAAACTCTCTTCTATAATTACTCCTCCTTCAACTCCATCAATGCTTACAACTAAGCACTCAATACTTCCACCTGAAGCATTCAAGTTGTGAACCAGGCATAACTAACCTACAAGATCTAACCTCCAAGCATGCAAGTCCATGGCTTGCATGGATCCACTAATTGAATATATTAAAATGAGAGAGCTAATGCAGATTTATGCATTTTACAACATGAGAGAGGGGAGAGAGAGAATGAATAGTGACACCAAATAAATTTGACCCATACAAGAGTGGGGTGTCATGTGATCTACATAATGTTTATCAACATGTGCAAAATTCTTCAAAGGCATCTTCATGTTAGACAAGAACATGTACCACCTCCATGTGGCTCCAAAAACATTATCTCCCACACACATGTGAGGTCAATCTACAATAGTAGCTTTCTTCTCTTCATTTTCTATGTGACCACATGAGTCTAAAAGATGCGTGTAATCATCTTTTGACTATCTTCACACATGGGAATCATGGGGTCCCTTAGAAATTTGACCCACACCAACCTTTTGTCTTTTGCACCATGTGACACAACCCATATGATTACCAAAGACAAACCCATGTGTGATCTGTTAACATTATTAAATAATGATCTTAAATAATTTGATAAATAATGTTCTTTAAAAAAATGAATTTTTAACTATTTATAACTGAATAGATTTTTGCTTATAAACATGAAAAACTAAACAAAAGCAATAGAGAACAACAACACAAGTTTGTTTATGGGGTTTGATAATTGTCTACATCCTTAATTATACTCTAGCATGACCAATCCATTAAATATCTTGATGCAAAACTTACAATATCAAAGTACATCAAAATGAATCGTCAAAACCATGTGCATCAACGTCCTTCTCTTAGCCAAGATCATAAAAATATATGTACTTTGGATCTTACAGCTTTAATTCCTATCATATGAAGCTAAACACACTTCATAAGCTCTAATATATGATTTACAAATGACATTGTGTGCCCTTTTATACTTATTTCCCTCTTGTGGTTTAGCGACCAAGGCTTATCTTTTTACCCAAATTAGTTGAAGTTTGAATCCCTTTAGAAAAGCCTACAGAATTTTGTTTATCCCACATTGGTGATGGGAAGCATTATAAAAAGGTTTAAATAAAGGTAAGGGTATAAAAACCCTTCCCATGCCTTTGGTTGTGGGATGGAACAACACATTTATCTTATCCCTTTTTTAATAAAAAGATAACTTTCTTCCATGTCACATACCACGTGGGGGTGAAAATTCAATGGGAAAACAAAAGATAATTCGATGGGGTTTTTTAATTTAATATTTAAATGGCCCCATATAAATTTATCATGACCTATGAATAGAATTTAATGCTTGTTGACCGGTTTTGACCTGTATTGACCAATGTTGACCCATTTGGTTGACTTTTGACCAACTTTAACCAACCATATCTTGTGCTTACGGACTCCATTTTTCAAACCCAAAAATGCGTCAGAAAGCTCTCGATGAGATCTATACTGTGTAAATGATGTGAAGAAGAATTGAGACCTTTTAATTTTTTTACCTCAAACTTCATGCTTGGAGACTAAATAACATAGGTACTTAGAAGGATATTGAATCAGTATTATTTCAGTGGGGGATCCTCTCGGATCACTCCTCCCTACTGAGGAGCTTTTGGACCTCCAAAAGTGATTTATTTTGAAATAAGGTGAGGATATTTCTCCCCCACTTTTTCAGTTTCCATCCACTTAGCCTTCCCTAGATGTGTCCCTTTTAAACCCACACGAAGATATTCAACATCACATCTTCATGAAGTTCTCACTTTTATGTCAAGAATTGTATCTTCCTATAATTCATTCAAATACTCTGAAGCAAAATATTCAATAAAAGGTACATAAACACTTTCATCATAATCTAGAATCATAGGAGGCTCATACAACTTCAAACTTTTAACATTCACAATGGAATAAATCTACATATATGGTGGTAAATCTAACTGAAAAGCATTATTACCAATCTTTTCCAAAATTTTAAATGGACCATATTGAATTGGTTTAAGATTTTTGCCTTCACTTGTAAGCCTCTCCTTATTGATATGAAGCCATACTTGATCACCAACTTGAAAATGATGATCAATTTGATGTTTATCATGCCTAACCTTGTATTTTGCTTGACTTTTCCCTAATTATTCCTTAACAATATGTTAAACCAATTGTATGTTTTGAATGAACTTCTTAGCCTTCTCAGCATCAACTCATCTATCTACAAATAATTCCTTCTCAAATGTGAAGTCCAATGGTGACTTAAGCAGATAACCAAAACAAGTCTCAGAAGGAGATTTTTGTGTGGAAGAATGTAGTGATCAGTTATAAAAAAGTTGCACATAACATATATGTTCATCCTATAATTTAGTATGTTTATTGCAATAACCTCAGAGTAGATGTACCACTATATGATTGACCACCTCTATCTGTTCATCAGTTTGTGGATGAAATGCAGTACTTTTCTTCAGCTTAGTATCCATCAAGTCCCATAAAGTTGACCAAAAATCTCCAAGAAATTGAGAATCTTAATCAAAGATAATAGATGTGGGAAATCTAAAATGAACCCAAACATGTTGAAAAAACAAGTGTGTTGCCCCTTCACTAGTAATATGTTTAGTATAAGGAACTAATTCACACATTTTACTAAATCTATCCACAATGACATAGAGATAATCATGTTTCCCTTGTGTCATAGGTAAACCTCCTAAAAAATCCATATAAATACTTTCCCAAGGTCTATTAGGAATAGGGAGAGGTGTATATAAACCTAATTTCCTGTTACTAGGCTTACTTTTAGCATAAAGAATACAACTCCTTATATATTTAGCAATAAATTGTTTCATATGAGGCTAATAACAATACCTCTATAATTATGCAACTATCTTACCAACACCAAAGTGACCTGAAATAAGAAAAGTGTGAGCTTCTCTGACTATATGCACTCATTCATCTTGTGGAATATAGAGTTTGCCAAGATGATATAAGAGTTTATCATGCACATGATTGTCAACTTCTCCCCCCTGTTTACCACTCATCAAATCTTCATACACTTCCTTAAAGTCAACATCATTAATATATTATTCTTTATAACTTTCATGCATTAAATAACTATTCTATAAAAGAACTAATGAAATAATAAGAGGTCTAGAAATGATTTCATCAACCTTATTTTGTGTACCTTTCATATACCTTATCACAAGGTGAAACTGTTGTAAGAATCCAATCCATCAAAAATGTCTTGATTATTTTAGCTTGGTTTGTGATTGAAGATACTGTACTGGCTAATGATCAATGTGAATCATTGACTCTTTGCCCATTAAATAGTGCTTCCATTTCTTCACACTCTGCACCAAAGCATACAATTCTTTATCATAAGTAGGATAGTTTATTACTGCACTTGTGAAGGTTTATGAATGGTAACAAACTAATTTCATTTTTTGCATCAAAATTACCCCCATAGCATAATCGCTTGCATCTGTCTCAATTTCAAATGGTTATTGCAGATCTGGAAGTGCTAAGATAGGAGCATTACTTATTTTCTCTTTTAGTGTATCAAAAGCTCTTTGATGTTTTTCTCCCCACTAAAAAACCTTCTTAATGCTAGTCAAAGAATGTAAAGGAGATGTAATAAATGAGAAGTTCACAATAAATTATCTCCAGTACTCAACTACATCAATAAAACTTCTAACCTATTTTACATTATTGGGTTTAGGCCAGTTAACAATGACCTCAACTTTTATAGGATCAATTTTTAATTTACCACGTCTGACAACATAACCCAAATAAACCAAATATGTTTTCCAAAATTCACATTTAGACATCTTCAAATATAGTTTCTCCTTTCTCAAATCATCTAAGACTTTATTAGTATGAATGACATGATCATCCCATGATTGACTAAAAATTAGAATATCATATAAGTAGACTATCATAAAATCATCAATGTATGGCCTAAAGACATCATTCATCACATGCATGATTTTATTTGGTGCATTTCATAATCCAAAAGGCATAATAAGCCATTCAAACAAACCCTATTTTGTTTTAAAAGTAGTTTTCCAAATATCACCTTCATTGATTCTCACCTGATGATAACCACTTCTTAAGTCTAACTTAGTGAAATAAACAACATTTTTCAACTGATCTAATAAATCATCAATTCAAGGAAGAGGGTAATGATTTTTCACCATGATTTTATCCAAAGCACAAAAATCAACACACATATACCATGTGTCATCCTTCTTAGGCACCAAAATGATAGGTGAACCATAAGGGGATAAACTTGGGTGGATAATTCCTTTTTCCAATAGTTCTATCACCTGCTTCTTGATTTCCTCATTTTCAATTATGGATAATATATACATACCAATGTTAGGAAGAGATGCATCTTATATTAATTCTATCTCATGTTGAAATCCTCTTTTAGGAGGTCGACCCTGTGGATCCTAAAAAACATCATCATAGTTAGAAATAATTTTAACCAATTCATCACGATGTTTAGGATCACAATTCTCTAAAGCCTTTTCATGATCTTTCTCTTTGGATTTGACCACCTTGAGTATATAATTCTTACTTGAATTTACAGGCCTTTTCATTTGCCCTGCAGTAACCAAAGAAAGACTTATTTTCACATGATGAGCTTTAACAATATATTCAATCCCATCTTTATAAAGCAAGTACTTATTCTCTTCCCTGTAGAAGATTGATTTATGATCATAAAGATAACAACTTCCCAAAACCACACCATAAATTTATAATGGAATAACATCCAAATTAACCCCATCAATGAATTTGTTAGTAATGGAAATTTTGAGTCTACAAGTTCTGGTTATTTACAATTTTGCATCATCATAAACCTAGCCCTGAGGATAAGGCTTAGGATGTGGTTTGGTTTGGAGTCCCAATTTCTTCACAACTTCCTCTGAAATTAGATTAGCTTGAGATCTAATATCAAATAGAGTGTCTATTTTAGTATGTTTAGAAACAACATTAAGGTGGAAAAGCTCATTTGTTTTCTTCTCATCATGCATAGATTGTTGTTTAGAGGAAGGTGCAACACTAGATGAAATAGTTTTAGAAGAAGAGGAAGAATTATAACCTTGTAAACTCATGGCCGTGATCTTGGTCTCATCACCAAAATCAGATCCAAGATCAAGCACCACAATATTATTTTTCTTCTCTTTTCCTTTGTTATTGTTAATCCATTGAGGTTTTAATTCTAGATGTAATTTCCAACACTTAGATTCATCATGATTTTTCTGGCAATGATTACAAAATGGCATTTGATCTTCTTTTTTAATTATATGAGTCATCTCTGCTCACCTTGTCCTTTTAAACCTTTGTCCTTGCTTTCAGATTGCTTGGGTTTTTGCTTAAGAAAGCTCTCTTTAGGCATTTTCCCCTAGCTTCCAAGTGAGTAGCTTGTGCATAAACAAAATCCAGATTAGTAGGATGTAAAACTAGTATCATATGTCATAGATAACTATGTAACCCACCAATGTACTTCATCAAAGTCTCATGTGTGTGTAAGGGAATATTCAAATGCAAAGCTTACTTCTTAAACTCTTGTGTATAATATTATATACTTTGGCCCTTAGCTTGACTAAGATTTTTCCAATCCATCATGGCTTGTTGCATGTAGCCCAAAGGATAAAATTGCTTACGTAACTCAAAAATGAATTCATTCCAAGAAGAAGTCACATTACCTTGTTTGACAAAATCCTCTTGTTGTTTGATTTCCCACCAGATAAGTGTTGTACCACCCATCTAAAGTGTAGCTAACTAAATTTTTGCTCTTTCATCTGCAATATTCTGAATCCTATAGTATATATCAATCTACTTGATCCAATTATCCAATTTGTCTGCATTTAATCCTCCATTATATATAAGTAACTCAAACTTAATATCAAGATTTAAAGAGGGAAGAGACTCAGATATTTTTAATAGTTTATCATCACCTATATTGGGAGTTTGAGGAGACCAAGGAATTTCCTCTTTGTCTTTACCTTTATTTTCTCACTCAATTTGACTTTGCCTTTCATGATAGAGCTCTTCTATCATGATTTGCATTTGATCAAAATATTGACAAAAGTCTTGTTCCCTATTTGATTCCCCTTCCATTGGTGTTGTTTGAATTATACATCATGTACCTATATTAGGATTGTACTCTTCCAATTCACTTCCACCATGTCTAAGTCTTGACCTAATTAACATAAATAATCCACTTGCAATCCAAAAATACTATTATCTATTGCAAATCACCTACTATGATACCAAACTAATCCATTAAAGTTATCAAATAATGATATTAAATAATTTGATAAATAACATTCTTTAAAAAAAATTAACTATTTATAACTGAATGGATTTTTGCTTATAAATAGGAAAAATTAAACAAAAGTAATAGAGAACAATAACACAAGTTTGTTTACGAGGTTTGATAATTGTCTACATCCCTGGGTCTACTCCATCATGATCGAACCATTAAATATCTTGATGCAAAACTTACAATATTGAAGTACATCAAAATGAATCCTCAAAACCCTATGTGTTAATGTCCTCTGCTTAGCCAAGATCACAAAAATATAAGTACTTTGGCTCTTATAGCTTTATTTGGATCAGATGAAGCTAAACACACTTCATAAGATCCAATATATGATTTAAAAATGACATCATGTGCCATTTTATACTTGTTTACCTCCCTTGGTTTAGCGGTCAAGGCTTATCTTTTTACCCAAACTGGTTGAAGTTTGAATCCCTTTCGCAAAGCCTATGACATTTTGTTTATCCCACATCCATAGTGGGAAGCATTATCAAAAGGTTTAAATAAAGGTAAGGGGATAAAACCCCTTCCCATGCCTTTGGTTGTGGGATGGGACAATGCTTTTATCTTATCCCTTTTTTTTAATAAAAAGATAACTTTCTTCCATGTCACATACCACGTGGGGGTGAAAAGTCAATGGGAAAACAAAAGGTAATTTGATGGGGTTTTTAAAGTTAGTATTTAAATAGCCCCATTTACAGTTATCATAACCATGAATGGAATTTAATGCTTGTTTATCGGTTTTAACCCCATCGACCTATGTTGACCCATCTGATTGACTTTTTACCAACTTTGACCGGTCATATATTGTGCTTACAGACTCCATTTTTAAAACCAAAAAATGCATCATAAATTTCTCAACAATCTCTACGTTATTTGAATGGTTTGAATAAGAATTGAGACCTTTTATTTTTTAACCCTTTTTCCTCGAACTTCATGCCTAGAGACTAAATAACACAGATACTTAGAAGGATATTGGATCAGTATTATTTTAGTGGGGGATCTTCCCAGATCAATGTGCTTTAGTGGAGTGTTACACCCCACTCCCATCACGTTAACCTAATCACTCATGGGATATCATATATGGGCCCCTACCACATCACCAATCAACCACATCACTCACAAGCCATATCACTAACCATCCACATCACCAACAAGCCACATCATCATGAATAGTGACCATGAATAGTGTCTATGAATAGTGTTTGTAAATAATGACTTCACATCTTAACATAAACTTCAACTCGTTGTTGTAAGACATAACCTTCTGGTTGTGCTATATGTAAGTCTTGTCACTCCAACTACTCAACACATAATATGAGAATTAAAAGCATCATAATAAAAGATAACATATTCAACTTTAATCACAAGACAAAAACTAACTTCATTCCCAAAAACATAATTAATATATATCATCATGATTAAATTACTTAAAATGGGGAAATGTGTAAGGCATTAGGAAATGTTGGAATTTAGAGGCCAAATTATGCTATTTATATATCTCATCACACCCCCCAACTTAAGGTGTTTCTATTCCTCAGGCAACCAATTTATGTATCTAAATAACATAGACAAATATAAGTATATTGATTCTAATGCACATGTGTTTTGCTTGTCATAGAAACCATGTTGAACCTCAAACTTTTGCCATCACATGTCTTCTTTTACTTCATATATTATCACTTATCCTATCCAGTCTAAAATGGGATGCCAAAATGGTAGTGGCTGAAAAATGATAACCAACAAATTTGGTCCCTTCTTGCAATTTCTATATAAGTATGAATTCAGTCAATGTCAGATTTGAGATTATGTTGAGAGAATGGTTCCTTATTATTAAATTTAGGAATAAGTTATTTCCATATATGCCCACAAGCTCTAAATTCATTGTCTTATGGTAGTTAACAATCTCAAGTAATAGCTTTGAGCTTCTACTTGCTTCCTTACAAATCAAGAAGCTACTTATATTCTTTTCATTAAAGAAACCCATTCTTGTACTATCACCTCAAGCTCAGTGGATTCTCCTCCTATCATCAAAGCAAATTCTTTTTTCCCCTTTTAGTTTTTTAATTCTTGACCCCTGTTATTCTCATGTACAAGATATGAAGAAAAATCCTTGAGTAAGACATCTATATATATAAATTGGGGTTCCATTCTACCTTATGAGGTATAGCATAATTATGCAAATAAACTTCACATAATTTATCTTGTTCTTCAGGGGTTCATCAATATACATATTAAAAAAAGGATGAGGTTCTATTACCATTCATGGAAGATCATAGTATACTCTTGTAAAATGAAATTTCAACCACTCTTCTTCAAGGTAATCAGAGTAAACCCAGGTAGGTGTCTTGCATCTCAATAACAAAGTTGCCAATAAAGCTAACTCTTTAACTTTTTATTCCAATTTCATGAGTTTTTTTGTATCTTCTAAACTTTCTTTTTCAATTCCTTGTTCTCTTTATTCAACTAGCCATAATGTTTGAGCCAATTGAAATGTGTACTTTATAATTAATCGTCTCCTTATAGATACATCTTAAAGAAAAGAAAATTTGAGTTAGGTTTTGCTCTCTATGTTGAAGTGGCTATAATAGATATTTGAATAACAATAATGGTAATATATTCTTGTGTTATTGGATATACCATGGCTGCAAGTTGAGACTCAGTTGATAAAACTAGGTCTTACAGCTATGAAGTAACTTGTGCCAATGTATCCAATTTGTTACCTTCTTCAAGCATCTAAACTTTCACCCTTAGTAATTTAATTTCCCTAAGTGCTTCCTCTAGGATATGAAATTTTCCTTGTTGATGGACTCTTATATCCATTGTATTTAGGTTGTTTAATCATTTCTTCATCCCTTTCAACTGACTACTCTTTCTCACTTTCTTCAATCAATTGTCCTTCCTTGCTTCCTTTAGTCGATTATGAAGGCTCAAAACTAAATGAAGAAGAGCCTTCCTCATCACTACTACTAGCCATAAAAGCATTAGTTCCTTAAATTTAATTTTTATATGAGCCCTCACTGATATGGAGTATGGTAGGAGATAGGACTTTTTTTTGGTTTCCCCCTTAGTCTATGTGACCATATCCTATAAACTGGAAAAATTTGGGGCTTCTTAGCTAGTTTAAGGTTTGGAATGTCTTCTTTTTCAGATGGAAAATATGAAAGAATCAATCTTCTCCTCTTATTTGTTACCCTTTTCTCTTTGATATCTTTGTTGCAGTTCCATCTGTTATAGGAGGTTCTTTTTCTATAGGAGGTTCATTTTCTTCTTTTTATTTAGACTCCTCCTCAGCTTTTACTTCTACATCTTTTTCAAATTCCTCTTCTTCTTGCTCTACCTTCTCTTCAATTTATTTCATCTCCTCTTCAACATTTTCTTCCTCATCATGTTCTTCCTCAAATAGAAACTATAGGAATCATTCCCAAGTCACATTGGGTCTTTGTCTGTTTAGGCTATCTTGAACAATGAGTTGTATCAAACAATGGTGAAATGGACTTTTAGGGTTATCTTTCAAATATTCCTTTGCCATTTTCATTAGCATGTTTAAAAATAAATTTGGCACATTTATTATAATGTTATGCTTTAGGTGATTGATAAACTTAAAATTTATGCCATATTACATAGAATGTCTCCCTTCACATGTGAAATACTTTAGAATAAACATAACAAATTTTGCCCATACGTATGGTAGAGATAGACATAAACTTAATTACTCATGACCGTCTCGAAATTTTACCCTTTTTGAAATTATATCAAAATTTGGTTCCCATAGATCTCATACTTTGGGTAGGCTAGTAATTCAGCTCATATATCTTTCAGTTACCTTTATTTGTAACCCTTTGATAGTGGCTTTGTTATTTTCTTATAAAATAGTTAATTCCTCTACTACTAATTGGTCAAACTTTGTTAGATTTTAAAAATAGTCTAGCTACCCTATATTATTGAAGAGGATGGTGATGTCTTAATGATCTAAAAGTGGTGCCAAGTCAGTAGTCTCCTTTCTAACATAATCTCCTCTCATGGTGGTTTGAATCACCTTGAAGAATGATTAGTATGCCTTTATTATCGATTTATCAAGATAGGAATATTTGTTACTTTGTTAACTATTAATCTTTGTACTTTCATTTTAAATATTATAGCAATGTTTATCATGTAGTGCCTTGAGGCATGTAACTAGTGTATCATTTATGGTAAAAAAAACCCAACTAAAATGGCACTCATCCTTGAGTGAAGTAAAATTCAATGGTATATTTGGGAGTGTATGGAATAATTTAATGGGGACATGGAATTGGTGATGGGATGGGTATAAAGATCTTGATGTGACAACTATGTAAAAATGGTATTTAAATTGCAATTATTTCAAAATCATCCAACATGGTGATCAAATTAATTATAATAACAAGAATTAATTAATAATTTACCTTAAAAAAAGTGAATAATTACCTTCATTAGATGGGTTACCTTATCATACAGATGTGTGTGGATGTTGAGACAATGAAGTGAAGTGGGATGATGTGGAATAGGGTATTGATATCATGATGGAGGAATGTGGATTTGATGTGATGTGGAGGCTAATGTATGTGTCATAAATAGAGTTAGATGAGGTGGACATTCATGGTTGTTGTTGGATCAAAAGGTGGTGACACCTAGACTGAAGGATATGTTTGTTGTTACCAACTACAAATGAAGACAACTGGTATAGGAGTAAGATGGAATACAAAGTGTTAAGGGTGGAAGCAATAGAATAAAACCAAAGGAATTATACCCAAACTTTCCTTAGGAGAACTAGATGAATTTGCATCATCTTGTAGTAGGTGATATTTATATGATAAAAACTTATTCTTGTGGCCTAGATATGCACTTTTTTCTCAATAAGGGTGAACAAATTGAGAATGTAAACTACCATTTGGATTCCTCAAAAACCATCCTTCTAAAGATGCATAACACAAAATTTAAAAAACTATTAATTAACACGTAGCAATGGAAGACACATTTTATAGCTCAAATTTACAATTGAAAGTATAGAAGATTCATCCTGTAGCATAGAATATGGATCTTCTAGCACAGAATTTTTATCTTGTAGTAATGGAAAAAGCTACCTAGGTAGGCTATACATAGGTGTTTAAATTTACAAGAAAGGATGATGATGCAAAAGGATCTAAAAAATACATGTTTATTGCTTTGATTATATTTCTCATGCATTTTTCCTTTTTTTGATGACATTTTCTAACTTTACCTAATTGACTAGATAGTTGATTAACCAGAGTTCTTATTTAGCATGTAGCCAACTAAAATAAATTGCCGAATTAGCTATAGAAAAATGGTTATTCTTTGAAATGGAGAGAAAGGATACACTATAGTACCCTACTAATGTAGAATCAATATATGCAACATGCTAAGAGGAAGATGAGTTGTGTCCATCCATAATTTGTTAACTGAAAGGGGATTTTTGTATAATTTGAATCTATGGCCATTGACTAGAAGGAAGAAGCATACATGATCAATGGTATGTAATTTTATAGCTCCATTCTCAAATAATTCTTTTATTTCATAGGGCCCAATCCATCTAGTTCTTAGCTTGCCCTTATGGTATTTGTATTTAGAATTAAAAAATAGGACACAATATCCTAGATGAAACATTCTTGTCTTTATATACTTATCATGCCATGGGATCCTTTGTTATTGAATGACTTTATTATGATGTAGTGATTCCTTTTAGATTTCATCCAAGGCATTCAGCTATAGCAATCTATCATTTTATGCTTGTGACAAATTTAGTCCAAGTTCTAATGTTGTCCTCAAGGTCTTGTATTCAAATTTAATGAGAAATATAGGATTATTTTCATAAACCAATTCATATCGAGTGAGGTTAGTTATGGTCTTTTGTGTGATTTGGTATGCCCAAACTACTTCATGAATATGAGCTTCCCAATCTTTATAATGCACATTAACTATTTTGGTGGGATGTTTTCTAACTCCCTATTTGTGACCTCTACCTATCCTTTAGATTGAGTATGGTAGGGGTGGATTTATTTTGCTTGATTTAATATTCCTTGACAATGGTAGTAGTGAGATTGGATGTAAATTGAGGCCCTTCATTTGTAATAATTTTTATTATTACCTCGTACCAAGTGAAAAATTCCTTATATAAATATTCTCCCATCTTCTCATCTCTCATATGGGTTAAGGCCTTCACCTCAATCCATTTAGTAACATAATCTATGTAAACTAATATATACTCCTTGTATATATTGGGTGAATATTTTGTCATCAACTAACTGATGACAAAATGGGTATATCAACCACAGCATAGGGAGATTTACACCATGAAAAGTGTGGGTTTACTAGATCTGGATGAGGTAAATCTCTCCTCTCATCAAGGGGAGGTTCCCTAGGAATATTTATACATTGGATATATATATATATATATATATATATATATATATATATATATATATATAATTAAGTAGAAAGTAACACATGGGGTGGTATAACAGCATCCACCTCTCTTTTTTTAGAGGTGATGTACAAGGAGCAAGAGGGAGAAATCCTGGTCATGGGCCAACAACATTCCTCTTCTTTCAGGACCAGTATCCAACCTAGAGCAGGGAATCACCTGAAGTAATAACAAAAGTTCACAAAAAAAATCACGTGAGCACAAAGTCTTTCGTAGCTTCCTTCACCGATCTGGAACAGGTGTAACCATAGAATGAAACGAATCACAAAGTCTTCGCCTGAAACTACAAAAGATAACTGAATCACAAAGATAAAAATAGCTCAAAGTCTATCTTCTACCTTTTAGAAACACTCTCAGATAATATTAACACATCCACTTTGCTTATTAAATCAGATAAACAAGATATTACCAGGAAAAAGGACATAAGAACTGTTTCCTAAATAACACAGATAATTTCAACACAAAGTCTGAAATAAACCTGCTTCTCATTCATTTAACAAAATATGATTTACAAGTTTGAGCACAAAGTCTCAAAAAGTGTTTCAATTTCGGCAGAGTTTTTGCTCTCTATTATCCAAGATAGATTTACAAAAGAGGTCTCCACTATATATAGGTAGAAACCTTCAAAAACTAGAAAATAATAAAATACAAAAAATATCTTAGTCAAAGATGACTCATCTTTGACTTTTGAGATATTTTTTCAAATTTTTTACATGTAATTACACATTACAAAATTGCATGCACTTTTACATGCAAAAGTGCATGAGAAGAAGAGAGAAGGAATGCATGGGCGGCAAAAATTGCCGCCCCTGCATATCGGAGAAGTTCTTGTGCATAGGCGGCAAAAATTGCTGCCTGTGCACGTCAAAGAGTAGGCAAATGTGTAAGGGTAGCAAAAATTACCGCTCTTGCATGAAGGATGTAAGGGCAGAAAAAATTGCCGCTCTTGCATGAAGGATGCGAGGGTGGTAAAAATTATCGCTCTTGCATAGAAGAAGAGGAAACAGTTGTCACGGGCAGAGTCATGACGAATTCTGTTGAACTTGACGTCTACACGACCATCGTGCTTGGGTCCTTGTTGGCATTCGGATCCATCCTTGCTTCTTTGGTGGTCTGCAAACTTTTCACGGGCTTTGGCTTGTGCATTTCTGTGGACAAATTATTCGCAGGCAATTTGTATCTGCCCGGCCACCCAGCTTGGCATAGTTGCGCCTGAATTTCTTTAAACTTTTTGTCTAAAGGAATTACTTCAAGCAAAATTTATGAAGGAATTCAGGGCTTAAACATTTGTCCAATCATTGCGCACATCGATGGGGAGTGAACCAAAAGCTGATGAACCTTTGTATTGACTTGAACCGTTGAACCTGCTACTGGTGTTTGCCGATGGAGATCTCTGTTCGAACCAAGGCACTGAAACAGTCCTAAAAAATGACTAAGTGTTGAAAAACTGATTCCTTTGACTGAAACCCCCTGTAGAAGTCTTTGACCCTGAATGCTAACTTCAAGCATGTTGAGTTCGTAAAAACATATCTGCAGAGTCCGTGCTCAATTCTCCTCTGACATCCTTGCAAAAGTTTTGTCCAAGCAAAATGCCATATGAAGCTGGGATGTCAGCTACCATAATTGTCATCTTGATCTTCTTGTCAGGGAACGCTGCAAATGCAAATTGGGCATCTTTGATCTGACCAAGGAGTGGGACTTGCTTGTTTTTCATGGAGAAGCATCTCCCAAATGTTTTAGTCAATGTGAGACCAAGAGATTCTGCCACTTTAGCAGGCATGACATTGTCAGATGCACCAGAATCGATGATGCAGTTACTCAGCTTATGACCGTTTATTAATAGGGAAATATAGAAAGGTTATATTTTCCTGACAGCAACTGGAGGAGTCACGATAAGATTATTCTGAGTGGATACATTCTTTGGGGGATCATGAGTTACCCTCAAAATTTCTTGTCCTGCAGGGACGGCTGTACCTTTCACACATTCTACCAACCTATCCAACTATTCAGGATGGGCTTGTAGAAATTCAAATTCATACATTTGAATTTTAGTCTTTTTGACATGCTCAATTATGTCAAATGTCTGAATTGGACTAGGCACAGAGGATGGGAGTTCACTCTTTTGGTTTTTGGGAGGGGGAGGGCTGGTTTGCGAAGTTGAAGTAGAGGGTGCAAAGATGCTTGGGGTACGTACCTTTTCAATAGTCATCAGGTCCTTTGGTTGGAAGGGCACAATGGTTCCCCACTTAACAATTGAAACTGCTGGCTGAGATTGCTCCTATGTCTTCTCTTTATCAGCTTGTCAAGCTGACTGATTCTGGGATCGAGTGAATACGGCATATGATCTCTCAGCTACATTCCCCTTGCTTTTGGGTTCATCTTGATAATTTAGGTAACCAATGATGGAGTCACCAGCTAATTCTTCTTCCTGCTCTTCAAAGAGATTAGCATCATATGGTTGGTCTAACTCAGGTTGGAAAGGGGAAGCGTGTTCTATTTCCAGATATCCAACCGCTGAGTTGGTTGGAGGGGCTTCAAGGGTGAGGTTCCTCCATGGGGGAGGAAGATGATTTGGCTACCCTTGATTCCTAGTAGCATTGCCTTGGTACACTTGATTTTGAAATGTCCTCCTTGGCATATCCTGATTAGGAGAAGCAGACATAACCTGGGCCATTTGTCTCTTCAAAGCTATCAATTCATTTGTCAATTTTTGCACCATAGGATCTGTAGTGCCTGTAGAAGAGCTTTCAACAGATAAAGAGAATCTATTTTTACCATGGTCTTTTCTGATCTTACCTGCCAGGATGAGACCATCCTCAATTTTAGTAGCCAAATTTTGAGCCAATGCTAGATCCATAGGGCCAGCTCGCCTCAACAAAAAACTTACTTCAGGAAGTTGCAAGTTGATAAAAAAGCATTTGAGATTCTCTGGCGTGGGTTGAGCAACAGTTGGAATCCAGTTCCTTAAATTGTTGAATTTGGCTATGAAATCCCTCATGGGTTCCTGGGATTCTTTTTTCATCTGTGTTAGTTGAGCTAACAAGGCATGTGCATCTTCAGCAGGTTTAAATCTGGCTTCAAATATGGACTTTAGTGTATTCCAGTCAGTTATAGTTTGAGCTTGAAGGTGGTAGAACCAATCCGCGGCAGTGCCTTGCAGAGTTTCTACAAAAAGTCTCACTACTACATCCTCAAATTCCACACTGATTACACTGCATGCTATGGAGAAAGTGGCAATATGCTCATCGGGATGAACCTTCCCATCACCAAAAAACATGGGAAAATTTTTCCTAAAACTACGAGGTAGTCATGCAAGGGTGGGGTCAAATTAAGAGGACCAAAGGGATTGCCCCATGGGCCTTGAGCCATTATATTAGGATGATTAAATGGTGGGACAATAAATTTGGGTGGAGTGTTAATAGGCAGGGCACTATTAATAGTAGGAAAAGAAGCTCTACCTTGTGTTGGTGACCCGATAAGGTCAGGAGGAAGACTCCTAGATCATTGGAGGAAAGGCAGTGGAGGAAACAGATCAAAATTACTCTGCTGTGCCAACTCAAACATGGGGTCAAAAACACCCTTAGATCTCTAGCTTCTTGTGTAGCGTCGAGTTGCCAGATTTCAAATGAAAAAGGGACCGAAACTGCTTCAAGTTGAAGCTTGAGGCTTCAAAATGCACGTTCTTCCCAGCGGCTCTGGTTTTTTAGACCAGATAATATAATGGAGATGGTAAGGCTATAATGATAATGGGTAAGACATGGAACGAATTTGCCAGACTATGTAATGGATAAGGGTAGGGACTGCTTCAATCTAAAACTTGAGGTTTCAAACTGCACATTCGATTCCCCAGCGGAGTCACCAAAAAATTGTTGGGTGAATATTTTGTCGTCAACTAACTGATGACAAAATGGGTATATCAACCACAGCATAGGGAGATTTACACCATGAAAAGTGTGGGTTTACCAGATCTGGACGAGGTAAATCTCTCCTCTCATCAAGGGGAGGTTCCCTAGGAATATTTATACGCTGGATATATATATATATATATATATATATAATTAAGTAGAAAGTAACACATGGGGTGGTATAACAACATCCACCTCTCTTTTTTCAGAGGTGATGTACAAGGAGCAAGAGGGAGAAATCCTAGTCGTGGGCCAACAACATTCCTCTTTTTTTAGAAATGATATCCAACCTAGATCAGGGAATCACCTGAAGTAATGACAAAAGTTCACAAAGAAACTCACGTGAGCACAAAGTCTTCTGTAGCTTCCTTCACTGATCTAGAACAGGCGTAACCGTAGAATGAAATGAAGCACAAAGTCTTCGCCTGAAACTACAAAAGATAACTGAATTACAAAGATAAAAATAGCTCAAAGTCTATCTTCTACCTTTTAGAAATGCTCTCAGATAATATTAACACACCCACTTTGCTTATTAAATCAGATAAATAAGATATTACTAGGAAAAAGGACATAAGAACTGTTTTCTAAATAACATAGATAATTTCAACACAAAGTCTGAAATAAACCTACTTCTCATTCATTTAACAAAATATGATTTACAAGTTTGAGCACAAAGTCTCAAAAAGTGTTTCAATTTCAGCAGAGTTTTTGCTCTCTATTATCCAAGATAGATTTACAAAAGAGGTTTCCACTATATATAGGTAGAAACCTTCAAAAACTAGAAAATAATAAAATACAAAAAATATCTTAGTCAAAGATGACTCATCTTTGACTTTTGAGATATTTTTCCAAATTTTTTACAAGTAATTACACATTACAAAATTGCATGCACTTTTACATGACAAAAGTGCATGAGAAGAAGAGAGAAGGAATGCATGGGCGGCAAAAATTACCGCCCCTGCATATCGGAGAAGTTCTTGTGCATAGGCAGAAAAAATTGCCACTTGTGCACGTCAAGGAGTAGGCGAACGTGTAAGGGCAGCAAAAATTGCCGCTCTTACATGAAGGATGCAAGGGTGGTAAAAATTGCCGCTCTTGCATAGAAGAAGAGGAAATGGTTGTCACAGGCAGAGTCGTGATGAATTCTGCTGAACTTGACATCTATAAGGCCATCATGCTTGGGTCCTTGTTGACAGTCAGATCCATCCTTGCTTCTTCGGTGGTCTGCAGACTTTTCAAGGGCTTTGGCTTGTGCATTTCCATAGACAAATTGTCTGTGGGCAATTTGTATCTGCCCGGCCACCCAGTTTGGCATAGTTGCGCCTGAATTCCTTCAAACTTTTTGTCCGAAGGAATTACTTCAAGCAAAATTTTTGAAGGAATTTGGGGCTTAAACATTTGTTCAATCATTGCGCGCACCGATGGGGAGTGAACCAAAATCCGATGAACCTTTGTATTGACTTGAATCGTTGAACCTACTGCTGGTGTTTGCCGATGGAGATCTCTGTTCGAACCAAGGCACTAAAATAGTCCCAAAAAATGACTAAGTGTTGAAAAACTGATTCTTTTGACTGAAACCACCTACAAAAGCCTTTGACCCTGAATGCTAACTTCAAGCATGTTGAGTCCACAAAAACATATCTATAGAGTCCATAGTTTTCTCTAACCTTGAAAGAGTCTGTAGATTTTTGAGAAGCTTGAAAAATGAGGAATTTAAATGCCCAGGACAAATTTTGAAAAGGGAAGAGACAATTTTGATTGTAGGTTGTCCCAAAAATGAGTGGCATTTTTTGGGGACAACAGTATAGACATAATATTTTCAAACTTTATTAATTATTGATTCTTTTTATCTTGCAAGAACTCATTGAATCTCAATCTCTCTGAGTGCATGTCTTAAGGGGTGTACTGGGAAAGGGGTGGGTAGACCATTGGTGCTTTTCAGGATTATTTCCCATATACTACCACTTATTATCAATCTAACCATCTCCTAAAAACATTCCCCTAAGTTTTGCCTCCTATTTTGTACCCTCTTTTAGTATTTTTCCACCTTCATTAGCCTTCCCTAGCCTAAAATCATTTTTTATAGTTTATAATACATTATCAACCCCATCAACCTTGTACTCTAATTGACAAAACTCATTTAGGATCTAGGTCGGCCCCTGGTTGACCTAGACCACGCCCTGATTTGTTTTTGTCAATAATGATACAAAGTTGATTGGGTCGACCCTATCGACTAAACTTATGAAATGGACTAGGGTTAGATTCATCTATATAAGCACATCCATTTTTCTATTCTTAAAGAGACAATAAGATTTAATTATTCATTTGTGTTTATTTACAATCTGCTCTTCCACCATTCTACTTGAGGAGTCTTAGCTTAGAGTTTCTACGTTAAGAAGAATGTTGTCTTGTAGAAAAGTCTTAGATACTTTGGAATTTCTTAGTGATCCTTACAAACCACAACAACCTCTTTTGAATCACCTTTGGCTAAGGGAGAGATTGAGTCTCGACGGGTTCATCTTCAAGATATGTATCTCTAACTTTGCTCCTCTCTTTAGTAGATAGAATTAACATAAATAATGGCTTTTGAATATATTTCTCTCTCCATGTATTAGGGTTTTACCTATACATAACTTTAATAAGATTCTCTTGTGTATGTTTAATAACCCCATTTCATGCCACAAGCTTTGGTGCTCACTATATTAGACTATAATTTTTATTAGTTTAGCGATTATAAAAATATAGGACCTAGTTAGGGTTATTGCATAGTTGTGTTTGATTGGAGGCTTTGGAACCCTCCCTAGTGATATTATTATGGTAAGATATCCCTTGGCTGGGTCTAGTAGATCCATATTGGTCATGACCCTAAATATCTAATGTATCAACAATCAAAAGTGTAAGTAGAATTTATCTTCTTCGAATTAGGATTGATTTAGATATCAATTGTATTTCCCTTTGCACACATTATGGTGAACCCAATGTGAATCTATCCCTTGAAAGGTTTCTTTCACATCATAATTTTTATCATTTTATTATATTTTTCCATATTTATAGTTCTATATCAAACCAGTCGATATAGTTCTAACTTTTTGTGCGTAAGTTTAACACACAGTTGTTTCAAAATGATTGGGTTCTATTTGTACAAGTCTTCATCAAACATAGGTTAATGAATCAAATAATTCAACATATTATTATTCTTTAGTTATATATTAACATACACTATCAAATAGGTTGACTCTGTCTGCTAATTATTTTTCCAACATACAAGTCAACAAACACTGTCAAATAGGTTGACCCTGTTTGTTATTTTTAATTCAACACATAGGGTTTTGTAGAACTTGGTTTAAAGTAATCAACCTAATTTGTAGAATTTGAAAGCAAAAACTAAATCATTATGGCATAAAAAATTTCAATCTAAATCATCTTTAATCCCACCAAGGTTCCTTTCTTTTCTCTCTCTATCATTTTAGTACTTCTTTCAGTTATGTTTTTCACAAGTTGGTAGTCTTCAAAACTATAACCCTATAGCTAATTAAGTCAACCTAATCGACTTAGTTCTATATTTTGTCTCCTATTTGAGAGTCATAGTTGACAAGTTTGACTCTATTCTTAAAGACCTTACTTCTATAGAACAATATCAATGCAATTAAATCTATTATGTATTGTTTGCATATAGTGTCACCTAAATTGACTTTGTATTATTCTTAATCAAAAAATTAACATCTATTTTCTAGTAATTAATTCACATTTCCTTTTCATCCATTTGCATTCTTAGATTAACTCACATAGTCTAAATAGGTGGTTTTTCAAAGTACAATTTTAGTTACACTATTTTACTATTTTGCACACACTACCAAATCACTTAACATACAAAAAGCATTTAAACATTTGTCTTCCCAAGGACTACCTACTTAGATTTCATCACTAAGGGGGAAGCTAACTTGGTTTTTTGGACAAATATAAATATGTGGTACATGGTATATATTGGCAAAGCAACTGACACCCTTATTTTTGCAACATTGTGAAGTGAGGGGGTAGACCCCAATACCAATCCAGTACCATTGCCAATATAGATCCCTTTCAACCCAAACATTCTAAAACCAATTTTAGACTACTTTCTATTTCCCTATTTCAGCCAACTTTCTTATCACATTAAAATAAAAATCTCTAATAATCTAATAACACTTAGGGTGACCAATTAGTTAGCATTTACTTTTCAGTTGATTGCTTATTCTTTGATCATTGTGGGTTGTATTTAAAAACTTGCATTAGCCAGCATTGGTTTAAGGTTTTATGTTGTGTGACCCAATTAGATGAATCACATTGATCCAATTGTGTGTGTTTTTTATTTCATTCTTACTTCAAACTATCTAGCAAAATATTTTCCCTATTTTTCATCTTGGTCGATAAAGTATTTTACAGACTATTTTTACCTTCTTGCCAATAGTACATAATCAACCTACATGATTGTGCATTTTTATCTCTCTATTTTATCCTCTGTCTAGTAGTACACAGTCAAACCATATAACTTTGTACTCTTTTTAGTCTATGTTTTAACTATACTCTATCAACCTAGTCGACTTGGTACCTATTGACCAACCCTGTCCCTTGTTGGCTGACCTTATTTTTTATGTAGCTAACTTTGTTCTTTATATGGCTGACTCTATCCCTGATTCTCCTTCTTATTTCCTAAACTATGTTTATTTCATCAAGCATCATGATATCCCCTATTAGAATCTTCTTGGATAACTTGAACCCATTTAGACACTATATGGGGTGCTCTTTTCTTTCTTTATTTACCTCCGAAGAAAATCCTCACTATTTAATTACTTCTTCCTCTCCCTCATCTTTGGATTGCAACATGGTTCAAATCATGCTTCAATATGAAGTTGTGGATCAAATCCTTTTTGTACATATCAATGCAATTCCCATATTCAAGCATCTCATCACAATGTGGGAGTGCAATTGGCATAGTCTATCTAACAACCCCACTAGTAATCCACCTCCTAACAACCCCCCCTAATGCTAATTTGTGGAGTCTTACTACAAAACCAACCCACCAATTGATACAACACAAATTCTTGCACAAAATGCAAACATCCAACACTTCCTAAATGATGCAATTATAACATCATTTGATCAATATGGCTAACCAACCTCTTATTCCACTCCCTTAAAACAACCAAAACTTTATTCCTTCACCTCTTAGAGATGTCACAAGAAATGTCATTCCCCAACCTATCATGAATAACAAGATGCCTCAAAACATAAAAAATGAGCCTTTATCACCTTTCATTATTTCCATTGATATTGGTAATATATCTCCAACTCTTAAGTATGATGGCATTAAATACCTTGCATCTTTCCTCAAAGCATTTGGCAGTCTTTACAAAGAGTGGATCCAAAATAATACTTTTACTACAACTCAACTTATGGTTAAAACCTTCACTATCAATGTATTAGAATGGTACAATCACCTTCCCCAACATTCCATATGGTAACTAGAAGCTTTAGTCAATCCTCTAGTTAAAGAGTTTTAACACAATGATCTTCTAAAAATTGACTTAGCCATATCATTAATTCTAAGCAATATCCAACTGAATCATCTCATGATTTTATCAAGCGATGGAAATCTTTGGACCACAAGGCAAACCATAACATGACTAATGATAATCTATTTAAACTCTTTATAACTGCTTTAACTCCTCTTCAATATAAGGTTTAAACTTTTGTCCTTCAAATGTTTAATGAAGCTCTTGACCAAGCCAAGTGTCTAGACTTTTTAATGAAATAGTTTGAATCTAATACCAAATTCCTCAAAGGGTCTTTTCAAACTTATACCAATGCAATAACTAACAATACTCCTCTGACTAATGTAGGAATTGCCAAAGCTGACAATCCCCCATCTTCTCACACACCTTTGATTATACAACAAATGAAATAATTTTTAGCACCCTCTAAACCATTTACTTATCCCAATAATCCTTTTAAATGGTATGATCCTAATCAATTTTGTTGGTTCCATGCTGACATCGGTAACTCCCATGAAACTTATAGAAGGCTTACCAAATTTGTTATCTCCTCTATGCTTGGCAATTCATTCAATCACAAAGCCGTGATTCAACTCCGTCATCATTAATACCACACAGCTTCTCAAAAATGATAAGCTCCCAAATGTTTTTCTTCTAATGACCAAAAATAGCTTTCAACATCTAATGCTCAATAGGCCAACAGATATGTTTATGCCATTGATGTTGATTATGACCAATATTACAATAATTCTCAATATGTTAATGCGGCTAAGGCTAATTATCACCAAAAATTAGTTCACAAAGATCTTGTCACTAAACCTAAGAAAACATATTTGGAAGAGAAACTCCTCAAAGATACTACATTAACTCAATTTCAAAAGCTAATGAGGAACCATCTCCATCTTTCAATCTGCCTACTTTTATTCCTTCAAAATCTAACTTACCTTGTAAACCTCATGCTACTTCTTCTTGCAAAACCCATTGGAACTTTTTAGAAGATCTCAACTCCATGCCTTATAAAATTCCTCTTATGGAGTTATTTCTTACCTTCCCTTATCATCACAAGTTCCTCATATAACAATTACAATAAATTGAAGAACCATCTTCTATATAAGAAGAACCACCCTCTCATGAACCTCAACTAACCAACATCCATACCATTGAATCCATTTGTCCTTCTTTCAAACCTTCCATAGAATTCCTCAAAGAAGACATGATTAATGATGATATCCTCTTTCATGTCAATGATCCACCCCTATTAATTAAAATAGCCATCAGTACCACCCTCATTCGTAAACTATTAGTAGATGAAGGGTCCCATATTAATGTGACATCTTTGTGGCTCATCCAACAACTTGGATATAATAAAGATCATCTCAATAAAACCCACCTAGCATGTCATGGATTTGACAAAACTAATCAAAATCCACTTGGTTTTATTTTTCTCCCACTTACAATCAGACCCAAGATTGTTCTAACTAAGCTTATAGTCCTCGATTTACCCATATCTTACAACATACTCCTAAGACAACCATGGACTCATAAAATGAGGGCTATCACCTCTTCTAGTAGCTAATGTATCAATTTACTTCATAATGGAAAAAGGTATAAACATGAAGTTGATCCCAACCCTTGGATTACTCAACTTCCAAATCCTAAATCTCAATATCACATTCTTACCATTCCGACAATCAATAGTGCTCCCTTATCCAAATTTGTCAACATAAATCCAAATTTACATATCACTCCTTCTAATTCAGATGATGATGAACCTAATGATTTGTAACATACTTGTAACATTATAAGCTACCTCCTTACATATTAGAGTGGATTCCTCCTTTTTTATTACTTTGTGATCATACCATCCCTCTCATTGATGAGATCACTAATTTTCCCCTCCGTGCAATGCTCAAAAAGCTTCTTATTTAGAATATGCCTTCACATGCAATGATTATAAAGTGTCCAAATTATTACATGATAATTTAATCATGTCTCCATGTAAATTTAGTTATCTAGGCATTCCTCTTCTGAAATTCCTCTTGAATCTCAAGCATGTACAATTTCTCCAACCTATGATGATAACTACATCATGGCATAAGCTCAATCACAAGACTTGGACGTTCAACATTATCAAAAAAAGTTATCCCAAATACATTATTTCAATAGTGATGTCCATACCATTTCCACTAAATTTGAGTTAGTACTTGAAGGTCATGTACCTCATACTAATTCTCCACTCCTTGACATGCCTTACGTGGTCGAACAAATCTTACCTTCTAAACCTCTAAAAATTTATACATCTTCTATACAACTTACAGAACCCCTCATTACATCCAATTCTTCCCCCATAAATGATGCTAATGACAAGAAAATCGAACCCAATCAACCTTATTCCTTTGCACTACTTACTCTTGAGATTACACTTGATGCCAAGGCCACAAATGTATGTGAATACACTTTGAATATGGCCGCCATGGTAATCAAATTCTCAATCTCAAAGTAGATGTCGATTATTATGTTCCTCTTCCCACTTTGCCTAATAATGAATCCATTCTTGAATTAGTTCATGCCTGATAACCTCAACTAGCTCAACAACATCACAAACTTAGGAATTTCAACATGAAATCCCCTTATTTCAACAACTTCATCACTAGCATAGATCCTAAAAAAAATGCCATTTCCTATTTACATAATGCACCATATCATTCCAAGATAGAAATGCTATGCTTATCAAGGAAACTACTCAAATCAAGTATGGTACCCCATCATGCCCTCAACTAATTACAATCTCTCATAAACTCACACCAACT
The DNA here is from genome assembly GCA_037957365.1 of Torreya grandis. Lineage (NCBI taxonomy): Eukaryota > Viridiplantae > Streptophyta > Pinopsida > Cupressales > Taxaceae > Torreya > Torreya grandis. The sequence goes on from JARHVA010001026.1 coordinate 317,169, forward strand.
AAACATGATAGCTTTAGATTATTCTTCGATAAATATCATGAGACTTTTACTTGGTCTGACAAGGTCATGCCCGATATTGACCCTAGCATTGTGATATACAACATCATCACCTATCCTAATGCCAAACTTGTGCAACAAAAGCAATAAAAATTTCCGCTATAAGTTTTCAATTTATGCCATAAAGAAATCATTAAACTTCTTGATGCTAAGTTTATCAAGCCTATGGACTATTCAAAATGGGTCTCGAACATTATCCCTATTAGGATTGACATTTTTCATTGACTTATATAATCTTAATCTTGTTTACCCCAAGGGTAACTTCCCTTTACCTTCTATACATGTCATCGTTGATTCTACTACTGGTTATGAAATGTTGTCCCTTATGGATGGTTTCTTGGGTTATAATCTAATTCGCATTACCCCTAAAGACCAACATAATATAACTTTCACCATGCAATAGGGCACCTATTGTTACATTAAAATGCCCTTCGACCTCAAAAATGTTGAAGGTACCTATCAATGGGTGATGAACCACATTTTTCATGATCTTATCCATAACATTGTCAAAACCTATGTGGATGACCTCATTGCTAGGTCTAAAAGCTACAAGACTTGTCTCTCTAATCTTGTTATCATTTTAGATCACCTCATTAAATATAAAGTTAGACCAAATCCATACAAATGTGTTTATGGTGTCACATCTAGAAAACTGTTAGGATTATTAGTTTCTCTTTATAGCATTGATGTTGATCCTACCAAGATCAATGTTATTGTCAACATGCCCATCCCTTATTCCATTCTAGATATTCATAATTACCTTGGAAAACTTAAGGAAATTAAACGGTTCATCCTCAAAATGTCTTACTATATCTATTATTTTAATTATCTTCTCAAGAAAGCTAATGCCCTAGAATAGAAAAATCCTTGTCAAAAAGCATTTGACAATATGAAAGAATCTTTAATTCACCTACCCACTCTTTGTCTACCTTCTAATGATAGTCCATTAATTTTATACACTTCTTCCACACCCATATCAATTGGGGCAATGCTTTCCCAACATGTTGATACCAAAAGAGAATATGCCATTTATTATATCAGTTGAGGCCTCATCGATGATGAAAAATATTATACAAAATTAGAATGTGATTGCTTTGCCATATATTTTACCATTGAAATTCTTTGACATTATATGCTTTATCAAACCACTTATGTTATCTCTCATTTCGATCCACTTCATCACTTATTCTCCAAATCCTTTCTTCCTAGAGATATAATTAGCAAGTGGATGGTCCTTCTCATGGAATTTGATTTCTGAATTATTACACAAAAAGTTGTCAAAGGACAAATCATTTTTTATCAATGTAGTAGCTCCTGTACCAGTTATCAACCAACTTCAATACAGTCTTCTCGATGACAATATTCACTATATTAAAGGTCTTAATCAAGCCATATCTCTTAAATATTACTTCCATAACTTCATTGTTTATTTTGAATCAAGTAATCTTCAAGAGTCCTCTATACTCCTTGATACTACTAAACCAAAAGTAGTTATTAAAGAACTTCCTGAAATGACTATCAATTTACATGAAGATACTTAGACCCTTCATTTTGATGACACCAAATATCTTCAAGGAGCTGGGTTAGGATGTATCCTACTAGTCCTCATGGTAAAATTATCCCTTTGGCATTTTACCTTAAATTTGATTTCACTAACAACATGGTGGAATATGAAGCCTTAATCTAAAGCATGAGAGCAACCCTTGATTTAGATATCACATGTCTACATGCTTTAGGTGACTCCCAACTAATTTGTCACCAATTTAATGGTGATTATCAATGTAAAAGTGAAAATATCATTACTTATCATCAAATAGCCACTACCCTTGCCAAAGACTTTACTTATTTTACTATCAAGCCTATCCCTCAAGATCAAAATTCTATTGCTAACTCACTTGCTTCTTCAACATCTCTTTTTTCCACACCAATCCCTTATCAATTCCACTTTTCTTATCTAAATAATAAAGTCCCCATCTTCTATTCAACCACATGATTTACTCATATGCCACATTGAGGTTGTTACCATTCGTCAAATCCCATGGTAAAAATACATCATTTAATTCCTTGAAACCCAAACCTATCATCCAAACATTGGTTCCCACAAAAAAAATCAAATTCACAAACAAGATTTCAAGTATGTCTTTCGATATAACATCCTCTATTATCACAATGTTGAAGGTACCCTGCTCCACTATGTTATAAAGAATAAGTTCATCCTCTCCTTGAACAAACACATGGGGGCATTTATGGTGGCCATTGCAGTGGACATGTTACAACCTATAAATACTTACTATGGGATAATTTTAGCCCACTCTTGAAAAGGATTCCATTAAATTCACTAAAAAGTGTACTCCTTATCAACTTCATGATGATATAATCCATTCACCCCCAGAGGATCTTCAAATTTTGGAGTCTTGTTGGCCATTCTCCATGTGGGTATTAGATCTCATTAGTAAATTACCTAAATCTCAAGATGGACATGTGTTTATTATCACAACCACCAAGTATTTTACCAAATAGGTCAAGGCTATGCCCCTTGTCAATGTCATCGGTATCACCATTTATAACTTCATCCTCAATTAAATCATTTATTGCTTTGGCATTCCTCATACTCTCATTTCAGACAATGGTGGTAACTTCAAAAATAAATATGTCAAATAGTTTTATGCTAAATTCAAAATCAATCACAAATTTTCCATGCCTTATCATCCCCAATTCAATGGCCAAGCCAAGACAACCAATAAAATTCTTAATAAAATCCTCCAAAAGACAATCTGTGAAACTCACACAAATTGGCATCTTCATCTATATCCTGCTCTTTGGGCCTATTGCACTAGCATATGCACTACTACTAGGGTAATGCCATTTTTATTAGTCTATGGTTTTGAATCAATTCTCTCACTAGAAGTTGAGTTTCCTTCTCTTTGTATCTCTCTTGATGGAATCATACTCAATGAAGAATTATGTGAAGCTCACCTTCATGCTCTTGACATATTTGACAAACACCATCTTTCTATCCTATTACACAATCACCAATACAAGGCTCATATTGCCAAAAAATATAATAAAAGATTTAAAGATCACACTTTTAATGTTAGTGATCATGTCATTAAACTAGACTATAATCATGACAAAGAAGGTAAATATGCCCAAAAATTATGGGGCTCTTATTTAGTCAAAGACATTTTTGATCCAAGTACTTATTGCCTTCAAACTAATGAAGGCCATATTTTCAAAGAGCCCACCAATGCATAATTCCTTAAAAAAAGTATTTTGCATAAATCTTTTCCTTTTTATTATGCTTTCTATATGTTATCCTTCTAACACTTTTTGCAGGGTATCTACACGAGTATCACCCTCTACAACAGTGTATCTTTTCACAAACCTTAGTCCTTCCTTTTAGTCCTTTGGTTTCCCTTTTCTCATGATTTTCAATGTAAAACCATGAATAGGACCTAGTCTTCCTCATGATTTCCATTTTTTGTTCTCATTATTTCATTATTTTTCCAATACTTTTTGGCACCCCTTGGGTTTCTCTTTTGTGAGTTGTAGTGTAAGACCATGGATAGGATCTAGTCTCCCTCACAAATACCATCTTTATCCCATTTACTTTTTACATGATTTATGTCTGCCATGGGTTTATATTTTATGAGTTGTAGTGTAAAACCATAGATAGGCCCTGGCCTTCCTCATAAAATCATCGTCTTTAATTAATTCAGTGTTCCTTTTCTAGAATATGTTTATCAATGGTTCTGAGTTTGTGATCCTTGTTCTCAACTTTAGATTTTGCTTTTTTGTAGATAAAATTTACACAATAAACTATGTTAGCATGCTTTCTTACACTTCCCTCATTTTTGTGATAAGGAATCACACTTTACTATCATTATATCCCTTTTTCACCCTTTGTCACATTTTTTTCAATTTAAAATAATTTAAATTATTTCATGTTTTATTCCTCTTGATTTCCTTTCCTTTCACTCTACTTTGGATAAAATAAGGTCAAAGTCAAGACATCACTTTTATTTCACCTAACTTAACTTGACTATTAAACACCATGATCTCTAAGTTCTCTTTCTTAGCAACTAAGTCCAAAGTATTCAAATGAAAATCATCTTTTAGCACCCATGTTTGGTTTTCCAAATCCCTATGGAGGAGGAATAGAAAAAGCCATCAAGAAATTTAGAATCTAAATCATTTGAAACAAAAGGCAACATACATAATTAAAAATTAAAAATCACACCAAAAGACATGATTCATAGCACATCTCCTATCTCTTATTGAATTTCAAACTCCACCATTGGCCTCATGATAGAGCTAAGGTCCATTGGGTTATGGTAGGCTAACAGATTGGAATAGGAGAATTCAATAAACTCTATGGTGCTACCTAGTTTTTCATGCAAGTGCCCAATCTTCACATTAGACTAACGGCTCTATAAGGGATCTTGAGAAATGGGGAATACGTTGTAGGAAGGTGGTTCCATTTTAACTTTCATGCATATATCCTTAATGGGATGATCTACATACTTCATTTGTTGACCTAATATTTGTGTGGCTAGGAGAAGTTCTTCATAGTCCTTAATGTCAAAATTCCTCTTGTTTTGACAAACTTAATTTGAGTGTTTTGGCTTCGATAAAGAGATTTTATACCTTGGTTTTTCCTTTATTTTCCCCTCCACCCATTTTATTTTCCCTTTGATAGGCAAGTGTGATTCTAAATCTATTTTTCCTTCTTCTATATTCCCTCTTCTTCACATCTGAAAAACATGCTATCACTACTTTGTTTCAATTTTATTTATCCTTAAAATAAAACAATATGTTTGAGTGACTATGGATTATTTTATTTACAGGCTCTACATTTATACATGTGCCTTACTTTCTTTTATCATTTTTCATTATCATACTACCCTTTTTTATGGACAACGAAGTCCATTTCTACTTTCATTTACTTTTTCCAAAGGTTGGCTTGTTACTTCTCACTCACCAATGTTGTTTTTCCTTTTACGCATGTTTTCCATTGACGACTGAGTAAGGATTATTATTTCTCCCTCATCAATGTTGTTTTACCATTTTTGCTTACCCATTTTTTTCTAAGAATTGTTGCTACTTTCACATTGATATTTGATTACCATTTTTAAACATGTATCTTTGGTTTGACTTGGTGAGTTTGCCTTTCTTACTTAAGGTTTACTTGTTTGAGTTTTTTAGTATTTAGTAGCCTTGGCTTTTTGGTTACTTGATTTACTCTAAATTTTGACTTGGTCATTTGGTCTAACATAACACTTATCATCCTAGTTTTCCAAATTTCTAAGTGCATCCCATCCACATAGCATCAGTTATCTTGTATTTCTTGTGTTTGTTTGTTTTTACTCTTTAGCTTTATATCCTTGGGTTTGTCAAAAGCAATATTTGTGCCCTCAAAACTATAAACACAACAGACAACCATCCATTGATAAAGTTAAGTCAAGGCATGCATACATTACTTTTACTTTTTATTTATTTCCCTTTCAATATATTTTTGCTTTAAAATACTACATCCTTTTTTAGCTTTAGCATTGTGTGTTGTTATGTTCTTTTCTCGAAGTACCATCCCCTATTGCACCTAAGTGACACGTGATGAGATTCAAGTGAGGCATATATATACACATAATATTTTCAAAATTTATCAATTAATTATGCTTTATATCTTGTAGGAACACTTCAAGTCTCGATCTCTCTAAGTGCACACCTTAAGGGGTGCACCCAGAAAGGGGTGGATAGACCATTGGTGCTTTGCATGATTTTTGTCCCTATACTACCACTTTTTATTAATCGAACTATATCTTATAAACATCACCCTAAGCTTTTCCTCCTATTTTGAACCCTCCTCTAGTCTTTTTTTGCCTTCATTATCCCTTCCCTAGCTTAAAAACCTTTTTGACAATTTATGATACATTATCAACCCCATCGACCGTGTACTCTAATTGACAAAACTCATTTAGGGTCTAGATCAGCCCTTAGTCGACCTAGACCAGGACCTAATTTATTTTTGTCAATAACAATAGATAGTCAATTGGGTTGACCCTATCAATTAAACTTTTGTAAAGGACTAAGGTTAGATTCAACTATGTAAACATATCCATTTTGCCATTATTAGAGAGACAACAAGAGTTAATTATTCATTTATGCATCTTTACAATATGCTCTTTTTCCATTATACTTAAGGAGGCTTATCTTAGGGTTTTCACTTGAAGAATAATCTTGTCTTGTGGAAAATTCTTAGATGTTTTGGACTTTTTTAGTGATCCTTACAAACCATAACAACCTCTTGCGAATCACCTTTGGCTAAGGGAGAGATTGCGTCTCGATGGGTTCATCTTCAAGGTAAGTATTGCTAAATTTGCTCCTCTCTTTAGTAGATAGAAGTAACATAAGTAATGGATTTTGAATATATTTCTCTCTCCATGCATTAGGGTTTTACCTATACATAGCTTAAATAATATTCTTTGATGCATGTTTGCTTTTATGTTTATTAACCTCATTTTGTGCCACAAGCTTTGGTGATCACTAGATTAGACTTTACTTTACTTGTTATTAGTTTAGTGAATATGAAAACATAGGACCTAGTTAGGGTTATTACATAGTTTTGCTTCATTAGAGGCTTTGGAACCCTCCTTAGTGATATTTTTCTGGTAAGAGATCCCTTGTCTAAGTCTAGCAAATCCATCTTGGTCATGACTCTGAATATCTAATGTATTGACAATCAAAAGTGTAAGTAGGATTTATCTTCTTTGAGCTAGGATTAATTTATAGATCAGTTGCATTTCCCTTTGCATACACTCCTTATTATTGGATTTGGGATTTATGGGACCTACAAAATCAAGTCCCCACTTATTAAATGATTCCAAAACCAACTATGGATGTAATGACATTTCATTTGAATGTGTGAATTTTCCCATATGTTGGCATTGATCACTTTGACAGGTGTGTTCTAAGGAATCTTTTGTATAGAGTAGGCTTGTAGTATATGGTAGTTAGAATCTTGATGGTAGTCATTTTGTAGCAAAAAGACCCCCATAGGGTTCATCATGACATGTTCAAAGGATGTCGACAACCTCATCTTCTTGGATACACTAATGCATAACTGAATCAATTCCAATGAAAAATAAGTACCTAGAGATCCATGAGTATGAACCATTATTTGTGATTAAATTCTACTTTTATTTGGGAGAAAAATGTTATGGCAGTAATCCTACAGCCAAATAGTTATCAATATCTACATACCAAGGAGTTTTAGCAGTTAATTTAAAAAGGTGTTATCTGAAAAAGAGCCATCTACTATGAGACTTTGCTCATTAGATTGTAATCAAAATAATAAATCTATAGCTACATTATCCTTTCTTGGTCTATCAATAATAGTTATATCAATTTCCTATAGGAAAATCAACCATTTAATTATCCTGCAAGGTATTACATGTTTATATATTAAAAACCTAATTTTTGCATGATCAGTATGAATGAAGACTTGATACCTAGTAATGTAGTGTCTAAACTTGTTAATAATATAGAATACAAAAAATAATTCCTTTTCTATGACCATGTAGTTGAGTCCAGCTCCTTAGAGGTTTATGCTAATGAAACAAATGGTGTAGCTTAAAGACTATCTTTCTAGCCAAGCACAACTCCTAGTGCACAATTAGAATTGTATGTATGAATATGAAAGGATTGTGTTTAATCAAGACCTTTGAACACATGATTTGTTATCATTTAATTCTTAATCTCTTGAAACACTTTTTGATATGCAACAATCCAAACAAAATCAACATCTTTAGAAAGTAAAACAAATCAAGGTGCTGAAATTTTGCTAAAGTCCTTGATAAATCTGTGGTAATAACCAACATGTCTTAGGAAACTTCTAACATATTTTTGATTCTTTGGAATTGGTAAGTATTTAATTACACTTATGTTGTTAGGATATACATTGATACCTATAAGTGAGATGTGGTATCCCAACACAATACCTTATGTCATTAGCATGTAGCACTTTTCATGACTTAGGGATAGTTAATGGTCTTGACAACGTTGAAGGACTTTATCAAGGCTTTGAAGGGATTCATCATAGGTTTATCCATAAATGGTGAAGTCATCCATATATATTTCCATATATTCATGGGAGAGAACATAAAATATGCTCAAAACAACTCATTGAAAGGTGGTTGGAGCATTGCATAAACCGAATGGAAGTACTACATATGCATAGGTACCCCAAGGACATGTGAAGGTAGTCTTATCTTGGTCCTCAAGTGCTATTAAATTCCCTATAGTATACACATATATGTCATTTACCTCATTTTTAAGTATAATCATAAGGGGTGAAGCCCATTGACTGTCATAAATAAGATAGATGAACCTTGCATCTAATATTTTTTGCAACTCAATTTTAACTATAACTTTAATAATAGGGTTCATCCTATGTTGTGATTGGTGAATGGGTTTACATTCCTCTTTGATTTATATGTGACGGGTGCATAAATATGGAGGGATACATCTCATATCATGATAATTCCAAGCAAAAGTTGTCTTGTGCTTTTGGAGCATAGTGACTAACTTGATTTCTTGTTGGAGTGTCAACTTATTATTGATATTGAGGGGTTTTTTAAGAAGGATTCCCACTTGCTTGGATAGGGACAACAAGGATTCAATATTACATACCAGTGGGGCATCGATGTAATGGTGTGGAAATAGTTGATGGAAGGTTCTAATGTCTTTTGCAAGTTCAGAAGGACTAATCTCAAGGAAGATATTTTCAAGAGGGAATGTTGTATATTGTAAGAGATTATTTGTTTTAGGATCCTCTTGATAAGTGTTTTGTAAGATATGAGAAAGGTTGGTCTTCCTCATAGGAAAGTTTGGCTGGTGGATATAACAATAATTTCTTAGTGTCATGTCTATTTAAAATCAACATTTTTCCTGACTTGCATCTAATGAAAACATTAGTTGTGGCTAGCCATGGCCTTCCTGGGATAAGTGGGTAGCCTCCTAGGTTAGTTATTTGTTGTAGAATGATGAAAAATCATGGATATTCCCATGAATCCATAGTGATAACTAGATCTTCAACCACCCCCTCAAGGTTGATGGTTGATCTATCTACCATTTTCAAGACATTAGGTGTTGGATGAAGTTGTTTCAGTCCAAGTTTGTGCTTGGTTTTCATAGTCATAACATTTATGTTTGCCCCTAAATCAATCAATGTATTTGGTATAAGTTGGCCATTAATGTTGACATTGACTACATGATTTCCTAGATCAAAGCACTTGGGTGGAATTATATTATCCAACATGATGTTTACAAATTGGCCAACTACTTGGAAAATTTTGGGATCCTTCTTTTGTATAGATGGGCACAATCCACAAACAACTTTTGTATAGATGGGCACATCTTTGATGGTTTGAAATAATGGAATATTGACACACACATTTTTCAATTATCCTAAGATATCATATTCAAGTTTTTGGTTAGGATGATGGATATTTAACTTCTTAGGAAAAGGAGGATTGTTAGGCCCTTCATGTGTTGCAGTGGAACTTGGTTCAGGAGTAGTAGTGGGTTCATGGGATTGTGGATTGGTATTGTTAGCAGGAATCTCCTTAGGAGGTTTCATAATCATGGGTGAGGTGGAGTGTGGAAAAATACATCCTAAATAAATGTGTACTTCATTGATATCTAAGGTGTAATTTAGATATTGTATTATTTTATTGGTTTGTGTTGGTTGAACCAACTTTTTCATGGGGTTTGACATAGTTTGTGTAGGTCATTTTGGTTATCTAGGAGGTAGTTGGGTGTTTGGAATTAAATCTGGTTATGGTTGTTGCTGAAATTATTGTTACTATAAGAAACCAACACCTAGATTGAATTAAGGTTGGTTATTTCTCCATGATTGTTGCCATGGGTTGGAAGGATAAGACCATTGTTGGTTTTGGTGTTAGAGCCTCCAAATCTAGTTTTGAGGCTACTACCAATTATTTCTATTGGGCTATGACTGTCAATTTTGGGAAGGCTGCTAACTACTTTATGATAGGTTATTTTACTGAGACTAGTTTTGATTTTACATGGGTACACATGAACTAGGTCCATTCCAATTAGCTAAAATTTAAGAATTTGGAATTAAAAAATTAGATGCCATACCTTTATTGAATGGCCTAGGTGGCCATTATCTACATTGGGCCATATAAAAAATTAGGTCTCCATCTTTGCCAATTGCATGTAATTTTATTATCTTAGGATCCTCCTTTGTTATGCTAGTCATCTTTACTCGAATAGCCTAACATTTTCAGTCTAGTTTATTTTTTTGATAGTATATGTAATAAATCATCATGGCTTGTTCTATTTCTTCTTACTTCTTCCTTATGTGCATATCCATCTGAGTAGCTATATGGATAATGATGTCTTGTTTCATATCCTACAACAAATTGCTTACCTCAATTTTTGAGAGTCCATTTATAGTTGATGAAGGAAATATCTTGTGATTACAAGTTTTATTCATTATTGATCTTGAGTAGTTCCTACATAGAAGTGTTAAATCCTTAAAGGACAATGTTAAAACATCTCCTCTAGTCACTAGGGCTAATGCTTCCAAATAATCTTCTCTAACTTCTTTCAAAAATATCAAATTGATGGATTTTTTGCCCATTGTAACCTCTTTGGATTTCTATAGGCTAAACATGAACCTTTCCATGTATTCCTCTAGTGATTCATCTTCTTATTGTGTTTACTTGAAGATGTCATCCCTTCTATAGTTTCTTCCTCAACAATAGTTTTGATATTTGGATAGAAACTTTTCCTTCATTTCTTCCTATGTAGAAATTTCATCCTTCCCTAGTCCCATAAACCATCTAAGAGTTGCATCTTTGAGTGTTGATATAAACAACTTCAACTTTTAAGCATCTTAGTTATAATCATAACTACGACATAAGATATCAATCTCAAAGAGGAATGTATCTAGGTCTTCACTTACCTTTCCCCTAAAATTAGGGATGAAAAAATGAAGGATATGCTTTATAGGTGCATTTCCCCAAGGGGTGTGGATGGAAAATTCAGAAGTTTCAGACTCATTGGCAGTATTATATTCTGGATGATCCTCCATGAATGTTCTTTCTATATGTATACTAGAAGCTTCTACCACCCACTCTTCAAATTCGTTGTCAATCTCTATACTCCCTAGTGTGTAGTAAACAAATATTTTATGTTTTATATTGGGATATAAGGTCTCCTATATAAAGGTGAAGGAGTGGAATTTCTTGAGGATTCAGCCTATTGTCTAGTAAAGAGCTTATCTAATTCAACATCTTTTATAGGCTTGATGTCTCTTCTAGGCACTAAAGGGATTTAAATGCTTTCTTGGCAAGAATTTTGGGTGAGTACAGAGGGAACTAAATGTTAGATTCTTGAGTGTGAGGTGATGAAGTAAGAATTCCTAAATATTATATAGAGGGGTCCTTCTCAGGTGTATGAACCTCTTCCTCTTATAAATTCCCAACTTGTGATATTATCACAAACAAAAATTGTTCTTTTTCTAGTTCTTCTACTAATAATTGTATACAGTCTTCAAGAGTTTCCTTGTATTTCTAAGTTACTACAGATTATATCTCTATTCTTGCAGCAGAGGTTGACTACCTAGGCAAGAATCTACCTAGATGATCTCATTCTCTCTACATGCAAATAAACCACTCTCTTTTTTGTATTTCACCTACCCTTCCCTACACAACATTAGTATAGCTTGTGTTTTTAAGGATTTTTACTACTCTAACCTTAAATAAGGCAAAACTTTTATCTAGAAAGCAAGAAATGTTAAGCTAGAAAGCACTAAATGTTCAATATAGGAATACATAAAATAACAAAAGAAACTATTAATCTTGGAGATTTCAAGTGTGTGACACCTTCACCAACAACGATGCCAAAATTATGAGTAGAATTTTACCACCAATTAAACGTGATAACTTTGTACAACCTTACCTATGCTCATATAATGAAGTGGAAACTTAGTGCATAAAATAACTACCTCATTAATTATCAACTTAGGAGAGTTTTGGCTTGATAAGGTGACATCACTATATATGCACACTTCATTTACTTGTTAACTTTGTTAATTGCATATAGGCATGCTTGCATAAATTAAATTATAGAAATGTAAATTACTTGAAAGGAAATCACACTTGTATGAATAAAATTAATAGAATAGAATGAAATGAAAAGTTATGGAAGAGTCATTAATAAATTAACATGCATTCATAATATTGAAATCATCTATGATACTCAAACAAAATTAAATAATGGAAATGAATACATAAAAACTGAATATACTTCTACTCTAACAAGTCAATATCTTCCCTACAATTCTTCCTAAGGGGTCCCTCCTCATTTAGTCTTGAAATCTAATTCTTCCCTTCAAGTTAATGCATGTTTACTATAATTGTTGAATTTATTAATATCCTATAGTAATTAAAGATTGCTATAGTAAGATTACAATGGTTGAAATGATATTTCTTTATCACACAAATGATCTATCTTCTTCCTATATTCTCTACTCCCCTTAACCTACATCTTTGTTCTAATATATATAGAAGAGGCTACGGTTACAATAAATTACAACAACCTAAGAATATTCATATGATGGAGAACACAACCAATAAATAGTTACAAGATAGAAATAGGGGTGATGTTGTTGGTAAGTTAGAAGGAGTGAAATATAGTTTAATAAGAATGTTCAACTTTCCGACTCCTCCTTATCATGTATGCCTATATAGGGCCATGTACCCTTATTCTCAATCTTTATCATTGGACCAAAATCAATGAAAAGGTTGGACATTACAATTGCTACATGCTTAGGTAAGCTATAGGCAATAATTCATGTTTGCTATAGTATTTCCTAGTGACTATAGGCTGATAACCTATTGGTAATAGGACATGAATTCCTCACTTTCAATATGGTGTTTTAACTATGTATATCTAGACTTCATATCATTACTATAGGACATAACCTTCTCGTTGTGCTACATGTAGGTCATATCACTCAAGTTACTCAATAAATATTATGAGAAGTAAAAGCATCATAATAAAAGATAACATATTCAAATTTAATCACAAGATAAAAAATAACATCATTCCCATAAACATAGTTAATAAATATCATCATGATTATAGTACATAAAATAGGGAAATGTACAAGGCATATAAGAAACATTGGCATTTAGAGGCTAAAAAGGTAGATAGGTAGGGATTCAAATTATGTCATTTATATGGCTCATCAATCATCTTGTGGCTTATAAGTATATATTTTTAATTTAGGTTAAAGGGGGGATTTTTTTGAACTAGGGTCCCCAAATCCCAAGAGAAGTTCAAGTACAAAAGAAACCACAGGCTAACCAAGCCAACAAAAGAAACAAGGACTAGCACAGTCCATAAACATCTAAAAAATAACCCTAATACAACCATAAAACAACATAAGCACTAATATAAATCTAAGCTTCCAAACACATCCTCCCAACATACCTTCATATTCTTGAGATTCATATCAATCTACATCAACAAGTTTTCATGATCAATTGTGTATTAAGAACCACTACTCTATACCTTATTGTCCTTTCCTTTACCTATATAGCTAGGTTCAAATAGTTATCTGAGATATGCCCAAAGGTTTTCAATGTTATGGATTCCTTCATACATTTTAGATTTACAACAATTAACTAGAAATCTAATCTTATTATGCAAGTTTTCATTAGCATGTTCCAACATATCCACTCTAAAATTTAGTCCCTAAATATGGTTGTCTTCCTCCCTAGGTGTCAATGTTTGTATCATCTTTTCATTTTCCTATTGTAGCACATTCACCTTGCCATTTAGCTTAGTAATCTCACACATAAACCACCTCATGATGGTTTTTTTAGGTCAAGTTATTCCACAATTTTGTCTGAGCTCTCTTTGCCTTTGAGTGAATAAACTAAGTTATTGAAGGCCATGTTTTGATCCTTTTGGTTTAGGGAAGTCTCCCCTTTCTTTGTAAAGGTATCCATTATCTCCCCAATCCCCTCTACTTCTTTGATGAAGCCTGTTCTTGTTCATGTTTACTTTCTTGCTCCACATCCTTTTAATACTCTTTCATCTCCGCACTATCCTTTTCCACATCAATGACAATCTCCTCATCCCTATTATTTTCCAACTCCTATGGGTCTTTGTTCCCTTATTTCCCATGTTTCCCTTTATTAGGCCCTAGAGTTTTCAAAATACTTATGAGCCTTTTCTTAATATTGTCCTAGTCTTTTTTATTCTTTTTAATCTCTTTGACACTAACATTCTCAACAAAAAAATTCTTACTCCCTCAAACCCTGCTCGGGCTCCTTGGATACTTAATCCATACTTAGTCTTTCTAATATCTATAGGCCCCTCCTCAAGCTTCTCTTTATGATTCTGAGAGATATTAGGCATAATTTGGTTCATCCCTTTAAAGTACTTAAAAATAAAGTATATTACTCCCTCATGTCTAGGGGTGGAGTAATTCCCATGCTTGAATTTTACAATAGACCCCTCCATAGATTTTAGGATAAAGAAAAGGAGACTAAAAGGCACTCCATGTCTAAAATAGTTGAACATTATAAACAAAGAGAATCTCACAACATTATATCTACCTTATAAAGTAACATATTTTTTTAAGTGAAAATTTACCTTTGTGAATGGCTTGGGTAGGGATTCCCTATCGAATCCATTGTGAAACTACTCCGATTGCTCACCTTCCTCTAGAAAAGCAACTTTTTTAGGTTTGTAATCTCTTGAATTATAATAGATTTTAGTCTCCTCAATTACCAAACTAGTCACATGGGAGATACGTTCCTCCTTAATATCTAGAGTGACTCTATTGATGGTCACTGAGCTATCCTCCCAAGCCTTTGTGAATAAGATAAAGAAATGTTTGTCTAACCTTCTATTTTTTCCTCAAAGCCTATGAATCCACCAACCTACAGAGTAGCCCAAAATATTTCATTTTTCCTAACTTCTAGATAAATTTTTGGTTCAATTTTATTTGGCAAACCCATTTTATTTCTCTCACCTCCACTCTAGCTCACTCTATTGTCTTTATTATCTCAGACAAACTAGAAAGAACTATAGTTGTGAGTTGTGTTTTGGCCATCTATGAGATGTTTTAGATCTTCTAGATACTTCTCTTTTGAACCCCTAAGATTCACATTAAAAAACTTGTGTCCTTGACTCACCTTAGGATCCAAAAATTCACCTCTAAGCATTCGAGGGTACACCCATATGCATAAGATTAATGGCATAGTTATTTCCTTCATTATTTACTTTTAATAGCAACTCCCTAGGGAGGTCCTCATGGCCTATCAAAGTTTTAACCCACATTATTGACTCCCTTATTTGTAAACCAGTCATCAATCCTATTACCTTACCTATAGGTATGTTGAATGTTCACCTATTGGAATGAGCTCAAAATGCCTTTAGTTTCATCTATAACATGCTTGATAGACCAGATTGAAGAATTTTTACCAGAAAAACAATTCAAAATATTCAAGGAGTCTCCCTCCACCAATAAATTTTGAACATTTATTTGTTTTACCAATTTGATCCCCCATAACAAGGCCAAAGCTTCTACCTAATGATTTGACCTTAACTACATGTCTCCCACATGATCTTTAACAATTCCACCTCCCCATACTATCCCTAGGTTTCCTTTCAAAGCTCCATCAAAATTGAGCTTCATCCATCCCTCGAGAGAAGGTTTCTGCTTCATTCTTTTCCTAATTTCATCCTTAAGGTCTAGTTTCTCTAACTCTGAGGAGTCTATTTTCCAATTCAGAGCTGGTATTTATTCAAAAGGGAGAAAAATTTTACCTTTTTTTAATTTGAATAGAACTGTAATTCTCTTTGATGAAATTAAAGATTCTTTCTAAGATTACCTTGTTGTTGCAACTATTTCCCCTAAAAATTATATTATTCCTTGCTCCCTAAATTCCCCATATAATGTGAGGCAGATTCAAGTTCCATATCTTCTTGAGATGAGTATTTTTGAAATGGCAGCTCCAAGATTGCCAAACTTCCATTAGGGAGCCTAGTTATACCCATGAAATATTAAATTTTTCAAAGAAATAACATCAAATTCTCTGAGTGAAAAAGCAACCGACTAATAGATGAAAAATGATTCATTCTCCTCTTCACACAGCACACATCTATTAATAATAATGCATCCTCTTTTCCTACAGTTATCAATTATTAGTATTTTATTTTTAATGGTAACCCATAAGAAAAAACTAATTTTAGGAGTAATTCATTTATCCCATACTCCTTCCCAACTTACCACAACTTCTTGTTTCTAAGAAATTAAATCATACCCTAATTTTACTTTATATTGGCCATCAAATGAGTCAATCTAGACCGGTTAGTCTTCTATGTCTACCCTTACGATGTGGATATTTCATAGCACATTATTCAATTTTACTACCTTCAAAATGTCTTCTTGGTTTATGTCATCCAGGCTTAGATTTTTCCAGCTTTTAATCCCCTCCAGTGCCTACTAGTAATTGGCAACGTTGTCGGGCTTATAAGTACGTTATGTATGTTTTATATGTCAAATTTGAAGATGTGCTTGAAATTTGTTTCCTTTTACTCTAGAAGAAGAAACATATAATTGGTTTGTGTTTTTGAAACCTGATTCTATTAACAACTAGAATGACTTTGAATACTAATTTTTGCTTCAGTTTGGTCTAGGGATTGACCCTCATGATTTATTGAAAGAATTTGATATGATTAAAAAATATCCTTTTGAGATGATTAGATATTTAAATTGTAAGTTTCAAAAGAATATTTAAAGAGTCCCTATCAATCTTAAACCATATAAATCAATTGTTTTAGATTTATATTTGCACATGTCTTGACCCCCTAATTACCACATTTATAAGGATGTTTGTAACAAATAGCTTAGTCATGGCTCTCACAGGATCCATTCGATTAGAAGGTCAATTGCCTTGCCTCCATCCAAGACAAATAAAAGACTTGTTTTATTTCCAAAAGACTGCAATATTAGATTAAAAATTTGATCCTCATACCATAGTCCAAGCATAAACCTTTCAATTTCACCTTGTGGGTCATCAAGCTTCCTTCATTAGCTATGATTTACTTCTGGGAGATGATGGTAGCTTTGATGATGATGGTATCCTTCATATTTTAGATTTAGAAGAGCATAATCATCCTACCTAAGAGGAGGAAAAGGATGTTCAACCAACAGATGATCCATGTTCTAAAGGGTTGGTATGCCTTGAACCTCTTGCTCAAACATTCATAACTATTGAGATCCAGGTAACCAAACCTCTTACATTGGTTTAGAAGGACTTTAGGGTAAATGCTTATCCTGACACTATTTTTGGAACTAAGGGTGGTGATTATTTTGAATATATGATTAATATTTTCCTTGGATTCATAGGGAAGAAACCTAAGGGATGGATCAACGAATACAAGGATGTCCTTGCCTTCCTAAGGATAATGACTGGAAGAGCCTTGATGATGCCAACAAGTGGGAAACATTCCACACCAAGTTTTAAAACCCTCCCTTGCAATCTTGTTGGGCTTCTCTTTTAAATTAGTGTGCATAATTTTCCTACTTTTTGTCTTGTTTTCTTATAGTAATTTTCCTATTTTCTAGAGTAGCTCCCTATTTGTACATATGTTTGTTTTCTATTTTTTATTATTTAGGTTTTGTTTTTTACTTTAGTATTATGTTTGTGTTCCTTCTCGACATCCATTTGTAATGGTAAGTCTTATCATAAGAATAAAAAGCATTAAGTGGGGAGTTGGACCCTATGCATACCCCTTTCCTTATGTCAGTGGGCTAAGGAACCATAAATGGTGGATGTGTAATTCAAATATTTGTTTAAGCCTTTAAAGTTAGAAAATGAAAAGTCATGATTAAAGAATGGCATAGGTTGCTTTAGTTTTCTTTTATGAATTGTGGAGGACCATGATTCTAAATAGAACATAGGAGTTGTAGAAAGATTTTTTCCTTATCTAAAGCCATCAATTGCACTGAATTAAAAAACTTAAGCAAAGAAGAAACATCTATTTGATTTGAATTTATCTTAATAATCTAAATTTTATAAGTCTATCATTTTACGCATGGCTTGGTCCCCAACCCTCAATGGACTGAACATAGAAATATTTTCATCAAAAAAATTTGAAGGAAATAGAATTAAAAAAATGCAAAATCTAAAGTCTTCCTCAAAAGGGTAATTCAGGCAACCTCTACTACAAAAATTTTGACTTGGTTGGCAGTGGATCAAAGCTTTGAGTGGGATAAGAGGTATTTCTATCTATGCTATAGACACTTGGTTGGCATCATAGTAATGCCCATGTCATCCCCTAAAGCCAAATTTTCAAATATCTTCCCTCTCAGAAGCTCTGGTTGCCTACGCAAGTTTAATTTTTTTTTGTGAATTGAAGAGTTATAAAGGATATCACATTCACACATTGATAGCCTTTAATAGAAATAAAACTTACTATGCCACATGTTGAAGCAGACTTTAGTTCCTTTATCTTTTTTATTTTGTCTAAAGAGAATTTTTTACAATGTGTGTTTGTGTTTAGGTGTGAAGATTTGTAGTCTAACTTTTTGAGTGATTTAATCAGATATTCTAGGTTCTGAATGATTTTTCAACATTCTCTCCATGAAAGTCACCATTTTTTAGGTTAAACACACCCCATCCTCAATTCCATAGATGGACCCTCTTGTTTCATTTTGGTCTCTAGTTTGCAGGTTCCTAGATGTGAAGTTTTGCCTTCTAAATGCTTCATTGATATTAACCAAGTATCTTAATCCAATCTTCATTATTGCACTTGGTCTAAAATTTGCATCTAGAGATGCATTGATTTAAATGTCTGAACTTGCTTAGTTATAGTAAGTCTTGGTCTAAATCCTATTTTAGAAATGCATCAAATTTTCCTTATTTGGGCAACTTCACCTTAGACCAAGGTAAGCTATCTAATTATTTCAGAGTTTTATGGCTTCTTTTCCTTGACAATTTAATCAATTTTTACTTAAATTTAGAACTAATTGACTAAATGTTCATATGGTTTCACTTCTTACTTAGTCAATTTCATAATAATGGATAAAAATCTACTTTCAATTTGGTAAAATTTAGCTTTGAATCTATTTAAAATGGCTTTCTCTCCACTAAGTTCATCCGCCTTATTAATTTTATTTTGAATACTTAGTCGTGTGTTTTCAAATAACCTATCCATTGGATTTTTATAATTTAAAATTATTGACTTGCCTTTGTTTTGTACCCACTTTATTCCCAAATCCATGCAAAAATATTTCATAGCTCTCAGCGGTCTTGACCCCTTTGCAAAAGCTTCTTCAGGACTTAGTCAATTTTAAAGTACATCTCAAAGTCATGTGGCATTTTATAACTACTCTTTGGGCTTTAACAATTGAGAAAACCCTCTGGGTGAGCGGGTTAGTGGGATTGTGCCACATGGTGTCATTCTAGTGACCCACTATCTCAATCCTTCCATACATCAGTAGACCCTTTGGATAAATAGGTTAGTGGGATTATGCCATGTAGTGTCATCCTAATGACCCATTGTCCTAGGGTTATTTGTATATAAGTAAAGCCTCTGAGTTAGAAAGATTATGCCACATGGTATCATCCTAGTGACCTGTTATCTCATAATAGTCTATATAGTCCTGATACACAATTGAGCTCTAAAATAATAGGATGTCACTACATGGTAACATCTCGTTACCTCACGACCAAGGCATAGTCAGCATATACCAAACCCCATGTTGAACAATGGTTGATCAAGGAGAAGACAAGTGGCATGACCTACCAGTGGGGTAAGTAAAAAGAGGGAGACAATTTTAGATATCCCAGGTCATCAAAGGGGCCACAAGACTAAAAATTGATAGCATGTCTAGTCGTCATAGTTGTCAACTCTATAAATGGGCTATACGCTCAAATCAAAGATGAAATATCAAATTTTAAAGGTCCATAAAAGACAAAGAGGAGATAAAAGACAAATATTCACCTTAAATAGGCATGGTTTAACTACAAAATGTTGTATCTATCAAGGAATCAAGAATCCCAGCTGTATTTCCAAATTATCATTAAATATTTATAACCACCCCATTAGTGGGCTGAGTTAGAAGATGAGACAATGAGCTTCATGAATTGTCTATTTAAAGAGGATGCATTACCATTGTCAAGGGTGATACTTTTGTGTACCAAGGTTCTGTAGGAATTGCACCAAAATTTTACCTGCCTTTATTTCTTTGTCTTTTACCTAGATTATCTACTAAGAGTTAGTCGATAGTTTCATACTAAAACACTATTAGAATTATGCTAGGATTACACCCACCTTTCCTTCTGTGTTTTCCCCAAACTATCTACCTTGAGATATTGATTGTAATAACATACTTTTAGAATGTTGAATACATATTTTACTATGTTTTATTCATTATAAATACCTCCAATATTTTGATTTATCTTGTTAATGATGCTAGGAGTGTATGTTTGTTTGTACATGGTTGTCTTAGTTATGTTCTGCATTAGCTATCATAACTAGTATATTGAGTCTTTTTATGTTTTATTTAAACTTATCTCAGTCATTGTGTGTAGAACTATAAACTACAATTAGTTTTCATTAGAATAGATTCAGTGTATAAATGGATTTCACACTTATCCTTAGAAGTTTTTCCACTAAGTGGCTCATGTTTGTGTAATTTTTAGACCAGGCACGCAGTGGTATAATTATAGTTAGTCATGGTTTCATATCTTTGGCATCAATAAGCTCGTTGAGATCAAATATTCCTTCTCTTTTCTACCTTACCTTACCTTCCTTTTTCATTTTTTTGAATGACATCCTCCCTTAGATTAGATATTGAAATGAATTGCAGTGAAGTAGATTTTGATTATTTTATTAATTGAATCAAGTAAACAATAGGATATAGAAAAATAATGAATGAGTAGATAAACATGAATGCTCATATCAATTGAACATCTAGTGGTACAAATTTTTGCTCTCAAAAAATGGGTTAAAGTACTAAGTCCTTAGAATGAACTAGCATCAATCCTAAAATTAATGAGGGGACATTTGTCCCATGTGTTGTTGCCTCCCTTTGTCCTCTCTAAATTACTCAATTATATGTTTTTATTTTGATAGGGTCATAAATTGAGACCAATAAAAACACGGACTAGAAGGAGGGCCACTTTTCTAACTATTCACTAGACTTTGACTTGATGCCCTTTCCTCTTGCTTCTCCCAATTTATATTATTTACTTAATGCATCTAATATAAATTGGTGCTAAAAGGAGGGCCAAACTTTATTACTTGTTAGTTATTTTATTTCGATTGATATTTGTTTGAAATTAAATTGGACCCCACTGCAAGTATCACAAGGTCCATATTTAGACTCGTGTTTTTCCTTGTTCCACTTGTTGAGAAATAATAGGAAGAGGAACCAATGGGGATAAGCTTGTTGCACATATTATTCAAACTTATTTAATATTATCCTTAATATCCTAAATTTCATGGCTATCACCATGTCTTGGCTTGATGAGTCGGCCATAAACATCCCATATATTCAGCATGATTTTCCTAAGGATACTTATGTGTGTCTTCTTAGATTTCTAAACAATCATAATAAAATTGTTAAAGAGCATCTTGTGTCTTATAAGTCTGTTATGTGTCTAACTAGATCCTTACTTTGGATAATATATTGTTAATAATATAGAAATGATAATGCACAAGGGTGATAATTAGATCTAAAATAGACCAATTGGGTGTTAAACTTAGATATAAATATATATTAAATTTTTTATGTTGATAATAGACTAAATATATAAAGTAAAACCAAGTTATAATGCGTATAAATGACAAATAATTAATATACTTAGTTCTTTCTAATGTTAACATAGTGTTAGATCTAGAATGGATAGAAATTAAGTGGAATATGATTCTAAAATAGTCGTCATATTCTTGATCTAACATTTTTGGAGTTTTGGACACTAACATCAGCCTAGGATGGTTGCATCAATGCTACTATCTAGGTTCGATGCAAGTGTCCTATATAAAATACCTAATAAAAAAGGATGCATCCATTTGGATGCTTCTGGATTTATCTTTGCCTTCGCTTTGGTGCATTCAGATCTGGGTCATAGACTATCACTCTTCATGAATTTTTAAAACCCTAGTTCTTCATCTTCATAGTGACCTTTGTCAAGAATATAGAACAACAAACATGCTTTGATTCCACTGTTAGGACCCAGAAGCACAATTGATTACCATGTACAAGCAACTTAAATATGCAGAATTAAACCAAAAGTAACAAGTAACTAGAATTCAGAAATAACACAGAATATGAGAGATAATACCCAATTGTATTAATACTCTTCCAAAAGGAAATACAACAAAGAAGATGCCACAGTCTTCTTCCTTACACACCTCTAGGGCTCCCACACCTCTAGGGCATAAATAGTAAATCTCTTCAAGATCTCACTCTCTCTCTTATGGTCCCAACACACAACTCAAACACAGAGTTGGTGTTCACCTCCAACCAGTCAGTATCACTACTACCAGTACCACCAGTCAGTATCACTACTACCAGTACACAAGTGCTCCATGTACTCCAAATCCAAGTACACACCATACTCCAAGTACACAATCATACTCCAAGTAGATCTCCCTGATCTTGCACCTTGATATGTTGTTGTCACCTTTGATCTTGCTACCTCGCAGACCTCCTTTGACCTCGCACACACACACACACACACCTGTAAATCAATGATCTTACTTACTCAGATAGAACCCTTGTCCTTGCCTCACCAAGTCCTTATGATTCTCCCATACTAGCACCCCTATGGATCTTCTATTGGACCTTGCAATAACTTGTAGATCTCCCTGATCATACACACCTGGCACTGTGGCACTAGGAGGAACACACCTTGCTCTCTTCACTCTGAAGGAGCTAACCTTGCTCTTACTCAACTAGCACAAATTACAATACAACCCATGAGTCTATTATATACATCTCATGCAAACAATAATTAGACATCCAATTATAATAATTAGATCCATAGCTCAAGACTAAAATTAGCCTTTCAACATGCAAATAACCAGTTCGTTAACTAATTGTTCATGAACTAGCAGTTATGGAACTGCACAGGTGACTGACATCGGTCCCTATTAGTCTAGAGGTGATTGATGTCGTCCAACTCCTGCCGATGTCGATTGCCTTCTGTCTACCCCTGACCGACGTCGGTTGGCCTGACTGATGCCGGTGATTGTGACACTCAGCAACCTCCTCCCATGTCTGCATCAGTGAAGCTTTTAGCTGCACAACCTAACAATCTCCCACTTGGAGATAAACAGTTACACTTGTACCTATACCTATACATTGTCTAATTTGTTTCTTGTATCCCTCTTCAAGATCAATCTTGAAGACCAACCATCACACATCTTGTGGTGCAACACCTGTCATCTAAGTAACCTACCACATCTGAAGTCTTGACCCTGCATAACATGTCGACCTGTTGTTGGTCCCTCTCAGATACCTGAGAACCCACTGAACTGCTTTCTAGTGCTTCCTTCCCGAATTGACTACAAACTTTTTGACAGCACCCACTGCTTGGGCAAACTCAGGGAGTACACATGTACTCAACCTCATCATGTGATTGGGGACCCTATTCTGTGAACTGTCCATCCATAGGTGTGCTACCCTATTCTGCATCCTACACTACCTTCACACAATCATCCTATGACAACATCAACTTGTGATCTTCCTTATCTCTAAGATTACTCATGCCAAAGAATTTCACTGCTCCCAAATTCTTCATGGCAAACCACCGACCTTACCTTTAGCTCAGTAAAACCCTGTATGTTTGAACCTACAACAAGCTCATCCTCCACATACAGTAATAGGATAATATCATGATCATCATCCACCTGGTAAGAAACACATAATGGTTATAATGACACTGACTAAAGCCATGCTTTGTCATCCACCTATCAAACCTGTACCACTGTCCTGTAGCTTTCTCAAGACCATATGACCTGGCCTTTCATCTCACGTATCCATTCTCTCTATTCTTTAACTAAGGTATCCATTCATCTTTTAGTGCTTTCATACCAGCTGGAAACCCTACTAAATCTTCTGTTTGGTTCTGCATCCTAAGAATCAAATTCCTCATTCATGCTGTGCTCCCATTGTTTCTTGGATCCTTCTTGCTCTGCAGTGAGCAATGAGTATAAAGAAGAGGAACAGTGAATTTGAGGCTTACTTACCCTTTCAGTCCTCCACATGGGTGTTTGAGACTCCTTGACATCTTGCTATCCATCTAAAATCTATTTCAGTGACCGACCTCGGTCACCACACAATCTGCATCCGACTGACGTCAGTTCCATGCGACTGTCCAGGTCACCGACGTCAATTATCCTACGGACATCAATCTCCACCTGCCTGACACCACCGACTCCTCTGGTCTGCACATGATCAACATCGATACCTATCTATTTGATGTTGGTTTCCCATAACCGATGTTGGTACCTGTGTTTGCCTGTGAGTGATGATTTTTTACCCGTGAGCTTACTTTAAATCAAAACCCTGTCTAAACTGCCCTGCTCAGAGATATCCAGTCCCATCCATTGATCTCTATCTATCATCTCCTCTAAGAACACCAAGGCTTTCTAGTTCTTAAGTTTGTCAAACACATCTAACTTCCTCTTAAGAACATGCATCTCCTTCTTGCTCATGTGACCAAGCCTACAAAGCCACGTCCTTGTAATAAAAGAAGAATCAGTAATACAAGCAAGTAGATAAAGAGTACCTACTTTCTTACCACCTGCTAATTCAAGTGCATCCACTATGAGAGTTCCTGTGCATCTCTCATCACCCGTCTTTCTTGAAGAAATTAGCCACATCTTCAAGACTGGGACCTGCATGACCTTCTTCAACACCCATGTGTTGGCCGCCTGCAATTTTAGCAACACTTCCCCTTTGCCAATACTTTGACAAGGCACACCAGCCCCTAAATAAATCTTTCCAAAGTCTCCAAAGACCTTAACATGGAAAAATACTCTATTTTAGGCTGCATGGAAAGAGGCAATAGAATCTATAAAATAAGATTCTACTTTATCCAAGGAACATCCCATAGCATCTTGTGCAACAACACTTGCAACATCTGCTTCTTCAGTTCCTTCATGCTGATTTTCTACCAACCAACAATATTTCTTTACCTGCTCTTTCTTTCCATAACACCGTAATTAGCCATTCGTGCTTTTCAATTCCTCCATTCTTAGTGTACTTTCTTTTGCCATTGCTATACTCCCACTCAATTAAAAACCCCTGAGAGTGACCTGTAACCAAACACAAACTTGCTCCCTGCAACCTTAGCTCTGATACCACTTGTCAAGAATCTAGAACAACAAACATGCTCTGATTCCACTATTAGGACCCGAAATCACAATTGATTACCATGTACAATCAACTTAAATATGTGGAATTAAACCAGAAGTAACAAGTAACTAAAATTTAGAAATAACACAGAATATGAGAGACAATACCCAATTGTATTAATACTCTTCCAAAAGAAAATATAACAAAGAAGATGCCATAGTCTTCTTCCTTACACACCTCTAGGGCTCCCACACCTCTAGGGTATAAACAATAAATCTCTTCAAGAGCTCACTCTCTCTCTTATAGTCCCAACACACAACTCAAACACAGAGTTGGTGTTCACCTCCAACCAGTCAGTATCACTACTGCCAGTACCACCAATCAGTATCACTACTGCCAGTACACAAGTACTCCACACACTCCAAATCTAAGAACACACCGTACTCTAAGTACACAATCATACTCCAAGTAGATCTCCTTGATCTTGCACCTTGATATGTTGCTGTCACCTTTGATCTTGTTACCCCGCAGACCTCCTTTGACCTTGCACACACCTACAAATCAATGATCTTACTTACTCAGATAGAACCCTTGTCCTTGCCTCACCAATTCCTTATGATTCTACCATACCAGCACCCCTGTGGATCTTCTACCAGACCTTGTAACAACCTACAAATCTCCCTGATCATACACACCTGGCATTATGGCACTAGGAGGAACACACCTTGCTCTCTTCACTCTGAAGGAGCTAACCTTGCTCTTACTCAACTAACACAAATTACAATACAGCCCATGAGTCTATTATATAGATCTAATGCAAACAATAATTAGACATCCAATTACAATAATTAGATTTGTAGCTCAAGACTAAAATTAGCCTTTCAACATGCAAATAACTAGTTCGTTAACTAACTGTTCATGAACTAGTAGTTCTAGAATCACACAAGAGACCAACGTCGGTCCCTATTAGTCTAGAGGTGACCGATGTTGGCCAACTCCTACCGATGTCGATTGCCTTTTGTCTACCCCTGACCGACGTCGGTTGGCCTGACCGACGCCGGTGACTGTGACACTCAGCAACCTCCTCCCATGTCTGCATCAATGAAGCTTTTAGCTCCACAACCTAACAACCTTGGGGGAAATGGGTTAGTGGGAACATGGTGTTGATCTAACCCTAAATACCTATTTATCAGTGAGTGTTGCCTACACATCTAATACTTTGAAAAAGTCTTTAGATTGATGTAGTTATCCCTTTTGTTTTGGCTTGTGTGTGAATCATACAATGTGTGTAAAGTAAGTACAACTGTGACCTAGATTGTAACTTGGAAAATTGAGCTCTTAGACTACTCTTTTAGTAATTAAAACCTGTATATGTTTTGTACCTATGACTAGTATGGAAATAGGGAAGATTTATTCAACTGAATATATGATAGAGGGTTTTTCATAAGTTGCCTTAATTTCTTTTGGTCTTTGTTAGGTGAAGAATGAAATGAGGGTTGAGATTGTATTATATCAATCCCTTTAGATAATTAAATCTAATTAAATCACTTAGGTCGACCATTATGGATATGTTTCATTTATAAAATAGATGATTTTAGGGCACTGAACACTTGCATCAGGTCAAGACACTAACGTCAATGCTAGTGTCTATCCTAGACATTAGTGTCTAAGGAGCAGGAAAGTAGACACATGTTCAAAAATTATAGAGATGGAAGATAATTATTCTTTAATAATTTTAAGAAAGATAAAATTCCTAGGTTATCAACATAAAACTAGTCGAACTAAGAGATAGGCCAAGGAGCATAATATAGAGCAGATATGAGACTTGTAGAAATGGGAAAGGTCTAAAACTGAGAGGAGTAGCCAAGATCTGAGTTTGTCAAGTGTAAAAGAATGAGTTTATACATCATCCATAAATATCATCTACTATTGCCCATTTCATTAGTATTTTAAAGGAGATAAATGCATACCTAGGTGTGTATAACACACCTTGCCTTTGCATGTGCCCAACTTGAGTGATTTGCTAGTGACCCACCTATAACCAAAAGCATGTTACATACTATAATTAATGCATATAATCTATGATTGAAATTACTAAAAATAGATTGAAATTAAAATATCAAGGTTTAGGAGTACTCCTGTGTGTCAATGTAACTACCTTGCCTATTGACAAGTTGATTTTAAAAAGATGTCTCATTATAAGACTCAAAAATTGAGATTAAGAATATAGATAAATATTGAAAGTGAATATATCCACAAATATAGAAAGAGAGAGATTATGAGGCCCCTACCCCCAACCTTGGAGCAAATGTGAGTTTATACCTAGCAGTTAAGATTAGCTCAATCATGTGACCCAATGATACTTATAACCTAGTGAGTGTGAGTGAACCAAGTCACCCACACTATAAAACTGGTGAGGTTGAATGATACTATCAATTCCAACCTAAAAACTTGGCAAGATTAAGTGATTTGATCACCTTAACCATACAAAATGTGAACCAACTACTATAATAGATTGGCCCAACATAGTTCATAAAAGTCCAACTGGTGGGTGGTGACAGTTGATGAAAATGTTTTGAAAAATAAAATTGATCTAGATTTTGTAATGTTAGGCACACATTTCATAGCATATGTACCTTAGATGTGTCTCATATTGAAAATATGTATAATAATGGTACCAATGTATAGAATTATATCACAACTATGAATCTGAATCATATAACTTTTTTAGTTTAGGCAATGTAGAAAATTGTGTAAGTGTGGAGAATATGCTTCCCAAAAAATCCCCCACTATATATGAAGAAAACTAAAAATTGATATAAGTACCACTGTGGGGAACATGTTTCCAAAACATGACACCACTATAATCTAGAGATGTTAAATACTAAATAGGTGTGAGAACATGCTTCTAAAGCATGGCCCCATTGATTCTAAAAACTATGATGTGTGGAATCCATTCCCATATGACATGCCCCCACTAAATCTAAAAACTGATACAAGTACCACATATTGAATAAGTGTGGAGAACATGATTTCAAAACATGCCCCTACTGAATCTAAAAATTGTGTTAAGTGTGTAGAACATGCCTCTATGACATGCCCCCACTAATATTCCCCCATTTGAGGTGAGGAAAATATAGGAACTAGTAGTTACATCACCTTAAAAATATAAGACAACTTCATTATCTATGAATGTAACCATGTATCATATAAAAGGAGCATGTCTAGGTAGATATAGCTTGAGGTGCATAGAATGAATGTGATCACATGTAGCCTAAGATGCATGACAAGGATCATGGAAACATCTAGATAGTAACAATATAAGCTCAACAATCAAATAAGTACATGCACAATAGCATTCAAAGGCAAGTCAAAAGGCAATGGTCTAAAGAGACCACAAATAAGGGGCATGTTCAAATGATGCACATTCAAATGGACATGACTTATTTAAATGTCTACAAAAGCAAGGATAATGTATTTGAATCTCTATAAAACAAATAATGACATATGCAAATGTCAATGAAAGCATGCATAGAAATGTGGTTCACAAGTAAAGGAGCTTATTCAAATGCTCAAACAAGTAAGATAATAGAAAGGTAAGACACTCAAGAAAGTGCATAAAGTAAATCATAAACAACCAACATAAACATGTCATATTAGCCAATAGACCCAGTGTGTTAGGAAAAATGTCAAGTGTATAGAATTTCAAGTACCCTTTGTAAGATATAATCATGGATAAAGGTATGTGTAAGTACATATGTAAGCTCAAACATGATAATGAAATGTGATCATCAAACCATATAACATGTGTGTATCAAGATCAAAAAAGTGGATGCCCTCAATGTCTGCATGACATGAGTAAAGGGAAGACCCAACATCCAAAATAGAAATAGATATTGTATTTGTGTATGCATGTATCACACTCAAATAGAAGTGTAACACACATGTGTGTATGTATAATTGATTAAGTATGTCATCTATCAGCATGGAACTAGCACATAGATGTCAATGAGTTAATAAAAACATGTAGGTGATGAAAAAGTTTTTTAGATTTTTGAATGTTTTTTTTTTTTAGTATTTTTGAATTTTTGAAAAGGAAAGATCATCCTATAATGCCATAATTGATGGTCATAAATATCTCCCTACTATGAATCTGGTGTAATAATCATGTGATGATGTTGAGGAGAACATATAGGTTTAATATTTGTCACAGTAGTATTGGTGATGTTCTGCATATGTAAAATAGGACTCTATGCTTAGAAGCAATAGTAGGAAATATAAGAGTAGGGGTTTGTGGAACCCATTATTGAGTGATCTATGGTTTCTTTAGAATAATCATAATAGGATCATGTGTAGGTGTTTTAAATATCTAAACATGGTGTGTATTAGATGGGGATTTTGTGGAATCTACCATATGCCTCTGATGTAATGGCCTCTCAAGTATTGGTCACCTATTAAAGGGGATTTCCTATTGCTTACCCTTTTATGGTGAATTAACCTTAGTAGGCTTGGTAATTAATTATATGCCTATAAGTTTTTATTGTTTAAGAGGATGCTCATATGGAATTCTATAAACTATGATTACCCATTTGGCATGAATGTATTTAACACACCTATGCACTATAAAAGTTATTGCTTCAAATGTATGGATCCAAGTTATTCCCAATAACATGTCAAATATTCTCATGGAAGGTATGACTAAAAAGGTACTAACTACATATGTGTGACCAATCTATATATGTAGGTCAATCTCACCAAGAACCTTCTAGGAGATCCCATAAAATGCTCTAATTGATCTATTAGAAGGGTTTAACCATTATGAGTATAACCCAAGTGCGTAGCTAATTTCATGGTGCAAATTTTCTGGTTTACACCATTATCAATCATAATACTACGTATAAGGTTTTTATCATGGTATGCTCGAATGAATAAAGAATGCAGACCAGACTCATCATCCTTAATCTTATTATCATCAAAGGTAATATAGGTTCTTTAAATCATAGCAGGTTCATGTCAAGTGTAAGTACCAATAATCCCATATAGTGGGTGCCCATAATTCTATGGAGGAGGATGTGCATTATATGCCATTTGCACTTCTAGTTCCTTCTTAGAATGGTCTTACAAAGGATTCTTATATTTTTTTTTGTTTATGGTGATCACCAGGTCATGAGTTTGATTCCTTTGGAAGATCCTCAAATGTAAGCTTTTGGTCATCGATAAGGTTTTGTATCTTGCGCTTGAAGGTAAAACATTTACTTGTAGAATGCCCTAATCCCTGATGATAATCACAATAATAATTTGTATCATATCCTTTGGGTAGAGGTTGACTCATATCAACCTCAATAGGATGAAGGCGAGATATCAGTGTTGTCACTTGGATATGCACCCTTTGAGGAGATTCAAAGCTCTCCTCATCCAAGTGGCACAATAGAATCACCTCTAGGCTTGTGGGTAGCCTAAGGATGAGGTGAATCTTTAGATAGGGCTAGCTCCCTTGATGTACCACTTTGGATTGCAACTAAAACTAAATTGGGGGGTGAAAAGGGAGAAGGATAACTAAAAACAACTACTCTAAGGGAGGTGATACACCAAATATGTTGATGACATCCAACCATATGCATATTACACTTGAAATTAAATGACAAACTCAACATACACTTCTCCAATCTTCATCTTCTCACATCACTATTACATTATGGGGTTATGGATGAATGTGTAAAGCTATGAGGACTAGACAAGAGGACTTGAATGGCACTAATGAAAATTATAACTCAAGCAATCTTTAACATATCCTAAAACACTTCACATGCCCTACAATAAGAAGCTTTCCAACTACAAATAAGGTGAAAGAATGTGACCACATGCTAAGGAATCCATAGTCTTCACTAAGTAAGATTCATCATCCAAGTAAAATAAACTTATAAAAATTAATGGAAGAGGTAAAAAATATTAATATTATTGATCAAAAGATATAAAAATGAGCAAGGATTTTCCATACTCATGTGGAGCATCCAATACAATGCTAAAATGGCTAGATCTTATAAAACTTGAGAGAGAGAAGAGAAGAGAGAAGTCCAACAGTCACAAGGGCACTTGTCAAGATGATATAAAGATTTAGTTGTGCATGTGGAGAGGGTATGAGATGAACCATGCAAGGTTTGGAGGTATAAATGTCAATCCAAGTCATAAACCTCATGAAAAGTGGTAAGAAACTCCTCGTTCTAGCTCAAAAAATTACCTTCATGATTGGACTTGTTTGAACATCCCATAACTGATTAGAAGCATGTCTTGTGATTGGAATGGAAGGAGAGGATTTTATACATGCCTCTCTATGAATTGGTTTAATACCTCATCCTTTGGAAACCTCTAAAAGTGAACCATCATCATTTATTGTCTAGAAAACTCATGCTTCCTACACACTGCACACTTGGCCTCAAATTTGGCTTCAATTTTCCATGAAAATCCATGGGATGGGGTGAATGATAAGTTTCAAGGCCCTACATGTCCTTAGAAGCATTAGGGACACCTTTAAAAGCCATCCACTTGAAGTTTTCACACTTCTCCCTAGCTTGTCCACTATGCCAATTTTGACTGGCTAAGTTGAAGCACCTAGTTAGGAAACTTAAGAGATTTTTAAATACATTAATGTGATATGGGGAGTTATATTAAGTCTTAATATTTCCATCCATGTGATTTTCATCTCTTGAAACTTCCTACAACCTATAAAACACACAATACAATGAGAAAAGCCTTGTTTTATATTATGTCCATACAAATAGTTGGCATGTGGACTATCTTGAAGGATTCCTTTTCAAGGTCAAATAGGTCTCATGGTCTAACTATGCCATTATAATGCATATCCAACTCCATTTCTCCAAATTGGTCTAGGTTGAGGGTTTAGTAGGGTTTTAGGCATGTTTTGAGTCTTAAGCTTTGTTCATAAAGTTCTAACATCTAACCTAAAAAAAATTATCCAAGGATTCTCTTTAGGGACCCTACTAACCTTCATTAACTCCTTTTCCATCCATGCAATGATTCATGAAAGATATGAGTGCTTAAAATTGTCCTATCAAGCCCATCTCTTCATCTTGCATAAGTTTGAGATAGGTTTTGAGCCAAAAATAGCTTCTTCATGACTTCCTCTATAGTTTTGAAGTTTTACAATGTCTAAAATGTTCTTAATAACATGTCTCAATGTGTAGGAATTCTCATCCTATAATGGAAGTGAAAATGGTCCTCCATTTGAACTTAGGTCTCACCATGCTCAATGGCTTGCCTGCAACCTTTGGTGTGTTAGATCTCCTTGTTGGTTTTCTTTGTATTTCACCAGCTCAAACACATTTATATTAACCCTATAAATATGTCCAAACTTGTTAGAGATCCTACCTAAGGCTGTAAGTATGAATGGCTCTTCATTTAACACTAGGCTCAAACCCTACTTAACAGGTTGCCTACATATTTGATGGTTTAGAACTTCAAAATGGAAATTTTATATTATGTGAAATACTCCTCATATTTTCCATTATGTGATTAAATCTTTCACACCTTCTTGAAAGGTTCAAATAAATCTGAGCTCATTCCTTGTGTACTTTCTTCTAAATTGCAGGGTTTGTTCTCGAGGGAAGTACCCTTTATCTAAGACAAAATAAAGGATACTTCCCTTGTTTGTCTAAAAAAAAATTTTGTTGGAGAGGATTTCTAAGGTGATAATTATGTCCTCTACCAAAAATTAACCTTTTGATAGGTCATTTGACCATTCAAAAATCTTAGAAGCTCAAGACAGATTCCTAGAGAAAGGAGTGTGTATTAACAGTCAAAAGACAATTGTGTATTCTCCTTTGAAACCCTTTCTTTGCTTGTTCTCCATAATGTGAACTTCATAATAACCTCATGATGATATTTTAAGGGGAATTGATCTCCATTTATTTTTTAACCTCCCACATACTCTTTACACTCTTTGCCTGATTGAGGTTGAATTTGCTATCCTGACTGTGTCTTGCTTATTTGAACCCTGTAGGCTTTTTTTCAATATCTAGACATTGAATACAATGTATAGGCCTCATTAAAACTTTAAAAGATAAAATAATTAATGTCCCTACTTCAATTCACACTTAGAGGCTGAAAAAATGCTCAAAACTAGTTGAGAATAGCTTACTATGTACTTTGCCCTTAAGCTTGACTGAGACATCCTACCCTTTTAGGAACTTGCATGTAGGTGTATGTGGTTCAAATTAATTTGTTCATGATGTGGATTTACTTTCCTTGAATCCCTATAATGTCATAAGCTACACATATTGAGCTCACATTCCCTTTTAAGGTCTTAAAGCATCAATTAGCCATCAAAATTGAGTCAACAATCATCTACCCATTATCTTGCTTGTAGGTGTTCAATGGGTTATTATATGGACTGATGGATGTGAATAGAAGGTCAAATAATAGTAGATCACTTTTGCATGATGATACTTAGGCTCAAAAAATTCCTTTCAAACATTAAAAACCACTAACCATGGAGGCATAGTCTAAATTGTAAACTTGGTGAAAAAGGCCTTTCTAGGATCAAGACTGAAGATTTCACTGTTGGAATTTAGTGTCTAAATGATAACTTTTGGGATCTCCCAAACAAATATCTATTGCTAATTCTCCCTTCAAACTCTGCAAGTCCATCTCTATGCTAGATACTACCAGTTAAGATCATTAGGATGCATCAAGAGTTCATGAAGACATGTTATATGTTATTTTCAAAAACCTGTAGACCTTTTTTTATCCTTTTTAGGGACTAAATCCCAGAACTCAGTCATCTCCTTTTGGAGTTGGAATCCCTTCTTTATTATCTATTTAACATTTCAAACATGAATTATAACATCTCTTCAACTTATTGGGGTCTCAAACAGAGCTTCAACTCATGTTTCAACACCTCATAATGCTTTTAAACTCTCTTTGGGCTACATGTAGGTGACCATTTAGTGATACAATCAATGGGCAAAAAATGAGCAATATACATTGCTTTATGCCTTTCATAGATTGTATAATTCTCTTCAAACTTTCAAATACATCATACACATTTTAATACACTTAAAATAAATATCAACACCCTCTTTTCAACATGGATTCTTTATGAAGGCATCTGTAGGTAAGCATTAATGGAAAAAAATTGTGAGTGACTGTGTTGATTGTCATCTCATGCTTTATATGATGTCATTTGGGTTCCTCCTACTTGTTTATGCTCCAAGATCTTATTAAACACCTTGATACTATAATAAAACCTCCATGAACATTATCATAGCTTTCCAAATCATGATTGAGACTGAGGATGGGTAGAAAACTAACTGTGAGTATGACAAAGGACTGAGATTTTGATCCAAACATGGAATCATAAGGCCAAAAATGGAAAGGAAATTGTCAAAATTGAATTAATATATGTAAATACACCATATTATGTTCACATGAAATCCTTTGTATTGAATTCAAACTCTTGCAAGTGGAAAACTAATTGAAAGTACTCATGGTGACACCCTCCTGCAAAATGAGCTATTGGACTTATCAAATCAACTTGAAAGATGAAAATAAACATGAAAAACATTATAGGAGGAATAAAATATTATATGGAACCAAAACCATCAAGTTAATTGTATGAAATCTCTAAAACAAGAGCAAAATCTGTAGGGTGCATGGATGAGCAGGTAAATTTGAATAGTCAACTTCAAATCGATGATTCATAAATCAAAATTGATCATTATTAAATATCCTTAATGTAAATTAAGGTACATAATTGTACAAAATCCTCCCAAAATTTTTTGACCTGAAACACTTCTTATTGGATATACCAAGCAAAAACCTAAAAGTCATTTTGGCATGTCTAGGAAAGCCAAAATGGATTAGAATAGTTTTGGGTAGAAAATGACACTTATAGATCAATTCAAGCATGTATATGAGTGTAGGGAAGATTAATAGGCCTCCCAAGATATTTTCCCATATGGCACACTTCTCAAGAAGGCCGTATAAGTGCCATTTTCTCCCTTTTTGAGTCAGTTCTCAAATTTTAGTTAAGGAACCTAAAATATTCTGATGCAAATGACACCTATGATAGGGAATATAACCTCTTTTATCTTCTAAAAGAAAAAATGACATTATGCTTAGTTGGTTTTTATTATAACATAGTGTTGGATCTAGAACAAGTAGAAAGCAAGTTAGAAGATGATTTTAAAATAATTGCCAGATTTTAGATTTGAAGCTTTTGGAGTTCTCAACACTAACATTAGCTTGGGAATATTGTGTTGATACTACTATCTAGGTTCGATATAAGTGCCTTATATGGAATACCTGCTAGTAAAGAATGTGACCCCCTAGATGTTTATGGGTTTGTCTTTGCCTTTGCTCTGATGCATTCAGATCTGGGTCATGAACTATCACTCCTCATGAATTTTAAAAAAAAAACACAATTTTTTATCTTTATAGTGACCTTGGGGGAAAATGGGTTAGTGGGCACATAGTGTCGAGCTGACCCCAAAGACCCCTCTATCAATGAATGTTTCCTACATAGCCAATACTTTGAAAAAGGGCTCAGACTGATGTAGTTCTCCCCTACATGTTGGCATGTGTATGAATCATACAATGTGTGCAAATCAAGTAAAATAGTGACCCAGCTTGTAACTTGGCAAATCAGGGTCTTGGGTTGCTCCTTTAGTACTTCAGACATGTAGGTGTGGTGTACCTATGACTGGTATGGAAATAGGCAAGCTTTATTCAATTAAATGCTTGATAGAGTGCTTTTGATAAGTTGCTTTGGTCTCTTTTGGTCTTTGTTATGTCAGGAATGAATGGGGGTTGACCATGTATTTATATCATTCCCTTTGGACAAGTAACTCACATTAAAACACTTAGGCCAACCATTAAGACACATTTCATTTGAAAAATATATGATTTTAAGGCACTAAACACTTGTGTTAGGTCAAGACACTAATGTTGATGCTAGTGTATATTCCGAATGTTAGTTTCTAGGGAATAGGAAAGTAGGTATGGGTTCAAAACTTATAGATATGGAAAATAAGTACATTTTAAGCATTCTGGCAAGATAGAAGGCCTAGATCATCAACATAAGATTGGTGAGACTAAGAGATAGGCCAAGGGACATAAGATAGAGTAAATGTAAAACTTGTAGAAGCATAAAAGGTCTAGAACTACGAGGAAAAACTAAGGTCTAAGTTTTCCAAGTGTACAAGACTGAGATGTTATATAATCCATAAATACTTTAAATGTCAAATTTAAAGATGTTACTTGTAGGTTGTTTTATTTTACTCTGTAAGAAGAAGCATTTGACTATTTTTTATGTTTGAAACCTTATTATTTTAACAACTAGAATGATTTTAAACACTTATTTCTACTTCTATTTATTCTGGGGATTGAACCTCATACTTTATTGAAATAATTTGTTATGATTAAAAAATAACCTCTTGAGTTGATTAGAGATTTCAATTATAGGTTTCAAAAGAGTCTTAACAAAGTCCTTGTCACTCTTAGACCACCTACAGCTGTTATTTTGGATTTATATTTTCACACCCTAGATCCCCTAATTACCATATTTACAAGGATGTCTACAACATATATCTTGGCCCTGGCTCTCATAGAAGAGATTCAGGTGGAAGGTCAGTTGTCTTGCCTCTATCCAAGACAAATATAAGATTTGTTTGATTTCTAAAAGACTATAATAGGAGATCAAAAGATTGATCCTCCTACCATAGTCTAAGTAAAAACCTTTTAGTTTCACCCTATGGGTCATCAAGATTCCTTCATTAACTATGATTTTCTCGTGGGATATGATGTTAGATTTGATGATGATGATATCCTTTAAATTTTAGATTTAGAAGAGCATAATTACCCTACCCAAGAGGAGTAAGAAGAAGATGTTCATCCAATAGATGATCCATGTTCCAAAGGTTTGGTATACCTAAGGATGATGATTGTTTTAAACGTATGCTTACTATTTGCCTTAGCCTCATAGAGAAGAAACCTAAGGGATGGCTCAATGAATACAACGATGCCCTTGCCTTCCTAAGGACACTAACTAAAAGAGCCTTGTAGCTGCCAACAAGTGGGAGACATTTTTCTCTAAGCTGCCAGCAAGTGGGAGGCATAGGTTGCTTCAATTTTATTTTATGAATTTTATAAATTTTGGAGGCCCATGATTCTAAATAGATCATGGCGATTATAGAAAGGTTTATTTTTTTAATCTAAAGCCATCAATTTCACTTAATTAAACATCTTAAGCAAAGAATAAACATTGATTTGATTTGAATCTATGTTAGTAATCTGAATTCTTAGAGTCTATCATTTTTACCCATGGTTTGGTCCCCAACCCTCAATAGACTAAACATAGAAATATTATCATAAGAAAAATTTGAAGGAAATAAAATTAAAAAATGCAAAATCTAAAGTCTTCCTCGAAAGGGTGATTCAGACAACCTCCATCGTAGGCTTTCTATCTTGGATGGTAGTGGAGAAAGTCCTTGAGTAAGACCAAAGGTATCTATGTCGGGGCTATAAACACCTACCTATATCAGATCAATTCCCATGCCATTCTCCATTAAGCCAAATTGCCAAATCTCTTCCCTCTTAGAAGTTATGATTGCCTAAGTAGGTCTAGTTTTTTTTGGTGAATTCAAGAGCTATAAAGCAATTTATCACTTTCACACACTAATAACCTTTAATAGAACTGAAACTTAGTATGGCACATATTGAAGTAAACTTTAGTGCCTTCATCTTTCTAATTTTGATTGAAGAGAACTATTTGTAGTTTATGTTTGTGTTCAGTTGTGAAGATTTACAGTCTAACTTTTGGAGTGCTTTAACTAGATATTTTGGGTTCTAAATGCTTTTATAAAATTGACCATTTGTTGGATCTAACACGCCCCACCCTCAATTCCTCAGATGGGGAATCTTTTATTTCAGTTTGGTCTCTAATTTGTAGGTACCTAGATGTGAAGTTATGTTTTTTGGTTGCTTCATTGATATTTAACCAAGTCTATTAATCTAATCTTCATTATTGCACTTGGTATAAAAATCTCATCTAGGACTGCATTGATTTAAATGTCCAAACTTGCTTAGATATATGAAGTTTTGGTCTAATTCCTATTTTAGAAATGCATCAAATTTCCCTTTTTCAAGCCATTTAACCTTAGATCTAGGCAAGTTGTCTAACTATTTTGGAATTTTTTGGTTTATTTTTCTCAATAATTAAATCCATTTATGCTTAAATTTAGAATTAATTGACTAAGTGTTCATATGGTTTCACTTTTTAGACGTAGTCAATTTTATAATAATGGATAAAAATCTAATTTCAATTCAACAAAGTTCAGCGTTGAATCCATTTAAAATGGCCTTGTCTCCACTAATTTCATCTACCTTATTGATTTTATTTTCAATACTTAACTATTTGTTTTCAAATAACTTAGTCATTGGATTTTTATAATTGAAAATTCATGATTGTGCTTTTGTTTTGTGCCCACCAGTGCCCACTTTATTCCTGAAGCCATGCAAAAATATTTTGCAATTCTCAATGGTCTTGACCCCTTCAAAAAAGTTTATTTAAGACAACTGATTCTTCAAGTGCATCTCGAAGACATGTGGCATTTTTGTACTGATATGAGGGACTTTAAAGATTGAGAAGACCCTCAAAATGAGTGGGTTAGTAGGATTATACCACATGGCATAATTTTAGTGACCCATTATCTTGGCAAGAGTAGTGTTTGTTAGCAGGAGTAGTGTTTGTTAGGGAGAAAATGCTTGATTTCAAAAATAAGCAAAGCACTAAACATACATAGAAAAATAGTAACGAAAGCAATTGGGATACATGAAAGACTTAATTATTCTATTACCAATGAGCTCTAGGCATTCTTTGGTAGACATTCAAAAAAATACAAGGCTATAGTTGATGCTCCTAAACATTTACTTGCACAATTTTGGAAAGATAATACAAGGGTTTCAACTAATACAAGATATGTAGTGAAAAGAAGAGTTGGTTCTTGTAACCTTGAATTGAATCTGATATATTTATTGACTATGACCCAGACATAATTGAAAATTTATGGTCAAAGGACTGAGTAGTGTTTGTTAGGTTGAAAATTTATGGTCAAAGGACTAAGAAAGTCTTGTAGGTGCGTAGTAATTGTTTCTTATTTGTAATTGATCATTTAATAAACTAGTTTTGGTAGAATTCATATGTAATTTGTTGTAATTAGATGAATGAATAAAATATTTGTAGTTATAACATCAATCATATAACTAAATACAAGGGTTTTAACTAATACAATATATGTAGTGAAAAGAAGAGTTGGTTCTTGTAACCATGAATTAAATCTAATATATTTATTGAATATGACCCAGACATAATTGAAAATTTATGGTCAAAGGACTGAGTAGTGTTTATTAGGTTGAAAATTACTTGAATAATATACTTGCACAATTTTGGAAAGATAATACAAGGGTTTCAACTAATACAAGATATGTAGTGAAAAGAAGAGTTGGTTCTTGTAACCATGAATTGAATCTGATATATTTATTGAATATGACCCAGACATAATTGTAATTCAAGTTTTAAAAAAAAATTAACAAATTTCTATTATTCAAAGATATTTTTATATGGCCAACCCCTTCTATGTCAAAATAAATCACATGTGCACTACTTGTTATATGTACAGATATTTGGTCGGATAATTACACATCACAATTTAAAAATGTATGTATGTTTTACTAGTTGAGCAAGATGCATGTTAGCACTGACATATAAAATATTTGGATTTTCACTGAGGATAGCCATAGAAAAGGGGATCATTATGGTGTTAGAGCATGTGTAAAAAGATTCATTGCAAGAGAAGAGTTGAAGTTTGAAGATGGTGGTGATTTGACTAATACAAAAACCTTTGTTGAATGGTCTAATGATAAAATAGGCCAGGGTGGTCAATAAAATTCTAGTATTCATAGATATTTTTAGTTGATGGAGGAAAAACAATTAGCAAGGTATGAGGATTATATGACTGTAATAAGGTTAAGTGATCTTCACTCATTTCATATCTCAAATACATATTCTTGGATTATTCATACAAAGCACTTGGTATGTTTTTGTTCTACATGTGTGGAATTAATTTGGAATGAGTATGATACATAAGAGTGGCTAGATGAATGGATTTATAGACCTCTAATTCTAATCGACACATATCAGGTTCCACTAGAATTATAACTTACAAATATGACATCATCACATGATCTTGCTCATGTATCTAATCTAGTGCAACCAAATACAAGATTAATCACTATGTATTAAATTTTCATTATCTATCAACAACATTATTAAAAAAATGTTTTATTTTGTGATACAGGGCATGTTTTTTCAATTATTTTAGATGAGAATAATGAAGAGGGAACATTTATTACTTACATCAGTGTGTAGATAAAAATAAATTGACTTCCTCAATCATAAGTGGGAAAACATTGACTATCCCATTGGTTTTGTGGTAGTTATTGTAACTTGGATTTGACAATATGCTATCAAAAATTTAGATGTATTGTTGTTTAAAGACTGGGAAATACATAAGAAGGTATTGCACTATTAAAATTTAGTTCTTGAAACAAAAATTCAATTGCTCAAATATCATGGGAGGCCATTGAATAAGAATCTATGAAAGGTTCATGAGTCTAATTATGAAGAAATTTATACTATTATCAATATTAGAGCATTTCTTATTAGTTCATTGGATTAAAATTCGAAGGTATGTTGAGTTTTCGAATGTAAATGTATTTAATTTAATCAAACAAATTTGATTTTGTAGGTAGTACATATAAATTTTTAATTTAATTACTTACTAACATATTTTTTGTAGGTTAGTGGTGCCAAATAATTTTTCAACTTCACATGGTTGGCACTATTAGTAAATAATTTCATATTCTTGAAGTTAAGATAAGTTTAATAAAAGCTCAAGAGAAGGTTGGTATTGTTATTATAGAATTACATATTTCTAAAGGCCATAATGGGTACTCCATATCCTAAATAAATGGATTTTGAGGGTGTTCATGGGAGCATGTGTGATTTTCCTATCCAAACATGTTGGAAGTGATAGATTTACAATGGGAGGTCCCAGGTGTAGAAATGAGAGTTGGATTTGCCTATCTTGATAGTATTAAAGATGCATTTTAGCACTAATTCATATGTTATCTAACACATATTCATATTTTACATTTTATTTCCATGTTTTATGGTTAAATTAGAGGGCTTTGACACACATGTGAAGGTTCTTTATGTTTGTTCAAATGAATTATAGTTTTTGTTTTACATGCATCTAAAGTTGGTCTAAAAATTTACATTTGTTTGGTATTGAGAAGGACGTTATTGAGGTTAGAATGAGTACTCAATATCCTAATTAGGCATGTTTAGAGGACAAGAAATTATTCCTATATATTATTTACCACCCCTGGCATGGTGGCAGTACCAATTTTTAGCCATGAAGCACCAGAAGTGGAGATCTCCAACTGTGGTTTCTATGTTAACAACTTTTATTGTCAATGTTTCTGCACTCCTAAGCAATTATAAAAATATGCATCCATGTGTATTTGGAGGTTGTGGTCATTGGATCATGCTTCATTTTCCTATTCATACATAAGTGATGTATTTAAAATAGGAGGTCCCACAAGTAGAAATATTAGTTAGAGGATAAGAACTTGTCTCTTGACGGCATAAGTTACATTTTATCATTGATTACCATGCCATCTATCACAAAGTCATATCCTATGTTCAATCCTCAATATCTGATGTGTAATTATATTTATTTAACATGCATGTGAGGGTTCTTTTAGTTCATGCAAATGATTTATGATTTTTATTTTACACACATATGAAGTTGGCCTAAAAAAATACACGTTTCTCATATTAAGGACATTATTGAGGTTAGAACAGGTACTATGTCTACTAATTAGGTGTGATCTAGGGCTAATAAATTGGTCTTATATGTTATTCACCACCCCAACATGGTGGTAGTGCTAGTTTTCAGCCACAAAGCACTAGAGGTGGAGATCTCTAATTATGACTTCAGCACTGACAATATTTGTTGTTAGTGTTTTTGTGCTTTTAAGTAGCTATAAAAATGTGCATCTTGGTGGATTTAGATGTTGTGGTAATGGAATCACGTGTTATTTTACTATCCATACATATTGGAAGTGATGGATTTGTAATGGGAGATCTTAGAGGTAGAAATGTCAGTTGGAAGACAAGAACTTGTCTTTTGACTACATAAAAGTTAAATTTGAGCACTAATTACTATGACCTATGCCATAGATTCATCTCATATGTTAAATCATTTTTATTGAAATGAAATTATAGGTATTTGACATGCATGTGAAGGTTCTTTTAGTTCATTTAAATGAATTAAAATTTTTATTTTATGTGTGTCTGAAGTTGGCCTAAAAACTATATTTTTCTTGTATTGAAAAGGACATTTTTGAGGTTGGTACGGGTATTTTATCTCCTAAAAAAGCATAATCAGAGGATAATAACTTGGTCCTAGATGTTATCTTCCATCCCTAATGTGGTGGTTGTTCCAAATTTAATCCATGAATCACTAAATGTGGATATCTCTAACTGTAACTTCAACATTGACAATATTTGTTATCAGTGTTTATGCACTCTTGAGCAATTGTAAAAACTTGAATCTAGATGGATTTAGAGGTAATGGTCATGGGATAATGCATCATTTTCCTATCTATATGTTTTTTAAGTGATGGATTTACAAGGGGAGGTTCCAGAGGTAGAAATGTTACTTTGTGGATAAGAACTTATTTCTTGACTTCATAAAAGTTACATTCAACACTTATTACTATGTCATCTGCCACATATTCATCTCATATGTTAGATCCTCATACTCTAGGGAAAATTTAGAGTAATTCAAAATGCATGTAAGGCTTATTTTGGTTCATGCAAATGATTTATGATTTTAGTTTTATACTTAGCCTAAAAACAATAATTTTTTTGTATTAAGAAAGATGTCTTTGAGGCTAGAACAATTACTGCATCATCTATTTAGGCATGATTGAAGGCTAATAAATTGGTCCTAGAATTTATTAAACATCCCCAACATGGTGGTAGTGCTATTTTTTTCCATGAATCATCAGAGGTGGTGATCTCCAATTGTAGCTTCAACATTGACAACATTTGTTATCAGTGTTTTAGCACTCGTGAGTAGCTATAAAAACATGCATCCAAGTAGATTTAAAGGTCATACACATGGTATCACATGTAATTTTTCTATCTAAATGTGTTGGAAGTGATGGATTTATATGGGGAGGTCTTGGAGGTGGAAATGTCAATTGGAAGATAAGAACTTGTCTCTTAACTGCATAAAAGTTGTATTTCAACATTGATTATTATGTCATCTTCCATAGATTTGTATCTTATGTCCAATCCAAGTGCTCTAGGGTAAAATTATAGGGATTCAACATGCACATGAGGGTTATTTTAGTTTATGCACATGACTCACAATTTTATATTTATGCATGTCTAAAGTTAGCCTTAAAAACTACATTTTTTTCATATTGAAAGGGCTGAGGTTGGAATGAGTACTTTATTTCCTAATTGGGCATCATCAGAGGCCAAGAAATTGGTCCTAGATGTTATTTTCGACCCCATATATGGTGGTAATGCCATTTTTCATCCATGAAGCACCATAGGTGGAAATGTATTCTTGTGGCTTTAACATTGATAACATTTGTTATTAGTATTTAAGTGTTCCTAAACAACTATAAAATCATGCATTTAGGTGGTTTTATAGGTCACGATCATAAGATCACATGTCATTTGCTTATCTATTTCATATAATACATATAATATTTCTCAATTGGCATCATTATGTGGAATGTATACATTAAATTTTTCAATATATAAATTGAATAAACTTGAATGCATATTTGTACGTGTTGTGATTACAATATTGTTATATGAGAGGTATATTTTGTGATTATAATGTTCTTAACAATTTAATTGATTTTAATTAATAGGGTCAAATTCTAAAAGGATAATTATTATATCGATGGGTTTAACTTATAATAGCAGTCAGGGGTGGCAGTGGAGTGTAATAGTGTGAGATATCAATAAAAATTACCGACCTTAAATTGAAAGCACACTTAATTATCGTACAATTTTTTTTTTATCTTAGAGAAGACAATCAAAATAATTTGATATCTTGGGCATATGGTGTAGTTTAGAACCCAATCTTATTTTATCCATAAATATGTTTTTATTTTACCCAAAGGTGAAGAGAGTTGTATTTGTTTTGTAATATAGATAATGTTGAAATATGATGTTCTTTTTTCAATTATAATAGAAGCTTATTGTATACACACAATATTTTTAAAATTTATCAGTTACTCATATTTTCTCTCTTATAAGAA
The DNA here is from genome assembly GCA_037957365.1 of Torreya grandis. Lineage (NCBI taxonomy): Eukaryota > Viridiplantae > Streptophyta > Pinopsida > Cupressales > Taxaceae > Torreya > Torreya grandis. The sequence continues at coordinate 362,077 of JARHVA010001026.1, forward strand.
CCCATCAAATCTCAATCTCTCTGAGTGCATGCCTTTAAAGGTGCACCGAGAAAGGGGTTGGTAAACCTTTGGTGTTTTTCAAGATTATTGGCCCCATACCATTACCTAAAACCACTACAAGCTACTCTTGTCCAATTCTTTAAGCAATAAAAAACTGCTTATACACTCCCCTAAGTAATTCACCACCAAAAATAGCCTCTACTTAAGAAAACACCCTTTTTTCTATTTTTCCTACTACGTCAACCATGTCAACCTTGTTAGGAATTCAATGCATGTTATGAAACTCCATTGGCCCAAGTCAACGTAGTTCGAGGCCTAACAACTCTATTTCCTACCAAACAAAGTCAACCAGCTAACCTTGTCAACTAAATTATTAGGAGGGTTTAAAGTCAATATTTAGATATAAATACCCCCTTTAACTTCATTTCTAAGTAGAGAATCATTTAATTGCACATCATTACAGCTCGTAAATCTACTTATACTATTAATTGGAGGTTTCATTACTTAGGTTTTTGCCTTGGAGTAGTAACACTTATCTTATGGAGGTCTTAGATGCATAGGAGAAGTAAGTCTTGTAGCCAAAGTTGATATATCCCTGTGATTCTTACAAGCCATAACAACCTCTTACAAAGCACCATTGGCTAAGGGAGATATTGAGGCATAATGGGTTCACTTCAATAAGGCAAGTATACTCCTAGTCCGTCATATTTTGATAAGTAGATGTTGTAGAAACTAATGGATTGAATTGTATCTCTCCTTGCTTATGTTACTTCTATATTGTCTTGAATAGAATTATCCTTGCTTTTTTATTATCTTTTCCATTTGTGCCACAAGCTTTGTTGAGCACTAGACTAGCTTGTATATTCACTTACTCTATTAGTTTGCATGTTTATTTAATACATTAGCTTGCTTACATTTATTACAATCATAAGACCTAATTAGGGTTATTGTATGATGGAATTTGACTAAAGGACTTTGAAACCTCTCTTTTGTCAATGTATGGTAAGAGATCCCTTAGTTTAGGTTTAACAGATCCATCATTCACCATGACCCCGATATAAAAAAGTATTGTTTGTCAGATTGTTAGTTGATTACCTTCTCTGAGTTTGGATATTACTAAGTAAGATATGTTATAGATCTATCTTATTTCAATTCCATACATTTTGGTGAACCTAACGTGAATCTAACCCTTACATATTTTTAATTTAAAATCAACCACAATGAGCATGTCAACCCAGTTTAACACTTTGTGTACATGTTTTCAAACTTCATTAAACATGTTGACCTAGTTTGTTTCTCTATGTGTAAGTTTTTCAACTGCATCGAGCCTATTGATCTAGTTTGGCTCTTTGTGTGTAGTTTTTTTAACTTCATCAAAACTGTTGACCTAGTTTTGTAGTTTATTTATAGGTTTTACAACTTCATTGAGCTTGTTGACTTAGTTTTATCTTTTGCTTACATAATTTTAGTCTTAGCTAACTGGATCAAATTGATCAACCTAGTTTCTTTTTCTATCTTATGCATTTAACTAAATCAACCTGCTCGATTCTTTTATTTTCTACATATTTTTAGATAACTACATAAATATGATCGGGATAGCTTTATTTTCTATCATTTATTAGTTTTATTTATAGTAGATCAACTGGTTCAACTCTATTTAATAATACTATTTTTTGTCTTCACAGGTTTAAACACTCAACTAGATGACCCAATTCAAAATAACAATTCAATAATCTTTAAGAAAAATTATTGCATTGACCTGGTTGACTTAATATTATCTATTTGATTCACTCTAACCAACTCAGTACTTTCACTTTATGATTTTTTAAGCAAATATATTTTCTCACCTTTTAGTTAGAATTTAAATTCAATACTATTTTTATCATTTTCTCAGTTTTATAAAATTGTACCTACACAGTCAATCGCTCGACTAGCTCAACCTAGTTATATTTCTATTTTCTACCTAAAAAACTAAGTTGACTTATTCAACTGTGTTTATTATGGTTTATTATTACAATAGATTGAGTCAATCAACTTGAATTCATTATATTCTATTTTTCTAACTTAATGGACCTATTCGATCTTGTTTTATTTGTTTTATTTTTTTATTCAAGGGAAATTAACTTACATTGGATAGTAATTAAACTCAATTTAATTTTTAGTTAGTTATCTATTTATTTTCTTTCCAAAAACTATAACATAACTTTTTAAATATTGACTTTCACTTTTATTTTTCACTTTGTTTGGCTTTCCTTTGAAACTATGTATTGGAAGTTTTAAAACTATATAACTACTATCGTGAAGGGATACTCAATACTCTATTTATGATATTTGTCTATAATTTATATATATCATGGCATGAGGGTCTTGCCCCAATACCCATAGCCATAGTACATAGCTAAACATGTTATTTTTAGAATGCCTAGGATTCCCTTCTTTATTGACCTTAAGAATCCAACCATTTGTTTAATTGTATGGTGCATCAGTTAACAGTTATCACTAAGAAACTAATGTTATCTTACTTTTGAAATTGGTTTTAAAGAGCTATGGGAATGGTACTTCCTCCATAATCATCATTCTAAAACATTGACCTAACACTATCCAACGGACAAACAAGTATCTTTGGAATCCTACACTTTCAATCAAAACCTTTAGTACAACTTCCTGATCTTTTTTTTGAATAATTAATTAGTTGTTAAATTATATTATTACTAATTATTTTTTATTATATGTTTTATTATAGACTTGTATTATCCAGTGTTGATACAAATTTTGCATTGTGTGTTGCAACTAGATCGACCAGTTCAACCTAGTTACATGTGTGCTTAGCTTTATTTTTTGTATTTAGAACTAAATCATCTAGATTTGGACCATTTAAAATCTTTCTCCAATTATAATACTTCATCGACTAGCTTGACCCAATTTATTATAAACAGTTCTATTTTCCTATTTATTCAACTTGATTGACCAACTTGACCTAGTCTATTACAAACTATTTTGTTTCTTGTTTATCCAATTAGATTGACCAGCTCTACCTAGTCTGATTCTAGATTTTTTTGTTATCTTACCTACCTAACTATAAACGACCCATTCTACTTTATACCTATTGGCCGACCTAGTTTTTTTTTGGATTGTCTGATCTTTTCTAGTTCAATCATCAATTACATTGGCCTGCTCAACTCTATACTTGTTGGTTGACATAGTTTATCTTAAGCCTAGACTCTTTCTTGTTAAAATTACATTGACCTACCTGAATACATACTTATTGAGTGATATAGTTCTATTTCAAACCTAAACCTTGTTTGGTCAATCCAGTTCAGTTCTTGGTTGATTTATTTTTATTCCTATAAAGCTTTTCTTAAATACACTTGCACATTTTTAGCTTTTGTTTTACCTTATTTAACATCATGAAATCACTTATTAAAATATTTTTTGATAACCTTAACCCATTTAAAAGATGCATTGGTTGATCTTTATTACCCACCCTATCTACCAAAGATAATAATCTCTCATGGTGCACTTATTCCCATCCTTAATCTAAATATATTGATTAAACATGGTTAAAATCACTCAAAGTAATGATCTAGATGGATCTAATGGACTTCACACTTTTCAGGATATTACCCTATCTAAACTTCCTTGTTACACTATTAGAGCAATAAATATCAGCCTAAAAAATAATCCCATAGAGAATCCTCCTATAGAAAACATTATCATTCCTAACAATGGGAATGCTTCTCCTAACAACACTAACATTCCACCTCCTAACACTAACAACCAAAATATACCAATTGATCCCACTCAAATTTTCACTCAAATAGTACAACAAATGAATGTTCTGCAAATAACAAACAAAGCCCAAATGATTTAAATGTAACATCATATATTACAAATGACTAATCAACATCCTCTTATCATGCCTCAAAATAACCAAAATTTTATCCCTCTTCCTCTTAAAGATGTCAATGAGAATATAATTCTTCAACCTCTTATGCATAACAAGATGCTTCAAAATCTTTAAAATAAACCTTTAACTCCTTTCATCATATCCATTTATATTTGGAAGATATCTCCAACTATTAAATAAAATGGAACTAAAGTCCTTACATCTTCTATTAAGGCATTTAACAATCTCTACAAGGAATGAGTCCAAACAAATACCTTTGTTACTACCAAACTTTTAGTCAAATTGTTCACAACAAATGTTTAGAATGGTATAATCAATTACCTCAACATTATATCTCATAATTAGAAGATTTGGTCAATGCCTTAGTTAAGGAATTTTAACAAAATGATCTTTTAGAAAATTGTCTTAGTCATTTTATCAATGTTAGGCAATCACCCTTAGAATCAACTCATGCTTTCATCAAACAATGGAAATAATTATCTCATAACGTATAACATAACATGACTAATGATAATCTTTTTAAACTATTTATCATTGTTCTAACACCTACCCTTCAATATAAGGTTTGAATTTTTTCTCCACAAACTTTAAACAAAGCTTGTGACCAAGCTAAAAGACAAGATTTCTTTATGAAACAATTTTATCCAACCCATAACTCAATCAAGGAATCTTTCTAAACTTCAAATTATGCAATTACAAGCACTAATCCTCAAATAAAAGTAGGAATAGTCAAAATAGATAATCAACTTACTTCCTACCCACCATTAACAATACCATAAATGAAGTAATTATTATCTCCATCTAAACCCTTCACCTATAATAGCACCCCACCTTCATGCTATGATCGTAATAATTTTTGTTGGTTTTATGATAATGTGGGTCATTCTCATGAAACATGTCATAGACTTGTCAAATTTGTCATTTACTTCATGTTAAGGGACACATTTAACCATGATGCCATGATCAAATTATGTCATCATGATTATCTCAAATCATCCCAAAAGAAATAGGTTACTAAAACCATACCTTCTAAACCTCAAAAATCTCCTTCTACTTCTAACACACAACATTCAAATGATAATATATGTGTAATTGATGATGAGTATGACCAATGTTACACCAACTCTCAATATGTGAATGCAGCAAAACTTAACTATAGATGAAAACCTACTCACAAGTATCATGTCACTAAACCTAAGAAACACTCTACTGATGAACAACTTCTTAAAAATACTACAACTATTGTACTTGCATCTTCCAAACTAAATGATGAACCACTTTTACAACCAAAACCTCAACACATTTCTCCTATTCTCACAAAAAGTGTGTATCTCATAAACCTCATGTTGGTTCTTCATCCTCTAAATCCCATTGGATTTTTTTGGAAAAACTTAATTTAATGCCTTAAAAAACTCCCCTTATGTAATTAGATCAAAATTCTCCCTATCATTTTAAATTCCTTATGTAACAATTAAAAAACATCAAAGAACCATAATCTCATGATTCAAAAATCCCTTCTAACGATCCTACACTTATAGAAGTACATACAATTGAAACCATGTCCACATCTTCAAAACCATCCATATAATATATCAAATAGGATATGATTAATGAGAAATTCTTTTTCAAGCAAATGATTCACCCTTCTTTATTAAAATTGTAATCAATACTACCCTCATTCAAAAAGTCATTGTAGATGAAGGATCATGAATCAACATCACCTCTCTTTGGTTAATTCAACAAATGGGATATGCCAGATAACATCTCAAACATACATGCCTCATGTGTAGAGGATTTGATAAAACCAACTAAAAACAAAGAGGATATGATTAATGAGAAATTTTTTTAGAAGCAAAATTATTCACCCTTCTTTATTAAAATTATAATCAATAATACCCTCATTTAAAAAGTCCTCATAGATTAAGGATCAAGAATCAACATCACCTCTCTTTGGTTAATTCAAAAGATGGGATATGCCAAATAACATCTCAAACATACATGCCTCATGTGTAGAGGATTTGATAAAACCAACTAAAAACCACTTGGTTGTATTTCACTCCCACTTACTATTAGACCCAAGACAATTCTCACTAAGCTTATGGTTCTTGATCTCTCTTTATCTTACAACATGTTTCTTAGTCACCCGTGGACACATTATATTCATGTTACTGAATCTTTAGGTATTTAATGTATCAAATTCATACATAATGGCAATCACTACAACATGAAGCTGATCATAATCCATAGAATATCTAACTACCAAATCTTAAATCTCAATATCATATTCCTACTATTACTCACATCAATAGTTCACCTCTTCTTGAATTAGTTAACATGAATCCTAACTTACATGTTACTCTTACCAATTCAGATAATGATAAACTAAATGAATTGCAAAACACTTGCAATACCACTTGACTACCTCCTTATATAGCAGAATAGCTCATTCTTTATTTACTCCCATGTGATTGTACCATTCCTCTAATCATTGATACTACAAACACTCCCCTTCCATGTAATACATATGAAGCCTCTTACAAAGAAGATGATTTCACATGTAATGAATATGGAATGGCAAAACTTTTTCCAAATCATTTAACTATGTCTCCTTGTAAATTTAATAACATAGGTGTTTCAACCATTTATTCTCCTATGAAAACTGATACATGCACTATTTTTCCCACTTACAATGATAATTATATCATGGCTCAAGCCCAATCATGAGATTTAGATGTACAACATTATCAAAAGACATTATAAAAAATGCATGCCTTCAATCATGATGTTCATATCACTCATATCTCATCCAATATTGAATCAAAACTTGAATGTTATTTACCTCCTATTAATCCACCATTATTAAACACCCCATGGGTAATAAAAAAAATCCAAACTATGGCATCTTTTGAAACTTCTACATAACCTAATTCAATACAATCTACTCTACCAACTACACATATTATTTCACCTTCTTATGATTGCATTGATCAAGCTAAATTACCACCATCTAAATCTATCCAATTAAAATCAATTAGGATAACTTCATCTATTAGATAAACTAATACAATGACTATAAATACGGTTGATTTAACTCAACTCGATCTCAAAAACATAATCTATATCCAATACTTCACCTAAAATTACCTTAGATGTTAAAGCCATTGGTGTGAGATGAATGCATTCTAAATGTGATAGCAAAGGTAATCAAATGATTTGTCCCAAAATATATGTTGAATATTATGGAATTTTCCCCATGCTTCCTAGTGATGAAGCTATACTAGAGCTTTTTCATGCTATAGAACCTCAACTTCCATACCAACATCATAAGCTTGACAACTTTAAGCAAAAGGTTCCTTGTTTAAATAATTTTGCTGGTAGTGTGGACCCCAAATTACATCATATTTATTCCCTACCCCCTACTCCATACCATCTCCAAGATGGCAATGATATGATTATTGAAGAAACTACAAAAATTGAATATGGTATACCTATATGTCCTCGACCTATTACCATCTCTAAATAGATTACTCCCAAAGAGCATGCTAATTTTAGTCTCTTCTTTGACAAATATCATGAAATATTTACTTGGTTGTTTGAAGATATATTGGGAATTTATCCTAGCATCATTGTTCATAACATCATCACTTATTCAGATGCTAAACCCATTCAATAAAAGCAACAAAAATTACCTCCTAATATGTATACATAATGTCATAAAGAAATCATCAAACTCTTGGATGCTAAATTCATTGAACCTATGGACTACTCAGAATGCATTTCAAACATTGTTCATGTTCGTAAAAAAGTCACAATGATTATTCATATATGCATTAACTTTCACAACATTAATTTAGCATGTCTAAAAGATAATTTTCCTTTACCTTTAAAAGATTTTATTGTTTATTCTACTATTGGGTACAAAATGTTATTACTCAGGCATGGTTTCTTGGGTTACAACCAAATTCACATAGCTCCTGAAGATCAACATAAAACAATATTTACCACATAATGGGGTACCTTTTATTATGTTAAAATGTCTTTCGATCTCAAAAATGCCAAAGCTACTTATCAAAATGCAATGACCCATATTTTTCATGATCTTATTCACAAAATTATCAAAACTTGTGTGGATGGTCTCATTGCCAAATCTAAGAGTCATAAAACCCACCTTCATGATTTGCCTGCCTTTTTTTATTGACTCATTAAATATAAAGTTATACTCAATCCCTTTGAATGTGTATTTGGGGTTACTTCTGGTACTTCTAGGTTTTCTAGTCTTCCTTCGAGGCATTGATGTTGATCCAGCTAAAATTAATGGTATTATCAACATGTCTATTCCTCGGTCCATTCTATATATATGAACATACTTTGAGAAACTCAGGGAAATTCACTAATTTATTCTAGAAATGGCTTACCATATTTATTCCATTAATTCCCTTATTAAAAAAGGTAATGCTCTAGAAAGGACAAATCCATGCTAAAATCATTCGACAGCATGAAAGAATCTCTACTTCATCCTCCCACTCTTTTTCCACCTTCAAATTATCATCTATTAATTATATATACATCCTCTACCCCCATATAAATTGGGGTAATTCTTGCCCAACAAGATGATACTGGTAGAGAATACACCATCTATTATAATAGTTGAGGCTTAATTGATTACAAAAAAAGTTATACAAAAGTAGAACATGATTGTCTCGTTATCTATTTTGTAGCTAAAAAACTCCATCATTATATACTCTATCAAACTAATTATGTCAATGTTCATTCCAATCCACTTTGTCATTTATTCTCCAAATATTTCTTACCTAGAAATAGAATTGGCAAATGGATGGTCCTATTGATGGAGATTGACCTTTGAATTGTTACACAAAAATCTATTAAAGGACAAGTCATTGTAGACTAACTTATTGTGGCTTCCCTACCAACTATAGGCCACCTTCAAGATACCCTTCCTGATGAAGAATGTTTTTATATTGAAGGTCTTAACCGAGCATTATCATTCAAAGATTACTTTCATAACTTTACTACTAATCTAGAAGCAAATAGCCATAAAAAAACTGACCCTACTCCTCCTACCACTAAATATAAAGTAGTAACTGAAGAATTATTAGAAATTACAATTGACTTACATGAAGATACGTAGACACTTCCCTTCGATAGTATCAAATGCCTTCAAGGAATTGGGGTAGGGTGTGTCTTAACCAACCCACATGGTAAAATCATACCTCTCACATTTCAACTAACTTTTAATGTCACTAATAATATGGTTGAATATGAAGATATAATGTTAGGCATTCAAGCCATAATCGATTTATCCATCCCATATCTACACACTTTTGGTGACTCACAACTCATATGTCATCAAGTTAGTGGAAACTATCAATGTAAAAGTGAAAACTTTATCACATATCATCAAATTGCCACTACATTTACCAAAATAATCACCTCTTTCACCATTAAACATATCCCATAAGAAAAATATGCTATAGCTGATTCTCTTGCTTCATCAACATCTCTATTTCACCTTCATCAAGTTTTACATGATTCTCAATTTCTTATTCAAATTAGGAAGTTGCCTTCTTCTTTACAAAATAAAAATGATTCTATAATTTGTCGCATAGAGGTTGTTAGTATTTGATAGAGCCCATGGTACAAAAACATAATTCAATTCATTGATCATCATACTTACCCTTTAAAAGCATATTCTTGTGAGAATACTCGAACTTGCAAATAAACATTTAAATATATAATTTGATATAATACCCTCTATTATCATAATGCAGAAAGAAATTCACTATGATGTGTAATGCCAGAAGAAGTTCTTTATGTCCTTGAACAAGCACATGGGGGCATCTATAGTGGTCACTATAGTGGCCATGTTATAGCCCACAAATGTATGTGCATGGGCTAATTTTGACCTAATCTTGAAAAATATGCCATTAATTTTGATAAAAAGTGTAATGCTTGTCAACTTCATGATGATCTCATCCATTCTTCTCTGGACATACTCCAAACCTTGGAGTCTCCTTGGCCATTCTTTATGTGGAGATTAGATCTCATTATCAAGTTACCTAGATCAAAATATGGTCATGTATTCATTATCACCACAACTAAATACTCTACCAAGTGGGTGGAAGCCATGCATCTTATTAACATTAATGGTATTACCATTTCTAAATTCATTCTCAATCAAATCATCTATCATTTTGGAGTTCTTAATACCATAATTTCTGACAATGGTAATAACTTCAAAAATAAAGATATGAAACCACTATGTGCAAAATTCAAAATTATGGATAAATTCTCACCACCCTATCATCCTCAATATAATGGCCAAGTAGAATCCACTAATAAAATTCTGAACAAAATCTTATAAAATACTATCAGAGAATCTTGTACAGATTGGCATCTTCAAATTTATTCCACACTTTGGGCTTATCACACTAGCATATGTATTATTGTTGGGATAACACCATTTTCATTAGTATATGTGTCTTAATCAGTTTTACCTTTAGAATTTGAGCTACCATCCCTACACATTTGTCTTCTTGGTGTTATTCCTAATGAGGAACTATGTGAAGCCCATGTCCATGCTTTAGATTTATTTGATGAGTGATGTATGGCTGATTTACAACATATTGGCTAATACAAAGTTCACATTACTAAACAACATAATAAAGAGGTCAAAACCTAAAATTTTAATATTGATGACCTAGTCCTCAAATTAGATTATCCACATGACAAAGAAGGTAAGTATGCCCAAAAATGGTGGTGTCCTTACCTTGTAAAAGACATCCTTGGTTTTGGTACTTATAAAGTACAAACTAATGAAGGATGTATTTTTAAAGAACCCACTAATGCTCAATTCTTAAAGAAATATTTTGCTTAAATATCTTTTACATACTTCCATGTACTCTACATACTAACACTTCTTGCAAGATTCCTATAGAGATCTCTAATATGTAGCTTTACATTACTCTTTATAGCCTTAATTCCTACCATGGGTCCTTCAGTCTATCTTTATTACTTTTATTTAGTTAATGAGTTGCATCATAAGACTGTGAATAGGACCCAACCATCCTCATGAATATATCTTATTACTTGGTCCAATTTTGATTTGTTTTTTTCTTTTATGAGTTGCAATATAAGACCTTAGATAAGACTAGGCCTTCCTCACAAAAATATTTTTGTACGTTCACCTACTTTGGTTTATATTTTGAGTTCCAATGTAAGACCTTGGATAGGACCAGACTTTCCTTATAAAATTTACAAATTTCTTAAACTATCTTTAAACTAAGCATTTTTCTTAGAAATTAAGGCAATGGTTAAAGATTGTGATTTCATACTCTCAAAATTATTTAGGTCTCTTTTATGGTAACAACTTTAAACAAACTATTTTTGCATGTCTCCCTACACTTACATTATTTTTTATGATACAAAATCATGCTTGCTTGTCATTATATTCTTTTCACATTTTCATATTTTATGGGATTTGAGGTAACTCAATCATTCCATGTTCAGTCTCATCTCTCTTATCTTTCATTCCACTTTGGGCACACCAAGGTTGTAATCAAGATAGCATTCTTATATTACAAGTACAATACTCTTAGACGCCATGTTCTGTAAGTTCTTTTCCTTAACTATCATTTCTAAATTTTCTAATGATAGACATTTTTAACACCCATGATTGGTTTTCTGAATTTGTATGGAGGAGGAATAGCAAAAGCCATAAAAAGGTTAAAAGCAAACTCATTTAAGACAAAAGGCAATGATAAAAATACATCTATAAAATCAAAAAGTCAAAATTATACCAAAAGATGTGATTCTCAAGCACATCTATTTTAGTTGAAGCTCAAAATCCACAGTTGGCTTCATAATAGAGCTAAGAACCATTAGGGTGCGGTAAACTAGTAGACTAGGATAGGAAGTCTCAAAATTATTCATAGTGCTACCTAATTTCTCACTCAAGTACCCAGTCTTCACAGTAAATCAACAACTCTATAATGGGTTTCGAAGAATAGGGAACATGTTATTGAAAGGTAGGTCTATTTTACTTTTCATGTATATAGCCTTCATGGGATGATATTTATACTTCACTAGATAACCCGAATTTGTGTGGCTAAGGCAAGTCCTCTATAGTCCTTAATGTCAAAAGTTTTTTTTATTTTGCTATCTTGATTTGAGTGTCTTGATTTTGATAAAGCTTTTCTACCTTGGTATCACCTACATTTCCCCCACCACCCATTTCATTCTCCCCCTTGACAAGTAAGTTTATTTCTAAGTCTATTTTCCAATTTAAGTTTATTTCTAAATCTGTTTTCTCTTCTTAAAAACATGTTAATAATAGTTTTGTTTCAGTTTAATTTATCTTAAAAATAGAAACTATATTTTTGAGTACTATGCATTTTTTCTTTGCACCATATTTTTATCCTTCTCAGATTTCCTTGTTTTTTTTAATTATTAACTTGTTTGTCACTCTTTTTGAAAATAATCTTGTTTCATTTCTCTATTTTAATTTTTGCATTGTTGAATGAGTTTGGATTGTTACTTCTCACTCATTAATGTTGTGTTACTTTATGATATTTTTTCATCTTTATTTAAGTATCGTTTGTTACTTATTTTACATCAATGTTTGATAAATTATTTCAATTTCATGTATTCTTGGTTTGATTTGGTTTGTTACTTTTTTTACTTAAGGTACACTTGTTTAAGTTTTTCTATCATTTAGTAGCCTTAGCTTTTTGGTTACCTGATTTACTATCATTTCATATATCATTCCTTGGTCTTTTGGTTCTAACTTAGCATTTATCACCCTAGCTTATCAATTGTCCAAGTGATTTATGTAGTTATGCAAAGTTCATTTATTTTGATCTCCCTGAGATTTTTTGCTTTTGCTCTTTAGTTTTGTATCCCTAGGGTTTGTCCTAAGCAACTAATGCACCCTCCATGATTAAGACCACAAATACAGTAGGCAACCATTCAGTGATAAAGGTAAGTCAAGGTATGTACATGATACTTTTAGTTATTTCAATTATTTCTTTAATGTCATTTCAATTTATGTTTTTTACTGTAATTTACTAGTTCAACATTGTGCATTGCTATGTTATTTATCAAAGGACCATACCATGTTACAACTACGTGACATGTGATGAGAGTCAAGTGGGGCATATGTATTCACACAATAGTTTTAAATTTTATAAATTATTGATGCTTTCTCTCTAGAAAAAACCCATCAAATCTCAATATCTTTGAGTGCATACCTTAAAGGGTGCATCAGGAAAGTGGTTAGCAGACCTTTGATGCTTTGCAAGATTGTTGGTCCCCATATCATTACCTAAAACCACTACAAGCTACTCTTTTATAATTTATTAAGAAATAAAAACCCACTTATACACTCCCCTAAGCAATTCATAGTCCAAAATAGCCTCTACCTGAAGCAAACACCCCCTTTTCATTATTTTTAATATGTCGACCCGATCAACCTTGTTGGGAATTTAGCACATGTTGCATAACTCTATCAGCTTAAGACAACATAGTTTGAGGCCTAATAGATCTATTTCCCACTAAATCATGTCTACCTGACCAACCTTATCGGCTAAATTCTTGGGAGGTTTTAGGGTCAATCTATAGCTATAAATACCCCCCTTAACTTCATTTATAAAGAGAGGATAATTCAATTGTGCATCAATACAGCTCATAAATTTGTTTGTACTATCAATTGGAGGTTTTATTACTTAGGTTTTTGCCTTGGATTAGTAGCACTTGTCTTGTGGAGGTTTTGGATGTCTAAGATAAGTATTATATCCTAGATTTGATATATCTTTATAATCCTTACAAGCCACAATAACTTATTCAAAAGCACCATTGATCGAGGGAGATATTGAGGCATGATGGGTTCACTTAAATGAGGTAAGTGTACTCATATCCCTTCATATTTTGATAAGTAAATGTTGTAGAAACTAATATATTGAATTGTATCTCTCCTTACTTAGGTTACTTCTATATTGTCTTGAATAGAATTATCTTTGCTTGTTTATTGTCTTTCTCATTTGTGCCACAAGATTTGGTGAGCACTAGATTAATTTCCAAATTAATTTAATACATTATATTGAATGTTTATTTAGTAGATTAGCTTGCTTACTTTTATAACTATCATGAGACCTAGTTAGAGTTATTGTATGATAGCATTTGACTAGACGTCTTGAAAACCTCTCCTTTGCCATTGTATGGTAAGATATCCCTTAGTTTAAGTTTAGTAGATCCATCATTAGTCATGAAACTAATATAAAAAATTAGTGCTAAGTAGATTATTAGTTGATTACCTTGTCTAAACTTGGATATTACTGAGTAGGAAAAGTTGCAGATGTATCTTATTTTGTTGCATACACTTACTATATTCTCATATATTTCAAAACTAAATATGCTTAAATCAGATAATCCACACACACACATAAAGAAATAATAATATACATTCATCAACCTGATCATTTAAATTATGAATCATAGCGAAACAACTTGTACAAACTTCCAACCCAGGAAGATCATAAATTTTCCATTTACGTGATAATACACTATTTTTCATAGATTGAATAAGTTGATGCACCGTTTTTCAAAGGTGGAATAAATTCAACATAGATTTACATATTTCCCCCACATACATAAGTAGTTGTCCATAAAATTAATGGAAGTCCTTAGTTAAATATTTCCAAATCCTACTAAGGACTCTTCACACCAAGTGTTCTTCTACGCAAATATTCAAAGATAACAGGGATTGATAACAAAATGATGCTTGATTATATACAAAAATAGACCTTACATTCTTCGATTGTGAATAGTTTCAAAAAAAATTGAATTCTTTCACAAGTTCCAAACTCTTTAATAATATAAAGGAACTTGAATACTTATATATTTATTCACTTTACAAAGCATAACACGCTATGTTCAAATTTAGAAGAAATTCAGCATATGTACATTATATTATTTTCTCACATATAATTTTAATTACAACACATATTAAAGGATTGTAACTTAGTTTTAACAAATACAAAAAGGAAATATTAAATATGGCCATACAACCATCAAATTTAGTTTTCTAATAATAATGTGGGCCAAACTGTATGCAGAAAGATTATCACTTCAAAATATGAATGCGTGTATGCGCGTGCACACACACGCGCGCACACGTGCATGTGATAGCTAAAAATATAGATTTCTAATGCAATATAGGAAATTTAAACTAATGCAACTCATATTTTAAATCTAAAATAAAATTTTAGACTAAGTAATAATAATGAAAGAAAGTTAAAAAATAAGATACTTATAAAACATGAAAAATACACTCATCACCTTCTCCATTGTGAACATATGATTTATTCTTGATTCATTGTATGTGGATTCTCAATACATTTTTAAAAATAAAAGTGAATTGGGTAGCGTATGGGTGAAAATAGCTTGAATGCTCAATGGATGTGTAATATAAATTCAATAGCAATTCTATAGCTCAAAGGTGGATGATGAAAATGAAAAATTTCATTTCTATTTATAGGATTGTGGGTGAGAAAATTTGTGGTTGGGATAAATCCAAATTTATTTGATAATGATAATCATCAACAACTGGATTTGAGTCCCCATGTCAATAAATGATGACTAATTCCCATGCGTGTGAGAAGAAGATGGAGAGTTAATTGGTAATTGAAAACATCTTATGAATGAGTCAAGGTATTTGGATGACTAAACAAGGTAGTTGAAATGTTCAAAGGTGATTCAATAATTGTTTGAAGAAGTTAAGGAGTTGGTTGGATGACTCGACACTTGATTGAGAGAAAGTGTAAAACATGTTTGGATGGGGTGGAAATTTTGTTTTCAATTAGTTTTGTGGATTATGTGTGCATGATTTAATTAATTAATAAAGATTAATCAATTATTAGAAAAAGGGAGGGAAATTATTTTAATGGGAAATTCAAATTTGGGAATGATGAATGGATTAGTGTATCAATTTTAATCAAAGTTAATTATAACACTAAATTGGCAGAATTTAGGTGTCTACATTTGGTGGATTATATGTGCATGATTTAATTAATTAATATAGATTAATTAATTATTTAAAAAAGGGAGGTGAATGATGTTAGTGGTAAATTCAAAATTAGGAATGATGAATGGATTAGTGTGTCATTTTAATCAAAGTAATTATGACACTAAATTGGCATAATTTAGATGTCTACATTTGTCCCTCTTTGAAATGGTGTTATGACTATAAGAAGCAATGTTGTTTCGAAGAACAATGACCAAAAAATGATGCCCCAGGTGGTTATGAATGAGAGAATGATGTCCCCTTGAGTGGTCATTCAAGGAAAATGGATGTGGACAAGCTCGTGAAATGAATGAAAGGAGATATACTATTGGAAATGTTGGAGGTGATACCATAATAAATAGAAGCGTTAGTCTCTATAAAATGCTTGCAAGATTTGAATTATGTATAAAATGAGTTTGCCCTAAGTGGATAGGTGTTAGAGAGTGGATTAGAGAAAGAATATATCTCATATGTAAATTACATGCTTTGATTTTTCCCCGTGAAGCTTATTCACAATAGTGGATATGGGAATGATATATCTAGATGGTAAGCAGCATGCCATAATATAAGAAATATAGATTGTTTAGTGATTGATAAAAAGTTTATAAGATTATTTTTCAAGCAAAAATAAAGATTTATAGCATTTTGATTGATTGGTGGCAGAAATTATGGATAAAATAGCTTAAATGGGAATGAAAAAAAAACATGAATGAGGGTTAAAATATGTGAATTATGGGGGAAAATATATAGGGTAGATTGTATGCAAGATCCCTTGGGTGCGAATTCACCATGTTTACATTTCACACTTGTTTATCTTCTCTACTTTTTTAACACAAGATAATCTTATGTATGATGTTGTCCTAAAACTCTACAATATGCACAATAGACATGTTTTTGTGGATTGGATAGACAATTTTGTGAGAAGTGGTTGTATTTTCCATATACATAACAAATAATCAATTTTTGACCCTAAATCTCATCTAATTTATGATTAACCCTTTGGCATCTTCCTAAGTACCCACCTCTATATCCCCTTTACTTATATTAAAAAACCCAACCTTATTGTCATTGACCATCATATCCTCCTTGTCGATGTGGTGAACCCCCTATTATTATTAGCCATCATATCCACTACATGGTCCTTGGGGAGAAAATGGGGCCCATCCATACTACTATTATTGAGGTGATGCAGTATTTTGTGATTATTGATATTACGAGATGGCAGATTCTATCATGTCTGGTATTGTGATGTATACCCTGCTAAGCCATGAGGGTGATACTAAGGCGAGGTTAGCACCCATCAGGGAGTAGTTTGATTTGCAGTTGTTATCTCTACATCTGGTATTGAAATCCATGGTTTTATAATAGGGATTTTTTATGTTGTTACTGCAAATAAATTATAGGTGATGCCTTCCTTAAATTAATAAAGAGCTCTAAAAAACTTAACATCATGATTATCTGACTTAAAAAAATTATAGTATAGGCTCTGATATTGTTGGGTATATTGTTGTAAGAGATGACATTTTGCAGTTGCATGCCTTACTACCCAATAGATCTCATAGAACTTTATTTTTAATTTTAGGTAGTTATTCTTTTGGTACCACTCTTTTCTGCATTCCATACACCACAATCTTATATTGGGCATGTTAATTTCATTGAGTTTATCCATTTTTCACAAAATAATATCTATCATTGTGTTAGTTTTCATAGTAGACTATGGACATTCCCCATAGTCCTTTATCTACTCCACCCAAAGCATAATGACTCAAGCATTTACCTTGCAAGTGAACTAAGTTTGAGAAATGAGAAACCTAATATGAGGATGCATATATTTTACAAAACATGTGGCCTTATCTATATCTTGAAACAAAAAATCCACTTTGGTCATTACATAAGAGAACCTACGATCATAATCCTATATTAACTCATTAGATTTTTGGCAAATCTCTTTCAAACTTTACATTATTTAACTCATACATTTATTCATTTTAAATTATCCTATCAACTAATATTTTACATCTTTAAATCTCAATTTGGAAACATCACTTTTGTACATGAATTTTATTGCCTTGCCTATTAAGGCTCCTATGATCTCACACTTTTTTCCATCATTCATAGTTACACCTTTGACCTGTCATTTCATCTTGCAGGTTAACAAGTACTATTCAAGGTTAGTATACCTATCATATAGTGCCAAAGTGGAAAAACTCTTCCAATGAGAGCCATATTTCCTATGCTAACACCTAAAACCACTAGATTTTATGGACTAGACTTTACCAATGTCTTAAAACTTGTTGGACCTGAAATCCAGCCTCAATTAATTTCTTCTTATCCATCACTTTGCTCAATGTCTTCAATATATTTTCCAAATGTATCTATAAAATAGTCAAACCACATACTATATTTACCAACTTTTGCATTTTTCTTTCTATTATCTATTGATAAATTAGGCTATGAGATGTGTACCCTAGAAATGAATAATCCTTATCTGTGACTCCTACTTCATTTAAAATTAAACCTACTTAAATCATTTGATTTAACACAACTTCTTTAAAAGATTATTCCTTCTCTTCCTCAAACAATATTCTCCCTTGTAACTACAATCTAAAACTCCTTTATAACTAATCTAACTACTCTTATCCCTTTCTACTCTCTTTCATCTCCTTTAAATCCCTTTTCTAATCTTGTCCATTTTTACACTCTCATATGTGCCTTCTCCTCTTTCGAGCCCTCTCATTTCCTCATCTCCATAATATCTAGCTCCACTCTAAGATTGTATTCATTATTTATATTTTAAACTCTCTACTCTATTCCTACTCATAGATATATTAGGATTGTTCTGTTTATTCCATCTCCTATTGTCAGAAGTCTCGCTCTAACCCCATAATTCTCTTCTTGTTTTGCTTCTATATATCCTCTATATTTTGGGTTCAGGTTCAATTTCATCCTCATAGTTATTCATCATTCATGTCATCATATTACACATCCTCATAATTCCTGAAGCGACTATTCCATGTTAGTCATAATAGGCACCATGGCCTTTTCCATGACCAACATTTTAAGCAGATAGATAGTCATTACATAAATTTTTCTTGCATGCATCTTACAAATAAATTTTGTGTAGCTTCAAATGTGATGTGCCTTGGATGAAAAACGAAGTGATATATCCATCAATGGTACTATTTAGTTGATGATCTATTACACATGTCCAATCAATGTCCAGATTTTGTAGATTTTCTATATTTTCCTTAGTCCAAACAAAGTTCTTTGTTTCTCTCAATTTTAAGTAATAATACTTAATTATCGACAACCATGCAACTGTCAACCTAGGTAATTCACACCAAAATATTTTGAATATATTTCCATGTATATGCCCATTTATAACCTCTTGTGTAGAGCTTTCAATCCTCTTTACCTCCTCTTCTATAAAATTGTGAATTCTCTCATCTAACCATCGCTTCAAATTTCTTTTCCCATGTCAATATATCAACATTTTTCAAAGTTCCATGCTCACCACACCATTATTAGCAAAGGTTCATGAAAAACCTATCAGAACATGCTAACATGTGTTTTTGTATGAAGAAGGATGCAAGTTCAAAATGTAGACAAAAAATATGGAACATATCAAGTTTTCATTCAGTTCATAATTATATGTTTATTTAGAGAAATGTAGATGTGAATTATACAAAACATTCACTATTATTATATAGTTCAATATATATAAGCAAAATAAGGTGTACATTGTACACGAAACAAGTATAACATCATTTGATCTCTATACTAATCTCTATATTTTCGAACTCTTTTCCCTTATAATTGATCATTGAATGTAGAACTTACGTAGCTTTGGTGCTTCACATTCTATCTTTTCAATTCTAGCTCAAAGGAGTCTTTCTGCATTCTAAAATCTTTTGGAATACATACATAATCTGAATACATACAAAATGATCCACATTACATAAAATGTTCTATA
Source organism: Torreya grandis (assembly GCA_037957365.1). Classification (NCBI taxonomy): domain Eukaryota; kingdom Viridiplantae; phylum Streptophyta; class Pinopsida; order Cupressales; family Taxaceae; genus Torreya; species Torreya grandis. Next base: position 382,033 of record JARHVA010001026.1, read on the forward strand.
TTGTACACTTGTCATGCATTTACACTATGATTTTATAGTCCTAAATCTACTAACAACAATTGTAAATATATTTGAACTACATATGTGTTTATTAATGTTATCTTTCAATCAAATGTCATCTTTCTTTTACTTTTCCCATATTAGTTTATGCAAAAAAATATCAAACTTAAGTTAGAGAATTATCATGGATCGAAATGTATGGAATGTAAATTCTAAGACAAATATTGGAGCTACTAAATAAATATCAATTAGGAAAATCAAAGGTGTAAAAGTCTTATTGCATTTTTGTATTTTTTTCACCTTGCTTATGAATGGTGTTATTTGTATTTATATTGCATAAGTTTTTATATATTTTTTTTCACTTTCCTATTCATTTTGATGATTATTTGCTTTTTATTAGGTGCAATTGACACTCAATTGCCCTAGGGCACTCAATGACAATACTACTCTAAACAAGGATTAAAAAGAGTTAGAAATATTTGATGCATATGTTGAAGCACATATTTGGTTTAAGTTATATTAAAGTCATTTTGACATGACAAAATGTAATTTTCCTAACATTTACTTTAAGCATTGAAGGAATTTGCTCATGATTTTTGCTAGGAGGCTATTTAATAAGGTTACACTCGAGTCCTTTGCGAAATGGTCAAATAATTTTATTCACGTTATTCAATACCAAGCATGTGCTTTTATTCATGGTCATCTCATAAATGTGTATATGACTAATTTGTATGGTTATTGTGGTCATGCTTAAAAAGATGAAACAATTACTCATAAATTTATAGGGAAGTTTTCCACATTAAGCAATTATTCTTGAAACTCAAAATTCCTTTTCTTGAAAACTAGAATTTGATACATGAACACTAGTGTGCATTCTTCTTGGTCAACAAGTTCATTGCAGTGAAACTATGTTTTGATTATGCTTTACCTTTATGCTCTCATTATTTACAATAGCTCTAATGATTAGTTAGTCTCAATATTTTTGGGTTATCACATGTTAATAGAATCATCTATCTCATTCTTAATCTATCATTCATCATGCAATTTTTTTACTCTCATTACTGACTAAAGTAAATGCCAAGATCTAAACTAAATAAAAATAACCATTTTTCTTGTCTCGAAAAAAGTTTTATGTTGGAGAGTTAAAATTTAAACATGGAGTTACATTACTATAATGAAGGCTAATATTTCCATATTAATCTCACGTGCTTATCTTATGGATAATATTTGGTCCATGGTTTACATGGTTAGGTGTATATAAAAATATTTGTGATTTTATCATTTTACTTTTGGAGAGGCTTTATTTATTTATTTATTTCTTCTTTTATTTTCTTTTAAATAGTCATTTTTTAGTTTTTACACTTTTCAGGAGGATGATGGAGATTAAAATTATGCCCCTAATGATTTTTCCCCAATTATTTACTTCTTATGAATTAAATCTAAGTCAGTCCATTCAGAGTTGATCTTTGAACATTCTACATGAGAAATTTTAGTCAGACTAAGTTTTGAATGTTATTTTATAATGGATAATGTTTTACAACTGTTATATTGTGGCATTTAACAAATGTAATGTTCTGAATATGTTATGAGCTAAAAAAATGATTACTTTTAAAACTTATGCATCAAATCATAAATATAATTGGAAATAATAAATTTATTTATACAATCATCTAGAATTAGTAATTATGACCCTAACAAGATTATGATGGTAAATGCTAATGCAAGATAAAGATCCAATTAACCATGATACCGATAGACACTCACTTGAATTTTGTGTTTCTAATTTTATTCACATCCTTATAGCTTTCTAATTGTAATATCCCCTCTAAAATCCTAAAATAAATAGTGTTTCTCCCTCATAAGGAAATATTTTTCCCATGTAGATGTTTTGCCATTGGGGCCTAAATTTGATGGCCATATGACCATAGTTACAATTTTTTGTTGTAAAATAGAATCAATTTTTTTATAAGACCATATTAGATGCAAGGTAAAAGTTTAAGCAAACTTTCAAAAAATATAAATAACGTCATCCATGTGTCATATTTATGCAGTCTCATGTTCATAAAATTCACCAAAAATTTTAACACCATTTCCAAGGAAAAGCCATAAGAGTCTACTACATGTGTGGCTACTAGTTGTCACTTGACATGGCACCCCAACATCTAATATATACTACCCAGTCACTCAACCTCTAACCATTTTATAGCTTCAATATAATCAACCACAATATAAGATCTCTACATGCCACATTACATCATATAAGGAATTCATATTTTTAAGTACCCCTTGTGACTTATGCCTTAAAAACAATTTTTCCAACCACATTTTAAGGATTGATATAATGGTCAGCCTAGCAAAAAGCAATTCGAAAGGGAATGGATGTAGTAGAATTTATGATTGGGTGAAGATGTGATGGCTATGTGATTCAATAAACTCTACATAACCACAATTTTACTGAATATATTATGTAAAGTTATTTTGTAAAGGAGGAGGAGCGTTAATACCCATTATTTTTTATGTTTATGTTTAGATGTTAGTTCTTTCTTACAAATGTTGAGTCAGTTATCATTACCCCTTGCTCCTTATGTAGGGTTAGCTAACTTATAATCCTCAAATGAATGCTTTTGTATTATTTTAAGGGTTTTCAAGAATATGTTTTATGGTAAATCTAAGAATCCCTTATAGGAATTCAGTTTTAGGTTTTGATGCATTACGAGGTATTGTGTTGAGGAATAGATTTGCAGTGCATCTCCACTACATATTAGACTTTAATTTTCTATAGTTAAACGTGTTATAGTGGTAAATTTAAAGGATGCTAATTAGAGGGTTTTGAAGGAATAAATTAGAAATTTAAAATTAGGAATTTAAAGGATATGTGTTTGAATGCATCATAACCATGTTTACAAAGTATTTAAATAAGTATGGAGAGATTACAACCCCAATCATTATGAAATACCATGTCATAGGAAACCCTAGGGCTTTAGTTTTATCATTTTAATAAGGAATACGAGGCATGTTTTGGTGTTGGTTATTTGAAATTAAATAGTTTTTACCATACACAATCCACTTTTTTTACCTACTCAAAGATCAAAGACACATCTAGATAATAAAATAAAATAAATACGATAGACAAACAAAATTGCCAACAATAATTGCATTATAACAATAATTTACCTAGGACTCTGATGAATTGTATGTCATCAATCTTTACAAATTGCTTAAAATTTAATTCAAAATCCTTACTATTTACACACTTATACATCTAGGTTAAAAAACACCTAAAACCTATAATTATTTAAATATTTAGTAGTAAAACTCGTAAATTTTTTAGTTTCTTTTTAAGCAAATAGGGTCAAAAGATTAGAAAGTTCATGCTTTCACAGTGCATAAAATGTGTTCTAAATTTTACTCAGTATTTCATTTAAAAATAATAATAGTAGAAAAAACTTAACGTTTAAGAGTCAAAAGATTTGAAATTGTGAATCTAGTACATTATCACCAAAAACCTCAAATTCTTCCAATCGATCACATTAAAAAAATTCAAAGTTTTAATTTTTTTAGGTAAAAGAATGTGATTTTGTTAGTTAAAAGCAATGACTTGGTTATAGTGTATGCATATTACAGGGGTAAATCTAAAACCCTTTTTTATGAATTTTATTCTATCAATTATTACAAAAAATGGTGCCTACCTTTTCAGATCAAATTGGGATAAACAAGATTTTTTCAAGTAGGTTGTGAAAAAATATTAAAGGATATATTCATTGTACGTATGATACAGGAGACTAGAGTGGAGATACACATTATAAATATCATTATCTTATAAATAATATTGATTATGGCTCACAAGTTGTCATCAAATATCAGTCTATTATTTTCTTTGTAGACAACTTTTACGAACCTGATTCTCTAGACCCATGCATCATTTTGTGGACACATGGAGGTGTAATCCATCTAGTGAACTTTTTGAACACTGCCCACAATATTACCATGAACAAAACCATAGGCTAAGTTTTTTATTAGTACATGTTGTATAGGTATCTATTCTAATCATCTTCACTTATTAATCACCTTCACTTATTTATTTTTACATCCTTGTGTGACTTAACATTTGAACTTAGAGAAGACTACAACAAGATATAATGCATGGTAAAAGAAACATTATGCCCTATATGAAAAACCTCTTAGTTGGGAAATAAATATAAGTAGACTAACATGAATTTTGAATCACATATTTATTAGGATAAGTGAATGGTCGTTACTTCAAATTTATAACCAAATGAAAAAGCAACAATTAGGCAAGATAATCAAAAGAAATCTGACCAAGACATTTTCAACAGATCAAAATTGTCTATCACTTTAACTATGTCCTTAACGCTTCATCAGATCTACTCATCTTCATGATTACCATGAAACTCCTAACCCTGATAAACTCTAAATATTTATCCTAGCAATAGGTACTAAAGCCACATCATGACAATTGTTAATATAAAGGTCCTAAATGTCTTCAATTATTTGGATTAATATGAAGATCTAAATGCTATTTATCCTCAATTTTAATTCATTATTCCCTATCCTCTTATCATTGTTCTACTTGGGTTTATATCTTCTAGAGAAACTGAGTAAATGTAAAGAGGACATAGAAAACACATATATCACACAAAGCCTTGAGTTCAATCACAACTTAATAGATATAGCTTTTTGCTCTCTAATTTGTAGCATTCATCTCTATAAATAGAAACTTCTACTTTTTAATGATGATTAGAAAGTATGTGGAGCCAGGATAGTTTGTGATGTGCAAATCAAGAATCTTGGATGGGTGCAAACACTTGATGATATGCTTTCAAATGGTAGGTCAAATATTTATGATTATTTTGATGGGAATCTATAATTTTTACTATCTTATTTTGTGATGTGTGTACTTAATTTACTCTTGTCAATCAAAGTGAAATTATTTCTTATAATCTTTCATCATGGAAAGGTTGGATGAAAAATACCCTTAAACTTAAAATTATTTCAAATTTGAACATTTATTTTGAGATGTGCTTCGTATAATGAACACTAATTTACTGACATATAAATATCATATTAACATGGATATCATTATAAATAAGACCTCCTTTGCAAAATTTGATCATTGTTGCTTATTATTTTCCCCCATAATACTCAAAATATGCTTTAGCTCTTGAGAGTGAATCTCCCTTTGTAGACTTGCAACCAAATATTACAAAATATTCTACTATTGGTGAGGTACTTCTTGTTATGACTTTAATACCCGAATTGGCTAGCTAAAATGTGCTCACCATGATCTTCACATTGACCCGTTGATGATTTATGAAGATGACCATCATGAATCACGGCTCCAATAATATTTTTTAGACTCTATTGTGAATGTTTATGGGTGGAACCTAATCAAGCTAGGTTAATCTCATGACCTTGTAATTCTAAATGGTATAAAACACTTTCCTAAATCTAGAGGCTTTACTTGTTTTTCTCATCTTGGTGGAGCCAGTGCAGTAAACTATATTATATCTTGTAAATATTTTTATTTGAGTATAAAAGATATCCAGGTTTCAATTTCCCCCCCACCTCTCACTAATCATGTTATTCTCTATTTTCATACACCATGTGATAAACCTAGTTCAACTTCTTCCCCTAGGCTCTCTCACCAACATACTATGATTCATTTTAACCATGCATATGATGATAGATACACTAATATTATTAAAACCAACCTCATGAGTATTTGTGAAACTTTAGACTCAATTGAGAGAGTTAATAATATATCCCAAGGAATTATGAATTCTTCCCTTAATGCCTTCCCTCACTCCATTCATATTACCAGACCCCATAATGCCCATGGTCATTACCCTCAAAATGCCTGGTATGATGTGGATTGTAAAAATGTTCACAAATTAACTAAGTGCATTATGACCCAAACCCCCTCCAAAGCCAAGCTCAACCAAAAGTTATACATAATTATTCTTAGGAAGAAAAATGATAGTACTTGTATAAAAAATGAAGAACTATCCTACATCAAATCCAATTCAATCCTAAGTCATTATAGAGACCAGTTTTACCTAAAAAATTATTTGTGCCATTACCAACCCCCATACATGGTATATGTATGCCACATCTTTCTATGATGCTCCCAATCAACCCCCATACAAGTGAATTTTATACCACTTAACTATCATTTATTACTGATAATATGGTCCTTAAGGCCATGTTAAAACTCAAGTCTAATAAAGCCCAAGATGTAGAAATTTAGGATGAATTTCTCCATCATAGCCCAATTATTATTACCATCGACATCTCTACTTTTTTTAATTTTATTTTTCCTCATGGTCTTCCCCCAACATGGACATCCCATATTATTCATCCCATCTTCAAGTTTGGAGATTATCTTCAATCAAGGAACTACTGCACCATCATGATTGGGCAACCCTTGGCCAAGCTTTTTGCTACAGTGCTAGATGATTATATCTCCAAGTGGGAAAAGACAAAATGGCTTTTAGTAAAAGGCAAGGCAAACTTTAGGAGGAATCACCAAACAAGTGATCACATATTCACTCTTGTTACGATCATTAAAGAAACAAAGGCTAATGAAAAAAAGGTATATTGTTGTTTTTAAGACTTCTAAGGCATTTGATAAACTACCAAGGCATTTTTTGATTTAAAGGATTAAATACTTGGGTCTTTATGATTTAGTAATTACCCTAGTAATAGACTTTATATGAGGTAATTTTTAGGCATATTCATATCAAAATGTGTAATATAGATAACATCCACAGTACCATAGTTGTAAAACAAGGCTAGTCACTCTCGCATACTCTTTTTGGGATCTACATTGATTAACTAGAGGATCTTATCTCCATAAATTTGGGTGGAATGAGTGTTTGTAGCCTCTTTGAGATTTACATTGTTATTTTATTGTTTGTAGATGACATTATTTTGCTTTCACACTCAATTACAAGTCTTCAAAGTTAGCTTGATACTTTGAGCAATATTTGTGATAATAATGGCCTTGAAGTAAGTCTTATAAAGACATAAATTATGGCATGAAACACAACCAAGAAAATAACATCTATAATCAATTTGACATACAAATGAAAATGGGTTGAGGTGGTACACTCTTACACCTACTTGGATGTGGTTTTCTTTAGACTGCCTTTTAGCCTTTACCTGCAATAGAAGTAAGACTCAACAGAGAATATGCAACTTTAACATTCTTAGAAAAACAATGTTTTTAGTTCCAATTTCAAGATATATGAACAAATATTTGAATTTTCTATGCATTATTTACTCCCACACTATTGTATGGTTCTGAGGTTTGGGGTTCATACTTGAGACAAAATGATTTCAAATGTCTAGAAAGAGTTTTCATCTCCATGTTATCAAAGAACATTCAAGCCAAAAGAACGGTTCCTCACTCAATTATTCTTTCAAGGTTAAGGGTATGTCCACTTCTTGTCTCCTTAATTTTCCATGTTATCATTATGTTGCATAGGCTTTTATGCATCACATTTTCTTTCTCTACTTAGAATAGGTATCCATTATTGACACTTTAATCTTCTATTCAACTCACCAAACAAGGATGCAAATCTTATTGTTATGCAAGAGTTATGGCTCTCCTCCAGAAGATGTATATTGATATAGAAGGACTACCTCCTCTTGGGTTTTCCATAAATGTTTCTCAACTCACTAAACATGAAGTCAATAGACGTATTCGTGAAGAGATCAATAAATCTTAATTGAAAGTTACATGGTTTAATCCCAAAGAGCCTTTGAAACCAAAATTTCTTCATTATTTCTAATTTTATTCTTATTTTCATGAGGATAAAAATCAAATTCCTAGATACATGATGAGGACATTGCCATCATGTTTAAGGATCCTTTTAGCTTAGTTTCATGTTTGTTATCATCAAATCTAAATGGAATTTTATCGTAACCTCCCATAGGGTGAACATATATGCCAATTATGTTTTCTAGAACCTAAAAGTGAAGAGCATTTTGTATTCAAGTGCCCTGACTGCTATGAGATTCATGGAAGATACCGTTGTCTTTATAGAGATTCCCATGGATCCTTTAGGAGGTTCATTTAATATAAAGATCAGAAATGTTTAGCCTTGTTTATTTTTAATGTCTATTTTATGATAGAATTATAACAATTGGGTTCTCCAACAAACCCTAACACCAACATAAATAATTATTTATTTTTATGTCCAACCCTAATCATAAAATTCAGAGTACTAAAACTATTAATTTAGGGCACCAATTGCAAAAAAAATTATTAAAAATACTTGCCAAAATTCCAAAATTATTACAACCCACAAAATACCTTCAAATCTGATTTTTTCATATAAATATAGGTTTGGAAAATTACAAATAAATTCCAGTTGAATGTTTAACTACAAATATATCAAAATCTCCAATATGTTGCCCTAAAAATTGTAGATTTTCTTCCTAAAATGGGTTACCACCCTATGAAAGACCCTCTAAGTGGGTTACTGACCTAAAAAGGTCCTATAAAGTGGTTTTCCACCCTCCAAATGGTCTTTAATAGATATGAATCTCTCCCAAAACCCTATAAATTATTGCACTCTACAAGATTATGCCTAAAAACCACCAATTAATCAATTCTAATCCTTGTAATCCCTGAAATGAAGCCACCCAGCTAAAGGTTGAGGGTTTCTGTCCTTAACTTCAGATTTAGTGAAGGTTTTCATCTTCAATATAGGTAAGTCAAACAATTCGTGCTTGAACTCAAAATTTCAATTCATAAACATAACATGCACAAAATGAACCTCATTTCCTTATTTTATATCTTTTCCCTCCAACATTAATCCCAAAGAGGGGTGCTCCACAAAGAAAGGAAAAATCAAATATTCAAAAGTAATTTCATTATAATTTCCAATTAAGAGCCAACTTTCATCAAATTATAAAGTCACCCTTCTTTATTGAAATCAAATGAGAATAAGTTGTTGACATAGTTATTTTTTGGCAACTTCAACAAAAGAAATATGTTTCCCTTTCTTGTCATCTCTTTAGCCAATGGGAAACCACAAAATTTGTCAAAGGGATCCAACCTCATTAAGCCCAAAAAGGGGACATTACATTCCTTTGCTCTCAAAAATTGCTTGTCCTCAAGCAATGTTGTTTTTTGTTACCTAAATCCTAAATCCACCTTTGGGATTTGTAATACCAAACACTTGTTTCATGGTTATAGCCTTGTACTCCAATGATTCCCTTAATTCTATGGTGGGTTGTCTCCTTTACTTCATGGCATAAAAGATCTTGCATATAAGTTAGAGACAGTCCATAATAGTCACAAACCCCCTTGCATCTCATTCCCATCAACATTAAGATGGCTGGGTTATTTGTCCCTAATAGCAGACATCTTTTAATAACATTGTCATACAAGAAAACTCTCCTAAAGTACACAAATCCACAAATTTTTATGATTGATAACATCAACTCATGATCGATAATTATCAAAATCAATGGCATGACAATGGTACAATAATTGTTAAGCTAATATTTTCTTCCAAAAATTAAATATGTAAAGTCTACAAACTACCTTGTCTAATCTAAAAATAATTTAAAAAGGGTAATGAACTAGAAACTCCTCCACCATGTGACCAGAAACTATTATAGGTGGTTGTTAATTGATTAGCTTAGACTCCAAAAGTTCTTATCATGATGCCCCGAGTAATACCATTCAAAAAATGGTTTAGATCAAAATGTATACTATCTGATTGATGATTGTAATGGTCATACATGGATCTAAGTTTTTCCTCAATCAGCACCAAATATTCTTGAATGTTTGCAATTAATGATCTCAATATGTGAGACTTCCTACACACCACATCAAACAAATAAACCCTCTCTATACTGATAAATTTATGGCTACTCAAGGAGGATATTGTTAGTTTGAGACATGACATTTAGAAAAGTTATTTTGAGCACACCCATAATAGCCCAAATATCATCATAATATGTTACCTCATCTAGACCCATGGTATAGGAATCAATGCATACCTTGTGTCTACCCCAAGTACTAACAAGTTTTTACACCTTATCAAATAAATACACCCCATGCATGGCTAAAACATGACTAAAGTGTTTCACTCTTCTACTAAAAATCAAAATGATGGTGGTTGGAAAACATCTTAAAATAATTACACTTTCATTGGGGTTACCATGATTACATTAAATTTCGTGAGTTCCTTCCATGCTACCCAAAGCATGACTGAAGTAATGTGTTCCCTTACTAAAAATTAGAATGGTGGTAGCCAAAAAACATCTTATAACAACTGCACATTCCCCCTTATCTCTTGTCTCCATGATGACATGAAAATAATTCTCTACTATTGTTATATCCTTATCGACTATCTCTTCAACTGTTATTGCCATACTATCGTCTTGTTTCACTTTTCACTTTGCTTCTCATACCTATGAGCATGTCAGATTAAACCAAACTCATGCCTTTTTTTATATCTTCTCCATTTCTAGACCCACACATAGAACATAACCATTAGGGAATTCAAGAGCTTCTAACATCACTTTGTTAACCACTTCATCATGCTTTATAGATATGTTTCCAAACTTTCTTCCATCACTTGCATTTTACTCATATCTTCCATTCACATTATGGAATTTTAAAGGCCCATTAATGTTTCCCCAAACATGGTTGTAGCATTACATTTTCTTCCTCAAAATTAAGCTTGTAGTGGCTGAAACCCCAATTTCACTAGTTGTACATGCCTCAACATTTATAGTAGGCTAGAAATTCTTCCACCAAGTGACTAAAAACCCTTTTATGGTTGTCATAAGAGTGTAAAGGGGCCTATAACTATCATTGGAAATAGATTAAATATTTGTACAACATATTCCATACTAAAAATCCTTTGTAAAATACATTAATGATGGTAAACTAGAGGCTAGAAACAACCACACTATGACTGGAAATACTTAAACAATATCGACAAACTAAAAATCCCTCAACTTTATGCTTAGAGCCATTAGAATGGATGCCAACAAAATGTTGGACAAGATGGAAATATGGATAACAATAGGTATATAATATATAATGGTGAAGCCATTCTATAGACTCTTATCCTCCTTGACTTCTCCTTCACACATCCAATATCTTGCTACCCCAAAAATGGTGACTTTATCCATAGCCTTGTCTTCAAGTGTAGGTCATGGTTTTAAGGAGTGATCATCCTTGTAACTCAAATGATCACCCAAATACCACTTTTTTATGCTCACACCATTTGGAACTTGTATGAACAAATCTATGTGCCCTTTGCCACTCAAAGTGTCCTTCACTTTATCATCATTTTCACTATGTTGCCCATGATAATTATAATATTTTTATGATATAATATGAAGCATCAAATTTTAAATATAATCATTCTTTTTAACATGTTTTCCATGATGACAACACATATGAAATGACACAAGAGGGAGTGACAAATCCAAAATATGATCAACATTATCATACCTTGGGCTACCAATAAAAAGTTGATCCTCCTTTGGTGAAATGGGGTTTGTGGAGATATTTCCAACCATTATATCCTTGTGATTCCCAATATTTTCTTCAAACAGATGCCTCTCCACAATGTTTTTCTAAAAATTAGTTAATGCCTTATCCTTAGAAATTTTTAAGTATGGTACATGTTCCTCCATTTTGAGGTCTTTATATTCAATAAGTGAAGCCCTATCTACCTTGATTTTGTCCATATTTTATTGACAAATGCACATAACATTTTATTGGTTCTTGCCAAGTCTATGAACACCATCAACTAGCTTCTTATTGATTGTAGTTTTATAAATTCAATCAAGCTAAATATCAAAATTATCATCTAGTAATTAGGCTTTAATCACAAAATTATCTCCCCATTCTTGCAATTATGACTTTCATTCTTCTTTGGGTTCATAATTATAATGTTTATTTCCTTTAGGTGAAGTAGGAACCTTTGATAGATTTGAATCCACACTATTAATCATGTTAAGTACCTTCCCAAATTTGTTTTAAAAATCCATCTCATATGGTAATGACTCAATCATTAGAATGCTCAAAAAATGGATAGGTGCTTCTTGGAAAAGATCATCTTTCCATTTAGTACCCTTCATCTTATCTTCATTGTTAGAATATTTCTCATGATGATCAAAATATTATAAGCACATAGTGTGATGGTGATACAATAAATCTTTGCTATGAATATATTCAAATTGTTTACCCTTATCTTTATATTCATTTAGGTGTTATCTTGTTTGAATTGTTATCAACTTTGCCTCTTTCACTCTTCTTAGCCAATCATCATGCCTCTTTTGGGTCCTTATCACATCTTCTGTGTTTGCTTGTAAGGTACTTAATTTCCTTTCAACCCTAGGATCCACTTTTTTTGTTGATGGTGGATCATTAAATTTTGCCTTATATATGCAATTTATTCCCTTCCTTTCTACTAAACTCTTAGGAAAATCAACCAATGATGTTTCCTTTTTCAATATTTCTTCCTTTGCTTCCTCATTCATTTGCTCATTTTTAGGGTTTTGAAATTCAGAGATTGACTTTTATGTTTTCTTTTCTTCTAACAATGTCATTAGCTCCTTTGAATGTTCTTGCACAGCTTGTAATAACTCTAACGTGGATTCTTCCATTGTCTTCATTATTCACAGGCTAGCAAGATCACAACTTTGATATCGTTGTAATGTCCTTTTTAGGATAGATTAGAATAATTTTGAATTTTCAACAAACCCTAACACCAACATAAATAGTTTTAGATTTTTATGTCAAACCCTAATCAAAAAATTTAGAATATAAAAAATACAAATTTAGGGCACCAATTACAATATTTTTTTATTAAAAATACTTGCCAAAAATCTAGAATTATTACAACCCATAAAATACCTTATAATTTGATTTTTAAATGCAAATATAGGTCTAAAAAAATAAAAATAAATACCAACTAAATGTTTAATTATAAATATATCAAAATATCCAACATGATACCCCCAAAACTATAGATTTTCTTCCCAAAGTGGGTTGCCACCCTAGGAAAAACCCTCTAAGTGGGTCATTGACATAAAAAGGTCTAGAAAAGTATTTCACCACCCTCCAAAGGGTCTCCAATAACTATGCCTCTCTCCCGAAACCCTATAAATTTTTTTACTCTACTAGTTGATACCCTAGAAACCATACATTGATTAATTCTACCCCTTGCAACCCCTGAAATGAAGTTGTCTAGTTGAAAGTTAAGGGTTTTGTCCTTAACTTCATATTTCCAGTGAAGGTTTTCATCTTAAATAAAGGTAAGTTAATAAATTTGTGCTTAAACTCAAATTTTCAATTCATAAACATAACATGCACAAAATAAACCTCCTTTCCTTCTTTTATATATTTTCCCTCCAACATTAATCCTAAAAAGGGATGTTTCACAAAGAGAGGGAAAATAAAATATTCAAAAGCAATTTCATTATAATTTCTAAGTGCCAACTTTCATCAAATTATAAATTCCCCCTTCTTTATTAAAATCAAATTAGAATAAGTTACCAACATAGTTATTTTTTCACAACTTGAATAAAATAAATATGTTTCCTTTTCTTATTATCCTTTTAACCAATGGGAAACCATAAAAATTGGCCAAGGGATCCAACCTCATTATTCCCCAAAAATGAGATATTACATTATTCATGAAACACTTCAACTTTGACAAAGAACACTTAAATTGATGTCTTCACACAAAAAATTCTAGGAATACCAATTCTTACTTTTAAGTAATAGACTTAAATAATCTCAAGAGACAACATGTCCAAACAACTTGGTACATATATATAATACAACACACATTTTAATAATTTGAAGATCTATGGCCCTCGAATAATAGAATCATTATTTCTTATTGATTTTATTTCTCTTTCTCTATTTTTTGGGGATGCTTTTGGCACTCCCTTATCATACTAGATTCATATAATATGTTTTTCATAGGTAAGTGCATAGAGTTGAGGGATAATTCCATGGACATTTTAGGTAACATGATTGTATTAATAAATAATGTGATCATGTTATTTAATTAACATGATCGTGTTATTTAAATTATGGCTCAGTAATTACTGAGCCATAACATGATTGCATTAATGTATAACATGATTGCGTTAATAGATAACACGATCTCATTCTTATAAAAATAATAATGTGATCATGTTATTATTATTTTTCACATTAGAGAAATGAACATGTATATGGAGTGAATATTGGTTAACAAGAAACATGATCACATTATTGATAACGCGATTGTGTTCCTGTTATTTTGCACATAAAAACATGTGGGAATTATACATGAAGGCAACTTTGGCTAGAAGCTTATATTTACTACTCTAAAGACTTATACTTTAAATTTATTTTAGTAAATATAAGAAATTAGGGTCACTCAGCATTTGATAGAGTTGGTTTCATAGCTACACGCCTTACGATGTGGAAAATAATTTTTTAAAATCTAATATGGTTAGTACTTAGGCATTTGTAGGGTTTAAGTATTAAACCTAGGGATTTTATGATATAATTTTTGCAATTGATGACTATTTTTGGTAAACATATAGTCATTTTTTAGGTTTTTGTACCTTTTAAATTGATTCATGCATTTCTAGGAGTCTTAAGTTTGTCAAAATTGAAGTTTTCAAACCACTTACTTTGAAATTGATACAAAGTGGTGCGATTGGGGTAGAAAAGGTCACATTGATGACCTGCACACATCAAATGACCATTTTATGTTGATTTCACTTATTCATCATCCATCCCTCATCCCTGATCACTTCCTACTCATACCTCATCACCCCTAATCACTCTCTCATCATTATTCATTATCCCTAATCACTCCCTAATTAACCCTCACTCTACCTAGTCATCTATAATCACTCCCTCGTCATCCTTGATTACTCCCTCATTGATCCTCATCATCCCTAATCACTCACTCTTTATCCCTCATCATCTTTCATCACTCCCTCATTGACCCTCACCATCCCTCATCATCTTTAATCACTCTCTTATCATCCCTAATCACTCCCTCACTGGCTCTCACCATCCCTAATCACCACTTCATCATCCCTAATCACTCCCTCCTCATCCCTCATCATCCTTAATCACTCCCTTATTGACCCTCACCATTCCTCATCATTTATAATCACTCCCCCGTCATCCCTAATCAATCCTTCATTGACCCTCACCATCCCTCATCATCCATAATCATTGATTCATCATACTTCATCATCTCTAATCATTTCTTCCTCATCCCTCATCACCTCTAATCACTCCCTCATTAATCCTCATCATCCTCCCTAATCACTCCCTCATTGACTCTTACCATCCCTCATCATCCCTATTGACGCCCTCATCATCTCTACTTAATTCCTCCTCATTCTTGATCACTCCATCAAATACCTTAATGGTGGTATTCTATTGGGGTTTAACAATGTTAGGAGCTACAAGTAGAGAGTTGAGTGCTAGAATAAAATATAAGACATAGTGATCAAAATGATGTGGAGGCAAATTTGAAATAAATAGTTAACACCTATAAAAAAGTATGCGCCTATTAGAAATGATGTAATTCACAATTGAAAATATGCTAGAAAAAGAGAAGCAAGTAAAACCACCATAACACCAAAAATGGGTAGCAAATACATGAGGATCACCAAGCTATGTGATTTCCTAAAACCAATCAATTGCATTCTATATGAAGACATTTTATGATCTGAATAATTACATTTAAGGCCTTCTATTTATATGTCTATTGATTGAGTCATCATAATAGAGAGTGGAAAATAATTTTCAAATGATTAGAACAAGTAATCCAAGATTGGAAAGTGGTGTTTAATTCATAAATTCAATATTCAATATTCAATCCAATGAAGAGTGTCACACTATGAGCTCTCTACTTTCAGATCTTGAGAAGTGGGTACAAGTTATCTAGAACTATAAAAATGTAAGTAAATAATAGATTATGAACCCAATGAGATGGTCAGTACTAAAAATATCTCTACTTATCCCAACAATAAATTATATGAATTAAAAATATTATTTCATTAACAAATGTAGATCAATGGTCAGCCAATACACTTCATTATTTCCAATGGAAGTCAAAAGAATTTAATTTCTCCTAAAGAATATTTTCAAAAATTTAACTTGAAATTTATACATCATCCATAACCATATGTTAGTGTATGGTCTAGTGTAGGCCTTGAGAAATGAATCACCTAGTAGAGTCACTTGGTGTACAAAATCAAACTTTTTAAAGATGCAATTCTTTTTGACATCTCACCATTAGAGTTGCATGATGTTTTACATGTGGTCAACCATATATTTACCATTGACATGTATTCTATGAATTAAATCCTTGAAATGTTGTGATAGATTACATCATGATCTGAAATACCATATATGGTAGTTAGTTCATAAGCTTTCAGTCATTAGTGCTAGGAAGTGCAAGAATCTTATCAATTCTAGTAATAAGTATAATCTTGATGGTAAGAATTAAATTTAATAACATCCTTATGTCACCATATCATATTGTGGTTTATCCAACAAAAATAAAGACAAAATAATTGAACCATAAACTAGATGAATACAAGGATATCTTCCAATCACTTAAATAAATTCCTACATACTATACACTAAACAATACTATTGATTTGATCCCTTAACTACCTCTACCTCAAACCTATTTATGCAATAATCATTTATATAGAATGAATAGATCAAGTGGAACATCCATCAAATCATGGATAATGGACACATCATGCCTAAATTATTGCCTTGCAGAAGCCCAATTGAGTTTGTGCTAAAGTTTTGAATCAATTAAAAAAATATTAACAAGATTAAAGTGAAGAATTATTATCCTCATTTAAATATTAAGTCATTTTCTATCATATCCATGGTGTAGAAGTCGTTTCCAAAATTGATCTTAAGTTTGGGTATCATCATATTCATGTTAAACCTCTAGACATTTGGAATACAGTCTTAAAAACAAAGGAAGGATTGATTGACTAGTTGGTTATGCCTTTTATATTAACACATGTAATGAATTCATTAATTTCAAGATGTTGAATGACATCATCAAGCCCTTTACCTATATCATTTTTTTAATCTACCTTGATGACATCTTAATCTTTAAAAAACATGGGATGAACATCTACACCATGCTAACATAGTGTTTCACATTTTGCAGAAACATATTTTTATGATAATAAGAATAAATGTTTATTTTTCATTCAAGAGATAAAATATTTGGGGCACAGTACACACAAAAGGAGTGCATGTGTGAACCTGACCAAGATTCAAGTCATATAGGAATGGGAAACACTAAATAACTTTGCCTCTGATTCAAACCTTCTCAGAATTAGAAAATTATAGAAGAGATTTGTGTTTAATTTTTATCTTTTGAACCAAACTACCAAAGGTGGAACCAAATAAATTTCCATCTAGTCAATTGCACAACAAAGATAATTCGATGAACTAAAATTTAGACTTTATTTTGTGTTAGTACTTATGTTACTTGACTATAAATTTGGAAGATCATCCAATTCATTTAGTAATAAAATTGACTATCAAAAATGGGTATTGACAACATAAGTCCTAGAAAAGAGTTTTATATTATAATGGATTAAAAAACATATGATTGGAATCAAATGTATCTTTAGAGTATATACTTAAATCAAATTATGAGGGAACAATTATGGATGGTGAGGGTCAATGATGGAGTGATGAGGGATGATGAAGGATGGTGAGGGTCAATGAGGGAGTGATTAGTGATTATGATAGATGAAGAAAGATTTATTAGGGATTATGAGGGATGAGGAAGGAGTGATTAGGGATGATGAAGAATGGTGATAATTAATGGAGTGATTAGGGATGATAATTATGAGTGATTAGATATGATGAGAGACAATGAAGGTCAATGAGGGAATGATTAGGGATGAGGAGGGAGTGAATAAGGATAAGGAAGAGATTAGGGATGATGAGTTATGAGGAAAGAGTGATTAGGTATGGTTAAGGATGGAGAGGGAGTGATTAGGGATGATGAGGGATAGTGAGGGTCAATGGATGAGTGATTATGGATGATAAGGGAGTGATTAGAGATGACTAGGGATAGTGAAGGTCAGTGACGGAAAAATTAAGGACAATGAGGAATGATGAGAGAGTGATTATGGGTAATGAGGGATGAGTAAGAAGTGATCAAGGATGAGGGAGGTATGATGAACAAGTGAAATAAACACAAAGTGGTCATTTCATGTGTGTAGGTCATCAATATGACCTACAGTACCCCAATCACCACTTTCGATCAAGTTTAAAATGAATAGTTTTAAAACATAAATTTTGACAAACCTATGACTCCTATAAATACCAAGAATCAATCTAGAAGGCACAAAAACCTAAAAAATGACTATACATTTACCAAAAATGGATATCATTTACAAAAGTTATGTACTGAAATCCCTAGGTTTAATACCTAGACCCCAAAAATGCCTAAGTACTGACCAGATTAGATTTTGAAAAACTATTTTCCACATCATAAGGCATGTAATTGTGAGACCAAATCTATCAGATGATGAGTGACCCTAATTTCTTATATTTAATAAAATAAATTTAAAGTATAAGAAAATAAATGTAACAATATAAATGTAAATTTATGAGAATATATAACATGATCATGTTATTGAGTAACACAATCATGTTACTAGTCTTAATAATGTGATCATGTTATTTGAATTTGAATTCAATTCTTGCACCTTTTAACTTATGAATGGCTTGAATTCCCAAGCCAAAGGCTAGGACTATCAATGTACAGCTGAGTTTTGAAAGGTATGATAAATAATAATAAATTTCAAATTTGATTACCAAATACACTAAGAATTTCAACATAGAAATTAAAAAACTTAATACCATCATGATGATCATGCTCTCCTCTTTCCAAAAATATGATTTTTATAATTTTTGGACTAATTTAAGGTTTCAAACTATTTTGATTTTTAACTATGCCTTTTTTAGGCCACTACATATCGCAAACATACAAGCCTATACATGTTCATGTAATTTGTCTTTCATTGATTTAAGTGAAAAATAAGTTATATGGTAACTAACTAGGCCTAATTATACACACATTCAAAAAAAATTGATTTCCATTTTTTTTGAGGTAGTTAGGAGCACCACATAAACAGCTATCCATTTTTTTGTCAATTTTTAGGATCTATTTGCTTGCAAAATTGATTTTAAAAAAGTATTCATTAAAAAAATATAGGTGACATACTAGAAGATCTTATCAAAATTTTACCCAAAGGGTTTCAAATAATATTAAATGGTGCTCAAAAAATGGTGTGTAGCACAACTGTTTATCTATATGTTTTCTGAAAAAAATAAGATTTCTTCTTCAAATTTTAGAATTTTTACCTAGTTATACTTAACCATTTTTTTAAAAAATCAATGTTTTGGAAACTAGACTCAAAATTCTACATTTCATGTTCTTACACCATCTTCAAATTTGAAGTGTAGATATCTCAAAATTATCTACATAAGTTTAGATTTCTGAAATTTTAAGAAAATCATGTCCACAGGTAGGCCACTTTTTGTCCCCCAAATTTGTAAACTTACTCTCACTCCAATAAGCCATTATTACGCTCACATGGACATTAACATCTAAATAAAACAAGAGTCGTGATGTGGGTTTAGTATTTGCAATTCAGAGGAGTAAGGGTACCATGCACTAAATCTTTGCGATGGATATAAGGGACAAGATTTTGAAAGAGGATAAAATAAGGAAGGTGAGGATGAAAGCATACATTTAAAAGAGATTTTGTGAGGGTTTGACATATACATGATCCTACATGATCCAAAACAAGGGCGACGCTAACACATATGATACATGTGATGATGAGGTATTTGCACCTTAATAGTGACTCCTAGTTTTTCACAGTGAGAAGAAGTTTGAGCATCAAATGCCTAACTTTAAAGAATGGTAGTTAGATCAAATATCATCCATCATCGACACCACATCCTTGACAAGTTTAAAGTGTTAAGCATTGGTTAAGTAGTGTTGGTCAAGAGAATTAAGATGGATCTCCCCCTCCCCCCAAAAGTTGTATTTGTTCCCCTTACTTGTTTCCTCAATGAGAGGATGATGAGGATACTCCAATGGATGTTAAACCCAAAAATGTGATAATTGTATACTAGTTAATTTATGGGAATTTTGTATGTGGTGAATCTCTCTTTCAAGAATAAAGGGTGGTGTGCATGATTTTCCCTCTACCAATAACTATTATCTTATATAACATTTATAAACATTATATTATACAATATTTATTCTAATATTTTTTTATATATTACAATAGTGACAATTTACTAATAATATATATTATGTCATTAGTTGTGCATCTATAATCTAAGACTCATGTCCTATGCAATAGCCTAGTATTTTTTGTCTTATCGGGTCCTCAAGAGTTTATATAAGTAGAGTTACAATCATTCTGTCACATCAAATGTTGTCTGACCCTCATAGAGCTGGTAATTGTGAAACCATGGCAAAGACTATACGTGAGGATTATGACAGTGAGGTATATAAAGAGGAAAAGGGTGAAGAAATAAATGAATGTGATTCCAAGGAAGCTGAGGCACAAAAATATGAACCAAAGTATGATGAGAAAAAAACATGAAATTGAAATGCCTAGTGCATCATGCTTTTTCTTCGAATGTACAGTTGGAATCTGCTTATTTTTTATGTTTCCTTCATAAATTTTGATGTAGAATTGAGAGTTTGTTGGGAAATTTTACCTGTTTAAATTAAAAAAATCCTAAAAGTGTTAATTTCAATAAGGATATTTATAAATGTGTTTAATGATTAAGCATTTTTCAAAGCAAAAAATAATTTCTAAGTCCATTGGTGTGCTTTAGATTTAACAAACTCATCAACTGGGAAGGATAATTGGTTTGCGAGTAATATAAATGATTGGGTTACCCAATCAACTAAGGTTATTAATGTAAGCTTATTGTGGACATATAATATATGTAATATGCATTATGGAAATAATATCATTTTCAAATGTTATTCTATAGTTTTTTTTTAAATGGCCTTGACAGGATATAAATTATGTAAAATAATGACATGCATATATAATGGTAAAATTTTGGATTTTTATGTAATGATAATCATAATGGCCCCACAAAAATAGGTTGATACCCAAATTCCACACCATAAACATTTGTTGATATGCTTGCACAACCCTAGTTGAGTTGTTTACCCCGATGCATATTGCAGTCTAAGGAAAGGCAAATGATGAACAAACAAGATGAACAATAGATACCTAAAGATAAAGCAGAGAACACCCAGCCCACTGTCACCTCTTTTTTAGGAAAATTATCACAAGAGACATGTTGATGATGATGAATAGTGTACCAACTCCACAACCACTAGTCGTTGTTATGCCTACCCCAAAAATCTACTAATTAGAAACTTGTCTCATAACACAAGGTTTAATTTTCACACTGAAATTTATAGACAATTCAAGTGATTTTTGTAGAAGCCATGGTGGAATTACAAGTATATCCATAAATATAATAGTGTTAGATACTTCTTCACACTTGTGACTCATTCATACATTTGATATTCTCACACTTTTGACTATTAATTCCTATTTCTCATTGTCTGAAGTGGAGTTATGGTATACACATTATTTTTGTTAGATTTTGAAATGGATGAGAAATGAATGTTCACGATTAATTTTCTTTTGGGTTTTGAAATGGTTTTTTTATAAATGGAGACAAAAAATATTTTGACAAATAAATCGGTTAGAGTATGTATTTCTCATGTTTTCTAGGCTATAGCTAGGTATTTCATCTTTTCCCTAGTTTGTCTTATGTGAGAATTTATCCCACATTGCTTACTTAGTAGTTTCTAATTTTGCCTTACCTACTTATGCAAGGGCTTCCTATTATACTATAATTTCTTATTCTGAATAATATATGATCTACCTTGTTATTGCATATCATAGCTACAACTTTTATTGTGATGTTATTTGTTGTTAACTCTTCAGATCTTGGATTCTTGGAATATTTTTACCATTTCTAACATGGTACTAGATCTTTGAGAGTTGAAACCATCCATTAGCTTAAAAAAATTCAAATAATTTTATTTCTACTTCCCTTGACATAGATCCTCAACCCTTTATTCCTCTTGCGGATCTACAATGACATTGGAGAGAGGAGATTTCATTGAAGTTTTGAAGAGAGTTTAGAGAGGTATTGAAAGTTTTTTTCCAAAAATTACTGTGTTATTTTCCTATAGAGAGGCAATATCATTTTCTAACATACTCTTTATAGAGCGCGACACTTGAAGAAAGGGATTGTAAGTATTAACTTGGGGCATTAGAGATAGAGTGCCTTTTCTGCGAGGCATTGGACCTTCTTTGGACTATGTTGGATTTTTTTTTGCATAGGCATCATTTCTTTTCTAGAGATCTGCATCTTTTTATTCAGCCTAGAGTGTTGAAGGAAAGTCTGCATGGAAGATATGGTGGAGATCTAGTTTTGCATTTTTCCTCACTTGTTTGGCATCTTTTGTATAAGGAGAGGAGTGTCAGTTTTGGAAGGAGTAGCATTGGAGCTTCTTTCATTCTTTTCTTGGTGTTGCAGTGTAGACAAGGAGAAATGCTTCTATTAGGAATATTCTTCTTTGTTCAGAGTGCCATTTTATTATTAGTTCAGTATGCTCACAGAAGAATAAATTTCTCAGCACTCTGACCATACTATCCTCGAAAAATAGTATGTCAAATCACAACATTTCTTTGTGCTATAAGAATTTTGTTAGACATCTAGAAATTATAGCATTATCATTATTATTTGGCCTTGGATACTTATGGTCAAATTTTCCATCTTGTCAATTGCATTTAAGCTACGTTGAGAATTACACGTTGTTGCAAGGTATTGGGAGGAAAGACAAGATCTTGGCAACGTTGAAATAGAGTTTTTCTTGTTTGCTTTTGACATGTTTAAAAGACATTCGGATGATTATGGAGTATTTTATATTTGTTGGACAATGTTCATCCACTTTTTTCTCTTCTCAAAATATTTGAATATTTCATTATTTTCTTAATTACGCTGTAATTTTACCTCAAAAGTGAAGTTAGTTTTGATTGCATAAGCATAGGGGTCACTCGATTGATTTTTTTTTCACTTTGAATGGTTTTTCTAAGTTCATGGTTTGATTTTGGTTCCAATGAGTGGTTGGAAGCCTACCTTAATTTCTATTTTTGTCGCTAAAACTAGTTTGTAGTGTCTTTTTTAATGTTTTTGGACCCATTTTATGAGAATTTGTAAACCCTATAACTTTTGAACTGTAAATCAAAATTAAGTTCCATTTTTTTCAAAAGTGTATGGTTTTAAATTATCTATACATTAGTTTCATTACTTTTTAAAAATTCACGAATTTTACAAAGTGCCAAAATAGGGGGATTCTTAATACAATCTTTTGGGGGGGCTATCTCAGTGCCGATTTATGTACTCTTCTAAATTTTTTCTATTCTTTGATGATTCACTAGCATGGATTATAATTCTAGTATTGATAATTGTGATCCTTTGATTACACACAATTACCATACATGGAGACCTAAAATAGAAACAATCATAATACACAAATGATAAAGGTCCCTAATGAATGAAACTTAACTGCATTTCACAAGAGAGTATGAAAAATTTCAGCACCAATGTAAGTTTGATGAGTGCATGGGTTTAATAAGAACTTATGTGAGTGATAGTTTGTTGTTTCATTTGGATGGGTGCAATAATCCATTCAAAATGTGGGCTAAGGTAAAGTGTTTATTTGGTAAAGTAGATCACATGAGAGCCATGCATCTTGAAGTGGAGCTTACTTCACTCAATCCTGATGACTTTGCTTTTATTTTAGACCACCTCACTAAGTTTAAGCATTTGTTGACATAGTTGAAGGGGAGTGGATGATATAATAAATATGAAGAGTGTGTATACTTGATTTTATCTAAGTTGAGTGGTACATTCCAAATCTTTGCTTCTACATTTTTCTCTAGCATGGATGTCTTAGGTGCCACATTCAAAATGCTAGATTTAGAGTTGTTTTGTGAAAAACTCAGTAGGGACGAATCCAAATTATCTCACATTGAGTCTTCCACCTCTCAAAAATCATTTGTAACATCACATCATAAGAGTAAGGGAAAAATAAAGAGTGAGAAGAATAACACTCCATCTCAAAATGCACCTAAGCCCAACACTAACACATCTAAACCCAAATCATCTTCCAAATCTAAGAATAAGTCTGACCTATCATGTTCCTATTGTGGGGGGCTTGGTCATGAAGAGTCTAGGTGTTTAAAGATAATGCAAGCCCTAGTTAGGATGTCACTAGGAAACACAATATTTCTATCTCCACTCCTCCATCTCATGAGCATGTAAAAGTACTTAATGTTATCAAGAGAACATAATCACCTATTTCAGACAGTTGGGTTCAAGATTATGGTGATTCACACCACATGGCTTCTTCCAAGGAGTCATTTGTATCTCTTGGTTTGAGTTCTACTTCTAACATTGAGGTTGGACATCCTTAATTTATTTCTATTTAGGGAAAGGGTGACATATAACTAGATGGTGGTTGCATCAATGATGCATTATATGTTCTAGACATCACCACTACTCTACTTTCAGTTTATCAAATTTATTATTTTGGTTAGGGCAAGATAGTGATTTTCACACCACAGGGTGCTGAAGTTTGAGCTTTGTTCGAACCTTGCACACTTATTACACAGGGTATTGTTGATCATAGTTCTTAACTCTATTACTTTAAGGGTTTTGATGATATTCTTCCTCTAGGGATGTGTTTGGTTTCTCATGCAGATTTTAGGCGTAGGCTTTGGCATGAGAGATTTGGACATCTCAATTACAAATATTTGAAGGAGTTAAGCACTCATAGTATGGTACAAGGACTTCCTATAGTTTCATGTCTTCATGGAGTTTCCCCTGGTTGTGCATTAGGGAAATAATAGCAAGATCCATTTCCTAAGGGTATGTCCATGAGAGCTTCTTCACCACCTGATCTTGTGCATAATGGTTTGATGGTCTTTCTTACTCTTTCTTTCAATGAAGCTAAATATGCACTTTCATTAATAATTTTTTGAGGCATACTTGGGTTTATTTTCCCAAGTAAAAGAGTGATGTCATTTCTCACTTCAAAGTCTTTAAGAATTTGGTCAAAAAACAATCTTCTAGTTACATCAAGAAGTTTTGTAAAGATAATGGGGGTTGTACTTCAGTCGAGAGTTCTCTATTTTTTTGGCAGATCATGGTATTGTTCACTAGTATTTCGTTACACATACTCCACAATAGAATGGCTTGGTAGAATGAAAGAACTAAAATTTGAAATAAATGACTAATTGCAAGACACATTCATGAAATTTATCTCCTATTTATTGGGTAGAGGCAGTTAATTGTGTGAACTACATTTAGAACTACACACCACATAGAACACTTGAGCATTTGACTCTAGAGGAGGCTTTGTCTAGAACTAAGCTTGATGTCTCATTTTTTTGAGTCTTTGGGAGCCATGCTTGGGTATTTGTCCTAAAAAAAAAAAAAAAAAAACATTGGATAAAAAGAGAAAACCTTTGATTTTTATAGCGTATTGTGAGGACATGGGAGCTTATCATATTTTAGATCTTGATAGTCATGATGTTCATTTTTGAACACATGTATAGTTTGTTGAGAACTTCACACATCATGACTCTTTATCTTTTTCCATGCCTTCTCCTTCTTTTGATGATTCATCACCTCCTCTTGAGGATTCATTCTTTGAGGAGATAACTCAGGAGGCCACTAAGGAGGTTATAGAGATTGAGGATCATATTCCTACTGATTTGCCACTATGCCATTGTGGGCCTATACTACAAATTTTGAGGTAGCACCTTTGATATAGGATCTTCCACCTACTTGACATCATCATGCACATTCTATAAGTACTGGACTTTTGTATTAGGGATTCTCTAGGGATTTACAATCTTTTTCATAGGCTCATAGGATACAGGAGTGAGATGGTGTGATGACAGATGAGTATTCTTATTTGATGAAGAATTGTACTTGGGATTTTATATCTCTTCTTAAGGGAAGAAAGTTGGTTAGGTGCAATTGGATTTATTGAACCAAGTATGCATTTGATGGGTCCATTGATAAGTATAAGGCATGCCTTATTACAAAGGGGTTCTTGTAGGTTGAAGGCATTGATTACTTTGAGACTTTTACGCCCATTGGCAAGATGGATTTCATTTACCTTATACTTTATCTTGCTACATCATAGAGTTGGCCAGTGTAATAGATGGATGTTAAGAGTTCCCTTTTTATGGATATTTATAGGAGGAAATCTACATGGAGTAGCCTATTGGATTTGTTCACGATTCTTCTCTTGTTGTTGACTTAGGAGGTTTGTTTATGGTCTCAAATAGGCCCCTTGGGCTTGGTATGAGAAGATGGATTCATTTATTCTCTCTATTATATTTGTTCATTACTACTCCAATCCCATAGTGTATACTCAATGTATTAGGAAAGATATTTTTATATTGGTTTTGTATGTTGATGATCTACTTCTCACAAGTAGCTCCTCTTCTCAGATTCAAGCTATTTAATAGGTACTTTCAACATAGTTTGATATGACATATCTCGATCTTTTGTATTTCTTCCTTAGTTTATAGATTTCACAATTAGATACAAAGATTTATCTGAGTCAGTAAAAGTACACCCTTGATCTTCTTTAGTATTTTGGCATGGATTATTTCAAGCCAAGTCCTTTTCCTTTTCAATCTGGAGTGACTCTCACTACCACTTGTACTATTCCACTTTATGATCTTACATTATAGACAGATGGTGGGAGTCTTATGTATTTGACCCATATTCACCCTGACATTTCATTTTTAGTTAGGCTTGTATCTAGGTTTGCACATGCTCCTCATGACAGTCATTGTCAGACTGCTAAGAAAATTTTACTATATCTCTGAATCACTACTCATTTTTGATTACACTCACTAAGGGTTATACTAAGTTGGTTGGGTACAGTGATTCATATTGGGAAAGTTCTTTTGATGGACAGACATTTCACTTCTGGCTATATATTTTGTCTTGGTTTTTCACCTATTACTTAGTTGTGTAAGAAGCAACAAGCTATTGCACTTTCATATATAGAGGTTGAGTACATGGCAGTAGTTACAATGAGTGAATAAGTTATTTGGCTTCATTAGTTATTGATAAAGTTTAGGTTCATATAAGATTCACCTATTATACTTTGGTGTGACAATCAGAGTGAAATTCACATATATCATAACCTTGTTGAGCACTAATAGACCAAATACATTAAGGTACATATGCACTTTATTCATCAGTACATTCAAGATGGAGTTCTTACCTTAGAGTACATTCTGACTCAACAACAGGTTGCAAACATCTTCATGAAGCCATTTGCATCACCTGATTTCCTTGAGTTGTGTGACATGATCGAGGTTTCAAAAATTGTCCTTGGGGGTGTTTGTGAGGACATCTTCCTCCTTTATTTCATGGATACATATTGTACATGAGTACCTTATAAGGCCTAGTTGTTGGGACTCATACTATGGATATGTCATTATTTCTATTTTGACTATTGTTAGTCCCTAGCTTCATTTGAGGGGGGTGTTAGAGTATGTATTTCTTATATTTGTTAGGCTATAACTAGGTATTTTATCTTTTTCCTAGTTTATTTTATGTGAAGATTTATCTCATATTGCTTAGTTAAGCTAGTTTCTAGTTTTGCCTTGCTTACTTATGTAAGGGCTTCCTATTGTACCAACTTGTCTTATTCTAAATAATATATGATATGTCTTATTCTTGCATATCATAGTTGTAATTTATGTTGTGATGTTATTTGTTGCTAACTCTTGAGATCTTGGATTCTTAAAATGTTTTTACCATTCCTAACAAAATCTAGGTTTTCACATGTATTTTTTGTCTTAAAACAAACTTATTGATTTCTTTTGTTACATGGCAAATAGGAAAGAGAAGCAGACATCATACAGATAGAATGTGATGAACATATCCCCCCAATCAATTTAATTTTTATCTTTTCTAATATTCATATATTAAATTTTAACAATGTTCAAAATTTAATATTTTCTAACTTAATAAATATTATATTTTCCTAATTTATTTATCAAATCAAAACATAGAAAATCAATTTATTTTATATCTTTTAAAATATTACTATTTTAAATCTAATGTCAAAACCCAAAAATATGAAAACATACCATATTTCTATCGGTTACACATTATCCAAACCAAGGGTGTCATGTGCCAAGTCCCAACGGAGCTGAAAAAAGAATTAAATCTATTTAAACATAAAGTAATTATGTAGAATTTTATACGTTGTAAAATTCTAGAATGCTGAAAAAACATCAAGCCATGCAAGGAGTATTTCCTGAAAAATTGAAGCATGAGCCGAGTACAAAAATTATTTACCTCTGCCCAATTTCCTCCAAATTGGGCTTAGAGGAGTCTCTTGCCCTGACTTCTTTCTTCATAAAAAAAAGAAAGGTTAACTTTTTTTTGAAAATCAATGGTGAATGGATTCCCAAGAGTTAAACCTTAAATTTTAGCTTCTTATATATGTTATGTTTTTTTCCTTCTAGATTATCTATTCAATTAATATTATACACACAAAACCCATAACTATTGTGATCTAGGAATTTGACTCAAGAGAGGATGGTTAGTATGGTGTTAGTTCCAAAATGAAAACAAAGTGAAATAAACACACTAATAGCATAACATCTTTAGGCCTAGACACTAGGGAGAGCTTAGTTAACAAAAATAAATGATAAACACGACTAAAAATCAAGGAATGAAAACACAATAATTCTTTCACCTTCCTTAGATGCTCCAAATGCCTTTGTAGTAGTGGCTTGCTCAGCTTGTGCTCATGAAGTCCTTGGCAATAGAAGATTGGCTACCTCCATCTCTCCTTGGCACCTTTGGCTTTGGCTTATTTTAGTCTGGAATTAATTTGGCATGGTAACACTAGTTGCTTGAAGCTTTTGGAACCAATTTATCACTATAACTTTGTATCAAGAAAGCTTAGAAATGATGTTGTGAGGCCTCTTATTTATAGATTTTTGGATTTGATTAGAATCAACCTCAACCATCCATCTCAAGATTGAGATGTGTGGTTGAGGACTAATTCAATTTTTAGAATTAAGTTTGTAATTATCCTCATCATGACATTAGAAAAAGGGGCAATTAAGAGACATGGACGGCATCATAGAAGGCATTGATGAGGCATGGGAGGCATGAATCCTGATATTTATGGCATTTATTGCTTAGGGATGTCTTCCCAAGACATGAGGTCACTTGATGATGCAGATATTCAACATTCATTTCTAAAAATAAGTATTCAACAAGTTTCCATGAAAATTTTTATTATGCCTTGATTTGGGTTAATTAGCTCTTAAGCATGATTAAGCACTTTGTGCACAAATAACTCAAATTGATCAGAATGCCCTACTATTGGTCCAAAATTTGACTGGATTGAAATTGGAAGGTGATGTCAGATGCAATGGAACCATATTCCCATTTAGGATGTTACCAACAACAAATAATAAAGACATACATCTTGTGTAAAAGATTTAATAGGAAAGAGCAATCCAAAGCACCTAAGTGGAAATTTGATATTTTGACTCAAAATGAACTAATCAAAGTTAGTTGGCCCATAAATTGCATTGCCTAATTTAGGGATACCCTGGCCAAACTTGGCACTTGAATGTGTTAGTTTCACATAATTTAGCATGTTTTAGTGTTTTTAGGCCAAATTATGCATTTTAGGTGGAAATTAGCCAAAACCCTGATTAGAAGTTATCGATGGCCAGTATTAGGTGTCTATAGTTTGCCCCTATTTGGGAAGGCATTGAAAGCTATAAGCATAGTAACATCTTCTCAAAGAATGAAAAGGTCATATATACCTACAACTACAACAATGATAAACTAACTATATGATGCCCCTTCAAGGAAATGATTGGTACAAGGAGGTCAGTAAATGGTCCCTTGAAAAAGAAGAAGAAAAATGAGGGGACCAAAGAAAGGAAAGATGATGGGGTGAAACATAATGATATTGAAAAAGTAGTCAAAAATCATTGATAATGCAAATTGGATGGTGCACAATGGTTTGCCCAAAGGTGGTTATAAGCATTGTACCTCGATAGTGGCAACGTGATATAATAACACAATGATTTGCCTAAAGGCTGTTATAATCATTAAGAAGATGGAGTTTCCCCAGTTAGGATAGACAAACAAGAGAATAACATGCCCCTGTATGGGCAAAAAAAGTAAAATGGTGACAACACAATGATTTACCCAAAGGCAGTTATAATTATTAATAAATACAAGTGGAATGGTGTGCAATGATTTGCCCATAGGCGGTTATAATCATTGGACCCCGATTATGGAAAACATGATAAACTTGGCCGAGGATGATAATAACTTAACATAGAGAGTAATGATGAATTGCAACAACCTACTAATAGGGAGATGCTCATCTGAACTAATAAAGGTTGAAAGTCTTTCATGGTTAATTACTCTGTTTGAGATATGATTAGGGTGGAATTAGGATGTCGATGCTGAAGAGATGCTGCCATTACTAAATAGACTTCTTAAAGCTTAAGTTTATTGTAGCACATATTGATAGGCTTTATGATATAACACCATAAATACTTGGCCAAAATATGCATGAGGACTAACTCCCGTAATCTAATAGTCAATAGAAAACAATGCACCAATGATAGAAACCATGATGACAATGTAAACATATGAATAGGGATGGATTCAAGTGTAATTGTGGATGAGGAATCACCCAATGAACACACATAAATTGAATCAAGGCAACAGTGTTGAAAGCCAATAAATAGATAGACATAAGTAGAAATAAACAAACAACCAATGAAATAAAAACCCTATGAACATTTCCCCTAACAAATAGGTGATAACAAATAAACAAAATGGGGGAATAGAAGAAAAGGAAGGGGGTGGATAAGTTGTCTCCATATGCACTAGGCAAGTGGGCACTGCCTACATAGTTCCATAGATGTAATATCCAATAAAAAACATCAGGCCAAATGTAGTTCTCTTAGGGAATGGGAAGAATGTAATAATTGAATAAAACAAATAGAATGGATGTGAGAGAAGAAGAGGAATGGTCTTAAAAAATGTCAAGTACGTAAGAGAAAAGGCTAAAAAGGATGGGGAAAATAAATGATAAGTGATTTTCTTGTAACTTAGTAAGGGTTCCCATAATCGTTAAGGCAAAGAAGTGGTCAACATTTTTGTTCTTTTCTAATGTCTTTTTAAATGTTTCTGGAATTGTTTTTGGAGTCTCTCAACTCAATCGAGAATGATGAGATACTAAAAAGTTCAAGCTCACAAAATGGTGAGAGTGTGGCTTAAGGTGACTAAGTTGACCTCAACAAGTATTGAGCACTACCTATGTAATCCTAGAGTAGGACCTCAAATCACAGTAGTTCTACCCTTATAGTAAAGGAATTCAACTAGTGCAGCAGTCAATTTAAATAAAACAGACACAGTTGGTAAAAAGACACAGCATGACATAGGAAGTGGCAAGTTGGTACGTCAAGGTT
Organism: Torreya grandis; assembly: GCA_037957365.1. Lineage (NCBI taxonomy): Eukaryota > Viridiplantae > Streptophyta > Pinopsida > Cupressales > Taxaceae > Torreya > Torreya grandis. The sequence goes on from JARHVA010001026.1 coordinate 413,737, forward strand.
TAATTTGCCTCTAGTTTTCCCATAGGTGGTTATAACTAGGACACAACGGCATAGATCAAAGATACTAATTTGCCTAAAGGTGGCTATAATTAGTAGCAAGACTACTGGTAAGAAATAATAACAAACGAAGGATGCAACTACCAAAACTTCTGTCACACTATCCCAAAATATGATCTTTGTCTAAAGTTCTTGAACAAACTAATGAATTGATCAAATACTTTGATGCTGAAACTGCATAATGAATGACAAAAACCAAGGTCAGACGGGCTAGGTTTTTAGAACACATTGGGTTGATATGTTAGAAGCGACAAGTGGATATGGCAACAAGGATGGATAAGAATGGTATGTGTATAAAGAATAATAGTGACAAAAAGGCATAACTAAAATGGTCCTTACAAATAATACACCTTAGAGCTTAAGCATAGTACCGCTTGAGATGAATAATATTCATCGAGTTTGGAAGTTCTTCTCCATTTGGTGTGGCAACCCTGTATGCTTCTGATCCATAATCTACAATGATGATGAAAGGCCCTATCGAGTTTGGTTTGAATTTCCTTTTATGTTTATTCTTGACCGTGGTATTCTTTTAGTTTTTTTTAAGAACAAGATCACCAAGTTCAAATGTTTTATACTTAACACACTGATTATAGTGGCCTTTGAGTCAGTTCTGATATGCTTGAAGATTATTGAGCATGGTTTTGTGTTTCTCATCAAGTAGGTCTAGCTCTTACAGGCGAGCTACTTGATAGTCATGATCATCTAGGACATGCTTGAAAGAGATACCTAGTGAAGGTAATTTGACCTCAATTGGAAGGATGGCTTCAGTACCATAAACAAGTGAGTATGAAGTGGCTTATATGGGGGTACAATGATTGGTACGATATACCCAAAAGGTAGGGAATATCTGGAGGTGCCAATCATGACCAACATCATTAATAATCTTTTTGAGAATATTGATAATGGTTTTATTGGATGCCTCAATCTAGCCATTACCTTGAGGGTAATATGCTATACAAAAGTGTTGTGTGATGTTGTATTCAGTACATAATTGGTCTACATCTTTGTTCTTGAATGATCCTCCATTATTAGATATGATGTTAGAGGGAATATCATAGCAGCAGATGAGGTGGTTGAAGATGAATTTGAAAATTTGCTTTCCAGTCATGTAAGTGAGGGGTATAGCTTCAACCCACTTAGTGAAATATTTGATGGCCGTAAGGATATATATATGGTTGTCAAATGAAGTGGGGTTAATCTTCCTAATGAGGTCAAATCCCTATGTAGAAAATGGCCAAGGTATCAACATTGGTTTTAGAGTTTTTGCTGGGGCATGAATCAGATTAGCATGCCATTGACATTTATCACACTTTTTTATATATGCAGTGGCATCTACATCCATTATGGGCCAATAATAACTAGTATGTAAGATTTTTTTGGATATGAGTGCCCCATTAGAATGGGCTCTACATACTCTTTCGTGAACTTCTCTTAACACTAGTGTAAATGCTATCAAAGTTAAACAACAAAGCAGAGTTACATCAAAACTATGACAGTAAAGGGTAGATCCAAGTAGAGTATAATGATCAAAATGATGAATGAAGGATTTAGTTTGTTTTCGAGATAGGTTAGGTGGTGGAATTTGGTCATAAAGGTAGTTGTAAAGGTTTGAGTGCCAGATAGAATTAGGACCAATAATATCACAAATCATGGTGATGATTGACTTTTCATGAGCTGGTGTTGATAAATTCTCGATGAGGAACTGATACTCTCTAGCTTTATCTATTTGTCTAATTAGAAAACCAATAGTAGCCATGGCATTTGTAGTTTGTTACTAAACCTAGGTATATGCTCAAACTGAATGTTGGCAATTTATTGTTTAAGAGTGTCGACCATGTCTTTATATGGAACTAGCTTATCATCTTTGGTCTAAAAATGATTTGTAACCTAATTGATGATTAACTAAGAATCACCATAAACTTGGAGATGAGATATATTCCACCACACCACTTGTCAGAGTATTGCAATAAGTGCTTCATACTTGACCATGTTATTTGTACAAGGAAAGTTGATTCTGAAGGATTTAGGGATTAGATCCCCCTGTGGTGTAATAAACAATAGGCCTACCCCCGATCCATGTGAAGTGAATGAACCATAAATGTATAGCTTTCAAGGATGCTCCTCAATGGGTGTATCAATAATGGTCATGATGGATTCATTAGGAAATTGAAACTTGAGTGGTTGTGTGTCTATGAGAGGTGCTTTAGCAAGTTGATCTGTAAGAACTTGTCCCTTGATTACTTTTTGATTGACATACTCTATGTCAAACTCACTAAGAAGCATGATCCATTTAGCCATTCTACCTTGCAAAGTTGTTTTAGATTGTAGATACTTGAGTGGATCTACCTTTGAAATGACCATGGTTTTATTATTAAACATGTAATCATGCAGTTTTTGAGCTATAAAAACTATGGCTAGACAAGCTTTTTCAATAGGCACATAGTTATGTTCATATGTAACCATGGTACGACTTAAGTAGTATACAACATGTTCCTTTCCATTGTCATCATGTTAAGCCAAGAGTGACCCCAGGACATGATCAGTAGCTGATAGGTATAATAAGAATGGCTTTCCTGACATACGAGGTAATAAAATAGGTGGATTGACAAGATAGTCTTTGAGCTATTAAAATTTTGTTTAGCAGTGATCATCCCAATGAAATGTAACTCTTTTCTTCAAAAGGTATGTAAATGCATGGCACTTATCTTCTAATTGAGAGATGAAGCGTCGGATTGACTAGACTTTACCCTACAAACTATAGAGTTGCTTTAAACTTGTTGGTGGTGGCATCTCGGTTATAGCATGGACTTTAACCGAATCAAATTCAATGCCTCTACGAGACATGATGAAGCCAAGTAATTTGCTTGAGGTTACACCAAACACACATTTCTTTGGATTTAGTCAAACTTTGTACTCTCGTAGTCTTTCAAATATCTTACACAACACTGCTGGATGGTTGGCCCTGGTTTTGGATTTTCCTAATATGTCATCGACATAGTCTTTAACAATATCATGCATCATTTCATGGAATATGACAGTCATGGCCCTTTGATATGTAGCTCTAGCATTCTTAAGGCCAAATGGCATCACCGGATAACAAAATGTTCCCCATGGAGTGGTGAACATGGTTTTATGTTGATCTTTTAGTGTTATTCTGATCTGATTGTATCCTGAAAAGCCATCCATAAGTGAAAGAATTTCATAACCGACCATAGAATTGATGATCATGTCAATATTAGGTAAGAGAAAATCATCTTTAGGATAAGCTTTGTTGATGTCTCAAAAATTAGTAGAAATTTTAATCCCTTTAGGCTTTTTACAAATAATTACAATATTAGAGATCCATTCAGAGTAGTCAATGGATCGGATACATCCTACTTCTAAGAGTTTTTTCAACTCTTTCTTCTTTATGTAGCTTTTGTTTTATCGGTTTGGCATCGAGATTAACTACAAGGTGGTGCAAAACTAAGGCAAGGTCTAAACTTGGCATGTCAAAGTACACCCATGAAAAGATATCTAAAAAACTCTCTCAACAAAGCTGTAAAGACATCACATTCCTCCTTCATGGGGGACACACCTAATTTTTTCCATTTTAGGTCTGATGGAGTCTCGATGTTTAACTCTATTGTATCTTTGACTAGAAGGGTCGAAGCATCTTTTAGGATAGTAGGCAATGACTTAAACTATTGGATTATGTCAGGGTCCTTTGTTAAGACTTACTCTTCAACTTCTCCTAGGCATGATGAATCTAAATCCCCTAATGGGAGATATGGCCATGTAATAAAAATAGTCAAAAATACTTGGAGAATTTGATCAAATACTTGTTGCTCAAAATTGAACTCAGATCCACAAGCAAGTTCATCATTAGTGGTCTCTTGGTCTAAATTCAAAGAAGAATGAACACCACCATCTAATGGCACCTGAGATAGGTTTTCACCACTAGACTGACATTCATCTTTACTTTTTCCCTGATCAGAAAGCACCTCAAAGAGGTTTTGACTTTGGGACCTCAATGTTTTATTTATTTGTTTTTGGCTAAGGGTGTTTACTCACTCTCCAAAATAGGTTGTAGGATCCAATGTGATTGAGAATCTTGATTTGTGATCTCCCAACAAAACATTGTCTTTAAGGCCTAAAAAGTCACAGAATGCCTCATCATTCTAGAACTCATCAATTGACAGACTGGATTCTTGTTGGTCCCAATCTATCAGTTGGAGATAATATAATGGCAATGGGTTACAATGAAAGGCATGGGCAAAGGTACAAATGGCATTGTTATCAAATAGGTTGGTTTTAGCTAGGTCATCAAAGGTGAGGCTATGATCAGATTCTGCTTCATTGTCAACATCATCATCACTAGTCGCTAGTGATGAAGTTTGAATAAGATATGTGGGGTCACCCCCAGTTAGTTTAAATCCAAGTCCATAAGGTCTTTCATACTTAGTCATGGAAATTGGCTCGATGGCTCCTTGTTGATTCGGTTTGAGGCCTCTTCCTTCATAATTATGATGCTCCATGATCCTATTAAGAATATGATACTTTGCATTTTTATAAAAATCAGCCTAGCTATTATTGTATAACCATGATTCATCTCCTTTAAGAGGGTCAGGTCCTAGGCCAAATGCTGGTATAAATGTGACAAGTCCCTTATCTTTGTTCTTTTATTGCCAATGCATATGTGGGATGACTTTAGGTCGCCTAAAGGTTTTCAGATTCTAAGGAAGATTGGTGATATGAAATTTATCATGGGTCACATATTCTCCTGGTCCATTATCTGAAATGGTGAAATGATTAGAAGTGTTAAGAGGTGGTATGTGGGAAAGAGAATCTAAGGTATTAGAATCTATGTAATTATTTGGTGAAGGATCAATAAATATAGAACTTCCTTTATCCTTATTGGAACTAGGATTCATATCCTACTGATAATTATAGCTTTAAAACTTAGCCTCAAGATTCTTGTAGTGTTCATATGGGTGTAAATATCTCATAATATTTACCTCCATCCCTAAGAGGGAAAACTTGATACATCGGTGTAGTGTTAATAGGACTGCATGAATCTCATGTAACTAAGGCCTACCTAGAAGTATGTTGTATGATAACTCAAGATCAAGCACATGGTAAAGTGTATCATGGGTCAAAGGCCCAATGGCAACTGGAAAACTGATGGTGCCTTGTGATTCTTTTTCCTGATTATCATAGGCTTTGATAGTTATTATTTTTGGCTGGAGATCTATCATTGTGCACCCAAGAAGCTTGATGAGCTTGAGGGACACTATGTTGAGGCCGGATCTATTGTCTATAAGGACATGTTTCACTTTATGTCATCTTATATAAACTTCTATGTATAATGGATTGTTATGGAGCGGACCAAGGGAAGACATATCGCTCTAGTTGAATGTGACTTGTTGGGTTGGAGCTAGGTGTCCAACCAAAGCTCAAAATTTATCAGGGGATATGTCATTAGCAAAAGTGGATTGGGTCAAGAAATCATTCAAGATGTTCTTGTGGATTATTGACATTCACAATAAATCTAAGATAGAGATTTGTGATGGTGTCTTCTGTAATTATTCCATAATATCAAACTTCTTATCTTGGTCAGTAGTGAATGGTTTATTGAGGCTAAATGATTGGTTGGATGACAGGCAGAGTAGCAGATGGTTATGGGCCTGGGATAGTAATCTTTGACCTCTGAGTTATGATTGCATAATCAGGATTAAATAATGAACTATTATTGCTAATTGCTATCAGAAATGGTGTGGGATGAGACAACACAAGTCTTGGTTGTTGGTGCACTTGTATGTGGTCATTTGGCAAGAATGAGTTATCACTATAAGATCCAAAAGAGGAAGTCCTAGTTTGCTGCTTTGCTTGTATGTACTCCTAAGCCAAAGAAGGATTACCTATGTAATTTGGCTGGATAGTAGTGTTTAGTAATGGTATAGGCTTATTAGTACTTGGTCTAGGATTAATGGAGATGGTATTAACTCTACCCCGTGCAATATGACCTACAACCCTATTGTAATCATGTGAAACTGCATGGTAGGTTTGTTGGTTGTTACCATTCTGACCTTGGTTTTATCTATTATTCTATCATTGTGGGTTCTGCTACTGATTTTATTAGTTTTGCTAGTTTGGCCTTTGATTTTGATATGATTGATTTTGCTGTTGCACTGGTTGTTGGTATTGTTAATGATTATTCTACTATTATTGATTGTTATGTCAAGGAAAGGGGTTTTGATAGATCCCAAGAGTTTGATTGGAAGTAGAAGCACCATTATCTAGTTTTATCTCCCCATTCTCCAACATATTCTTAATTAAATGCTTGACTTGGACACATCTTCATAGATTATGCCCATTAACCCAATGATAGTCATAGAATTCATTTGCATGATACTAATCAGGATAATGAATGCCTTGCAGATAATGCTTTAATATGGGCTAACTAATCAGATTAGTGGTAGTAAACTTGTGAAATACAGATTCAATAGGTTCTCCTAGGTCACTAAAGATACGACGTGTAGACACGGTTCTTTTAGGAGGGGTTTGTAATGATAATGACTGTTGTATTTATTGTGCATGTTTTATTTGTTGTGCCAATAGCATTGGTTGGAGAGGTTGTTGGGTAAGAATAAGCTAAAAAGGTGGTGCAAATGATGTTTGCACAGTTTCGACATGATGAGATTCAGTTACTCCATTTCCCACAACATTCCTATTGAAGTTGAATTGCTTCGATCTTTCGTGATTATTGGTTTGTGCCGGTTGTGATGCTTACATTTAATTGAGGTGTTGGTCATTTATCTGATTAGTACATTTATTTTGATTAGTTGAATTGAGATTGATTACTCGCTTATTGATGAGAACCCTCTCGATCAACAAAACTTTATCAATGGCCTCTTTGAACGTATGCACACATTGAAATTCCAGATGATAGGCTATCTCACTATGCAAATTTTTAGTAAACATAGAGGCTAATTGTTTATCTAGTAAACTGTGGGTAAAATGGCTTGTAAGGGCTCTCCATCACTATAAATAACTTGTAAAACTCTCCCTAGCTATTTTCTTTGCTTATGTCAAGTCTACTAATGAAATCTCATGCTCGAGATTATAGAAAAAGTGTTGCACAAATTTATCAAAAAGATCATCAAAGTCTGTTACTAAATTCGATCAAATGAGCCTTATGATCACCTTTCCCTTTGTATTTATTGAATTTCAGTGGTTCATATCTTAGAATAAATGGTATCTGCAAATACTCCATATTGAATGGATAGGAACATATGTCATCTAATTTGAACTTTTTAGTTTGCTTCCCCCCTAAATAGCAGCAATTGCATCCTTCATTTATTACAATTCTTGGGAGAGGAAACTGTAAGGGAATTGGTTTGAGGGAGAATGTTGGTTTGGATAAATGGCTAAGAGGTCACAAGTAAGACACTTTGACTAGGGTATGATGGAGACACATGTTGAGGTATATTGGCTTAGTTGGGGAATGGACCAGGAATACGCATATGTGGATTAGGATGTACTGGAAATTGAACATTTGGTTGCATAATATTCTGGTTTGGTTTGGCAATAAAGGATTGATTTGGAGGATTTTTTGGTTGGGATGGGGAGATATAACTATATTGTGCCTACTATGGTTGAAAAGGGGCATGCTTCCAACTAATCAAACCTTGATGTTGAGTGGGAACTTGTGGACCAAGATCCTATCTCTGGATTTGTGGCACATTTTGAACCAATGGTTGTCTGGTAGGTACCTGAGAAACATGGGGACCTCCTTGTTACATGAATCCTTGTGAGGAAGTGAAAGTAGGTTGTAAATTCATCATCTGTGGTTGACTAGTATTTACACACTGTTGACTAGTCATTTCTTGGTTTTGAATTGGCATATTAGTCTGCGACTAAAGAGGTATGTTTATTGTTACCTAGCGAGGTGAAATATTAGTTGCCCCTAATTGAGGTGGTAATGTATTTGTCCTCTGTTGCATTGATATACTAGGTTGTGTCTATTGTTGTGGAATATTACTCGTTAATTATTGAGGAGAAGTAGGATTCATCACATTCTATCATTGAGGCATGACATTGGTCGTTGTTTGATTACCTAATCCTGAAAGGTTGTATACATGAGGAAGTAGCTAGTTGAGGTTGGGGTGTAGAAACTCCTATTCCTTGGTATAATGATCTACTCATGGGATTAACTATAGGCACATGTTATTGGCTAGTTGTTTGCACATTAGTACCACTTTGGTCAAGACTAGACATTGTTTGCACATTATCTACTATGTTTGGCTTACTATTTCGCATAGAGGCTGAAGACACTTCTTCAATAATGGGCATATGCATCAAGTTATCTATTGAAATGGTTTGCACGAATGGGTTGAAACTCAGATTTTCTTGTCCAGTTAATTCTATCAACACTCCTGTTGAAGGAATTAGGTCAATGAGAGGTTTGCTTACCATGTTCATTTGATTGAAATCACATGCTAGATTCAGGTATGTTTGGTATGTTGTTTGCATTTAGTTAAAGTGATCTTCCATGATGGTTTTGCCTCAAACAAATATATTAGGATCTTGGTACGTTGTTTGGACTACAGCCATAAGATTAGTAAAAGAAGTCTATTGATCATAAATGATATTGTGGGGCACTCTTACTAGACATGGTAAATTTTCATGGAGGAAATCTATTAGAAACTTGGACCCTACCTGGATGGCTCTAACTAAAATTTCATCCTTGTTTCTTAACAAATGTCACTCAAACAAAAATGGATCATACGTGGAAGACGTATTAGTAGAATATGACTATTGAAGAATTGGCTCATCCACTACAGGTATTATAGCTAGGCATTACATAGTTTATTCTTGGTCCTATTCTATGTAAGGTGGTGTGTTAACTAGATAATTAGCCAATGGATCTTGGCTTTGTGGCCCTGATTGAGTATTATAAGAGGGATAAGAATCCATCTCATAAGCAATGTTATTTGCATAGGGGTCTTGCACCATTTCTTCCTATGCAACTACATTACTAATCCCTAGATTGTACATAAGGCCACTACGAGTGTAGGAATACATGTTGGGATCCATAGTCAATGATTTGCGATAAAAAGTCAAAGAGTTCTAAAAACTTTTAAAAGGATAGAATCTAAAACAAATGATGCCTTCAACTTGGTCTAAATTTGTCAAAAGGATCAAAAGGTTTATGCAAATATTTGTGAGGAACAAGCTAGCATAAAATATCTAACATTTCACTACTCACATAAAGATAAGCAAGTAAATGGACCAAAAAATTGAAATGCCAAACTCTAAGGTCAAAGTGTTTCAAATCAATCTAATCTAGAAATTTAAAAGTTGCTAGGTCTTTTGGCCAAACACGGTGTCAAAAGCTAGGCTCAAACAAGGCATGTGCTAGGACTCTTGGCCAAACAACATCAAAATCTAGACTTTGAAAAATAGACGAGAGTTCTAATCTAATGGATTTGAAACACTTCTAACAAACTCTAGGCATTTGATTCTTAGACATGAACTTGGTCAACGAGGTATAAGGTATGAAACAAAATACACTTTAGTAGTAATTTATTTTCTCATAAATAATGGTATAAAACTGGGTTCTTTTGGACAAAAAAGCTAAACAAAAGCTAACAGTATAACCATTTAGATAAAAGATCACAAAAGTAAACTCAAATTGGTCTGATTTTGTAGGAAAAAATTTGGAACTCTATGTAAGAGGATCTATGAAATAATATTCAAAATGATTTGGGTGGCGTAATAATGCTACACTACCCAAAAGGTGAGACAAAAAGTTATTTCAAAAACTCTCTAAGGTAAAGACATTTTTCATAATTCTGACAGCATAACACTACTTTTCTTAACTCAAAATGCGATGGTGTATAGACTTAAAGTGCAAGTGTTTAGCACAAAATAGCTTAAGTCTATCAAGTGATGATAATGATTATGAGTGTTAAATGACCTTCAACCTAAATTGGAAATTAAACCTAAGTTCCCTCAAGTTTAGTGTGAATGGCGAACCCACTTAAGACATCAACCTTATAAACTTGTAAAGGTGTAATTCCAAGTTTAGATTATAAGTGAATGACTTGAACAATGTTGGTAAATGTCTAGACTCAATTGGGAAACATAACTGTGCCAAAGTGGATGATATGACTCTCAAGCTTTTGATGAAATTTTGAACAAGGTAAATGGATGATCTCACGCAGGCAGCATAACGCCTCTTTGTTCAAAGGAAAATTTGGACTATGTGTTTGGCTTTGGATTTATTTGTTTACACCAAGTTTTGACACCAAACATGACCTTAATCTAGGACAAGACCAAATAATTAACCTTTCTTAGATCCTAAACTGACAAGGTTGCTTGGTATTGTTGGAATCTATCAATATATGTCATTTGAGAGGATTTTAAGTATTCATCCAAAAGTAAATGCACATTATATAGTAGGGTTTTTACACCCCCCTTCTCTCAAATGATAGTAATACTACATGGACCTTGAGGTGCACCTTGCACCAACAATACTTATATGAAAAGTGGGGATTTATCTAAGATCTAACAAGTTTCTGAATGATATAGGGGAATCAATTGCACAATGACTTTCACACTAAACAATGTAAAAGAAAAGCATGGATTTTGGGTCTATATCACTTGACTTGTTGCAAAGAGGTCTAGTCCTTTTTGCAACCACTACATCTTGTTGTTTGCTTAGTGTAGTGCGATGTCCAAAGTGCCACTACACCCCGTCTGTAACTTCAAAAGATCCAAATGAAGTCCATGTCGCGAGATGAAACCTTAGGTCAAAACATCCCTAAAGAACTTGTGGGAGGTGATGAAGTCCCCCTCGCAAGCCAAGATGCATAAATAAATAAAGCATGAAAGTAGAAAGACTTTAGGGTCATTTTCAAGATCACCCAAACCTGGATGAGTTTTTGGGGAGTGTTTTAGATGAGTTTCTTTCTAAGCCTTAGACTAGGCTATTTGCAATAATAATGGCATTTTTGATTCCAAGGGTTCCCTATAGGGGATAAATGGAAGAGAATACACACAACATTCCTCTTTTTTCCAAACAATATTTGATTCAAGAACTATTGCAAACAAGAATTGACAAGTGTGTTCAATTTTAAGCTCAAAATGAAATATTTGGTGGTTTTCATTTGACCCCTTGATCTTAGTTGTAAACTTTGAAAAACATTCACCAAAAACACCTAAATTCTTTGTTAAACACCAAAACAAAGTTCTTAATCAAATTTTAAGCATGCAAAGGTGATTTAAACATGTTTTGAACAAATTTTAAACTTGGTCCTGCAGCAAAATTGTTAGCATGTCCTTTAGCTTTGAAGCTCTTTTGAGTTCAAAACAACAAACTTTGAAAAAGTAAGTCTTAGGTCTGTGTTTTTGGAAAGACATAGTGACAGACATCAATTATTACCACTGACATCAATTACGTCCAACCGAGATCTAACCAATGTCAGTTCTGTTGACTGACGTCGGTTAAGCCAGGTAATCAATGTCGGTATTTCTATCGACATCAGTTATTGTGTAAAAATTGTGGCAACTAAAAATTGTAAAATAAAGTTAGAAAATCAATTTGAAAGAGTTTTAAGAGCTCAAGTAAATATTTTAAAGTTACAAAAGGATCTCCTTCATGTGTAGGATGCGTCTTGTCCCACCAAGTGTGCCATTATATGGTCTAGGAATTTGACTCAAGAGAGGATGGCTAGTATGGTGTTAGTTCCAAAATGAAAACAAAGTGAAATAAACACACTAATAGCATAACTTCTCTAGGCTTAGACACTAGGGAGAGCTTAGTTAACAAAAACAAATGATAAACACAACTAAAAAGCAAGGAATGAAAACACAATAATTCCTTCACCTTCCTTGGATGCTCCAAATGCCTTTGTAGTAGTGGCTTGCTTAGCTTGTGCTCATAAAGTCCTTGGTAATGGAAGCTTGGCTACCTTTATCTCTCCTTATCACCTTTGGCTTTGGCTTGGCTTGGCTTGGAATCAATTTGGCATGGTGACACTATTTTTTTGAAGCTTTTGGAACCAATTTGGCATTATAACTTTGCATCAAGAAAGCTTGGAAATGATGTTGTGAGGCCTCCTATTTATAGATTTTTGGATTTGATCAAAATCAACCTCAACTGTCCATCTCAAGATTGAGATGTGTGGTTGAGGATTAATTTAATTTTTAGAATTAAGTTTGTAATTATCCTCATCATGACATTAGAAAAATAGGCAATTAAGAGGCATGGAGGGCATCATGGAAGGCATTGATGAGGCATGGGAGGCCTGAATCCTGATATTTATGGCATTTATGGCATAAGAATGTCTTTCCAAGAAATGAGGTCTCTTGATGATACAGATATTCAACATTCATTTATAGAAATAAGTATTCAACAAGTTTCCATGGAATTTTTTATTATGCCTTGATTTGGGTTAGTTAGCTCTTAAGCATGATTAAGAACTTTGTGCACAAATTACTCAGATTGATCAAAATGCCCTGTTATTGGTCCAAAATTTGACTGGATTGAAATTGGAAGGCGATGTCAGATGTGTTGGAATCGTATTCCCATTTAGGATGTTACCAACAACAAATAACAAAGACATATGTCTTGTGAAAAATATTTGATAGGAAAGAGCAATCCAAAGCACCCAAGTGCAAATTTGACATTTTGACTTGAAATGAATTGATCAAAGTTAGTTGGCCCATAAATTGCATTGCCCCATTTAGGGATACCCTGGCCAAAATTGGCAGTTGAATATGTCAGTTTCGCATCATTTAGCATGTTTTAGTGTTTTTAAGCCAAATTATGCATTTTAGGTGGAAATTGGCCAAAATCCTGATTAGAGGTTATTGATGGCCGGTTTTAGGTGTTTACAACTATCACATAGAACCCTAAGACTACCTAAGCCACTAAGAGTAGGAAGGAACCCTAAGACTACCTAAGCCACTATATCTCTACATTTTCTTTTTATTTTATCCTTGTAATGCATGGTAATTAACCAAAAACACTGTTTAAACTTGATCGAAATGTGTGTGCGTGTTTGGGTATGGGCTTGAGAGGTATGGGTAGAGCATTATTAATATACATCTACTATTTAGTTGGGGAAGAAAGTGATAATTGTTGTTTCTTTTATTCCTTTAGTATATAAAAGTAGACTCTACATGCAGATATGATTTTAATAATGAAACATTATTTTAATTGCCATATAAGACATCAGTCAGTTTTTATCTTTTGGTGGGATTCCCACGTGTCATCAATTGGAAAACATATTCACCATAGTTTATAATAATCTTCATATGGCTGGTTTGACTAAATGTTTCTCTTTCTAAACTGTTGGAAAAGAACACCACTTACATTGTTTAACTAAATACAACCTATTACACATTAAGATCTGAACTGATGTAAACTATCTATTGTGCTTTATGATTTGTACTACTTGTTCAATATAGCCTATTCACACTTATTCAACTCTAATAGAACTATTCAATTTTAACCACAAAGACTTTTTCTCTTTCATGTAATTGATGAACAATATAAAAAAAATTAAGTAATTATTTAAATACCAAACAGTGCATGACATAAGTCCTCAAATTATAATTAATATATACTTAATTTAGGTCAAGGCATATTAGTAAGTTTTAATTATACTAGAATTATGGGTATGAAATGTAAAATATATGTAGAAAATTATAACCATGAGAGAGAAGATGCCTAGTCATAAGATGAAAATTATGTATAAAATTAGAAAATTAGAACTATAAGGGAAAAAGATGTGCATGAACACTAAGTCACACATAATAGCTCTTCCATCTAAAATAAATAGTTAATACATCATGTTGTCTTAGAGAAATCCAGAATTTGTAACAAAAAGAGTTGTGAACACAAATATTTTCCCATAAAAGTATCTATTGGTCTTAACATTTTTTTTGTCGAACTAAAGAGAAATGAACATAGAGAGTTAAATTTTATGAAATAAGATAAAGAAGAAAGTGTTCTTGATTGTAGTGTTGCAGTCGTCGTTTGTTGAAAAAAAAAAAGAAGATTCTCGATAAAATAGAGAACAACATTTCCAAAAATCAAAATCTATGTAGAAACCATCCAAAGCCTTCAAGTGTAGTTGATCGAGTTGCATCCTGTTCAGTTACCATTAGCTATTCAAGGAGAAAGCTATGATAACATGGTAATTATGTTAGATTACACATATGTAAATGTGGATGTGATAGTGGATAAACTCTACACATATGTATCTGAATAGACATACAGCCATATTATAATCATGAGATGTATTGGATATAGCCAATACAAATTTGAGCCTTGCCCATTGAAAATTTAAAAGAATAGAATTGCTATGTGTGATAAAATCAGTAGCTTCTTAGGGATATCATTCTTCACAAAATAGATTAGTATATTAAATACAGAGCACAAAACCTTTAATTATATTGATATATTTATGCAAAATGTATGCTATAGATTATGAATTTTGTAGCATAACTGAGTGCAAAATACATAATTATAGATAATGGATATAATACTAAGCAAATGCACAACAATAAATGCCACACTATTTCTAAATTTTAGTGACTGATGTTGGTTTGGAACATTAAGTTTTTTTGTTTTGAATAGTCCAAAAAAAAAGTTTTTTTTTCACATTCAAAAACATATTTATTATGTGCAAAAAAATCCTTTTGCAAAAAAAATGAGTTTTATGAAGTGAGCATTTTGGAATTTTGTGCACATGTAGATTTTTTTCATCTTTTACCTACATAAAATTGCAAGAAGCAAAGGTTAGTGGAATTAAGAAAGATTTAAAACATGTATTAATATATTCTTATGATGCTTGTTTTGTTTCTTTTGGAAAAAAGGTAGCGGCGATGGCTATTTTTTAGAAGCACTTACTATTTAGAAATGGATGTGATGATGTTGTTCATGGCAAGTGTAAAAGTGCCATGTAGTTGGAAATGATGTAGCAAAAATATCATAGCTAAGATGTCTTGTTTATAATCATTGAATGAGATTTTAGTTTGTGTTGTCAAATTCTCCTCAAGGAGTATGTGGTTCAAAGTGTAGTCAATATGTCCATTTTCTATATGTATGATGCATTGTAGTGAATGCTAGTATGAGTACATTTTAGTTTATTGATAGTTTGTACAATGTACCAAAACATTTTTTGAAGGAGCATTTGTCAAGACTGGATGCTTACAATCATTACAAAATGGCTGGAAAGGTGATGTGTGAACATTTTTTGGTTTCAACAGACCCTTGACTTGCAAACCAAAACAATGGTTAGTCATGTTATGAGATAATTGAAATGTTAAAAATTACGTAAAGTCATATTTTTGTATTTGAGAGTGATGAGTGTGAAATAAATGCTTACCTCAATGTTTGCTTTTGCCAAACTATGTAGATGGGCTTTTGTATATTAGTCATTCAATACATCTAGAAAAGTGGACTGGCTTGCATGGAGCAAAGGGGTGCCTCTACTTCCATTTCGGCTGATGTTTTTCAAAAGCATTGTTGGTGTCTTTGTTGATGATAGTGATTGGTGTAAGCTAGGATATAGATGTTTGTAGGTTTCATTGATTAGAAGCTGGGAAATAATTGTTAAAATGTTAGTTTTTTAAAAACCAATGTACATGTGAATGTTTTGATATAAAATTAAAAAAACATTGAAAATGATCAAGAAATAGAAATAAGATATCTGGGTGAGAGTCATTTTTTAGATTTACCTTCTTTGAGACAAAGCTCATGTTGATTGTATTGTTTTTGGTGTTCAATTACAATGGCACCAAATGAACCCACTACATATAGGTTGTTTGAGTCAACAAGGTCTTGTATGGTAGTGCCAGGGGTAAGTCTGTGCTCTTTGCAAATAGTTGTGATGTTTTCCACAGTCCTATCATACTAGCTTCTATTTTTTATTTTGAAATATGTGATTCAAACAATTTTTCCAAGAGAGAAATATTGTAAAAATTTATCAATCAACTTGTTGTCGAAGTTGATTGTTATTATCATCTGACCAATTCCATCAACAAGATCAATGTGTACTATTTTTGTATTTGTTGGAGAGTTTGGATTTTTTATGAAACCAAGTCCATAAACAACCAACACATTGCCTTCAGAAACATTGCCACATCTTTTTATGGAGAGGTCGATGATCAAAATTGGCATATATTGTCATGTATTTAAGCTGCAATCATTATTTACAAATTCAAATTTTGAATATAAATATTATATAATAGAATACAATGTAGATCATTTTGAGATGAAAAAGTTAAATAAAATTGTTAGTTTCATTTTATTTTTTTCTGAAGTGATATTTTTCGTATATTGCTATTGCTCAAAACAAGTCGGGGAATAGAACATTACTGCTCTCCTGTTTATTGTGTTAGAATTCATCAAGATCTCTGTCAAATTCCTGTAGAGACAGAATGAGAGCTCCAAAAACAAGAAAATTCCATAAAGGAAATGTTTTCATTAACTAACTTAGAAGAAGAATAAAGTACATGTAGGGTGTAATTATGTCACCAAAAAGGTAAAAACCCTAATTCACAATTACAACCCACTTAAAGGTAAATGACACATAATGAGTTAATTAACTAAACTAAGTAAGCTAAAAAGATGTGTAGGTAAAACCACTAGGTGGGAAAATGCCTATAGTAACACCCCCTAAAGTGTAGCTTAGGTGGGTAGAAGAATTGGGTCCCGATAATGAGGCCTGATGAGGTACCCAAACACAATACAACTTCCATAAAATAGGGTAAAGGATAAAACTCGTAGGAACAAAACTCCTCCCCAAAAGAGAGCAAAGAAGAGAAGAGAGTTAAAAATCTCCATTAAGATCTAAAATTGATCGTAGCCACCCGATGTCCTCCAGAGGAATGCTCGAAAGTGACTATGAATCAGAAGTAGATGCAATTAAGAGTGGTTCACCCTAAAACAGTGAGTTTGTTTGCCAAGTACCTGATGGATCTTCAACCAAGGTATAATTCCTATGAAAGGAATGATTCTCATACTGCATGGTAGGTGGGCCAACTACTCTATGCCAAGATGGTGCACTAGAAGTAGAGGCAAAGAAGGTCTGCAAAATTCTATGTAACTATGGAATATACTACCTAATGTCTGATATATCATGGATCAGTAGACCGTTTCCTTATAATTTTGAAAGTAGACTTAAGGTAGGTGGATCAGGAACAAACTCTTGAATATCTGGAAGGTGACAAGGAGATGGTGGAGTTGTGTCTAGTTCACTATTGTAGTCATTTGTAAAAGAAGAGTTATCAATATCAAAAAAAATCTTAGGCTCAAAAGTGTCAATAGGTACATGTGAATATAAAGAGGAATCTAAAGAACCTAAAGGAGAATCAGGAGCAAAGTGTGAGAAGCTATATAGCCAAGTTTGATGATCAACCATTTCCACAACCAAAATAGTATCATTGTTTAACTCCCTAATGTACACTGAATTTGGAGTGAATTCAACTCACATGCTCAGACCAAAGTGAATGATCTGGTAGACTGATAGGAGATTAGTTGTGAGTGAGGGCACACTTCGAAAATTATTTAAGGTTCCACCACTCACTTCAACATACCCTCTCCCGTGAACCTTTTTAGAAGTGTTATCACCTAGTTGTATAGAGGACATGTCACATGGTTCCAAGGAATTGAACTCAATCTGTGAAGAGGCCATGTGATGTAAAGTACTAGAGTCAACGACCCATGTAAGAGGAGTTAGAGGCACAACTGCAACTAAGGCTTTAATTTTTTATTTCCCTTTGTTAATCTCTTTTGTCTTTTCTTTTCCAAAGTCATTTGCCTTAGTGGATTCATAGGTTGATGAAGATAGTTTGACAGAATCTGAAACACCTATGTTGTTTTGAATAAGAAGGCTAGCAAGGTGGTCAATTTATTTCTTCAAACATTTAATCTCATCATGCTTACCAGAGCAATGCCCACATTTGATCCAATCTTTCTTAGGCTTATGATTGGAAGAATAGGTCACATTATTTAATTTGGAGGTGGAAAGATTTTCACCCTTCTCAACATTTTTCTTACTCTGTTATTAGAAGCCTTATCTTTCTTAGTAAGCAGTGCATGAGATTTAGATGACTTCATTGTGTCCATCTGTACCAACTTATCTTGCTCCCAAATCAAGTTGGAAACAAAGGTATCTAAAAAAGGCATCATCCATGTGGTGTCAAGATCACTCTTAGTGGCATGGAAAGTAGACACAAATACAAAATATTCAAGACCTAGTTTAGAGAGTATTGATAAAACAAGTTATTCATCTTTCTTATCAATTCCACATGCTTTCAATTGCAATCTCAAAAGTTTGAACTTGGTGAAAATGTCCTAAAGAATGTCAAAGTCATTTGGGATCAATCTAATGAGCGCATTTTCTAGCGCATGTCCTCTCATCACATCCTGCACCCCAAAGAGCTTGGTGAGTTGGGCCCATACTTCAGTAAGTGTTTTGGCAGATTTGATGTGAAAGAGTAGATATAGGGAGATGGAAAGACACAGTAGTCCATGGACTCTGTCACAATAGTTAAACCATTTGATTTTTGCTCTAGCATCAGTAGGTTTAGTCTTAATGCCCATTATAATTTGATGGTAACCCTTAGATTGCAAGATGATTTTCATTCTAGGTTTCCATTCATGATAATTAAATGGTGTAAGCATACTAATAGAGAGTGAATCTATAGTGTAAAAGTAAAGATTGTTACAGTAAGTAAAAAAGAATGTAGAAAAAGAAAGAATGCACAACACAACATAATACCCCCTTAGAACTATCAACATTAACCTCCCCTGAATGTTTCAAATACAAGCATGCTCATACAGACGTCAGATTCAAGCAAAAATGTGTCTTGTGCAATAAGTGCATAAGTATAAGGAACTAGAGGAACATCAGATTCAACTGATAATACATCTGAGAGAGTTTTTAATAAGAATAAAGTGAAATTTAAGTCATTATACCATGAAAAAATGGATGTTATAAAAAATTAAAAAAATACCACCAATGCGTAGAGCTTAAAAAACTATACACTTTCGAAAAAATAGCACCGAAAATGAAGCTATAGATTGAAAGTTATGGTATTTACAAGTTCTTATTCCCACATATTCCTAGACCCTTTCCAAAAATGGAAATCTTTTTTTCAAACTCGTGTTTTTTTCCATCCAAAAATGACAAAAAACTTTAATATATTTCTTCATTACCTTTCCCTCCTGAATATCACATAGGTTTCTTGAGCTTACTTGGTTTTTTCACATTGCTTTACTTGATTAGGGTTCTGAAGTTACATTACTTTATTGGGGTTGTAAAGGAGCTTTACTTGCCTGGGGTTTCGAATATGCTTTATTTACTTGGGCTTTTGAGCAACTTCAACTTGGGTTTTCGAACAACTTCTACTTCAAGGTTTTGAACAACTACAACTCAGGTTTTCTAATAGCTACTACTTCGAGCTTTCTATTAACTTCTACTTTGGGGTTTCGAACAACTACAACTCAGGTTTTCCAATAGCTACTACTTCAAGCTTTTAGATAATTGTAACCAATTTACATACAAATAGTTAGGGGTTAAAAGTTTGATTACTTCTCCAAGCAAGTTGTCAGATTTTAAAAGTTCGATTACTTCTTCAAGCAAGTTGTTAGGGTTGTGAAGTTTGATTACTTCTAAGTTGTCGAGGTTGTGAAGTTTGATTACTTAGGTCATCAGATTTTTGGATTTTGCAAGCTCTTCTACTCGTCTATATCGATATCTAACCAACAAGAAGAAAACTTGATTTCTAAAAAAATCTATGAACTTTCAAAAAACTAAGAGAAACCTATTTTAGATCTCAAAAAATCCACAAAAAATATGTAGGCAAATTTTTTATCAATAGCCTTTTGACATGAGTTTTGAGGTAGAGAAGAATCACACCTATAGGGTCAAAAAAACAACCATAAATCCGTAAACTTTCTCAAAAATCAGAGAGAGACCCATTTGAGATCTCAAAAAAATCATAAGGAATATGCAACTAGATTTTTGATTTGAAGTTGTTTGACATAAGTTCTAAGGTAGAGCAGAATCATGCCTCCAAGGTCAAAACATGGCCGTATAAAAGAAAAATTAGCAATGGCAAATGCAGGGGGATCGTGCCAAATGAGACAAATGCATGAGGCTATCAAGAAAGCTCTGGTACCATGTTAGAGTTCACCTAAATCTCTAAATAATGAGCATGTAGTAATGTTGAACTCCTGTAGAGACATAATGAGAGCTTCAAAAATAAGAAAATTCTATAAAGAAAATGTTTGCATTAACCAACTTAGAAAAAGAAGAAAGTACATATAGGGTGAAATTAGGTCACCAAAAAGGTAAAACCCTAATTTACAATTAGAACCCACCTAAAGGTAACTGACCCCTAATGACTTAATTAACTAACCTAAGTAAGCTGAAAAGACATGTAGGTAAAACCACTAGGCGGGAAAATGCCTACACTAATATTTTGTTGTTATGTTTCTGTATTCTAATTATTGTGTTTATCTAGCTCTATGTTTAGCTTCCTATTTTCATTGTGAAATTGCATAAACATCTTTTTTATTTGGAAAATTTAAGGTATCAAGAGTAGAAAAAGATAGTGAGTTTAAAATAACAATAATAATAATAATAATAACTTGTGTATTGTGTTTCTTCTTATTATTTAAAGCAACAAAAAAAATAAAACATCACCGTTTTTGTGGCTTTTATTATTCTGGTATTGTTGCTTGGATAGTTTGTTTATGTGGCTCCATATTTTTCTTTTTGTAGGGGTTACGATAAAGCCATGGATCATTTCAAGAAATAATAAATTAGATGTAGGTTTATGTCAATGATGAGCAAGATTTATTTCTAGACACCAAAATGTTTACAAGCATATAAAGCTATATTTAATTGACATGACAAATAAAACATATTTCTTTTTGAGAGTTTTAGTATGAAAATCAAAGTAATACTAGTTCCATTTCAATATCCATGTAGAAATTATAACAAATAGCAAAACAAATCTTGGTTGGTTCTTTGCTTACGGCACTGAATGATGACACTAAGTTTCTGTCATTGTAATTGCTAATAATCAGATCAAAATGGCCATGCAGATCAGTAGTTGTTTGAGTATATGTTTCCTACGTCAAAACATGGCAATAGCCCTATTTTTTTTTTAGTTATAGCATAGCTCTGAGTTTGAATTTATTGTTTGTATAATAAAGATTCAGTGACTAGGATATAGAATTTTATGTCAATTTTTTTTTGTTATCATTCCTAACTGTTATAAACATTAATTTATGCATACTACAATATTGATAAACACACAAAGCAATATTGTACTAAAAAATCATAACATCATTGATTTTATTAGAGTAGTTAAAACATGAATAATAGAAACCAAGTCTGGAACTTACCTATGTCCAAACTCTAGATAAGTTGTAGGCTTAATTATCTTGTCAAGATGTTTGTCTGTTTTTATGAAGCCAACATTTAGGTTAGACAGGTTCAAAATCCTTTCATTCAAATTAAGTACTTAGTGGTCATGATATAAAATTCTATTTTAGAATTTACTATTTTTGTTGTTTTCAATTATTACAAACATTCATTTCTCCAATTATGTAACAACAACTAATATGTGAGTAATATAAACTAGGCCTATAACTTACCTATGTTCAAACCCATGATGTGGTGTACAATAAATGAGATTTTGAAGATGTTTCTCTGTATTTTATGAAGGTAGCACATGGCTTGGACAAATCATGAATGCTTTATTTATAAATTAGCACTTATGCAATAATTGCAACAGGTTATTACTTTTTTTTCTTCCATATTTGACGTACTCTTGCATGTACATCTTACTGGTGTTATTGCATATTATGCAAATCATAAATACATAAAATAACCTGAATAAATAAGAGTTTAAGGAAGGATCTTAGCTCATTATTGAGTTGAATAGTGTTGTTTTTTATGTCTAAAAGAAGGAATGAGGTTGTTATTCTAGTCATAGAATTGCACCTCTATTTTGTACTAGTGTGCAAGTGGTATCATTCATGACCAGGCAAATAGCATTGTGATAAATTCAATAAGTATTTATTGCTAGAATCTGGTTATGTTCTTTTACAATATTTGACCATACATGGTTTATGATAAAATTTGCATATTATTTATGTTTGCTAGGTAAGAAATGCATGTTACAAGCTAACATGTGTTTCTAAAGAAGCATTGATAACTTTTTGGAGGTGAAAATATCAATATTAAAGCCTCCCAATATATAATTTTGTTTTGATGGGGTTGCATTTGATAGTGTTTGTTCCACAACATTTATGACATCTAAAATAGAAACAGATGGAGATGCATAGATGTTTACAATTGTAAATACATGTTGGCATATTTCAATTTCTATTGACAATATTTCTATTTCATTTGAAGTGTATTCCATTGGATTTTAAGTAACAACATTTGTTTTCACACATATCACAATACCATGAACAATTTGTATTGAATTACAAGTTTTGAAATTTGGAAAGTGGTTAAAAGTGATAGCACTTGACATGTGTGTTTTTTGTAAACATAATATGTCACACTTCATCAAATCATGGTTGTTGACAATGTCTTCTAAATGTGATCGGAGGCTATGAGTATTCAATGAACATACTACTATAGATAAGTCAATAACACGTGATCGTAAACTATTTTGTAATACCCATCTTGACTGCTATTTCAATCTTGACATCTCATCATATTTTTTTTTTGAGATTGAAGTTTTTGTTTATAAGTGAGCTCAGCAAATATAATGATTCCATAGCCTTTACACGAGAAAGTTTTATATATGTCAATCCATACCTATGTACACCTAGTGGCTTGAATGCAACACCTTCCATGGTTAGACCTTAGGATCTATGTATTGTACGTACACAAGATAGTTATATTGGTAATTGGCTTTGTATTATTAATATTTTTTGGTGAGTAGGTTTTGGAGCAGGCTTTGAAATACAGAAGATCAGAGTCCAAGTTAATTCAATATGGCTTTTATACAAATGAATATGTTTTACTCTCTGGGAATGCCCAACATGACTTTCATTGAATTTCACCTAGATAATGTCATTATTATCTTCTTTGGTGTATGTTTTAAATATACCATCAAAGCCATTGACAAGGCCATCTTGCATATCATAATTTCCAGTAAAAATTTCAACTAGCATGTCGGATTTCAAAATAATTTTTTTAGGTAGGCATACAATATTAGCATATCCTTGACCCTCATTATATGTGTCATCTTTCTTATATATTGCATCAATAACAATTTCTTTATGCATAACTAGTGCCAACATTTTGGCATTGTGCGCATCCACATCATTGTTCAAGTAAAAAAGATAAGGGAACAAAGGGTTATTTGGTGTTGGACGTAGACAATTACGATTAAGATATGTTATGCCATCTTCTATATGTGAGCATGTACATATTTTATTTATAACATCAACAAAATTTTAATCCTTTTGTCGCATAGTTCGATGTTACTGGTAACATTTCACATTTTCTTGCTAAAAAACATATGGTGTTATTTCTTTATTCATTTCTAGGTGTTTGAATATAAGGCAATCATTTATAGGTTCATCTTGGTAGAAGTCTCCATAGAAGATCATGTCAATGTTGCTAAAATACATGGTTGGTAATTTCTTTATGTCACGCAAATGCCTATCAATATGGTATAACATTCTTGCTCCTACAAGTGAGATTTCATCAATTAACACTGTATGTAGTTGATTATAATGTTTGGATAATGTATCAAGTCATTCATTGCTTAGCGGAATGAGTTATGACTTGTTAAAAGGCAACAAAAAAATAGAATGTAGTATTATGCATTCTGCATTATACACAACCTTACCTATGTATGCAACAATGAGGTCGTTTGGCTTGGATGGATTACTGTCGATGGATTATGCATAAATATAAACCAATGTTTCATATGTAAATTTTGTTGTAAAAGTCTTTTCGGTGCCTGTACCTCCTATTAAGAATAAGTACAATGGCTTGTTCTTGTTTAGACATTTTTAAAAATCAATGTCTTTAATAATTGCAACTTGTTTGTCATCTAACATTCGTCTTTGTTTATAGTATTCAACATTGTCAGCAATGAATGGATGGTGTCTGATTTCAAAGGGTTTCAAACTTTGTTTTTTTGGTGCAATGTTTATCAATGGCAAGTCCATCTGTAAATCATACTCTTCTTCTATAGATTTGCTTATGTTGAAATGGTGGTTTGTCTTGCTTTTGATTTTAGTATCAAGTTCAAGATAGGAAATAGCATATTGAATGTTTCCCCACATAGGATTGGTGTTATGATTGAACTTCGACTAATTTTTTATTATCATCTTGATTTATAAATTGTACGCCTCTCTCCATATTTTGAAATTTTGTGTTAAACTATTTTCATTGTTTCTAAATGGCACATATAATAGCAACCGTTTACGACAATGATTTTCAAGGTCAATGTGTTTATTACAATTAATAAAGCGTATAATTTATGGCACTTTTTTTTCAATGTCTTACCATTTTTTTGGTACTTTAAAACAAACTAAACTAGATAAACATGGTTTATAGTTACAGGACGGGCAATGTAATAGTCTATGATATATTTGCATATGACATTTTTGGATTCATCTTGTTCCTGTCTCAAGAGAAATGGAGATTTTAGAATAAATGTTCATTCATCAAGACAAGATGTGTTTATGAAGAAATATGTTCTTGAGCAATGACTCAATGGCAATGATAAGACTAAGTGAACAACTTGTTGTGCAAACATTTGTTGATAGTTTAGCATTGCATTCCCAAGTCTATGTAACATTTGAATGGCATCTATATTTGTTGTTGCATGTTGTCTATATATTTTTTTAAAAGTATGAGTAATTTTTTGGTTGCCTTTTATCATATATGAAGTACAATATGTTGTTGCAACATATGCATTTAAAATAAATTGTGCATCTATGTTGGCTTGCCATAAATATGGCATACTTGTTATGAAATTGTTACTCCACACTTGAGATGGCTTACGTGCAAGAAAAATAGTGGGTTGTTCAAGTGTATTTTGTATTGTTGTTATGTATTAGGTCTCATTTATTTTAAGATCATACAGAAAGATGTGAAAGTCATCTAAAGCATTATAATGTTTGGTGCTTAGCAATGAGTAAGTCTGCTTTAATATTGACTTTGCAAGTTCATTTTTTATTTCACATGGCTCAGTATTGTTGTTTGTTTCATTGGTAGTTGGGGCAGATTGTATCTTCATTTTTTGTCTTTGTTTTTTCTATAGCTTCTGGTATGATGGTGTGTATGTAATTTTGCCAAGTCATTTTCCAAGATATCAATGTTACAAGTTATTTATTTGTCTATAAAATGTGATATTTTTGAATTATGGTCATTTCCATATCTGGTGCATTTTTTATCTATACTAGCCAATGATCATGGGCATTTCTCTACGTTGGAATTTTATTATGCAAAATTAGTATATGATTTTACCTAAAAATGATTCATCTTCACATAACATTTATTTTAATGCATTGATACAATGTTTGTAATAACATGTGCAAGTGACTGGATCTATTTTTACAAGAAAAGAAATGTCATTTGATATATTCAATTGTTTCAGTTGTGAATTTGAGTTTTTATGATGTTTTAGATATAAGTGTTTCAATGCATTGGTTAATGGCTGCCAACAATGTTCAGCACTTGTAAAAGTCAAGAAAAATGTTGGAGGTCCTAATTATCATATCATGGCAAACATATATTTTTTAAGACCTTGCATGCAATCAAATGTAATACGTTTTTTTTTGAAATCCACATAACCAATTTTTGATTTGAGCAATTTTTCTAAATTCTGGTTGTATTTGACATCCTTGGCCAAAAGCTTTCTTCCTTTTAATCGACCCTTTCTAATTTGAATCCACATTATCTTTCCAACTTGGTCTATGATTAATTTTACTACTTTGAAAAATAAATTGGTAAGATGATGTGCAAATTGGTGATTAGTTTGCCAAAGTTCCCATTGTGATATTTTTTTATAGGAGTAACTCGACACAATGTCATCAATACGAGGATTGCCAAAGAAAAGTGTTGGAAAGTTCATTTCTTCTAAGTGTTTGTCTTTGAAAATACCAAGAAGATGGTTTCCTTCAATTGGTGTTATTGCAATTAATTTGTCTTCTAATGCAAAAATACATGTTGAATCTACAAAACCATGCACCAAAGTGTCATTAGACTTGGTCTAACTTATGTCAAAAGATAAACTATTGTCACTATCACTACTACTTTCAGATTCACTGGACACACCATTGTTACTTGCAAGGTCTATGACATTGGCAGATATAAATGGTTTCCAATCAGAGTCAATCTGCACATCATGAGCAATGTATAATTTTTGTGCACAAAGTTGTTACACTACCTCCATCACAAGTTTGAAATGAACTCTTCCTTTGTGGTATGCATTTTTGTACTCCAATCGGTGTTTTAAAGCTACTACAATAATTGTTCTTTCATCTATGGATCTAGGTAATACTTTTTGAATTCTATCAATGCTTGAGGGGACATTAATAATTGGCCCTGTGAATCCAATCTATGGTTTTTTGTAGACTAAGTTAATTATTTACACAAGTGTAATTCTAAGTGCAACGAGTCTTTCTTCAAGATCTGATAACATGCTTACAAATTATAGTTGTTTGTTCAATCTAATATTAATAGGTGTCGTAAATGTAGGAAGTTTTCCATTTTTCAATGATTGATTGCATGTCACACATTTTTTTTTGATAATTGCTTTTGTGTTTGGCATTAACCTTTTGCAAGTGTCCTTTTCAGACTGAATAAAAGGCTTCATTTTGTGTTTAAATTGTAGTTATTTGCAAACAACACAAACATGGACTGGCGTGTCTATAATTTTTTCATTGAATTTGTTTATTGGTGTTGATCTTAATACCCTTCATTTTATTATTTTTTTGTTTTGTGCCATGTTTTTTAAGCAATGTGAAGAGACGATAGGCCCATGTAATGGTGGTTGCATTTTAGTAGTAGTGTCAAATTGTAGCTTTATATTATTGTCTTTTGTTAATGGGTTGTAGTCCAAATGTTTTATCTTTTTTTCATGTGCAATGTTCTTTATTTAGTGCAAAGATTATTTGTTTTGTTCTTGGGATGTTTCTATGCAATCAATAATGACATTAGTTCCTACTTCATTATGTTCTTGGGTTGTTAATGGTTCATAATGTACATGGGTTGTATCTATTTCAAATAAAATGGTGTTATATAAAGATTGTGATCGAGTAGAGGCATTGTAGGTCTTGATAATTTGTTGAGTTTTGGATGACCATAGGCGAATGCTTACGTTTAACACATTTGAAAGCCATTGGATAGTGAATTCGTTTCCTTCGATTTCACCTTCATCATGGATAAAACCCATTTTTACAATGTATGCTTGCCAATTTGCAATAGCAGGTATTTTTTTTATGACATTGTCTTTCAGATTATTTTTCAAACAATTGTGTGCCTTTTTATTCCCATAAATAAATGCATTACAAAAAGATCATGTCAAATAGCGATGTAAGGAGCATATGTCAAAAGCATTTTTTGTCAAATAGCAAATAGAGCTAAAAATGCTATCACCACAGCAAGATGTGGTTTCCATCATTCTAAATAGTCCACATGATTCCATTTTTCTAGCATTCATCTATCAATAAAGATAAAGCATAAAGCAAATTGTTGATAGTGGGGTTCTTGCTTGGGGTGTTTGATAATCATTTATTTTTATATAATACAATGGTTCGTAATGGCCATAGACTAGATTTTGGTTATGAAATAGTATGCAATATGGAGGGGTAGGAGCATTTTCATTGAAATGAAAGTATTTACATTTTCTTTGCAAAAACCAAACACAAATGGAAATATTTAGCCATGTAGAAAGCCTTTATGCAGAAATTATCACCCCATAGACCATGCTCATCATTGGCTATGAATGAAGTTGTAAAAATGTGCATTCAACGAAAATATGTTTTAGTGTCTTCTATTTAGTGCAATCTATATATGTCTCTGGGATCTAATTCCATTGCAAAAGATCTTAGTGCATGGGTGTCATTTCTTTTTAAGTAGTTAAGGAAATTTTCTATAATTCCAGCACGTAGCTCTATTGATGTATATCGGAAGTGCAATAACACTTGAAATGCTTCAAACAAGCAATCACCCACATTATATTTAAAATTATGAGTTATAAAAAGGTTTTATTTTTCTAAAGCATCATCTATGTTATTGCATTGAGTCCATGATAGTGGCTTGTATTCTTTGACATCAAAGATCAATTGATTACTATACATACGCATTGTTCTTTATTTTGCATTTGCCGAATCTATTTTAAAATGCCAAGTAAATCAGATGGAATTCAAAGCCAAGACAACATAAAAGGCCAAAAATATTTTCTAAAACAACCACAGACTTGTCCCAATCCAGCCGAATAGTCGCTAGTTTTTAGCACCAAAGACTATGATATCTGATAATTTTCCCCCTATTTAAGAAAATTGGATATCAAAATCTATACGCAATTACTATAGATTAAAAAAATTGTTATAAAACCTAAATAGATATATTAAGATTCAAGAGATCTGATTAGCAATCTAAACTTTTATTAAAAGATAAAATATTTAGATTGTTTAAATTTAAGAGACCAATAATATATGTAGAATAAGCAGGTTCTATTCAGGGTAAAAAGAAAAGACTCCAAAACTTTTTTGAAGTATCAAATCAAATTTGAAAAATCAGTAAGTTATTTTAAAAATAAGTAATATGCTATTACCTATCTAACACAAATCAAACATTTTTCATAGAAATTGAAATAAAAATTTAATATATATAGTTTTTTGAACCAGTCTCTTAGTTTAATCAAGAGTTAACTGAAATCATATATAAGAATCTTTATTTTTTTCACGAATTTAAATTAATTTATATTAAATGCATTAAGAAATAGGTAAACTTATTTGATAATTACAAATTAAAGATTAGAAGATGATCAAGAAAAATGAAAGCAAACTTGGACTTGAGATGAAATAAAATCAATCATGTTACTGACACTCTTGAATTAGAATCACCTACAATCCTAAAAGATATGTAGTAGAAATAAATAATTCCAGTTATAGAACAAATTTTCTTAGCATTACAAAAAATCATAATTAATTTCATTTAATACATCAACAAAAAAATAAGAAGTTTTCTTAATCATCCACATCAAAACAATATTTTTTAACCTAAAAGCTAGACGACCTCATTGTAAGTACCCATTTGAGAGCTTCATCTTCCATATCCACCTTGTAGAGACTATTAAGCAAGGTATTGTAAGTTATAATATAATCTGGAAGAAAACTATCTTGTGTCATTTTATGGTCTATTTACACAAATCCTTAATGATGGTCTTATAAGTCATGACATCAGGAAGAATATATATCTTACATCCCAACATGAAGTGAATGGATTATACAAAAATCACCCAAGTGTCCAAGACAATCCTAAAGCAGACTGAGAAATATAAATAATCGAATGATGATTTTTAATTTCTATCTATTTATTTTAAAATAATATATTTTAAATTAGACCTTTTTTTAATAATATATTATACATAATATTATAATATACTAAAAAAATTGTATTATATATTTACAATCAATAATTAATTTTGTATGAAAAATATTAATACGAGAAATAAATATTACAACAATAATAAAACTGATATGATAATTATATACTATACAAAGTATATAATATTTCAAATAATTACAATATTCTACAAGGTCAAGAACCATGGGTTTCGAGTGAGATATGATTACCGACTTACACTCTCTTGATTTACAAAACCGCTTTTTAGTAAAACAAAAAAAATTATCCCTCTTAACATAAGTTGGCACATTTAAGGCAATTGTTAGTATTATTATTAAGAAAATTAAGTCGTGTTTTTATGTCATCTAAAGATGATCTCTATAAAAAGCCATTATCTTGCAAACTTTTTTTTAAAATAATATCAATCACAAAATAGAAGGCTCTATTTAATACACAAGCATTAGAAATTTATGTTAGTGAAGTAAAATTGTTTTAGCCTCGCCCTATTTCTCTTGGCCTCTTTCTCCAATCATGAAAAAGTTATCTCCATTATTTTTCCTTCAAATCTAGAGTAGACACAGGGTTAATAATTATAGAGTAGAGATAGGGTTGATAATTCTATACAAATGGACAACCTTAAATTGTTTTCTTCAATCTCATTTCATTTTTTTTTTTAAAGAATGGTAAACATGAGATTCATTATTCTATATAAATGAACAATCTTGAATTGTTGAAATTCGAATTATAGACTCTATGGCACATAACAGTGTTAATGAGTATAAACAAATATCTACAAAATCTATCTACTAAGGTACAAATCTCTCTAGATATTCGATATGAAAAGTCAAGTAATTAAGACCAAGATTATACCCTAGATGATTTTGACAGCGTGGATGTCCCTTACTCATTACTATTTAACCCAAAAAACTCACCAATTTAGATGTATGCTTACTCAACATTCTAAACACACTATATATTTATTTCTAAAATAAAAATAAAAACACTGTATAATTCAATAATTCTATATATTACTTTCAAACATAATATTAAAAAAATAAAAAGTCAAAAATAAAAAATATTAACTAAACAATAAATGCATACAAAATATAAATATAAAGTGAGTATGTAAAAATGTTGACCGAAGATAAACATATAGAAAGTGTAGAGTAAGTTAATGATTCTTAATTAATAATTTAACTAATAATAATCCTATATTAAAAATAAATATCCACACACATTTAAACCATTAATCTTGAATAAAAATCACCACGTTTACAACTTAAATTACAAAACATGTCGAATACATATTATAATTACATGATATAATGTTCATTAACCACTTTGCAAAAATGACTTATTGTAGTAATTGTACCATAGAGTTGTCCTCCACTATTCCATATGGATAATTAAAAAAACTGTGTAACATTGTGGAATGGAAATTAAACTCTTTTAGAATTAGTACATATTTTAAGGTGGTATTAATACTTGTGCACTTTAACTTGGCTACTTACAGTTAGTTTTGATCCATCAAGAGTTATCTAAAACAAGCCTTTATAGGGTCTAAGCAAGAGACCCAAATCACATATAATTTATTTTTTATATTTTATTAGAAAAGAAGTTTAAAAACTCAACATGAAAATCGCACTTATGTTCCATGCGTAATGCCCACAGTCATTTCCTATCAACCATAGTTACAAAAAATTAACAATGTAAAAATGACAATACATTTTATCCTATGAGACACACATGCATTTTGGCCATGCCAAGTTGACTACTGCCAGATTTCATGAATTACTTTGCTTAATTTGGTTTACAAAGTCAAGTAACTCTGTAACCCTGATTTGGTCTAAGTTTATGAAGACTTTGGGCTTACGAACCTTTATTGCTTTTACTTATGATTTAAGCAAGTGAAGTAATGTAAATTTAGAACCCTAGATTGTTCTAATTAGTGTTTTGCAGGTTTACAAATCTACTTTACTCAGCTTTTATGATTTTGAAAAGTAAAGTCATTTCACAATTTCGATTTAATCTAGATGGTGTGAGTTGAGCATTAGATATGGGAAGAAGATGAACACATGGGAGGAAAAAGAGAACAAAACATGGAGAGAAGCAAGAGGAAAAAAATTCATACACCTTTCCAATAAATATTTTCATTGGATGATTCTGCAATATCTTCACTTAGTCTCGGTAGGATACCTCAATAGAAATAAAAGGGTGATTACAAAGATGAAGGTGCTTTGGGTGTTGGCTATTTGGTACTATGAGCAGATGGCTTTGATGGAGGGTAAAGTTGCCAAGTCCATTGGGAGTGAAGGAAATGATGTTAATTTTCCAACTAAGGATCTTTCTTTCTATCGATGCTTGGTGGATAGTTGGGAGGCACAAGAGCTGGCCCCTGCAATCGAAATACCTTAGCGTATAGGGGCCATTTTAAACCTCCAATCTAAGAATCATCTAAATGAATTTATATGACTTTGTTAGTGCTTTCGATTGGGAAGAAGCAGTTTTAACCTGGTTTGGTCCTAGACATAAGGCTTGCATCCACAACAGTTAGATTGGTTTGATTGGTTTGCCCAAGAATGTAATAAAAGGTGAGGATACAACTAGGTTTGTGATTTATGGTGTCTTTTGCACTCAGGTGGAGGTAATTTCCAAATGGGTGTCCCTAATCTTAGAAATGTCATGTTTTAAGATACAAAATTTTGATGTTTTTTTGAAATCTTTTGAGGTTCACGTCTTAAGCTAGACTTGGTCTTTCACCAAGATTTGAATGCTGGGATATCTTGATTTAAAGCATGATCTAATTTTGATAGTCATTTCCTATCAACCATAGTTACAGAAAATTAACAATGTAAAAATGACATTGTATTTTGTCTTCTGAGCCACACATGCATTTTGGCCATGCCGAATGCCAAGTTGACTACTATTGGGTTTCATGAATTACTTCGCTTAATTTGGTTTACGAAGTCAAGTAACTCTATAACCCTAATTTGGTCTATGGGCTTATGAACCTTTATTGCTTTTACTTATGATTTAAGCAAGTGAAGTAATGTAAATTTGGAACCCCATGTTGTTCTAATTAGTGTTTTGTGGGTTTACAAATCTAATTTACTCAGCTTTTATGATTTTGAGAAGTAAAGTCATTCAACAATTTTGATTTAATCTGGATGGTGTAAGTCGGGTGTTGGATATGGGAAGAAGATGAATGCTTGGGAGGGAAAAGCGAACAAAACATGGAGAGAAGCAAGAGGAAGGTAGACGGTGCGATGGCAGGGAAGAAAAAAGGTGAGAGAAGGGAAGGAAGGTAGATGGTGGGAGTCGAGCAAGAAGGCATGAATTGGGATGCAGTAGAGACAGTAGTGACAACTGACAACTGTAATATGTATGAACAATCCACATACACATTTTGTTTCTATTTGTTCAAAGAGCTCGATAACAGTCTTGCTAATGTCATAGACCATATATTTCTAACTTGTTTGTATCTTTGATAATCTTCTTGTGTAGGGGAAGTTGTATACATATATAGGTTGATACAACTCCAATATAACCACTCAATTTTAGCCACAAACACTTTTTCTCTTTCATGTAATTGATGAACAATACGATTTTTTAAGTAATTATTTAAATACCCAGGGAGTGCATGACATAACTCCTCAACTTATAATAAATATATACTTAATTCAAGTCAAGGCATATTAGCAAGTTTCAATTACACTAGAAACCTGGTCATGAAATGTAAAATTTATGTAGAAAATTATAATCATGAAAGAGAAGATGCCTAGTCATAAGATGAAAATTATGTACAAAATTAGAAATTTAGAACCACGAGGCAAAAAGATGTGCATGAACACTAAGTCACACATAATAACTCTTCCATCTAAAAACAATTACTTAATATTTATAGATTGATTTTATCATTGCTACTGAAATGCATAAAAGAATATAATGGTTCCAACAATACTGCTGAAATGTATAAAAGAAAACTTACACAACTTGACAAACGTACAGTCTTTGCAAATAATTGTAGTCATACTTGATGGCCCAATAAAATTAAGGTGGAAACTGTAAACCTAAATTTGGATGGCAAGGGGTGTGCATACCCTTTGTATGTACAATAAGAGCATTTGAAGGTGAAATATGATCTCAGTCGATATTCTTAATAACTAGACCTTATTTTGAGCTCTCCCCTCCTCACCAACACAGTGAAAGATGGGTCTACAAACCATAAAGGAAGGCCTATCAACATAGTTATCACTTGAGGATGGGCAACTTCTCTTCAAATAATTGGTGTTGAAATGGCAGAGATAATGGCCTACTATGGCATATCTGCTAACTTGGTCACTTATCTCACAAATGTCATGCAACAGAGCACTATAACTGCTGCAAAGAATGCCAATCTCTGGTCAGGAGTTGCATGCATGCTTACCCTCCTTGGAGCTTTTGTTGTAGATTCCTATGTAGGACGGTTCTAGACCATTTTTCTATCATCCCTTATCTATCTGTAGGTAAGTTTTTTTGGTACCCAAGTGCTCTTTTCAATGCCCAATTATACATTTTTTAACAAGATTCTTAGAAGGGAAAATATATTTTTCATTGTCTAAAATCTTAACCAATATTTATCATCTTCAAAACATAACTATACAATGTTTAACATGATTCTTTAAGAGAAAAATGAATTTTTGGTGTGTTCTTACCAATTCTCCGTGTCTTTACACAATAGCAAATGTATGACATAGGTTATCAAAATCGATATGGTGGAAAGTGGATGCATTTTTTGGAGACCTTGGTTTGGCCTTTTAGTTAACAACCCATACTATACGTAAGTACAAAATATATATATTTGGATCAGTGTTTTATTTTTAAATTTATAAATATTTCAAATAAAATTTTTAAATACAAGAAAATTATTAAATTCTCATCAATCTAAAAAACAAAATTTAATATAAAATTAAAACAAATTGAAAGCTTTAATATACCCTTCGAGACTAATAAATTACGACTAAATACTATGTTACCACATAATAACCACCATACAATGAAAATATTGGTTGTTGACCATGTGAAGTATATTTATTGGGGAAAAAAAAGGGTTGAAATCCCTCCCACCGTACGTTGCACTTACTTTGGTTAAAAGGACAATTAATCGCTGGCATGTCCGTACACAGGCTTGTGCGCACAACGTGCTCACCCTGACACGTCATCCCCATCACATCATAAAGAAATCTAAGCATATATTAATGTGGCCGTTTTATTTTAATATAAAAAAACCTGTCGAATCGCTTCTCTTATTCTTGTGTGATTTAACTTCTTACAAATCCTCTGAACATATTCGCGCCTTTGTAAACACCATCGGGAGGCATTTCAACGAATATAATCAGGGTTTTAGAGGCTGCTTAAATTGTTTTTCTGGTTTGTCCTTCTCTCTTCAAACCTCTGCAATTCGGAGATTTTATTTTTGCAAATGGCGACCTCAGACAGTTCGGCCAAGGGAACCACCCCCACCCATTGGAAAAAACTAACGGTCCAGGAGATGCAGGGTTCCCTCGAGGTCGCAGGATCGATGCCCTCACTTACAACCCCAAATAATTCAGAAACCCTAATCGTACCAGAAACCCTAAGTAAACCCCAAGACGATTCTTCCCATAATCCCGGGGTCGAATCCCAGGAATTGCAAGAAAAGGGTCAGGAAACCGAACATGTTGCCGTGCAGGATAATGTGCCTCAGGCTATAGAAGATGAGGCGAATCCTCCTACGGGTTTGACTACTGTAAAAGCTTTAAATCATGTTCAGCACAGTGTCGAGCCTGGTTCTGATCTGGAAAAGAGGCAGAAGAGAGCAGAGCGCTTTGGTGTTTCGGTTCAAATGTCAGAGGATGAGAAACGGAAGGCACGAGCTGCAAGGTATGGTATCGTTTGAAAACCCTGAGTGATATTAACGTGGAATTTGACTTGGAATAATAGTTATTTTTAGATTTTTTTTTTTTTTGGTCTGTTTCCGGCAAAATCCGAGTGAGGTAACGGGCTGTCTTTAACGCAGTGTGGAGTATCCTTGGACCATCTTATTAAGTCCTGTAAATATGAGCCACGCTCGAATGTACCGCGTAATTTTTATGCGACAACCTTGTTTCATCTCTCCTGGGTTTATGAACCATGTCCCTTGGAGTTCTTTATGAGATTCTTTATTGCGGTAGAGAATTTGAACTGTGTCACACCCTTAAGATTGTGCTGCATTATATCATACCAAAACCTTTTGGATTAAAATTCTGTTTTAATAACTCACCAAAATCTTTGCCAATCCCGAAGCATAATTTTGGGTTGTAACCCAATTTGATTTTTCCCTTTGTCTTCATGTTATTTTCAATATACACGATGAAAGGTCATAGAAGAAATGACCTCATGAAATTTTTTCCACAAAGTGAAAAATTCCACAAAATTACTCTAGGTAGCGAAAAGTTCCACAAAAATAAAATGTATAACTAATTATTACATTATTGAATTTGCTTTCTTCCTGTGACCAGGCTGGAATTGCTGTTGGCAACTACCATACAAGACAAGCTATTTGCCAAAACTGTCTTCGGCCTTATTATTTGGATCTGTAAGCCCTAATTTGGACTTTTAACATTAAATTAATCTTTATGTGGTTTAATCTTAAGTAGCACAGGCTGAAATTAAACTAGACTGAGGCGTTGATCAGGGGTTTGGTTTTGCCATTTTCTTACCCGTGACTTAATTGGAATTGAATTTAGAATGACTGTCACGTTGCAAACTAAAGTCTGTCAAAGTGTTATTAATGCAAAGATTATTTTGTCATTGTTTCTTCTGCCACCACTGTTATGAGTTTGCATTTGGATGAATCTGGGCCACAAACACAGAAGAGTTATTAATGATGATTTGAGCGAGTTTGGGAGTTCTAGAATATTATGGACAATCCCACTCTGCCATAAATGGATGCCTTTTTCAACTTAAAATCTGCAATAGCTTTATATCTGCACATCAGGAAAGATTTGAGCAGTGGACAGGATTGTATTATAAAACCTATCAAGGGCCTGTTGAATTGGGTTGTTTTTGAAAAAGCAGGGAACCTTTTGTGAAACTCAGAACTTATTTACCGAGTTACAAGGGCGAGTTTGTGTCTTATACATGATTAAATTATGCATACATGGATACACACAATATGCATTACAAAACATTTTTTTAATATTGCTATTTAATATTTATTCTGATCTTTCTACATTTATAAATTTGCAAGACATGTCCAAGGGGCCCAAAAACTCCAACTATGAAATGCTTATAAATTTGGAGCCGATAGACATTGCCATGAGTGTGTAATTTCGACTTTGATGATGGGGTGGTCCATAGGTAATGTGGTTAAGTCTTTCTCCTTCTTGGATTCCTTTGGAAGTTTGTTTTGCAAGCTTATTTCGAATGGAGTTTCTAAAAGTATACCAGGTCAAGACTGTTGGGAGTTTTTTGAGATACCAATGTCTCTATAATTTGATTGTTCCATAAATGCCTTGAAAATGTCTCTGGAAATGTGTTCGGAGGCATTGTAAGGCTCATAGTGGTCCTTAAAGGACTCAATCAAAAAAATGTTGTAATGGAATCTGACTCAAATCACAATTTCATTTTATTTGTTTCTCAATATTTGCAATGGACAATTTAATATCGATGGTTACTTAAAATATCTTCAATGTTTGGACCCATTCCCTCTTTTTGGCTTTCCTGGCTTGTTTCTTGGAGAGGTTGGCTTCTCCTCCGAAATGGTTTTATTAATCCTTTTAATTTGCAGTTATGGGGCAAACATCTCTAGGTTGAAGCTGTTATCGGTTCCCTTATGAAGGTGCTGTCTCCTATAAACATGTTTATTGTGAATAGAAACTATCCTTGGAAGTGGTGATTAAATTTAGTTCATGGAACACCAATGGGATTTAAAAATTAAGCAAAATGCCAGAGCCACAGAGTGCCACAAGATCAATCGGCCCACGTCTTTCCTAGGACCATTATTTAGAAATTTACCTTGTGGGGTTGTATTGATTTGTGGGTAATCCTCTAGTTGGGTGACATGCATCCTTTGCAGCTTGATTGTTTAACACCAGCTTTGGAATGCAGCTTCCAGTTTCACACAGGTTTGATATTTCAGTTCAGTTTTATTTATGTTGCCTCATGTTAGCATTGTTATTTGGTTTCAGGCTGGTTGTAGTTACTTTTTTTGGTGGGCATATGCATATACCTGTTTTTTGACTGTTATGGCGTCTTAAACTATTTGCAGGTGTATAGTTTCTGGTCTAGTTGTAGCTTTCACATGCTCAGTACTTTACATTTTGATTAGGGTTTTTTTCGCATCTTGTTTCAATTTTTATTAGTATACATGGTTGGTCTTGATTTTAAGATAGAGTCTGTTGATGCACTTGTAAGACCTTACAAACGGTTCTGGTATTCCTGGTGCTACTTGTTATATTAGCAATATCTGTATTAAAATATCGTATATGATTATATATTATAATAATATTATATTATATATTTTTATATTCACATCTCTTAGAATTTTGACTGCAATGCTTGTTTGTCCTATTTTGCCTTTGTAAACAGAGTAATAAAGTGCAGGTGGTCGTTTTGATTAAAATTTGATCTCGTCCAAGGAGTATTTGCGGAAATCCATGTTATTTTCCAAGGAGGATGATGCCAGAGATTTGATCTGCGACCTAGAATGCAAGCAGTCATGGAGATGTTTAATTTCAGCATTCTACTGTTCAGGGTTCATACAAAGTTATATATACATATTAAAAAAACTATGAAAAGTACCAAGGATATGCATATTAGTAAATAATTTACTGGTTGTCATTCATA
Organism: Torreya grandis; assembly: GCA_037957365.1. Lineage (NCBI taxonomy): Eukaryota > Viridiplantae > Streptophyta > Pinopsida > Cupressales > Taxaceae > Torreya > Torreya grandis. The sequence continues at coordinate 452,268 of JARHVA010001026.1, forward strand.
TAGATGTAACACCATGCACTTTAATTTAATAAGACCAATTCTCATTCAATGTATTAATGGACATAGTTACACAGTGAGGACACAAAATGGAAATTTAAATCAATGCAAAATCTGTTTGCAGCTTCTTGTGCGATTTGAGCAGCTACTCAACTTTTTGATGTCCATTGGTGGCGTCAGATCTGCGAGGGAAACCTTGGCCTGAGCTTTCCAAAGGGATACAACCAAAAAACATAACGTCTGCAACTCACCCATGCTAGCACTCATCAGCAAAAAGCTAAGGAGAAAACCACCAATGCATAAAACAGAGACAAATGTCAAAAAATATTCAGTATAAAGGCATGAACAAGGGGAAGATGAAGAAAGGAATTGTAAATTTACCCCAATGAAAAAGAATGAAGATGCAAGTGAAATTGTGAAGCTTGTAATACAAACATGTGTCACAATATTAGATTTTAAGGCCATCTGGTAAATAAAAATATTGGTTGTTGTTAGATTGTGTCATTCAAAGTTGTTAATTGGGCTTTTTCTCGTTGAGTTGTTACTTGGCACTCTCACATTGTCTAGGCTATTCACAAATATGCCATTTGCCTTTTAGGGCCTAGTATGATTCGTTATTTACCTTGTAGATTATTATTAATAAAATATATTCGCAAGTTTAACATGTTTTCTTTTCATTTCTAAATTATCAATTAAGAAACCATATAAGTCATATCCCAAATTAAATTTAATGGTTTAGAAAATAACATTTTCACGAAAATTTTCCCACATAAAGGCATATACCAACAATTCATGGTTTGTCTTCTTTCTTTGTCACATTGATATTGCTCATGCTTGTATGACAAATAATGTTAAACCACTTAGCCATTACTCCTACAAGCCTTTGTTTTATAAATGTAGGATTGTTAAAGATGTAATTCAATTGTCGTATACACAACCATACTTTATTTTCTTATGTTATTATGTTTTAGTAATTTTTTTGTATGCAAGGTTTTTGTGGACACTTAAAAATAGTTTCAGAGTACTTATTACTGATAAAATTGCATCATTATATGGTATTTATGTGTTAGTCGATTATTGGTCCAGATAAAGTTTTATTAGCAGACCTTTCCTATGTATTTAACTGTTCACTGTTATGTTTCCACAAACATTTTATTGGGGAAACAGTATTTCCATTGAAGATTGTGGATTCTTAGTTGTTAAGGTGATAACTCAAATTCCCCACACCCTAGTGCATTACCATAAAAACATAAAAAATAAAATGCCATTATAAATTTGGGTGAGTCAGCAATAATGATGAATATAGCAAGTCATCATGTACATGCATTGTGTATTGAACACTTTACTTTTCCTTTCCATGAGCCTTCTCAAATGCGTGGCAACCCTGAAGCACACATTCATGGAGATGGTGCTAGGCTGCCATTAACACTGGGCGAGTATGCATGAGGAGCAGGGGGACAAGGCTGGATGGATTGTTTTCCTTAACATAGAAATGCCTTGCAGAATGGGTGAGTGCGTATCGAAGCTTAGATGGTTGTCAATTCTCAGTAAAGAGTCCAATGCGTTGTTTCCATTTACAGAATCCTCCTATGCATGCAACACAACAGCTGTCAACAATCCAGCAAAACATGATTAATTAAAACCAAATTAATGCTAACAACAAAAAGTGTTTGGGCTTTGTAATGTCCCCAGCTCAAATCATGAGGATTAGCAGCACATTGGCTGTCCTTTCCTTGGATTACCCAAGAGGAAGATGACTTAGAGCATAATTGGGTAAGTATTGGAGTCTTTGGCTTGTTCTCAATTCTATTCTTAAGTTGTGCACGTCATTTTATGCAACTTAAGTGAATTTAAGTTATTTTAAGTGAACTTAAGTTATTTTAAGTTGAGGGCACGTCTTTTTAGGCAACTTAAGTGACTCCTAGCCAAAAGGCTTAAGTTGTCCCCTTTTTATGTACTTTAAGTGACTTTTAAAAAGCCTGTGATAAAAGGGCAAAGGGGGCATGTGTTTTCTAGGAGCTTATTGGTTCAGTTTTGAGTTTTTTAATGTGGAGCTTTGGATTAAGAGATGGTGATTCAAGGGCTGAGATTAATTCAACTCGTTGGGAGTTATTTTATAACTCTGTAGGGGTCTTTTAGAGTGGGTTATGTTGTGACTTTTCTGTTTATTGTTGCTGCAACTTGGCTTAAGGTCTAAAACCCTTGAGTATCCCTGGTTTCGGAGAGACATACAGGCTCCCCTTCGTTAGAAGGGTGTGTTTCGGTGGAAGAGGTTTGGTTTGTGAAACCCTAGCACATCATCTTTTCTGGGCTGCAATTGTTTATTAGGTTTGGAGGACAAATTGGAGATAAAATTCAGAGTTGAATGTTCAGATTTGGAGTAACTTCAGCATGGCCTTTCATATTTCTGAGCATTCTTGATGACGACAACAAAAAATCAGACCTAGCACTGATTTATTTTGGGAGTTGATGCCATATTTGAAGACGGCTAGGGTTTGATCAAGGTCTGAGGTATTTTATGTTGAATCTGCATACTAATTTCAGTTTTATCTCAGAAAAATAGAAGAAAAATCATTGTAATGCATATCTGAATTTTCTGGGCAGAAATAAAAGGATCCCCTGTACTTTTCCTAAGTTCAGCAATACTCAGAAATTTATTTCTTTTAGCAGAAAAATCAGATAATTAATCTGATTGTAAATTTGAGTTTGTTGTTGAAATTCTTATATGCAAATTAAATTTCAGTTTTTTTCTGTGCCCTAGTTTTGGAAATATTGTTATTTTTATATTATCCCTATTTGGGAATATTTCAGGGTCTGCCCATGAAGATGCTTCCAGCGTAAATATTGGCATGCCTTTACATAAGTCAAATAAATATCAATCAAATCAATGATTAATCGATAATTGGGCATTGAAAGCTTTGAGACTTTTGATTTAATTAACTACAAAAATAGAAACTTACATTCTTTCTGGTGTAACTTTCACCTTCGGGGCAACTGCTAGTTATATTAGCATGCCTTTGCATAAGTCAAATAAATATCAATCAAATCAATGATCAACAGAGAATTGGGCATTGAAAGCTTCGAGACTTTTGAGTTAATTAACTACGAAAATAGAAACTTTAGGGGCAAATGCTAGTTATGTCTTTTGGTCACATGTAAGGTCTTATGTGTAGGGACTTTTGAGTTAATTAACTACGAAAATAGAAACTTTAGGGGCAAATGCTAGTTATGTCTTTTGGTCACATGTAAGGTCTTATGTGTAGGGAGAGGATAGTTCTATAATTGGAATCTAATCCGCAGGAATGAATTACATCTAGTTGTAACTGGATTCTTGGATGGAACATTCATCATCTATTATATACGTGATACAACTGATGCCAGTCTAGAAAGATATACTGCTTGAAAACTCTATATGAAGTGATGGTTGAAGTCACATGTAGTATTTCTATTTCTGGAAAGTTACCTTTCTTTCTATTTGTAGAATGTCAAACTTTCTTTCTTTGTTTAAAATATTTGTACTCCTAGAGGCTTCCTTGAATATCTTTATATATATGTAATAAATGGAGTGTGCACAGTTGTGGCTGTCCTTATATCTTGTTCATTGTTGTTCCACTTTTCTTCCTTCGTTCATATCAATTGGGTATCAGAGCCTCTGATCAGGCCTCTTGGATTTCCAGCCTGTCTATTTTTTTTGGAAAGTGAACTATCTTTTTACGCCGATGGGTGTTCTACAATGGCAGCCTGGCAGGGTGGTGGAATGAAATGTCTGTGAGATGTTAACAATTAATGACCACCTTAAGTTTGATGCCCATGTGACTGTCATATGGAAGTTTTTTCTTCTTACTTCGAAAGTTGATTGAAAAATCATAATATCTGGGCATGCAGTGGAGTTTGGAGCTTTTTTTTGGCCCCCGGAAAAAGTTATTTGAGCCCAACAGAATGGTGCGACTGGATTGTGGTCATCTATCACCAGTCTGCAGGGAATTATCTGGGAAAGTGATAGAGTGATTAATCAATGTGGTATGTGAGAAATCCACAGGCACCTAGAGATGGATTTATTTTGACATTTTTCAGACAGATGTATTTAAGATATCTGTCCCAGTTATTTTTAGACTGTCAGATATCTGTCTATTTATAAAAAGATTCGCACTCGTAGAAGCTTCATTGTATATCTTTACATAATACAATGAGTGTGCGACAACCACAGTTGTGACAATTCTTATATCTTGCTCATTGTTGCAATTTTCTTCCTTAGTTCATATCAATTGGTCTCAGAGCCTCTGAGTGGACCTATTGGATTTCTACTATGTTACCGGGTGCCTCTAACCAGGGGGCCAGTCCCGGTACTGGTTCAGTCCCTACTAAAATTTGCTCAGGCTACAGTTCTGAAGGCCTGCGTACATCCGGGTTCGTCTTGGGACAAACCCAGGTGTACCCAGTTCTGCAGCGCAGTACCCTTGGTGAATCCAGCAGGGACCCAAAGGAAAAAAAATGTTTCTAAAAATCTCTTTGTTTTCACTTAAAAAAGTCAAACATGGACTAAAAAGAACAAAAAATAAAATAAAGCATAGGGAAATCCTAAAAGCAACTCGACGAACCTGGATGTACGCAGGCCTGCAGCGCAGTACCCTTGGTGAATCCAGCAGGGACCCAAAGGAAAAGAAATATTTCTAAAAATCTCTTTGTTTTCACTTAAAAAAGTCAAACACGGACTAAAAGAACAAAAAATAAAATGAAGCATAGGGAAATCCTAAAAGCAACTCTCACATTCATTTTAGCATCAATAACACATTTAACTCTCATTGCTTTTTTACCTCTTGGGGATGAGCCTGGCAAACCCAGATCTGCAGTGCAGTACCAGGGGTAAATCCGGCAGGGACCCAGAGGCAAAAAGCCATTTTATTTTATTTTATTTTTTGTTTTCACTTAAGAAAGTCAAACTTGGACCCTAAAAAACAATAAAAAGCACAGGGAAACCCTAATAAAAACTCTTACATTCATGTTGTCAAAAGCAAACAACACCACTGCATTTACCTCTTATTGCTTTTTTACCTCTTGGGACAAACCCGGGCGTACCCAGACCTGCAGTGCAGTATCCTGGGCGCATCCGGCAGGGATGCAAAGGAAAAAAGTGATTTTTATGTTTATTTTTATTTTGTTTTCACTTAAAAAGTCAAACTTGGACTTAAAAGTAACCATAAAAAAGAAAATAAAACATAGGCAAAACCTAAAAGCAACTCTTGCATTCATTTTATCAAAAGCAGACAATGTCGACACATTTATCTCTCATTGCACTTTTGCTCTCCCACATTCATTTTTTCAATTGCTTAGGGCTGAAACTCCTGTTAATCTTACGCCACTAGGGAGTGGCACTGCTATTGCTTGTGGTTCTAATGAACTGCATGATGATGCTTTCAATGAAAACATTGAAGACTAATATGAAGATAATGAATATGCTGATTTGTCTTGGTTTTATACATTGTAACATTTGCACTATGTACTTGGTCCAAGTTCGACCACTGAATATTAGTATGTTTTGCAGTAATTTCTACTCTATGCATATTATATGGTTAATTTCTTTTTATTTTAGTATATTTTATATTTTATATGTTTTTCATTTTTTTAGTATGGCCATATCCAGGCCAAAAAAAATTCTGTACCACCGAACCCAAACCACATGCTGGTACTGGGATTGGCTACTTAGCATTTCTAGCCTTTATATATTTGTATTTTTTGGAAAGTAACCTATATTTTTTATTTTTAAAATGTCAGCTATCTTTCATTTTAAAAAAAACATTCATATAGAGTATGAATTTCATACTCTATGAATCTGCCTTGTATAACTTTACATAGTTCCTCTGTACTAAAACCTGTTGGTAACTGCTGGGTACCTGGGAAATCGGTTTTCGAGTGCCAAACAGTTAGATGCAGTACTAACTGCGGGCTGAGTAATGCCCTACTGTGGGTAATTACCTGCGGTTAACTGCAGTTTTTAGGGCCATTACTAGTCCCTGACCCGTCTAAATAGTCAACGACTCAACATAACTAAAGTTGAACAAAAACCTTGTCATTTTCATTTATTTCCATCACAATTTTTGCGTGAACTGCCTGTGTGTGCCATTGGCATGTTGTTTGATCGCCGTTTAGCTGCTAGCTGGGTTTGGTCGCCTTTGACTTGTGAGCTTTGAAGCCCGAACAGTGAGTGCAAACTGCTGCCTGTGATGATTCAACCAGTGACTGCAAACAGAATGGAGTAAGCCTCGGGCTCAAACAGTGACTGCAAACTGCGTGACGAGCTGTACAGGGCTTGACGACAGTTACATTAACGAGTACAATGCAAAGAAGAGTACAATGGTTAATTACAACTAATAGCGATAATGTTACATTACCTTAAGGAGTTGTATATTTTATTTTATGAATTTATATATTTTTTTAAAGTAGCGATAAAGTTGCCGAGTTATTGCAGAGTCCCGAGCATGGGTCAAAATTTTGGGCTGCCAAGTAATTGCCAAGGACAAGTTTTTATACTATGCATAATACGATGAGTGTGCAGCACACACAATTGTGGCAATCCTTATATCTTGCTCATTGTTGTTGCAATTTTCTTCCTTAGTTCATGTCAAATGGTATCAGAGCCTGTGATCAGGCATATAGGATTTCTGTAATTCTGATTCTCTTCGAATTTATTATTTCCTTCCAGAATCTTTCTGAAACTCCAAGCCTTGAGAAGTGTATCAAGATCAACTTCTCTGTTCAGCCTAAAATAACACCAGAAGGTAGATTTCAGTGTGCAGATCATTCAGCCTTGCTATAGCAGAACCAGATTCCACCTCTGGTACATTTTTGTACAATTGTGGAAGACATGTCAGAATAAAACTTGTCCATTTAGCCCGATTCACTGTGTTGCAGGGATACGCCCCCCGGCCGGACGCCTCCTGTTCGGAGACGCACCCTGCACGGGGACGTCTCGGGTACTCCCGGAGGTGCCCGGAGGCATGCCGGAAACGTCTGGCACGCTGACGGGCGCCTCTGGGACGCCTGCGGGAGTACCCGGGACGTTTCTGGCGTGTACCCGAGGGATTCCGGCAGAAAAATAGCGAATTTTAAAAAAAAAAACCTTAGAAAATCCTTAAAAAAAAACCCTAAAAAATAAGCAACCCATGTAAATCCAGTTCGAACCCAACCGTATAGAAATAAAATAAACATTTAATCTAAATGTATAGGAGCTATACTTTAAGTTATATTTTATTTATATACTTTCTTATACTTTAAGTTATATGTTATTTATATACTTTCAGGATGTTTGAGAGGGGTTTCAGACTGCTAGGAGCTAATGTCCGGCACGCCGACGGGTGCCTCTGGGATGCCTCCGGGAGTACTCGGGACGTTTCTGGCGCGTACTCGAGGGATTCCGGCAGAAAAATGGCGATTTAAAAAAAAAAAACCTCAGAAAATCCTTAAAAAAAAAAACCCTAAAAACTAAGCAACCCTAAAAGTAAATCCTGTTCGAACCCAACCGTATAGAAATAAAATACAACTTAAAGTATAAGAAAGTATATAAATAAAATACAACTTAAAGTATAGCTCCTATACATTTAGATATGGTCATCTAGTTTCTTATACTTTAAGTTATATTTTATTTATATACTTTTAGGATGTTTGAGAGGGGTTTCAGATTGCTAGGAGCTATAATGCAAATTCTAGGTTTTGGAGGATCCTGTCATATTTCAAAGTTAGTTAGATACCAGGGTTTCAGGGTTTCAAACTTAGCCATATTTCAGGGTTTCAAGATTTCAAGGAGACATCATAGGAGGTATGAAGGCTACATGAAGGGATGTATGCGTGATAGAATAGTATGAGAATATCTCTGGCAAAGTGCCACAAGCCGATCCCACCCCATTCCCTGTGCACCCCTTAAGGCATGCACTCGTGAGATTCAATGCACCTATGAGCCCTTGTGAGAGAAAGTGTCAGTAAATGATAAAGTTGAAAAATAATGGGACTGGCATTCATGATTTTGTGGACAATCGAGATGATTTATTCTAGATTTGAATGTACATCTTGTCTTTGAAGTAATGAATGAATGAATATTATATATTTTTAAATGTTTTATCATTTATAGACAAATATTTTGACACTATGTAGTTTCAAGTGTTTTACTAAAAAAATGAGTAATATACAATATATATATATATATACACACACACACACACAGACGTACCCACGACGTTACCAAATCAAGGTTTTTGAAAAATGACGTACCCACGTACCCGAGACGTCCCTGTACCCGTACCCAAACAACATAGAGCCCGAAAATTTGAATTCTTCTGTTGTATGGATCTTTTCTACAGTCTCATGATTTTTGCCAAAGTACCAAATTTTCTGGGTCAAGCTGAATTTTTTTTGGAGGTAGATTTTATTTCTCTGATTCCTTTTTCTTCTACTGTTCAACCTAAATCCCTATCTTTTGAATATTTTCAGAAATCCACCCATAATCACATATGTACACCCAAAGTCGGCCTGATGATGAAGCATGTGTCCTATATACAGGTTTGAATCCAAAGAGGGGTAGGGTTGTACACCACTTAGAACGATATATGAGGTAAATGGAAAAGCAATCCCCTTGTGGCCTTCTACAAGGATTATCTCATACACTAAATTGGTGTCTTGTGTGGCGGTGACCTAATTAAAACTACCTTTACCTTTGTGTATATCTTTTGTAGATTTGAGTGTGTTGATCATTCAGCTCTTTTGCAGCAGAACCAGATTCTTTGGCAAAACCCTAAAAGATGTGCTAGGATGGATTTCCCTGGTTGGGGCTCTCCATTTCTTTGGTCCAAATTATTTCACCAATATCTTGTTTAAAACCGTGGTTTTTTTAGTAGCATGTGACATACTCTTAATTGATTGCAGTTTCTTTTTCTTGTTCTATGTTTATTTTTGGGTTGGGAAATTTAGTTTCAAATAATATATGAGGGCACTTGGTGGTTTAATTTATGTGGTTGATTAAAATAGGATTTATATGTGGAAGATAATTAAGATTCACCCTCGTCCCTTTCTTCTAAGGGTAATAATATTTAGAATATGTTGATGAAAGTAGAGCAGAGCACATCCTTAACTTGGAGCCTGTGATTGCATTTTTTTTTGTGACAGCATTAAAAAGCCAATGGTTATGCCTATGAAAATTTTCAAGAGCTACTTCCTTGTGTCATCTTTAACAATAGGATCACCGACTATCAAAGAAGACAAGTTTTCACATCACTATGTAATTTAAGTGAGACAATCGCGGCATGATATAACTTTTAATAGGTTTTCCTGAGAAAATAAGCCATTGGTTGAAAATCACTGTGTAATTTATTTGTGTTGTTATGTACACAATGCCTCTATTACATTCGTCTTTGAAAAGTAGGATGCTCTGCCTTCGCAGAATTCTGGTTTTCAAATCGCTTCATTTGTGGGTTGAATCAGACTATCAGGTGTAAATGGCAATGATATCTTCCCATGGTTTGAGTTTCCTTTGTTTTGCTAGATTTATGTAAATACTTGATTTTAAAATTGTGGATGGTTTTTATTCAAATTCCAAATTGCTATGGCCTCCTCTACACTGAAAGATGTAGCACCATAAATTCTGCTCTCATTTCCATATCATGTTCTTCCAAAACAGAGGAAATGGAAAATGCCCTATGCAACTTGAGACAGTTTTCCCTTTCCTTTTGAGCGACTTCAACTTTTCATTCATTCAAATGAATTGGTTGTAGTCTGCAAACACCCCATGTCCTCGTTGCAGAGAAGAATGTTGTACTCTTTCTGTGCTTTTCAAACCTTAATATAAGCTCATTTGCTGAGAGCAATTTTTATTATGATGAGTTACCTCCACCCTCCTTTATAATCCCCACTGAGTTTTAAATTTTCTCCCCGCGGTTCTTCTAACTCAGGGTAGAGTTGTATTAATAAAAATAAAAAGATTTTAATTCAATGAATGTATTCAATCCATTAGCAATTTAACATGATTTTACATTTGGGATACTCCGCATCAATAATGTATTCAAGTATTCACCAAAATTATTATTGTTGTGATAGAAGAAACAAGCACGTGTAGGCCAGGTTGGGTTACTTGTCCACTCAGTTGTTGCTGCATCTGAATGTAATTAATTGTTGTGCTATGCTTTTACCACACATTTTGTCATTTAAAAATCTTAAAGAAACTGCCCAAACTGATGACAAGGAAGCTAGAAGCCTAATGAAGTTCACCCTGTTTCTTCAGTACTACATTATGGTAGTCAGATACATATACCTCAGTTACATAGTTGTCCTTGCCATCGGAACATTTATATGTTAGCACTATTCATGGACCTGTGATTTGTTGATAGAACTGGCTACATTGGCATTCTACATATTCACAGGCTACAAAATCAGGATTGATACAGACAATCCATATTCTAAGTTGGATGATGATGAAGATGAAGCTACTGCTGAAGTAATTGCAGATGAGTGCTTTGAATTATGATATATGTTATTTTGTTTTGGTAGGGACAGTAATGTTAAAATGAGAAATATGGGTGAAAGATGAAGACTGCGAAAATGGGCAAAGATCACTGATAGTCTATAAAACCAATCTCATGCTGATAGTTTTTTATAGCCTCTTGGCCTTAAAATAGCACCAAGAGGTGCTGTAGCTAGTTGTAGTGTTGCGACAAGGAATTCTATGATTTAGTAAAAGAATTCAAGCAGTTGCTCCTTTATATTTTTGGTAAGGAGGTCATTCTACTCATGGATCACCTGGCCCTGTGGTTCTTGAAATCTCAATATAGAATATTGGCGATTGAACTGGGCATCATATATGCACAATTTAATTTGGCACCAAGTACAAAGGGTGTTACCAACAAAGTGGCAGATCTTCTTGGTGTCACATAGCATCGCGGATATTTGATGTGTATGTTGTGATGAGTGGAAAGATCTCTATTACTTTGATCCTCCCTTTGGTCTGATCATTGATGTGTTGTCATGGTCCATAGTGATCAAGCAATTGCCTTTCCTTGACTATAGTACAAACTCTCGTAGCTATGTGTTCACTTCACCCCTCCTAGATTCAACTCAAAGAGCTTCATAGCCTCACATGGTGGACATTTTAGCATGCAAAAGACCTTGCAAAACTTGTGACACTACTTTTATTGGGCTTCTATAGGGAAGCAAGTTGAAAATTTCATCCATTAGTGCTCCCATTGTAGCTAGGCTAAGTCTTCTACATGGTGGCTTGGATTGTAACGACCGTTTTGAATACATCTGTTTTAGAATCTGTGGGTACCCAATGGAATTTAGTTATCTGGCTGAAATTTTGGAAACAAGAAATTGCACCACTTACTGTGGTACAGGTTGATCCCCATTAATTGCAGGGTTTGGCTAGTAACTAACCATCGTGGTTACTCGCCAAAACCTGCAGTTAACAGGGATTGACCCAGCAAGTAATTGAATATAGTGATTAAGGTTTTAAAAATGTCATTTTTCTATATGTTAGTCTAAGGGCGAAAAAATTATAACTGTCGTCCAAGAAATTCATATGTTTGAAAAATGGACTTCAGGATTCATCATGTGAGAAAACCTTTCTGATCTTATAAATTCATATGGATCATAAAAAAATGATTTTGTTTTAAACCTTGGAAATTGTAGCCAAAAAAAAGTTGAAAAGTGGTCTTCTAGGGTTAGGACCTCGGCTTTTTAAAACTTACTGAGTTTTGGAGTCTAATCCTGCAAATGTTGTAAGAGTAATCTGATTGGAAATGAGTTTAGTCTTGCAACTGCCATCCAAGGTTGGAATGGAGTTTGCGTGTTTATTGCTAGTGCAAGGGTACCTGCAGAATCTAAAACAGAGCTTCCTTTGCAGCTAGCCTAAGTCTTCTACATAGCTTGGCTTGTCACGACCATTGTGAATACATCTGTTTTAGAATCTGTGGGTACCCAATGGAATTTCATCACCTGGCTGAAATTTTGGAAACAAGAAATCGCCCCACTTACTGTGGTACAGGTTGATCCCCGTTAAGTGTAGGGTTTGGCTAGTAACTAACCTAAGTCACAAGGTTCGAGTTCGAGTTTGAATTCGAAAAGGATAAAATTCGGTTCAAGTTCGTCAATGGATAAAGTTCGAAAAAAATTGCCATTAAATTTTAATAAATATAATATTATAAATATAAATAATAATTTATAAATATAAAAATTAAAAAATATATAAATATTTAATTTAAAAAACTTTAAATATTTTAAAAACAAATGAGATATACAATAAAATATTAAAAAACATATATAATAAAATATAAAATACAAATTTAAAAACTTAAAAAAATAAATAATATAAAATTTTAAAAAGATTAAATATAACAAAACATAGAATATAAATAAAAATTAAACTACCAAAGTAAAAAGTAGAAAATAGAAAATAAAATTACGAAACATAAAAATAAAATAAACTACCTAATTGAAAATCTAAAATAAAGAAATCATTAAGGGTTAAAAATATGCGTATGGAGTTTTATTGAAAATTTGATGGGGTCAGTATCACATTTTTATTCTTGTCTCAACCTAACAACCGACATAATCAATGTAGTGATTGCCTCCGTCTTCGGCTTGATATTTTCAAGGCTATGTATGGGTGCCATCTGTGACAAGGTCGGTCCTTGCTACGGGTCTGCCTTCCTTATATTGCTCTTTACGCGCACATTTTTTTTATGGCAGTGGTCAATTCAGCATTGGGTTTTATACTTGTGAGGCTTTTTATTGGGTTTTGTTTTTCCTATGGTTTGCTGTTGTTGGCTCGTCCAGTGACCATCGATGCTTCTTCAGTGACTGTCACGCTCCTCACTCAACAGTCAGCAACGTGCTGTGTTCAAACTTTATACAACATACTTTATAGCTTTTTTGCAACGTGTCGAGCACTGTTCTAAAGCACTGATGAGGGCATTTTTCATGGATATTTTTTACCGAACTTACCAAACTTTAGTGAATTTTTCTACTGCGTCTGAGATTTGATGAATTTCAAACTTCATGAAAGAAATTTGCCGAACCTTGTGACTTAGTAACTAACCAACCGTGGGTACTCGCCAAAACCCGCAATTAATAGGGATTGACCCGGCAAGTAAATGAATATAGTGATCAAGGTTAAAAAAATGTCATTTTGCTAAATTTTAATCAAAGGGCAAAAAAATAATTAAATGTTGTCCAAGAAATTCATACGGATCATAAAAATTTGATTTTGTTTTAAACCCTGAAACTCATAGCTAAAAATAAATAAATTGAAAAGTGGCCTTCTAGGGTTAGGACCTTGGCTTTTTAAAACTTGCTGAGTTTTGGAGTCTAATCCTGCAAATGTTGTGAGAGTAATCTGATTGGAAATGAGTTTAGTCTTGCAACTGCTGTCCAAAGTTGGATTGGAGTTTGCGTTTTGACTGCTAGTGCCAGGGCGACCACAGAATCTAAAATAGAGCTTCAGCAGCCAGCCAGCCAGCTTACAGCCTTACAAGTTACCTTAACTGCAGGGGCAACATAGTATCAATAGAGTCATAGACAATATTGTTATCTTCATTTTCCTGCTTTTGTCAAAGGAAAACAGTTAATGCATACAAGAAAGACCAACAAAATTTGAAAACAGGGCTTGCCTAAAACTGAGCTTTGTTCTCTTGTTTGGTTGAAAACTAATTGAAAATATACTCGTGTTCTCTACATTCATTTCATTTTTTGTGTTTTACTGTAAACTATTTATTTTAGATCGGTGCTCAGTGTTGAGGGGTCCTTGTCCCATTCACTTTTGATCGGAGCTCCAACTGGTCTAGGACACAATCAGGGGCCCAGTTCCCCAAGAGAATACCAATGAACGGCCACAACTGGCCTGAGAATACCATCAACGGTCACAATCGGCCCAAGAATACCAACGATCAGCTGCTACCGGCCCAAGAATGCCAACTATCAGTGACAACCGACCCATAAATACTTAACGATCAGCTACATCCGACCTCCGATAACAAACTGAGATTTGACCCTGGGTGGTGCTTGAAACAACCAAGTCACTTAACCAACTCACCTACATCTCATCGGTGTTTTACTGTAAACTATTATTTCAGTTTATTTTATGAATTATTTATTTTTTAAAGTGCAATAAAGTTGCCGATTAATTGTTGAGACCTGAGTACAGTCAAAATTTTGGGCTGCTGAGAATTTACTGAGTATGTGGTTTTAAACTATGGTCAATACCTTCGTGACACCAAGAATGGGTTTCCGTTTCATTGGTGGCCTACCAATAACTCATTGTCTGTGTAATTGCATATTTGTGGTGGTGTGTTGGTTTTCCAAAATGTCATGTTTTATGTCTTGCATCAAAACAGTTGATGCACAAGGTGCTGGTTTGTTCTTTTAACACTTTGGAGCAACTTTTGTTTACCACTCACTATTATTTCTGACCATGACTTGCTTTTGGAAATCATTGTGGAAGATTATTTGTTGCTAGTTTTCCCTTCCCACTTACTTTCATTGGCAAGCTGATGGCTAGAAATTAGAATGAGGTTTTTTCTCCACATCCTTTCATCGGCAAAGAGATGGCCAAATTGTGGTTTTCAATAACACATTAGTCTGTGCTCTTTGCATCTATCAATGCTAGAACAAGCAGTGGGACAAATTTTTGCATATCCTTCAGCATAGTTATAATCAATTTACTACTTATGTCTCTACAAGGCATTTTCCTTCCACATCTATCATTGCTAGAACAAGCAGTGGGACAATTATTTGCATATCCTTCATCATAGTTACAATCAAACCACTTGTGTCTCTCTTTCTCCTTTAAAAGATTGTTATGGGTTTTAGCCTTTGTCCCCTTCTGGCTTCGACTATCCCAACAACCGAAGGAGCAAGATAAAACTTCCTTCCTTTGTGCAAATTTTGGATCAACTTCACACCAAAATGCAAGATATCCTTCGACTTACTTTGGCCATATTCAAGGCACTCTATGACTGAGATCGAGTGCCTCATCCTTTCCAAGTTGGTGGCTAGGTTTGGCCTCACTTGGAAAAGCTAGAGGTTTCACAGCCTACAACATTACAAGTTGAAGCCCATATGATACTGGCCTTACTCAAAAATGTGGATCCTATGCTTTTCATTTGGATCTCCAGGCCTGACTTGGCATCCACGATGTTGTCAATGTAAGACAACTCAAGATGTACGAGCTATCTCACTTTGAGGAGGAGTGGCTTCCATCACTTATTTTGAAGATCCAATCCCAGTTGTTCAGCAACCATTGGTTGATGATACTTTGCTCGATGTTCAGACTTGCACCAATCACAAGAAGCAAACCACTACTTGGTTGGTTGTAAATGAACTTTGTAAACACATGCCAGGTGTTTATTCGAGTAAGCTTTTGCAGAGAAGTTGTCCATGTTTTCCTGTGTATATCTAGTATAGTCACACATGGTATACCTATTTTTAGAAGGTTGTCCATAATTTCAAGTGTATATCTAGAATAGTCGCACATATTATACCTATTTTTAGAGGGTTGTCCATAATTTCACGTGTATATCTGTTTATTATTTTTTAGTCACATGTATATCTTCTCATGTAAAAAGTCATGTGCAGTATTTCTATTTTAGAAAGTCTCACATCTTTCTATTTTAAGAAACTCTATTTTTGGAAAGGCAGCTATCTTTCTTTTTTTAGAAGATTCACTCTCCTAGAAGTTTCTTGTATATCTTTATATTTACATAATACAACGAGGCACAGTTATGGCAATTCTAATAACTTTTGTTGCAATATCTTCCTTAGTCCATATCAATTTGATACAACTGACTATGATAAGGCTTAAGATGATACGAAGTAACGAGGCAGATCACCATGACAATAATGACATACAAGTTCAACATGGGAAGATTAAAGAGAACCATTGCCCGAGGTAGCCACCCTCCCATTAGCGGTGTCTGAGATCTTAACATTTAAGCTCTTTGGGCAATAAATTATCCCTCGAGAGAAGAAACGTGCCGAGGAGAAACCTAAATGTCTTCCAATTTTTTTTTTGAAGAGTATGATATTCCTCGTTGCAGTTTGCAAGAGATTTGTAGCTTGTCCAAGCTTTACAAGTAGGAGGCCAAAATTAATTCAACATTAAATTTATA
Organism: Torreya grandis; assembly: GCA_037957365.1. Lineage (NCBI taxonomy): Eukaryota > Viridiplantae > Streptophyta > Pinopsida > Cupressales > Taxaceae > Torreya > Torreya grandis. The sequence goes on from JARHVA010001026.1 coordinate 468,407, forward strand.
AAATGACTTCCTGTGATGTGTTCACTTATTCATGAGTGTAGACATAAAATGCTTGAGTAGACGGTGGACCTATTTATCTGATGTATACTATTTACCATAACCTTTGAAGTCACATTTTTTAACATTCATGACAAGACTCACTTTCTAGCCAACAACAAATCAGTGAAATTAGGTTCCAAACAAAGGTGGACGATTTTTCATCCACAATAATAAGGAACACATGCCGAGATAAGAAAGTTAGTGCAACAAGAAAGCATTGGCAGAGACAAGAAGTACTGGCCTGGGGGTTGAGCAAATTTTTTGAAGCTCCAAACACACTTCATACCGTAACTAGTTGATGCGGTCACAATTTAATGGTGATGAAACGATAGTTCTTGTTAGAAGAGAGTTGATTATGGCTAATGATAACAGTGGCAAAAGAACGGGTTTTAAGGTTTAAACATGTTACAGGGAATCCTCTCAATGGAAGCAATCTGTTGCTCTGGTAAATATAGCTCTTCGAAGAGGGAAGTGCTTCAATAGATAGAGGGGGAAGAGGGCGAGGCATCTGGTTTGAGTTGTCTCAAACATAAAAAACAGTACTTGGGGGGTGCCTTGGGATGGCTAGCATGGCAGTTTCTGAGGATGGAGATAAGTGTTCATAAGAAGAAATATGTTAATATGCCTGATCGAATGACTAGCAACATTCGGTATCTGAGACAGCTCATAGTTCTGATTATATTTTAGTCTATAAGGTTTTTGGGGAGCAAGTTTTCACTGGTACCCATCTAAAAAGTATTGTGTTTGTCTGAATAATATGGCAGGGGAAAGGTGCAGTATCATAATTTTTTAAGTTTAAACTCTTGTTTCTTGTTATTGACAATTGTTATAACTCAAATAACTGACATTGTGACAAATAATTGTAATGAAGAAGTGGTCAATAATTTTGTTGGTGGAGTGATTTGTGTTTTGCATGTTGTTTTTTGTTTCACATTTTCATAACCTGCAGACACAAGTACTGTAGGAAGTGGCGATGGGTTTTGGGATTTATTTTTCATGGTCATTTATGCTATCGTTTTGGTTTTCTTGTTTCAGTTTCAAGGATTTGTAGTTTGGTTTCTTCAGAAAAAATTTCAGGTTCTTTCTTGGGTACACCTGTATCTTTGCGATATACCCCATAAATATCCATCCCATTTTGATCTATTCTTACTGCATTACTCCCTATATAGTAAGACGTGCATCCTGTTTTAATCTGAAGAACAGGACTGTAAATTTATTCAAAAGCTAAGCTGCCTCATCCATGGGGCCCTGTGGCATCTGAATTCAATATCCCCTGTAATTATCCAGTCTTTTAAACCCTTTCAAGAAGGGAAATTTGTCCAAGACACACTATTAAAAATTTAAATAAGCATTTATGGTCTATTCTTTAAGGGAGGCTGCATTTTTAGCTAAATCATAGTAAAAACATTGAAAGAAAATATGACCTCTAACATATGCTATCATCATTCATTCCTGCAGTAGGAAAATTTGCATGAAAATTCTTTCTGACAATAAGAAAATCAGCATGAAAATTCTTTCCTGCAGTAAGTAAGCTTGCAACAAAGTTCGTTCTGGAATGTAAATCTTTATTCAAAACGTCTATCTTTATCTCCTATATCTAGGTCTTCAATTAGCTTTAGGATATATACAAGCTTATGTTACTTGGTAATGTGTTTCTGGGAGTTGCTGGTGTGTTACCTGTATTTTTAACTTCCTGAGGATCTGGGTACACTAGGATCCCTGGATTTTGGCTGGGGATAGCTGGCTGTACTTGGAATGCTAATTACATTCTGCCTACAATCAAGGGATGTTTTAATCACCTGATTTTGGTTGGGGTTGATTTTCTGTGTTGTTTTAAATGTAATTATATTTATTACATTGTGTGTACAATCAAGGGATGCTTGTGGTATCCTGATAAGATCTGACATCCCATGTGCGGCAAGTAAAATTTTCAGCTAATTCCTTTTTCTCCATCCAAAAAGGAAAAATATACAACAAAAACTGAAGAGAACATGGATATAAGCCAAAAATGTAATTTAAGATGCATGCTTTCCAGAAAGAAAAAAGCCAAACTTATTCACAAAAGAATAAACAGAAAACAAATCTCATTTCTTGGCCAATGAAAACAAAGAAGAAAATAAAACCCTCTTCTATAGCATATCTAATATCATAGTTCACACTGATGGATAAAATTTTATCTTAAAAATCGAATATTGTGTGAACTATTTGTTTTTGATTGTTCTCCACTATTTTTTGTTGTATTGTACATCGCATATGAACCATAGTTCACACTGATGGATAAAGTTTTATCTTAAAAATCGAATATTGTGTGAATTATTTGTTTTTGATTGTTCTCTTCACTATTTTTTGTTGTATTGTACATCGCATATGAACCATAGTTCACACTGATGGATAAAGTTTTATCTTAAAAATCGAATATTGTGTGAACTATTTGTTCTTGATTGTTCTCTTCACTATTTTTTGTTGTATTGTACATTGCATATGAACTATTTTTTGTTGGATTGCATGTTGCATATAACAAACTTGTGGTTTTCATGACACATGTAGATGAATCTGATACATTTATGATTCTGTTAGAGTCGGTTTAACTAATGGAAAAATTGTTCATTAATCCATTCTGGTGCTTGTTTATCCTATAGCGGTGGATTGTCTCCTCTTCCGTGGCCCCTAACCCCCCTTGAGTTGTGAGGAGGCCCTTTATGCATCATAGTGGGGTGTAATAGCATTATGTAATGGGCATATTTGTGATTTGGTAGTTACAAAATTGTCTGCATCTAAAACTGTGTTTGGCAAAGTCATTTCAAGCAGTTGACTCCTTTTATTGCATTGGTAATTTGGCATTCAAATCATAATTTCATATTCTTTATAACGAACTAATTTGTACTTATATGTTCATTTCCGCACAGTAACTGTGCTGGTTGATCTCTTATTTTATTTAAAACTCAGGTTATAGACTTCGATGGCAATGCTTTATCACAGCTCGTTGTCTTTCATGATGTAACATGTATATTACCATTAGTCATATTTGGTAATCTGTGGTCATCGATAAAATTTATTTATTTTCTGGCTGCATTTGTTTGTGGCTGTCTTATTTCAGACATTATACTTGTAAAAAAATAATAAGCGATATTCAGTTACGTGGATTTTTTCCCCTTTTGTCTGCAGATTTGGTGGATTGTCATCTGACACTCTAGGGACCAGCTCATCTGGAATAGAAGAGGAGAAGAAGAGGAAAGCCAGGGCTGAAAGGTTCTGTTATTGGTCACTTTTGTAGTTATTGGGTGCTTTAATCTGAATTTTCAGCTTTTTACACACCTGCAGTTTATATACTTATAACTTCCAATATGCCTGGTACATGGCATGATAAGATTTTGATCCCATTTTTGATAGGTTTGGACTTCCAGCAAGTTCTGTTCTGGATGAGGAGGCAAAGAAGAAAGCTCGTTTGGAGAGGTTTGGAATGGGCATTAAATGTGATTCTGCTGAAGTAGAGAAAAGGGAAGCTAGGGCTGCAAGGTAAACTGTAGGCTTTCTTTCTTTGTTAATTTCAGTTTGCAGATTGTAGGAAAATCACATAGAAGCCCTTTTTTCCAGTGTTCTTAGATTTGCCCTAAAGCATTTGGAATATCACATAGAAGCCCTTTTGCACACGGGATTGCTGAAGTTTATGGATTTCGTTTGATTTGATTTAGGTTTGGCCCAAAATCCAGCAATAGCACTTCCGAGGTAAACAAAAAGGATAATACTAATGCACCAGGGGCTGTGGCTTTAGTGTGATGGTGAGGTCACTTTATTGTAAGCAACATATATATTTTGCATTGATGCATTTACTATTCATTGTGAGTGAATTCTTTCTAAATTTCGTCTTTTTGTTTCAGGCTTTGGGCATGTACTTGATATCAGGAAAGCTTTATCTTGAGCTACTTGGACCCAAATAATGAGATAAGAATTTATGGATGCGTTTCCTAATAATCTTAGGGATGGGGCTATAAGTTCTTTTTTGACACTGAAATTTATTTTTCTCTACCGTGTTTTTATCTTATTTTGGACTAACCATGCTATTTTTGTTTTATTCTACTTCTCTGTTTTCCCCCCCTTAATCTTTTTTTGTGCTTTATGTCATTATGTAAGACCTGACTAACATCAATTTGTTTTTAGTTTATAAGCCTTAGTAATGGTAATGTTGATCTCAGACCCTTTATTTGTTGTCACATTACTAACTAGTGTATGAAGTAGCCTCTGGTGCGTACTACTAATGTGTGGTTTACTTCTGTTTCTTTTCGTGCCTTCTCTTTTTAAGGTTTTCTTTGCTTGCCTGGGGCCTGCTTTTTTACCTTTGTCCTAGTCTTACTATCCTCTAGTGCATATTTTACTAATGTGTGGTTTACTTCTGTTTCTTTACTTGCCTTCTGTGTTTTAGATTTTCTTTTATTTTGCGTCTTTCCTTGCCTTTACTGGTTTAACTTTTCCTTGGCTTTTGTATTTCTTTCCTTGCCTCTTGTGTTTTAGGTTTTCCTTGCTTGCCTGGAGCCTGGTTTTTGACTTTTCTCCTAGTCTTTCTATCCTTGTGCTTTTTAGTATTTTGCTTTTACAGTTGCTTTTTGTTGATTGAATTTTGGTTTCTTTAGATTCTAACTTCTTTTTTGTTTCTTGACTTTGTTTTTAGCTATCAGGATGGTTTTGATGCTTAAATGGGCTGTTTTTGTCTCAAGCCCTAGAAGGAATGCTTACCATGGTGGAGGGTAGTATGTGTGGTAGGAACATGGGGTATTGCATTTGCATACAGGTCCATTCAAGTGAGTGTTTGACTGACTTAACATCTAAAGACCGATTACGACTCCTTTGTGACTGCAGGGATGATACATTTAAAAATTAGATTTGGATTTGAATGGAATCGTAAATTTCAGTCAAGCAAGAACACAACTGAAGTCTTTTAGTATCATATACTTGTCAAACTAAAGCACTCTCTTAACTTAAATACCAATAAAAATTATGTTTTGTAAATATGTAATATATATACCCAGGTGTATTTTACTGAAATAAAGAGCATCCATTTATTATTATTTTGTTTGATAAGGAATAAATGTTGCCTTACACGTGCAAGGCCTGATATTATTATTGAATATATACATCTTTGGTTTGAACCGAGGAGTACAATTAAGATGACGCTACTTGCATGTTAGATGATGTGATTTGTGAGTGGTATTTGTAAGCAGTGCAATATAGGTGAATATAGCTCAAATTAAATTTGAATGGACATTGCGAGCTACAAGATAAGTGCCAAATGAATGCTTTCAACTGTTGAAGTTGGCTCATAATCTATATGTTGATCAATTATATGCTGGTGTTACTGGATAATTGATTAGGTACCCACTCGATGAATCTTCTGGCTGACATATTGGTTGTATGTCATATTTTAAAATTCACTAACATATTTGAAATGACATAAAAGTAGTTTCCCATTTTCTGGGTGCATTTGTTGTTTTATTGGATTGGTAAAATGAATAATATTCCCAAGTAAAAATGAATGAGCTAAGAGGAACGTTTAGTACCGTAAGGCCGGCTTTAACCTGATGAAGGTTGTTGAAGTAGAAGGTGGGCTTAACCTGATGAAGATTGTTACATTTTATTTGTCAGGGCAAGGTTTGGGCAAGTACAAGAGTAGTTAAGCACATAGGACTTTGAGATTCATGAAGCGAGGGTTAATTGGTTGTCATCAGCCTGGCTTTGTTGTTTGGTTAATTTTATGATTTTTTGAAAGGTGTGTTGAGAGCTACAAGGAGGAATGCACTTGGAAATTGTAATTTTCATTTTTATGTTTGTTTACTTAAGACTATTTGCATGTTAGATGATGTAATTTGTGAGAGGTATTTGTAAACAGTGCAATATAGGTGAATAGCCCAAATTAAATTTGAATGGACATTGCAAGCTACAAAAGTGCCGAATGATTCAACTGCTAAAGTTGGTTCATAATCTATATGCTGATCAGTCATACGCTGGTGTTACTTGCATAATTGATTAGGTACCCACTTAAGGGATCTTCTGGCTAATATATTGGTTGTCCTTTTTCTGGAGAGTCGTCATATTTTAAGATTTCTTAACATAAGTACAATGACGTAACCATTCTGTGGGTGCATTTGTTGTTTTATTGGATTGGTAGAGGGAACAATGTTCCAAGCATAAGATGAATAATATTCTGAGTACAGATTAATGAGCTAAGAGGAAGGTTGTTGAATAATAACCTGACGAAGGTTGTTACATTTTATTTGTCAAGGCAACTTTTTGGCAAGTACAAGAGTAGGTAGGTACATGGACTTTTCATGAAGTTGAGAGGGTCGGTAGTTGTAACTTGCTGAATGAGAGTAATATTGGTTTGAGCTGGTGTATTTTTGGACAAATTGCAGGCTTTGTTCTTTGGTTAAGTTTATGATCTTTTTAAGGGCGTGTTGAGGAGGAATGCACTTAGATATTGTAGTATTCATTTTTATTTGTTTGTTTTCTTGTTTTGGTATATAATTAGGGCTTGTAGATGAAGGGAGAAATTATGTTAGCAAAATTAGTTTTTTTTAATTAAAACTGATCATTGTGGGTTCTTAGGAGGTATCCACAACAAATGGTGACACGAAGGGGGCTATTCATCGGGTATGCCATTGCATGTACTTTGGATGCCATATTTATTGGGGCACTTTGTGGGAGACGTGACCAAATGCAATATATTTTTCATTGTCTAATCAACTATTAAGCTACAGTCCTCAGATATGAATAGGAAAATTGTTATCATAATAAAGCTAAATAATTTTGACTTAAAGTAATAATATTATTTTCAAGCATTATTGTGTAAACAGCTTTGATAACAAAAAATGATGTTCTTCCTATGATTGTTTAGTTGCAGATTGGTTCTAATTACAAAAACATGTAATTGTGTTCGATATCATTTAAAGGTACAATTTAATATTCTTTGACCTTTGCATTTAAAGGTATTTTTGGGAGGGTCTACATGCCATTTTATTCATTCATGTGACTTGCTTTTTTGTTTTGTAGTAATGATTGTGGTTAATATTGGTTGTGATTATGGTTAATATTGGTAGTTTGAGTTTAATGTTATTCTTGTAATACCTTAATTTTTTTCCAATTTTGTTCATTCTTATTTGGAGTTATTTGTCTATAATTCAAATGAAGTTCTATCTTACAAAGTGTCATCACCTTTATTTAAAGAGTGCTCACAAAGTGTTTTTATTTAAGACTTTTCTAGGTCAATATGGTAATTCATTACTAGTTTCTTGTAATATGTATTTGAAATTCAGTGTTTTAAGGCTATCTTGGGAAACTAGAAAGAAAATCTTTAGTTGACTAGTAATGAATGAACTAGTTAGCCCTTGTTTGAGTAGTGATTGCATGTTTTGAATCCTCTTCAACCCAGTCTTTGTGCATGTCAATCCTTGCCTTCTAATTGGTCTTCAGTTATTGAACTAATGATTGGCTGACTCCCTTACTTTATGCTTTAATGTAATAGATGCAAGGCCTTTATGCGTAGATGCATCTATCTTTTTTTGTGAGTCGAATCACTAGTGATTGGTGAATGTGAATCTTTTGAGCTTGGATCATGCCCATTAATGTTTCATAGACAATGGGATACAATTTGTTCATCTTTTATGTGGTTGACCTTCCATAAATAACCTCTTCACTTAAAGATCTAGTCCTATCTCAACATGACTGCTTGGAATGTGTGGAATTATGCGCTTCTCTAAAGCAATGCATGTGACTTAGAAAGTTGTGGATTTCTTTGTTTTTTTAATGATATTTTTTAATTGAAAATTTTGGAGCTATTGTTTAAGCATCATCTCAAATTAATAATAATCTCTTTTAATAATTGAACACCATATTTCATAGTTGATGAGCATCTTAAGGCTTTTTACTTATCCTCTTGTTTTGGCCAAGGTATTTATACCTAAGGGAATGTAAATGAGAATTCCCTTAAAGATTATTTTATGTTTCAGAAAAATGCATTTACTCTAGCTAAACATGTTGCCTTTGGATGCCTTATTAAAGTTACTTCATATGTCTTATAGGGATTGACTTTATTTTTCAAAAGCTATATTTTTATTTTTAAAATTAGTTCCTTTATCAAGGAGAGAGAAAAGAAATTGATGCTTGATTTTCCTTTTCCATTGCTGCCCTACCTACTAGCTACCTTGTCATAATTTAAAAAACTCTTTTTGCGATAGGAACATGTCCAAATAGAGTTTTTCAAGATGACTTTATTTTCTGCCTTCCATATATGCCATACGTGCTAGAAAACCAAAGTGGGGATCTCTTATGATGGAGGATTCAAAGAAATGAAAAACATTATCAAACCAAGAGCAATTTTGAAACCTATTTTTGAAGGACACATGTTCAAAATTTCACTATACGATAGTGGAAGAAAAGGTGTGATGAAGTCTGTATACATATAATATTTTTCAAATTTTTATTGATTACTGACACTTTGTATCTTGTAGGGCCTTGTCGAGTCTTCAAAACTGCCTCTGCATAGTCAATTGGATAGACCTTGTCAATCTAGTTCTATGTTTTGTGTGCTATTTGTAATAATTAGGTCAACCCTGACCAACCCTGTACATTTTCAGACCTTGCATCCGTATTACAGGGTCGACCCTATCGACCATGTTTTGTATTTTGTGCATATAGTGTTAACACTATACTTTGTGTCAAGTTAGAGTTTATCTCTATATGCTAGTAATCAGTTCACATTTCTCTTTTCTTGTTGCTTGCATGCTTAGAATAGTTCACATAGTTTAATTAGGGGATTTTTAATTAAGCGTTTAGTTTCACTATTTTTATTTTATGCACACACGATCAAATCACATAATCTAAACAAGCACTTTAACATTTGTCTACCCAAGGCCAACCTACTTAGATTTCATTACCAAGGGAGAAGCCGACTTGATACTCTGATCAAGTATAAAATGCGGTTAATACTAAATTCTGACTAAGCACCCGACACATTTATCGCTGCGGTGTGTGAAGTGAGGGGGTAAGCCCCAATACCAAGCCTGTATCATTGCCACTACAGTCCCTTTCAGTCCAAACTACGTGAAACCATCCTTAGATTGCTATCTAGTTCTTTGATTTACAAACAACTTTCCTTCACATTTAAAATCATTTTTTAATAATCTAATAAAACATCTTAGGTTGATTAATTAGTTAACTCTTTACTTTTCCAATTAATTGTTTGCTCTTTGCTTAATTGTGTGTCCAAAAATTTGCATTAGTCAGTGTTAGTGTAAGGTTTTGTATTGTGTGCTTCAATTGGATTGGCCAATGTTGATCCAATTGACTATTTGTTTCTTGTCATTTTTTGTTTTCCTAAATTAGTTGCAAAAATGATCTTGTTTTAGTTCATAACTTGTTACAAACTTTCTCATCTTCCCTGTCTACTATACTAGGTTGACCTAGTCGACCCTATACCTTTTTTAGCCTCTATTAACTGTATACGATTAACCTAGTCGACCCTGTACTATTTGTAGACCTTTTTCAGCCCCTGTTTGCTATATAGGATTGACCTGATCGACCCTGTACTATTTTTTGTCATTTTTTATTTTCTTTGTGTGGTATTCTAGTTTTGTTTCATTATGATGACATCTTTTCAACTTTCTCTTAGTCAATAACTTTGCATAATTAAAGATTTAGATAATAACCTCACTTATTTCTTTATTTCAGATAAAACTATCGAATTTCTTCCTTCCTCTTCTCCTCAATCAAAACCAATGACTACACAATGTAATGTAGTTGAGGTCATTCGCCGTAATCCTCTTCTCAGTACCAATTTTGGGAATCTTCCACCAACTAATCTCTCTCCTATCAACACTTATACCCTTTCAACCAATGTTCATAATCCTCTTGTCACACCCATAACCAAATCACCAAGCCTTATCAATTCCCAAGGTAACAAGGTTGAAACCACTCAACTGATTAATCTAGATGGTTCCCAATTATTCAAAAACCTTGATGATAATAATATTTACACTCCTCACAAGAATGGTGGCTTTACCAAGCTTCCTTCTACCACACTTAAGACAATTGACACTAATGTTGGGAATCTTCCACCTACAAAGAATCCTCCTCCCACCAAGACTAACAATCCTCTTCCTAACAACACTAATACCCCTCTTACAAGCACCAACCCACCTATTGATACAACTCAACTTCTTGCACAAGTCATACAACAAATGAACATCATGCAAGCAACCACATGCATCAACATTAATGCAACATGATTAGTCAACCACCTCAAGTCATCATGTTTCAACCAAATCCAAATTTTGTTCCTCTTCTTAGAGATGTCAATGGGAATATCATCCTTCAACCTCCAATGAAAAACAAAATGCTTCAACATCTTCAAAATGAACCTTTAGCCCCATTCATTGCATCCAAAGATACTGAAAACATTCCTCCAACTATCACATATAATGGGAATAAGGACCCCACTATCTTTCTTAAGTCTTTTGGTAATCTCTATAAGAAATGGGTCCAAATTAATACCTTTGCTACCAACAAACTCTTAGCCAAAACCTTTGTTGGTGATGCACTTGAATGGTACAACCAACTTCCTAGACATTTCATCTCACAACTAGAAGATTTAATCAATACTCTAGTAAAGGAATTCCAAGATGATCTTTTTGAAAATTACCTTAGCTATTTCATCAATGCCAAACAACTCCATAAAGAATCTGCTCATACTTTCATCAAACAATGGAAGTCTATAGCTCATAAAGTAGACCATAAAATGAATGATGACACTCTTTTAAAACAATTTGTCATTGCTTTTAAACCTCCCCTTCAACATAAAGTTTGAATATTTTTTCCTAGAACTTTAGAAGAAGCCTTAGACCAAGCAGAAAGACAAGACTTTCTCATGACTCAATTTGAACCACCTCAAATAACTACTAAAGCACCTTTTCAATCATCTTCTCATAACATCGATTCATCTAAGCCTTCCCAACTTCAAAGTGGAGCATCCAATTAAACCAATTTTAACCCAATCCACCCTCTTTTGATTCTATAACATGTCAAGAGGAAATTGCCACCCTCTAAACCCATGAGCTTTGATCCTTCCAAACCTCCTCCAAAATGGTACACTCCTGATAAATTTTGTTGGTGGCATGCTATTATAGGTCATTCTCATGAGTCTCGTCATGATCTTCAATGATTTCTTCTTTCTTCCTTGCTTGCTCCACATTTCAATCTTGATACTCTAACAAAACAACACTATCAAGACTATCTTCAAGCTTCTCAAATTTAATCTCAAGAACCACAAACACATCAACATCAACTACCTAATGAACAACAACAATTCTCCCATACTCATACCACATCTGCTAATTTTGTTCAAACCACAGTTGATCCTTATTCCTACACCAATAAGGAAATGATAGCTAACATGAACAACTTTAAACATATCGTTGCATCCATTGAACCTCAACCTCTTAGGTCACATGAACCAAATGAGTACTTAGTTCAAATGCCTACTCCAAATCATATCATACATGGTCCTCTTTTACCTCTTCATACCTCTCCTACACATCATATGTCACATTCAACCTCCTTAAAATCTATCAAATCAACACATTTGCCTATTTTCGAATGCACCTACCAACCCAATGCAAATCATTTTAATGGTTCAATGTTATCTCACTCCAACTCACATGTCGGGGCATCTTGCGATGCCCATCCACATGTCCCTTTAGATTTTGGGGCATCTTGCAATGTCCATCCCTACATTCAATTACCCATTGGGACATCTTACGATGCCCACTCTTATTCTACAATGCATAATAACAAACGAATCTAGCTTCAAGAAACCTTTCGAGACTTATAGACTTGTATTTCATATGCTCATCTTTGATACAGACGTTAACATAGATCTTACTTGTTCTTTTTGTTTCATGTTTCTTTGTTTTTATGCACTTTTTTCCTTTTACTTTCGTTTTATAAGCATCATTGTTTTCCTTTACATTTTTTGGTTTTATTTCACATTATATCTGGCATTTGTTTTCATTTTTGTCCTCATATATTTCTTTTTTCTTTTTTGCCTTAGTAGATTTATGATTATTATTTTCCCCTTATTTAGCATTCACCCCCGTGGGTTTCTCTTTTGTGAGTTCACAATATAAGACCATGGATAGGACCCGGGCATTCTCACAAAATACCACCTTTGCTTCTTTTCTCATTTTATTGTTTCACATGTTTCTTTTTGGCACCCTCGTGGGTTTTTATTTTATGAGTTAGAGTATAAGACTGTGGATAGGACCTAACCCTCCTCATAAAATTACCATCTTATCATTCTTTTTATAAGAAAATGCTTTTGACTTTTGTTCTCAACTTTAGCTTTTGCTTTTTTTGATAGATGAGATTTGCATGACAATCTGTGTTAGCATATTTTCCTCCATTTCCCTCATTCTTATGATAAAGAATCACATTTTTCTATCATTGTACCCCTTTTTTGACCTTTGTCACATTTCTTGTAATGTGAAGTAATTCAAATTGTTTGATGTGTGACTCCTCTTGATTTCCCTTTCCTTTCATCTCCACATTGGATAAAACAAGGTTGAAGTCAAGATAACACTTTTATTTCACCTAGATTTACAACACTCTTAGACCCCATACTCTTTGAGGTTCTCTCTCTTAGCAACCTTGTCCAAGTATTCAAATGAAAGCCATCTTTAACACCCATGTTTGGTCTTCCAAATCTGTATGGAGGAGGAATAAAAAAAGCCATCAAGAAAGTTAAAAGCCAAATCATTTGAATCAAAAGGCAATGATATCTAAAAAGTAACATACAAATCTCAAAATTCCAAATCACACTAAAAGACGTGATTCAAAGCACATCTCCTTCTTCTAGTCGAAGCTCAAACTCCATAGTTGGCCTCACGATAGAGTTGAGGTCCTTTGGCGTGCGGTAGGCCAGTAGATTAGAAGAGTAGAATTAAAAAAAAATCTTTTAGTGCTACCTACTTTCTCACGTAAGTACCCAATCTTCATAGTAAATCAACGGCTTTATAAGGAGACCTGAGAAATGGGGAACACGTTATGGGGTGGTAAGTCCATTTTACTTTTCATGCATATAGCCTTCATAGGACGATCTATATACTTCATTTGTTGACCTAAGACATATGTGGCTAAGAGAATTTTTTCAGAGTCCTTAAAGTCGAAAGTTCTCTTGTTTTGAAAAACCTAATATGAGTGTCTTGACTTCGATAAAGATTTCCTCGACCTTGGTTTTTTCTTCATTCTTCCCTCCAGCCACTTCATTTCCCCCTTTGACAAGCAAATTGTGATTCCAAATATGTTTTTCCTCTTCTTTATTCCTTCTTCACCTCTTAAAAACATGCTAGCATTATTTTGTTTCAGTTTTATCTATCCTCAGAGCAAAACATGTTTGAGCAACTATGGATTATACCCTTACACCATTTATTTACCACACCATCTCATTGTCATACTAGCCATGTCATTAGGTGGTTGTGTTTTTTTACATTGTATCTTAGAACAAACATTAAGTGTGAGTTTTTCATCCTTTAGCAACTTTTTTGATTTTCATTTCTCCATCATGTTCTTATTTGATTTTTTGTGCACTTCACTTATCTTACTTAAGACATTTTCCATTATTACATGTTTCTCTTTATGTATGCCTTCTTCATGTTTGTCTCGCACTTTCAATTACATTTCATTTTCAGTATTTCATGTTTTTTTTTTTTGCCTATCTTACATGAGCTTACTTTTCACTTTCTCACATATATTTGTTCAAGTTGTCTTGCATGGATATTTCATTTTTCATTTATATTTTACATGCTTCCCAACGTGATTTAATATGTTCTATCTTTTTTTTTGTCATTGATGTTTTACATGCTTCCCAACGTGATTTATTATGTTTTACTTTCTTTTTTGTCATTTATGTTTTACATACTTTTCAACATGATTTACCGCGTTTTCCAATCATTTGTCATTTCTTTCCTATCATTTGTCATTCATTTGTCTTAAATATTTTAATCTTGACTTAACAAACTAAGTTAACCGTTTACTTTTTCCTTAGTACTGAGTCAACAGAGTGATTTTTTCTACTAGATCGGTAGTCATGTACTAAGTCGGCAGTCTAAAAAACACATAAGGTCAACATATACCTACTAGGTCGGCAATGTGAATTTTAACAAAATTCTAGTCTACTAGGTCAACTGGGTCGACCTAGTTATTTCTACCTAGTTATTACTTCGATTCCTTATTTTCCCTGTATCTTTGTTTTTACTCATCCATTTTCAAAACTATAAAATACATTGGATTTGTGATGACATAGAGAATATTTTTCACTATCATATGCCTACTTTCCAAAAATTTCAATTTTTGGCTATTTTTTGCACTAACTTCTATAAGTTTGCCTAGTGTTCTTCACATTAGACGCCTTCACTTTCTCTTGCAGTCTACTTCTTTATCTATAACACTAAGGTAAGTTAAGGTATATGTTTTTCAATTTTTTTTATTTCTTTATCTTATTTACTATTTACTACATTTTACTTGGCATCAATGTTGTGTGTTATCATGTTCTATTTCTCGAAGCACCATCCTGTGTTGCACTTATGTGACACGTGATGAGCTTCGAGTGGGGCATATGTATACACAATATTTTTAATTTTTTATTAATTACTGACACTTTATATCTTGTAGGAACCTGTCGAGTCTCAATCTCTCTTAGTGCATGCCTCAAGGGGTGCACAAATGGACATACCATTGATGCTTCATAAGATTGTTGTCCTTTTTGCCACTTGTCATCTACACATTCATCTCATAAAACCATTAACCCTAAGCTTATTCTTCTTAGTCCTACCCATTCAATCATTTTCCTCTTTCCATCCTCCTTTTCTTGTCTTAATTCTCTTTTGGATTATCGGTTGTACTAGGTCGGCCATGGTCGACCCTGTACAGTTTAGGGTATTTTTCACTTTTGGGGTTTGTTAGCCTTTTGGCTGACCTAGCTTAGACCTAGTAAATTATTATCGAAAAACATACAGGGTTGACAATGACTGACCTTGTATAACTAACGTTTTCAAGAGGATTTAGGGCAAGATCCACTTATATATACAAGTTCATTTCCAACCATTTGTAGGAAGAGAAACGAAGAAGAATAAGTGTGAACTAACATCTGCTTATTAACCATTCTAATTGAGGAATAAAGCTTAGGATTCCATACTTTCTTTGGAGATACATATCTTGTCTTATGTAGAAGTCTTTTAGATGCATAGATAGGTTGCGTAGCCTAGAGTTGATTTGTCTTTCTTATCCTTATATACCAAAACAATATCTTGCAAAACACCTTGTCTAAGGGAGAGATTGAGGCTCAACGAGTTCGTCTTCAAGGTAAGTATTCCTAACTTTATTTATCTTTTGTAAGAGTAGATAGATAATGTAATTGTGCTTCTCTTTTCATGCATTAGGATTTTATATACAGTGACGTGAGTACATGTTTTCTATGCATGTTTAGTTTAGCTGTTTGTTTTGTTTCTAATCCCTTTATTGTGCCACAAGATTTGGTGTGCACTAGATTAGATTTATTTTCTTGTTTATTAGCATATGTGAAATATCAAACCTTAGGACTCTTTTAGGGTTATTATGTGATTGTGTTAGACTGCAGGATTTGGAACCTACCTCACATGGTGTATTGTGATAAGTGATCTCCTAATTGGGTCTAGCGGATCCTCATATTAGTCATGCTCCCACTTAACATATGTATTCCCAATTGGAAGTGTAGGTATGCTCTATCTTCTCCGAGCTAGGATTGATTTATAGACATGATGCATTTGTGATTGCATACAAAATATTCTTAACTTGTTTGCATAATTCAAATATGGATGAACTCCAAAACCACATTCTTTGTTGTTGGTATTATGTCAGCACTTTATTTTTAGATGGCCAACCACATTAATGGAGCCACTTTGGGAAAGCTTTTTTTTTTCTTAATTTTGTAGCATTATAACATGAGTTCATGATGTAATCTCTCCTATCTATTTGACCTTGTTTGCATTCTAGAAATTTTATGGAGGGAGCTTCCAAATGTAGGCTAAGTTCTTCCACTTTATTTAGAGCATTATTTTAATTGAATTAATCCTAAATAGTCACCCACCTTTTATCCCTATTCTTAGGTCAACACTTGTTTAGTTTGGCTTGTGAACGCTTGCCTATCTTAAGAGACATTTTTTTCCTAGTTTCCTGGTATCACGAGCCTTATAATTTTTGAGTCGACAAGGCTATGAGCTTTTATAATAGAGAAAAGGAGGACAATAACAAATTGAAGAACATATTTGATAAGTTGAATCCTTCCTTATAGGGTAATGTAGTTGCCTCTCAAAGAAGCGACTTCTGATTAGAGATTTTGCAACTTACTCCAAAGGTGGGCATTGCATTTTTTGTTTAAGGTGGATGCAAAATACATACTTGGGAGAGAACCTATATGAAAATCGAGCTCATTTGAAAGTTTGAACTATTTTTAAAGCAAACAATGAAGGAAATGGTGTTATATTTTATCATTTTCATTGAAGCTAATGAATGCTTGCCTATCTTAAGAGATGAATTTTCCTAGTTCCTTGGTATTGTTGCTTAGAAGATCCTTCATGAGCCTTATAATTTTTGATTTGACAAGGCTATGAGATTTTATAATAGAGAAAAGGAGGGCTGTAAGAAATTACATAACATATTTGATATTTGATAAGTTGAATCCTTCTATCCAAGGTAATGCACTTGCCTCTCAAAGAAGCCACTTTTGATTAGAATTTTTGCAACTTGATTCAAAGGCGGACATTGCCTTTTTTGTTTAAGGTTGCTAAAAATTACATACTTGAGAGAGATCCTATATGAAAATTGAGCTCAATTACAAGTTCAAGCTATTCTTTCAAGGCAAACATTGAAGGAAAATGTGTTATATTTTATCATTTCATTGAAGCTAATGAATGCTTGCCTATCTTAAGAGATGAATTTTCCTAGTTCCTTGATATCCTTGCCAAAGAATATCCTTCACAAGCCTTATACTTTTTGACTCAACAAGGCTATAAGATTTTATAATAGATAAAAGGAGGACCATAACAAATCCAAAAACATGTATGATAAGTTGAATCCTTCCTTCCAGGGTAATGTAGTTTCCTCTCAAGGAATCCACTTCTGATTGGAGTTTTTGTAGCTTTCTCCATAAGTGGGCACTAAAATTTTTATTTAAGGTGGATGCGAAATACATACTTGGGAGAGAACCTATATGAAAATTGAGCACGTCTGCAAGTTTGAACTATTTTTTAAGGAAAACATTGAAGTAAAAGGTGTTATATTTTATCATTTTCATTGAAGCTAATGAGCAATTATCCCATACGAATAATGTCATTTAGAAATTGTTGGTGAGATAGTGGATCAATGTAGGAAGTAATTGTGAGTCTTTGAATCAGAAGTAGACTATTGAGGAGAAAGAATATTCATCTAGGATAGAATAATAACCATCCTTGAGAGAATAATGAGAGTTGTTTGTCCATTAGTTTTTTGGTTGAGCACGAGAGCTCCCAACACTCTGTAGACTACTTTAGAGGAGACCGTAGTGTTACTTTCACTCATAATATAGGCTTTTGTTCTTCTTTAGTTCTCTTCTTGTGTGTTGTAAATGTATGGTTTTATGCAGGAGTTGATCCAAGTGATTTTATGGTTATCAAAATCTTCCAACATGGTACATGATCCTTGCTTCTTGCACTTATCAACATGTTTTAGGAAGAAATTTGCATATCTTGTGTAAACCCTCATCCTCTCCCTTTATTTTGAAAAATTCACTTTTAGTCTAAAAATAACAGATTAGAGGTCTATTTTTTATTTTATTTTGGGGTTTATATGTTTAATGAGAATGCTTAATTTTAGTTGTTTTCAAAAAATGTTTCGGGGTTTGAAAAACAATCACAAGTTCTTTCTCTTGGGGACAAAAAAGTGATTTGAGGCCCTTTTTTATTTTTTATGGGAAGGCAGGGTCAAAATTTTTGGGGGAGAGAAAATAATTTTAAGAAAAACTATGCAATTATTATATTTACAATGTTTTTTCCCCTGATTTCACCATTGATTTCTGGAAAGTCTTGGAAGTTGATAGATAGGTAGGGTTTCAAGAGTTTAGCAAGAGATCTTTAGGGAATTCTAGCATTTTCAACCATTTTTGGAAAAAAAAATTAGTTGCATATTTTTTTGAGGTTCTATAGGGTATTTTAAATTTTTTTGGGGTTGTAGGTTTTAAAAAATTGTGAAGTGGGATTGTTTAGCAACCCTACCTACCTAGTAAGTCATGACCTCCTTTGCAACTTGGCAATACTTCTACTACTTTATACCCTTGTTCCCTAAATCCTAAACTGCCACTACCTCTCCCTACTCCCTTTACTGGTTGCAACACTCCTTGCTTTGTCCCTCTAAGTTGTGCATTATGCACACATGCTCCTTGTGCAACCTTGGCTCCACTTCCCCATCTCTACCACCCCACTCACCCATTATCAAGCTTTTTCACCCCTCCCCATTCACTCCAAGGCCACGAGCCTCTCCCAAGGCTATGGGCCTCTTTCAAGGCCTTAACTCCCTTTATTGAATTTTTTTTTGGTCCTTTTTTCCCCTTTGAAGGTCACTAACACTGCACTTCAACCTGAAGGCCCTCAAGGGATTTTTTTTCACTTGAGGCATCTTTTGGTCACCTTTAAAAACAAGATGGTAGGTCTGATGTGATAGGAGGTCACACCCCCATAAAAACACTATTTTCAAATGTTGTACTTTGGTACCCTCCTCCAATGCCTCATTTTTGACAACTCATAACTTGTAAACAATTTAGCGAATATGGTGTCATTTGTTCAAACATGGAATTTTTTAATGAAGATTCTTGATTTTTCCATCTTAAGAACCCCAATTTATACAGACACCTTATTGTGAGGCCTCCCAAGCACCTTCAAAATTCAAATTTTGATAGGAACATCTTGTGAATTGAAGCTCAAAACTTGATGGTCTTTTTTTGACTCCTATTATTTTTTGTTAATTTTTTAGTTTTATTATCCAAATTGGTTCACATTATTTAAACACATTTTTTGTATGTTTCCCATTTTCAATCAATTTGTAATTAGGGACAAAGCTATTGCACATTGCATTCTTTGGATACTAAAATCTAGTATTAGGTACTTGCCAATGCCACTTTTGATCTACCTTGACCATATGACATGTGCACACACATGCCTCTTATTCGCCATTCTCTCACATCCACGTGCTTTTTATGAGTCCAACTCTCATGTTTTACTGTCAATCACCTACATGAACCTCTTAGTATGTGCCATACTAACTGAATACCTTACTTAGACATCTTAAAATCATCAAATTTATAATCTTGTCTCTTGGACACTAGTGTCAGGTTCATACAATTTCATCAACAAAATTATCCCAAGGGTGACATTACTGATCCTCACCCAACAATGCCTATTTTTTAAATCAAAATCAATTTTATGGGTTGGTCCATTTGCTTAACAATTTAGTGGTGTGAGAAATTACCCAAATGGACTTATATAAATACAAATCAAATCATACTTATTACTCACTTAGCACTTATCTATTAAGCATTTATACATTACTACACAATAAGCAAAGTTGTCACATTCTTCCCAAATTGAATATCATTCAATAGGAGCAATCATCATTTAAGATTGAAGCACACTAAGCCAAGTTAAGAAAAAATATTGTCAAGTATCAAAAGCCATATTTAGGTGCATTCATATAGCAACAGATCATAATTGTACATTCACATCAAGGGGAAGAACTACATGTGGCTTGAATTCCCTCTTCAGAGTATTGGATACATAGGTAGAAATAAATTATTAACAGGGTGATTGGGGTCATCTCAGTGCATTATACTTCCCAATTTTTTATAGGTTTCTACCCTTCACAAGTTGCCCTAGGGTTTCAAGGAGAAGGAGACTAATTTCTAGAGTTGTGCACATAGTTAGGTGTTAAGATCACACATAAATGTATTTTAAGTAGGTACAACTTACTATTGGTCATAATGAACCAAAATAGTAAAGGATAATAATATTAGTTATAGTCAAAATGTCGATGGTTTTGCCCTAGTTTGATGTTAGTGACCTTAGATGCATAGACAACCAATTCTAAATTTGAGTGACTCTTAAGTCTTCTTCTATTCCATTTCCACTATTATAATTTAGTCATAGTCAACCAATGAATTCAAATAAGCTAAGTATCCTAATCTCTTTAGTACTTTCCATATTTAACACATCACTTGTGAAATCAGTTTCACTATTTTACATTCAACATAACTTGATTGCCATATTCTACAATCTAAATTAATTTCAAGTCTATATCATAATTAGGGTTATGCAATTTAAATTAGGGTAAAACATATTGGTGAACTTGAATATTTCTTGAATTGTGCCAAACCCTAGGTCTTTCTTAGGGTTTCATCCTACTTTCTAGGATTTTTGGATTTCGATCTTAGGGTTTCATACTTGATTTCTAATTTTCCCTAATATTGCATTACACATGGATGTAATGGATGAACATAACTTGAATTTTTTGACTCATGCTGTGATTGTAATCATTTCACATTGTTCTATTTTAATATGTGTAATTTGGATCAACTATGTAATTGAATGGATCAAATCTTTATACACTAATAAGGCTGAAATTATTAATACACAATTTTTAGCTTTGCTTAATAAATATTTTTGGGACATCCAATTTGCATCACTCCATATTTTTACTACACATCCCCTTAATGGAGTTATCATGAATGTTGAATATGAAAATACTCATGAATAAGAAACAATTATTGTAAATAGATTCTATGAGGTTGATGAAAGCGAATTAATTGAGTATATGGACTTAAATTCACAAATGCTTGATGCAATGCTATATGTAATGAGAGATGAACATAAAAATTTGGCTCAAGCTAGTACCTTTGGGGAACAATATGACCCATTTTGTGATATCAACCAACCCTTTCAAGCTACCAATCCACCACAAGTGTTCAAACCTCTATTATTGGTACTATTCCTATATCTACCCTTTTAGTCACATATTTGATGTCCACCCAAAGTGTGGGGAAAACACAAGGTTTACCAAAATTTTCCATACCTATTCCTACACAAATGACCTATTCCCATCCTAAGATGACTATGCATATTATATCATCAACCTTTCCTACTACACGTTCCATCGAGTAAACTATTTTAGCTCTATAGGTGAAGGTGTTGCAAGTAGAGAAAGGTACATCTAGATCTAGTCATTTAACAGATTTACATGCCTTGATTCATAACCCATTATCCCTTGAGATAGTTGTTTATCCATTACCTATAGGATTTGCAGCTCTTAAGCTTCCAATTTATGATGGTAAACGTATTGTGAATGACACATATAATCCTTCCATTAACATTTTTGGATTACACATCTAATTACAAATTATTGATCAAGTTATTCCCAAAAAGTATAAGAGACTATGCTTTGTGGTGGTAATATGACCCCCACTTCAATCAATTAGAGTGTTCAACCCTTTGTTAGATCAGTTTCTAATACACTTTCCATCAACATCAATGAAAAAGTATCTTATGGGTAAATTGTCAAACTCAAGCAAGGGTCCAATGAGTCAATTAGCGAGTATGTACTTCAATTTAAAAACTCTGCTTGTTAAGTTAACCAATCCAATGGTAAAAATTGATTTACAATACACATTCAAACAAAGTTTTCTTGCACCATTGCATGAGTCAATACTATTCAATAAATTCAAGTCTTTTGATGAGTTATGCCATAAAATGAGAGAGCGAAAAGTTAAACTCGTATCTTTGAAAAAAGTCAAGTAAGGATTTAATATTCCAAGTACTTCAACAACTAAATTTCAAAGCAAGCCAAGCTACAAGGTTAAATCAAATATAAAAATAATGAGGCAAAGACAACAATTAATACAATATCAATGCATATAAATATGCTCCTATTATCCACTCCACATAATAGGTAGTTTTCACGATTACCATCACCCCCTCGTGTACTATTACTAAAGTTACTTGAGTGCAATCTCATATCTCTTCCTCCACCATAATATTTTGATGCAAGCAATCCTCCAACTAATAATTATGATAGTAATGCTTATTGCAACTACCATAGAGAACCTGGACATTCCACAAATAAATGTTTCAAGTTAATGCATAAGATACAAGATCTTATTGATGATAATATTATTGACTTAAGCACAACTAGAGAGGAGTCTAGACCACAACAAAATGGAAATTAAAAATTGAATATATTTAATGATGGATCCATTTCCAAAGCATGAGATAAAGAAGATTAAAGATATTTCTAAAGTACATAATGTATACAATGCACATCCTCCACCTATGCCATATGATCACCCGATAGATAGGATTATCAATACACTAACAAGAATCTCACCACACCACCCAACGATTATATTTTATAAAAATGAGACTGTTGATGACGAGTCATATCTCCACACACTATTCATTTGAGATTGCATAAACAAGTAACCCATGTACATTGTCATGGTTAATAATGGTGTGAATAATGACACTTCTTAACACAATTAGATACACACAACAAGATTTAAAAGATATTACATGAGTAGTTTAATGGATTTGATTGAAGGACAAAATAAAACTCTTGGGTGCATTGTGCTACCTCTTTAGGTTGGCTCTAATATAGTTGCTACACTATTTGTAGTCTTATAAACCACATGGGTCTTTAACATGTTGTTAGGTTGCCCTTGGATACATAAGTTATATGAGGTGTTATCTATAATGTATCAAATATATACACTGCAACAAGTTAGTTATAGTTTTAGGCATTTGATAATGAGTTTCCTTTTTAGCTAGTGGTATCTCCTCCTCCACCTGCACCACCACTATAGTTGGTTGTTACATCTATTCAAGATCATTATACAAAGTTAGTGGTTACACCTATTCATGATCATTATCTAGAGTTAGTGGTTACACTTATTCAATATATTTCTATATATCTAGTTTAGAGGAGAGTAGTGAACTCTCCTAGATAGTCATTTATTCAATAGAGACCCATACATGACCCACATACTAAGATAATACCACATGCAATTCAACATTTTCCACAATGAGCACAAATAATGAGGTATTCTCCAAAGAAGTAGGGTTTACCATATAGAGTCTTTGACATTATAGAGTTAGTCATCATACACATGATCCTATGTGTGATGATGACAACTATATTACAACACCCGATTCATTTTCAAGTTTTGATACACCTACATCTACTAATTGTTTCTCACAAGTGACCCTTATACTACATGATATAGGCACTCCCCATGAATATCCCATTTATGGGATCATCGGTTAAAATTTTTCAAATGCCAAGATAAATTTAAAAATACAAAAAATCAAATCAAAACTTCAAAATATTTAAATACATTCAAATATTTAAAAACATGAAAAATCAGGACCTAAACATGACATTATTTCTAGATTACACTATTTGCATATTTTATTTATAACATGTTTGGTAGATAAACATATTATTTATCATACACATGCATTTCACGGTATACGAGTGAGATGTAGGACATACAGTTCATACATAGACACATAAATGTTGGAGTCTCTTATACCTAATGGCCATGTCAATGTTGGTGGAATCTTGTTCCACACATCACACTACTATATATTATATCTTTCTATGACCTCTTACCATGTTGATCTATCTAAATTGATTACACATGTCTTGCTAGTTACTCATATCTTACATAATGCTATATGGATATGTTACTTTACTATGATGTGACATTGGTATACATGGATAATGTAGACTAGTTTTCATTTATCTATACTTCATTAATGATGTTATTATTACATGATTAGATTGTCATTGATTTACTATTATGCACGACCTTTGGCATTGTATTTTTTTGAAATTTATGTCCCTTGATTGTGGTCCCTTGGCCCTATTTTTTGTGACATCTTTATGTCCCTTGTTTGCAACCCTTAACCTTATGTGTGACATTCCTTGCATATGAGTGGATTAATATATAATTTTATATTATGCTTGTTGAAATTGATAATATTTTTGAGTTTTTAGATGTTGTGATCCATATCATGCACCTTAAATTTATGTGTGGTTTCATTATTTTCAGCATACACCTCTTTACTGCATAGTCTTATTTAATTCTTACATCAATGATGATTACTATTGCATGCCTAATTGATACATATATCTTGACTTGACATTTATATTCCATAGATTATATATGTTAAATACATGCCTTAATGACATATATATTACTATGATGACATATTATCCATATGTTAGCATGTGTAGACACATAAATTAACATTTAAGATGAAACAATGTACTTATGACCACCCTTTTATGAACTTAGCTCATGCCTCTTTCCACTATCTTTTGATTGCCTTTCCTTAATTTTACATGTAGATGAACCATTCCTTAAAAGAACTAATGATCTCAGAATGTCCCCATTCCTCATTCAAAATGGCTCAAGCTCATCCCATGATTGACCCATACTCCCAATTCAACTATCTTTGCTTATAGGATAATAACACACCATTTGGACTATCCTGCTCCTTGATCCTGTCTAGCTCTGTCAACCACATCCTCCCACAAAATAATGGATAATTTCTCAATCTAAAACTCATGTAATGATTCATCCTGTATTTTTATTAATATGAAGGAATTCTTTATTCATCACTATAAAAACATATTTTCATTTCATTTTGCACACAAGAGGCTCATACACTGAAAAACACTAAAATTTTAATTACACATTGAGAGAAAATTACATATTTCTCAAAATTATGAATAAATACAATCTTATTAGCTCTAAAATAAATTCTAAGTACACTTCCAAGGTCAAAAGTCATGGTTGGAACACTTAATCGCACCAAAAATACACAAGCATCTAACATTTCAACGATTTTTCACACACACCATTATAACATGAGAGAACTATATGGATTTTGATCCTTCTTCAGAGTATTGGTATGTAGGTAACACTAACCATAAGGGGTGTTAAGGTCTAACACAAATTCAATTACTAATCATTTTTTTCCTTTTTGTTCCATTCATTCACCATTGCCTATCAAGCTAGGGTTTTCAAGTGAAGAAGAAGACATACAGTGGCTTCCGAAGCAAATCGAATAGATTTGATCACATACACATAGTCAATAGGTGAAGGTGCATAGGTCAATTTTTTAAAATATTTCTAAAACCCCATAGGATGTTAATGCTTCATAAGGATAAAAATGCTTTGTTCCCCTATTTGATTCCAACAACCTTGTCTAAAGAGTGATCAAACCCTGCTCTTGATTCATAGCATCATCAAAGAGCTTCTCATTTAGTTAAAACATTTCTATCTCAATCATGTAGTGTTAAAATTTCAACTAAGTACTTTGTCATTGTTATTTCCCATTTAAACATCTTTCCAAATATAATAAGTTCCAGATTAGTTTATGTCAATTATTGCATATCTGTAGCATTCTAATTTCACACAACAATTTATCACATTTAAGTAATTAGTTTTCTATTATTATAAATTTGATAAAACATATTGATGAACCCATTTATTGATTGAATTTTGAAAAACCCTAACCATAGATTTTACTAGGGTTTCTATCCTTCTTTTTGCTATTTATAATTGCTATCAGAGGGATTTAAGATTTGATAAATTACTCAATAACAACAATCTTTCAAATTTTCATTTCATATTTTATGCACTCTAAAAAATATATTTCTACCTCTCTTAGAAGAAGTGCTAGATTAAGTGGTATTCCAATTGAGCATATTCATATTCTTTTTGATAAAGTATATAACATGGATAAGAACAAGGGTATATCAGGACCTTCAAATGTTAATGAATAAAGTTAACATGTAGAGGTTCCTGACACTAATTCAGAGTATGAGCAGTATGATCAATATAACCTTGGTCCTCAACATGAACACCAAGGTGTACTCCCACCTATAAATGATGGACCGCCAAAATTTAGAAAAATGGAAATTATTAAGAGTTTTCAAGAAAGAATCTTTGAAAAACCCATCAATTATCCTAAAAATTTACAAACCCTTTTGGACAAAAAAAATACAAGCATGGCACAATCATTTAAGACTTCTAATCCTATGTGTTCCAAGGACAATTTTTTTTTACCACCATTTAATATGGGGGAAACCCAAGGGCTTCAATAGATTAATATGCCAATCCATACTTATCAATTGGAAAATCCACCTTTGGTTATAACACATTCTTCCTCTCCTGATGTACAATCCCTTATGCATGAGATTCAATATTCTGTAAACTAAGGTGTTACATTTGGAGCAAGGCGCTTCAAAATCTAATTAGGTGATTAATTCTCACACTTTATTGCACACTTAGTTTACATAACACATAAAAAGATGTCCTCTACATATGGTTTTTTTGGCACCCAATTACACTATATGATGGAAAGGGTGACCTTGAATAATATTTGAGAGCATTCCATGTAACACATTTGGAAAATGTGTCTAATGACAGGTAATTGACTAAGTTATTTCCAAAAAGTCTAAAACAATATGATTTACAATGGTTATATGAATTACCACATCAATCAGTCCATGCATTCAATCCCTTGGCCGACATGTTTTTAGCACATTTTTCAATCAATATTAGTGAGGAGATTTCTTATGCACAAATTGCTCAACTCAATAATAAATCTAATGAGCCTTTCATAAAATGTGTCTAAAGGTACATGATAATGATATATAAAATAACAAGTCATATGGAAGACAAAAAATTATAAGATATCTTCAAGTAGAGATTGCTTCCACCCCTACACGAGTCCATGTTTAATAAGTTTCTTTCATTCACATATTTGTATCATACATTTAAATAAAGGGAAGTCAAATTATTGACAATGAATAAGCTTAAGTATGCAACCAATACAGATTCTAATACAAATATTTTAAGCAAGCTATTATACAATGTGAAGCCAAATGATAATAATAATGATCAAAAGGCAATAATACATGTAGTTTTTAACCAAATCCATGCATTACATTATCCAATCCTTCAAGGAGATAGTTTACTAATCTACCAAAAGATCCATATAAGGTCCTCAAAATGCTCTTGGAATGCAATCTCATATCTTTCTCTCCCATTAAAGAGGTTGATGTGATTAAGCTTTTTCCCAAGGGATTTGACCAACATGCCTTTTGTGACTTTCATCAAGCACTAGGGCACATTAATAATAGGTGAATTAGTCTAAGGCAAAAGATTCAGGATTTGATAGATGCAAACATTATTGATGTGAACACACCTAAAAATAGTTCGAAGTAACAACCAATTGAAATCAAAGCAATGAAAATATTTAATGATCCTTTTCCTATGTATATAACTAATGAGATAATAGATACATCAAGAATGCATTATGCATATAATGCACACACTCCACCAGTTTCTTATAATTCTCATACAAAGGGACACCATCATTTGAATGGCATCACTGGTACCTACCATACTTGAATGCCATCTAGGCCTCTTGTCACTTTTATAGAACATGAAATAGTAGATGATGATTTGGATTTGAACTCTTTGATCAATCAAGCACACATTGATCACCAACTCATTCAGAGTGTCACAATTGACAACAATTCAAGTGTGAATTTGTGTACAATCACACTTAATCATCTTGTATACACATATCATGATTTGATTTCTATGATCATGGTAATAAAATGATTCAGTGGTCACTTCAAAGATCCATGGGTGAGATTACATAATCACTATAGGTTGGTCCAACACATGTGGCCACTAGGTTTATAATAGTACCCCTAAGATATATTATTGGGGCACCCTTGGAATTAACAAATTCACATAGTTTCTTACGTAACTCACAGTTGTTTAATATATATATATGTTAATGAGGTCATCACAATTCATGGTATACCATATGAGTACACCTACCATAGATAAATATGGTTCCTATACAATAGATATCAGTTGAGCCACCTAAAAGGGTTCCACCTACTCAGAAAATGCAAAATCAAGTGTCTACTCTTCCATGAAGGCCTATTATTGAAAGTCCACTTCAAAAGAGATTCGTCATAGATTCTAGATAACCTCTGTATACTTATACACAACATAGATTGATATTATAGGGCACTAAAGGTGTTTCACACAAGGCACCAACACAAGATTCATACACCCCATGATGGATTCCCAAAATCCCTAGAGTTCATCATGCTCAATAACATGTAAAATATGCTACAAATCATCATTTTAATAATGGCACCTATGGTACAAAAGGAAATCAATATTCAGATCTTGAGTTCATCTTAGTTCAATCACAACAATATGGTACTTTTCATTCATGAAAGGTCACCATTCCTATCCTAGACACAAGACATATTATTTGTGAGTCCCTTGCAAGACTCACCAGTTAGTATCTTTCTCTCTATTTTTTTAGTTCATATATACAAAAATACAAAAAAATAGAATATTCGACAGAATTTTGAATCAAGACCTATGCATGATTTGTGTAGTTTATTTACATCAATTAATTTGTGCTAAGTATACTATATATATATATATATATATATATATATATATATATTATAAAAAATGCTTCATAAATTGCACATAAGTGAATACATAACATGCATGTTGCCATTTACAAATAGTTGCAAGTTATTTGAGTGTATTAGACTCTAAAATTGTAAACAAATAAAAGTGATCTATTTAGATAGCAACACATCATGTTGTTATCTAATTCCATTGATATTGTTGTAGTCAACATAGGCTAACAATGCTTATATTCAAACAAGTCACAGGTCTCCTACAACTTTGTTCATAATTCAACAAGTTCACTAAGGGCATCTTATACACAATTTATATCATTATTTGGCTATCCCTTATTGTTCACACCTTAGTTATTTACATTGCATAAAATATATCAATATTTCTCAATTATATTCACATTGCTCTCTTACTAGATATTTAATTTATTAAATATACTAAGTTACAAACTACCTATGTTGATAAATTATATTTATTCATGTTTATTTTTTATGTTTTCTTTCCTGCTTCATGTCTTATGTGTATTATTTGTTTTGTCTTATAGACATTTGAACATGTTCTTGTGTGTAGATCTAGGCCTATTGTATGTTTCTATGATCGTGTGAGTGACATTTGAATATGTCCCTTGTATGTGACCCCTTGGCCTTATATTGTGTGATTTGTGTATAATATTTGCATGAGTGCCTCAGGACCATGACACTTGTTTAATGTTGATTTCTTAATTTTTGATACCATGATAATCATCATGCATATTTCCTATTTCCTGATGCCATGATCAATATCATGCATTTCTCTCCAAGTAGTTCTACTCAACTTTCAAAATTTAGTTTTGATTACTTATTTTCATGGCTTATTGCTAACATCTATCTTGATAATATCATTATGTATGATTTTTTATACATGCATCTTATATTACTACTTTTATCAGTTTACATATGATGATGCCATGCTCTTCCATATTATCATTACTAATCATATTTACAACTTTTCATAACATCTCTCACATAAATTTCTCTTTTGAGTTAAGTTATTGCGTAGGTTCCAAAACTCACCTCAAAAGAGGAGGCATACATAGTGGCTTGTATTAGAGAATAAGCTCCTAAAATATAGTACCTAAATAAAATTTTATAGGTTTTACATAGTTGATCATGGTTCATACCTAGAAATCACCTAGAAAGTAGTTTTATACAACAACACTTTATTTAGATAAGGGTGCAGGCTGACCATGTCTAGAACAACACATTATTATCCCAACATGAAAAAAATAGTCATTTACATAAATTATTAGAATAAAAAATAGTACATATAAATTTTTAATAGGTATACAAAATTAGTTTTCAGAAAAAATACTTAGGTTTATCCTATATTTACTTAGTTTGGGGGCATAGTGCGTGACATGTGTGCCATGTTAGCACACAATTTTTTCCTTAGAATTTAAATTGTTATTACTTGGTTCTAGAATCCATATACACCCAAATATCAGATTAAGGGCATGTGCACAACACACGACCATATCTTTATTTAATTTTGCAGCAGTTTTATAGTTGGAGTGGTAATTCATGTCATTCTCCATGTTGTATATACCAAACTCAAATCATTATATATTTTGCACTAGTTTTGCATAAAAAATGAGCCTTATTTCATTTGTAGTGGTTGGTTCACTTTTTTTACTAGTTGTACAATATATTTCTCACCATTTTTTACATCAGGATAATCCATTTTAATTCATACAGGTATTCCAAACTACTTCATCACTTTGGGTATGTAATGATGGAGTCAAGCACATATTGAGATCTTAAGCACACTCACTTATCAATGAGGATTGGGGCATGCATAGTCCAATCCAGGTTTATTAACGAAGAATAAATCTCCAATGTCTTTCAACTACCTTTCATTCATTTTCCATGCAGATGACCTATTCCTACAAGTAACCAATGATATTATAATGTCCCTATTCCTCATTAAAAACAACTGAAGCTTATCCCATGATTGATCCATAATCTTAGCTTAGCTGTCTTTGATCTTAGGACAACATCATGCCATTTGGACTATTTCACTCCTTTGTCCTGTCCAGCTTTGCCAACCACATCCTCCCACCAAATAACAACTAGTGTCTCAATTTCAAATTCATGTAACGGGTCATATTGTACATTTAGAATGTCATATCCTAAGGAATTACTTATTGATAACTATAAAATCATATTTTCAAGTCATTTTCACACAAGAGGCTCATACACTGAAAACACTCGAATTATAATTACACATTGAGAGCCAATTCCCCATTTCTCCTAATTCTAAATACATATATCAATAATAGCTTGATTTAATGTCTAGGTACACTTTCAATGTGTTAGGTTGTGGAGCTAAAAGCTTCACTGATGCAGACACGGAGGAGGTTGCAGGAGAGTTGCTGAGTGTCAAAGACACCGGCGTCGGTCAGGCCAACCGACGTCGGCAGGATAGGGCAGGAAGGCAACCGACGTCGGTCAGAGATCGGCCGGCGTCGGTGACCCCCAGGCGGACAGGGACCGACGTCAGTCGCCTGTGTGGTTCGGACTGCGCTTGTTACGGGCAGTTAGCTAACGAACCAAGTGTTTGCATGAAGAGATCTATTTTTAGACTGAGAGCTGTGGATCTAATTATTGTAATTAGATGTCTAATTATTGTTTGATGAGATCTATATAATAGACTCATGGTTGTATTGGAAAAGTGGGCTAGTTTGAGTTGAGCAAAGTTTGCTCCTTCTGTGTGTGAGGTGAGCAAGGGTGTTCCTCCTAGTTCCACAGTAGTACCAGGTGTGTTGGTGCTAGTCTGGAGAGTCAGCTGGATTCTTCAGGAGTGTAGGATCTTGGTCACAGTTGCATGGCCTATATAGGAGATCTACATGGTAAGTAAGATCGTTGATCTGCAGGTGTATGTGTGTGCAAGGTCGAGGTTCACAGGTGAGCAGAATCGTTGTTTGATTTGCAGGTGTGCAAGATCATATAGACAGCAACACAACAGGGAGCAGTATCAGGCAGGATCTACTTGGAGTACAGGTGTGTACTCGGATAGAGCTAAAGAGGAAGGCAAGGGAGTTCCTTCCATAAGTATGGTCTGTTGAATTGCATGTTGTTGCAGATTCATGGGAGATCTACTTGAAGTACCTTGAGTACTTGTGGAGCACGTGGAGTGCTTGTGGAGTGCGTGGAGCACTTGTGTTGTGCGTGGAGCACGGGAGGTGAACACCAACTCTGTATTTGAGTTGGGTGTTGGGACCTGTGAGAGAGAGAGCTTTGGGGAGAAGAATTACTGTTCACTTGAGGTGTGGGAAACCTCTGTAAGGTGGTGGAGAAGATGTGGGATATTCTCTATTGTATTCTTTTCTGTATAAAGTGTTAATACAAGTTGTGTATTGTCTCTCATATGCTGTGTTATTCTGAATTCTAGTTACTTGTTGATTCTGGTTATTTCTGCATATTAAGTTACTTGAAGTTTGGTAATCAATTGTATGCTTCTGGTGTTTCGCATCCCTGACAAGTGGTATCAGAGCTAAGGTTGCAGGAAGCAGGGTTGTGTTTTGGTTACAGGGCACTCTCAGGGGTTTTTGATTGAGTGGGAGTAGAGCAACGACAGATCAAAGTAAGCTAAGAATGGAGGAGTTGAAAAGCACAGATGGTCACTCACGGTCCGATGGAAAGAAAGAGCAGGTAAAAGAAGATTGTTGGTTGGTAGTAGATCAGCATGAAGAAACTGAAGATACAGATGTAGCAGGTGTTGTTGCACAGGATGTGTTTGCAGGTTTCTTGGATAAAGTTGAATCTTGGATAAAAGATTCGGTTGCCTCTTTCCATGCAGCCCCAGGTAGAGGAGCTGGTAAGCCTTGCCAAAGAATTGGCAAAGGGGAAGTGAAGCTGAAATTGCAGGCGGCCAACACACAGGTGTTGATGAAGGTCATGCAGGTCCCAGGTTTGGAGATTTGGCTAATTTCTTCAGAAAGATTGGGTGATGAGAGATGCACAAGAACTCTCACAGCGGATGCACTTGAATTAGCTGGTGGTAAGAAAACAGGTATACTTTATCTACTTGTTTATATTACTGATTCTTCTTCTGTTGTGGAGACGTGGCTTCGTAGGCTTGGTCACATGAGCAGGAAGGAGATGCATGTTCTTAAGCAGAAGACAGATATATTTGACAGGCTTAAGAACTGGAACGCCTTGGTGTTCTTGGAGGAGATGGCAGACAGAGTTCAGTGGATGGTGCTAGATACTTCTGAGCAGAGCAGTTTGGACATGGGTTTTGATTCAAAGAAGCTCGTGGGTAAAAAGTCATCACTCACAGGCGAACACAGGTACCGGCGTCGGTCAGGAGGAACCGGCGTCGAACAGACAGGTGCCGATGTCGGTCATGTGCAGACCGAAGCCGGCGATGTCAGGCAGGATAAGACCGACGTCGGTCATGGGACCGACGTCGGCAGTATGTAAGATCGATGTCGGTCAGGAGGACTGACGTCGGCAGCAGGGACACCAACGCTGGCAGGTTGGTAGTCAGGTACAGACGCATGGAACCGACGTCAGTCGGATGCAGACTGTGGGGTGGTCGAGGTCGGTCACTGTAACGGATTTTGGGTGGACAGCATGCTGTCAAGGAGTCTCAAACACCCATACGGAGGACTGAAGGCGTAAGTAGGCCCTCAAATTCGTGTTCCTCTTCTTCATACTTGTTGCTGATTGTAGAGCAGGAAGGATCCAGGAAACAGGTGAGAGCTAGGCATGGATATGATGCAGAACCAAACGGGAGTCTTGGTAGGTTTGCCAGCTGGATGAAAGCATAGAGACGAATGGATTCCTTAGTAGAAGAATAGAGAGAACGGATACATGAGACGAAAGACCAGGCATATGGTCTTGAGGAAGCTGCAGGACAGTGGTACAGGATTTGACAGGTGGAGGACGAAGCATGGCTTCAGTCAATGTCAGTGTAACTACTATGGTTTGTCTTACCAGGTGGATGATGAGTCGCGACATCATTTTGTTGCTGTATGTGGATGGTATATTTGCTAGCAGGGTTAGTACATACAAGGTTTTGCTGAGCTAAGGGTAAGATTAGTTTTAGTGGCATGTCATGAGGAGTTTGGAGCAGCGAAATTCTTTGACATGGGAGACATGGAGATCACAGGTAGATTTTGTCTCCAGTGGGAGTTGATGTGAATCAGGTGTTGGCGAGGTTCGGGATGCAGAACCGGAGACACTAAAGGCTGGACAGGTACAGTGTCCGAAATCACATGAGGTCTGGTATAGACCTGAGTATTCCCATGCAGTGGGAGATGTCAGAGTTAGGAGCCAATTCGGGGAAGTGGGTTCTCAGGTTTTTGAGAGGGACCGGCAGCAGGTGTTGCTATGCAGGGTCAGGACTTCACTACAGGTGTTGTAGGTTCGGATGTGGCAGGGTACTCAGATGACAGGTGGTACACCACGGGATGTGTGGTGGGTTGTCTTCAGGTGGGAGCTTGAAGAGGGATACAAACCAGGAAACAGATTAGACAGAGTACAGGTACAGGTACAGTGCAGCTGTTTATCTCCAAGTGGGAGATTGTTAGGTTGTGGAGCTAAAAGCTTCACTGATGCAGACACGGAGGAGGTTGCAGGAGAGTTGCTGAGTGTCAGAGACACCGGCATCGATCAGGCCAACCGACGTCGGCAGGATAGGGCAGGAAGGCAACCGACGTCGGTCAGAGATCGGCCGGCGTCGGTGACCCCCAGGCAGACAGGGACCGACGTCGGTCGCCTGTGTGGTTCGGACTACGCTTGTTACAGGCAGTTAGCTAACGAACCAAGTGTTTGCATGAAGAGATCTATTTTTAGACTGAGAGTTGCGGATCTAATTATTGTAATTAGATGTCTAATTATTGTTTGATGAGATCTATATAATAGACTCATGGTTGTATTGGAAAAGTGGGCTAGTTTGAGTTGAGCAAAGTTTGCTCCTTCTGTGTGTGAGGTGAGCAAGGGTGTTCCTCCTAGTTCCACAGCAGTACCAGGTGTGTTGGTGCTGGTCTGGAGAGTCAGCTGGATTCTTCAGGAGTGTAGGATCTTGGTCACAGTTGCATGGCCTATATAGGAGATCTACATGGTAAGTAAGATCGTTGATCTGCAGGTGTATGTGTGTGCAAGGTCGAGGTTCACAGGTGAGCAGAATCGTTATTTGATTTGCAGGTGTGCAAGATCATATAGACAGCAACACAACAGGGAGCAGTATCAGGCAGGATCTACTTGGAGTACAGGTGTGTACTCGGATAGAGATAAAGAGGAAGGCAAGGGAGTTCCTTCCATAAGTATGGTCTGTTGAATTGCATGTTGTTGCAGATTCATGGGAGATCTACTTGAAGTACCTTGAGTACTTGTGGAGCATGTGGAGTGCTTGTGGAGTGCATGGAGCACTTGTGTTGTGTGTGGAGCATGGGAGGTGAACACCAACTCTGTATTTGAGTTGGGTGTTGGGACCTGTGAGAGGGAGAGCTTTGGGGAGAAGAATTACTGTTCACTTGAGGTGTGGGAAACCTCTATAAGGTGGTGGAGAAGATGTGGGATATTCTCTATTGTATTCTTTTCTGTATAAAGTGTTAATACAAGTTGTGTATTGTCTCTCATATGCTGTGTTATTCTGAATTCTAGTTACTTGTTGATTTTGGTTATTTCCGCATATTAAGTTGCTTGAAGTTTGGTAATCAATTGTATGCTTCCGGTGTTTCGCATCCCTGACACAATGTCACAATCATATTTGAATCACTTAATCACACATAATTGAATAAAGATCTAGCATTACACTAATTTTTCACACACCCCACCATATCATGGGATAACTACATGGAGTTTGATCCCTCTTTGGAGTATTGGTATGTAGGCAACACTTAATGCAAGGGGTGTCAAGGTCTATTACAACTTCAACTACTACCCTTTTTTAATGAGTTTTTCCATTCATTCATCATTGCCTCTCAAGCTAGGATTTTCAAGTGAATAAGAAGGTATACAACAACTTCTAAAGGAAATCACATAGATCTAATGACATACACAGAGTCAATAGGTGAAGGTGCACAAGTCAAAACTTTCATAGATTACTAAAACCACATAGGACACCAACACTCCCTAAGAAAAACAACACCCCTTGCCCCTATCTAATTCCAATGGCCTTGTCTAGAGAGTGATCAAATCCTTGTTCTTGATTCATAGAATCATCACAATGTTTTTTAGTTAGTTTTATAGATTTTATCTCAGTCATGCATTATCAAATTTGTAGCTAAGTACTTTATATTTTTGTTTTCCCATTTTAGTATCTTTTCAAATATAATAAGTTTAAAATTAGTTTGTGTCATTTATTACATATCTGTAGCATTCTAATTTTACACAATAATTTTTCACATTTAGGTAATTAGTTTTTTATTTTCTTTAAAAATTTGATAGAACAACATGATTCTACATGATTACATTTTAACATGATATACTATTTAGAACTCTTATGAGTGACTTTCAGGCTATGTCCCTTACCTTAAAATAGGGGAATATTAGTGATATTTTCATAGAGATAAAAGCCTCAATGAAAAAAAAAATCATATTTTGGATTCATATATCAAAAATTCAGAGTGGTTCATTTATTAGATTGGTTTAAATATGTGATATATATTTACATATCAATACAAACTCTATGGGAATATGCCATTGATATGCACTCACTTTACAAAGACATGAGTTACACAATGCAAATTCATATACGCTTGAATGCATATGCCATGAAAGTGCATACGATTTATATGAACAAGAATAACATGTTTTCATATACAAATACATTTGAGATACAGGTTCATAGATTCAATATATAAATGCATAGAATTCTATATAAGTTAGCACATATTCAGTTAGGCATGATGCTTATTCATGCACATTTACACTATGATAGTTTACAGTTGGCACAAATTCAATGAGGCATGAAACTTGCTCATACAATTTTACATATTTTGTAGTGACCACTATTATCATTATTTATTTACAAAATAAAATTCAATGGCACTAGGTAGTAAGCGAACTTGAGTCAACAAGTCCAGCTACAATGGTTTTTTTATGATTTTTAAGGTAATTTACATTGAGATTTGATGATGCTCAATGATCATGGCATTACGCAAGCCATATGCCAAGGATAAAGTTTGTTGTACACACACGTGTAATTTATAATTTTACTCTAGTATTTGTATTACATTTCAATACTAGAATAAAAGGGGGTATTTTTAGATATTAAAATTTGGTATTAAGTTCTTGAAAATGTCACTTTTGACCTACCTACACCATACATGACTTGTACGTATATGTATGCCTCTTATTCACTATTATCTCACATCTACATGTTTGTTATGATTTTGACCGTCCCATTTTGTTGTTAGTCACCTAAATTAACCTCTCAATCTATGTCAAACTAGTTAAATATCTTACTTAGACATATTTAGTTCATAAAATCTACATTCCTATCTTCTTGACACTAACGCCAATTTCAAACAGTTTCATCAAAGAAATTATCTCGAGGGTGACATTACTAGCCCTCACCCAATAATGACTATTTTTCAAATCTAAATCATTCTTATGGGTCGACTCATTTTCTTAACATCTCACTGGAACGATAAATTACCCAAATGGACTTATATAAATTTGAATTAAATTCATACTTGGTATTCACTTTACAATTATCTATCGATCACTATACACTATTACATGTTGAGAAAAGCTGCCCTATTCTTCTCAAATTACAAATCAATCACTAGGAGCAGCCATCAACCAAGTCTAAAACACACTAAGCCAAGTCAAGATAAAATATTTTCAAGTATCAACATCCTAATGATAGATGCATTCATATAACAAAGGATTAAAATTTCATGTTCACATTACTGGGAATAAATACGTGTGGCTTGACTTCACCCTTTGGATTTATTATATAATTAGAAAATAATCAATCATCAACATGGGTGGTTGGGGTTAGATTAACCCATTACACTTCCCAAGATTTTATAGGTTTCTACCCCTCACAAGTAGAATTAGGGTTTCAATGCAAAGGAGATTGATTTATGGAGTTTTGCATATGGTTAAACATCAATATCACACACACATAGGTATTATAAGATATTAATAATTGACTATATGATCACAAAGATAAAAAAAGTCTAAGATAGTAACATCAACTATAATTAGTAATGTCAAAAATTTCACCCTAGTTTGAAGATAGTGACCCTATGGGCACAAACAATCATTTTCAAATCAGAGCGACTCACAGGTTTTTACTTTATCCCCTTTCCACTATCCTAAGTCAGTCACAGTCAGAAAATGAACCAAAAAAATTAAGTATCTTGATCTATTTAGTGATTATTGTATTTAGCACATGACACTTCTCAAATTGGTTTCAATATTTTACATTCAAATATATGCTTGATTTCCATATTCTACAATCTAAATTACTTTCAAGTTTCTATCTTAATTAGGGTTACACAATCCAAATTAAGATAAAACACATTCTTACAAGCAATTTTTGGGGAATAATATTGTTGTAATGAACTATCATATAAAATTCCATATTTATGGGGAGAAACACTTATTTTGTCACATTGATATACATGCCTAACTTTTTTTTAGGTATTTTTTATATGGCACATTATTTGTGCCATGTTGGGACATTTTTGACACATTTTTCTTACCATACTTGTGACATTTGTATTCAACATTCTTGAGGTGTCCATTGTTCTCATTTTTGAGCAACTTGATAAGGCCTTGTGGTGAATTTGTTGTTTTGTGTGTGTACTAAGGCACACTATGGATACTTCATCCCCTCTTTGAGTTTGAACCATTGTTATGGATAACCAACAATTTTCTTTTTTGAGAGATAATTTCAAAATTCATCATCATCAATTCAAGCAATCCTTTTTGATGGGACAAACTATGCATTGTGGTGTATTTAAGTGAAAAAAATACTTATTTCATAGGGATTTTGTGTTTATTGTATTGATAGATACCTACTCATTGGCACCATGATCAATAAAATTAGTGGATCAAGTCTTGTGATATTGTACTTTATCATTTAATGTTGTATATTTCCATGTACCTCCATCATTATTTGGAGCATAGAGTTCATTCCTTTACCTTATGGACCATTTTTATCACATGTACAAATAATTCCTCTATTATTATGTAATTATCATATGATCTCAAAATTTTCACTCCCCTTATTGCTTGCGATGGTTCACTCTAGTTAGACACTGATCTTATATTTCTCCAACCACTATTTTAGGATGAATATCTAGAACAAACATGTAAATTCTTAATTCATAGATCCTATTATTTTTATTTCATAGGATGATACTTTTCCTTCTATAAAGCCATCACATTTTGTATTTTGGAGGACCTTGTTTGAATTAATAAGAGTTCCCCTACTATGTTTTTAGGACTTCTATATTTTTTGAGATTAATGACTATCCACTATTTTTTGTGGATCTTTGTTCTTAACTAGTTTTAAGGGTTGATGGGCCAAAAAATCCACATCACATGGACATTATTTCAATAAATGGTCCATGTCCTTCCACCGGGCCTACTTTAATGGAAAAACCTTTAGTTCTTGTGTATAATATTTCCAGATTTATGCCAAATTTCAATTTTGGACTCGCTATGGGCATCTTCATATTGTTGCCTTCATATTCCTTCATGAAGTGGGTATATTTTCCATTCACATATTTTGTCCTTACTCTAGTAAGGGTAATAAATGTTTTTTGGTGTAGGTGGACCTCCCCTAGTCTTGATTAAAATGACCTCGTCATCAACACTCTTTAATTTGTGACTCATATTCCTTCACTACCTCACATTCCTTCACTATCTTAGGCATCTCATATGAAGGAAGTAAGTATTGGGGGGTTATGTTCAGTCCTCATTTCCTCATGGAACATTTAAGTGTACATGGGTGCCTCATCATCCATGTTGAAAAGACCCACTTTTAGGATTTGACCCTCTTCTTTTTTGTACATGCTCCCCTAAGTTGCAATAAAGGGAGGGTGTTTAATATATTTATTCATGCTTCATGCTCTAATTTCCTTAGGGTTAGGTATTTATCTTAAGTTAGCTAATTTATTATTTTTAATTATTTAGAATTAGGAAAAATGAACCAATCAAGGCTTATGTTTTGAGTAGCCAATATGATTGCACCTTTTCCTTAGCCAATCAATATTTCCTAATCTTTGGCTAATTAGAAAAAAGGTGTGAGAACCTTATCTTTCCTATAAATATTTCCTTTATCCTCATATATATATATATATATATATATATATATATATATTCTATGATAAAAGACTGAGATTTATTTCTCCATTTTGAGAGGGTAGTTTTCTAGTTGAGCATGAGAGCTCCCAACACTTTGTAATCTCCCTTAGAGTAGATTTTAATGTAAATTTCATTATCCAAACATGGTGTTTTGTTCTTGTTTATTTATTTTCATTTATGTTGTACATGTTTGGTTTTATGTAGGAGCTAATACTAAGTGTTTCTTATGCTTATTAAAACCTTCCAACAAAAGCTTCCCATATATATATATATATATATATATATATATATATATATATATATATATATATATATATATATATATATATATATATATATATATATATATATATGTATTCTATGATAAAAGACTGAGATTTATTTCTCCATTTTGAGAGGGTAGTTTTCTAGTTGAGCATGAGAGCTCCCAACACTTTGTAATCTACTTAGAGTAGATTTTAATGTTAATTTCATTATCCAAACATGGTGTTTTGTTCTTGTTTATTTATTTTCATTTATGTTGTACATGTTTGGTTTTATGTAGGAGCTAATACTAAGTGTTTCTTATGCTTATTAAAACCTTCCAACAAAAGCTTCCCACGAATCAAGAATTTGCTTTTGAACACATGATCATGTGAGAATTCTTAGATTCCTAAGTACCATTGAACCCCATATATTTAATTCTATAATGGATGTTATTATATAAATTTTTCTATATTGTTTGCTAAATATAAAGTCTAGCCATCCAAATTGGAGATGCCATTTCAAAAAATTCCTCTTAGGTGCATAAAGATCCTAACATTCCATAATATGCCCTTCATTTATTCCATGGAGGGACTTTAACCCTCACATCTTTAAAAATGCATGTTATTTGATTTTGAATCCCATACTTATTAATCTTTGGGATTCTTCCTTAAGATTTTATTCTTATGATTTACTTGTCATACATTAGGTGGTGTTTCCATGTTTTTTTCCAAGGTATTGAGCCTCAAGTATTTTTATTAATGTGCTTTTCTAGCTCCTTCGAAGACAACAATTAATTTTCCTTATTTAGTGTTCTTTATTTTCTTGGCTATAAAATAAATATATCACATAGAGAATGATGTACTATAAGAGTTTTGGTCTACTGCATATTATAGGACCACACAACTTGAATTTAGTTATCCATAACACAATAATATTGAATCACAAGCATGATTCTACTCTACTCAATAGTGCATATCATTATCCATATAGTAGATAGACATTTATTTAGGAAACAAATACTCTTAACTTGTATTATGAAATAAAAGGCATAAAAATCTGCCAAATAAGGTGTGAGTTAAGAGTTAAGTCATAACCTACACTTAATATTAGGCCCTTTAGTACTTAGGGGAGTCATATTTTTTTAATTAGAACACGTG
Organism: Torreya grandis; assembly: GCA_037957365.1. Lineage (NCBI taxonomy): Eukaryota > Viridiplantae > Streptophyta > Pinopsida > Cupressales > Taxaceae > Torreya > Torreya grandis. Next base: position 509,797 of record JARHVA010001026.1, read on the forward strand.
CATATACCCACTTAAGGAAATATATAATCTATGGATTGACCCACACCCAAGGATTTGCATGGGAAATATTCAAACATAAATTAAGTGGAATATAGACAAGGAAGGATAATCCATGGCCTCATGTGTGAACCAACATGCCTCCTTAATTCCAAATTGAAGAAAACTTGTAACATCAGTCCACAAAAAATAAATGACGTGTCCTTCCTCAAACTACTTGAGTACAACCTAAAATAGATTCACATCCCCACATATGCTATAGTTAAAATACCACTCTTCCAATGCTATAAAATTTACCACACTTGAAATTCCATAATAAAACATTTGAAATATTACATTGAGAATTTGATGCCATAGTAAACTAAATATAATGGCACACTAAAAACTGATGAATGAGTTATCGCTCAGTCTCTAAAAAATGAAGGTACCTTTGAGTTTTCATATTTTCTAAAACCTTTAAATATGCCTTTGGGGTATTTCCCTATTTACATATTTAAAATATGAATAATCTTGAGTTCTTTTTCCAACTAAAATCTGTAGGCTCTCATCAAATATTTTAAGGCATAAATACATGTACAATATTTATAGGTTGAATGAAAAAAGTATGAATTTACCACACTCATCTCCTATGAAACTAATCTTGATAGATAAAAAAACTAAGGGGAGGATGAAAAATTATGTAGTTCATGTTTAACCCCTTTTGGAAATATCGTGTGAAGGGTTAAGGGGGTAGAATAGACTATACACAAGGGTGAATAAAACTATTCTAGATTAGGCCAATTAATTGCAAACTTAGATAACTGAATGTTCTGAATTAAAATAGTGAAATGTGTTATACATATCAAGTACCAAATTTGAAATATATTCTATTGATTATAATACCAAGGATAAATGATATGTATTTGGATTTATAACGCGCTGGTATATTTGAGTTGTACACAAGCAGAAGTGTGTAGGATTAGGATTCATAGACGATCGTTAGATTTGGGAAATGATGTTTCTAGATCCAAATACACTACCATCAACCTTAGGATACTAAAATCAACACTACTATATGTTGTGTGATGCTACTATTTGTAGACACCTAAATCTGGCCACCGATGACATCCAACCAGGCTTTTGACCAATTTCCACCTAAAGTGCACAATTTGGCCTAAAAACACTAAAGTACATTAAATGAGTTGAAATTGATATATTCAAGTGTTGATTCTGTCTAGGGTATCCCTAAATGGGGTAATGCAATTTATGGGCTAGCTAACTTTTATTAGATCATTCTAAGTCAAAATGCCAAAATTTGTACTTGGTGCTCTGGATTGCTCTTTCTTATCAAATCTTCTGCACAAGACACATGCCTTTGTTATTTTTTATTGGTAACTTTCTAAATGGGAATACGGTTCTAACACATCTGACAGTGACTTCCAATTCCAATTCAGTCAAATTTTGGACCAATAACAAGGCATTTTGATCAATTTGAGTAATTTGTGCACAAAGTGCTTAATCATGCTTAAGAGCTAATTGAACCAAATCAAGGCATAATTAATAATTCTATGGAAACTTGTTGAAAACTTATTTTTGGAAATGAATATTGAATATCTAGATCATCATGTGACCTCATTTCTTGGGAAGACATCCCTAGGCCATAAATGCCACAAATATTAGGATTCATGCTCTCCATGCCTCATCAACGCCTTCCATGATACCCTCCATGCCTCTTAATTTCCCCTTCTTCCAATGTCATGATGAGAATAATTATAAACTACATTCTAAAAATTGAATTAATCCTCAACCACACATCTCAATCTCAGGATGGATGATTTAGGTTGATTCTAGACATTCTCAAAAATATATAAATAGAGAGGCCAATAACATCATTTATAAGGCTTGAGAATGCAAAGTTATAATAAAAATTTGGTTCCCAAAAGCTTCATAAAACTAGTGTTACCATGCCAAATTGATTCCAAGCCAAGCCAAGCCATAAGCCAAAGGTGCCAAAGAGAGATAGAGGTAGCCAAGCTTCCATTGCCAAGGATTTCATGAGCACAAACCGAGCAAGCCACTACTATAAAGGCATTTGGAGCATCCAAGGAAGGTGAATGAATTATTGTGTTTTATTCCTTACTTTTTAGTTGTGTTTTTCATTTGTTTTTGTTAACTAAGCTCTCCCTAGTGTCTAGGCCTAGAGATGTTATGTTATTTAGTGTGTTTCCTTCATTTTATTTTTATTTTGAAACTAACATGAAAGTAACCATCCTCTCTTGAGTCAAATTCCTAGATTCACATATGGCACACCTGGTGGGATCAAATGCATCCCACACATGAATAAGATCATTTTGCAATTTAAAATATTCATTTGGATCATTAAAACTCTTGCAATTTGATTTTCTAGTTTTGTTTTGTCATTTTTCTTTGTCATGGGTTTACACAGTAACTGACATCAGTTAGTAAAACCATCATCAGTTGGCATAGCCATCATCGATCATTATTTGTGTAATCAATGTCGATTAGATAACCATCATCGGTTATATAACTAGCGTTGGTCACTATTTTTTTCTTAAAACACAGACCCGAGAGCTCTTTTTCTAAAGTTCATTGTTTCAAATCCAAAATAGCTTCAAGGCTAAAGGACATGCTAAAATTTTTGCTGTGGGACCAAGCTTGGCATTTGTTAAAAACATATTTTAGATCACATTTTGCATGCTTAAAAATCAATTAGGAACCTTGTTTTGGTGTTTAAAAAAAAATAAATTTAGATGTTTATGATGAATGTTTTAAAAGTTTTTAACTAAGACCAAGGGGTCAAATGAACACCACCTCATTTTCCATTTGAGATTAAAAATAAACTCACCTTTCTAAGATTTTTATGTTCAATTAGTTGTTTAAGTTATATTTTGTTTGGCAAAAAGAGGGATGCCACGTGTATGCTCTTCCATTTGTCCTATTTAGGGAACCCTTGGAATCAAAAGCGCCATTCCTATTGCAAAAACCCTAGTCCAAGGCTTAGAAAGAATGTCATCTAAAGCACTCTTCAAAAACTTGTCAAAGTTTGGGTGACCTTGAAAATGACCCTAAAGTCTTTCTCTTAGTCTTTTATTTTCATGAAAACTTAGCTTGTGAGGGGGACATCATTACCTCCCATGATGTTTTTAAGGAAGCTTTAACCTGGGGTTTCATCTCCCGGTATTGACTTCACTTGCTCCTAATTGAATTTACACATGGAACGTATCTATAGTTAGACCTCGCACTACACTAAGCGAATAACAGGATGTAGTGCTTGTAAAAAGGACTAGACTTTTGTACAACTAGCCAATGCCATGGTCACTCAATTTTTGTGCTTTTATTTTGCATTGTTTGGCATGAAAGTCATTGTGCAATTGATTCTCATAGAATGATCAAAACCATGCTAGTTTTAGTCAACCCCATTTTGCATACCCTTGCTAGGATTTGGATGATTATACTTAGTGTATTTTGGTCATTTTTGTTTGGTATGTTTTGAGATTAAAACTTGTTTGTTTGTGTATAAGCCATGTCAAAACCAATTTGTCTGTACATCACTTTTTTGTCTAAAGATGCATTATGCTAGCTGTTGTACACCACACTTGTGCCTTGAAATTGTTTCTAAACTTGTTTGTGTGTATCATTTGAGTTGCAGAGGGTAGCATTATGCTACCCAAATGATGTCAAAACATTTTGAGCCTTTTTAAATCTTTGAAACATAACATAGAGCACATCATTTGAGCATGCTTATGTCATTAGGATACTTAATTTATTTTAAGACTTGTTTCACCTTGTATCAAAAACCATTTGTTTTAAACCATTTTGTGTATACCATTTGGACCTTTGTCTTGTGTCATCATGCTGTCCAATCTTATCTAGCCTATTTGGTCAAATCTTAGTTTTCAACATTGAGTTTTCAATTAACCTTATCAAGTTTGGGTTCAAACATTGATTGATTTCTATTTAGGTCTCAATTCATGGCATTGATACACAAACATTTCTCTTTTAGGTTGCATAACTTCAGTTAATCAATTACCCAAATTTGAAAACTATTGATAGTTTGTTGTTTAAAGTCTATCCTCATCATTGTTTGTGCCTTTATTTGGAAAAATGCAACCTTTCTCAAAGAGCCTTTGTCTTATGCCTTATGCCAACTTGATTCCATGTGTTGGGTTTATGTCAAAATTATTTCCAAACTTGTTAGATTAAATCGAATCACATCATGTCTATTTGTTTGAGCCTAGCTTTTAACTTCGTGTTTGGACAAAAGGCGTAGTAACTCAACTTTTCCCTTTCCTAGTTTAGACCTTGTTTTGAACACTTTGACTTGGACCTTTGACATGCCATTTTTTATTCAGATGCTTGACCTTTTATGTGTATGAAATTTGACATTAGAATATTTTATCCCAAGTTTTAACACCAACCATTTTGGAGATATAGCTCTAATTTCAGACCATATTGGAGATATAGCTCCACCCATTCGACCAAGTTATACCATGTTGGAACCATTTGTCCTTTGGACATAGTTTTTCAAAGTTTGTAGAACTCTAAGCCTTTTTGTTTAGAAGCTTTCATCATTTATGTGAATATGTCTAGCTACACCTATGGTAGAGTCACTTAAAATTTGACTTATGATAGAATGGCCACACAAAATGTCTTTTATGGATTTAGTCAAGACCCAAATGATGCTAATATGGTTTTTGAGATAGATTTATATCCACCTCATATTAATCATTCATGGGAAAAAAGTCACAAAACAACTTATGATCTAAATCAAGACCTTAATTGACATGAAGAGCCTTGCTTGTGAGGAGGACTTTGAAGACCCAACTATAGATAATGTTGTTTGGGATACATATCCATACTCTCTTTACAATAATCAGTATGTGGAACACATTCAAGAACTAACTTATGAGCCAACTCACAACTGGGATGATATGGTTTATGAGGAAGACTTGGATGCTTTAGCTTATGTGAGTAATCAGGCTCCACCACATCATACCATTTCTATTCTAGGACCACAATGTTGCACCATTCCCATACAAAGACCTCATCCTTTGGTTTATGTGAGAAACCAAGCTCTACAATGCCTAACCTTTTCTATACCAAGACCTCATCCTTTGGTTTGTGTGAGCAATCAAGCTCCACAATGCCCCTTCATCATTCCAGGACCTAGTCCTTTAGATTGTGCAAGCAATCAAGCCCCATAATGTCCTATCATTAACATATCAAGACTTTGTCCTTTGGCTCATGTGAGCAATCATACTCCCTAAGGCCATACCATTATCCAACCATGAGTTATTCCTCATCCAGTACCAATCCCATCCAAAACTCAATTGATCCAATCATTTGAAGATTCAAGCTATGTTCAAAACTGGTATTTTTCAACTTAGTGGAGACCAAAGCCAAGAAAACCAGCCAATTCAAGATGTTTTTGTTGAACCAACCATTTGTGATAAGTCAATCTATGATGAATCTCCTATTGATCCTATACTAGTTGTCAAGGAGTCTCACACTGATGAGCCAGTCTTTGCTGAGTCACTTCTTAATGATTATAACCACATTTGGTAAAATCATTACCTTAACCATGTGCCTATTTTTCAAGAGCCTCCTATTGATAAGCCAGTCTCTAAGGAGTTGTCTCTTGACCTTTTCCCATCCTAGAGGAGTCCTACTTTGACAAAATAGTTTTTGTGGAGCCCATTATGCCATCACCTGTTGTTACTTGTCTAAAACCAAATATTCAATAATATATCATTATAATAGAGTACCCATCAGATGAAGAATTAGAGTCAGTGTTAGGTTCTATTCTTGAACCAACATCATATTTAGCATCAAAATTAGAATCAACTTTAATCTCAACATCAGATTTAGAATCCCTTAAGTTAGAATCATATTTAGAAGAATAATATGTTCATGGTTATTATATAATTGGTTACACATGCATTGAAAATCAATTTGAACACATTTGTGATCCTTCTATGGTTTTTAAGGATGAGTACTTCAGCTTCAACACAAGTTATCCTAGTATCTTCTACAAAGATTATGATGCCAACACCCATTCCATTACCATTCCACATGCCATAACCATCAACCAAAATAACCATATTATTGACATTCCATCCCCCATAAGTGTTGATTGGGATCAATAGAATCGCAATTTTTTGAAATGCATCCATGGTGACATAGCAGTTGAATAAGAGCAAGGAGGCCAAGACCACATTCATATAGCAAAAAAATACTCTCCTAGTGAAACCTTTTCAAAGGTGCTAGAGGAAAATCAAATTTAGAACTTAGCATCTTCTACTAAAACTTTTTTAGAAGCACTAGAAGAAAATCAAATTCAAAATTCAATGTTCATTAGTGAAACCTTCTTGAAGGTGCATTGAGATAATCGAGACAACTTCATTAGTGAAAACCTCTTTGAGACACTGATAGCTGAGAACAAAAGTTCTTCACTACTTGATAAAGATAAAATCAAAGATCAAATCAAAATAGATTTTTATCTACAACCTAATCAGATGGTAGCAACTCTCAAGATCAAACACTATAAAAATCTAGTGGTCCTATTGAGAGAACAAGTCTTTGGCCCCACCACAACCAAAGTTATGTTGAATCTAGTATTAACAACATTATGTGTGACTAAAAGTCTTGATCTTCATTTGTTTTTCCACCATTATCCTTTCTATTATCATTTTCTATTCCATTTCAAAATCAAACCTACCATCTATTATTTGTCCTTGTTTACCATCCATGGTCACCATTTTCTTTGTAGAGGCTACAAAGATACCTTGTCTTGACACTTGAAAGAATTAGAATCAATGACCAATGAAGATCATAAAAGCATCTTGACATCCAAATTTGCAAGCCATTTTTGATAGAGAAACTATTTAGATGAGGTGTGGGATAGAAATTAACATGATCGAGTATTCTGTTTGTATCATTTGTTGATTAGGATGTGCATCTCCCCATCAATAGTAACAACAGAATATAAAACCACACCCAAGCCAAAAACATGTACCATACCATTTCATTGCCATGCCATTGCCATTGTTACATATTATTTTTAAATTTTCACATATCCTTCCATTTACCCCATCACTTGGGGGAAACCCTCTTACCATTTTATCTAATCTATCAAAAATCATACCATCCTATCATTCCATTCCTATTTAGACCAAAACCTAGTTTTACTCATCCTACCCAATCCTATTTTGATCTTGGTTATTTTGGTTCTTCCTACACTTTTTGTGAGAGGATTATGATCAAGTTTAAATAATCAATAAAGTCCATGTTTACAATGACATTCTATGAAATTAGTGTGATAATTGATTTGGTAAGATATCTTTCATCCTATCAAGTTTGTTTATGTAGGCCTGATTATAATCACCTATGGGCAAATCAGTGTTTCACCAATCTTGCTACTAATTATAATCACCTATGGTCAAATTAGTATCATTGACCTATGCCATTGTATCCTAGTTATATCTTCCTATGGGAAAATTAGGGGCAATACTTTTTTTATCATGCATTGCCGAATCACCTTACTATTACTATTTTTATTTGACTGGCCATTTGTCTTATTTGAGAATTTGTTGGGACCTAGTTGGTTTTTTCCTCACCTTTTGTGTGGATGGAATTACTATGACTTGAGGTCATTTTAGGATTATGTGGGTTATTCTCAATTCATGTTGAGGTCACCTCAGTCCCCCTTTCCATACGCTCTCACTATTTTGTGAGTAACCTAAGCCAAACGCTCTCACCATTTTGTGAGTAGGTATCTTGTCATTCTCTAACAAGTTAAGATACCCTAAAAATGCCAAAAACATTCATAACATTTAAAAAAATCCAAATAATATTTGTCCTATCTAATCTTAGTTAGTTATCCTTGATCCACCTTACTAGGGCATTGCCATTGTTAGGATGCTTTCTTTTGCTTTTATTTTCATGGTTTCTATTTGTTTGTTTGTTTATTTGTTTGCTTGCCTATTTGTTGGCTTTCAACACTGTTGCCTTGACTCAGTGTATATATGTTCATTGGGTGATTCTTTTCCATATTTACACTTGAATCCATCCAAATTCATATGTTTACATTATCATCATGGTTTCTATCATTGGTGCATTATTTTTTATTGAGTATTGGATTATGGGAGTCAGTGCTCATGCATATTTCGGCCAATTCCTCATGATGTTATACCATGGTGGCTAACAACATGTGTTAAAACAAACCTCAACTTCAAGAAGTCTAATCAGCAATAGTGATATCTCTTCGGCACTAATATCCTGATTCCATCCTAATCATATGCCAAACAAAGTAATTAAACATGAAAGAATTTCACCCTTTATTAGTTTGGATGAGTATCTCCCTACTAGTAGGTTGTTCGTATTCATCATTACCCTCTGTGTTAAGTTATCATCGTCCTCAACCAAGTCTATCATGTTTTCCATAATCGGGGTCCAATGCTTATAACCATCTATGGGCAAATAATTGCAAATCATCCCACTTGTATTTCTCAATGATTATAACCAGCTTTAGACAAATCATTTTTGTGTCACTACTTTACTTTTTTTACCTATACAGGGGCATGTTATCAGCTTGTTTGTCTATCTAAACTGGGGCAGCTCCATCTTCTCATTGTGTTATCATACCACATTACCACTATCAGGGTATAATGTTTATAACCACCTTTGGGCAAACCATTATGCACCATCCCACTTGCATTCTCAATGAATTTGACTACTTTTTTAGTATCATTATGTTTTCACCCCATCATCTTTCCTTTCTTTGGTCCCCTCATTTTGATTCTTTCTTTTCAAGGGATCGTTTACCAACATACTTATGCCAATCATTCCCTTGAGAGGGCATCATATAGTTAGTTTATCATCATTATAGTTGTAGGCATACAAGACTTTTTCATTCTTTGAGAAGACGTTACTATGCTTATAGCTTGAAATTCCTTCCCAAATAGGGGCAAACTGTAGACACCTAAATCTGGCCACCAATGACCTCCAACCAGGGTTTTGACCAATTTCTACCTAAAGTGCACAATTTGGCCTAAAAACACTAAAGCACATTAAATAAGTTAAAATTGATATATTCAAGTGCTTATTCTAGCTAGGGTATCCCTAAATGGAGTAATGCAATTTATGGGCTAACTAACTTTGATCAGATAATTCTGAGTCAAAATGCCAAATTTTGCTCCTAGGTGCTTTAGATTGCTCTTTCCTATCAAATATTTTGCACAAGACATGTGCCTTTGTTATTTTCTATTGGTAATTTTCTAAATGGGAATACAATTCCAATACATCTGATAGTGACTTCCAATTCCAATCCAGTCAAACTTTGGACCTATAACAAGGCATTCTGATCAATTTGAATAATTTGTGCATAAAGTGCTTAATCATGCTTAAGAAATAATTAATCCAAATCAAGGCATAATTAATAATTCCATGGAAACTTGTTGAAAACTTATTTTTAGAAATGAATATTGAATATCTACATCATCAGGTGACCTCATTTCTTGGGAAGACATCCCTAGGCCATAAATGCCACAAATATCAAGATTCATGCCCTCCATGCCTCATCAATGCCTTCCATGATGCCATTCATGCCTCTTAATTACCCTTTCTTCCAATGTCATGATGAGGATAATTATAAACTTAATTCCAAAAATTGAATTAATCCTCAACCACAAATCTTGATCTCAGGATGGACAGTTCAGGTTGATTCTAGATATTCTCAAAAATCTATAAATAGAGAGGACAAGAACATCATTTCTAAGACTTGAGAATGCAAAGTTATAATTCCAAATTGGTTCTCAAAAGCTTCATGAAATTAGTGTTACCATGCCAAATTGATTCCAAGCCAAGCCAAACGACAAGCCAAAGGTGCCAAGGAGAGATGGAGGTAGCCAAACTTCCATTGCCAAGGACTTCATGAGTACAAACTAAGCAAGCCATTACTATAAAGGCATTTGGAGCATCCAAAGAAGGTGAAGGAATTATTATTTTTTATTCCTTACTTTTTAGTTGTGTTTGTCATTTATTTCTAGATCTGCATACACTGCCATCAACCTTAGGATACTAACATCAACACTAATATATGTCATGTGATACTACTATTTAGTATGAAATATGCACTGGATTGCGATGCAACCAACTTCATTATTTTGTGTTTTTTATCACCTTTTTACTGATGTACTAAGATATAAAACATAGATTATATATGTTTATTTATGGATTAGATAATGTTAAGATGACCTGAAATACCCTCTATCAATGAACACTGCTTACATATCTAATACTCCAAAGAGGGCCTCATACTTATGTAGTTTCCCCTTATGTGTGGAAGTATGTGTGAGCAATGGTGTAATATGCTATATGTATATGCATGCAATGATGTAGATTATAACTTGAAAAATACCAATCATGGGATACTCTTTGGATACTTTATATCTTTTTTATGATTGTTCCTATGACTGATATGAAAATAAGGAGGAATAGGGAAACATAACTTAGTTGTGTAATTGATTGAATAAGCTTGAATAAGTGTCTGCTTGGTATTTATTAGATAAATAATGAGAAGGCTTAGACTTGTATTTATACCACACTTTTTGAAAATATCTCATGATAGGATTCAATAAGATAAATAGGCTGACACATATGTTTTTAATAATTCAAAATTTAGATCACTTTAGGTGATTGGACACTAGATAAGGATCTGGACACTATCATTGATGCAACTGTCCCTTTATTGTTGATAGTGTCTATAAGGATAAAAATAAGTATATATATGTAACTAATAGTGAATGATATATATCAAGTTTTTAGATTTTTTAAAAAGATAAGGGTTGGATAATAAGATAATCATTTAGGCATAGTGAGATGGTGAATTCAAGCCTTTCAGTAGTGGTAAGGTCTAAAACTGAAGGGTAGAGCCTTGATTGGTATTTGTTAAATGTAAAATACTAAGATGCTATAAATATTCAATTTTAGTATTTGCAATCCCCCTCCCCGAAACCCACCTCTTTAATCTAATAATGCATATATATGAAATTAGTAGGTTAAAGGAAATAAATACACAATTGGGTGTGTACAACACACCTTACCTTTTCTTGATCCCACTTTGAGTGTTTTTATGGTATATGATCTATAATGAAGAGCATGTTATAGTATAAATCAGTGAATATACAATGAAATTTTAAATAATTTAAATGCCTAAAAATAAAGAAAGCAAGGAAGGATTACACCTATGTGTCGATGCAACCATGTTTCCTTTGTATGTTACTTGGTAAAGATGTTTTATTATAAAGTATTAGATTTGAGAGAGATTCAAAACCAAACCTTGGATATTTGAAGAGGGAGATTGGAAGGTATTATTCCCCCAATCCGGTGTAAGGATAAGTTGTGACACGACCATTAAGATCACTAAATCTCAATTGCACAACTCAAGTGTGAATATATGATATGGTGAGGGTGAGTGATTTAATCATCTCATCCAATAAATGTAGTGAGGTTGGGTGATTCAATGAACCCAACATATAAATATGGTGAGTTTGAATGATTTAATAAATTCAACCTATAAAGAGAACCAACAACTATAGAAAAAAAAATGTTCGATAACAATACTTCCTGGGGTAAAGCGATGCTTCTTGGAGATAGTAATCTGGAGATATAATTGGTAAAATTTGAAATTTTTGGTCCAATAACATGGAATATTCACTTTTAATATATATCAAACCAAAGTATATGTGTCACAAATATGAAAATATCTATTTCAAATCTTGTGAAAAATTAGTATAATGTATAGGATTCTGACCCAAATGTATATTTGAATAATGTAACTATATTAGAGATTGTGCAAGTGTGGAATTCATGTCTTTACAACATTCCTCCATTTAAATCCAAAGATACTAATAACTGGGCAAGTGTGTAAGTCATGTCTTTATAACATACCCCACTAAAATCTGGAAACTATGTATATGTGGAGGTCATGCCTTTATGACATGCTCCCACTAATATGCCCCTCGTTTTGAGGTGAGGGAAATATAATATAATAAGTACCTTAAATCAAAATGATAAGGTAACTATATAATATCTATATTAATCATGTGGCATATAGAAGTAACGTGTCTAAGTATATATATCAATGAATCTCATACTATGTGATCACATCAAGCCTTAAGATGTATGATATGTATCAACATCTAGAAAGTAATAGTACAAGCTCAACAAATAATCAAGAACACACACAAGAGAACTCAATATAATTCCAAATAATGGTTCAAGGAGTTTTCATACAAGGGGTGTGTTCAATTAATGCACAATCAAAAGGAGATGACATTCAAATGTCCAATCAACATATACTGACATATTCAAATGTCCAAACCACATACAATGGCACACGGGCCAACATGAAATAAACATATTTAAATGTTACACAATCAAGAAAATATAAATAAATGAAATACACTCAAGGAAATGACAATGTGAATAAATGAAGTGTATAAATAACCAACATAAACACATCATACTAGTATATGCATATATGTGTTAGCAAAAAAATGTCATGTAACATAGCATATCAAGTAAATTGTGAGAGATATGAGTATGGATATAGACATGTGTAAGCGTTAGTATATAAGTTCAAACATGATAATGTAAAAACAATCTTAAAGTATATAACCTATATCAATCATGATCAATGAAGTGGATGCCCCCAATGTACTATATGGAATGGGTATATGAGAAGTCCAACATTTGTATGTGCATTTATCATGTGTCTGTGGTATGCCATTATCACACTCAAAGATGTGTGATATATATATATATATATATATATATATATATATATATATATATATATATATGCTATTTACTAATATGAAGCAAACAACATGGGTGCCAAGGAGCTAATAAACATGGGAATGCTAAATATTTTTGTATTTTCTAGGTTATTTGAATGTTTTTATATTTTATCAAATATTTATTTTTTTGACTTTTCTAAGATTAATTGGAATAAAAGGAGACAATTCCTTCCATTTAGAAGATAAAGTACTATCTAGTGGCCCTCTTGCCTCCTTTGTTTTTCACCATCATTTATGCTTTATCATTGCCAATGTTTCAATGTTTTTTGGTAATTTGGTGCCAGCTATTATTATTATGGGTTTATCATTGTATCCATCATGTGACACACAAATTTATTTATCTTTAAACTGGAAAATGAGGCATATATTTGTATTATTTAATTTCACAGTCATATCAATTAATACATATTAGCCAAGATGAAGGGTTAAGTTTGGTTTCAAAATAATTACCCATATAAGGGTATAAACAACCTTTGGGCCACATGATATGGGTAGTATAATATGCCCATGAGATTCTTGTATCAAAAGTGAGTGTTTTAACTTATTGATATTAAGTCCTAACTTTTGGAAAAAAGTAATACCACAAATTGTGTCCCAATCATTTGTATCAACCTTAAGATGTTAATAATGGGCCCTATCAACATTTTTGGTAATAGTAAATCTTTATGATGTGGTGCTTTAAATGATGAATTTATTTTGAAAGATTCAAAGTATTATATCATTTTAAATTTTTGGGTATAATTTGTATACGATAATTGTGTTTGTATTTTTGAATTTGATTTTATAAATCCCCATAATGGTCAGTATCATGGTTGGTGATATAATGATAAACACAATATGGTGATAATTCTTTTTGCCCAAGTCTATTTTGTGACTGATTTCTACAAGGAGGAAAAGATATCATGTTATGATCAAGTAACAAAGAAAGAATTATAAGTGGAACATCTTGGTTAATGATATTTGTAACAACTACTATGGAGACTTATGAGAGGACTCCACATTGTTCACATAGTGTATTTGAATTTGCCATTTATAAGGTTGACCTAACATGAGGAACAAAGAAGGATGTATGGTATAACAAGCATTGACATATGCATCCATTATTTTTATTTTACCTTTTTATATAGGTGGTTTTGACCCTTCTAGAGATGGATTTAATTTTTAAGTACCAAGGCCTGTATGTGAAAATATGTTATGTGACAGATTCTCAAGTGGATCAAAACTTAGTTTTGTAAGTGTTCATTAGTCATATCACGAGTAATTTTCATCATCACTATCATAATCATATGAAACTTTTCCATCTTGTTGTTCGGTATTAACTAATAAAGGAAGCTAAAATGTTTGATTTTATTATTGGATTGGTATTATTGGCTCCTTTTATTTGGTTGTTTACTCAATATGTGTATTTGGTGGTATCCCATTGGTTGATGCCTTATGAGTATCTTGGGATAAATGATTTGTTTGTCTTGACTTCATGAGTGGATATATTCTCAAGTGGAATATTTTGTTTTGGTGGAATTACCTAAAGGATGCCTTTAGTATTAGAATGTAGTATTTTAAAGGTTCATCATTGACATGTATTATCCATAATGTCTCATCATGTATAACTTTGACACATCTATGTAATGTAGATGGGATTAATTCCATTGTGTGTATCCAAAGTCTACCCAAGAGTAAGTTATAATTCAATGATTGAGACATTAATTGGAATGTGGTTTGTATTATTTTTGGTCCTCATGTCACATCTAATGTGATTTGACTAATATATGGGCTACATGAGCTATCAAATCCTTTGATATGCATGTTGGGATTTTCTAGAACATTGGGGTTAATACCCATGGTGGTTAGGAATTTTTAGATCCATTATCAACTAACACTCTTTTGATGCCTTTTGTTTGTATATAAAATTATATAAATAAAGGCAAGTATTGATTGATGATATCCTTGGATGGTAAATCTTTATGATCAAAGGTGATAAGATTTGCATTATTCTTGAGATATTGCATAATATCATAAAAGTAAGATAGTTCTTTATTACTTAGTACTTGGGTTTGAGACAATGCTTCGCATAATCTATCCTTATAGATAGTTGATCATTTTAAGAGCTCAAAGATTGAAATATTAGCAAGTGTATTTCACTATTAGTCAATAAGGTCATATCCTTTAGATTTGATTACAATTTTAAGATTAGAAGGAACTTGTTGTTTATTAATAGGTGGTTGAGTAGGTTGGGCACCCTTTCCTCTTTGTGTAGTGACAACATGGACCGTAAAATCTAATATAAGTTGTGGGCAAATATAATGGGTGTGGAATGACAACTATCACTTGAATATGATCTAGGGGGATAAATGGTTGTGAGAATGCACATTGGCATCTACTAAAGTCAGATGATGGCTCAATATTATTGAAAAAAGATTTATAAAGATAAATTTGAGTGTTATCTTGATTAAAATCATTCTCTTTATAATGACACATTCACTTATACCATTGGATTATGTCTTTAATTGATTTATCAAAGTGTTGACAATGACATGAAATGATTGTAATTATGTATTGATAAATGAAATACCAAAAATATATATCAATATTTAACATGATTTTAGGAAAATAAATTATGATTTTTAAATTTTGAATATTTGAAATCAGAAATCAAGAAAATAATAAATCAAGAAACCTTAGGTCAAGCTAGGGTTTAGAGACCAAAGGTCTTCACCAAATGTTTAACCTTTTTATGAAATTACATGTGAAGGGTTAAGGGGGTAGAATAGCCTATACACAAGAGTGAATAAAACTATTCTATAGTAGGCCCATTAATTACAAACTTAGATAAATGAATATTCTAAATTAAAATATCGAGATGTGCTAAATATAAAAGTACCAATTTTGAAATATTGATTGAAATGCCAAGATAAATGAAACTTAGCTAGATTTATAATGTGCAAGCAGATCTAAGTTGTACATAGCTAGAAGTGTCAGGATCAAGATTATGAAATAGTAGCGAAATTATGAAATTATGTTTCTAGAGCTGTAGACACTACCATCTACATTAGGACAATATTACAATGTTATCGTATGTCCTATGATGCTACTATATAGTATAAAATATATGTTGGATTGTGATGTGACCAAATTCACTATTCTAGGTTTTCTATCATCCTTTTGCTAATGTACTTAGATCTAGAACATAGGTTGTATATATCTACTTATGGATTAAACCTTAGCTCTTCAGCCTTATTCACACTTGGGATGTGTTTGCCAAAAATGGGTTAGTGGTCTCACATTCTCAAGTTAACGTTAAAGACCCTCTATCAATGAGCATTGTCTACATAGCTAAGGATGGCCTTAGACTTACATAGTTCTCCCCTATGTGTGACAGTCTATGTGAAAAATGGTGTAATATGATATATGTAGATGGATGAAATGATATATCTTGTAACTTGAAAAATACCACTCATGAGATACTCTTTGGATGATTCAGACCTTTTTTATGACTTCTATGATTCATATGAAAATAGGGAGAAACTGGGCATCATAACTTAGTTGTGAAATTAATTGAATGATCTTGAATAGGTGTCTACTTGGTATTTTATAGATGAATAATGAGAAATATTAGACTTACATTTATACCACATATTTTGAAAATATCTCATGGTAGGGATCAATAAGACAAATAGATTGACCCATAGGTTTTGAATAATTTACAATTTGGATGACTTTAGGTGACTAGACACTAAATAAGTATCTAGACACTAGTGTCAACATTAGTGTCTCTTTATGGTCAATAGTGTATAAAAGGATAAAAAATAAGTACATATATGTAACTAAAAATGAAGCATATATATCAAGTTTTAATCTTTCTATAGTGTACAAGTGGTCTAGGGCATCCAAATGATAAGGGTTGGACTATAAGATAATCATTTAGGCATAGTGAGATGGTGAATGCATGCCTTTTGGTAGTGGGAAGGTCCAAAAATAAATGGTAGAACCCTGATTGGTATTTGTCAAATTTACAAGACTGAGATGCTATAAATATTTAATTTTAGTATCCATAATTCCATCAGGTATAATAGCCTCTCCAATTCTAAACACATGCTAAGGCTCTTAACAACTGGACATTATATAATTTACCTCTATTTTTTTTTTTAATTTCCTAAAGTGAATTAATAGGTAATCACCTTGACACCATTTTATCCTTAACAATTCCACTTCGTATAGTAACATAACAAATATTAAGTTCTCACAGACAAAATTTTGAAACCAATTCATCAACTTGGAGATAAGGTTTCAATCTTAGACTTATGGGATATGGATACAATATATTATCTCCTTATAATACTATACACTATGAATTTTATCTTAATTAGACTTAATGTACTCACAACTATAACCCTAAAATACCAGGTTAAACAATTTTTGTAAATAATTTTGCTCATATTGTGAAATCATTTTACTATTCATGTAAGTACAACCATATACTAGCATAAATACATCTTAGGGTAAATTCCACAACAAATTATCAATGCTTCTTTGGGATTTCACCAATTACCCTTTACTTATTTGTTTATGGTTTTTTAACATTGACTTGATGTGCACTCACTTACAAGAGAATAAATCTCACTGATCACTTTAAGATACCTTTCTTAAGCCATCATAAGGTCATTGTACTTATTAATATAATATCTTAAGGTCCAAGAATATTATAAGATAATTTATGTCCCATTGGTAAACTTGCTACCCTAACTGATCTGATGCTTAATATAGGGTAAATCAATATTACCATTAGATATCTTAGTATAGGACAATTAAACTTGGCATAAAAGCCCAAAGTTCTAAGCAGACACGTAGGATCATGATCCTAATATTAGGTCTATCGAGGATGCAATCCAAAAACACATTCTATCCTATAAATAGTTTTAACATAACATTCATCAAATTCACAATTCTAACATCTCCATTAATTTTGTTGATTTCCTTATGAAGACTTTATTTACTATTGTTTGAGTTTATATACATATATTATATAAAATAGTAACAAGAAACAATCATTTCATGCATTCATGGTTTTCCATCCAATGTAGTTACCACAAGCACAATTTATATTGAACTAATTATTAATTGTGAGCAGGGAATGCATAGTGGAGTACAGTACAAGGCTAGGTATATTTCAACTAATGTAATTTATTTACTATATGACATACCTTCTTATTCACCAACCATGATATATGTAATTTTATTAGTCAAACAAAACTAAGCACCCTTGAAACATAAGGAAGAATAAAAATAACTACATGGCAGGCAATGCCCATGTTACAAGTTTTATGCCTACATATAAATGTAAATTCAAGTCTATAGTTGTTAGTTATGCTAGTAAAATATCAAATTATGATAGTTATTAAATTGATGTAAAGGAATTTTCTTGTACCATTATAAGGCCAATCTGTTAAATTTTCATTACATTAGTAATGATTCACAAACCCACTAGTAGTTACAATCTAATATGATGAACAAATTATTATAGTCTCAGAGTCATTGAGTCTTCTTATGACCTTATAGAAAGGCACTCAATATTTATACCATCCTAGGATTAAACCATCTATCTAGTTAGGGTAATAAATTAACATAAGGTTGTTTGTCTTTCCTTAGCTCCAAAAGATTATCACTTGCCTATGCATGGTTAATAAAAGTAGGGTATCAACTATCTATCAACTCAAACCCTCATCATGCTTAGTCATGAATATAATACCCTATGAAATGAAAACCTACATAGGAGGTATGGTGCATGTTCATATACTATATTAAAATAAAAGCCAAGGTAGTCTGCACTTCAAGGGAGTTATTTTCTGCTTAGCCACAATATGATTCATAACCTAGACCCCCCCTTAATTACTTTGTCTTTATCATTGTTACTAGAAGAGAAGGACAACTAGTATCATTAAGGGATTTTAGAACCATTTTGGGTCCACTAGAAAAGCCTTTGTAATTAAGTCAGTCATAAGATAGTCTTAGTTCTATTATGAGTATATTACATCATGAAAAATAAGCTTAGACAATAGTACAACAAAGTCCCATACATAGTATTAAGTACAACAATACTTTCCCATTTATTTATATCTTATTTAAAATTTACCTTATTACCACATGACACAACATTAATGAATGTAAAATGGTTAGGGGAGTTGATAATAAGCATTCCCATAGTATTCTGCTAGTATAGTAAAACCACACATATACCTTTATTGAATAACTTTATTCCTCATTGTTATTAATCAAAAAAAGTTATAGCCAAACATATAGAAATAAAACTTATCCATGTATGATCAATCATACATTATATATATATATATATATATATATATATATATATATATATATATATATATATATATATATAAAGGTCTCTATACATGGGACACAAGTTCTTAAATAAAAACCCTTAACCACCAGGGTGAGACAAATAACATAGGGCAGGTATGGAGTTAAACATTTTATCATGGTTTATTACCATGTACCTCAGTAGGGTGAACCTTATTCTCAAGACTGTATGAAGACCAACCCATCCTTTATGATGGGAAAAAATTTAGTATTTATTCACCATCGAGGTATGGTTTAATACATATTTTCTTAGTTTGGGGTAAAAACCCATTCAATACTCAACATAACCTTATCATGGTAGTTTATAAGGAAAAATAACTTAAACCAGTCAATCTTGAAAAGGATCTGAGCTATCCCCTACTTTGGGGTAGAGTGTGAAATAATGGTACCCATAATGTTTACTTCCCAATAGTGATCAAGGCTTTGAAATAATTTATTCTAATTCTATATCCAATCAAACTAAAACCCAACCAATTGTGGTATATAGGACTAAATTGTTTAAACAACTTGAATCTTATGCATAGTTATCCTATCTAGAACTTGGGTATTAACAAATGTACTAGTCATTAAGGACTTAGGTAGATAACAATGCTATCATCCTTCAGGAATTTAATCCTTACAGTTTGTGCAAATAACTCAATCTTATGGATCTATAGATCCAACCAATAACTTAAACTAGTTATTATGATAGTTTTAATAAGCTTCATGTGTTTACATCAAATCAACTTTCAAGATTGAAAACAAAATAGGAAATGCAGTCCAACATATTCAAAAATATAATTCAAGCATTTAATAAAAAATAAGTGATATAAGTCTTCATATAATATTTTATCTCTAAGTGACATAACATAATTCAAGAAGATCTTGTATGCATGAGAAGTCAACCTAAGTGTAGACATCAATTTATTACACTTATTCCTTAAGGACTAAGCATTATTAACAAATACCCTATTAGTTTTTAACAACCATCTTTCCAGATATTACCATAGATTTTAGCATAGCAAAGAATATCAAAATTTAACATTGTCCTTATAGAAAGAAGAAAAACCACTTCTACCTATGCAAAGTGGACTAGAAAAGATATTTATCATTCAATTTTTCCATATACAATTGATTGTTTTAACAATATATTCATAATACTATACATGTTATGCAAAAGACATATAAATTTCATTACCACTTCAATACAAAATTAAATTTAGAGATTCAAACAAAATTAGCTCTTCATTAATCATTATGTGATAATAATGTTACTAAACAAGAATATGAGTTTATTTAGTAAACCAGATAAAAATCTATAACAAAAATACACTCTCAAAAACCTAGCCAAAGGCCCATACAAGAAATCATGTAATATTATATATACAATGCCCAAAAGAATTTAATGCTAAAACATAATACAATAATGAAGTCAGTCCAAACATAAATGTTTTCATGAAACCCTTTAGGACCTTCTTAATAGACACAACAAGATCTTTGATTTTTACAAAGCTATTATCTCACATTATCATGAAATATAAGATCATCATAACACTTACATGCCTTTCCATTACCAACATTAGATTATACATCAACAAGATTTGTTCTTTTCAATCCTTATAAGAATATAGCTAAATTAGAAAAGATAATAAATAACATCCATGCCATATTTACAAAAGTATAAACCTATTAGATATCAACTTGTATATTTTCCCAATTTATACTGCCACAAACACAAATAGTAACCTTCATTGTCAAATGGAGAAAAACCCCACAATATATTAGAATCCTTGAAAATAAATATCTCTAAGTACAATAACAAGAATCAACCAATAGACAAAGAAGAATGGCCTCAAGCGAAAAGAGACATCATAATATTACAAGAGCAAGATTGATGTGTGATTGTAAAATGAGATGAGGAGATGGTTCTTTAAAAGGAGCAAGAGTAAGGATGAGGGAGTTACAATAATATCATCATGAAATTACAAGGCCTCCTTAGTGTGTTTTACATGTCCTATTCTAAAGGAGAGCAGGGGGAAGTCTGTGACATGTGGGGGGAAGAGTTATTTATGCAAATAAATTTCAAATCCAACAAGTGGAAAAGAGAGGTGAGAGACACCTCACAAATTTGGGATAAAGTGCATTTATAATTATAATAAATAAACACATTAAAGAGACTTAGGATAATCCTAAAATAACCTGAAGAACCTAGATAATATTAATCTCCAACATCATATGAATATAGACTTGCATTTGCATTGTTACGTGTGATTCAAGATGATATTAAAAAAATGCTAAGATTATCACATCTAATGAACAATAACATGATATTTTCAGATTCTAATGTACCTTTTAGAGGTATTGATTATGTAATAAGATTTGAGACTACTAATACTAATACTAACCCCATGTATACACCTTTTGTTACACATGAGATCTCCACCCATGGTATGGGGGAAACACACAATTCTCCTTTGATTACTATGACAATCCCTACATAGCATACTTTCATACCTTTTAAGGTTATTATTTATGTCATATCTTATGATACTACATAATTTGATATCCCTTATGCTCTAACACTTATACAAATAGTTATTGATATACAAAATAATGTTCCATAGTTACAATAGAGTTATTCTAGAGTGGGCCATATAACTAATTCTCATGTGTTAATAAATAATAAATGACATCTTGATATTTTAGCCTATTATTTAACAATATGTTTTGTGTCTCTTAAGCTTAAATTTTATAATGGCAAGGGTAATATAAAACAATATATTTGATCCTTTCATGCAACATGTTTGGGCAATGCATCCAATGATAAGTTATTGACTAAGTTATTTCCACAGTCTTAAAGACTATGCCTTGCATTGGTTTTATGATCTCCCTATTCAATCAGTTTATGCCTTTAATCTTTTGGCTAATCAATTTATTACATTTTTTAATTAACATTAATGAAAATATCTTTTACACTTAGATCACAGAAATAAAGCAAGGGTCTAATGATCATGTCATTGATTATGTGCTCCGTTACAAGATTATGCTCTCTAAGATGAAAATTTAGAAAGGAAGATAACAATTTCAATATATATTCAAGTAATGATTGCTTAGCCCACTACATCAGTTTATTGTGTATACAAATTCCACTCGTTTATGACTTATGCCACACAGCTAAGGATATATAATTTAAACTTATTGTAATGAATAAGCTAAAGTATGGGTCCAAACCTCCACCCACTTATGGTGTAAAATTTCCAAATAAACCAAATTTCAAATAGAAATCAAATGATAATAAAAATGATGAAAAACAA
Source organism: Torreya grandis (assembly GCA_037957365.1). Lineage (NCBI taxonomy): Eukaryota > Viridiplantae > Streptophyta > Pinopsida > Cupressales > Taxaceae > Torreya > Torreya grandis. The sequence goes on from JARHVA010001026.1 coordinate 532,319, forward strand.
AAAGTTAACACAATTGACACCCAACTAATCAGCTTGTTCTCTCTGATCCACCAAGGTTTAAATTTACACACTTACTAGAACCTCCTCACAAGCTATTAAAAAAATTACTTGAGTCAAAAATTATCTCTCTCCTCCCCATAAAGAGGTTGATATGAGTAATATTCAAGCATTCAATTCAAAAATAATACATATTATGTATATAAACAAAACATAGGACATTCAACTAATATATGCATAATTTTGAGACATAAGATACAAGATTTGATAGATGAAAATGCCATTGATATTAATACATATACATATGAGCCACATACACAACCTAATGGGAATGATAAGTTGAAGATATTTAATGACCACTTTCCCAACTGTGCAACACAATAAAATGATTCTCAACCTCAAGTGCATATGGCTTACAATGCACATCCTCCTCTAGTTTCACATTCTTATAGAATTGAGGAAGAACATCCTCTAGATGGTATTATTGGCACACTTTAGACTATAAAGACAATGATATATACTTTTACATTTGATGAACATGATATTATTGATGATGATTATTTTGAATGAGGCATTATTTCCAAACACATACATAGATTTGTAACCTATACATAGTGCCATGGTAGATAACTATTAGAGTGAAAATATTTGCATCATGACACTCCTTTATAATATTATATACACCCAAGAATATTTTATGGATACAAAAAATATGATCAAAGGATTTGATGGATTAAAAAAAAATATCTTGGAAATATTGTATTACCACTCAGAGTGGGTCCAACTGTAGTTACTACTTTATTCCTAGTTTTATTGAATACAAAAAAAATTGACATGTTGTTAGGACGTATTTGGATACATAATATATGTGTAGTACCATCTATAATACACATATGTGTGAAGTATAGACATGATAGTAGGGTGGTCACAGTTGTAGGTATTCCATTTGAATGCCCTCTTCACCAAGAGATTACTCCTACTCCACCCCCACCACCACCACAATCAGTTCTAAAGCCTATTAAGGTTCATTCTACTACGACAACTCAGAGGGAGATAGTATATTTTTATAGAGGCCAATATTATAGTATCCATTAAATTAAAGACATATTTATAATTACATCAAAATTCACATAGTACTATGTTTCATAGAGTTACTAAATATACACAAGATCATATGGTTGATGATGACCATGATGGATATGGCATAACACGAGATTATTTTTTAGATTCTAATTTAGATACATATGTCACTTCTCAATCATAATGGGTAGCATTATAAATTTTCTATAAAAGACTTACATGTGAGAATTCCATTAATGGATTCATTGGTTTGCGTTACACAACATTTTAAAAACTCAAAAAATATAATAATAATAAACAAATAAAAAACTAGGACTTATGCATGACATGCATTGCTTATTTACATGATTTTTATATAATTTATCATATATAGTACATTATATATCCAATTTTTATATGTACATGCGTTTTAAAATATACATGAGTGAGATGCATGATATACAAGTTTCATATGGCATGAAAACATAGATGCATGGCATTTTAACACCTAGGATCTACCTTTCTACACTAAGGGCATGTTATTAATGAGAGAATATTGATAATTTACGCATGTTTTATCATTCTATGATTATTTCCATTGATCATATTGAGTGTTGAACACAGTATCTACTGAGAGGGGGGGTGAATTAGTAGATGAGCTAAAAATTGGTTCTTAAAACTTTTAAACAAGATACTTAATGTATATGCAAAGTAAAGAACAAAAATAGAGATCAAACACACACATAAAATTGCTCAACACTAGATTTTTACATGGAAATCCAAAGGGAGAAACCACGGTGAGAAAAGATGCCAGAAGCAACTGTTCTAATCTAGCCTCATAGAAAAGATGTTTCATAGACATACCTCACTGGTTACATTCAATAGCACCCACTATAAGGAATCATCAAATTCCTAACTGAGCACCAACTCAATTTTTTTGATGGCACCAGCCTATCAAATAAATGAAGCTACAACTTCAAAATATACAAGAGATTCAAAATTAATCTTGTTCAATTTTTTGTTACAAGTCTTGTCTGTAATTGCACCTACATGCTGTGTGCCTTCTCAGGTTATTTGCCTCTATCTCTTTTTGTGTCTGGATATATTCTATATTGACACACCTTATTTTATTTGCATTTTTATGCTATTTGCATATGTCCTCACTCAACAATTTTGAGTTAACACTCTAATTATTATTGCAATAGTTGCAAAAGACACTCTCAAATGTTTTATTCATATCATATATAGACAAATGCATCCTAAGGTTTTCTATCTATAAAGAGTTCACACTTCAACTACTCTTAACTAGTTCAAACTTTTGATCTACATTCAATGTGACTTTGATTTTGTGTCTCGATTCATGATTCAAATGACAATGTTCAAATGTCTTTACTATCTTTGGCATTTGAACTTCTACTATTCTTAACTATACTACTTCCTTGATCACTTTTGATTTGCATTCAATGTGACTTTGAATTCATGTCTCGATTAATGCTTCAAATGAAAACATTCAAATGTATTTACTATATTTGGCATCTACACTTCTACTGTTCTTAACTACGTCACTTCCTTGATCACTTAGATTGAATAATCTTGAGCTCTATGAAGATATATCGAGTTCATCACCAGTTTTAGTTATTCTTTTATAGACAGTTAGAAGACATTAAATATGGGATTTTTATTTCTTTCATCATGCCAATTTCACATTCTTTTATTTGTTAGATCTTTCCTTACGACCTCTTGACACTTGTCAAATGTGCGTGTACTCAGAGGGTCATCTGAGTTTGCTTCACACCATTGGATCTAATACATTGATCAAATGTGATCCATTGATCTTTTAAATTAGCATGCATTTTAATTCTTGCTTTGCCATTAACCATCAAGATTCTTTTCTTCCTTTTTTGCATCTCACTTCTTTCTATATCATGGGTTCACTTCTGCTCCTTTCGATTATCCTAGATATGCTTGATCTTTACCCTTTGTATTGAGAATTAAAATTCAACATGTTTGCGTGATCTTATTTTCTTTGGAATTATTGTAATGATCCTTGCAACGTCGATCCTTGAAGACTTGCTCATCTTTTAACCTTGATTTAATTATTTTATAAGGCTCCTTTATACAAATTGTGGCGGGCCTTTGTGTCTTCGAGATAAATTCCAAAGAATTTTTATCTGGGTCTATTTCATCCTGAAGTGTCCTCCAATTTTTTTGAAAGAATTCGTCATTGGATTCTATTCAGAAGTGTCCTTTAGAAATATTTTCTTTGAAATTTTTGTCTTAGACATTTCTTCAAAAATTTTGTCTATGTCATTTCTTTGGACTTTTTGTTCGAGACATTTCTTTGGACTTTTTGTTTGCATCATTTCTTTGGACTTTTTGTTTGTGAAATTTCTTTGAAATTTTTGTCCACATCATTTCTTTAGACTTTTTGTCCATGGCATTTCTTCAGACTTTTTGTCTACGTCATTTCTTCAGACTCTCTGCAATCTACCCTTCGGATTTTCTATAAGTGTCCACATCCCCTTTGTAACATTCAAAAGATACCCTTCAGATTTTTTGTAAAGGTCCACTTGCCCTTTGAAATGTTCAAAATATACCCTTCAATTTTTTTGAAAAGGTCCACTTGCCCTTCAAAACGTTCAAAAGATACCTTTCAAACTTTTTGAAAAGATCCACTTGCCCTTTAGAATGTTCAAAAGACACCCTTTAGACTTTTTGAAAAGGTCCACTTTCCCTTCAAAATGTTCAAAAGATACCCTTTATATTTTTAAAAAAGGTCCACTTACCCTTCAGAACGTTCAAAAGATAACCTTCAGACTTTTTGAAAAGGTCCACTTGCCCTTTGAAATGTTCAAAAGACACCCTTCAAATTTTTTTAAAAGGTCCACTTTTTTTAGGACTTGACAATTTTTCTGAAAGAATTGTCCTTGCCATTTTTTTTGAAAGAATTCCTCCAAAATAATTCTTCAAGACTATTTTAGGTTTTCCATCCTTCTTGACTTATCTTGATTGCCTCTTCTAAGTAAGATCACTTCACAAACTTGATTTACTCCACAAGTCTGCTCAACTCAACCTTTGGCATTAATGCATGATTAGATTCATTCTCAATGACATCAAGGACATCAAACTTAGACATCAATGACAATTCCATGCTTCCCTAAATGGGAATGATAATTCTTCAGTCCTTAGACTGCTTTCTAGATCATGATATCAAAACTATCAACTATTTCCTTGCTCAAATTGCTAACAATCTCCCCCTTTGTCATTGATGGAAAAACACCCTCATGAGCAAAAACATCCTCAAAATTCCCTTCTCATTTTGCTTGATTACTCTTATTCTGATTTCTCCCCCTTTGAAATTAATGATAAAGATTGTTTTCTAAACTAATAAGACACACTGCTACTTTACTGGCTTCTGGGCTGTTCTGATCCTTGGATCTGTCTAGATAGAGCATTATGAAGAAAGACTCCCCCTTGGATAATACACACTGACCTAAAATATTCCTATGACTCTCAAAGATTTCATATGCTTCAACCAATCTTGGATATAGCATTGGTTTGAAAGACCAATCAACAATAGATATATCTCTTACATAGATGAACATAGAAATCTAGATCCAACATACCTTAGTATGCTCCTTAATATCAAATGGCAAATGATGTGTAAATTATATAGTATATCGCCTTTACTCTTAATCTAGGAGTTAATAAAATGCCTATAATGCTCCCCCTGGACTTATAACCTATCACAAGAGTCTAGTGATATGGGGTTAGAGCTACAACTCCCAACTTCTCTCTCTGCTACTCAAATTGCTCCTTGGGAAGAGGCTTGGTAAAGATATTTGTAATCTAATTCTTGGTTGGCACATATTCCATTGTGACTCCTAAATTGCTACCTTTTCTCTCAAAAAATGATATTTTATGGAGATATGCTTGGTTTTGGAATGCATCACTGGATTCTTGGATAGATTTATGGCACTTGAACTATCACAAAAAATAGAGATAGGTGCTTGATATTATACCTTAATGTCCTTAAGAGTTTGATTCATCCACAAGACTTTAGTGTAGTAAGTAGCTTCTGTGACATACTCTACTTTAACTATAGAGAGCATAATCAATTCTTGCTTCTTGCTCAGCCAAGACACAAGTCTATTACCTATAAAGAATGGACCACCACTTGTGCCTTTTCTATCATCCACACTTCCTACCTAATCAACATCAGTATATGCAACCAAAGTAAGATATTTGCTAGTTGGGTACCATAACCCATAGTCAATTGTGCTCTTGATGTACCTAAAAATTCTTTTTACATCATTAACATGTGATTCTTTGGGGGTTGCTTGAAACTGTGTAACCATGCATATTGATTGCATGATGTTTAGTCTTGATGTTGATAGATACAACAGGCTACCTATCATTGATCTATACAGTGTATTATTTACATTAGGAGACTCATCTTCCTTGTTTAACTTGTAACTAGTCATCATGGGAGTACCAACTGGTTTGCTGTCCTTCATTCCAAATTTCTTGAGCATCTCCTTTGTGTACCTAGCTTGAGATATGAATATCCCTTCATTAGTTTGTGTAATTTTTAAACCAAGGAAGAAAGAGAGTTCTCCCATCATTGACATTTCAAATTCATTTTGTATTTGTGTGGAGAATTCCTTGCACATGTTACTATCACCACCTCTAAAGATAATATCATCCACATAGACAACAATAATCAACATATGCTCACCTTTTGATTTAAAATATAGATTTTTGTCTATGCACCCTTTTCTAAAACCTTATCATTGTAGGTATTGATCCAATCATGAATACCATGCTCTAGGTACCTATTTCAGACTATAGAAAGCTTTCTTTAGTTTGCACTCATAATTTTCTTTCTCTGCTAAATAAAATCCTTCTGGTTGTTTAATGTACACTTCCTCTTCTAAGTTTCCATTTAGGAATGATGACTTCACATCCATTTTATATACCTTGAATTTCTTGTGAACAGAGAATGCCAAGAACATTATTATAACTTCTAGTCTTTCCACAGGAGCAAATGTCTCTTTGAAATCTATGCCTTCTACTTGTACATATCCTTTTCACACCAGTCTAGCTTTATTTCTTATGACTGCTCCATCTTCATTGAGTTTGTTTCTATGAACCCACTTAGTTCCTATTACATTCTTGTTCGAGGGTCTAGAAACTAATTCCAAAGTTTTATTCTTTTCAATTTAGTTGACTTCTTCTTTCATGGCTGTTACCCAATTTTCATCTTTACTGGATTCATTGAAGGTCTTAGGCTCAATTTTTGAAAGTAGAGAAAAGTTTACTTGTTCCTTGTTTATTACAACTTTTCTCCTAGTTTGAACACCCTCATCTTTGTTGCCAATTATTTGCTCCTTGGGATGTTATTTTTGAATAAACCTTGTAGGTGCCCTTTTACTCTTTTCTTCCTCCTCTTCATTATCTTATACTTCATTTTATACTCCTTTTGATTCTTCAATTCTGATCTCCTCATTAGGCTCAACTTGTTTGACTCCTTCTTCTACTTTGATGTTGATGCTTTCAACTATTTTATGCATCCATATATTGTAACACACATAGGATTTGTTGTGAGTGGAGTATCCAAGAAAAATTCCTTCATCACATCTTGACTTGAAACTTCCATGTTTGGCCTCTTTTCTTCTGATGTAGCACTTGCTTCCAAACACTCTAAAATACTTTACAAATGCAAATTTTCCAAACCACAGTTCATATGGACTTTTATCACTCTTTACTCTAAGTTAAACTCTGTTTAGGATATATACTACTATTTGAACTACCTCTTTCCAATATACATCAGGAAGTTTTGCCTCTTTCAACATTGTTCTAGCCATCTCCTTCATAGTTTTGTTTTTTCTTTCTACAACCCCATTTTGCTATGGAGTTCATGCAATAGAGTAATGTATCTTAATCCCATGCTTCTCACAATATTATATAAACTCATTGGAGGTGAATTCTCCACCTTTGCATGATCTTAGACATTTGATTTTTCTTCCCATTTCATTCTCAACCATGGCCATGAAGATCTTAAATCTCTTTTAGGATTGTTATTTATCTTTCAAAAAAGTTACCCATGTCATCCTTGAAAATTCATCTACGAATAGCATAAATTAGTATACACCTTTGGATCATCTTATCCTAGTAGGACCACATAAATCTATGTGAACTAATTGTAGGGGTTTTGAGGTCGCATATTCTTTCATTTCAAATCTGACCCTTGTTTGCTTTCCAGTTGGCACGCTCTGCATGTGATGTCTACAGGTTTGATTATTTTGGGTATTTGTCTAACACACTTGTTAGAGCTTACTTTGACTAGATAATCAAATTTGATGTGACCCATTCTTTTATTCCATAACTAGCCCTCATCAACTTTTTTCATGAGGCAACTTGCATCATTTTTTTCAGCCAAGTTGTATATGTTGCTTTTAGTTCTTCTTCCTTGTGCAATAATTTTTTAAGCTCTTTTTAGTTTACAACCTTTAGCATTAAATATGACTTCATAACCATTATCACACATCTAACTTACACTTAAGAGATTATGTTTAAGTCCTTGAACATATAGGATGTCATGTGTAGGAAGCTTACCATATATGTGCAAGGTTCCTTTACCTCTGATTCTGATTGCAATGTTATCTCCTAGACTGACAATCCCTTCCTTGCATCTACTTAAATTGGTGAATTTGCTCTTGTCCCCAATCATATGCTTTGAGCAATTGCTATCTATGACCCACAAGTTTTTATCTTTGGCATGGAGTATCATTTGAGAAATCAATGATTGATCTTTCACTTTTCACATATTTTTGGGTCTCTCATCTACCTTTTTCTTTTCTTTAAGAGTGGCCTTTGAAATTCTATTCTCATTTAAAGACCTGCCTTTGTCTAAATCATATTTTTTTGTTATTTCAATGTTAGCTCTACAATACTTAGCTATATGTCCAAAATTATTGCAATTGTAACATATTAAATTTGAATCTATCAAAGGAGTAAATGAATTTATACATGCAAAATTAAATATTTTAGTAAGAATAAATCTACAATCAATAGCCCTATGACCAAACTGATTACAGCTAAAACAATAACCATAAAAAGAAGGAACGTACTTGGTCATAACATTTTTTGGTGCAGTATACCAAAAATTTTTACCTTTCTAATTTTTTTAGCTCTGCCACTTTGATGTATCCTTCTGCATCTTTCCTTGGATTAGTATTTGTGTCCTTTGTGATCTTTTCCTTCATTACTTCTTTGTTGATCTTTTCATTCATAGCTTTTGATTCTCCTCCTTTCTTGAAGATATCATACAAGTTCATTGATGTACAAGCTGAGGATCCTTTTTCTTTATTACATCCAAGACCTGACTTTTCATTTGAAAGCTTTTGTGCACTGATCAGTTTACTAATAAAGTTTGATCCTTTCATCTGCTTTAAGCTTTTTTTTAGTTAGTCTCTTGCCTTCTCAAGTTCTTTCCTCAAGGATACTAATTCTACTTCAAGTCTCATGCATTCGTTGGATTTTGACTGGAGATCCATCTTGATGACTTCTACTATTATGTTGGCTTCCTCAACTTGAGCTTTTAGCATCATAATCATTTGATTAGCCTTTTTAAGCTCCTTCTCATGCTTCCTCTGCATTGAGTTTTCTTTTCTCAAATTTTTAATTTCTTCAAGAGAACACACAAGTTCACCTTCAAGATCAATCTCACCATCTTCTCCTTCATCACAATCTTCATCTTCATTTTATTCTTGATTCAAGGAGGTGAATTATTCTACCATAAATAGGAACTCATCTCCCTCAACTAGAAAGACACAGTCATGATCATTGTTAGAGATGTCACTGTTACTCTCTCACACTGAGTCACTATCTTATTTTATATATAACCCCTTTTTGTTCTTGAAGAAGTTTTTCTTCTTTAACATTATGCAGTTTCACCTTTTTGATATTTTATACTTGTTCAGTGTTGTCCTTCTTATTGTATAGACATTTTGAAGTGAAGTGCCCTACCTTGTCATAGTTAAAACACTTGAACAAAAGTTTTCCTTTATACTTACCTAATCCTCTCTTCAATTTTCTGACAAAATTTGCTTCTTCACCATCAGTCTCCTCAAAATTGAGTACATAGGTTTCTTCTTTTGTAGACTTTAATACTTTGAAGGTTGCTTCTCTCTTGACCATGTCTGTCTCTCCCATCCTTATTTCATAGGCTATAAACATTCCATGTAGTTCATCCATGGTAAGCTTGTCCAAATCTCTCACTTCTTCAATAGCCAAAATTTTGGAGTCATATCTTAATGGAAGGGATCTCAGAACCTTCTTGACAATAGTTGATTCTTCTATTATTTCTCCAAGTCCTCTTATGGCATTGACTATTTCATCTACCTTGAGGAGGTAGTCAGCTATCTTCTCTTCTTCATTCATCTTTAGGATTTCAAGCTATCTTTTGTGCATTTTTAGCTTCGCCTATTTCACTTTGACTTCTCCTTCATAGATACTTTTTAACTTATTCCAAATGTCTTTTGCACTCTAGCAGTGTATAAATTTGACAAACTTGAAGTCTGACAAGCTACAAAGAATAACATTCTTTGCTTTGGCATTGTTCTCATAAGACTTTTTGGCCACCTGACTAACACAAATTATATCAGGGGCTGTATAACCATTTACCACTGATATCCATACATCAAACCCTAGGGAAGATATGTATGCTTCCATTCTTATGCTCCAAAAAGCATAGTTAGACCCATCAAACAAAGGAGCCTTATTTGATGAAGATCCTTCTTGGTAGGCCATTGTGTTCACCAACCATGATCTACTTGATCTGATTAAGCTTCTCCTAAGGAACCTACACTCTAATACCAATTATTGAATACACTATCTATTGAGAGGGGGGATGAATTAGTAGATGAGCTAAAACCTAGTTCTTAAAACTTTTGAACAAGATACTTAATGTATATGCAAAGTAGAGAACAAAAATAGAGATCAAACACACACATAAGAATGCTCAACACTATATTTTTACATGGAAACCCAAAGGGAAAAACCATGGTGAGAAAATCTGCTAAAATCTAATGTTCTAATCCAACCTCATAGAAAAGATGTCTCACAGACAAACTTCATTGGTTACATTTAAGAGCACCCTCTTTAAGGAAGCATCAAATTTCAAACTGAGCACCAACTCAATTTTTTTGATGGCACAAACCTATCAAAAAAATGAATCTACAACTTTAAAATACAAAAGATATTCAAAATTAATATTCTTCAATTTTTTGTTACAAGTCTTGTCTATAACTGCACCTACACACTGTGTGCCTTCTCAACTTATCTACCTCTATCTCTTTTTGTGTCTTGATATCTTCTATATTGACATATATTATTTTATTTGCCTTTTTATGCTATCTGTATATGTCTTCACTTGATAATTTTGAGTTAACACTCTAATTATTATTGCAATAGTAGCAAAACACACTCTCAAATGTTTTATTTATAACATATATAGACAAATGCATCTTAGGGTTTTCTATCTATAAAGAGTTCACACTTTAACTACTCTTAATCAGTTCAAGATTCTGATTTGCATTCAATGTGACTTTAACTTCATGTCTTGATTCATGCTTCAAATGGAAACATTCAAATGTCTTTACTATCTTTGGCATATGCACTTCTACTATTCTTAACTGTGTCGCTACCTTGATCACTTCCGATCTACATTCAATGTGACTTTGACTTTGTGTCTTGATTCATTCTTCAAACAATAATGTTCAAATGTCTTTACTATCTTTGGTATCTGCACTTCTACTGTTCTTAACTATGCCACTTCCTCAATCACTTAGATTGAATAATCTCAAGCTCCATGAAGATATATCGAGTTCATCACCAGTTCTAGTTGTTCCTTTATAAATAATTAGAAGACATTAAATACAAGCTTTTTATTTCTTGTGTCATGCCAAGTTCACATTCTTTTCTTTGTTGGATCTTTTCTTATGACCTCTTGACACTTGTCAAATGCACGTGCACTCGAAGGTTCATTTGAGTTTGCTTCACAACATTGGATCTAATGCACTGATTAGACGTGAGCCATTGATATTTTAAAATAGCATGAATTTTAATTCTTGATTTTCCATTAACCATCAAGATTATTTTCTTCTCTTTTTGAATCTCATTAATTTCTATATCTTGGGTTCATTTTTGCTCCTTTCGATTATCCTCGATATGCTTGATCTTTACCCTTTGTATTGAGCGTTAAACTTTGACATGTTGGTGTGATCTTATTTTCTTTGGAATTCTTGTAATGCTCCTTACAACATCGATCCTTGAAGACTTTCTCATCTTTTAACCTTGCTTTAACTCCTTTAGAAGGTTCCTTTATATAAATTATTGCAAGCCTTTGTGTCTTCAAGACAATTTTTGTGAACTTTTTGTTCAGGTCCATTTCATCTTGAAGTGTCCTCCAATTTCTCAGAGAGAATTCGTCATTGGCTTCTATTCGAAAGTGTCATTCAAAAATATTTTCTTCAGACTTTTTGTCTAAGACATTTCTTTAGACTTTTTGTCCACATCATTCCTTCAGACTTTTTGTCCATGTCATTTCTTTAGACTTTTTGTCTGAGACATTTCTTTAGACTTTTTTTCCACATCATTTCTTTGGACTTTTTATCTGTGACATTTCTTTAAACTTTTTGTCTGCATCATTTCTTCAAACTTTTTGTCTATGACATTTATTCAAAAAATTTATCCATGTCATTTCTTCATACTCTCTGTAATATACCCTTCGGATTTTCTGCAAGTGTCCACATACCCTTTGCAATGTTCAAAAGATACCCTTTGGAATTTTTAAAAAGGTCCACTTGCCCTTCAAAAAATTCAAAAGATACCCTTCAGACTTTTTGAAAAGGTCCACTTGCCCTTCAGAATGTTCAAAAGATACCCTTCAGACTTTATGAAAAGGTCCACTTGCCCTTCAGAACGTTCAAAAGATACCCTTTGAAAATTTTGAAAAGGTCCACTTGCCCTTCAGAATGTTCAAAAGATACCTTTCAAATTTTTTGAAAAGGTCCACTTGCCTTTTAAAATGTTCAAAAGATACCCTTCAAAATTTTTGAAAAGGTCTAATTGCCCTTTGGAACGTTCAAAATATATCCTTCAAAATTTTTGAAAAGGTCCATTTTTTCGAGGACTTGACAATTTTTTCGAAAGAATTGTCCTTGTCATTTTTTCCAAAAGAATTCCTCTGAAGGAATTCTTCAAGACTATTTCAGGTTTTCCATCCTTCTTAAAAACATAGATGCATGCATTTTCAAATATATATTACATTATATATCCAATTTTTATATGTACATACATTTGAAAATATACATGAGTGAGATGCATGATATACAAGTTTCATATGGCATGAAAACATAGATGCATGGCATTCTAACACCTAAGATCTACCTTTCTACACTAAGGGCATGTTATTGCCAAGAGAATATTGATACTTTACACATGTTTTATCATTCTATGATTATTTCCATTGATCATATTAAATAAATTAACATTGATTATACATGACTTGCTTTGAATCATACTACGTAGATTATTATTTCACTAGATATTTTATTTTATTATATATGATGTTGACATACATTGATTGTGCAAATTGGTCTTACTTGTTATATGCATGATTGATATTTTTTATTTGATCTAGTAAATCATAGGTTTTATATGGATATTAAAATTGTAAAGTTCAATAAATATATAATAGATACCAAAAAAGATAAAACTGAGAGACTGACCCCTCTAGCCATCCAACAAAAAAGGATTTCAGTAAAAACTCTGCCAACACCTCAATACCAACCTAGACAACATAAAGGAACATGAAAATAAACCAAACAAAAAATTATCCTAAAGACTCCTCAGAGCCCGCTTAAACCTCTATGATTATTAATTCAACCCTATCTTTACATTCTTTTATTTTAGTCTTCATTATTCTTCCCCTAGTGCAGTTACTTGAGCCTTCTACAGTCTGGTCCTTATATATAATTATCGTGGCCTTATTTACCTTGGGATCCATTTTATCATTCTTTGTTTTCTCATTGACTTTGATTTTATTCATTTTCATAATGATTTTGGAGGGAATTTTAGCGTTGTAAAAAATATCCCCTGTGGCCTCCCTTACCTTCTTGATTGATGTGGATTCCGCACCTCTAGCTTGATATCTACCTTCCTCTGGTTTGAGGTTGTTCTAGGCTAGCTTCAAATTATTCAATTTGACCTTCATGATGTTCCAATCCTTTATTAAGGTGACCATTTTTTGACCTAGTTCCTAAATTTTATCATGGAATTCCTGTAGGTTCATCTTGTATCCCTTACTGAGGTCCCTAATTTCCTTGCTAAGCTCTTTCTTCTTCACTTTAGTAGCCCTCATGGCTTGGATTTCAATCATTTGATACTATTACTTATTTTTTTTGTGACATGTGACTATCCATTGTGTGTGTGACATTATATTGTCCATTACATGTGTGACACTTAGTTGTCTATTAGGTGTGTGACATTATATTGGCCATTATTCATGTGACACTTAGTTGTCCATTATTTGTGTGACATTAGATTGTCTATTGTGTGTGAAATTTGATTGTCCATTATATGTGTGAAATTAGATTGTCTATTGGGTGTGGCCTTTGGCCTTGTGTGTGAAATTTGGCTATCCATTGTGTGTGATTCTTTGAATATTCTATGTGTGGATAAATATAATATTGTCTATCGAACTTGTGGTGCCATGATACATATCACAAACTATTCTTATAGTTAAGGGTGTCATGATACATATCAAGCACCTTTTGCATAGTTATTAATCAGTTTATGGATGCTTATTTTAATATTGATTATTCACTTCATTTCTCATTGATATATATATATATATTTCTTGACATGACACTTATATATTTAGGTTGCATGTTTCACACATACTCAAATGTTTTGTTCTTACTATGATGGCATACTCTCCACATGCTAGTATATGCTTTACTATGATTATATATAACATGATGCATTTAACTCCTTTTGAGATGAGTAATTCACAAGATTAATTTATCACCTCAAAATAGGGCATACATAATGGCTTGTCTTGAATACTAAGTATTTAAAATCACAAAAATCAGTTTTTTAGCAGAGATTACTTTAGAATGGTACATGTTTATGCATATTATTACATGTTTTACTTACATTATGACAACTTTGACTCAGATTGGGGGCATATGCACAACATATGTCTTAGATTTCATAAATTTTATGAGAATATTACACATATTATAGGATTCAATTTACACATTTTATTACAATGGGGCATATGCACGACATATGTTCATAATTTCATAAATATTATGATATATTGGCACATGTTATATGACTCATATTACCAAATGGAATGGCAATTTAGGGAATTATCTACTCAGTATTACTAATATATATTTCAAAAATAAATATTACTCAAGTATTACTTATATTGAATTATATAATTCATCTGTAGTGGATGATTCAAAAGCTTAACATAGGCTCTCAGGTGTTTCTCAAATTTATTGGAAGCCTTAGTAGATTCTATTTATTCAGTTATAGTGAGTTATGTGGCACTAAAGTTATATTTGACTTAAATTCTAAGCACTTCTTCATTTCAAATGAGGGTTGGGGAATATTTAACTCAACCCATGTTCGTACAGAGACATCTCTAATGGGCATGATCACCCTATTCTCCATTTTCTCTATAAGATAAATATCCAAAAGATAGTTGGTCTGCATGCACATAGGTGTATTCATTTGTTTATATTTCATTTCACATATTTTTAATGTTGTTACTTTTTTATTTTACATCACAATTAAAATGTGATTTGTATATGTTTAATTACAAGTTTGCATGGAGCAAGACATAATACTTAGTGCATATATGAGCATGACCATCATGGTTATCCTCAAGTATCACCTTCTATAATTTTAGTCTATAAATCTAACTATTAGAATAAAAATGTTGTGCCCAAAGTTTTGCATGATAAAAACCACACAAAAATAGACCATTTTTTGAAGAATGTATAAAGCTCAATCTACATACCTAAATTGCTAATGGGCTATCCAAATTCATATCACGAGACACACAACACATTGACATAATTCACATGCCTTAACGAGTACATATAACAATACAAAAGTGGCCACATGGTATCTACATAACAATGTTGGCCCGACTTGCTCTAATTGGTCTATAAGCCCTCCACTAGCCTAAAACTACCTATGTGGACCTGGTGGACCTCATAGCCCCAAGGCTCAAATTGAATGCTTGAAATAAACAAAGTGGGTTAGAATAACCATTGGCTTGAATATTTTATCTTAATTCTTAACATGGTTCAAATGGGTCCCCAATCAATTCTGATCAATCATAAGGATCAGTTCACACTTTAAGTCATAACTTAATTCTAGTTTCAAGTTGAGTTACTTTTATGGAAAGCGCTTAAAAAAATATATTAGTCTTCATATGAACTTAAAAAGGGTCTAAAATATATTTTCTTAGCTCAAAAGGAAACCCTATGAATCCCTATCAAATTAGAATAGGGTGAGGAAACCCTATGAATCCATGTGGAAGTCAAAAGGGTCATAACTTTAATCTCCATGTAAAATTTAAGATTTGATAAAGAAGGAAGGTTTGGAAAATTAATTGTCTAGAGTTATCCCTACACCTTCCTCAACCCTGGACAACTACCATTAATGATGTCTCTAAGATTTTTGACATAATTCATTTTATTTTATTTTAAATTTATACCTCGATACAAAGTTTCTTTGGTTGATTATACATGTATCGATCTTATTAGAAAGTCTCATGGAGGTCTCATGATCTCTCCATTTTCGAAACAATGATTGGAAGATTCAAGCCCCCACGACCATTAATAGTTTCCAATTCTAGATTAAGAAAAAAAAAAGTACATTTTATTTTTAGTTACAAAGTTTAAATTTATTATGTGGTAGTGGTTATAAAAATAAGAGGGGTTTCTTTTGTGGCCAATCCATCTTTGGGCTTCTAGGATCCCACAATGGTAAAAAATGTCTAAACAACATGTTTTTTAAAAATGACACCTTTATAAGAATACACATAGTTTCATGCCTCAAAACCACTTCCATGTGGAAGAGGGCAAAAAATTAAAATGGGTTCCCTTTTGGGTCACCCCAACCAAGGGTCTTATATCCACATTAAATGGCTATGAAAACTAGTGTACAAGGGTTGACAAAAGTTTAAAGTTAAAAAAAAAAAAACCCAGATACATACTTTATAAAATTATGACTATAAAAAGGTAGTATTAAAATATTTTTAAATACTTAAAAATAAAACATTAAAAAAAAGAATATTGACCATCAACTAAGGTGGTTGTGGTAGTCATCGTAGTCAAATGATTGATCATCACCTTGGAAGGGGCAGGTCTTGGATTAATTGTGTGGGACCTTAGCTATGGCTTGACTTGGACTACCATGGAATATAAGCCATGACACTTCCCCCAAACATTAACTTCCTCAGCTTGTCACATGTACAACTAAGATCGTTGGCAATTATACACCAATTACACCCAACGCATCCACTAGGCCCCAAGGAGCTTGATTCCCATAACACATAATTACATGGTAGATAGATGATAAGCTTTGACCTACCATATGGTGAAGAGGTCACTACCCTTCATTTTTAAGGGCGTGTGAAAAAATGTACCCTTCTAAGATCCAATTTTTTAAAAATCACTACAGTGCTTAGACAAACAAAAAATTATCAGATCAATTCTATCAGACTCATAAAATTTTCACATTCATATAAATTTATTTTAGACATGATTCTGCCTCAAAAAACATGTGAAATAATTGCTTGAACTTTGGCTATTTGTATAAAAGGTTAGATGAAGAATAATAGTTTCAAATTTATAAATTCATAAATTTTAAACTGAAGGTTTTAAATATATGAATGGAGTACAAATCAACTTTTATTTATTATGAAAATAAAGCTATATATCATCCAATCTGGCCTGGAATTACTAGTTGTTAATCTAGTAATGTTGTAAGTGTGATTCATGATAAAATATGCACTAAATAGCTTCAAATTAGAATACTTAAGCTTGTTGGTTTTCCTTTGTGAATCCCTATAATTAAAATCATATCTAAACATTGTAAAAATATTTTATAAGAAGAATTACAACGCCACACTATTGTGCCATATTTTAATAACAAATAAAGCTAAAACTGGAACTCTAAAAATAGAACTTAAATAACACATAAGTTAAATGAAAATAAACTCAAAAGAATAAGTTTAAATCACTGATAATATTTGGTCATCATGTAAGATGCCTTTCCAACACATAAGTGAAACATACACACTACCATACACGCTAAACAAGATAGGTGCCCCAAAACCTCTAAAAGTATAAGTTTGCCTAATAATATTATTGAATTGAGTTAAACAAACTTATAAAGTGTGTCCCACCTCTTGAGGATGAATGGATAAAATTTTGAGCTTAGTTAAGTACACATTTAGTGAATTAGACTCTAACTGGCACTTCTAACTCTTTTTAGGAAGTTTCTCAAAAGTGCTCAAAATTAACAAAAAAAATAATCTAGGACACAACTAAATTAAATAATCCTCCTAAACTAATAAAACACAAATTAAAATAATTCTAACATTAAAAATCAAGTGTCAATATTGGCATCCTACTCAACATTCCCCCCTTTGATGTAAAGATAAAAAATGCCTATCTCTCCTTAAGTCTTCTATGAGTATTATTCAACGATTCATTGGTGAAAATATCAAAAAAATGATATTAACTTCTCACATACTTAATGGAAAAATGTTTATCATTGACCAAGTATCTGAAAAGAAGATGTTGGAGTTTAATGAACTTGGTTTTAACATGAAAAACTATATTCATGGACAATTTTATTGCCCCATTATTATCACAAAAAATCTATATTGGCTCAAGTTAAGCCTTTGTGAAATCAACTAAGAGTCTTCTCAACCATATTCCATATGTGGACATGATGTGATTGTTGTATATTCAAATTCAATAGAGGATAATGTAATTGTAGATCATTTCTTTGATGACCCTGAAACTATTTAACCCTAAATTTGGATGTGGATCCTACTTGGAAAGTTATGGTTAAAAAAATAAAAATGATAGTGCACAAAGGTGATAATCAAGTCCATAATAGGCCAATTAAATGCTAAACTTAGATACAACATATGCTAAATTTATTAAAGTAAGATAGGTCAAAAATAATAAGTACAACTATGCTAGATATGGAAATGACAAAAAAATAATGTACTTAGCTGGTTCTGATGTTAATATAGTTTTGGATCTAAAATAGGTAGGAAGCAGGATGGAAGTGGATTCTAGAATAGTCACTAAATTCTAGATTGAGTGTCTCTAGAATTACATACTCTAGTGTGAGACTTGGATAGTTGCGTAGATGCTACTATCTAAACTAGATGTAGGTATCCTATATAGAATACCTATTGGAAAAGATGTGACCATTTTGATGCTTCTATATTTTTCCACCTTTGCTCTGGTACATTCAAATCTAGGTCATGGACTATTGCTCTGCATGAAATTACAAAACCATAGTTCTTCATCTTTATAGTGACCTTGGGAAAAATAGATTAGTGGTCACATGGTTTCAAGCTGACCCCAAAGACCTCTTATCAATGAGCACTTCCTATATAGCTAATACTCTAAAAAGGGCCTCAGACTGATATAGTTCTCCCTTATGTGTTAGATTGTGTGTGAATCATGTAATATGTAGAAAGCAAGTACAATAATGATCTAGTGTGTAACTTAGAAAATTAGAATCTTAGACTAATCCTTTAGTACTTCAAAGCTATGTATGTGTTATCCCTATGATTGATATGAAAATAAAATAAAATAGGGAAGTTTTGCTTTATCGAGTGCTTGATTGAATGCTTTAATAAGTTGCCTTGGTCTATTCTAGGTTATAGGTGAGGAATGAATGAGGAGTGATTGTGAATATATACCACTCTTATCAATAAATATCTCACATTAAAGCACTTAGGCCAACCATTAGGACACATTTCATTTTCAAATTAGATGACTTTAGGGCACTAGTCACCTATTTAAAGTTAGGACACTAGTGTCAACGTAGGGGTTTGGGGTTGACACTTGTGTCCTAGTAATTATAAAATAGGTATAGGCTCAAAACTTACAAGGCCATAAAATAAGCATATTTTAAGTATTATAGGCAAGATAGGAGGTTTGGGTCATCAACATAAGACTCGTCAGACCAAGAGATAGGCCATGGGGCACAAGATAGAGCAAGTGCAAGACTTCCAAAAACAAGAAAGGCATATAACTAAGAGGAATAAACAAGGTCTAAGTTTTCCAAGTGTATATGATTGAGGTGATATATAATCCATAAATATCATCTAAATCCTCCCCTTTAATCTAATAATGAAATATATGGTCCAAAGGAGAATAAATGCTTACCTGGGTGTGTACAACACACCTTATCTTTGTGTGAGTCCAATTTGAGTACTTTATTGGTGACTAACTTAAAACCAAGAGCATGTTACAATATATAATCAGTGCATATAATCTAAAATTGAAAGAATTTGAAATGATTGAAATTGAAAGAGTAAGCTTTAAGAGTACACCTGTGTATTGATGTAACTGTCTTGCCTATAAACAACTTAATTTGAAAGATGTATCATTATAAAGCTATGAAACTAAGATTAGGAAAAATATATAAATCTAAAAAGTGCATATATCTAAGGAGATATAGAGATACTAGAAGGAACATGCCCCCAACCTTGGAGAAAAGGTGAGTTGACACCCAATAGTTGAGATTAGGCTCAATCGTATAACCCAATCTTACTTATAAACTAGTATGTGATGTGGGAGAATTCATGGTATTGAGTAATCTTACATTTCCAAAAATAGAGTGTGTCAGCTTTCCAATTATTTGTTTCTTTCCATTTGATTTTTGGTGTGTTGGAGGTTTCTTGGTTTTCATGTTAAATTACTCTTGTACTTAGCATGCTTGTAATGGTGACATCAACCTTCTATTACTACATTCATCTTGTTTGGTGATCAATGGTCGTAGTTTTATTGAGGGTCAAAATACTTCATCTTTTGTTGGTTGAGTCTAATGGTAATCATAATTAGTTTGGAAAATTGGTCTTAGTTCCATAAAAATTTGTTGTTGTGTTTGAAATTTTGTTCCAATCAGGGCTTGGTAAGCACTCTATTAGAATTTACAACAGAAATAAGGTTTTACTCCCCATTGGAGCTAAGTCTTATGTATTCATGTATTATCTTTGATAACCGAGGTATAGTCCTGAATTAGTCCATCCCTAATTCATCGATTGTCTATGTGGTTTATGAAGATACTAAACTCACATGAGATTTGGCAGGCTCAACATCACTTTGTATTGGATGGGGAAAAAAACATGAGTAAATATTGTATAGGCATATCGTTATGGACAAAAACCCAACTGGATTTATTTTTATGCATAATGTTCATAAAGCTCACATAGGCTTGGAGTAGTCTTTGTTGTGGAGTTGGGGACTTGAATGGGTCCATATAATTTATAATTAATTTAAGCATCAATGAAGAACTGACACATATGGTAAATCCATTGCTTGGAAAAGACTCATACCGAACTAGGTCTTAAACAATTTCAAATGATGTGAGTTCTAAAGTCTAACTATGTCCTTATCAGTGGTAATGACTGTGCATAACTTGACTAGGTCACAAACAATCTCTAACAGATATATTTTTCTTAGAAAACATGACTAGAGTCCCTTGTTTGTGGACAAATGTATTTTTTTGTGTGTCTCTTCCTTCAATGATTTGATTGGGTAACACTTGGGTTGGATAATGAAACATCCAAGGAAGATGTAGAGGCATAAAGAGACGCTGGGAGGTCATTCATTTGAGGATCTTGGATTTAAGCAAGGAAGAGTTTCATTGGGAGGTCAACTAAAAATTGCAAGAACATAACATAAAACTAGAATAACACCAAAATTATAAAGTTTTTATTTGCTTGGCCTGAGTAGTGCTTGTTAGGTTGAAAATTTATGGTCAAAGGACTGAGAAAGTCTTGTAGGTGCGTAGTAAGTATTTCTTATTTGTAATTGATCATTTAATAAACTGGTTGTGGTAGAATTCATATGTAATTTATTGTAATTAGATGAATGAATAGAATATCTATAGTTGTAACATCAATAATATAACTAAATGCCCATGTGTCATGGATTATGTTTGAATAATATAACATGAGAGATTGATGGCATACTTTAATTAATCTCCCCCTCCTTGTGCTTACACTAAATGGTATTAGAGAAAGGTAGTGTCCTTGCAGTTCTGAAAACTCTTTATTGTGATTGTGGGTTATAAGAAATAAGCCTACATAGAGATTCAAGTTGTTGAGGGATGCTTCCATATATGGCTACATGTGTGTGAAGTCATATACGATTGTGGTAGTTTGTGAGAGACTCAATATGGAGTCAATTTTAGGTTATGAAAGAGGAACCTATTGATTCGTGGTGAGATATGAGACACAAGAGAAGGGTACGTGAGATGAATGAGTTGAAAGAGATGTTGAAATTATTCGAGGGAAGGCTAGACATGATGGGAAATATCACACATGATGATGAAGGTGTAGCTAAGTGTGAAGTTGATGAGAAAGAGTTGATGGTGGGGTTGATTTCCTCACAAACACAAATAGATGCTTTGGATAGAGTCCAAGTAAGCAAAGGAAAAGAGGTGAGTAGATGAAAGAGACCAACCAAGGTGGTGGTGGAGAAAAAAGTTAAATACTTTAATGATATTTTTATATATTGTGGAAATGAAAGTTTAGAATAACTCATGACTTATATAGTTGATCTAGAGATGTGTTTAGTTAATGATAATATTGTTGACCCCATGAGGGTGAAGGCTACATGCAAGTGGTTGTGTGGATTTACAACAATGTATTGTAAATATATCCAAGTGAGGAGAAAAAGGTAACTAAAATAGTAGCGAGTGGGAACGTATGGTTTCCAAGATGTTGGGGCATTTTGTGCACCCAAAATTACAACTAGGATGGTTAAGAAAGCTTTGTGTGAAGAGGCTTGAGAGTGGACGTGAGAAGAATATTTCCAAGAGGGGAAATATGGATGGGTTTCTATCATGTGATAAACCAAGGACTATTTAAAGAAGTAACATGAAGGTGTATATGTACACCAATGAGTAGGTTGTCTTGGAAGGCAACAAGGAGATACTTCTATATGTAGAGTCTAGTTCTAACTTTTAGAACACCTGTATGGAAATGAGCTATGAGAAACTCATGGATAAATACATCTTTATGATGGATGATGTAGATGTGATGGATGATGGAGAGGTGATGCATTATTCACTGGAAGTTGGAGACCCATTGTGTGATGATGAGCAGGTGGTTGAGAAGTCCCATGAGTGGGAAAGTGTTGATTTGTCCTTGGTTCATAATGACATCAATATTGTCAATTTTATTTTGGATGGTAATGAGGTTGAGGACAACCAAGGCATGAATTTTTATATGAATTAAATAATGGAGTTGAAATAAATTGGTAGCCATGTAGAGTTATAAATAGAGGAATAGAGAAGCTAAGAAGAGTTTCATGTTTCCATGGTGTAAGCATTGGATGTAGAGGTTGTGAAAGGAAGTGCACACAAGGAGATAATTAAGAAGGTTTAACTATGTAACGGAGCTAAAATTAGAGGTTTGATTGAGGATAAGACAACCTTAGATATTGCTAACATGGAGCTTTTGAGAGTTCATTGTGAGAGTGAGAAACATGAAAAACATGCTAGCATTGGAGAAGGGTTGGACAACATGCCTTTGGAACATGTTGAAGTAGTTGTTGAGGTGAATGAGGGACCTTTTATTTTCCCTAATATGTTTGTGCATTGTGTAGGTCTTGCCATGTATAAGATAGAAAAGATAAATACTAAGTGTGGAGTGGTCCAACATGTTCATTGGTATGATATACAGAGTGAAAAAGTTGACCAAGTGATAGATATGGTAGCAATGATAAGGGAACTAGTTTTTATTGATGTTCCAGCCAATGTGGATGGTTTTCAATCTAATTTGGACATAAGAGAGTGTGATATGTAGGTGAAGGCTCAATTTTAGCTAATTGAGGAAGAAGAATAGCTAAAATGTTTTGGAGAAGGATTTGAAAAGCCAAATCTTATTATGGAGCAAGCTTGTAGTGTGGTGGAGGATAAATTGGAAAAGCTTGGTTTTAGATCAACTCAAGTGTGTGATGAAAAACCTGATGTTGTAGGCATGGAGAGTGAGTTCCTTGAGCTCAAAAATTTAAAGGATTTGATAATGTGTGTGGCAACCCAAGCATGTGGAGAAGATGCTGAATTTGTAGCTAAGAGAGAGATTATTTGCTATAACAATGCAGACAACAAAATATGTGAAGGTAAGAACTATCCTTGAGGTGATTTTGGATGAAATGGGATATAATTTAGATGCAAAATTAAATGTTTAGTCATTTATGTTGAGATTGGGAGTGATAGGTGAGATTGAAAACATGATAGAGTAGCTAAAAATGGTGGTATGTGATGGTGTGAGTAATCCAACAACTGATTGGAGAAGATGTGAAAAAATAAAAGTGGGATTTAGGAGGAGGTGGTCAGTTTATGGTGGGTTTTAAACCACATGGGAGTGTGTGATTCATGAGAGATCATTTCAATGGAGGTGGATGAATGAGAGTGAGTTTTAGACCACATGTGAGTTGATTGGAAGATTGATATGCCTTTGATGGAGGAGGACAAATGATGGTGGGTATAAGACTGCAAAGGAGAGAGAGAGTATGGTGGGTGGTTAAATCCCATAAGGAGTAAGAAGAAAATCATAAATGTGAATAGAAGAGAAAATAGCATGTAGGAGTTATAAATGGCACAAGAAAAAAAACAAGCAGTTGATTTTCTTAGCATGTTGGAAGGGGATGCCATGGTCACTTTGCCTCATCATCAAAAGAGTAGATTTGATACTTATCCCATCCATGTGAGTTTGAGCTCACATTTTTTAACCTCAAGTGTCTGATACAAGAGTATCTGTAGTCTTGAGCAATATTGCATCGCTAAAAACATAGTGTGTTGGCTTTCTAATTCTTTCTTTCTATTTGGTTTTTTGTGCATTGATGTGTTGGAGGTTTGTTGGTTTTTGTGCCAAATTTTTCTTTTACTCAGCATGCTTGTAATAGTGACATCAACCTTCTATTACTACATTTATATTGATTAGTGATCAATGGCCTTAGTGTTTTTTAGGGTCAAAATACTTCTCCTTTTGTTGGTTGAGTTCAATGGTCTTAGTTATGTTCAAAATTATGTTCCAATTAGGGCTTGGAAATCACTTTGTGGGAATTTACAATAAAAATCAAGTTTCACTCCCCATTAGAGCTAAGTCTTATATATTCACATATTATGTTTGATAATCAGGGTATAGTCCCAAATTGGTCCATCCCTGATTCATCGCATGGGACTTGGCATGCTCAACATCAATTTGTATAGGATGAGAATAAAATCACGAGTAAATATTGTATAGGCATATTGTGATGTACAGAATCCTGATTAGGTTTATCTTTATGCATAATGTTTATAAATCCTGCATAGGGTTGGAGTAGTCTTTGTTGCAAAGTTAGGTATCTCACTGGGTCAATATCATTTGTAATTATTTTAAGTGCCAATGAAGAATTGACCACATATGGTAAGCCATTGCTTGGTGAAGTCTCATACCTGATTGGGTCTTAAATAATTCTAAATTATTTCAAGTGCCTTCTAAACCCTGATTACGTCCTTTTTGGTGCTAATGATAGTGTGAAACCTGATTGGGTTACAAATGATCTCTATCAGATCTATTTTTCTTAGAAAGCTTGATTGGAGCCACCTATAGGTGGATATTTTTTTTGTGTCTTTTCATTCAACCATTTTATTGGGTAACACTTGGGATGGACAATGAAGCATTCAAGGAAGATGTAGAGGCATGAAGAGAAGTTGGGAGGTCATTCATTTGAGGAGCCTGGATTTAAGCAAGGAAGAGATTCAATGGGAGGTCGAGTGGAAATTATAAGAACAAAACAAAAAACTAGAATAGGACCATAATTATAGAGTTTTTATTTGATTCATCTTAGTAGTATTTCTTAGGTTGTAAATTTGTGGGCAAAGGATTGAGAAAGTCCTGTAAGTGCATAGTAATTGTTTTCTTCTTGTAATTGATCATTCAATAAACTAGTTATGGTAGAATTCATGTGTAATCTAATATAATTGGATGCATGAATAGAATCTCTATAATTGTAACATCAATCATATGACTAAATGCATGTGTTTCATCTATTATGTTTGAATCCTTCAACATAGGAGATTGATGGTAGTCTTTAATTAGTCTCCCCTTCCTCGTGCTTTCACCAATATGAGTGATCCAATTCAACTCATACTATAAAACTAGTGAGGTTTGATGATACAATCAATTCCAACTTGAAAAATTGGAAATATGGAGTTATTTAATCACCTCAACCATACCAAAAAGTGAACCAAATACTACAGTAGATTGGCTCAATATAATCTGTAAAAGTCCAACCTAGTGGGTGATGGAAATCCTTGAGAGTGTTTTTAAAATCTAAAACTGATTTATATTTTTCAATATTAGTTGTACATTGCATATTATATGCACCTTAGACATGTCTAATGTTGAAACTATGTATAAAAATGGTACCAGTTATAAAATTCTACCATAGTTGTGAATATGAATTATATAACTGTATGTTTTGACAATTAAGAAATTGTGTAAGTGTAGAGAACATGCTTCCAAAGCATGCCCCCACTATAAATGGAGAAAAAATGAAAAATGAAATAAGTACCAATATAGAGGACATGTTTCCAAAACATACCCCCACTGAATCTAGGTGTGTCAAATACTAAATAAGTGTGGAAAACATGTTTCCAAAACATACCCCCACTATGTATCTGAAACTATGAATGTGTGGAAGCCATGTATCCATGACATGCCCCCACTAAATTTAAAAACTTTGTTGAATGTGGAGAGCATGAATCTATGACATGCCCCTAGTAATATGCCCCACCTTTGAGGTAATCAAAGAATAGAAATTGGTAGTTACCTCACCTCAAAAGGATAAAACAATTGTATAATCTTTGAATGGAACCATGTGTCATATAGAAGAACACATCTAGGTAAATGTATCATTAAAACACATCAAACAATGTGATCATATAAATGCCTAATATTCATGATAAATATCATGGCAATGTTTAGATAATAATAAGACAAGCTCAACAAGCAAACAAGCACACACATAAGAGCACTCAAAAGCTAGTCAACATACAATGGTTCTAGGAGACCATAAACAAAGGGTATGTTCAAATGCCACACAATTTAAGGGGCATGCCTTAGTCAAATGTCCACAAAATCAAGAATGACATATTCAGATATCCATACAACAAATAATGACATAGGCCAATGTCAAATAAATAAATCAAAGGCATGGGGGCCAAAAATAAAGGAACATATTCAAATGCTTGAACAAGTAAGACAATAACAAGACAAGACACTCAAAGAAGTGCATAAAGTATAAGAAATCAACATAAACATATAATAGTAGCCCATGGATCAAATGTGTTAGCAAAAAATGTCAAGTGCATAACATATCAAGTACCTTGTATAAGATATAATCATTTATAAAAACATGTAAAAATACATATCTAAGCTCAAAACATGATAATGTAAAGTGACAATAGAATGATATAACTTGTTTATCAATATGAAATAAGTAGATGCCCCCAATGTCCACATGACATGAGTAGAGGGAAGACCCAACATCTAAAATAAGAATAAATCATGTATCTGTGTATGCCTATATCAAACTTAAGTAGATGTTTGACACACATGTGTATGTAGAAATAACTGATATGCCATCCATTAACATGGAACTAACATAGAGATGCTAAATATCCAATAGAGTATGTAGGTGTTGGGAATGATTTTAGAGTTTTGAAGTTTTATTTTTATTTTTTGGGTATTTTTTGCATATAATGAAGTGGAAAGATCATCTTCTGATCTCATCTAAAGGATGATCATAGGTATCTCCCCACTCAAAACTTAGTGTAATAAATTTGTGGTATTTCCCAAGAACATGTATAGGTTCAATATATGTCACTTTAGTATTTGCGATGTTATGTGTATGCATAATATGACTTTGAGGTTGTGAAGTAGAAATAAAATGAATAATGGTTCGTGAAACCCATCTCTATGTGCTCTATGGTTTCTTTGGAATAAAAATAGTAGAAGCATGTTTAGGTGTTCTGGATGTTTGAATACGATGTGTAATAGAAGATAAGGATTATGTGGAACCCTTTATATGTCTCTGATGTAATGGAATCTCAAGTACTGGCTACCTAGTAAAGGGGATTTCCTATTGTTTACCCTTTTGTGATTGATTAGCCTTAGTAGGCTTGATAAATTAATGTTTGGTTATAAGTTGATTTTGTTTAAGAGGATGCTCATATAGAACTCTAGAAATCATAATTACTTGAATAACATGGATGTATTTAACACACTTTTGTACTATATAAGGTACCACTCCAAGAGTATGAATCGAAGGTCTTCCCAATAATATATCAAATATTCCTTTGGAAGGTATAACTAGAAAGGTAGTAACCACATGTGCAGGACTAACCTATAAAGGTAGGCCAGTCTTACCAAGAACCTTCCAAGATGTCCTACTGAATGATTTAATTTATCTAGTAATAGGATGTAAATCATGATGACTATAACCTAGATACACAAGTAATGTCACAATGCAAACATTTTTAATTGAACCATTATTAATCATAACACTGTGTATAGGCTGGTGGTCAAAGAATACTTGAATGAATAAAGAATGAAGATTAGAGTCATCATCCTTAACCTCACTATCATCGAAAGAAATAGAAGGTCTCTAAATCATAGGAGGTATATGTTGTGTATAAGTATCAATAATCCCATATAATGGGTTCCCATAATATGATGGTTGTGGATGCGCATTATATGCCATTTTCACTTCCAGTTCCTTCTTAGAATGCTATTTCAATGATTATTAAATATTTTTTGTTTCTGATGATCATTAGGCTATGAAATTGATTCCTTGGGAGGATCATCAAATTTAATCTTTTGTCATCAATAAGATCTTGAATCTTATGCTTCAAGGTAAAACATTTGTTTGTAGAATTTCTTGGTCCCTAGTGATAATCACAATAAGCATTTACATCATATTCTTTGGGTAGATGTCTATTCATATCAACCCCTATAGGATGAGGGAAAGATATAATATGACACTCTACTAGCCATGGGAGTAATGAAGCAAGAGACTAAGGTAAGCATGCAAATTGTCTCATTGGTGCATTAGAGAAGACAAGCTAATTAAGTAGCTGTGAAACTATTTTAACCATTGTGGTTGCTTCATTTTTAGGCTCAGGAGGTTTCAACTTATAACTTGGTTTTATTGTAAACTTGGTATTGGATGTAGATGTAATAGGTGTGTTCACTACATGCTCTAGTTTATTCAACGAAATAAGCTTCATTTCATGATCCCATATAACATGGCATAAGTCATCAAAAGATTTGAACTTCTTGAAAACAATGGACTCATGTAAAGGAGCAAGCAAAATTTTATTGAATATATCTTACAAATCTTTATCTATCATAGTATTAGGCATTTTAGCCAACATTGTCTTGTACCTCAAGACATATTCATTAATAGGTTCATTTCTTCCTTATTAATTTTGGCAATTTGAGTATATGGAACATTTTCAAAAATATTAATGGAAAAGTGTGTTAAAAACTAATTTGCAAGATGTTTGAATGCTTTCACAGATTGGATTGGTAAATCATAGAACCACTTCAAGGCATAATCCCTGAGGCTTCTTGGGAATAATTTGGTCAAAATTTCATCATTGGAGGCATAGCCAAGGCATGCCGCATAAAAGGATCAAAGATGTTGTTTAGAATTAGCCTTGCCATTATAAAATGTGAAGTTAGGTGCAATAAAACTAGTTGGTAAAGGGTATAAATATATCTCAGGTGCAAGCAGATTATGCAACACATCTTTGGAATCAATAGCATGAGGATAATTTAAATCCTTTTATTCATTTTTTGTAACCTTATCCTCCAAAGTCTTTATAACTTGAAGGAGTGTTTGAAGTGTGGACCCAAGGATTTAAATTAGAAAGCTAAGCAGTCACCAAAGGGGATGTAATCATGGTTTGAATAGGCATAGAAACTGGTATTTGAGTTGAAACATGTGTGATCCCCATGGTAGATTTAACAATAGTAGTTTTAGGAAACAAAGGTCAGAAGACATAACCCATGCCCCCATTAAAAGTAGTAGGTTGTAATGTGTTTAGGGGGAGGATTGTTGGTATATGGGGATGACCCATAATTCTAATAACATGATCAATAGATGGACCTATTTGGTTCATCTATACTTTTTGCATTCTTAGTTTTTAATATAGTTTTTAGGATTTTATCAAGATCTTCAAGATTTTGATGAATACGCTCACAAAATAATGCAATTGATTACACTTGCTCATGATCTACTTATTCATATTCATTGGTTTCATTGGACTCATGGTTTTCATTATCAAAATATTCTTCTATGATAACCTCAACAATATGTTTTTCATTCTCAACATTTATATCATCATAATCCATAGGATTAGGTCCCTCATTGGTTTGAGACATCTTAGGTGATGGTAGGGAAAACTTGATGTGTTTAATAGGCACACCTCCCAATCTAGGGCTATGCCTTGGTTACATTCAAAATAATATAAGTAGGAAATAAAAAATTACAATAATTTAAAACCCTAGCTAATTGAAAACCTTAGGAATTAGAAATATTTTAATTCACATAAATCAGGTTCACCAAATGTTTAACCCTAAATATGTATGTGGATCCTACTTGGGTAGATAGGGTTAATAATATAGAAATGACAATACACAAGGGTGATAATTAGATCTACAATAGGTCAATTAAATGTTAAAGTTAGATACAACATATGCTAAATTTATTAAATTGAGATATGCTAAAAATAGTAAGTACAACTATGCTAGATATAGAAATGACAAAAAAATAATGTACTTAACTCGTTCTGATGCTAATACAGTTTTGGATCTAAAACAAGTAGGAAGTAGAATGGAAGAAGATTTTTTAATAATGGACAAATTCTAGATTGAGTGTTTATGGAGCCATAAACACTAGCATCAGGCTTGGATGGTTACATCAACACTATTGTTTGAACCAGACATAGGTGTCTTATACATAATATCTACTAGAAAAAGATGTGACCCACCTATATGCTTATGGTTTTTTGTTACCTTCACTCTGGTAAATTCATATTTGGGTCATGGACTACTACTCATGAAATTCTAAAACCCTAGTTATTCATCTTCATAGTGACCTTGGAAAAAATGGGTTAATGGGCACATAGTATTGAGCTAACCCCAAAGACCTATTTGTTAATGAGCATTATCTACATAGACAATACTCTAAAAAAGGCTTCAAACTGATGTAGTTCTCCCCTATGTGTGAATCATGCAATATGTGCAAAATTATTACAACAATGACGTAGCTTGTAACTTGATAAATTAGGCTATTAGGCTACTCTTTTAGTACTTCAGACTTATATATGTGTTATCCCTATGACTAATATGAATATAGGAGAAAATAATGAATCTTTATTTTATTGAGTGATTGATTGAATGATTTGATAAATTACCTTAGTCTGTGCTAGGTTGTAGGTGAGGAATGAATGAGGAATGATCAAGAATATATACCACTTTTATTGGGAATATCTTTCATTAAAGCAATTAGGTCAAATATCTTGCATTAAAGTACTTAGGTTGACCATTAAGATACATTTCATTTACAAATTAGATGACTTTAGGGCATTGAACACCAACATTAGGTTAAGACACTATCATTGACACATGGGTCTAGGGTTGACGCTCCTAGTATTTAGAAAATAGGTATAGGCTTAAAACTTATAAGGGCATAATATAAGAATATTTTAAGCACTCTAGGCAAGATAGGAGCTCTGAGTTATTTTATGCAGCCAAATTAACATATGCTAACCTATGTACTTTACACTATGAGGTCTAGCTGAGATAGCTGATGTAATGGATGGGCTAGGGGTTTGGATGGTTGTTGAGTGGAATGGGATTTGGTATAGGTGGTGACAATGGGTTCTCATGATGGAAAAAAAAGTCTTTATTAGCATCCTAAAGTTCATTGAGAGTATCAAGCTATATGAAGATAGAGATCCAAGGCCCTTCAGTCTCTGATATCATAATAATATAGAGTTATTTTTCTATTCTAGGCTCAATAAAATGAGAGAGATTAGGCTAAATGACTTACAACAGAATATCTACTTTGTTGGGTTGGCTTTGCCAGGCCAATGTCATCCACTAAGTGTGAATGATATAAGATGAGGCCAGACCTGAGGAGAAGAAGATGGGATGAATAGGAGATTAAGCTTCGATAATGTTGTATTGATGTCTCCTATTATATGGAAAAACAATGATAAGTGGATTGGGGATGTGCTCTTTTTTCTTCTAAAGTGGCTAAGGACTTTATGATGGGGTGGGGAATTGGAGTGGATCAAAAGACCTCGTGTCTCAACTCAAAACTAATATTAGACTATGTGATGATGGTAAGATCAGGTGATATAAATCTAAGAAATATACCATATCAGACAAGACCTGGTGTCTCAGGAAGGGTCATCCAAAATAGACTAGGCAGAAGCCAAGGAAAAACATATGAGCTTGTTCAGTCAATGGTTTACAAATTTGTGCTTGTTGTAATGTTGAAGTAAGTTTTTGATATGTATTGCTTAAGTGGATGGATATGGATTACGTAGGATATTTTTATTTCATGGATGGGCAAGGATTTTTATATGATGTGGTTTCTTGCATGGATAACAAGGCTTTTGTTGTTGATGTGGTTGCTTATACGGTTGGCAAGGGTTTTGTTGTTGATTGGTTTTAGGATTTTTTTAGGTTTTTAACCAATGAATATTTGTTTTAAAAAAAGTACTAAAAGTAAAAAATAGAAAAATTGGAAACAAATAAAATCAAAACTCTTTTTTCTAATCCTTTTTGATGTTTTGAATGCATGCAATGGGAGAGGGAAGAAACTTATACTATTATGCAAGATGCTGATTTTTATTAGATCTATTTGTATGTGAACTAGATGAGATTTTTTTTTTAGTTTTAATTAGCTTACTTGAAATAAAATAAATGAATGAATTTAATCTATTATTCAAAATTAATATGATAATATATCTGATTTAAAATAATATCAATGAAACACTTTCTATGAATTTTCCTTGTAAGTAAACTAGGCTAGCTTTTCAACCTTTCTAACTTGCCATAAACAATCTTTTTATAATGAATTGATGGGATGAAAGCAAAAGATATAAGTTATAATTTTATATTTTGAAATAGAGAAATTATAATGCTTTTAACCCTTTAAAACCAATATTATCAACAATCTACTACCTTCATACATTCACCTACGGTTGCCTATATTTCTATGTTTGCCTAGGTGATTATTTAAGATGCAAGAAGTTTGTTGAGATATTAACTAAAAGAAATGTTTACTTCAATGAAAAATAATTTAATATTTGATAATATATCATTTTGGAATGATTAACAAGTTTTATCATTAACTAGAAAGGAAACTAATCTATTGAATGCAATCATAAATCAAAACTATTTATGTTTTTGTAGAAAAGACAAATGAAAGAGATAGATATATTTCACTATCAAATTTGTTTATTTTCTCTTTTGAATGGAAAAATAATTTAATCTTAATAAAAATCTATATTAAATCTAATCTAACAAACTATAAATACTATAAATTAAAAGAACTACAACCTAATTATGGAATAAATAAGCTAAAGTGCAAGTAGTGTGTTGATAGAAGATTCCTTTGTATGCTCTTATGTAGATTCAAGAAACTCTCAAGCTAGAGGATGCAAAAAATATGGAACAAGATATAAAATGGGAGAAGAGCTAGTAAAAAAAAAAAAGATCAACTAAACTGGTATTGGATAATGTCTTGGATTGCAAGGTCTATGTTGCTCTCACCAATGACACTTCTTCATTTACAACTATGTAGTCAACTCAAATATACTAGGGGCCAAATTTTTTGGAAATTGTAACAAGGTTGTGGATGAAAAATATTCTCAATAATAATATTTAATGGTAATTTTTGGATATGAAATCAGGCAAAAATTGGTCTTCTTGTAGGAAGAGAATGGAGTTTGCATGGAAGAGTTCAACGAAGTGTGACAGTGAGTTCAACATGAGATGAATTGAAGAAGGCTCAAATTTGGAGAATGAGTGAGATGGGCATGATTTAAAGTGGAAAAAAGTGATAAGAATAAGAAACACAAATATAAGTGTGAAAAATACATGAAAACAAGAGTCATGGGAGCTAATTTTAGAAGGCATTTCCATTGTGATGGAACCACTACTTTTTATAGGGACAGTTTCAGAATCGTTATTTATCTTGACAAAACTGCCCTTTAAGTAAATGTAAATAATACTAATTTAATGTATAACCACCTTTTAGAATAAAAACTACTTCCTAAATTACACAACCACTATGGTAGTTGTGTAAACTAAAGCTCTGTTTTGTAATAAAGGAGGGCGGTTCTGTAACTTGGGGTGGCGGTTTCGTCATCCATGGTCATTTTTTGAAATAGAGTAAAAATGGATAGGAAAGTCATAATCAAGGTGAATTAAAGGCATTAAAATAGGTATGTGGATGTATAGGGGGTTAAAACTAAATATTTCCATGTGGAGCACAAAATAAGAGGTCATTTCATCATCAGATTTGTATCATAAATGTTGCACCGTGTAGTTTTTAGGTGCATACAAATTGCCCCCTCAGGAGGGAACTTTGTCATGAATTGATAAGGTTTAGTCTTGAATAATTTATATTAAAATGAAATGGGAGTTTATAAATACTTAACTTACTTACCTATATGGAGGAATGAAGCAAGTCAGGACTCCGTGTAACCTAGATCATCTTGTCAGGGGACTGAATTTGGTGTGGAGCCATGTGTACGTATAAAACTATAAAAATATGCTATAAAAGATAGAAATGTTGTTAAAATGTTAGTGATAAAACATTTATTTAAAATAATTATAAAAATAACACATACACACATAAGAATAAATTCAATTACATAAGATTATGTCAAAAATAGAAAACTTTTTGAAATAGCTAGTTTGGGGCCTAATATATTAAAAGACTTAACAAAAATTATTCATTTGTGTCATTTACATTGAAGGAGATTTTTGAGATTTGGTTTGTCAGTGACCATTTTGAATGTGAAAGTAGTCATAAAAAAGTAGACAATGTGATAATGATGAATGTTCTACTGGAAGGTGCGGCTGGGCCACATCAGGTTAGTTTTTACAAACTTTTCATTTTTGCCTTAATTTAAGAAAGTTGTTTAAAATGTAGTTAAAATCTAGCCAAATTTATCTATTTTTCTTTGTGATAATTTTGGGGGAGGGTAGATTAGTATTTGGTCATGTTTATTAGGGTCAATATGAATTTTGGTTGTTTTTAGGGGGGTGTTGGGGAATAGGCAAATAACTAGAAAAACTACTGCTCAAGTTACAAATCTACCACCTATTGTAGAGGTGGTTATGTAATCATCGTGGTGGGTTTGTAACCACTGTGGGGTGGTTACAATTATGCCTCCATTGGATTGTTACATAACCACCTGAGGTAGTTATGTTTTCACCTTGGGGTGGTTTTGTAACGGTCACTTGCAAACAAAAGTGGTTTTGTGAGTATAGAGGAAAGTGGATAATTTTGACTTGTTTAGATGATGAGATTGGTTTTTTTGATAAATGACATACTTAGGGTATCTTTGCTTATTCTAGGAGTCTTCTATCTAGTGGAGTAAATCTTAGGAATAGGAGTGGCTCCCTCATATCTTAGCACTTATGGATGCTGATGAGTTAGTCTTGCTCGATCGAGTGGGGATTCTTCATGTTTCATAGACAAGGATCACCCCTTCCTCTAACTAGTTTCTATGTAACCTATTGACATACTAGGATCCTGACTGGAACAACTTTGTGTTTTCTTAGGCCCTGAGACAGTGGATAATCACTCTCATAAATGTATATCAGATTACTAGTCTTCCTACGACTAGGTGTTTGGTGTCCATTCATGATGCCAATAGTCATCATGAGGCCCACAACTAGGTAGAGAATTTTGGAGACACTGATGTAGTTAACTTGGGTGTGAAGTGTGGCATGAGGATTTATTAGGTGGAAGGATCAATGATCTCCAACCTGAGTAAGGCCATCATTGGTATCCTTGCCTCTCAATTAGTTAGGGATAAGGGTACTGATAGGATTTTGTATAGTTGGTCACTGATCATTCAACATGTATATGAGAGAGGGGCTCACTATAGTTAAAGCCAAGAGGTGTTGGCATGGACCTATAGGGACTTATATCAATTGGCTCACCTAGGATCTCTCTCCATCAACCACTTGACTATCATTATGTGTTGGGTTTATGAGATAATTATTCCCTATTAGAGGGGAGTGATGATTGGGGCATCAAGAGACATTAAGGCCACTAGATGGGAAAATGTGGTTCCCTTTCATGCTTTGACCTAGAATGTGGGGCCTCTGATAGTAGAAGATTTTATTACACTAATTACACTACCCTACTAGGACATGGTTGGGCTATGAGATAATGAGGTAGCTTATATCATGACAGTCATGGGGGCTACATAGGTTCAGGATAGATTGCTGCAAATCAAGGTGCACCTATTGAATCAGGTGCCTCAACAGTTTGGTATTCCCTATGTAGGTAACCTCCCCATCCCTAGAGTTGTATATAGAGGGACTTATGAGGTGAGATCTATGAGGCTAGTGTGAATAACATGGAACTTACTAGTGAAAGGAGCACCTATCACTTGACTAGCCTAATAGGCAACTAAAGTAAGAAGAGATCATGTTAGAGTGGGATAATAACATCATATGGGTCCACCACCATTGTAGGGGATTTCACACTAATAAAATATAGGAGATGGAGAGGGTGAGTTCCCAAGTCATACTGAGTTAGAGGAGGATCTAGACATAGACAAGGAGGAAGCCATGGATGACGCCTCTGATCCTAAGTGACAAGAGGGAAATCTA
Source organism: Torreya grandis (assembly GCA_037957365.1). Lineage (NCBI taxonomy): Eukaryota > Viridiplantae > Streptophyta > Pinopsida > Cupressales > Taxaceae > Torreya > Torreya grandis. Next base: position 568,656 of record JARHVA010001026.1, read on the forward strand.
GGTAAACTGTTAATTTTTTTCATTCATGATTTATTTATTATGTTTTAATTTCTCCTAGTTGTTTAGGTTCTTTTACATGTGATGTATTTTATTATGTCAGCTAGATATAATTCATTATGTGTGCTTTATGATTTCATATAATGTGGGTGCATGTGTTGAGGTATGTTCTTATTGTTGTGTTTGAGGAATTAATGTTATAATTGATTTCAAAGTTAAATTGAGTGCCATTGATGTCTCAGAAGTGATCTTGTGAAGATACATGGTGTTTGGTGAAACCTAGTCTTATCTTGGTAAAAGAATGCATAATGAAGCTTGATGGAGTAAGTGAACTGAGGCTTGTAAGAAGATGTGTGGTAGTAGTTGAGCATTGAATTAGATTATTTGGAATTAGAATGAGTCTTAGAGTGTATCTATGATGGTAGAAAAGTCTCAAAATGGTACGGTGCCTAGTAAGTCTATTTGAATGGACTAGTTCTTATACATGAATATGGCTTGTAGATCCATGGTGATGTTAATATGGATGTGTATGGACTTGAAACTATGCAATTAAGTGTTAGATCATGTGAGGTAAGTGTTAAGTTAGTCACATAACTCTTAGAATGAACCAAATGGGTATGTTCTTCATTGGTGGTCTTCTCATGGACCTAGTCTTAAGACCTCAAGTAGCAGATGTTGAGAATGATCATTGATGTTAGGTTGTCATTGATGTCAAAGAGAGCATGAGATACTAGTGCATTAATGGCAAAGAATTTAGGGATGATATTGATGGTATGGACATGTTTCAAAGACCTTATGGGGTGTTATGAGTGCTTAGAGTGCTTATGAAAGTGAACGTATTTCATCAGAATAGTCATATGAAGGTCTAGGTTTAAGTAGTCATCTTGGTAGATAAGGCTGAGTAAGTAGTTTTATGATATCATATTTCACATGTGTGAAAGTTTTAGGAGTAGTTTGATATATGGATAGACTCCCCTATGTGAGGATATCATATGGTTCAAGTTTTAGGTCTGGGCATGGAGCGTAGCAAAAGTTATAAGGTGCAAGGTTGGCCTCTCATATAGAGTTCACCAAGTTCCCATACTTAGCCAAATTTGCATTATCAAAGATCTATGGTGAGCATTTAATAGGATCACAAGTCTAAAGGTGATCATTTAATTTGATCAGATAAGGATATAATAAAGTGTATGAGTTTTTTTAGTAGTGATTCAATGGTACGTATTGAGTCAATATGTCAAAGGATGCTCAAAAGGCATGCAGGGCTATCAAGTGGCAGAAGTTCATTGGAGTCAAATAGTCAATGTGCTCAGAAGGCATGTAAGGGTGCCAAGTGTCTTAATCATGGAAGCACGAATCAAAGATCAATAATGAGAGATGAGAGTTAAATCCAAGAAGTTCATGAGGAGATCACTGGAGTGTGTTTGATCAAGCTGTGCGAGGACATGAGATGAAGACACGTGTTTGTAATATTTGCATTATATAGTGACCATTGGCATTTGAATTACCAAAGGGAAAAACTAGTCTACAATATTTTGCTAATATATTTTGATCTAGGATAAATTTATTGATGAAATAAAAATTAAATTTGAAGAGGAATTCAAGGCAATCCATAAAAGTTGATTAGAATATTTGAATGTTTATACAATCAAATATATTGAGCTCCAAAGTTGATTGTGTGTTTGACCTTGCTCTGTAAGTGATCTGAGAAGGATAATTGAGTTATTATTGATAATGTATTGATGTTTCAAGATGAAATAACTATTGGAGAGTGTTTCAGACTCCATGAGGATCATATATGTGGATTTTGGAGGTTTGAGAAATCCATATTCAATATGAAAAAAGGCTTAGAAGTTGATTGTGTTTTTTATGGTTGAAGGCCTAAAGAGCGAGGAGACCTAATTGGTAGGTTCAAGTTTTGATTTGGTGTTCCTGGTGGCATGGACCCATTAGGGAGTGATCAAGGGTCTATTGGAGATAGTTTTGATGTGTTCAAATCTTTGGTAAATGATAAAGGTGTTCCAAGTAGTCTCACATGTAACATGTGAGTATGAAGTCCTAATTATTTTAGGTCTCACCAAGACCTAATGGTGGTTTGGGGATAATGAGGTAATGACCGACCTATGAAGAGTGTGGTTATCACATGTAACATGTGTATGGACCTATGTTAAAGGTGATTCAAATATATAAAGCATCTTGGTTGACCAAGATGGGTAAAAGGAAGAGAGTGGTATAGGTACAAAGTTTGATTGGACTAATTGTGCTAGTATTATGAGCATGCATTCAAGCAAAGTAGAGAACATTTGAAAGATAAGGTACAAGTAATTAAGGAATACTAGAGAGTGAAGAGGATCAATCATGATAGTATAATTAAGTTGATGTAGGAGAACACATAGGTTATTGGATCTAATGAGACTAGAAGAGGTAGTTTGAGCGAGTTAGCCCTAGAAGCAATTTGAGAGAGAAGAGTGAAAACAAAGGTGGTCATCATCAATTTAAGAGCAACAATAGGTGTTCAAGGTGATCTATTCAAGTAGATGAGTGGGTGTTTGGTTTATTAAAGGGTTGGTTCCTCCTTATAAGGTAAATATTGTTAAAGGTCTAGCTATTGTAGGTGCTTGGCTAGACAGGGGTATTAGCTCCTTGTGGTATTAGTGTCTCACTAAACAAAGGGATGGTACTTCCTTGATCAGTTGGCACTGGTCTAAATTTTGGATCTTGTTATTATAGGACTATATTCTATCTTGCAGGGTTCAATGAGTTTTATCCCCCAATAAGTTTTCCCACATATATGGCGTGTTCATGTGATGTATGCTCTTATGTATGTTTTAGATGTATATGCTTTCATTTTTATGTTACTTGATCAAGTTTATGTATGATGAATGTTTAAGAGTTTAGAATTGAATTGGGTTACCTTGCATCACTAATTCAACACCCTCATCTCAATGATTGTACCTCTAACAATTAGTATTAGATCAGGACCTTCTATGAAAATTTTAACCACTTGAAGGTGATCCAAAGTACAATATGGGTCAAAAGATCATCATGTTTGATAAAGAAGAAGTGTTCTATGATAGTGAAGAAGAAAAAGTTGATCTAGAAGTTAAGCTCATGGTTGCACTTGGTGAACTAAAGGAGCAAAAGAAGAGGAATCATAAAATGAGGAATATGATCAAAGGTATTGAATCACAAGTTATTTCTCTTGAGAGAAGTTTGTTATGAAAGTTTGAGAGAGAGGAAAAGAAGAATCAAGAACAGATCAATCTCAATAAGGAGCTAGAATCCTTGAAAGCAATCTCAATATTAAAAGATGATAAAGAGGAGATAAATATTCTTGAGGATCAATTAACGGTTATAAAGACAAATCTGAGTTCAAAAGAGGAAAAATGTAGGCACCTCAAGACTCAGTTAGAAGAGATAAATTCCAAGTTGAGTTCAAAGCAAGGTGACCATGATGAGTTGAAGACCAATCTTGATTCTATAAATATTATTGAATAACAAGCATGTATATTGAAGGATGACATGACTAAGGAATCTAAGAGGGATAAGGAGACTATCCAAGTTCTTAGAATTTAGTTAGAGGTTGAAAGTTCAAGTATGAGAGCTAAAGAGGATGAGAGCATTCAATTAAAGGCCATGCTAGATTCATTAAAGGATGAGCATAAGCAATTTATTGTCAAGGTAAATAAGATTGATAAAGATCAAGAGAGTTCAACTCAAGACAAGAAGGATGTAAGCACCAATATCAAAAAGAAAATATATTTTAAGGGTCATTGTTATGCTTGTCACAAGTTTGGTCATAAGGCAAGAAACTGTAAAAAGAAGAGCAACTGGTTAGCAAGATGTATGGATAATATAGTCTACTATAATTATCATAACATGGAACATATTGATATATTTTGCCCCATAATACATGGAAAAAGACTAGCCCAAGTATGGAGACCTAAGATAGTCAAGCTTGAGAAGAATGAACCTAAGAGACAAGATATTATTTGTTTCATTTGTCATCAAGTTGGTTATATTGCAAGATATTATATAAGCAAGATCTCAAGTCATAAGAAGGTGCATGGACATCCTAGTGTGCTCAAGAAAGGTCAATCCTTGGTATGGAATCCTAAGGAAGTGAAGAACAAGAAAACTAATTCAATTGAGTTGAAAGATCAAGGTGGACTACTTGCTAACACAAAAGAGGAATCAGATATGAAGAAGGTTTAGGAATACGAAGACAATGTGTCATTTGTCTAGATAGAAAAAGGAGAATTAAAAGTGAGTTCAAGTCAAGATCAAATAAAAGACCAAAGTACTAATTGATGCTAGTTCTGAGGTATGTGTGGATCCAAGAGAATATCGTGGTGTTGTTGATCAAGTTTTATGCAAGGAATATCAATTATAAATACCCATTGATGAGGTTCTTTCTTCAATTGAAAATGTATGTCATGAATCTTTGTTGTCTCCATAAGTTGTCAATCCAATCTTAGAATAAAAGGAGAATATTGTAGTGGATGAACATGTTGCTTCTATTAAGCCTAATTAGAAGAAGATTAACTATCAGTATCAGATAACCAAGGAGAAGAATAAATATGAGGATTTGTGGGCAACTCCTGGTTTCACATTATTATAGAACGTTATGGGTTAGGGTGTCTCTATATAGGATTCAAAGAAACAATTGAAAATCAAGATGAATCATGGTGGATGTCAGTTGAGCTTTGGTTGACGTTGTAGGAGAAGTATATCATTTGAATATGTGTTTGACTAAGGGGGAGCTACTTAGTTAGCTTGAGTGGCTTGAAGAAGATGTGCATGATGTGAGGGGGGGCATATGTGAAGATGCTTTAGTCATAATAGAAGTGTGAAGATGTCTGCTAAAGTTGTGAATTTAATAAGATTGATATGATAACTTGATCAAACCAAGTCATGTGTTTTGACAAGGTATTGAATCTTCATGCATGATCAAAGAGAGCTTGTGGGTTATATAGGTAGACATGTCTAAGGATCAGAGGAGCCCAAGGTCAAATTGGTGTTTGTCAAAGAACATATGACATGAGATGGAGCACAATGTTAGGGGGATATTTTATAAGCTTTGTGAGTAATTTTTTAATTATAAGGATAAAATAAGTCTAAGTTCATATTGGTGCATGTCAAAGTGGGAATAATTATTTCATATGCTTGAAAGTATGTAAGTATCCTGAGCATCTTAAATAATACTTGAATGCATATATGATGTTAAGGAATGATTGTTGGCATATTGAGGAAGAGATCCTTTGTCATTAATGTCAAAGGGGGATAAATATCAGAATGAATAAGTTAAAATGAGTAAGAAATCATTCTAAGGGTGTTTTGCCATCAATGATAAAGGGGGAGATTGTTGAGCATGATCATTGATGTCAAAGAAAGCATGAGATACTAGTGCATTAATGACAAAAAATTTATAGATGATATTGATTGCATAGACATGTTTCATATACCCTATGGGGTGTTATGAGTGTTTGAAGTGCTTATGGAAGTGAATGGATTTCACCAGAACAATCATATGAAGGTCTAGGTTCAAGTAGTCACCTTAGCAAATAACACTGAGTAAGTAGTTTGATGACATCATATTTCACACATGTGAAAGTTTTTGGAGTAGTTTGATATATGGATAAATTATCCTATGTGAGGAGATCATATAGTTCAAATTTTAGGTATAAAAATGGAGCGTAGAAAAATTTATTAAGGTGCAAAGTTGGCCTCTTAGATAGAGTTCACTAAGTTCTCATAGCCAAATTTGCATTATTAAAGATATACAATGAGTGTTTAATCAGATCACAGATCTAATAGTGAGCATTTAATATGACCAAATAAATATCTTATAGAATGCATGATTTTTTTGGTAGTGATCTAATGGTGTGTATTGAGTTAATATGTCAAAGGATGCTTAGAAGGCACATGGAGCTGCCAAGTGGTGAAAGTTCATTAGAGTCAAATAGTCAATGTGCTTAGAAGGCACGTAAGGGTGTCAAGTGTCTTAATCATGAAAGTGCAGATCAAATAACAATGACAAATGATGAGAGTTAAAACTAGGAAGTTTATCAGGAGATCAATGGAGTGTTTTTGATCAAGTTGTGAGAGGACACAAGATGAAGACATGTGTCTACTATATTTGCATTACATTGTGATCATTAGCATTTTAATTAATAAAGGGAAAAAACAATCTATAGTATTTTACTAATATATTTTGATCTAAGATAAATTTATTAATGAAGTAAAAATAAAAGCTGAAGAAGATTTTGATTAGAAGATTTGAATGTTCTTACAATCAAATATATTGATTTTCAAAGTTGACTGTGTGTTTGACCTTGCTCTGTAAGTGATCTGAGAAGGATAATTGAGTTGTTCTTGATAATGTCTTGATGTTTCAATATGAACTATTGGAGAGTGTTTTAGAATCCATGAGGACCATCTGTGTGTATTTTATAGGTTAGACCAATCCATATTCATTATGAACAAAGGCTTAGAAGTTGACTATGTTTTCTATGTTTGGAGGCCTAAAGAGAGAGTATACCTATTTGGTTGGTTCAAGTTTTGAGTTGGTGTTATTGGTGGCATGGACTCATGAGGGAGTGAGTAAAGGTCTATTAGAGATAGGTTTGATGTGTTCAAATCTTTGGTAAAGGATAAAAGTGGTCCTAGTATTCTCACATGTAACATGTGGGTATGAAGGCCTAATTATTTTAGGTCTCACCAAGACCTAATGGTGGTTTGGGGATAATGAGGTAATGACCGACATATGAAGAATGTGGTTGTCACATGTAACATGTGTATGGATCTATGTTAAAGGTAGTTAAAATATATAAAGCATCTTGGCCAACCAAAATGGGTAAAAGGAAGAGAATGGTATAGGTACAAGGTCTAATTGGACTAGTCGTGCTAGTTTTATGATTGCAAATTCAAGCTAAGGAGAGAACCTTTAAAAGAGAAGGTATAGATTATTAAGGACCAATAGAGAGTGAAGAGGATTAATCATGATAGTATGATTAAGTTGATGTAGGAGGACACACAAGTCATTGGATCTAATGAGCCTAGAGAGACAGTTTGAGTGAGTTAGCCCTAGAGGCAGTTTGAGAGAGAAGAGTGAAAAAAAATGTGTTCATCAGCATTTGAAGAGAAGAAATAGGTCTTCAAGGTGATCTATTCAGGTAGCTAAGTGAGTACTTGGTTGCCTATGGGATTGGTTCATCCTTGAAAGGTAAAACTTTTTAAAGGTCTAGTTGTTGTAGGTGCTCAACTAGATAGGGGCAGTAGCTCCTTATGGGATTGGTGTCTCACTAAACTAAGAGATGGGTGTATGATGAATGTTTAAGAGTTAAGAATTGAATTGGATTATCTTATATCACTGATTCATCCCCCCTCTTAGTAATTATACCTCTAACAATAGATTGAGGTGTCATGATTAGGTTTGGAGGCTTGTGATCTCATGATATCATGGATTGAGGTTTTACATGATGTTTCAATCATGTTGGTGCAATTTTAGGTCTTAAGTTGAGTGAAAAATCATGAAAATGAGTTTAAAGGTTTCTTGTATATGTAGAATGAGGAAATGAAGACCCAAGAAGGACTTTTTGATGCTTGGTTGCATGCGTGACTATTTCATGGGAAGATAAGCTCTTAGGGAGAGATGTAAAAGGGTCCTAAAAGAGTTTTCCAAGCAATAGGAGTGGGTTTTATGGTCCAAATTTTATGAACAAATGCTAAGAATAAAAATAGGTCTAAAACCCTCCTTAAACCCTTTTAGTGACCTGATGGTGAAATTTTTTTTGAGTACCCAAAATGGTTTATTAAAGCTATTTTTATGTTTATAACATGTAAAGGACTCTTCCAGGTTTCTCAAAGTGATTTTTTTGTCACCAGAGTGAGTGGAAGCTATAGGAAACTCCTTGTTTCTAAATTTTTTGATGTAGTAGGTAGGGTTGACCAAGTCAAAGCATGTAAATGGATGGAGGATAATGTGTGAGACTTGTATTTTGTGCCCAAAAAATATTTTTAGTATGTTTTAAACCTAAAATGTGCTAAATTGGTCATGGAAGTTGGCCTATCTCTAAAAGGGCCTAATGATCAAGACAGTGAGAAAACTAGGCAAGAGTAAAAATGAGTTTAGGGATGAATTATAGAGGATTAGGAATGGATAAAATTACATGATGTTGTTTTTTAATACCTATATCACATTTTACTTTTGTTTATATATTATATAAGTCATTGAAAATTTTTCAAATGTTGTTTACAAGACGTCCTGTCTAGTGAAGATGAGACAATGAAGGAGTAAGGTTCAGAGTTTGATCTATATGTTCCATATTTGACATTATACTTATATAAATTTATGATTTTAGATATTATAAATATGTATAAGGATAATAATAATTAATCAATACTTATTTTTTGTATCTACATAGTTGTTGGAATGCAAGTTCACCATGACTAGTTCTCAAGACAGAATGACAGTTCTGAGTAAGTGAGAAAGATGAGTTGGAGGATATTTGCACTTAAATGATGCATATAATTAATATTATGTTGTTTTTTAGGACCTAAAAGAGATATATATTCTTTATATAAGGTTGATATTCACTTTAATAAGTTGATATATGGAAGCCAAAATGGCTTATTTGGCTGTGTAAGAACTCTGAAAGAGAGGCTTAACAAATTGGTCTATAAGATCAATGATTGACACTAGAAAAAATGATATATATATTGGAATTTTTTCTATAGGTCACATATTAAATATTAATGTGAATTATAATTCATATAATTTCCCTTACAAGTGCGAAAAATAACATTTTACATGACTATGTTTTGGAGCATTTAGGCAGTCCTGTGTAGTCATCTACAAGAGACGAGTTTGGGGTGATTTGGATAGAGTTGAAGGATATAATGATTATATATGTGTTATAAAATTATTTTAGGCTCATTATAATATATTAATAGTTATTTTTTATCCCTGTTCAAGTGTTGAGATTCAAATGTTCTTGATTGTATGTTGGCAGTGTTTGGCAGTTCAAAATAAGCCTTTTGCAGGAGTGTTCTTGAGGCCTTTTGGCCTATGTGGTGAAGAATAAATAACTTGGTGATGTTTTTGAGGTCATAAAGGTTTTTTTAATGTGATTTAATGACATTTTTTTGTGGGATATTTGGTTTTATGATTTAGATATTCAAGGTAGATGTTTTATATGTGTGAAGGCCTAAATATGAGTAGGGCTAATGGCGCGCTTCAAGTGGTGAATGGACCTAATAAATGGTGTGAATCCCAGATGATTTTGGATAAGGACTATTAGTTTGGTTTTTAAAGTTTTTAATCCATGTGGTATTCCTCAATATGTTCCAAGCGGTTAGAGATGTAATGTGTGGCTGAGATAGACCTAATGCATTAGGTCTCTAAGTAGGCCTAGAAGAAGGTTAAGGTCTAAATGAGTTTGTAAGACATAATGGTGATACTATTATTGTGTGAAACATGTTTATTGATATATTTTAAGGGTTATATAAGTATGGATATATGTTTGATCGGCCAAGGAGGGTGCAAGCAAGAGTCTTGTATTTATACAAGGCATAATAGGCCTATTTGAACTAGAAAAGATGATTAAGAGTGAAAGAAAATAAAATATCACCTTAAGGAGAATAATTAAATCATATAGACCATAAAATTGAATCATATTATTATTCATGAACATCCATCATAATTTATTCATGTAGATGGCAAGGTCAATTGACCTAATAAGCTTGGTAAGAGGCATGTTTGAGCGAATAAGCCTAAAGGCTATTTTGAGAGGGGTAGATGGTTGAGAAGAGATGAATGATTTTATTAATGATTGAGATGCATAAAATATGTGTTCTTAATGTATGATAGTGAGTGGTATTTAAATAAAGAAGATATAGAGTTAAAGAAGAGGTCACCATCTGTTGGTTGAGCAATAAGTTGTCTTAAGGTGATCAAGTTGATCTTGGCTAAGTTGGTGCTTTGTCAAGAAAGAGTGAGAGTTGACTTGAAATATTGAATAAGTGTTCTTAGATTTCTTGAGTCTCTTAGGTGGTGGTTGCCTCCTTGCAATTTGGAGTTTTTGAAAGGACTAGTTGATTTGGTCCTTGACTAGTGAGGGGTTAGTGTTCCTTATGGGGTTGGTAGCTCTTTAAATGTTGATACATTTCTTATAAGACTGTAGTCTAAGTGGTGTGTCAATGGGTTTTATCCCCCATGAGGTTTTCCCACATAAATCTTGTGTTCTTATGTTTTATCTTTGCTTCATGCTCATATGAATCATAGATCATACATTACTATATCTCTAGATTAGTTTAAATGTTTGATGAATGATAAGTGGAATTGAAAGCAAAATTTTATACATTGATTCACCCTCCTTAGTGGTTGTGCTTCTAATATCATGGAGGAGGATGATTAGGGATACCTTGATCAATCTATTTCATTTGAGCTTTGGCCAAACACATGACCAATTATTGGTAGATCCTGGACTTCCTATAAGGATTTGGTTTCATACGGATGTATTTTCCCAAACATGTCATGCCTCAACTCTGGTGATGAGATTGGGGACAAATAATTGCCAATGTAGGATTTTTTCCATCTAGTGGTTTTACCTACACATCTTTTCAACTTACTTAGGTTAGTTAATTAAGTCATTATGCGTCATTTACCTTTAAGTGGGTTCTAATTGTGAGTTAGGGTTTTACCTTTTTGGTGACCTAATCTCACCCTATGTGTACTTTTTTTTCCTAAAGTGGTTAATGTAAATATTTCCTTTGTACAATTTTCTTGTTTTTAAAGCTCTCATTCTGCCTCTACGGGAATTCGACATTCATCATATGGCTGCTATTCAAAGATCTTGGTAAAATCTATCATGATACCAAAGCTTTCCTAATAGCCTCATGCATTTTTCTCCTTTGGTAAGATCCTCCTACATTCACCTTGTTATTTTTTCATACTGTACGGCCACCATTTTTGACCTTGAAGGCATTTTCTAAAAACTACCTCAAAACTCATGTCATACGTCTTTTGATGAAAAATCTATTTACATATATTTTGTGGGTTTTTTGAGATCTAAAATGGGTTGTTCTGAGTTTTCTAAGAAATTTCACATATTTTATAAAAAAAATTGATTTCTTATATTTGGTCATTATTCGTACGATCAAATTAATCCATCTTGCAAACCCTGATTTACTCTCCATAGAACAAATCAGGTTTATGAAGTGCTTCTACTTTCTCACCAACCAAATTGGGTTTTTGAAATTATTTTATTTGCTCACCAACCAAATTGGGTTTTCAGAGTGCTTTTACTTAATCGAGTTTTTAGAGTGTTTCTACTTGGAAGTAATCAGGTTTCTTCAGGGTGACAACTTATAAGTAATTAGGTTTCTCAACCCTAATTACTTTCTCACTAGATCCATTCAAGTTTTTGAAGGTCCACTACATATTACTTATTACTCAGGTAAAAATTTCCATTTTTGGAAAGGGTCCATGAATATGTTGAAGTAAGAACTTGTAAGTGCCATAAATTTTGTATGGTAACTCCTTTTTGAGTGCCATTTTCTTTAAAAGTGCTTGTTTTTATGCTCTACACATTGGACCTATCATTGGGCCTTTCACAGTTATAAAAAAATTCACATTTTTTGTACACTCTTGAATGAATTATCTATTGTATTTTACATTCCTCTTGTTCCTTATACTTACATACCTACTACTCAAGATGCATTTTTGGTTCAATATGATGTCTATACAAGTGTGCTTCTATTTGAGACATTTAGGGGGGGTCATTTCTTGATATTTCTAAGGGGGTACTTGTGTGTTTGTTATGCATTCAGTCTTTCTTTTTTTTCACATCACTTCTTTACTTATTATAGTAATACTTACTTCTACACTATGGATTCATTCTCAATAAGTCCGTTTACACCATTTAATTATTATGAATGGAAACCTATAATGGAAATTATCTTGCAATCCAAGGGTTGCCATCAAATTATAATGGGAACTAAGACTGAACCTACTAATGTTGGAGTGAAAATCAAATGGTTTAACTATTGTGATAAAGTATGTGGACTACTGTGCCTTTCCATCTCTCCAGATCTACTCTTTCACATTGAATCTATCAAAACACCTACTGAAGTGTGGACCACATTATCCAAGCTCTTTGGAGTGCAAGATGTGATGAGAGGACATGATATGGAAAATGAGCTCATCGGATTAAGCCCGAATGACTTTGACACTCTTCAAGATTTTTTCACCAAGTTTAGACTTTTGAGATTGCAGTTGGAAGCATGTGGAATTGACAAGAAAGATGAACAAATTGTTCTATCAATACTCTCTAAACTAGGTCCTAAATATTATGTATTTGTGTCCAATTTTCATGCTACTAAGAGTGCTCTTGACACCACATGAAATATGCCTTCTTTAGATACCTTTGTTGGCAACCTAATTTAAGATCAAGATAAGTTGATATATATGGGCATAGTGAAGTCATCTAAATCTCATGCATTATTTGTTGAGAAAGATAAGGCTTCTAACAGTAGAGAGAGAAAGCAAAGCAAGAAAAATGTTGAGAAGGGTGAAAATATTTCCACCTCCAAATCAATCAATGTGACCTCTTCTTCCAGTCATAAGCCTAAGAAAGATTGGATAAAATGTGGGCATTACTTAGGTAATCATGATGATAGTAAATGTTTGAAGAAATAAATTGACCACCTTAATAGCCTTCTTATTCAGAACAACATAGGTGTTCCAGATTCTAGCAAACCATCTTCATCAACCCATGAATCCACTAAGGCAAATGACTCTGGAAAAGAAAAGGGAAAAGAGAATAATAAGGGGAAACATAAGGGCAAAGACTTAGTTTCAATTGTGCCTACAACTCCTACATGGATCATTGACTCTAGTGCTTCACATCACATGGCCTCTTCATAGATTGAGTTCAATTCCTTGGAACCATGTGACTTGTCCTCTATACAACTGGGTGATAAAACTTATAAAAAGTTTATTGAGAGAGGATTTGTTGAAGTGAATGGTTAAACTTTCAATAATTTTCTAAGTGTGCCCTCATTCTAAGCTAATCTCCTGTCAATCTACCAGATTACTCACCTTGGTCTGGGCATGGGAGTTAAATTCACTCTAGATTCAATGTACATCAGAGAGTTGCATAGTGATACTATTTTGGTTGTGGGAATGGTCGATCATTAGACTTGGCTATATAGCTTCTCACACTTTTCTCCTAACTCTCCTTTATATTATTCAAATTCCTCTTTAGACTCACTTGTACCTATTGACACTTTTGAGCCTGAGCTTCTTTCTAATATTGGCAACTCTTATTCTACAAATGACTATAACAGTGAAGAGGATGCACCTCCACCATCTCCTTATCACCTTAAAAATATCCAAGATTTAGTTCTTAACCCACCTACCTCTAGTCTACTTTTGAGATTACAAGGTAACGGTCTACTAATATAGGACACATCAGGTAGTTTATTTCACAATTACAGAGGATTTTGTAGACCTTCTTCACCTATAATTTTATTACACCATCTTGGCATAGAATAGTTGGGCCACCTACCTTGTAGTATGTGGATCATTCCTTTCATAATAATTACACCTTAGTTGAATATCTATCAGGCACTTGGCCGACAAACTCATTATTTGAGGGTTATCCATTCTTCACTGCATCTACTTCTGATTCAGAGTCACTTCTGAACATTCCTTTAGGGGAAACTAGATGGCTACAGTCAATTGTAGACCTTAGTATGGATTTTTATCCCTCTTCTCTTCTTTGCTCTCTTTTGGGGAGGAGTTTTGTTCCTACAGGTTTTCTCCTTTACCCTAGTTTATGGGAGTTTCATTGTACTTGGGTACCTCATCAGGCCTCATTGTCAGGACCTAATTCTTCTACCCACCTAAGCTATGCTTCAGGGGGGTGTAAGTGTAGGCTCTTTCCCACCTAGTGATTTTACCTACATATCTTTTCAGCTTACTTAGGTTAGTTAATTAAGTCATTAGGGGTTATTTACCTTTAAGTGGATTCTAATTATGAGTTAGGGTTTTACCTTTTTGGTGACCTAATCTCACCCTATATGTACTTTATTTTTTCCTAAAGTGGTTAATGTAAACATTTCCTTTGTGCATTTTTTTGGTTTTTGGAGCTCTCATTCTACCTCTACAAGAATTCAACATTCGTCACATGGTTTCTATTTAGATATCTTGGTGAAATATATCAATAATAGTACATTGTTGTCAAGGATGAGGAGAGTACAGGCCCTGATGGACACTGTGGTGAGGGGAGGAGGTGGTAGAGCCTCCAATCACAAGACCAAGAGGATAACATTAGAGGAAGTATTAAATAGGAATCACCCTCTTACCCACCCACCAACAAAGAGTGGAGTGGTGATAGGAGGAAATATGAGCAAGGGACATAGTCCAAGTGATAGCCCTAGTCATTCTACCACTTCAACACCCCTCCAAAGGAGGACAAATTTTTGAGACTTATTTTGTAGATGTTGTGGTCACATTGATGTATATCTAATTCTTTTTTGAGATGCCTTGACCTTCCATGGAGGTGCTTGTATTAGACATTTTTATTGTATAAACTCGACAACCTATGTGGCACACACACACATATATAGATGTTTTGGTGTATATTTTATTGGTCATTTTGCATTGCAATTTATTTATTTTTATATTAGCTTTTTAGTTTATGTACTCTAGATGACCAGACATGTGATTATGTATGGATATGTGTATTTTCTTTCATTTTTTCTATGTTAATATGGGGAAAATACTTATGTATATGTGGAAAAATAATATATGCAAACATTTTAACTGTGATAGATGTTCATATGAGTACAACTATGCTCATATTTGTTTTTTCAGGTGATTACTTAATTACTTTGTTCATTCAATACATTACTTCCAATTTAAAGCAAGGGATGTAAAGGGGAAAATAGAATAGACGTGAGGTGAATCGTGACTCAAAATTTCATAGGACAAAGGAAGATGACCTCATCCTTACTAGCAAAGGGGGATGCGTACATCTCACAAAACTTATAGAATACTAAATGTATGGGCATCATCTACATGGAACCTACTTTGACAGAGTTAGTGAGTGGGAAAAGGTTACATTCTTTGAACAAAAACATATAGATAAACCTTTTTGAAGAACTTTATTTTTAAACACTCTTTTCTGATTTAACATTGCTTTTGCATTTATCTTATATTCCTTTGTGCGACCCTATAGACCTAGTCTCATGTGATGGTAAAGACACACGGGCTCGTCACCAAAGGCTATATGGCGGTGAGTAAGCACATATCACCGTATTGCCAACCTAATGTAACTAGTAAGATACAAGGGCTCAACATCAAAGGATAACAAAGGGTAAGAGATGCATGATTTTTACTTTTGTATTTGCATAAGATTTTAGCTGTCATAGGAGTGTGTGTGTGTGTGTGTGTGTGTGTGTGTGTATTCTCTTTCTTTTTCTTTCTTTTAAGGACCTTACCCCTAAACCTTGGTCCCATATAACTAGTAGGATGTAAGGGCTCAACACTGAGGGCCAAGGTGGGAAAGCAAAGCCATTTATGTTTAAGCATGCTAATGTTTTATTTTTCAAAGACACCATAAAGGGGTTCTCTATCATAAGTAAGTTTCTAGACTTCACTATAGGTTAGCATTTTTCTAAGATGTGAAAGAAGATGTAGGAAAAGAGGTGTACTCTACTCATAAGAATTGGGACAAAGACCAGTAGAACATGATGATATTAAGGTGGTGAATAAATGTGAGAATAGGGTGAATGTTGTGTACTACATTTTGGAAATATTCATATTGTGTAAAATGACCAACTAAATAAACAAAAAACAATACTTCTACTATGTTGGTGGACATGTGACATATGGAAATGCAATGTAGGTGAAAATGGGGTAGTACATGAGAATTAGATATAGAAACATTTTAGATGCAAAGAGTTTATATACACACCAAAATCTTTGCCTTCTAAAGTGCATAATCATTAGGCTCTATTATTGAATCTTATATTAATAGGTAGAGGCATAGCTAATTGGGTTTAAATTTTAGATCCTTTTCTTTCTTTTTGTCAATCTGACTATCAAATCTAAGGACAAGGTATCCAACGTAAATTGGATGCTTGCAGGCATAATTTTGGAACTCATAATACTGTTGGTGAAGCATGACCAACTCTAGTTGTCTGACCCTAGGGCTTGGCCATGCATAGATAGGCTCCTCTAGGAATTCAAACACTCATTCAGCATGACCCCTTTTTAGCATAGGAAACATTCTATGATAGTCTTGTAGCCTATAAAACTAGTGATAGGACATGACTGATTTCACATCTTATAATATTGGGTTAAATCATGCTTGTGATGGCTTATTGAGATGTGTTCCTAGATTTTCCATTGTTGTGGTATGGGGAGGGTGTATAATTTTGATAATGTTTAGGTAATCATGAGGATCAATGTTGATTTTGATGGTTTTTATTATTAAGGTATGAACCTTCTCCTCAAGTATGGGCATACCTGAGGGAAGACAAGGGTTTCATATACGTGATATAAGATTGATGGGGTAACTCAAGTAGTTATTTGGCTCCACATAATAAATTATTGGGTGGACTTAATGGTAGTAATAGAAGGATTTAAGGGAATCTCTATGATTCTCTGATACATATACCATGTGAATGTCAAAGATGTCAAGTAACCCTCCTTGGGGATTTTGGCTTTAGGAATCAATAAGTTGATGAGCCTGCCCCTTGCATGGGGTGAATGGGAGGGTTTGTGGATGTGTTGGTGTCAAAATATCATACAAACAGAGAGGGAAGGGAAGAACTCATGGGAATATAAAAGGTTGTCTCTAGGCTCTAGATCGAGGTAGGGAGAGCTTCCAAAAATTTGAAAGATCATTTATTTGGCTTCTTTTTTAGAGTTGGAAGAATATCAACATAGTTGGGGTCCCACTTATGTGTGGGGAGTATGATAATGTAATTAGGGTCTTATTTTGGTAGAAGAGGTATAGGGTTGTAATTGTATAATTTACAATATTATGGATAAGGAATGAGCAACATTGTTTGCCCCATCGTTATGTGTGGGAAAGCTTACAAGAATTTGGTGAGTGATTTGTCAGGGCCTTTTTCTTATCTAATGGGGATGAAGGGTCCTTATTTTAGGACATGCAGGTAACTATGAGTTTTGATGTTGATTTTTACTTTACCCACTATCATAGTTTGAACCCTCTCTTTAGGTATAGGGATGATTGGAGGGGGCATATTTTGACCAATTGTCTATGGGCTCTAAGTGTGATGAGAAATAAGACCTGGTGTGGGCCAATGTAAGATTACTAACATATTAGGGAGAAGAACCCCGATGGGTCACTAAATCTAAATAATCAATAGGGCCCTATCATAGTGTAATCAACAACCATAATCTAAAGCGGTTCAGTAATCAAGAGGGTAGAATCTGGACTAGGGCGTGTCCTTATGTGGTTAAACATCAGGTGACCATGTTAAAAGTTTATACAATGATTTTTATGGGGAGGCATTTTTTAATCTTTGGATACCTATACCATGCAAATATTAGGTAGGCATGCCAACCTCCTTTGGGATTATTGGCCCTGAGGTTCAAAGAAGTCGTAGGTTCCCACCTCTTACATATTGAAAGGAAGAACAAGAGAAGTGTCTTTCTCCATGAGATTGATAATTTCCATGATAGATAGGGAGGAAATCACAGCATTAGTGGTTGGCTCTCTTTTGGGGATATTTTTAGTGGTTGTTATCTATTTTTCACCTAATTTATCTTTTAACATAGCTTGGGGGACCTCCTCCCCTTTCTTTAGGATGACCACTTTAGGATTTGAGACTTCAATGACATTAACTAACTACGGAGGTTTTATAACCCCATTTGTGGGTAAGTGATGATCGATGTGTATCCCTAGCTGTTTGTGCATGATAAATTGTAACATATCAAAGGGTTTAGGATCCTATTGGGCAATGAAAACCTTACCTAGGTGTAGGAATCAAATTTTCTAAAATAAGGTGAAAGGAATATCCTTCATCTGATGTATCCAAAGGCACCCCAAGATTATATTGTAGTTGGTGTCCTTATCTATGTGTAGAATTTAGTTAGGACTATCTTGGGGCCTAGAGTGATTGGGAGCACATGGTTCTTATGAAATTGGAATTGATGATCTAATATCTATAGAGGGTATTTCATGTAGTAGAGAAATTGATTTCTTCATAACCAAGATTTTGTAAGAAGGAGAAGGGGACAATGTTTACCATTGCTCTGTCATTGATCATGGCTCTTTTAACATAGTTTTTGTAGATCCATACTTGTATTAGAAACAAATTTATATCTCCCCTCCTACCTCACTTAGAGTTATGTGGGAGGATTTTTAAGTCAAATAAGTAGTTAGGGTCACGTGATCCCTGCCCAGGTAGGAAAATGTCCAGATCAATGTGGTTGATTTGGACTTACAAAGGGGGATTGACACTATATAAATTCTCTAGTCCTAAGGTACCAAACAAAGCTGACTGATGAGCAGGCAAGTTCTTGAGTAGTTTTAAAAAGAGATATAGGAGAATGTTTTGGTTAGTTTGGATATCAAGTTGTAGTTACCTACAAGTTTAGGAATGGATTCAATTTCTAATAAGTTTGAGGGATAGATGGTCATGGGGAGTATGAGTAACGGTGTTCGCTTCCTCCTTGACTTCTAATTTTATGACTCCTATTATATAAGTTTTACCTTGAACTCCCAACTAAGGAGATACATTAGTGTTTAGTGCCTTGGAAGTGGAGGCTTCGACATCATGATTGCCCATTATCATGGATTGATTGTGTTGAGAAGGGTGACCTGATGGGTTATTTTGTTGACGATGAGCAAGTTGCATTTGGTGGTTAGGGAAAGGGTTGTGGTGAATTTTTAGGTTTTGGTTTTGGGAAGAGATAGGACTATTTGGAAGGGTCTAGGTGTTTACGTGCACACCTCCTAGGAACATATCCACAAATGTTTGACTTTGATCCTCTAGGGGCCTTTTATAAACTTGTTAAATTCTCAACCACCCTAAGTATCATGGCCTATGATTCTATGGAAGAAACAATAGGCATTGGGATCATAATCCCTAGGTCTCATGTTTTATCCTTATTGCTTGAACCCTTTTTTGTTGTTGCATGGGTAATAGTTTTGGTTTGGAACTAGGGGTTTTATTCATTTGATTGATATTGATTTTCATTATGGTTTTGACATTATGCATTATGAGGTGGTGGTTGGTTAAAATCAACCACATTAATGGCAAGAGGATGACTTTGATTCTTACCCCCTATGTTCTTGGTGATATTTTTAGGTGGGTATTGACCATTATTTGTGGGTTTTTATTTCTTGGCTTGATTAGCGACACCATTGGTAGTAGCATTCTTATTGAGGTTCAGGGTCTTGGGACCTTTATTTTTTATTTTGTTTGGGCTTTGGTTCATACTTTGAGATCCCCATTACTTTGAATGGGGGTGATGATGCACCCATTGGTTCCATAAGTTCACCATCCACTATTGATGGTTGCTTGGTCAATGTGTAGTGCACTTTTGAGGGCCTCATTTTATGATTAGTATGGGAAATTTTGGACATATTCCCTCATTTCTTTATTAAGGGAATGGAGGAAAAGATCAAATAACTCTCTTTGGTCCATGTTGGGTGCACTAGTAGAGGAATATAAGACCTACCACCATCTTGTGATGAAATGGGAAATTGATTCTTTGTATTCTTATTTGATATGCAAGAAATCTAGTATGTTAGCCTTTAAGAGTTTGTTCATGTCAAAATATTTGATGAACTTAGCCATAATCTAGAAAGAGTGTATGGATCATTTAGGGAAGTGATAGTACCAGTCAAGGGTTATCCCTTTTAGTGTCTTTGGCAAGATCTTTTCCATAACCCCATCCCAAGGTAGGAGATCCCTAAAAGTGGTGGCATAAGCTTTCACATGTGTATTGGGATCCCCTTCCCCTTTGAATTTGGGAAGATATAGTAGGGAATGTGGGATAAGAACTCCCCATATGCTAATGTTGAAGGGATATTTAAGGTGTTCGACATAGGTTCCCATGTAAAATCTATCGATGTTGTAGTGATGTTGGTATGAGGAGGTGAGGTAGTGTATGGGTTAGCATAATAGCTACCAGGAAGTATGGATGAAAATTGATAGGGTGGCCTGAAGTAGGCTAGGGAATAATTATCTGGCTAAGTAGACTTTAAAATACATGTGGAAGTATGAGGGGTCATTGTGAGATGCAAGAGGTGTTGTGACTTATTGTGGCAAAGTGTACATGGTTTTTTATGGTGGTATATGGGTCATCTGTGTGTATCCTAGTGAGATATGGGGTGAGACATATCTTGTATGTGGAGGATGACTATATGTGGGAAGCATGTGACCTATAGGAATAAGGAATGATGTATTATTTACTACTACATTTTTTGGTAGTGGTGGAGCATACGTGTATACACTCCCTATCAGAGTTTAAATGGGTGGTTGATAAGATGAATATGTTTTTGAGACATCAGGCTTGGGAACCCCATTGGTGAGAATGTTTCCAAGAGGTTAATGAGAGACATGGTTCTTCTATGGTGTTTGCTCTTACAATGGTGGAAGTGTGTAGGTTTATTTTTGTGATTTTGGGTAAGTTGTTACAAGAACTGGGGAAGAAGAGGGATGAGTTATCACAAGGAGGTTTTGGCATGTCCAATGGTTCAAAGCTTATTTGTTGTTTTTTAGGTCATGGATATGACCACTAGGGTGTTAATGAGTTGATTTAGATTGATGTTGGTATTGTGTCCCTATATCTCTGATGTTAGGAGGGTAGATGCCTAAGATGGGGTTGTATGAGGGGGTTGATTTGGGGTGAGATCCCCAGGAGTAGTGTTGGTAGTGGTTGTCGATGGCTTAAAGGCATCTTGATTCCTACTAGGAGGAGCACATCAACTTGCATGCAATTGACCTCATCTTCTAAGTCATAGATCCTTTCTAAATAGTGATCATATTTGGTAACACTTTTTATGTCTATGCTTTGTAAGCTGATGGATGACCTTATGGCCACATGAGGAGTGATCGAGCCTTCACCTATAATAGTCATGGTTTTGGAGTTGGGGTTGTTACTTGTAATTTTTAAGACATCACGTATTTTTGTGAATGATAACCACACTTGTTATCTAAATGTTAGGAAGGGAGTAGTCATAGGATTTGTGTTCTATGTTAGTGTCTAAGGTTGGGTTGTTCCAACTCATCAATGATGGTTCACTAGAGCTAAATTGGCCTCTCCTATAGTCCTCTAGGCTAAGAGATGCACTAATGTCATGTCCAAACATATTATGGGTGTATATGGATACACACAAAATAAATAGGAGAAAAGACGGATAAATTAAAGGATAAGAAGAAGAAAGGGTTATGAAAAAGATGTAGTCCTTCACATCGGGTTCACCAATTTATATACATGTAAATTAACATACGCTAGCCTATGCACTCGACTCCCTAAGGTCTGGCTGAAGCATTTGGTGTATTAGATGGGTTATGGGTTTGGTTAGTTGTTGAAAGGAATGGGACTTAGGATAGGTGGTGGCAATGGGTTATCGTGATGGAACCAAAAGACTTCAGTAACATCCAAATTCTCATTAGGAGTGTCAAGCTACATGGAGATAGATATTTAAATCCCTTTGGTCTCTAATATCATAATAATATGGAGTTATTTTTCAATGCTAAGTTTATGAAAATGAGGGAGATTGGGTTGAATGAATTTTAAGAGAAGATACACTTTGTCGGGTTGAATTTTCCCAACCAATGTCATCCATTAAGTGTGGATGATATAAAATGAGTCTAGACCCAAGGAGATAAAGATGGGATCAGTAGATGACTAATCTTAGATAATGTTATATTTATGTCCCCTATTATATGGGATAACAATTATAAGTGGATTAGGGATGCACTTTTGTTCTTCTAAAATGACTAAAGACTCTATGATGAGGTGGGAAATTGGAGTGGATCAAAAGACCTCACATTTCAACTCAACACTAATGTTCGACTATGTGATATTGGTGGGATCAAGTGATATAACTCTTTGTAATATACCATGTTGGATAAAAATTGGTGTCTCAAGTAGGGTCATCCAAAATAGACTAGGCAAAAACCAGAGAAAAGCATATGAGCTTATTCAATTAATGGCTTGCAAAGTGTGCTTATTACAATGTTGAAGCAAGGCTTTGATATGTATTATTTGTATGGATGGACAAGGCTTATGTAGGATATGTTTTCTTGCATGAATGATCAAGTCTTTTATATTATGTGGTTGCTTCAAGGATGATAAGGCTTTTTTTTTAATATGGTTGCTTGCACAGATGGTAAAGCCTTTGTTGTTGATTGTTTTTGCACTTTTTCTCAGTTTCTAACCAATGAATACTTGATGAAAATAAAGTGTTGAAATTAAAGAATAGAAAAATTGGAAACAACTAAAAAAATCTCCTTTTTATCCTTTTTTATGTTTTAAATACATGCAATGAGATATGGAAGAAACTTATAATACTATGCAAGATGTTGATTTTTCCTAGATCTATTTATATGCAAACTAGATAAAATGGTTTTGCTTGTTTCAATTGGTTTACATGAAATGAAATAAATACATGAACTGAATCTATTGTGCACAAGTAATATGAGAATAAATTTGATCTAAAACAATAGCAATGAAACACTTTCTATGAATTTTCTTTGTAAACAAACTAGGTTGGCTTTTCAACACTTCTAACTTACCACAAACAATATTTTTCTAATAAATTGATAGGATATAAGCAAAAGATATAAGTTCTAATTTTATATTTTTAAAGAGATAAATTACAATTCTTTTACCCCTTTAATACCAATAAGATCAGTAATCTACTACCTTCATACATTCACCTATAGTTGCCTATGTTTCTATGTTTGCCTAGGTGATTGTTTAAGATGCAAGAAGCTTGCCTAGATTTTGATTTAAAAAAGTTATTTTGGATGGAAATGAATTTAATATTTATTAATATCTCATTTTAGAATGATTGAATAGAGGTATTGTTAACTTGGAAGGAAACTAATCTATTGAACGAAAATGTAAATAAAAAAATAATTAAGTTTTTGTTGCAAAGACAAATGAAAGAGATAGATCTATTTCACTGTCAAAATTTCTTATTTCATATTTTGAATGAGAAAATAATTTAATCATAATAACAAGATATAGAAAATATAATCTAAAAAGAATACTAAATATCAAAAGAACTTCAACCTGATTCTATACTAAATCAGCTGAAGTGCAAGAAGTGTGTTGATAGAAGAATCCTCAGCATGTTAGTTTTATATGATCTTATGTAGATTCAAAAAAATATCTATCTATAGGATGTAAAAACTCTATTAAAATATATAAAATGGGATAAAACACAATCCATAAAAAGAAGAGCAGTTGAACTAAGGCAGGCTAATGTCTTGGCTTGCAAGGTCTGTATTGCTCTCACCAATGACACTTCATTTGCAACTGTGTAATTGATTCAAAAATAATAGGGGTTGAATATTTTAGTAATTTTAATAAGGTTATGGATGTAAAAAATTCTCGATAATAATCTCTAATAATAATTTTTGGATCTGAAATCAAGATAAAATTGGTGTTCTTGTAGAAAGAGAATGAAGTTTACATGGGAGAGTTCAACTAAGTGTGATGGTGAGTTCAACTTGAGATGAAATGAAGAAGGCTAAAATTATGAAAGTGAGTTATTTGGGAATAATTGAAGTGAACACAAGTGATAATAATAATAAATACAAAGGAAATTGTAAAAAATGCATGAAACTGGGAGTTATAGAAGCTAATTTTGGAAGGCATTTCTAATATGCTAGAATCATTGCTTTAAATAGGAGCCAATTTCAAAACTGCCACTTATCTTGACAAAATGACCCTTTAAGGTAATGTAATTATCATTATTTTAATGCATGACCACCCTTTATAATCAAAACTACCACCTAAATTGCATAACCACCGTGATGGTTATGTAAGCTAAGGAGCGATCTTGGAATAGAGGAGGGTGGTTCTATCACTTGGGGATGCAATTTCATCACCCATGGCCAGTTTTTGAAATAGAGTAAAAATGGATAAAAAATTTATATCAAGGGGACTGAAACGGGTCTAAAATTGAATGTGGAATCATGGAGGGGGTTAGATTTAGAGAGTTTCTTGTAGAGCATAAAACATTAGGTAATTGCATCATCACCAGATTTGTATTGGAAATGTTGCACCGTGTAATTTGTAGGTGCATAAAGTCATTAACATAAAACTAGTTAGACTAAGAGATAGGTCAAGGGGCACAAGATAGAGCAGGTGTGAGACTTTAAAAATGAGAAAGGTCTAGAACTAAGAGGAATAGCCAAGGTCTGAGTTTGATAAATGTACAAAATTGAGGTGCTATATAATCCATAAATATCATCTACAAAAACCAACCCACTTTTCAATGTGAAGCAAAAATTTGAATTTGACTTCTTATCATCAAGAGATCTTCCCTAATTTGGATATGTGTATCTAATTAGACATAATGAAATTACTAGTTTGAAATAAATACCATGATTTTTACTGCTTACAAATGTTTGAGTGATGGATTGCCCATAAATCTAAAAACTAATGTAACCACGTAACTGATATAGGGTCTTATCATAATGAGATACATCAAACCTCCAACCATACTTCTAAAAATATTTTTATTAATTGAATAACTTCCATCCTCTCTTATTAGATTTTCTCCACTTGCAATTGGAGTGTCTATGGGTTAAGAATCTTTAAGATTGTAATTATTTAACATGTTTTGGACATATTTGGCTTGACAAATGAATACTTCCTCTTTCTTTTGATGGATTTCCATACCCAGAAAGTATTCCTAAGTCTAAGATCATTTATCTCAAATTATAATTTCATATCTTCCTTGAAGCTATTCAACATCTCCATAGAGCTACCAATAAATATCAAGTCATCTACATAAATACATATGTATAACACATTAGAACCCAATATTTTTATGTAAAGAGTTGGTTTATTTTAAATTATTACAAAGCCTTGATTCCATAGCCAGATATCAATTTTTAAGTACCAAGCTCTTGGATCTTGCTTCACCCCATAAAGAGCCTTCTTCAACGTATATACCACAAACTCTTTACCTTTACCTCAAAACATTGTGGCTGCTCCACATATACTTCTTCAATTACTCCATTTAAGAATGCACTTTTGACATACATTTGATGGTTTTTATATATTTTATGATATATTACAAAAAACATTAGTATTATAGTATCTTTACCTGCCATGGGTGCATAAGTTTCCTCATATTCAAACCCATATGTTTGTGCAAACCCTTTTGCAATTAATTTAACTTTCTTATTATACCATCACTCTTTACCTTGGTCTCATAGACCCAATTAATTCTAATAAATTATTTATCACATAGAGGTTGAATAAGAGTTCATGTATCATTCATCTCAATTGAATCCATATCAATTTCCATAGCATCAACCCACTCTTTCCTTTGACTAACTTATAGATTTGCTAGCCATAAATGACAATGTGAACATAATATTTTCATCATAAACATCATCAAACAAATTACTTTTCTGATGTTGGAGATATGTGATCATCATTCCATAGTTCTGATCTAACATCTAATTGGCTAGATGTAGATTGAATAAATGCTTGTACTTGTTTGGAGTTGATGGTGGATGACTAGTCTCTTGTCAAGAGCCAGTATTGTTTCCTTTTGAAATAAAAACATGTGTAGGACTTTGTAAGCCCTCAAAATAATTTTTAAGATGATTACCCCATTCAATTATGACCTCTTTAAATATATGATCAAAATCAACATATATCTCATTTTCAAAAAAAACTAATCCTTATAAATAATTATGAAATTACTAGTAGGATTATAAAACTTGTATGTTTTGCTTTCATCACTATATCCTATGTAAATGTGATCGATTCTATTAGGATCCAGATTTGAAGAAAAATAAACATATTTTATCTCACCATTACTTTGACTTGTGGTGATGTGCATGCTTCCCTTTCCTTTATCTTAGATGACCTTTCCATCTCCCAATTGCACTTGGATTTTGAAAGGATCATCTAAATCGTTGAAACCATCTTTATGACTTGTGATGTGATTTAAGAAAACCCAAATCAAGAGATAAAAAATTATTTCCATCCTCTATTCAAAAAATACATTCAAGATAATAATTTGAGTGTTCTTTCTCCTCACTTTGATTAGCTTGAAATCTATTCTCTTCATCCTCTTGATTAACTTGATTCATAATTGTCAGTATCATGCAATATTTTATAAAGTGTCTTGATTTTTTGAAATAATGACAAGAAATGTATTTCTTGATTTTACCTATGAAGTTACCTTGATCTTTCAAATTTGAATTTGAGTTTATTGAACTCCATTGACTCTTATTTTTATTTTTATCTTTGGGCTTTGAAATTTTTGCCATGGTTTCAAGTGCATGTTTTAGATCGTGTTCTAGATCTCTTGCATATAATATCATCTTATCTTCATGAAAAAAGAGAGAACCCACTGACTCATAAAAATTTATAGTGTTCATATCATTACACTCCTCAAAAGTGATCACAATATGCAATCATTATTTAGTCAAAGATATTAAAAAATTTCTGACTATGACTCTATCTTTTATGATTTGTCCATAAACCCTCAATCTATGTACTATGTCATTTATTATTATGCAATATTATCCAAATCCTTATAAAAAAATTTAAAACTTTAAAAGTTTGGATTTTCTATTCTCTTACCTTAATATATCATTGATGTGAAGTTCCAAGGTATTACATGCTTTTTGGACATTTTTGCATCCAACAATTCTTGGATAAATGCTTGGGTCTATGGTGTTATGAAAATAGAAAAAAGTTTGTTTATAAATTGTTAGGAAAAATAGCACTTACATGCAATTTGAATAAATATTGTAATGTGAATAATTACATGAGTAATAATTCACTAGTAGTTATATTTGGTTTGTAGTTAGAATATAATATTTGAGATTTATATTATTGTGAGTAATAACAATATTATGCATATAGGTTATTTTTTAGATTGTGTTGTTCAAAGAGTTTTTTTAGTTAGGTAAATATCCATATTTATAGGAAATACACTCCTATAAATATATAAGCTTACATATTATTATTATAATGAGAATAATAAAAAAATAGTGTGTACGAGTTTTTAACATTATTATGTGTATTTGGCCTTATCATTATTTTAAATGCATTAAAGCCCAATATAATCTTCTCTGATTATTATTAGTGGTATCAGATTAGATTTTTAATTTCTCCAATAGGAGCTTGATTACTCTATTAGGGGCATAAATATTCTAGTCGCCCCTGTATATGGTAGAGTTGTGAGTACACAATAGTTTGTAGAGTAAAAGCCATTGATTCGTAAAGATATTAGTATTTTGTATATCATTTGTGCCGATAAATTAGAAATTATTCTCAAAGTGTATCTTAAGCAAAAGAAGCTATAGATCTGAACATAATGTATGGAGAAGCATTCGATTAAAAAAATACATGAGGTTCGAATTTATGTTCGATTAGTGTGTAATTCTATAGTTTATTTGCATTGTGTTATAAAAGTGTCTAACTCCAAAAGAGATATGTTTAGAATAAATTTGAAACCCATTGAATAATGTGTATATATATATATATATATATATATATATATATATATATATATATATATATATATATATATATATATATATATATATATATATATATATATATATATATTACCATTTGAATCTATCAAATCCTATCCATTTGTTCCATGTCATCTTCCAATATTCACGATCGGTGAGTGCAAAAAAGTGTGAAGATTAAAAAAGGTCATTCTGAGCTTGAATCTGGTAATAACATGCCTGGTAGTCCTAATTGTAACTATATTTTTCTTATAGTCAACTAATATACTTGTTAATATCTATACAGATCTAAGGATTCATACATCTACATTCAGTGTGATGTGACATTCAATTCTCCCCCAAAACTACTTCTTACATCTCAACCAATTGTTGCATCTTCAACTCACATATTCTAACTATTGCAGGAATATCTATTTTGAAAACTCTCTCTAGATCTATATGCCAATGACATTTTGATAGTTCATAACATACATGTCTAAAAAAACTATTTAGGTGAAGAATTTGGAGCATTTGAAGATCTAAGAGTCCATTAAAGCCATTCAAATAGGAGAAATACATTGTGGCTATGTTTTTTTTTCTCCTAGCTTACATTAAAATAAAAGATTTGTATACTTGTTACTTTCCCAATTATATATATAGACTTTATTCTATGCATGCTCGTTCAAAGGTTCATGTATTCTTTAGTTAGCATCCACGAGTACCTTGCACCTATACAATAGATTCTTGGCCTACTCATTGCTTGACCCAGTATTTTGCAAAAATATATGTTATTTCAATTTCATGTTTGGTCAATGTTATATTTTAGTTTTTTTTTATTACATAAGCTTTGTAACATTGTTTAAATGTTATAATTAGCTACTTGGGTTTCGTTTAGGCATCTAAATTTATATTTATAATTTGATACATCATTTCAAGTTATTATGAGTGATTATAATATTAGTTTATAAAGTCATATAATTATAGTTGTTTCTAGTGTGATTTTATTAGCATGACAAGTTCAATATGTCATTTTTTTTGTATGCCAAAGGATTCAAAGTCAAAAATCCTTGTAAAGAATGCATTTTTGGGTGACCTCGACATCCAATTTGTAATGAATGTCTTAATTTTATGGGGGGGTCTTGTCATCAAAAATGGCATGGAAAGGTTGAGCCTTAAAACCAATTTTGCTAAGTGAGTCAAGAAAATGAGGTTGGAGGCATTAGAGGATGGAGGCCATTCAACACCTCTCATTATCTACTAATGATGGGGTGCTTCTACTATTATGGTGCATTTTGTTTTCAATTTTCTATACTTGTTTATGTGTGAAAATAATTGGTCAATTTCTTATTTTCCCTCATAGTGTACTTCATAAAAATGTGTTATGGAGATACAGGAGTGAAGGTTGAATAGATGGTTCCTTCTTGTAGTTCCCACACTGCTTCAGTTGGAGATAAGTTCTTGAAAGTGAAAGGTTGATGGAAGATGGTTCCTATTTTGAGTTCCCACACTGATTTAGTTGGTGATAAGTTCCCAATAGTGAATGGTCAATTATAAGTTGATAAGTTCCTTCTTTAACATCATTAATTCATGTGAAACATAAATTACCATGTAAGTACTAAGGGGGGGAATGTTAGTAAAAATAACACTCACATGGAATTTGAGTGAATATTGTAATGTGAATAATTATGTAAGTAATAATTCACTAGTAGTTATATTTAGTTTGTAGTTAGAATATAATATTAGAGAGTTATATTTTTGTGAATAACAAAAATATTATACATATAGGTTATTTGTTGGATTGTGTTATTCAAGGAGATTTGTTATTTAGTTAAATCTCCATTTTTATAGGAAATACATTATTATAAATATGTAAGCTTCCTTATTGTTATTGTAATGAGAATAATAGAATAAAGTGTGTGCAATTTTTTAATATTACTTTACGTATTTGGATTTATCATTATTTTGATTGCATTTAAAGCCCTGTATAATCTCCTTCGATTATTAACATCAACTTTTGATTTTTAATTTTTTGCTCTCTTATGATGTTGAGTCAAATTATTATGATCTTTAGGTTGTGTGTATCCATGGATAACATTCTTTGAAACTCATCTCCATAAAAATATTTCTTCAACTGATCTCTCCAATATTAAAAGTTGTCACTTTGAAAATGAGAATATTCATAGAAGCAGAATTCACATAAGCCATGAATCTTCCCATAATGACTTAAAAATCTTTTAAAACTTTATTAAATGAGGCTATAATGCTAAGTGAAGGTTTTTAATGTATGGATGGAGTAAAAATCAACTATGATTTAATCTGAACATGAAACTATATATCTTTTGAACTGGTCTAAGATTACTAGTTGTTAATTTGGTAGTGTTGTAAATATGATTCATGACAAAATATGCATTGAATAACTTTAAATAGAATAACTAATCTTGTTGGTTTTATTTCATGAATACCTACAACTAAAATTAGAGCTAAACACTATGCAAAAATAATTTATAAGAAGAATTATAGTGCCACACTATTACACTATCTTTTATTAAGAAATAAGGTTAAAACTATCCAATTACAAAAAACTTGCATGACAAAGCATGTCAAGAGAAAGATCAAAATGGAAATCTAAAAATAAAACTAAAAAAATATCTAAATTAATTGAAAACAAACACAAGAGATAAATTTCAACTCACTAATAAGATCCGGTCATCATGCAAGATGTGTATGCAATTGAGATTACATCATGTCCATAAATCAATCCTGGATTGGATGAGATAGAGAACACATACACTTTTGATTGGGGAGTATACAATTTTTAAGCTGGAGCATGAAAAATGTGAGGATCTACTAGACCTAATTAGGGTATCACTTTTCACATCACACCATGTGAGATAGGGTTCCAAAGCCTATAGTCTAACACAATCGCATAACAACCCTAAAAGAGTCTATTGATTTAATATTTCACTAATCTAATAACAAGAAAAGTGAATCTAATCTATTGCACACTAAGGCTTGTGGCACAAAGTTGGGGTTAGTAAAGCAAAGTAATCAAAACATATATAGGGAACTTTAAATAGAATAAGTATGAGTAACACCCTAATACATATAATATGAAGATTAATATTATTCGAGCCAACACTTACGTTATTTCTATCTACTAAAAGAGAGGAGAAAAAAGTTAGAATATACTTACTTGAATGTGAACCCATCGAGACTCAATCTCTCCCTTGGCCAAA
This sequence comes from Torreya grandis, assembly GCA_037957365.1. NCBI lineage: Eukaryota > Viridiplantae > Streptophyta > Pinopsida > Cupressales > Taxaceae > Torreya > Torreya grandis. The sequence goes on from JARHVA010001026.1 coordinate 599,606, forward strand.
GGGACTTCATAAAAGGTTTTTGTGGCTCATAAGGATCACTTTTTTAGGCCAAAGCCTCTAAGACCTATTCACAAGACTAGATTCTCTAAAATAAGAAACTTAAGCTAAGTCTCCTCAATCAGAATGGTGAAAGAGTAGATTGTGAAGAAGTGAGAGTGAATAATAAATATTTATTTCATATTCTAATAATGATCAAAATAACCTTGTATATATAGGCAAAATCTACCCTAAAATCATTCAAGAATTTTGGTTGTGCTAGGTCAACCCAGTCGACATAGCACATTTTTGGGCTAACTCACTAGGTTTGTGTTAGGTCGGATGAGAGGCTAACAAATCAAACGAGAGAAAGTGTCTACAAACTGTACTAGGTTGACCAGGTTAACCTAGTATGCTAAATAGGTCAAAACGGTGTCAAGTAATGAAATTAAGGATAAAAAGAGGAAAAAGAGTAAAAGCCTATGCAAGGGAGGATAAATAGCTTAGGGAAAGGTTTTAGGAACTAGTTGGATTGGTAATAATGTGGAAAAAAGGGACAATAATCTCACAGAGCACCAAAGGTTTTCCCACCCCTTTCTCAGTGTACCCATTAGGGTCTGCACTTAGAGAGATTGAGTCTCGATGGGTTCCTGGAAGATGTAAAGTGTCTGTAATTGATAAAAGTTAAAAATATTATGTGTATACATATGCCCTACTCAAAGCTCATCACATGTCACTGAGGTGTAATAGGGGATGATGCTTCAAGAAATAAAATAAGGACACACATAACACTAATGCTAAAAAAATTGTAGTATTTTAAAAGCACAAAATAACTAAAAATAAATTATTGAAAGGGAAACTAATCTAAAAACTACATAAATAAAAAGTAAATGCAATGCATACCTTGATTTACCTTTATCACAAGATGGTTTTCTATTGTGTTATTACTTTTGATTGTGTAGGGCACAAAGACTGCTTTCGATAAACCCAAGAATGCAAAAATAAACAAATGCAAGAAACACCAAAATAGTTGGTGCTATGAGGATGAAATGTACATGGAAAATTTTTCAAGCTGGGGTGACCAGTGCTATGTTAGAGCAAATGACCAAGTCAAACAACAAGAGTAAATTAGGTAACTGAAAAGCCAAGGCTACTAAAGATTGAAAAACCCAAATAAGCTATCCTAAAGTAAGAAAGGTAAACTCACCAAATTAAAACAAGGATACATGTCAAACAAGATGGAAAAACAAAAACAAAACAAATGGTACAAAGACTAACTAAAAAGACAAAATGGTAAAACAACATTGATGAGTGAGCAATAATAATCCACATCTCAATCATCAATGGAAAAAGGATGCATAAAAGGGATAACAAGATTGTCGAATGAGCAGTAACAATCCATATCTCAATCAACAATGGAAAAAGGGTATGAACTCAGGTGTCTATAAAAACAAGACAACAAAATCATGATAAATGGTATGTTGAAATATTTTCATTGATGTCAAAGGTCTAGAATTATTGGTGATAAAGGCCCCATTGCATTTAATGGTGTTTTTAATATTCATATCTTGTCTAATGTGTGTTAATATTTATTTAATATTAATGAATATATTTTTGGTTGCATATAAGTAAAAAGAGGGCCCATGGAGAAGTCAAAGAGTCATGGGGTAAAAGACAAAATAAGAATGGGATGCATTTTCTCATGAAGAGTCATCTTGAGGAATTTCAAGAGTCACCATGCGAAGACAAAAAAGGTATGGTGTATTGTTACATGAATAGACACTTTGAGGAATATGAAAAGTCGCCAAGATAAAGACAAAAGAGGAAAGGATGCTTTTGTTATGAAGGGTCACCATATGACTTTTCAAATGGAAATATACGAAGGGTCATGCAAGTTTGGCACCATTTTCCATGAGGTTTGAAGGGTCACAAAGGGTGAATGACAAAGGTCATTTGGAAAGCTATAAATAAAGGCTTGATAAGCCATTTGTGATATGCAAGAAAGTGCATGGTTTGTATTTGTTTTCAAAGAGAGAAAAGTAGAAGATAGTGTAGAGTTCTATCATTTATTGAGTAAGCAACATTGAGAGATAGTTGTGTTTTATACATAAGAGGCGTTGGTGCTCCTGTGAGTTGGTGCTCACAAAAGTCTTTATAAGGGGTTGGTGTTCCTATGGGTTACTGTTCACAAAAGTCTTTGCAAGGGGTTGGTGCTCTTGTGGGTTGGTGCTCACAAATAGTTGTGTTGGTGCTCAGTAAAGGGGTTGGTGCTCCTACAAATTGGTGCTTGAAAACTTTGTATTTTGATTTGGTGCTCATTCATATACTTGAGATTGTTCTCCATGGTTTTTCCCACTTTGGGTTTCCACATAAAAATCTACTCTCTCTCTCTCTCTCTCTCTCTCTCTCTCTCTCTCTCTCTCTCTCTCTCTCTCTCTCTCTCTCATGTGGTGCAAATTATTGTTTCAATTTTATTGCATATCTTGAATGTGTGATTAAGTGGTTAAAGAAAAGAAATTAGATTAAGTAAAAAGATATATAATATACTGATTCACCCCCCTCTCAGTAAATTTCATGCTTCACATGGTAAAAGGAAAGTAAAGTAAGTTTAGTAAATATAAAGTGATGTAAAGAAAATGATCCAAAGTTACTCAAAAATGTTGTTTCACTTTAAGGATAGATAAAATTGAAACAAAGTAATGCTAGCATGTTTTTAAGAGGTGAAGAAGAAGGAATTAGAAAAAGAGGGAAAATAGATTTATAATCATAATTTATCTATCAAGGGGGGGAAATTAAATGGGTGGAGGGGATAATGAAGGAAAAACCAAGGTAGAGAGAACTATTCATCAAAGTCAAGACACAAGTTTGTCAAAACAAGAAGACGTTCAACCTTAAGAACTATAAAGAACTTCTCTTAGTGACACAAGTCTTAGGTAAACAAATGGAGTATATAGAACATCCCATGAAGGCTATATGCATGAAAACTAAAATGGACCTACCTCCCCATGACATGTTCCTCATTCTTCAGGACCCCTTACAGAGGCATTGGTCTACTGTGAATATTGGGTACTTGTGTGAGAAAGTAGGTAGCACCATAGATTGTTTTGAAATCCCTTGGCCTAATGCACCCCAAAGGACTTTTGCTCTATGTGAAGTTGAGTGTGGAGTTTGAGATTTGATTGGAGATAGGAGATGTGCTTGTAATCACATATTTTGGTGTAAATTTAACTTTTGAGATTTGTATGTTGCCATTTATATATCATTTCCTTTTGTTTCAAATAATTTGTCTTTTAACTTTCTTGATGGATTTTTCTATTCCTCCTCCATACGAATTTGGAAAACCAAATATGGGTGTTAGAGATGACTTTCATTTGAAAACTTGGGATAAAATTGCTAAGAGAGAGAAACTTCAAAGAGTATGGGGTCTAAGAATCTTGTAAATTTAGGTGAAATAAAAGTGTTATCTTGACTTCTACTTTGTTTTATCTAATGCGGAGATGAAAGAAAGGAGAAATCAATAGGAATGACACATGGAACAGTTTGAATTGCTTCAATTTTTTTTTAAAAATGTGACAAAGGGAAAAGAAGGATATAATGACATTAAAATGTGATTCCTTATAATAATAAAGAGAGAAATGGAGGAAAAAATTCTAACATAGATTGTTTGCACAAATTTCATTTAGTAAAAGAAGCAAAAGCTAAAGTTTAAGAACAAAGATCAAAAACAAGAAAAGAATGGTAATTATATGGGGAGGGTTGGGTCCTATCCATGGTCTTACAAACCAAATCATAAAAGAGAGACTCATGAGAGTGCTTATAAAAAAGATAAAAGCAAAGTGAGGGATCCTTTTTATAAAGCACCTTACAAAGAAAAACCCAAAGGATGCCAAAACAACATTGACAAGTAGCAAAAAGAGAAGGAAATAATTAAAATATGGTGATTTTGTGAGGGATGTTAGGTCCTATCTATGGTCTTACAAAGTAACTCATAAAATAAAAACCCAAGGGGTATGAAAAACAAGAGAAAATAAAAAAAGATAAGGAAGACTATGGTACATCAAAAAACCAAAAGACCAAAAGGGAGGACTAAAGGTGTGTGAAAGGAAGGAAATTGTTATAGAGGGAGAGATCCATACTTAAGTAACTTGCAAAAAATTGTTAAAAATATATAGATATAAAACATGACAAGAAGGAAATGGTTAGGCAAAGTACTTTTTAAGGAATTGAGCATTGGTGGGATCTTTGAAAACATGGTTTTCATTAGTTTGAAGACGATAAGTTCTTGGACCAAGAATGTCTTTAACTAAATATGGACCCCACCATTTTTGGGTATATTTGCCTTCTTTTTCATGGGTGTAATCTAATTTAAGGACAATATCACCAATATTGAAAGTGTGAACTTTAAAAAATTTGTTATGTTGTCGAGTGATACAATCATTGTATTGGTGGTTATGTTTTAATGCAGAAAGATGATGTTCATTGAGAAGATCAAGGGCATGAAAGTGAGCTTCACATAATTATTCATTGGGAATAATACCATGAAGAGATATATGAATATAAGTAAGCTCAACTTCTAATGAAAGGACCGACTTAGAACCATAGACTAGTAAAAAATGGAGTTGCCCCAGTGATAGTATATATGCTAGTCTGATAGGCCCAAGGTGCAAGGTAAAGATGACTATGCAAATCTGTGTGGGTTTCATAAATTGTCTTTTGGAGAATTTTGTTGAGAATTTTAATAGTGGCTTTTGCTTGACCATTGCATTTTAGATGATAAGGCATGGAAAACTTGTGATTGATATTAAATTTGGTACAAAGTTGTTTAACATGTTTATTTTTGAAATTACCACCATTGTTTGAAATTATGAGGAATGTCAAAGTAGAAAATAATTTGGTTAAGAATGAACTTGGATATGGTAGGACTGGTAACATTAATAAGGGGTGTGGCTTCTATCTACTTGGTAAATTGCTTGATAGCAATGATGATAAAAATGTACCCATCTTGGAAGTGAGGAAGTTTACCAATGAGATCAAATCCCCCAAAGAGATTCGATAGTTTAAAGCTTGGTAGTAGATGAATGGATAAGATCATTGTGAAGCTGATAATGATTGCACTTTTTATCATATTCAATTGAATTATTTTTAATATTAGGCCAAAATTAACCCATACGTAGGCATTTACATGTTGTAGCATGTCCACTACATTGACCACCAAAAATGCTCCCATGTGCTTACTCGAGAAGAGGAAGGACCTCATATTCCATAACACAATGGAGAAAGGTATATTCATCATTATGATAGTAAAGGATGTGTCAAAATACAAACTTGAAATCTTGTTTATGAATGTGTGTATTTTCATGAGAATCTAGATGAGGAGGATAATTTTGATGTTCTAAGTATTGAATGATATCTTATTACCAAGGGCTTTGTCTAATAGTCATAGCCTCAATGTGACAAATAAGTGCATTAGGTGGTTGGATAGATGATGGAGATTTTCTAATTTGAATAATAAAGGATCAAAAATAACTTGATGAGGATGAAAGAGAGAAGCTGAAGAGGCAAGAGAATCAGCAATGGAATTTTGGTCTCCAATAATAAGCTTAATAATGAAAGAGATAAAGTCCTTAACAAGAGTGGTTGAAATTTGATGATAGGTAATAAGGTTCTCACTTTTACATTGATAATCATCATTAACTTGATGATAAATGAGTTGAGAATCTCCTAAAGCATGAAGATATTGGATGTCTAGATCAAGAATAGCTCTTATGCCTAAGATAAGAGCTTCATATTCAGCCATATTGTTGGTGACATCAAAAGTGAAGTAAAAAGCTAAAGGAATAATCTTACCAAGAGGACTAGTGAGAATTCAACCTACCCTAGCTCCTTAAAGGCATTTAGCACCATCAAAGTGGAGGATCCAATTATCCTCATGCAAGTCAACATTAAGTTTAGGGAGCTCCTCGATAACTACCTTTGATTTAGTAGGGCCGAAGGAAGGGGAGGATTCTTCAAGATTATTGGCTTCAAGATTAGTAGTAAAGCTATGAAAATAGTCTTTAAGGGATATAGCTTGATTAAGAAACTCTAATGAAAATGATATTGTCATTAGGAAGATCATCTTGAAGCAAAGAAGTGGCCAGAATGAGAGCTATGGCAAGTTGGTTAGCTATGACTTGCCCTTTAATAGCTTTTTGTGTGATGATGTGGAGATCGAATTCCATACGTAAAACCATCCATTTGCCAATATTATCTCTAGGAAGAAAGGCTTTATAGAAGAAATAATGAAGGGGGTCAGAATGAACGATGACATAAGTAGTTTGATATAACATATAATGGTGAAGCTTTTCAGCCATAAAATAGATAGCAAGGTAATCACACTCAACTTTGGTATAGCGTGTCTCATAATCAAGGAGGCCTCAGCTAATGTAGTAAATAACATACTCTCTTCCTATATCATCTTATTGGGTAAGCATTGTCCCAACTAAAATAGGTGTGGAAGAAGTATATAGAATAAATGGTTTATCATTGGAAGGTGGATAGTGTAGGTGGATGAAGTAATGGTTTTTTCATATTATCAAAGGATGTTTGACATGGATCCATCCATTCTAAATTTGTACCTTTCTTGAGAAGGGAATTGACAAAGTAAATGCGATAAGCCATTTTAGGGATAAATAATCTAATTACCCCAAGTTTGCTTAAATAAGTATGAATGTCATGAGTAGATTGAGGAATGGGCATGTTAACAATATCACAAATTTTGACTGGGTCAACATCAATGCCATGGAGAGAGACTAAGAATCCTAACAATTTACTAGATGTGACTCCAAAAACACATTTGAAAGGATTATGTCTAACGTTGTATTTAAGGAGACGGTCAAAGATGATAGCAAGATTAGAAAGATAGTTCTTACGATGTTTGGATTTAGCAATTAGATCATCCACATAAGTTTCAATAAAATTATGGATAAGATCATGAAAGATGTGAGTCATAGAAAATTGGTAGGTAGCTCTGACATTTTTAAGGTCGAAGGGAATTTTAACAGAATAATAAGTGCCCCATTCTATGATGAAAGTAGTCTTATGTTGGTCCTTAGGAGTAATATGAATCTAATTGTATCCTGAGACACCATCAATAAGAGATAACATTTCATAACTAGTCATGGAATCGATGATGGTATCTATTGAAGGTAAGGAGAAGTTGTCCTTAGGATAAACAAGATTAAGGTTGTGGAAATCAATACAAATGCAAATGACCATAGTGACCTTCTTCTAAATGAGAACAATGTTAGAAACCCATTTAGAATAATCTACTGGTTTTATGAATTTAGCATCTAGTAGTTTAATGATTTCCTTATGACATAGATTAATAACTTTAAGTGGGAATTTGCATTATTTTTGATGCACTGGCTTAGCATCAGTATATGTGATGATGCTATGAACCACACTATCAGGTTCAATGCCAGGCATGTCTTGGTAAGACCAAGTGAATGACTCTTGATATTTATCAAAGAATAAGCTAAAGTTGTCATGCTCAGATGGTGAGAGTTCTTGAGAAATCATGATTGGTCTAGGCAAATATGGGGTACAATATTTGATATGAGTGGTTTCTTCGATAAGCATGGCATTATCATCTTTAAAATGGTAAGGTACATTAGGCAAGGCTAAAATTGGATTTGTTTTTAGATCAATGCTAGTAACAAATTTTTTGAAACAAGGAGTTTTATTCATGAAATTTCCAATTTTATGATGTTGTCGAGGAAGTTGAGTTTCCCAGGTGTTGATGCAATGGATTACACCCGGGGCAAGGAGGTTGGCTCCTGCCTTCCACACGCAATAATGGAAACTCCCCTCTTGCCTGTGAGACCGACGAAGCTGGAGGGGAGAGTCTCTAGGTAAGGGCTAGCTCCCTTTGATGCATCTGATTCGTTCCAGTAAGTGCTAATACATACACACACACACACATATATATATATATATATATATATATATATAATGGGGGGGATGAAAAGGGAGAAAGATTGTAGGAAAACAAATCTACTCTAAAGAGGTGATGCACCAAAATAAATCGACCTTCTCACACTCACACTTAAAATCAGACAAACACATACATACACTTCACACTTGGTAGAAGGACCAGGCTGCAAGAAACTTGGTAGGGAGGCTTTAATGGAAAATATAGGAAATAGAGATTCACCAAAGGTGCTGTGAAATGTAAACTGTATAGTAATTTCTTCTATTTTTGCACTTCCAAATACAGCTCTCCTTGTCAGCTTCAGAAATGGCACCTTGTAGACAACAGATATGTTGGTGTTGAACCTGTGAAAGCATCAAGAAGCAATGACTAAACACAAACTAACACTCAAGACATACACAGAAATATCTAACCAAGATAGAGGTAAAAAATGCATTTATTGATTCAGGTGAAAATTTGCCAGGGCTACGCCTTACAAATGTGGAAGATGATTACAAAAATGACAAGTCTCCAATATATATAAGAAGAAAGGAGGCCTTTTGGCACCCCTTTTACAAGTGGCCCATGGTAGGCACTGTGTCAACTAATGAAATAACTTCTTGACACCTTCCTGCATCACTTGGATCACTCTGTCTACTTTTGCGTGATGGCCATTCTATTGTCAAGAATTGAATTAATGAGCCATGCCATTTTCCTGCTCCGCAATGCATATTGAAGAAAACCAGTCACGCGGTTGGTCATTCACACCTTCTAATGGTCAATTCATAGACATTGTTTCACCTACTAGAGAACTTCTTGAATTGGCACCTCCCTTCGCCACCTGGACTATCTGCCTACCCCATGCTTTTGGCACTTTTGTCTTTTCCCTATCTTGTCTCTTCTAGCTCCTTCGGCCCTCAGGGCTATCTCTGGGTGGGTCACTACATTGCTTGGGCTCCCCTCATGGTTGGCCCTTGGGCATTTAAAAATCAATGGCCTTTTTGTTGGCTTAAATTTGGCATATGCACACCCATCATCATTTGAAAAACAATGGCTAGTTCACCTCCTTAGAGTTGATGGCATCCAGGATGCCACCATCCTTGGCAATTTCCTTTAGATGAAGGCCCAAATGAGCCTTGTAAACCCCAGCACTTTCTAAACTAATTTCTCATCTACCAAGGATTTCACCTGCAAAGTCCGTGGAAACTCCTAGACTTATGCAAAATCAAAAAATGAATTGGCCTTAAATAACAGGGGAATAAGGGGACCGATTTTTTGCCCTATTAGGCAAAAATGGTCAACAGATTGGCACCTCCCAAGGGAAGCATGCCTGCTATGCTTAAAACCCAGTTGCCTTAAAATTCCATTTGGCACAGAGTCAAATTATAACTGTAAAATCAGAAACAGCCCTAATAAATTCCAAAATCAATCATGCAGATTCACTCCAAGAGGAAAAGAAAAACACATACAAAGCTAAGAAAACTACTTGTGCAAACAACACTTAAGGGAAATAGGGAAAGAAAATTAAAAGGAACCTACTATATACAGCTAACTAGGTATTTTTGATTCCCTCCTAGATCAAAGAGAAAACTTCTAACGTCTCCTTCCTGGCAAGAAGACTTATGGTGCCAGGCAAGTAGCTGAATGAAAAGGAGAGCTGGTGACCTGCTCCTCTTGCCTGTCACCTGATTTGGCTTGTACCCAATTGGAGATTCAAACATGCTTCCAACATATACGTACTCTATTTGTTCTTGGAAGCTTGCCTCCTATTGGTTCTTCAAGCTGGTGTATCTCATCAAGAAATCAATGGTTGCTAGCTCATCACCGTTAGCCCTTTGATATGCACACTCCCTCTGCAATGCATCATGGTTTGATTTGTTTCCTTCTACCTTGTTGTAGACTCTATCAGACTCATCCTCTACTTCCTTTTGGCCTTCTTGAAGAAGGGTGACTATGGTGATGTCTAAAATGGACTCACAAGTTGATTGCTCATCCCATAGAACATCACCTCTTTGTTCAAATCTTTCTTCTTCAAGGCTTTCCTCAAGGGAGACCAGCCTCTCCTTTTTCTCCACGAAGGTCCAGATCTCTAAATCTTTCAAGATATTCTCCTGAAGAACTATAGACTGGATCTTCTGCTCCTCACTCGCCTCCTGCAGAATAGGTTCCTCCTTGAGAAGGGGTGAAGTGGGAAAACTGTGTGGAAGAGGAGGCAATCCTTGAGTTAGAATCATATGATTCTCCTCTTTCCACTTGGTCAGCACTTCATCTATATCAGGTGTGGCCTGATAGCTCTCTTGGAGGTGTGTGGATGGGCTGGGTTTAGACAGGTCCACCACATGTTGGCTGAGGAATCTCATTTGGGACTCCAACTCTATAATTCTCCTAGCTAGATCTTCTTGGAAGAGCCTTTCTTGGAGATCATAGGAATCATGGGTAGAAGCAGCTTTATCTTTTTTAAGGTTTTGAGCAAAACCTTTCTTTTCCTCTTTCTTACCCCATGATTCCACTATTTCCTTCCAAGTCAGGAACGTACCATCAGGGTGAAAGATCTCAGAATTAAAAGTTTCCCTTTTGGTTGAAGGGTGACTAGGAGGGCTACTTGGGGAGATGCCATAAAGACGCTGAGTCTGATCAAAATTATACGAAGGAACACAAGGTCCATGATTTTGTGCAAAGGAATTATACATACAAAAAGTTATTTCTGATGGCACCAGGCTGCTTAACCAGCTGATTCAACTCGGAGTCGCCATTGGTGTTGATGCAAAAGCCTCCAAAGGCTGTTCGATTGAATAACACACCAAAAATTCTTCAACTCTTTGGACACAACTTCTCCTAGTTGGTCCCATTGGGTTTGCTAGATACTGTTGACGCAAAAGATTTCACCCTTGGTAGGAAGCCGAGCTCCTGCCTTCTTCATGCAATAATGGAAACTCCCCTCTCGCCTATGGGACCAGTGAAGCTAGAGGGGAGAGTCTCTAGGTAAGGGCTAGCTCCCTCTAATGTATCATTTAGGCCCTGGTTTCTCCTACTGCTAACAAAAAATGTAAAAAAAAAGGGAGAGAGAGATGCTGAAAACAAAGCCTAACCTAGAAAGTAAAAGGTGATACACCAAAAAATGTGACCCACTCAAGCCCAAACATACACTTTTCACCGAGAACCAGTGCCTATACACTTCATCTATCATGAGAAAACCTTCTGCATAAGTGGGTCAGGGGTCCATGGAGATATAAGGAGGGAATAACTACTAGAGGCATTCTGAGACACACTGTAGTAGCCTATCCACTTCACCTATACTCCTCTAGGGACACTTCTGACAACCTTGTAAAAGGAAATCTCAAAAATGCACCAGATGTCCTAAAATCATTCTGTGGAAGCATTAAGAAAATGACTTAACACAGAATCAAGACATAGACACATACTAAAGATGCAAAACTCAGAATGCAGGTAAAAATGTTGTGTTTCGATTCAAGGTAAATATCCGCTCTCAGCCTTAATGCAAAACTCTGCCCAAAAATCTCTTGGGCTTGTAAGGCAGAGCTCTGCTAGATATTTACTTTGAATTGAAACATAGCATTTTTACCTCCATTTTGAGTTTTGCATCTTTAGTATGTGTCTATGTCTTGATTCTATGTTAAGTCATTTTCTTAATGCTTCTGTAGAATGATTTCAGCACATCTGGTGCATTTTTGAGTTTTCCTTTTATAGGTCTGTCAGAAGTGTCCCTAGAGGAGTATAGGTGAAGTGGATAGGTTGTTGCAGTGTGTCTCAGAACGCCTCTAGTATTTATTCCCTCCCTGTATCTCCACGGACCCCTGACCCACTTATGCAAAAGGTTTTCTCATGATAGATGAAGTGTATAGGCACTGGTTCTCGGTGAAAAGTGTATGTTCAAGCCTGAGTGGGTCACATTTTTCTGGTGTATCACCTTTTAAGGTTAGGCTTTGTTTTCAGCATCTCTCTCTCCTTTTTCATCCCCCCCTTTTTTTTTACATTTTTTGTTAGCAGTAGGAGAAACCAGGGCCTAAATGATACATCAGAGGGAGCTAGCCCTTACCTAGAGACTCTCCCCTCCAGCTTCGCCAGTCCCACAGGTGAGAGGGGAGTTTCCATTGTTGCATGAAGAAGGCAGGAGCTTGGCCTCTTGCCAAGGGTGCAATCTTCTATGTCAACACCAGGCATGAAGTAATTCAAGAATAGCTTCGTCACTAGGCAAGGTAGGAAGAGGACCATAATATTCAACATCTACTTCAAGGTCTAGAATTTGATTGCCATGGTGATCATATTTAGAATGAATCTAATGAACATCAATTACTTTAGAATTTAGTGTAATATCAAAAGTAAATGAAGAGGATTGATTTGAAGATACGGGAGTGTTGATAGATTCAATGATGGGAGAGGAATCTAAAAAAATGATAGGATCCATAGGAGGTAGAGAAGATGTATAAGCATTTGTAGGTTTGGAAGGTGTAAGTTTTTCTACCACCCAAGTATCAATAAGTGGATAATTAGCAATAGTTACATAACCCTCAGAAACTAAGTCATGATGTGCAAATATGGTATGTACATCCTGATTAAAGGCATGAATTTGGGCTAAAATATTTTGATAGTGTTAGACATCCAAGTCTTGCAAGCAAACTTGGGGCATGATATATTTGACATCATATTTTGGAGAAATCATACATGATTGAGAATCGAGGGGAATTTTAGAGGGTGAAATCCCAATGTTGCTAAATGTACGAGGGGACATGGTGAGAGGATTTTAGAATAATTTAGCACTCCAAATTTATTTCAATTGAAGGCATCTTTAGGTAAAGATGGCTCCTGATCATTACATGGAGGGGGAAATTTTTTAATCTCATCTATGATAGGAATAGTTCAATCTCAAGGTGAGAGAGAAGGAGGAAGCTAATCTACCATAATATTGGGGGTAACTTCTTAGTATTGCAAGTGTGCTACAACTCATTAGGCTCATCATCATTAGAATACATAAGAGTAAATTGAAGATCAAGATTCATGTTGATGAACTTAGGTAAAGGAGCATTATTGATTCTATAAATTGTAAGAATTTAGTATTGAGGCTTAAGATTGGGAAGTTGGATGCTCCATGGGTTAGGATCAGCTTCATGTTTGTAAATTTTTCTATCGTGTAATAATTTAATAAACTGACTACTAGAAGAGGTGATGGCCCTCATCTGATGAGTCCATGGATGACTAAAAATAATGTTATAGGATAAAGGAAGATCAAGGACCATAAGCTTTGTTCTAACAGTCTTAGGTCCATTGGTCAACAAAAGCCAAATGCAACCAAGAGGCTTTTGATTAGTGTTATCAAAGCCATGGCAAGACTTATATTATATGGATAAAAAACCATTCAATTTATGGGGAAAGCACCATAAAGATCAATTATTGAAATTGCAGGCTAATACGATCAAATCTACTCATTGACAAAAATAAGAAATCAACTTATGTAATAGAGTTGATTTACTAGGTTATTGAGCAACAGTGTAGGATCAAATCCTCGAGTTTGTTTAAGATGATCTTCGTTATAACCAAGTTGTTGAATGAGCCATAAGGGTGTGGCATTAATAACATAACCTTCATCAACTAGAACTTTTTGAATAAGGGTGGTATTGATGGCTACTTTGATAAAGAGAGGTGGATCATCAATGTGAAAAAGAATTTCATCATTGATCATGTCTTCTTTAATAAATCCAATAGAAGGCTTGGAAGAAGGACACATAGTCTCAATGGTATTGATATTTGTTGGTTGAGAATTGGTAGAAGGTGGTTCTTCATCTATGGAAGATGGATCTTCACTTTCTTGAAGTTGTTGCATAAGAAATTTATGATGATAAGGTGAAGTTTGAACCAACTCCATAAGAAAAATATTACAAGGCATAGATTTGAGTTCTTCAAGAAAATTTCAATGAGATTTAGAAGAACCAGCATGAGTTTTAGAAGGCAAATTAGATTTAGGAGGTATAGATGTGGTCGAAAGATCAGAAGGAGGAATTTATTACTCAAGTGCTTCCAAATAATCATGACTGGTAGTGCTATCTTTAAGCAGTTGGTCTTCTAAAGATGGTTTCTTAGGCTTGGTAATAGGATCTTTGTGAGTCAGTTTATGATGATAATTAACCTTATCAGTGTTGACATATTGAGAGTTGTTATAATATAGGTCATAATCAGCATCGATGGCACAAACATCCTTAAAATTTGATGGATTATTGTTTGAAGAAGATTTTGGATTACTAGAAGTAGAGGCTTTTAATTTTTGTCATTTTTCAGATGTGGCAACATACTCTTGATGACAAAGTTTGATTATATCCTCAAGGTTGAATAAGTCACCAAGCATATAAGAAATGGCACACTTAGTGAGCCCCATACAAGATTCATGAGAATGCCCAATATTGGCATGGAACCATCATAATAGATTGGGATCATACCACTTACGAGGAGAATTGGGATAAATGAAAGGTTTCAATGGTGGTAAAAATTATTGCATTTGTTGAACTGAAAGAGGTGTATAAGATGGTAAAGGAACATCAGATTTAACAACCCCTTGTTTGGTTTGTAAAGCATTACTAGTAATAAAATTCGATGTTTGGAAAGATCCTTTAAGAATTTTAGGATTAGGTTTGAATTGCTTCATAAGAAAGTCTTGACACTTAGCTTAGTCAAGAGCTTCATTAAGAGTTTGAAGAGCAAAGGTTCAAACCTTGTATTGAAGAGTGGGAGCCAAAGCGGTAATAAAGAGTTTGAATAAATTATCGTCAGTCATATTATGATCAACTTTATGAGTGAAATATTTCCATAGTTTAATAAAGTCATGAGATAATTCATTATGATATTATTTAGCATTTATGAAGTGACTAAGACAATTTTTAGGAAGATCATTATGTTAAAACTATTTAACCAAAGGATTGACCAAATCTTCAAGTTGCCAAATAGAATGTTGTGGAAGTTGATTATACCATTCTAATACATCACCAGTGAAATTTTTGACTAATAGTTTAGTTGTGTAAAACGTATTAGTTTGGATCCACTCTTTGTAAATTTTACCAAAGGCTTTGAGGAATAAACTAGGTTCTTTAGTCCCATCATATTTGATAGTTGGAGTTATGTTACCAATATCAATGGATACAATGAAGGGAGATAAAGGCTCATTTTGAGTGGTTTGAAGCATCTTTTTATTCATTATGGGTTGAGTAATAACATTACCCAAGGTATCCCTAAGAGGTGGAGGAATATAATTAGGATTATCTTGAGGATGAATAGTTAGAGGTTGATTAGTTAAATTGATTAAATGTTGTTGAAGTTGCATCATTTGGTTGGTATTAGAGTTTTTCATGATGTTCATTTATTGAATGACTTGAGCTAAGAGTTTGGTTGTATCAGGAGGTGAGTTAGTGTTGGTTGGAGTACTCCCCAAATTAGTGTTAGGGGGACGATTATTAGGAGGGTTATTAGTGGAATTATTAAAGAGATTTGTATCAATCATTCCCACATTGGTTTGGAGATTTTTAGAAGTGTCTTGATAAGTATGGAAAGGATTGGATCCATTAAATTCATCTTTATGTGTTATTTTCACCATGTTATGGTTCATAGATGGAGGAGAAGAGGTGCCCCAAGAGTGATGGTTCTCTTGGGAGGAAAAGAGAGGAAGGATTGAACATCCCATATAGTATCTAAATGGATTTAAGTTATCCAAAAATATTCTTATATGAGACCTCATTATGATTGAAGAGAGATGAACAAGATGCAAAACTAGATAAATGGGAAGTTAGATTGAAAAACAAAAAAGTAAGAAATAGAACTAGGTCGACCAGATCGACCTAGTGCAAGAAATAGGGTTTACAAACTATACTAGGTCAACTAAGTCGATCTAGTGTAGTGCACAGAAGCCAAAAAAAGTAAAAGGTTGACCAGGTTAACCTAGTATAGTGAATAGAGAAGAATAAAATGTTGATAACAAGCTTGTAAATGGTTAATTTACATCTAATCTAAAAAAGTAAGTGCAGAAAGAAAACACACAATCAATTAAATTAAATTAATATTAACCAATTCAATAGATGTGCACAGAGCAAAATCTTGCACTAATGCTGGCTCATGCAAGCTTTTGTACACATAATTGATCAAATAGAAATCAAATAACTTTGAAAGTAAAGCTAGTTACTTGGTCAACCTAGAATGTTGATTAGATTATTAATAATGATTTTAAGTGTAAATAAAGGGAGATTAGCTATAAACAAGGTACTAGATAACAATCTAAGGATAGTTTCAGGTAAGTTTAGGATGAAAGGGGCTTTAGTGGTAATGATACAGGATTGGTATTTGGGCCTACCCCCTCACTTCACACATTATAGCAATAAGAGTAATGAGTTCTTAGCCAAAATATACCATTAACCATGCTTTATACTTGACCAAAGCATCAAGTTAGCTTCCCCCTTAGTGATGAAATCCAAGTAGATTGGCTTGGGTAGTCAAATGCTTAAATGCTTCTTGATGTTTATGTGGTTTGGCCATGTGTATAAAAGAATATAAATAGTGCAATTAAGCAATTAATTGAAAATCCCCTAATTAGACTATGTGAACTATTCCAAGCATAAAAGCAACTAAAAAGAAAAATGTGATTAACATATATGGTTAATTCCAACTTTAAAACAAGGTATAGTTAAGAAAATATATGGAAAATCATATAGAATAGGGTTGATAGGGTCAAAATTGTACTGTGGAAGCAAAGTCTAAAAATGAACTAGGTCGGTCAAGTTGACCTAGTTATTTCATAAAACACAAAACTAGGTCCACAGGGTCAACCTAGTTGACTGTTCAAGGGCAATTTTAAAGATTACAAATTGTGAAAAGAAATTAAAAAAATAGAAAGATACAAAGGAATAAAAATTAACCTAAATGGTTTAGAGATGAAAAGGAGAATATTTTTTATCAAGAACCTTGGATAAAATTATTAAAAACTTGTAAAATGGGTCGAGCTAGTTGACCAAGCAATATAGGAACCTGCTTAAAAAGTGTTGAAAATGCACTAGGTCAACCTGGTCAACCTAGTAGATTGAACAAGAATTCTAAAACCCTAAAAGACTTGCACTGGGTCAAGCTAGTCAATCCAGTTATCTGAACAAAATTCTACAAGTTTTAAAACCTATACTAGGTTGAGCTGGTCGAGCCAGTTACCTATTCTTGCAAACTTGCACATAGAGATAAATAACTAGGTCGAAAAGGTTGATCCATCATAGTAAAGATATGATAAAAAAAATGAAAAATAGAAATAAAATAATTAAAATAAATATTTCAAGGGTTTGATTCACATTGGGTTCACTATAATGTATGCAATCAAAAATGCATCATGTCTATAAATCAATCCTAGATCGGATGGGATAGAGCACACCTACACTTTTGATTCGGGAGCATACAATTATTAAGTGTGAGAATGACAAATGTGAGGATCCACTAGACCCGATTAGGGGATCACTTGTCACAACACACCATATGAGATAGGGTTCCAAAGCCTACAATCTAACACAATCACATAACAACCCTAAAAAAGTCCTATGATTTAATATTTCACTAATATAATAACAAAAAAAGTAAATATAGTCTAGTACACAATAAAGCTTTTGGCACAAAGTGGGAGTTAGTAAATCAAAGCAATCAAAATATGTATAGGGAACTTCAAATAAATTAATTATGAGTAACACCCTAATACATAGAATATGATGAGTAATATTATTCGAGCCAACACTTATGCTAGTTATATTTACTAAAAGAGAGGAGAACAAAGTTAGAATATACTTACCTGAATGTGAACCTTGGCAAAAGGGGTTTCACAAGAGTTTGTTTTGATTTGTAAGGATCACTTTGTTAGGCCAAAGCATCCAAGACCTATTCACAAGACTAGATTCTCCAAAATAAGAAACCTAAGCTAAGTCTCCTCAATTAGAATGGTGGAAGAGTAGATTATGAAGAAGCATGAGAAAATAATAACTCTTTATTATATATTTTAATAATGACCAAAATGACCTTGTATATATAGGTAAAACTTACCGTAAAATCATTTGAGAATGTCGGTTATGCTAGGTTGACTCGATCGATTGAGCACGTTTTCAAGCTAACTCACTAGGTCTATGCTAGGTTGATCGGGAGGCTAACAAATCAAAAGAGAGAAAGTGTCTACAAATTGTATTAGGTCAACCAAGTTAACCTAGTATGTTGAATAGGTCAAAAGGGTATCAAGCAAGGAAATGAAGGATAGAAAGAGGGAAAATACTATAAGACTGTGCAAGGGAGGATAAATAGCTTAGGTAAAGTTTTTAGGAACTAGTTGGATTGGTAATAATGCGGCAAAAAGGGACAATAATCCTACAAATCACCAAAGGTATACCCACCCCTTTCTCGGTGCACCCCTTAGGGTATGCATTTAGAGAGATTGAGTCTCGATAGGTTCTCGCAAGATGTAAAACATCAGTAATCAATAAAAGTTAAAAATATTATGTGTATACTAGATGCCTTTCCAATAAATAAGTGAAACATGCACACCATACAATCTAGGCATCCCAAAAGCTTTAAAAATATAAGTTTGACTAATAACAACATTAAATTTAGTCAAACAAACTTATAAAGTGTGTCCCATCTATTGGGGATGAATGCATAAATATTTGAGCTCATTTAAGTTTAGATTCAATGATTTAACTAGTAATAACATTAAATTTAGTCAAACAATCTTATAAAGTGTGCCCCACCTATCAGGAATGAAAGGATAAGAATTTGAGCTTAGTTAAGTGTACATTCAGTGAACTAGACTCTATCTAACACTTTTGGCTATTTATAAGAAGTTTTTGAAAATTGTTCAAAATTGACAAAAAAATCTAGGACATAAATAAATTAAATAAACCTCATAAAATAACAAGACACAAATGAAACTAATTCTAACATTAACAATCAAGTGTCGACATTGACATCATACTTAATATAAATTATGGATTCTAAACTCAATCTTAAAAATTCTATAGTTTTGTGGTGTGGTATAATTTATAAATAGATCATTTTTGTTAGGTCTATGTAATCTTTAATATTTATAAAAAATTTAAAACCAAAATAACCTATTTAAGGCCTTAAGTTCTACAAGGGGTTTTACAAACTTTTAAGCAAACTAAGAACTAGTCATTTATTAAGCATAATAGATCATGTATTTCAAGAAATGAGGAACATAAATACACTTTCATTTTCATAAATAAAGTCATTATATTCATTCGTAATCCATTAAAATTTTATTTCAAGAGAGTGCAATAGAGAGAGATCATATTTACACTTAAATCAAATTGTCATTACAACTTTCCTTATGTTCTTCACATAAAACAATAATTACAAGGGTTATAATTAATATTACAAGTGTTACAAGGCTTAAAATCAACCCGACCCAAAATATATATTTTTAGTACAAGCACTACTAAGCTCCAAATAATTACGCAAGTTTCATATATACAATCGCAAGGGCAAGGCAAGAAGGGACTTGTCTCCCATCCTATTGCCATCATCAGGAAAATGTCCTAGACACCTCAAGATAAGTAACCCTATCTTTGGTCATCTAGATTACCATTCAAGTTTTTTATGTTAAAAAAGAAGCTTTAGTTTACTTGAAGGAAAAATATACTAAGCAAAGCCTCTAGTTTAGTGCCTCGTCCTATAAACTAGGAAATATCTCCTATGTTTACCCAAACACATACATCTCAACAAAGTAAAATCACTCCAAAGGGGTGTAATCAAATATATTTCAAAAGAAAACATACAACTCTCTTGGACAAGTTTTAACAACCAACTTTCAAAGTATGAAAGGAGGATGGCTTGAGAAAAAATACTCACCCTTTCCCATCCTACCATAACAACTCAAGCCCATGTAGGCAACATAAATTCACATTTTAAAATGTAAAAAATGACATTAAAAAAAGATAAAATGAGAGAAAAATCTTCCCAAGTAACCTTTATATTCTCAACAAAATAGATGGCCTTGGCATAAAACATACACAAAACAAGGGAAGGATTGCAAGACAAAAAGCCTTACTAATCCATAACAATTTTTCAACATTTCAAGGAGGTAACAAAGGATTATTTTAAAATAAAAAATTAAATAAGGTGTAAAAATACCTCTTGCTTCAAGTTATCCAATTTTTATCACATACCAATCCTCTAAGACTTACCTCCCAGTTAGCTTCAATCTCCCAAGGTCTCCTCCTAGTTTCTCCATGCTTAAACTCCAACCCCATTTTTAAAATTGAAAAAAAATCTCAACAAAGATGGATTCCCATTTACTTATAGGAAGATCCCTCAATACTTGGCCAATAGGAAGGTGACACTTGTCCCTTCCCATGCATTTGAATCCTCTCCCAAAAGTCTTCTAATAGCTTTTGCTTTTCATACAAGACCAATGCTCATTTTTATATGAACAAAGAAAATTATGGTTCACCCATACACAGTAAAAGCTTCCCCTCTTTACATGCCATTAACAATCATATGGGCCATCATAAAAGTCCTTAGGTCTCCTAAAACTACTCTCATACATCCCTTTTGGTCAAAGGGCTAATTTCAACAAAAAATATCTAAAAATCACTTTATGTGGCCATCCACAGTTGGATTTTCGAATGCATTGGAGATTTTCAAGTGGTGACATCATGTTAACTCCCTATAATATGTATGACCTTCTAATTAACTCAAGAAACATATAAGGTATAGGTAAATAGGTTATGAATAGTGTTAATTGGAATATAATTATCAAAAATTAAAACAAGTGACTGTAACACATTTATTAAAATTAAATGTTTAGTGTCAACTAGGGACACAACACATCTAGTCAATGGTAAAGTTCATAAATAATGTGTGAAATATCTCTCACTAGGATACCTATAGTCTTGCAAATCAATGCATACATAAAACTTCTATATCCTAAGATAGCTGAAATAATTTAATCCGAAACAACCTCAAGTAACATGTACAAATATGCATTGTATACATAAAATTATTACAATTCATATTATCTTAATATATCATATGAATTAATTAAAAAAATTTAAGTATTTTCATTGTTAAATAACATGATAACAATATAGGAATATAAAAAACATAATTAAATATGAAAGGAGAAGTTGGGCTTTACATCCCCCTCCCCTCATTAGACTTCCTCATGGAATTTGCTAAAATGTTTGAAGTGTAGTTTTAAGGATGTCATAACAACCTCTAGGAATCCTACTAACTCAACTCAGTAGTCTCTCTAATCGAATGATTTCATATCTCAATTAGCATATCACAGAGTGCAATAAGCAATACACTAAAATATCCATGGTTGAAGATAGAAAAACTCCACCAAAGGGTGAGCCATGTTCAAAGGCATAATTTTAAGTCTAATTTATTAATATTTATTTTTTGAGTTATGGGAACATATAATTAATAATGATATAATTCTAGTCAATTATCACTCAATGGTAAGAGCATGTATAATAATGTGCCAATTGTCATGTCCAAGTAAAATAGTAAGGTTTTATTTCATTTAAATTTATTTTTTGTTTTAGAAGACCAAGAGCATTTTAATTTACTTATTGTTCCATTCATATTATGTTGATAATGAAGAAACTATCCAAGCACATGGAACCCACAAGGTGAACAATAAGAGATCATTTAACATCTTAAGAAGTTTTTAAATCACCAAATGAACAAGAATTATGTTTTCCAATCAAATGGATTAGATAAGGATTGTGAATTTACTTATTATTAATGCCTAAACCCTTCACTCAATCCATTAAGAGGAATTTAAACCTCATCTTGATGCCCAAACCCTAATCACTCAAACCATTGGTAGGATTTTGGACACTTGTCCCAATGCCTAAACCCCAATCACTCAAATCATTGGGAGGACTTTAGACACTCATCCCAATGCCCAAAATCCAATCACTCAAACCATTGGGAGGACTTTGTACACTCATTTGAATTCCCAAACACCAATCACACAATCTATTAGGAGGAATTTGGATGTAGTCATGATACCAAAACCATAATCAATGAACATATTATGAGGACTTTGGACATTAGTCCCAATGCCAAAACCATAATCTAATAATCCATACCAAGATGAATCCAATAGCACAACACAACCCATATCCATCACTCCCAAATCTAGGAGGGAACACATGTTATCAAAAACATAACCAAGAATAAGACTCACATCATCCTTATAGCCTTTCAAGAAGAAAACATATGAGATGTTGTCTCCCAACTTGTTCAACAAGTCACTTGATATTTCCTTAGATTTTCCCATAAGCTAAGCCTAACAAGATACATCTCAACTAATACTCCCACACTCGCAAGATGAAAGGTAAAACAAGATGACTAATCAAAATAACACACTTAATAAGTGAAGGTTTCCCAAATCTAATAAATAATTAGAGTTAATTCGGCTAAGCATCCCAACTCAATCCAAAATGAGAATAAATTAAATAGGCCAAAAACCCAATTGAATCCAAAGAATAATGAAGGTTAAAAATGGATAAACAACCCAATCTAATCAAAATTAAAGACAAGCAATAAAATTAGGAGCTCTAAAATTCAATAAAAGATTGAAATAATAAATGGAAAAATAGCCTCAAATCCCATAAAAAGGAAAATGATAAAAGATGATTCTAAAAAAATTTATAAGTCCCAATCAATAACTTAATATTTTCAAGTACACCACATCAAGTGGAAAATTTCCATATCCAAATACAAAAATACTGAAGTTTATGGCTTTGAAAGGTCAGTAAGTGGGAGTGAGGAGTTAAATTAATCTCAAAGTAGAAACATAACTCTTCAATACCCTCATGTGGTATGAAATATGCATAGAACATCCAAGTTGCTAAGACCACCAAGAAATTACCAATAGGTAAATGTCAAAGCTCACAACACATTTCCCCCAACAAGATAAATGGTTAAAAAACATGGAGGCATCACGTTAATCCATCTATACAACCTCTCTAGCCAACATGAAGAAGAATACTCTATCTTACCAAGGTCGAGGAAAGTACATGAATTAGTTTAAAATGTGCATGGATTCAATTAGAAATAACACTTCACTTATCATCATATAAAATATAAATCCTCTCAAAAGATTTATATTATATTTGGACCCCAAATTTTGGCTAAGTGTTTTGATATTTTAACATGGAACTGGTATGGCATGGAAGGAACATAGCACAGAAAGACTATGGCATGAGACTAGTGGGGTGTGAAAGGACAAGGGCATAGAGACACTAGCATGAGAGGACCCAGTCAAAGAGGAGAATTAACCGTGAAGAACCTAAGAATATAGGACTCAGAATAATTGCAAAAGACTTGGGGAGCACATGGGAATCGAGAGGTGGTTAAGGAGTGATTCTCAAGGGTCACCAATACCTTATCCATCAGGAGTTTTACACCAGCACACGAGGAGATAGACACATGGTAGAAAGGATCTAGCATAGAATGAGTATATAGGGGGTGCAAAGGCTCAGGTCCTTAGGAGACACTAGTTAACAGACCACCACAACTCTCAATTCATAGAGATTTCATTAGCTAATTACTCCTATCAGTTATGTTGTAAATACTTAGTCAGGGAAAAACAAGTATAAATACCCATGTATGAAAAAATTGTACATGAGGGATTTTGGATATCATTTGCTAAAGCATAATAATAGAGTTCCAAATATTTTAGTCATTTCTGATGTTCCAGTTATAATTAAGTGATAATTATGCATGTGGTAGGTGTGTGTTGAGTACTTGTCATTGCACTTAATATGAGTTCTATGCATGCTTTTACTTTTTTTGAATAACACTCTCTAAACTTAATGGCACTTTTTTGCGTAATTATGGTTGTTGAGCGTAATTATACTAGGATCAAAGTAGTGTATCTCTTTTTATATGTAATTACTAATCAAATATAAGTCTTAACCCAAAGAATATGATTGATATGTTACTGTGTAATATAACCCATGGGAATTAGTCTCTAGCTGCACGCTTTGGGTGAGCGTGTAAAACCACAGTCTTATGTGAATGACTAATGCGCTAGCTCATTAGGGCTACACTTTAGTTCTCAAAACATTATTAAGAATAAAAACCCAACATTTTGGTTCCATTGTTAAGACCTGTAGCGTTTGGTGCATAGTAATGGAAGATGCTTGAATGTATCACCCTTGAAGGTATTGAGCAATGGATTACTAGTGTTGAGGATCATTTTGTAGCTATTTACCTTAAACCAAGAGTTTTTACATGTCAGTGGGTATAATAAAATCTCTACAATGAATTATACAAAACCTTCTTCATTGAAATCTCGATTCATTTACATACTTGGCTATCTGCATATGCTCAAGGTAGATCACAAAACTTTGGGAGAAGATAGTCTTAGACATTAGGATGACAAAGAGATTTAACATGACTTGGAACATCATGGACATGATCTATTAAAATTTGGTAGAGAGGAGTGTTGAATAGCTACATTCTAGATTTGTTGTAACTACCTATTCTTGTCCTAAAGAAGCTAAGTTCTAGTTCCTTAGAGAAATGTGTGGTTGATATATTAGACATTTCTCATTAGAAATAAAGAAGTTGTTTATTGATTATAGACTTGAAACCATGCCAATGGAGAGCTAAATCCCTCTTTGCATGATCCGCACATTTGGAAGGGGAATAGAGAAGATTTGGTAAAGGATTGTAGGTTCAGAATGGTAGCTAGTTAGTGGGCATTATGGAAGCAAAAATATGATGAAGCTTGGAAAAGGTCCATAGGAGTAAGCGGCATGGAAAAAGACCAAGAGAACTCAAGAAGTGTTGTTAGGATCCATAGGAAAGCGAAAACACACAAAGAGGACCCCATCACTTTCAAACCATACCCCATGCCTCTTTTATCATATGAAGGAGAAACTAGTCGGACAATAGAAATTGAAGAACCAAGTTTTAACCAACCAAGTTCCCCAACCATAGTGCACACTCATGCTTTTGAATCAAATGAATCACATATACATAATTAGGATATAGATATCATGTAATCAAAAACTAATCCTATAAGGGATATTGTTACTAAACCAATTATAACTCATACATAATTAACACTTTCTTTCCCTCTTCAAGGGAACTTCATGGCTCAACTTGGAATGCCTAGAGGACCTGGCATTTAGAGTGGATAGAGTATGAGCCCAAATATTATTAGTCAACTAGATACTGCACCCACATCATGGGCATTATTGTTAGAGGTGCTAAAGGCAGACTAGGAGGTGTCATGGGAGGAAGTGGTGGACTTCCCCCTCAAATGACAATATTTTAGGGTTCTCAATAACCACTGGTGTAAGTACCTTAGATACCAACTATGTATTATAAAATGATGCTTCACATACCTAAATATTGAGGCATGGATAATGTTGAAGAACACATTCATAAGTGTAAACTTATTTAGAGGGCATGAGGAAGTACTTCTTTTGAGAGAAAGGCTACCCGATTCACGACTACACTTTTGGAATGAGCGCATAAATGGTATTGGAATTTTGACCCTCAACAAGTAATAATTGACTCTGACCATCTCAAAATGACATTATTTCAAGAATTTGGAATTCTTGAATTCAAGAAACAAAGTATTATCATGCTAAAGGATGTGAATCAAGAACTTACTAAAAGTGTACAGGAATATGACACAAGGTTCAAAACACTTTTGTCAAAGCTATCATTTGAAATCAATGTTGCTCAGCATGCCCAATGGTACATGGGAGGTTTGTTACTTCCCTTTCGATGAACACTATCCTAGAATACTTTTACTAACCCACATGAAGATTTGGAATCCACCCTCTGTGCTGAAGTTGTTGGAAGTATTGACACTAGGATTAGTCCCTTCATGGAAGCTCAAATAGCCTCAATGGCAACATAGCTTGAAAAATTAACATCAAACAATGTGACAGGATAGATGGAATAGCAATGAAATTCTTATTTCATGATTCAATTTAAAATGAAGTAAAGTAAACATTATAAAGCCAAAAATGTTACTCTTGAGATACACCTACCAAGCAATCCATTCATATTCCTACTAGACTCTTGAGCTACACACAAGAAGACAAAAATAAATGAGCAACTACACCTAGGAATTAGAAAATATTATCTAACTAATATTACACAATGTGTATGATACTCATAATGGTATGTGGTGCACCGATAGTGAATCTGAAAGTCATAACTGAAGCAATTGCCTACATAGAAACATCTACATGGTTCTAAAATAGTCATGTGAAATATGCCATGAAGGGCATGATGTATGCTCATGTATTCTTTTGAAGTGAACCACACATTCTAAGGTGTCTAAATATTGTAAAATATGTGATGCCTACACAAATGACACAAATGATTGTCAACTGATTAGTGATATCCATGAATCACATGCACGTAGTATACATCAAATCTTTATGGCCAACAATCAAGATAATGGTGGCTATTATGGTTGAGGTATAGGATGAGGATGAAAAAGTGGTTATTTTCCACCGAGAACATGTTACAAGTGTTTGGCTTAATAATCAAGTACAAGCACCAATTGATGCTCAACCTCAAATGACTTGATAGACTAAAGATCATCATTTGAATCATGTTTGAAGGAAATATACCCCTATTCCTCCTACCCTTCCAAAAGACAAATAAATATTAGTGAATGTTTCCATTGACAATTGGGTAATTTGGGACACCTTAGTTGACATTGGCACTAAAGTTAACATCCCCACTAAGGATGTATGGTGCAAAATGGCTAGTCTGGAATTATAACCTTTATCACATGTATTTTTCATGACTAATAAAACTCATTCTCTACCAATTAGTGTCCTCAAAAATGCAATGGTTGATATACATGGAATATTGTTTAAAGTTGATTTTGAAGTTCTCAAGTTAGCAGAGGCTGATGACTTTCTAGCTCTATTTGGGTTACTCTGGTGTTATGGGAAAAATGTAGACTTAAGTTTCAAAAATCACTACATCAATTTTGAGAATTATGATCAACACATTGTTATTCCCTTGGATTAGACACTTGAGCCCCCATACATAGAACCTGTTAATGTGGAAGAAGATATTAACCACATCTATAATGTCACTACCAGAGATGATGAACAATGTGATCCTACTCCTGATGGCATCCTCTGATGGAAGGGCACTCAATCCCTTTCTGATACTACAAGTAATGCTTGTAATTGTTGGGTGCATTGTGACTATGACCTCACTGGAAGAGTGTGTAGTGCCATTGGTAGTCAGTAGAACGTTCTATGTCAGTATCATAAATGCCATAGGTTCATTTGCCTTATTACTAGTCAAGTCATGAGGGGACCAATGATATATGCACCTTTAGAAAGACTTGATGAATCCCCTCAATTTCACGGATAAATGGAAGTACATGACTTTATCTAGTGCCTTGAAGACTTCTATAGCTTTGACAATGAGCGTATATGACCCTTGTTTCACCTCTTTGATGGTATAGCTACAAGATGGTGGTGAACCCATCATGAGAAAATTTTTCAATGGGATCAAGTACGCTCTACCTTACATCACTAATAACATCACAATAATTGAGTCAGGGATCTATGGTAGAGTACAAGCACCTGAACCCCATATAGAGACTTGTCAGTCAATATGGAGTGTTAAAGAGTCTTACTTACCAGAATACTTATGGGTAAATGAATTCTATGGAACTTTATGAACCTGGTCACAAACACGGTATGTTCATGAAGAGCATCATATGGGTACCTAATTTTGGCATTTATTGAAGGAAAACATGAACTCGACACTATCTTATTCTTCTCCAAGGATGGATTTGTACCTCACTCTCCAAGCCATGCATGAAGTAGTTATTGGTGACCCTAGTCACATTGAAGATCACCTAAATATATCCATAAAGTCCCAAAAGAAGGTATAATTATCTTTAATGAACTATTGGCATAACTTGCTTTCATGCCAGAACCAGTCCTTGATTAAGACTAACGTGAAGAGATATGTCTAGGAAAATAGAAGGTAGTGTTTCAAGTAGAAGAAGGTGAAGGGTCCAACCCACTTGACCCTCTATCAAATCACTTGGATGTCCCTACAAACTATGGCACACAAGTTGTTCATGACATTGGTCCCAACACAGACCACCCTTACTCTAGGCCCATTCAAACTATCCAACATAATTTTAGCACAAAGGAAGAACTAAAAATAGCTACTGTATGTAACTGTTAGATTGACATAGAAATTTCAAAGATATTTGTGTTGTTAAAAGAATACCAAGATGTATTTCCAAGAACCTATAGTGAGATGAAAGGAGTTCATCCATCCTTAGGTAAGATGCATATTAAATTGGTTGATGGTGCTCGACCAATCTATAAAATGCCATATAGGATGAATCATAATCTACGAGTGCACGTAAAGGAAGAAATTGATAGTATGTTGTGTAATTATACTTCTCATGACCCTACTTACCCTATGATTATATATCATCTCACATGTAGACTACTGAACCTGTTTATCCTACTTAGAGTCATAGGTCACTTGCTTGGATCTCTCCCACACATTATGCCCATCTTTTAACCAAGTCAGACCTTTCTCATGCTAAAAGGGCTTTTTAGGGACCCTCTAGGACCCTTTTGAGAGTACTTTGACCAACTTAGGCCCCTATTTGACCTAGGCGATGGATTAGGAAGGAAACCCATGGCCTAGGCTGCATGTTTCCTTCATGAAAGCCATGGCTTTGGTAAAAGACATGAAAAGTCCCAGATTTGATCCAAAACGTTAAAGAATGGTTACTTTTTGACTTGTTGATGGATTAGGGTTGGATATAGGCATGTTTCCTCATTCATTCACTCATATTCTATTCAGTATTACTCCACTTTCACTACATCTCTCTCTAATTATCTCCATTGATCATCTCACATTAAAAGCTTGCCTTCCTCCTTGATTCTTGTTTGGCACAATTGCTTTACTTGTGAAAAGGGATGCCCTACATTGCTGTTATTTCCATTTGGTGATTCTTTTTTTTGTTCATAGTGTCCCTAAATCTTTTAAACATCTCATTTCCTCCTCAAGACTCCATTGCACCTATCATTTGTGCTCCTTGTATTGCCTCTCATAGATTTGTGGGTTCTCCTTCACCTCTTCCATAGTTTTGGCTCTTAGTCTAGACTTAGCCTATACACAACCTGGTATTCTTCCTCTCATGCCTCATAGCTTGAATAATCATTTGGTATAAATTCTACACATCTCTTTGAGTTTGATATGAGGTCACTTTACTTTGCAAAGTGAAACTCTTTTGCTTACTTGCAGTAGTATATATGCTTGGGTTTGTTTAGTTTTAGAAAACTAGTTATTTATTATCTTACTCAGCATAGATTTTGAAGTTTCTTGCATTTGTGTATGTCTAAAGAGTACTTTCATTGCTTGAGATATTTCTTTACTATATGCCATTGCTCTTTGTTAAATATTGTTGCATTGCATAGTAGACACACTAGAAAACTTATGCAAACCCTCTCTTTCTCTCTATTGTTAAAACTAGATAGGTTGTATTGATAGAAAACAATAGTATTACATTGAAAGATAACTCAAATATAGAATAGACATGCTCTTGAACCCTTACTTGAAAATGTCTTTCATTCACCATCAAAGTGCCTTAGTGGCTAGATTTAATTTTTGTCAGCTATTTCATTTCATTTAGTATTATTGCTTCTTTCTTTTCTTTGAAATATTTACCATATTTTTATCCACTTGCTTTACTGTTGTTGGATTTGCTAGAGGTTCATGCATACTTTGTGCATTCGATTGTACTATCCCCGACTTGGCTTATAAATCTATCTATAGCTTGGTGCAAGCCTCCAAACTGGATAGCCATTATAGACCTCTTGTATCCCATATAATCCCTAAGCCTTCTAGCCTCTTAGTGGTTTGCTTTAACACCCTACCAAACACTAGTGGTTCCATTCAGATTCTTGGAGCTACAGGGAAAGGCCATATAGGATGAATCCTAATCTACAGGTCCATGTAAAGGAAGAAATTGACAGTATGTTGTGTGATGGATTAATCACCCCAATTGATAAATCTGAATGGGTTAGTCCCATGGTAATCAATATAAAGAAAGATTGATGCATTTAAATTTGCATTGATTACTAGGTACTCAACGCATCTTACATCATTAATCCTTTCCCAACACCATTCATAGAGGAAATAATTGAAGGTGTTGTTGGGTGTGAAATATATACTTTTATAGATGGAATTTTGGGGTACCATCAGGTCCAGATCATTGAGAAGGATCAACCTAAGACTATGTTTCCCACTGAATGGGGATCAGTCACATATACTATCATGCCTTTTGGGTTGAAAAATATACTAGTTGTGTTCTCAAGTATATCCATTAAATCCTTTAAGGATTTCATCCATGAGTTTCTTTAGGTTTACTTGGATGATTGGACCATCTATGGCTTGGTCAAGGACCATTTCTCTAATCTACAACTCATGCTTGAGCATTGTCGAGTCTTACAAATATAATTAAATCTAAAGAAGTGTCTATTTGTTACACCTTTTGTTGTTCTTCTAGGACATATTATTTGTAAGGATTGACTTCTTGTAGACCCAATGAAAGTTTATGTTATTCTTCACCTCCCAGTGCCTAATTCTCAATGTGAGGTCTGCACCTTTCTTGGACATACAAGTTATTATAGGAAATTCATCCATGGATATGCAAAGATTGTCCAATCCTTTAGTTTCTTGACTGAATAAGCCCATTCCACGTCTATGTTGATGCTTAAAGAATGGCAATTGGTGTAATCCTTACACAACTAGGTGAAGGTCACCTTGATCACCCAATCTACTTTGCTAGCAAGAAACTTACTATAGATGAGCAAATTTACACCACCATGGAATGTAAAGCCTTGTCAATGGTCTATGCTCTGAAAAAAAATTGGCAGTACTTATTGGCAACTCCCTTTATATTCTATATAGATCATGAAGCTTTAAAGTACATAATAAAAAAACCTATGATGCATGGATGAGTCTACCATTGGATAGTGTTGTTTGAAGAATGTCAATTTTCTATCATGGTCAAACTAGGGAAAGCTAATTATGGCCCTAATCACCTCTCTCAAATTGATTCTAGAGAACCACCATGTGTTATTGAAGAGGACTTGCCTAATGTTTGACTCTTTCATGTTACTCATGTACTAGAGGAGTTGGAATATATTATAGCCTTTCTAACTATTGACTCAGAACTTGACTGTCTAACTCTGTAGGCCAAGAAATAAATCATGGTCTGTGTTGCATCCTTTCAACTCATAGGAGGGGACCTTTACAAGTTTGGCCATGACTAAATTATTTGGTAGTGTGTCATGAAACATGAACATTCTGAATTACTCCAAGAAGTTCATGAAGGCATTGCAGGTGGACACTATGTTGTAGAGGCTTACATGTGTAAGGTTTTGTTGGTCGAATTATGGTGGCCTACTCTATTTCAAGATGCTAAGTCATATGTTTGAAAGTGTGACATTTTTCAATGCGTAGGAAAACCCAATTATTAGGATGACATGCCTTTATGTCCAATTATCTCTCAAGAACCATTTAAAAAGTAGGCCATTGATTTTGTTGGACCCATCGCTCCAACTGGACAATGAACAAGTTCCTAATATATTATCACAGCCAATGATTATCTTATGCATTAGGATGAAATTGTGTCAATAAGATATTGTACTAATGTTATTGCTATGCATTTTATTTTCAAACATATCATAACTCGATTTGGATGCCCACTAAGTTTTACTAGTGATCACAACACCCACTTCTTAAATGAAACTATTCACATCTTACGTGTAGAATTCATGATTACTCATCACAAAACAACACTATATCATCCAAAAGCCAATGGAACTATTGAGGACTTCAATAAAATCTTAGGCACAACACTGACAAAAAAATTAATATTATCCAAATTAATTGGGATGATAGAGTGTCTGTAGTATTGTGGGCTTACCGACCAACCTAGAAGCACCTGAACAAGAACACACCATTTAATTTGGTATATGGTAAAGAGGCAGTCTTACTAGTGGATTTATTGGTAGCATATCTTCATATTATGCATGTTCGATATTTGAATAAGGATTCATCCTTGAAGGCACACCTAGACACTTTGTTACAGCTAGATGAAGCTCATTTCCTTGCTCATTGGAATCAAGTTGTGGAAAAATGCAAACAAAAAGCATGACACGATCGACACATAAAGCATAATACATTTTCCTCTAGAATGAAGGTCTTGATATATGACTCTAAATTCATGCACCATTCTATAAAACTTTGGATTCACTGGGATGGTCCTTTTTTAATTTATAGCATTTGACCAACTGGTGCTTGTTGATTACAGAGGTTGGATGGCCAATTCCTTCCTAGGCATTACAATGGAAGCTGACTCTGGCTGTATTTCACCTCTAAATAATTCATTTTTTAAAAAATAAGGTGTACTCCATTAGTCTAGGATTCCTTATTTTTAATAAAAGTGCTACCTTTGTGGTGCGCAACATTTCTTTAATGTAGTTTTGCTTAAGTTTTGTAATTGTATTTTCATGGAGGACCACGACTCAATTTTATTGTGGGGTAAAAGGTATCTAAATTCATGATTAAATATAGACACGTAAGTTACCTATGTCATTGAATTCATGATTAAATATAGGCACATAAGTTACTTATGGCACACTAATTACTTATGACATGCAAGTTACTTAAGGTACATAAGTTATTTAATGCACGCAAACTACATAGCCTAAGGATAGAGTGTTCCTGCCAAATAGTTTGAAATTTTGAAATTAACAAGAACAACTATCTTCCACTCTGAAAAAAAGCATGGGGCATAGCTCTCTTCCACTTCAAAGGAAGGCACGAGACAAGATGAGTCATTAATGTGAAAAGAATAGTAGTTGTGATAAATGTGCCAATATCATGACAAGAGAAAACCATAAAATGCATTAATGGTAAGAAGCAATGGTCAAAGAATGGTCGTCATTACAATTTCATTAATGACAAGAAGTGATGAATGAAAGGAAAGGGGGTAGTAAATGTAGATAAACCCCCTCAAGCCTATAAAAAGACAAGTTAGCTCATTTTTATGTTTTACCTTTGCTTTCATTTGCGATTATAGAGCCAAGAGTGATGAAAACCAAAGTGATTCTAGAGTGAGTATACAAAGCATCACAAGTGTATGAAAAGTATTGATCTCATTATCAATGTATGCAATAAAAACATAGGGTTAAATCTAAAACATGTCCATGATAATAGCCAATCTTTCTTCATCCCTCAATAGCTATACCCCTATCCAAGAGTTACCAACTATGCCACCATCTATATATCTCTTGTATGCCCCTTGGCGAAGGGAAATATGATTTAAATAGGTATTAAATATAGAAAGGGATATTTTTATGGTGTGTTTCCTTCAATTGTTGGTTTAATTGTTTGATTTCATCTACCAAATATTCATGATCCAAGTAACAGGGGAAGTCAACCATTAATGGGTAGTGAAACACAAAAATATAAAGTCATCAACATAGCAATCACGTATTCCTTCAAGAATATTGGATGGCCACACCTTAACCTTTAGGCTCCTTAAAGGGTGATGCATCCTAATAAAAAGGCCTTAAAGACTGATCTATTATCAATGATACTAGAGGAAGAGGAATCACTTTGGGGAGAATTAATATTCATCAGAGAAGAAACACCTGAAGAGCAGGCACAGTTTGTGGAAAGAGAAGAAGCTAGTATGGTGCACCAAGCAAAGAAGACACAATCATCTCCACCCCCACCATTGATGATCAAATAAATACAATAACAAAAAATAGTGTTGCATATAGAGAAGTGGGTCGTAAAGTTACCCATTTATATACTTTTTAATTATAACCATCACCAACTTGGGACTGACGTTGAGTTACAGAATGACTATCAGGTTGAGTGCCAGAACACCAAGAACCAGTTGGTGTCTAACGTCAAAATGTTCAATGCTCTGGATATTGAGGGTTTAATCTAATTATTCAATTTGCCTTACTTTAGAAAACCCATGGAGGCAATCAAGTTCCTACTCTCACACATCCATGAGTACTACCTCTACTTCATTAGGTGCATCATAAAGATCACACTGGAGAGGATAAGCAAGGTATCAGGTTATAGTATTCATGATTGGATATAGCGTATGACTTAGGAGACACCAATTAGATCCAAAACACAACCACAGTACTGGTATATCAAAAGTAGGGCCATGTCATGCACATCAAGAACTTGTAAGATCCTACCCTCTGGGTTGCAATGTGCATTATAATGACCAAAATTAGTGGTACTGATCATTGGAAAGAGGTAGACATGGACCACCTCTACATCACCCACCAAGTTATTGAGGGCTTGAAGTATAATTGGGTTATGTACTTTAGCCACAAAATCATTGAGGACATGTAAAAGACCCATCAAATACCAATTCATAGGTGTCCATGGGGAGTTTTTTTATTGGTAATGGTGTTTAATGAGATTGGTGTACTTGATTACACCATGGGAGCATTGAAGTAGGCATACCCACCTGAGAAAAATTCCCCTAATGAGTGTTATAAGGTGTTCACATGCTTGGGGCATATCACCCCCTCTTATAAAATAAAAATGAAGTCTTATGGGATGAAGGCATTCAATAATGAATGGTGCATTCTAAAAGACTTACCCACTATGGCTAGTGAGCAAGCGTAGTTCATCGTTATGAAACACTTCTCATTAGTGCACATCAATATGGTCCCTTTCAGAGAACTCTCTACATGGCTAAAGTTACCTTATGCCTTTTTGATGTGGTACTTCATCGACTTAGTAAATCACATTTATGATGCATAGCCTTTACCTTGGAGGTAGACAAAATTAACTTGGATATTCACACTCTCTATAATATGTATGCCTATCTAGGCAAGAAGTCCTATAGGGAGAAGGAGACTGACTAGATAGATATCAAGGTCAATCCAATACTAGTGGGAGAACAGGTACATAATCTATTCTACATGTTGTACCCCAAGCATAAGATTTTAAAGGGCATAAAACACACATAATAAAATATCCCACTAGTACCTCCTCTAATGAAGAAGAAGTGGGATGAGCATGATACCGATACTAGTTCACAATAAGTTCCTCTAAAATGACTACCTAAACACCATAGCCTAACCCTTCTCCACCTAGACATTCTCCTTCCCACCCTTCTCAGCTTAGCCTTTCTCCTCCCCACCCTTCCCCACCTTAGCCTTCTCCACCTCCACCTTCTCCCCCACATGTTCATCTACCCTTGCCTTCACCTGCTAAGACTTCATAGGCATATTTGCCATCAAGGGTTTTACTTCAGCAAATTTGAGAGAAAGAATGAGAGTAAGAAAAACCTATAGTGCAAAAGGAAGAGTCAAATACTGATCTTGAGAAAACACCCTTCCTATTGTGCGAGGAGGAGGCCACCTTTGAAGACTCACCATTAGATATTGAGGGTCCATATGGTAAAGAGGGGGATGGTGATGATCAACAGATAAGCGGAATGGATATCGATAACACTTTCTTAGCTACCAATGTAGAGGTCGATATATTAGAGCATGACCCAAATAAAGGGAAGGATCTTACTGGGTTTGAAGAATAATTTGCCGTTGATGCATCCACCAATATGTACATCCAATATCAAATGGGTATTCCTGATAAGAATGTTATACTTATGACCACACTTCCTTCCCTAATATACAACCCTAGACACAAGTTAGAAGATGTCCTTCCTTTTGGACATGTATAATGAGGAGCACCATTTGGGCTCCCTCAAGACAACCTTCTCTTAGATCTTGATACTCCAGTGCTACCAAACCCACTATGGGTTGATCCCAAAAATATCACCCCTTTGCAATCTAGCACTGCATTTTTGAAGATGGATCTTGAAGTCACGTACCAGAATATATTGTCAAAATTTGATGTGCATGATGTAGAGAAGAAACATGCCCAGGTGATGGTTATGTATGAGAAATAGGTTTCCACCAAAAATGTGCTTGTAGAAGAAGTGGTTGTTTTAAAATAACAAGTAAAAGAGGCCATGGAGGCCAAATTCAAGACTTTGAATTTGTGTAAGATAATTCTGGGCCAAGAGCCAGCTTTGGCAGATGGCATAACTCTTGATGGAAATGACGTAAATAAATGGAGACATTAATGAATCTTCTTTTGAATCACTGCAAAGATCAGCCTATGCCAAGGAATGAGGCACTAGTACTAGTGGAATAATTCACTAAGGTGTTTGAAGTATGCAAGCGTTCCCTTGAAAGAGTTGGGGAAGTCATCGCCATCTTGGACAAGATTTTTGAATGGTTGGTGTGACCAAATAAAATGTTTGAGGCTCGACTCCATGTAGAAGAATCTCAGAGGTCACAAATGGCTAATATTACCCTCTTAATAAGGGATCATGTTGGGTATGAAAAATCATTCAAGGATGTGGAAATAATGGAGGAGAAAATAAATGCACATTGACATCAATTGAATGCTAGTTTTGTTGCCCTCTGAAGATAGGGCGTCAATAAAGTCTTGACATTGGAATAAGTCCATAAAGATGCCAGCACATCCTTGGATGATTTGGTCAAAAAGGCCAATGAGAGTTCTAACCAACCCAAGGAGATGAATAAGTCCAAAGTGACCATTAAATAAATAACTACAAAGTTTCTTGACACATTATCACATTGGGATAATGTCAAGAAGTAGATTGAATACATAGGTCCTAAATTTTTGGTGGAGGTTTCCATCAAGACTTAGTCCAAGATGGACTAAGAGTGTAGTGTAGGGTGATGATGGACCCCAAATTTTGGCTAAGTGTTTTGATATCTTAGTGTGAAACTAACATGACATGAAAGGAACATAACACAAAATGACTATAACATAGAACTAGATTGGTGCAGAAGGACCATGGCACAGGACCAGCAGGGTACAAAAGGATAAGGGCATGGAGATACCAACACGAGAGGACCTTGTCAAAAAGTAGAATCAACCATGAAGAACCTGAGAGCATAGGACTCATAATAGTAGTGAAAGACTTGGGGAGTGCATAAAATACAAGAGATGGTTAAGGAGTGATTATCAAGGATCACCAAGACTTTATCCATTGGGAGTTTTACGTTGGCTCACAAGGATATAGACACATGGTAGCAAAGATCTAGCATAGAATGAGTATATAGGGGGTGCAAAGGCTCGGGTCCTTAGGAGACACTAGTTAACAAACCGTTATGACTCTCAATTGATAGAGAGTTCATTGGCCAATTACTCCTATCATTTATGTTGTATATACTTGGCTAGGGAAAAATAAGTATAAATTCCCCTATATGAAAGCATTGTACGTGAGGTATTTTGGATATCATTTGCTGAAACATAATATAAGAGTTCTAGATATTTTAGTCATTTCTAATGTTCCTGTTATAATTAAGTGATAATTATGTGTGCGGTAGGTATGTGTTGAGTAATTGTCATTGTACTTAATATGAGTTCTATGCATACTTTTACTTTTTTTAAGTAACACTCTCTGAACTTAATGGTACTTCTTTGCATAATTATGGTTGTTGAGTGTAATGATACTAGGATCAAAGTAGTGTATCTCTTTTTATATGTAACTGCTAATCAAATATAAGTCTTAACCCAAAAAATATGACTGATATGTTACTATGCAACATACCCCATGGGAACCAATCTCTAGTTGTACACTTTGGGTCAGCGTGCAAGACCACAGTCTTGTGTGAAGGGCCAATGCACTAACTCATTGGGGCTACACTTCAACACCCAAAACATAATTAAGAATAAAAACCCAACAATTATTATCACTTGATAATATAAGAGCATAAAATAATCTTTGTGTTATTTACGTGCTAACTAAAAAAAATATTCCCAAATGCGAAACGGATAGATTGAATATCAATATTCAACCAATTAAGCCCGACATGGTAGAATCCAGTAGCATCACATACTACACTCCTCCATTATGAGGAGGATCCCACCACTCAAGGGTGGTATTGATATCCGAAGGGTATTTTAATATACCATTCCCTATAATTAACTTGCCCAAGACATAATATATTTGGAAAATAGGATCACACTTTCCTATATGGGCAGCATCTTGTGCTTGCACTTGTGATTCTCAAATAACACAAATGGTCTAATAATCACCAAGAATTATCACTCTAAGGTGATTTAAAAAGTTATAGAATCTTTGTTCATGGAAATCATGAACTATGTTGAGTACTAATCTACCCAATAGGATACACAAAATCACTCATAATTCTTGGTCAAAATAATTTACTACTAACTCTATGAAGGGTATAGGTGCTCCCAAATGACACACATTCATATTAACAATCCTCTCATCAAAAGGATCCTCAAAATGCATCCCAAATTCCAAGGTTTATGTGTCATATCTGATATGGTTCCCTATAATTTGTCTTCTATAACAAGATTAGATCGAACCTATAATCACACTCGAGAAAGGGGAAAGGCATCACACAAGGATTCAAGGTAAAAGTGACACTCCTAGGTAAATCTGAAAATAACACCTCTAAAATGCATATTCTCAAGATTTTTTCCTAAGAATCATGGATTTGCAACACATGCATTCATTATCAAGCCATAAAAATGATGGCCCTAACCTCACAACCGATTCAAGGGTGTGGTATAGCTCTAAAAATGAGGCACTAGAAACCTCATTAATAAACATGTATGTCCAAATATGTATTGTATGCCATTAAATCTTATATGCATTTGTACAACACATACTATTTAAAATAAATAATGGTTAACACAAAATAGAAAAGTGTCACCTCTAAAATTGTCAAATAATTAAATAGATTATATTTCACAATCCAAACTAAACCGCATGGTCTAGGCACCAAGCATATGTGCTATAAAATTGATAACATACATCTATCATGATCACGTTTAAGTGCATGAGGCAAACCCACTTAGGGGTTAAGGCTAATTCTAATTCTAAAATAACTTCCCTATCATCAATTCCATCACAACCCGTAGGAAACCCACTCAACTAGGTGTCACCACCATGGTACGATGCTCCTCTATTAGGAGACGAAGATGAGACTCATAACACTTAAAGGAACTCATTATATCTTAGACACATCAATCATAGAGAGATGTCCATAAGTAGGAAGGTACACTTAAATACTCTGAGAAGGAAACAACATGTCCCTCTTGAGGATCCCTACCAACAAGGTCTACTCCAAAGCATTGTTGGTTCAACATAAGTTCTCACAATATAAGGTATTCCAAGAAAGTGGTCATAACCTCAAGGGATGATGACCAAAACATTCATATGCCAACATCTAAACTAGATCTATATGCATTGGGTAACAAATAAACATGTTTTTATAGGAAATAATACCACTCTAACATTGTCATGAATTTAATGAAGTCGATGATCACTCATGCTCGGTGCCACATTACCACACACGAGGCTTGTATGTTCTTCTCCAACGATTGATAAAATAAAAGTCAAATAATTTCATTCCATCACATGGTTACCAAAAGGCATAGCTCACTACAAAAATGAGACAAGGATCACTTACCAAAAGGACAAGTGAAAACAATGTGATCCACATGAGGCTCCCTAGTTAGACCTTCTCTATGAAATTATTTATCCATCACACAAGGTGAATAAAAAATCATGCAATGCTTTTACATACACAAGTAGGCTTTAAGTATAAACCCATGTGTAACACAATAAATCTCTTGGTCTCTTGCACAAACCAAGTATGTCCCTAATGTCTATGTAATCATCTACAGTTTATCGAGACAATCCTTTTAGCCTAAGTAGGGGCTAGGCCCAAACTTTACCTAGAACTGCT
The DNA here is from genome assembly GCA_037957365.1 of Torreya grandis. Lineage (NCBI taxonomy): Eukaryota > Viridiplantae > Streptophyta > Pinopsida > Cupressales > Taxaceae > Torreya > Torreya grandis. Next base: position 639,428 of record JARHVA010001026.1, read on the forward strand.
CACAAGGTAAGAGTTGAAAACTAAGGAAGATGTGATTTCCTCACTAATAACACACCTGATTCTTTCCCAAATTCATCGTACATGGTGATAATAACATTAAGCAACATTCTAGCACACTCTACTTGAGTGACGAGGTAATTTTTGCTTGAAAGAAGTGGCCATTGAACCTAAAAAGGCCCATCTTGACCCTAGGTCCACATGACACTCTAAGGTCTAACTATGACCAATCCTCTTGGTCATAATAACCAAGTTAAATCCATTCCAAGAACCATCTATAAAATCCTTAAAGGGATGAAGTACATACCTAAGGTGATGGGTAAATCACATTGACCTAACACACATTAGCTCACTTATGAGTTAGCGACAACTTGGCCCTCGTGACCATCTTGTCCTCCCAACAGCATGATGGAATATTCGTTCCTAGACTTCACCAAATCTCAACCCCTCTCCTATATGGATGAATGTCTCACAAGTCTTGGCATGGGTCTCATAGGCATGGAGATCAAAAAAATAATCTAGGCTCAAGTGTCAAGCCTCTATATTAAGGCCAACAACAAAATATGTCAAGTCAAAGGATAACATCTTTGGAGGTATCAAATGAGACACTCATAAATTTTCCCCAATGGATTATAATATAAAAAATGATCACTACATGGAGGAGTCTTCCAAAATCCATTCTACAATCTCAAACTCTTAAGTGGAAGCTATAGGAAATCTCTCCAATCATAGTTAATACCATTTAGTGGTTACTAAGCATCTACTACTTAGTCTAAAGATTCCATGGCCACATGTTCATTAAGGTCCTAGAAAATTATTCTTATGTACCATACATACCTTCTCAATGAGGTATATTACACAACTAAGTATATGAATCATTGACTATGGAAGAAGGGATATCAAACAACAATCCCTATGGCTCCTGGTGTTTAAATTATGTTTTGATACCAAAATGTTATGCCCAAAATTTTGCATGATGAAAACCACACAAAAACAAGATAATTTTTATGAGAATGTATAACACACATTATACACACCTAAATTTTGAATGGGATATCCAACTTTATGGCATGAGGTGCTCAATGTGTCAAAACAACCCACATGCCTAAACAAGTACATATATTAATATGCAAATAGTGCATGGTCACTACACAACCATGTTGGCCCTAATTTCTATAATTGGCCTACAAGTCCTCCACTAACCTAAAATTTCCTACATAGCCCTAGTGGGCTTCAAGGCCCCAAGGCTTGAAATAAATGCTTAAAATAAATAAAGTTCAAGTAGCCATTGGCTTAAAGGATTTGACCTAACTCTTAACGGGGTCAAAAATGTGTCCCCAAATGATTCTGACCAATCATAGGGATTGATTCGCACTTTAAGTCATAACTTAATTCTATTTCAAAGTTGAATTAATTTTAGGGAAAAGTATTAACAAGATTATCATATAGTCTTCATATGACCCTTAAAATGATCTAAAATATCTTTGCTTAGGTATTTTAGGATGGATCATTTCATTTGTTTCTCTTAATTCTACTCATTTCTTAATTTTGGAATAAGATAAAAAACTAGTAATAAGGGTGTGGTAAAAATACCTAGTTGTTGATGTGTGCGTGATCCAGACAAATATGGAGAGCTCCTCTTTGGCTTGGAAGGAATAACCTGTAGATAAAAAATCACTAACAAAAGGGTTTTTTATAAATATAGTTAAGTGGATTGCCTAGCATGAGCTAGATCCAAGAAATGTGAGCTTATTAGGAGGCTGTCAATCCACTTTTGATAACAATTAAGTTGGAAATGATAAAAGAAAGACACTTGCATTAAATAATAGAAAGTAACCAGAATGAAATATAAGAAGTAGATGAATTTTTGATAAATAAATGACTAAATATAAAAAAATTGGGTCAATACTAGTGCTAAAATAGATCAAGTCAGGTTCAAAAAATCAAACAAAGGTTTTTTAATAGGCAAGAACACAAAAATTTAGATTTTGTTGGAGGTAATGGGTTAAAAAAACTTACTATTATTTCATGCCATAGTGATCGTCGATGGTTGGGCTGACCATTGGTAGTTATGTTGACCATCAGCGGTTCAGCTGACTGTCGATGGTTGGGTAACCGTTGATGATTAGGGGTGACCATCGGTGGTTCTCTATGTATTTTTGAAAGTATTCAAAAAATAGGGTGCAGGTTGGGTCAAAGGTCTGATAATGGTCTATTGAGGATCTAGTCATAAATGGGAGTTTAGAAGATAGGTGTAGAAAGGTCTAACGACGTATAAAGGTGAGAAACCAAAATAACAATGTTGAAGTATAAATGTACCTGTTACTCGCTAAGTGGTTTATGGATGAATGCTGGAGAAATTTTGATAGAGTAATAGTACTTTTGCTTTGAGATCAATTTCGACAAAAGTTTAGATCTCTGTTACTATTGCTAAATCACTGGAAGAAGACTAGTTAGAAAGCTTGAATACCTATTATCTAGAATGTTTGTGATGATCCTTTTCACCTCCTACTCCCCTCCTTTTATAGTCAAAGAGAGATAAAGGATATAAGGTTCCTTAGTAGGTTGTCTTGTTGATTTCAATGCTTGGAAGTTTATTACCACTGCATAAGGTGAACATATTTAATTGTGCCTCATTAGCTTGCACACAGTTGGTGATGTGTTGGAAAGGTGAATACCTAACCGTCGATGGTCAGGCTAACCATCGACAGTTAAGCTGACCATCAACGATCGAGTATCTTAGAGGTAAAGGGTCAAGGTGAGTTAAAAGAGGTGGGTTAATGTTTTGGTTAGTAAGTTATTGATTTTAGTTATCTAAATAGCTAACTAGACTTAGGTTTTATGGGTTAGTTAGTGGGTCAAGAAGGGTATGTGGTCCCTAAGGTATCTCAAGGCATTTTGACATCAAGTACAATTTTCTAGTGTCTACACCATCTCAACCTTTAGATCTTTTCTATCTCAAACATCAGATTAGAACATGTTAAGGAAAGCCTAGGAATCCTTATGGAAGTTCATAAAGGGTTCTAACTTCACTTTACATGTTAAATTTCAGATCTGATAAAGATGAAGGAAGGTTTAGCGAATGATTTATCCATAGTCATCCTTCTCCACCTTCCTCACCCATAGAAATTTCCATTAATGGGGTCTCCAAGCTTTTTGGCATAATTCATTTTATTTCATTTTAAATTCTATCTTGATACAAATTTGTTTGGGTTGATTATGCAGGTACCCATCTTATCGAAAAGTCTCTACGACGCCTTGGGCTCTCACAATTTTTGAAACAATGATTGGAAGCTTCAAACTTCCCCATGACCATTAATGGCTGCTAATGTTCAAGTTAAGAAAAAAGTAAAAAAAAATTATGGCAAAAGTTTTTGGTTTAAAAAAAATACCTAGAGACATGCTTTATGAAATTATGATTTTAAAAATGTAATCTTAAAAAATTGTTCAATAACTAAAAATAAAACCTTTTTAAAAAATAATGTAGGCCATAGACCAAGGTGGCTATGGTGATCATCATTGTTAGAGGCTTGACTGCCACTTTGGCATGGGGGACAGTCCTGGTTTAGTTGCATGGCTAGGGCCTTAGTTGTGGCATGACTTAGACCACCATGGAATCCAAGCCATGGCACTATCCCCAAACATTAACCACTTTAGCTTATCACATGCAAGGCTAAGACCACCAATAATTATAAACCAACTACACCCAACTCATATATCGACCTCTTAGATCATGGTCCCATGTTGTGAGATAGTTAATTGTTTTAAAGGGGTGTTGCTGAGAAATTATAGGAGAATTTTTCCTTATGAGTAGTCCCATGCCTTTTTAAAATTTATGCAATATATGTTGCTTAGAAAAATTAGGAGTATCTTAGTAAAAAAATTGTTTTAAAAAAAAAAACACAAATTGATTGAATACCAATATATAGTTATCTACCAAAAAAATAGGAGCAGCCTGCCAATCCTCAGCCCCCTGTTACTTCCCACCTCTCCAAAACTTCTTCCTAAATAGTAGCTACTCCTTATTTTAAGGTGCAGATATTTTATAAGAGTTTTTTTAATTTTCATAATACATGAGACCCTAATACCCAAAATGTTAGAGGCAGTAGCCCCTAGCGTGGGACCCCTCTCTTAGGGTATTTATTCCCTTAGCACACAATCATATGGGAGATTGATGCTAATATACCCCCTGTCCTATGGGGAAGAGGTCACTACCATTCATTTATAAGGGCATGTAAAAATATATTCCCTAAAAAGATCCAATTTTTAAAAAATCACTATGAACCTTTGCAAGACCCAAAAATTCTTAAACAAATTTTGTTGGACTATGAAAAATACAAATTCACAAAGAAAAATCAGGCTTGATTTTGCCTTGAATAAATTGTGAAATATTTAATTGAACTTGGTTATTTTCATTAAGAGTTAGGGGCAAAATAGTAGTTTCAACTTTAAAAACTCATAACTTTTAAACCGTTGCTCTTAAAATTAATCTGTAAAAATTATGCAGATTTGTGTGAGAGTCTAATTTATAAATAAATTATTTTTAGGAGTTTTATGTAATGTTTAATATTCATAAAAAAATATAAAACCAAAATATCCTCTTTAATGCCTTAAGCTCTATAAAGAGTTTCATGAACTTTCAAGCAAACTATGAACTAGTCTTTGGGGAGCCATGGGAGCCAACCAACCCAATATGTTGCATGATATTCTTAGTTATCCCAAGATTTCCCCTCTATATGTAGGGTTATTCCAACAAACCTATATATTTAATTGGCCCTATAGATATATAGGTGCCCAGATCTGATATGATATCTATAGATGGGGCCAAATAAACTCTATATAAGCCAAAAATAACTATATATAGAGGTTGGGGGTTGGGTCGAGGAGTGATGCATAATAAAACATCTATTTTAATAAATTAGGAACATCAAAACACTTTCATTTTTATAAATAGAATATTTATTTTCATTCATATTCCATTACAATTTTCCTTCAAGAGAGCGCAAGAGAGATAAAATTTTCACACTTACATCAAATACTTATTATAAATTTCCTTCAGTTCTTCACATAAAATAATAATTACAAGGATTCTAATTAATATTACAACTATTACAAGGCTTAAAAATGACCCAAGCTAAAATATTACTTTTTATTACAAGCACTTTCAAGATTCAAATAATTTTTCAATCTCCATACATACAAACACAATACCAATGCAAGGAGGGTCTCGCATCCCATCTAATTACCATCATCAAGAAACTTCCTTAGATAGCCCCAAGCCATGGAATCCCAAATCTGGTCATGTATATTACCAATAAAGTTTTCTAAGTTAGAAAATAAGGTCTTGCTCATTTGAAGGAAAAGTATACTAGGCAAAGCCTCTAGTTTAGTGTCTCATCCTAGGAACTAGGGAACACATTATATTGATAAGATTTGCTTTTAGGAATAACTATGTAAAAGAATTTAGCCTCGACGTTTTGAATCACCTCCCGTGATCCTACTTCAGGAGAAAGATATGATGATCACGTCCCAGTGATCATCATATCTTTCTCCTAAAGAAAGATCACGGGAGGTGATCCAAAATGTTGATGCTAAAATCTTTTACACAGCTATTCCCAAAATCAAATCTTATCAATGATATGGACTATGAAAGCATTAAATCTATTAACACATTATGTGTCTACCCAAACGCATACATCCCAACAGAGGACAAGAACTCCAAAGGGGAATACTCAAATAGATTTAAAAATAAAATGTATAACCCTCTTAGAAAAATTTTAACAACAAACTTTCAAGGAATGAAAGGAAGATGGATTTGGGAAAATCACTCACCCTTTCCCATCCTACCATAACTCAATCCCATGTGTAAAACAAAGCTTCACATTTTAAAACTTAAAAATGACATTCAAAATATCAAGCTTAAATGGGAGAAAAACCTTTCCAAGAACCTCTTATAGGTTCAACAAAATACATGGCATAAGGCTCAAAATGTACACAAAGCAAAGGAAGGATTGCAAGTCAAAAGATCTTACTAATCCATGGTAAGTTTTCAAAATTTTAAGGAGGTAAAAAGAGATTATTTTTTAAAAAAACATTAAATAATAAGGTGTCAAAAGATATCCTAACTCAAGTTATCCATTGTTTATCACATACCAATCCTACAAGACTTAGCTCTCAATTAGCCTCCATCCCCCAAGGTCTCCTCTTAGTTTATTCATGCTTAAGCTCCAAAACCATTTTAAAATAGAAAAGAATCCACAAGTATGTCTTCCTATTTATTTATAAGAATATCCCTCCATCCTTGGCCAATTGAAATGTGACACTTGTACCTTCTCGTGCCTTTGCCTCTCTTAAAAGTCTTCTAATAGCATTTATTTTTCTTACAAGACCAACGCTCCTTATTACATGAATGATGCTAAGTATGGTTCACCCATACTAAATAAATGATTTCCCTCTCTTAATGTCATTAATGATAACATGGGTTGTCCTAAAATTCTCTAAGACTCCTAAAATAACTCCATTACGTCCCTTTTGGTCAAAGGGCTCTAATTCCAATACAAAATATCTTAAAAACACTTTATGTGACCCTCTAAAGTTGGATTTTCAAGTCCATTCGAGTTTTTCAAGTGGTGACAACATGTTTGACATTTTTTTCATCCTTATGACCTTCTATAGAGTTGAAGAAATATATAAGGTATGGGTAAAATGGGTATTAATGCTATTAATTAGCTTAGAATTGTCAAAATTAAAATAAGTGACTATAACACATTTATTAAAAGAAAATGCTAGGTGTCAACTAGGGACACACTTCATCTAGTATATATTAAAATCCATGACCGATGTAGTCCAAGATCCCTCACATAGCCACCTGTATCCCTACACATCATTGCACACAAAATTTCTCTTTCCTAGGGTAGTCGAAGCAATTGAACTTGAAATACTATCAAGTAACACATATAAATATGAATTGTATACATAAAAGCATTTCAATATTCATATTATCTCAACATATCATATGAATTATTTAAAAAAAAATAAGTATATGTATCCTTAAACAACATGATAACAATGTAGGAATACAAAAAACACAATAAAAAATAAAATGTAGAAACTGGGATTTACAAAAAATGAGAAAATTTAGACAGTCATATTTGGAATTAGATGCTTTAAAATGTGTAATTTGACCAAATATTATCCTACTTTAGTTTTTCTCACATACAAAAATATTATTCGTCATTCCTCATAGCCATTTATTTACATATGGGCTTGACCTTTCAAATTTCCTTTCTTGTTACATATGATCTTTCTAGTCTATTCAAATAGTTCAATATTATTTTTAAATTGTCTCATGGCCTCAGGTCATTGTTCCTATTTTTTGGATAATTTTGTGCTTCTTAGATGGTTCCACCATCGCATACTTATCCACTTAGGCCAAACATGTCCCCCACACCCTTTAATGACTAGTTTACAAGATTCATATTATTCAAAAGGGTTAGCCCATACATTTCACATATCGATTTGGATGAAATTACCCAAAGAGTCAGCTATATAAACATATCAAGTCTAAGCATTTACCTATTTGGCATATATTTTTCACATATCTACGTATCACTCAACACATTGAGAGGAACTATACTAAAAATACCAAATCTAAAATCCTTCAAAGGAGAAAGTCTTGAGCTAAGTCTGAATACCATTTGCAAGGTCAAGTCACTGGTTGTTAGAAATCTTTTGTAATGTTATGTATGTGTAATTTTTCTTGTTCAATTTTATAATAAATAATCCATTAGTATTTCTTCACTTGTATTGGTTTATTGGTAATTATTCTCTTCATTTGGTATCAGAGCTAGGTTTTAACTTTTTGTAAAATTTAGAATTTTTTTAACCCATGATAGACTATTTCATGAATGGGATATCCATGCATGGAAATATTTGTGTGAAGGAGAATGATTTAAATCACAAGGATATAAATTTATGAATTCAATGGTCAAAGTTTTTGAGTTGAAAAATTTTAAGATGGAAGATCTTATGGACAAAGACCAATGGGTTGTTGTATCAAGAGTACAAACTACAAGTATGAAGGTAGAAGATTGAGAAAATATCAATAGAAAGGGGAAATATTTCAATTATATTATGGTTTTTAAAAAAAAATTGATGATTATGTCAATATAGAAAGCTTCTAAGGAACTATGGAAGAATTTGAGGACTTTGTATCAAACAGGGTTTGTACTGAACAAACTATTTCTCCAAAAGAAGTTGTATTCATTGAAAATGAATGATGGTTGCTTTGTAGTTGAAAATATGAATGATTTAAATACTATGGTAAGTCAAATACTTTCTATCAAAATTAAAATTCATGAATAATAAAAGTGTACTACTTTTTTTTGTTCTTTACCCGACTCTTGGTGTAATTTAGTTATGGCAGTAACTACAACTGTGTCAACATTAAAAATTGAGGACATAGTAGGAGCCTTATTATCAGAATAAATAAGATGGAAATATGTTGAGTATTATCAAATAAATGATTTCTTCATTGTGATATTTCGTTTACAATATAGAAATAAAAATAGGTTTGGATAGTCAAAGTCTAGAGTTAAATCTAAGACTACAATAAAAGATAATAGAAAATGTTAAAACTAAGGTAAAATAGGGTGTTTTAAGAAAGACTGCATATCTAAAAATATTGAAATGGGAAGTCATTTGATGATTCCCAATCTATAAAATTAAATACCCCAAATAAATATGTGAGGGATTTATTATTGGCACCATCAAGCTTACATGGATGCCATGATGCACAATTGATTGACTTGGGTGCCTCATTCCATATGACTCCTGTAAGGAGTGGTTTTGTGAATATGAAAAGATAAATGGAGGTGATATATTCGTGGGATACAACTTTACCTACAATATTTTTATTCAAGAGAGAGTCAAGATGATGTTCAAAGATGGTAGGGTTAAAACCCTCCCAAGTGTTTTGCACAATCCAAGTTTGGAAAAAAATATAATTTTTGTAAGCAAGATGAATGATGTGGGTGTGTAGGTGGCATTTAACAAGGAAATTTTTAATATGGTATGTGGATCCATGGTATTGGAAAGAGGATTTTACACTGTAACATTTCTCAATATAGAGGAAAACATCATCAATGATACGTGCAATACCTCCATTGTTCCTAAGGATAGGAATGGACCAGATAAAATTCTTACACTACCTATAGAAAAAACAATGTTATAGCATCAAATGACGATCCATATTGGAGAGAAAGGCCTTCGATCACTAAAAACTAAAAGTATGGCTAAAGGTAATTTTATTGTCCATTAAATTTTTATTTCTATGAACATTGTGTATATGGGAAGCAAACTTGAGCAAAGTTTCCAAGTAGTGATACTAGAGAAAATGGTATTTTTTATCTAATATATACATGTTTTGGGACCTTTGAAAGTTACATGTCTTGGACATTCATTGTATTATGAGTATTTGATAGATGACTAATTGAGAAAAACATGGGTTGACTATATCAACCATAAATCTAATCTTTTCAAGAAGTTCAAGGAGTTTAAGGCTCTCATTGAAAACTAGACAAAAAATAAATTTAAGGTCTTGAGAAGTGATAGTGGTGGAAAATATTGCTCCAATACTTTTGATTAGTTATCTAAGGATTTTGGAATAGAAAGGCAAAAGACAATTCCATATGCGCCATAAAAGAATGAAGTTTTTGAAAGAATGAATATGACTCTAATGGATAAGATGAAAAGTTTGCTAAGTGATGCAGACTTAGAAAGATATTTTTGGGGAGAAGTAGTTACGACTGCCTATTACCTGATCAATATATCACCATCATCAACCATGGTTGATAAAACTCCACATGAAGCATGGACTAGTAAGAAACCATATCTCAAACATCTTAGGTTTTTTTTATTGTGATTTTTATATTTATATTCCAAAAGATAAAAGATTAAGTTTTATGGTAAATCAACAAAGTGTATATTTATTAGATATACTACTTGTGTAAAAGGATATAAGATGTGGAACCCAAAAATGAATAAGATTGTTTATAGTTGAAATGTTATTTTTAGAGAGGTTAAGGGGGTTAAAAAAATAGGAAGGACAACCAATGAATAAACCTAAATAGTTTCATGTTAAATTTTAAGAGGGAGAATATATGTCTGAATTCAAAGCAATTAAAAAGATGAACCAAAAAGGGAGTTACAAGAGGAATATTTAGATGAAGCAGAGGAGGAAGAGCTAGAAGATGTAGAACTAGAAACACCAGTTTTGAGAAGATCATATCAAGTGAGAATAATATCAGAAATATATAGTCCTAATATTTGTTCTACATTTTTTAATTAGTTTTATTAGTTACTAATGAAGACCTCAAGACTATAAATGAGGCACTTAGCTCAAATTAAAATAAGTCTTTGAAGAAGTTTATGGAGTAAGAAAGGGAGTGCTTAGATAAAAATAATACATGGGACTTGGAGAAATTACCTCCAAGTAGAAAACATGTTACATTCAAATGGGTATTCAAGAAGAGGTATAATGCAAAAGGAAAATGGAGAAGTATAAAGCTCATCTGGTAGAAAAGGGATTCACTCAGGTAGAGAGAATTGATTTTAGTGAGATGTTTTCTCCTATTGCTAAGATAAATTCAACTATATTTCTTTTAGATATTTCGGTTGCTTTTGATCTTGAAATAGAATAGATGGATGTAAAGATGGATTTTCTTCATGGTGAGCTTGAAGAAGAAATATGCGTGAATTAACCATACAATTTTAAGGTAAAAGGAAAGGATATTTTGGGCTGAAGGATGAAAAAGTCTCGTATCGGTTTGAAGCAATCATCAAGGATGTTTAATTAGAAATTTGATAGGTAAGTGTTGGGACTTGGGTTTGAATGAAGCAAATTTGATCCATGTGTGTATTTTGAACAAGAATATGACATGTTATTAATTGGTAAAAATAAGGAAATAGTCATTAATGTTAAGTCTCGGTTATCATGTTAGTTTTATATGAAGGATCTAGGTGCTAAAAAAATAATTCTGGGCATAGAAATTAAAATAGATCATGTAAATAGAAAATTGTGGTTAAATTAAATGAAATATACCAAGATGATTTTTCAAAGGCTTAAGATGTAAGAAGGTAAACCTATGAGTAATAATTTTATATTTGGTTAAAAATTATCTATTGAACAATGTCCAAAGACACAATAAGAAATTAAGGACATGTCTCAAGTCCCATATGCTAGTGTTTTTGGAAGTCTAATGTATGAAATGATATGTACTAGACTTGATATTGCTCATGCAGTGAGAACAATAAATATATTTATGTAAAATCTGAACAAGGAACATTAGACTGTGGTGAAGAGGATCTTTAGGTATTTATGCAGGACGTTTAACTATGTAATATGCTATTAGGGTAATCATGGTGAAATCAAGACATTGAGTCTACATGGCTTTATGGATTCTAATTAAGCTAAAGATCTTTGCTACTATAAATATACCAATACATATGTATTCAACTTATTCAATGGAGATGTAAGTTGGATGAGTAACGACAAGCGAGTGTTTCTATATCCACCACAAAGGATGGGTACATGGTTGCTACTCATGCAAGCAAGGGAGTAATTTGGATTAAAAGGTTGTTTTTCACTATTGGGTTCATTCAAAAGTCAATAAGGATAGATTGTGATAATCAAAGAGCAATTTGTCTTGTAAATAATCTTGAGTATCACTCTTGAACAACAATATTGATGTCCAATATCATTTAGTTCAAGAAATGGTGGAAGACAATAAGATACTGCTGGAGAAGGTAGACATAGATAAGAATGTTTTTGATGCAATTACGAAGGATGTGAGTACTAAAAAATTTTATTGATGCAGAAGATTGATGGACATGGCTACCCTTAGCAGCTAAAATTATGTAGTTATGAACCCCTATGCAAAGTGTTTAATAAGTGGGAGGATGTTATGTATTTGTTATATACTTTGCATGTGTTACATCCCTTAGGTATTATATAGCTAGGCATGATAATTGGGGTCCTATAGGTATTTTTACCTATAGAAATAATATGAGTGGTGTTATGACCCATAATTTTATGGAGAACCATTATAGGTTGTATTCTTGGCCCATAGTTTTGGTACCCATGGTAGTTTAAGATTTTTTAAGAAATTACCTATTGATATGCCTATATATACTTGCACATCAATAGGTAATTTCTTAAGAAATATTACAATATCGTAGGTACCAAAACCATGGGCCATGAATATAACCCGTAATGGTTCTCCATAAAAATATGGGTCATAACATCATCCTTATTATTATTATAGGTAAAAATACCTATAGGATCAACAAAAAATAATTTGTTCCCAAAACAATTTTACTCAGGGACTCTAGCCCCGAAACCCTCTAGTCAATGAAATGCCCTGGACCCCAATTGTCACGCTTGGCTATACAATACATAAGGGGTGTAACACATGCAAAGTATACCAAAAAAGTCTAATAATCCATACACAATATTACACACAACTAATTGGGAGAACTATGCTTGGATTGGCTTCCTCCTTTGGAATATTTGATATGTAGGTAGCACTTAATCACAGGGGGTGGCCAAGGTTAGCTAAACACTTCCCTTTCACCCTTTATCCCAATTTTACAATATTTTTACAGTACAGAACTAGGTTTGAATCAAGTAGAAGGAAAATAGACATATTCACGTGGAATTGTAGTATCAAAACACACAAGAATCCTCATCAGACATAGGCATAGTAGGTGACGTTATCACAAATTTTCAAAAATACACAATACATATCCAAGCTTCAGCAAACAATGTTGTGAGAACATAACCATCCAGGAAGTGCAAACTTTCTTGAGTAAACAAAAACTCTTTCTTTCCAAATATGAGCATTCACAGGGTATTTTTTTATTATTGTTGGTGATTGTATCCCATCATAGACTTGCACAAACCCAAAACAATAAGTTATTCATTCTCCTACTATTTTCCATACATAGAAAGTCACCATGTTTGGTTAGTTACACTCAAATTTGTTTAGTAATTATACATCTTAGTCAATCTAATTTATTATTTAATTTTATGCTATTAGGGTCACATAAATCCTAAATAGATAAAAATAAATAAACTTCAAGCATAGCATTTGAAATGGGAAGTAGATATTCTAGCACCTCAAATCAAATAAATTTTCAATGAGGTCATCCAAAATGGCTTCTCGATAGAGTGGAAAACTAGTGCAACCATACAGTTGTTTAAAATTACAGATGTAAATAATCCCTCAAATTATCAAACTATCATGGTCAATCCTATTTTTTCAAAGTTATTTAGGAGATGATAGAACATAAGATTGGCAATTTGGTGGAGAAAAGAGAAAAGAGAGAAAATGGGAAAGTAGCTTTTGATCCAAACACTCAATTATTGATCATTGTGTCATGTTCAAACACCTAGTTGAAAAGGTTTGGGATATAAAATGGGATGCATAATATTGATTTGTAGACTTTAAAAATACATTTGACATGGTGTCAAAGAGAAAATTATTGAGAATAATGAAGGGATTAGGAGTCCCAATGCATTACATGGCATTATTTCACATATTGTATGAGCAAATCAATGCTAAAATCAAAACACAGGCAAGGTTGTCTAAGTGTTTTATGAGTGATATAGGAATAAAACAAGGTTCCCATCTATCCCCAAATTCATTTGGGATATATATTAACAAGCTATAAGATTGTATTAAAAAATTAGAGGGGAAGGGGTCCACTTGGCCAAATATGTGGTGAAATTATTGTTATATAACGATGACCTAATTATAATGGCATAGATAACCCAAGATCTAAGAGACCACCTATGGGCTCTAGAGATCCTTTGTAAATAAGTAAGGATGCAGGTAAACATTGGAAAAGCAAAAATAAGGATTTTATTGGTGAAAAAAAAGAAGCAACACCTCGACTTTAAGTTGCAAGATAATCTCTTGAAGTGGTGTCAGAATACAAGTATCTTGACCTTGAATTTCACATCAAGATTAGTTGAGATACATGTAGGATGAAAAGAATACAAGTGAGGTGGAGATCTATTTATGCACTTCAAAACAAGTGCAGTAATGTTAAGTCATGGTATTAGAAGACCACGAGGGTTTCATTTAGGTTACTTGTCACACCAATGGTGTTGTATGGTTGTGAGGTATGGGCTAGTGGAATGGAAATTTTGAAATGGAGATAAATAAAAAAGATTCAAAAGTGTCTAATCACAAAAAAATCATAATTAAGGCTTTAGTTCCCTATGAAATATTCTTTTTTGAAACATGAACTTTCCCTATAGAGGCAACCACTATGATCAGGCTTATATGTTACTTGAAAAAATAAAATGAAAAACATGAAGATCAGTAGGTTGTCAGGGGTTGCAAGAGATGAAGAGTTGCACAAACATAAGAAAACACATATGGAAAAAAATTGAAAATGGATGAGTAGATGGGATATCAGCCTAAATGAATGCCCAAACCTTAGCAAAGACATAAAAAATTATGTGAATGAAAAGTTTAGAACAATGATGTGGAGGAAGAAAATGGGGGATAAATTAAATTGGAGGGAAAAAATCCTAATTTATCAACTAAGGACTAACTCCCATAGGCTAAGATGTAAGACACTAGATGGACAACACCTAAGGAACAATGGGAACAGAGGGTTTGTGTTTTATGCACCATAAGGGTAGTCAAAATGAGGGAGCATTTCATCCTTCAATGTCTAAGGTAAATGGACATTTGAGTTAAATATGAGGAAACATAAAGAGTTGGCTCCATGGTAGAGCTACTTGACAAAAATAGAATAAAATGGTTTGGGGAGATGTTAATGCAAATCAACAAAAGGAGTAGCCTTCTAAAGGATGCCACTAAGCCCATAAATCTTTGAGTGGCTTGAGCAATTACTGTAATTGGTGGTCCCATAAAACATTTATCTTTGTGGGTGTAATTAAAATCATTTCATTTCAATAATTTATAACTCCTAAAAATAATAATTGTCCCAAATGAGCATGGCATCTTACACCAAAAACATTGTCCCAAATCCTCTTAAAACCAATAGAAATGGGTAGATACTTTTTCAATCCAAATCCAGAGTGATGATTGTGTAAAGATTTTTCATCAAAACCTAAACATTGCACAAGGAGATTCATTGCTTTGAACAAGGGTAGAATTTAGGCACAAAACTTTGTCATCAATTACCTTTCCTCCCAAAGGATAGACAGGAAGGTTAGCTTGTTTAGCTAGAACAAGGGACCCATCAACATTTAAGAAAGGTCCAACAATGCCTTGGAATGAAACATTATTTGGGCAGTTCTTAACCCTCTCATCGCATGTTGCAACCCTCACCCACAAACTTTGGTTTCTTCACACGACATTGTCATGGGGTCTTTTCCACCTTGCACACACTCTCATGTAGCCCATGACTGGCTAGGTGGCCCTGCCACCACTTCCGGTTCAAAAGATTTGTTTTGTCAATGATTTTCATTATTTTTATGTGTATGTGCCACCAAGAGGGGTATTTTTTGTGAAACTGGTGAATATCCTACAAAATATTTTCTAATTCAAATTCGTATTTTGATATTTAGAGGGAAAATACCAAAAAACTATTTCCTAAATATTTGGGGTATCAAATAAGAAAAACATGAAAAATGCAAAACTACATGTCCTTGTGATTTTTTACAAGAATTCTAAATCTACAAAAATATTTTGAAAAAATAATCTATAACTCTCATAAACTAAATTTTATTAAAAATATTAATATAGAAATTATATACAAACCATGAAGAGCTCGAGTCAAATTTTTTTACCCTAGGTTATAAAATTTTGAAAAACATTTAGCCTCAAAATTGAAAGATTAAAATTTTCCTCCATGCCTTAGATGAATGCCCTGGTGCTTGCCCTATTTCAATAAATATCTTCCAAAGCTTCAACACCTTGGTATGGTTAATTGTAATCCCTTGGTATCATAAAATAACACCTAAGCGTGATCTAATTAACCATAACACTAGATTATTGAATCACAAACATGATTTTAATCTACTTCATATCACATTGCATCATCCACACAGTAGACTAAATTACACAACAAAGAGAGATAACATAAGGGTACAAACAAATTTGTTGGTGGTACCAAAATATATTGTTAGCTCGTGTTATGGAGTAGAAGACACAACCATTTTATATATACACCACCACATTAGGGGTGAGTTAATATCTAAGTTCACAAGATTTGTTTTGTTGATGATTTTCATTCTTTTTATGTGTATGTGCCACCAAGAGAGGTGGTTTTTGTGAAACCGGTGAATATCCTGCAAAATCTTTTCTAATTCAAATTCGTATTTTGATATTTGGAGGGAAAATACCAAAAAATATTTCCTCAAGATTTGAGGTATTATCTACGAAAAACATGAAAAATACAAAACTACATCTCTTTGTGATTTTTACAAGGATTCTAAATCTACAAAAATATTTTGAAAAAATAATCTATAGCTCTCATAAACTAAATTTTATTAAAAATACTAATATAGAAATTATATACAAACGATGAAGAGCTCGAGTCAAAATTTGTTTACCCTAGGTTATAAAAATTTGAAAAATATTTAGCCTCAAAATTGAAAGATTCAAATTTTCCTCCATGCCTTAGATGAATGCCTTGGTGTTTGCCCTATTTCAATAAATGTCTTCCAAAGCTTCAACACCTTGGTATGGTTAATTTTAATCCCTTGGTATCATTAAATAACACCTAAGCGTGATCTAATTAACCATAACACTAGATTATTGAATCATAAACATGATTTTAATCTACTTCATATCACATTGCATCATCCACACAGTAGACTAAATTACACAACAAAGAGAGATAACATAAGGGTACAAACAAATTTGTTGGTGGTACCAAAATACATTGTTAGCTCTTGTTATGGAGTAGAAGACACAACCATTTTATATATACACCACCACATTAGGGGTGAGTTAATATTTAAATTCACAAGATTTGTTTTGTTGATGATTTTCATTCTTTTTATGTGTATGTGCCACCAAGAGAGGTGGTTTTTGTGAAACCGGTGAATATCCTGCAAAATATTTTCTAATTCAAATTCGTATTTTGATATTTGGAGGGAAAATACCAAAAAATATTTCCTCAAGATTTGAGGTATTATCTACGAAAAACATGAAAAATACAAAACTACATCTCCTTGTGATTTTTACAAGGATTCTAAATCTACAAAAATATTTTGAAAAAATAATCTATAACTCTCATAAACTAAATTTTATTAAAAATACTAATATAGAAATTATATACAAACCATGAAGAGCTCGAGTCAAATTGTTTTTACCCTAGGTTATAAAAATTTGAAAAATATTTAGCCTCAAAATTGAAAGATTAAAATTTTCCTCCATGCCTTAGATGAATGCCTTGGTGTTTGCCCTATTTCAATAAATGTCTTCCAAAGCTTCAACACCTTGGTATGGTTAATTGTAATGCCTTGGTATCATTAAATAACACCTAAGCATGATCTAATTAACCATAACACTAGATTATTGAATCATAAACATGATTTTAATCTACTTCATATCACATTGCATCATCCACGCAGCAGACTAAATTACACAACAAAGAGAGATAACATAAGGGTACAAACAAATTTGTTGGTGGTACCAAAATACATTGTTAGCTCGTGTTATGGAGTAGAAGACACAACCATTTTATATATACACCACCACATTAGGGGTGAGTTAATATTTAAATTCACAAGATTTGTTTTGTTGATGATTTTCATTCTTTTTATGTGTATGTGCCACCAAGAGAGGTGGTTTTTGTGAAACCGGTGAATATCCTGCAAAATATTTTCTAATTCAAATTCGTATTTTGATATTTGGAGGGAAAATACCAAAAAATATTTCCTCAATATTTGAGGTATTATCTACGAAAAACATGAAAAATACAAAACTACATCTCCTTGTGATTTTTACAAGGATTCTAAATCTACAAAAATATTTTGAAAAAATAATCTATAGCTCTCATAAACTAAATTTTTACCCTAGGTTATAAAAATTTGAAAAATATTTAGCCTCAAAATTGAAATATTAAAATTTTCCTCCATGCCTTAGATGAATGCCCTGGTGTTTGTCATATTTCAATAAATGTCTTCCAAAGCTTCAACACATTGGTATGGTTAATTGTAATCCCTTGGTATCATTAAATAGCACCTAATCGTGATATACTTAACCATAAAACTAGATTATTGAATCACAAACATGATTTTAATCTACTTCATATCACATTGCATCATCCACATAGTACACTAAATTACACAACAAAGAGAGATAACATAAGGGTACAAACAACTTTGTTGGTGGTACCAAAATATATTGTTAGCTCGTGTTATGGAGTAGAAGACACAACCATTTTATATATACACCACCACATTAGGGGTGAGTTAATATTTAAATGATTACACTCACTTATAGGGTGGGCCATTTAGTACTTAGGGGAGTCATACTTTATAACGTGAGTGTGCGCACACGCAGACACATTCACACTTAAGGATACACAAACAAGAGACATGGGCTGCATCATATCTTAGATCCACATGGGAAATATTTATTCATGAATCAAGAGTGCAATCTTGACAAGGAAGGATTAGTCGTGGTGTCATTGTGCTTTTAAAAGATGTATTAATAGATTTTCCCATCTCATTTGGGTCATGTGTGAAGAGTGTTAGGGTGTGGAGCTAAAAGCTTCAACTGTTTGCAGACACGAAGAAGAGGATGCTGAAGAACCAAAAGCACCGGCGTCGGCAGCATGACCGACGTCAGTCAGATGTAGTGCAGAAGACAACCAGCGATGGCAGGGAGTCGGCCGACGTCGGCAGCACCAGACAGACAAGGACCGACGTCGGTCACCTGTGGCGGTCCAGAACTGTTGTTGACGAACAGTTAGTTAAGTGAAGCGAGTGTTTGCATGTCAAATGACTAATTATAGTCACGAGCTGCGTGTCTAATTATTGTAGTTAGATTTTTATTTTTGTATCCATGGGATTCTATTTAAAGACCCATGAGGCATGTATTGTAATCACCAAGAAGGCAAGTAAAAGCGTTGAAGCAAGCAAGGTCAAGGAGATCTACAAGTGTAAGGTCAAGGAGATCAGCTGAAGCATTCAATGAGGGATAATAACTCAGGCTATAGAGTTGTTAAAGTTGAGCAAGAGAGAGAGGGAAGAAGGTCTTGAGGTGTTTCAAGCCTTTGAGGTCTAGGAAGAAGTGGCATCTTCCTTATTGTATTTTCTTCTAGTAATATCTAATACAAGAGTGTGTATTGTCTCTCAAATTTTTTGCTGTCTCAAGTTTCTAGTTACTTTATCATTCTGGTATAATTTTGTGTTTAATTGCTTATAATAAAGTAATCAATTGTGCTTCCGTTGGATAAGGGGTCACCTAACAGTTGGTATCAGAGCTACGGTTTGCAAGAAGCAGGTTAATTTTTTGATTACAGGTCATTCACATGGTTTTCTGATTGAGTGGGAGTTTAGCAATGGCAGAAGAAAGTAAGCTACGAATGGAGAAGTTTAACGACAAGAATTATCAACACTGGAGGATGCAGATTGAGGATTATCTGTATCAGAAAGATCTGTACTTATCGTTGGGTGGGGTTGCATGCAAGCCCACAGATATGAAGGATGAAGAATGGAGTGTTCTTGATCAGAAGGCTCTCGATTCTATAAGGTTGAGCCTTGCATTGTCTGTGATTTTCAGCTTATCACAGTGCAAGATAATGGAAGAGTTGATAAAGTCCTTGGCAAATTTATACGAAAAGCCCTCGGCTTCTAATAAGGTATATCTTATGAAGCAGCGATTTACTTTGCAAATGCAGGAAGGTGGATCGGTACATACTCATCTCAGTGATTTCCATGGTTTGGTAAACCAATTAGCTTCAGTCAATATTGTTTTTGATGATGAGGTAAAGGCTCTCTTGATTTTATGTTTTTTGCCTAAAAGTTGAGACGGTTTGGTTATGGCAGTAAGTAATTCTGCATCTGCTTCTAAAATATTAAAAGTTGATGATGTTGTAAGTGTGATCTTGAATGAAAAAATACGCAGGAGAAGCACAGGCGAATCATCAGGTAATGCTCTAAGTGCAGAAAGCTGGGGAAGGCAAAGGGAGAAGGTTGAGCAAGGGAAATCAAGGTCGAGAAGGAGATCCGAATCCAAAGGTGTTACCTGCTGGTTTTGTGGAAAGAAAGGACATACAAAGAAGGAGTGTTGGTTGAGAGATAAAGAGAATCAACATGCAGGTATTGAAGAAGCAAAGGATGCAAATATTGTGGTACAGGACGCTCTCATACTTTCTTTGGATAGTCAGGTAAGATCATGGATTTTAGATTCTAGTTCATCTTTTCATGCATCTCCAAACAGATGAACAGGGAGACTTTGAAGTTCTTTATTTAGGGGATGGTACGCCTTGTCAAATAGTTGGCAAAGGGAAAGTGCAGCTGAGATTGCAGATTGACAACACATGGGTGTTGAAATAGGTCATGCATGTTCCAATTCTGAAGTAGAGTTTGATTTTTGTAGGAAGGTTGGGTGACGAGGGATGCACAATAACCCTCACAGCGGACTCTTGGAAGGTTACCAAGGGAGCACTTGTTTTAGCGAGAGGTAAGAAAGTAGATACTCTTTATCTATCTACTTGTATTACTGATTCTACTTCTGGTGTAGATTCGAAGATGTGGCTTAATAGGCTTGGTCACATGAATAGGAAGGGAATGGACGTTCTTGATTCGAAAAGTATGTGTTCAGATTCAGAAAGCATTGATAGAGTTCATTGCAGAAAAAGAAAATTTGATGCTTTTGACAGGAACAAAGAAGCCTTGGTGTTTATGGAGGAGATGAAGGACAGAGATCTGTCACAGGGGCTGAATAAATCTGAGCAAGGTAGTATGGATAGAGGTTTGATCCAAAAAGAGCTCCCGGATGAAAATTTCATCACTTACAGAAACACACAGACGTCGATGTCGGTCACATGGGACCGACGTCGGTCAGCCAGATACCGGCATCGGTCATGTGTAGACCAACAGGGTCGGTAGGTCGGGCAGGAGAAGTCCGACGTCGGTCAGCAGGACCGACATCGGCAAAGGGGACACCAACGTCGGCCAGGGAAATGACGTCGGCAGTCAGGGTCAGTGCAGGGAATCGACATCGGTCGGGAGCAGACTAGGAGATGGCTGAGATCGGTCACTGAAATGGATGATGGGTGGACAGTTAGCTGTCAAGGAGTCTCAAACACCCATATGGAGGTCAAAAATGGTAAGTGAACCTCATATTCGTTGTTCACCTTCTTTATATTGCTTACTGATAGTCAAGAACTAGGAAGATGGAAGAAGCAATGCAGGTAGAATCTAAAAACAGTGGGAGCTTGGCATGGATGAGGAGTGTGAGTCTTTGGAGAAGAACCAAACAGGTATTTGTTGGTAGAGTTGACAGCTGGAAGGAAGCACTGGATAGAGGGATGGATTCCCATATTAGAGAAGAGAGTGGATGGACACATGAGACAGAAGGCTATGGTATATGGTCTTGAGTAGGCTGCAAAGCAATGGAGGTTTGACCATTGTATTTTATCTTTACCAGGTTGGATAATATTAGCTACATTATCATGTTATTGTATTGTGTTGCTTGTTGCAGGGTTTCATATACAAGGAGTTTTCTGAGCTAAGGGTAGAGTTGGTTCGGAAGTATGTCATGAAGAATTTGGGAGCAGCAAAATTTTTTTGGCATAAGTGACAGGTATAGCATCATAAGTTTGCATGGTGGTTGGTCTTCAAGAGTGACTTTGAAGAGGAATACAGAGTCTAAAGAACAAAATAGATGGTATACAGGTACAGGTACAGTAGCAGTTGTTTATCTCCAAGTGAGAGATTGTTAGGGTGTGGAGCTAAAAGCTTCAACTATTTGCAGACACGAAGAAGAGGATGCTGAAGAACCAGAAGCACCGGCGTCAGCAGCATGACCGACGTCGGTCAGATGCAGTGCAAAAGGCAACTGGCGACGGCAGGGAGTCGGCCAACGTCAGCAGCACCAGACAGACAGGGACTGACGTCGGTCCCCTGTGGCGATCCAAAACTGCTGTTGACGAACAGTTAGTTAAGTGAAGCGAGTGTTTGCATGTCAAATGACTAATTATAGTCACGAGCTGTGTGTCTAATTATTGTAGTTAGATTTCTATTTTTGTATCCATGGGATTCTATTTAAAGACCCATGAGGCATGTATTGTAATCACCAAGAAGGCAAGTAAAAGCATTGAAGCAAGCAAGGTCAAGGAGATCTACAGGTGTAAGGTCAAGGAGATCAGCTGAAGCATTCAAGGAGAGATAATAACTCAGGCTATAGAGTTGTTAAGGTTGAGCAAGAGAGAGAGGGAAGAAGGTCTTGAGGTGTGGCAAGCCTTTGAGGTGGAGGAAGAAGTGGCATCTTCCTTATTGTATTTTCTTCTAGTAATATCTAATACAAGAGTGTGTATTGTCTCTCAAATTCTTTGATGTCTCAAGTTTCTAGTTACTTTATCATTATGGTATAATTTCGTGTTTAATTGCTTATAAGAAAGTAATCAATTGTGCTTCTGTTGGATAAGGGGTCACCTAACAAAGAGTGGGCCCTACATTTTTAATCCTTCCTTTAGTTCAAGTGATTTTATAAATTCATCCATTGTTAGAGAAAAAAAATCCTTCATGATATTTGAAACTCATTTTATCATGTTGCATTTGGTTCATAGCCTTGGCTACTTAGACTTCTTTCTTGCTTCAAACCTCTTTGATTGGATTCCTATTTTCTATTTGATACATATATTTCCCTAATTGCATTGCATCTCTCAATCACATATGAAATGAAGACATTTGAAATCCAGTCATTGGATCTATTGGTAAATTTCCATTTGAATCCAAATTTGCTTGGGATTAGGCTTGAATAGCTTTGTATTTACGCATAAGTGGGTGTCTACTTATAGAGAAGACTCAATGATGAACTTAGCCCCAAATAAATGTATACATAAGAATGTGAGTTTCCAATATTTAGAGTACAACCTATACAATAGGACCCACACTATTATTATGGCTAGGTTTATGTTATTGGGATTGCAAGACGTATCCAATGTCTAAAATATAGGCTTGCATTCTAGTGAAATCATGGTGGACCATTGAAAATATCATCTCTTCCACTATATAGAATATGATGATGAAAAAAACTCGCCTTTTGTTTTCCATTTTAAGGCAACCCATGATTCAAATGTTTTTACAAGAGGTCGTATTCCATCAAACTTGCATATCAAAACATGTGTTTTCCATTTTTTTTTACTTTTGTTATAATTCCTTTGTCCTTAATTTTCAAAATCAAATTCTCTTTTATCACTTTAAAGGTAACGTTTTTCTTAAAGTAACCACAAAGTAACGGGTTAGTGATTCACACAGTTTCATTATAAAGTGTGCCCTTGATTTCCCTTGGTTATCCTCAAGCTAGGTAGCTTCAATTTCACTTTGGATTCTATGTTTTTGCGTTAGACCCTCTTTCCCTAAGCTTGGTCGGGTCTCCTCTTGGAAGCCTAGATGTATATTCAAAGTGTTTGACTTTTAATATTTCTTCCTAACACCATCATTTCCTTCCAATCTTGTGATCTAATATCCTTCCTAGATTTTGTTGTGCTTCACCATCATATGTTATTCACATCTAGTTTCTATCTTACATATACTATAAAGCATGCTATCTTTTTTATTATTTTTAAATTGATAATGATTTTTAGTTTTAAGTTGCTTGTATTTTTTTGGGGTTCATTATTTGGATCCATTTGAGGTTCACCCTAAAGTTCATACAACCAAACTCTTAAAGGGGGTATTAGATAAAAGTATGCTACTCAATTTGGCTCATCAAGTATAGTATATGGTCACCATATCAACATTCCTTTGACAAAAACATTCGTTGCATCTTCATGGAAGTAATTTGAGATGATAGATTTAAATTTTACATCTTCTCCCTCTTTTTACCTTGTTGGGTGGCTTTGATACCGTGTGATGGTTTTGTAGGATCCACCAAAGAGACATAGAGAAAGCATTAGAGAACCCCCCCTCCAAAAAAAGGTTATCAATGATGCAATCAATACAAAGACAATTGAATGGTGCTACATGCATATTGTGTCTTAATTTAATTACCAACTAATTGTGCTACAATATAAACGTGTACTTATAATCCCAACAACAATATTATAATACATGACTTCCATATCAAAATTAGTAAACATTTTTGGTCTAATAGGAGCCTCCTCCTTTCATATTGACATTAAAAAAAAAGCGGCTTGGTGGATTTAGGATGGAAACTTCATCAAAACTCATTTTAAATTTAATTTTATGATGTAGAAGCATCCCAATATTCATGTTGTTATTTATATTTGATGCAAAATTCTGCCATTATAAATAAATAACATGTAGTATCAAGTTGTATAATGGTTTATAGTGTGGAATTTTGTTTAAGAGAGGCATGCAACCCAGTTTAGTCATTAGATGATTTTAATGAAGTGAAAAAGTTGTAGGTTGTCATGGAGAGAACTTTTTTCACCAGCAAAGTTAGGATGTGATTATGGCCACATTTGAGTAATGAAGCTTATATATTCATTAAAAAAATCAAAAAATTAGAATAAAAATCCATAAAATCTTGCCTCAGAGAATTGATGATATTAATCTCAAAAAATTAAAGCAAAACAACTTCATATATCTTAAAGGTACCATGTGACTTTACCTTGCACAAATATGAAGGTATCTGATTTGAAATGAATTGACATAAATTTGTGGATTGGTATGACACCATTCCACTTTTATTAGAAAAAGAAATGACATAATAGTGTGAAAGGCCTACCAGGGTGTAGCAACAAAAAATACATGACAATTGCAACAAGCATGTGTGGATACAAATTAGGCATGTAGATGGTGTTTTGGATATTTATCAATTAAACAATATCAAATCGATATGCAACAAGGCTCTCACTCAATTTTAGACCAAAATTTGTATATTTAACAATTCAAATGTAAAAAACTCAATTGACTGAAGTTTGGCCAAATTTCAGCGAAATGATGTCAAAATAAACTAAAATTTGATTGTAGCATTTAAACATCATTTCCACACACCCACCAAAAATAAACTAAAAAATTAATTGTTTGGCTCTCCAAAATGCAAACATTTGTAGCTAAATGTAGATGGGAGGTAAAGGGAGGGGAGATGGGAATTAATGGTTGCCTCACTCCCTAGAAATGATCTTCACTCATTCACTCACTCTCAAAGACACAAGACCCATAAATGGAGACAAACACTTTATTTATTAATTCAAAGACAAAATTACAATCACAGTTCAAAATTTGAGATCACAATGTTTCACATACAGTTGCAAGCCTCTAGTTTTGTGTTATGTTATTTGTGACCTTTTTCCTTCTATTATTTCGACCACCAAATCCTTCATGGATCTCCACTATTTCTTAGAGAAAAAATCCCATTTTAACTCTCGACCTTGGATCTTTTCATTTTCCCGTTTATCATCCCTCTCGAATTCTCTCTCAAACTATTTGTGATTCCTAGGGAAGTGGTTGTAATAGCAACCACGTAGTTGAGTTAGCTCTCATGTCCACAACAAACTGATATTCTCATATAGATCTTTCCAACAAGACCTAGAATGCCCCATTTGGCAGTTGCATGTTAAAGTCGTGGTCACTTCAAGTTCCCTATGTGGCATGCATTGAATTGTGACTACTATGAACAAAGATCTCTACAGTCATTACGATTATGATGTGTCATGATCTTGGAGCCCATTGTGCTCTCCGTGACCACTGAGCATTCCATGAAACAAAGATTCTATGGGGTGTTCCCAATATTATCAGACTACATAGTCATACATTCTGTGGGTTTTCTTCGAGGTTGCCAAACTTCGTGATGTTGTGGCGTTTTACCAACGCTGATCACTTCGAATTGTTTTTTACTGTGACACTTATCCCCTTTTAATAGAATCACGGACTCCGTGAATTCTTTATGGTCACCAAGGAATCCACGGGGTTATATCGATGTTGTCAGCTCCATGATTTCGTACACGAACTTACAAGGATTTTTTGGCTCTGTGATTTCATGCACAATTCAAGACTATCGTGGAGCTTTCCCAAGGTTGTGGACTTATCAATTTTAACTTATAGTTACATCGAGTTTGTAATGAATGTTGTGAGCTGTATACTTAGTCATGAATGAGTCTTAGACTAGATGTAGGCATGGTTAACATAGAGAGCACTCAGTGAATATATGAAGTCGTCATGAAATTTAGAGAAATATGTGTGGCTTATGTAACACTGCAACTTTAAAGAGAAGTGTGACCTGAAATGTGATTAAATGAGACTTCTGTGATATTTTCAATTCCTTGAATCCATAATTTTCTTGAGAACTCCTATTGAAAATTATACAAAACTCCTACAATATTTTTAGGTGATGCAAGATTATTTGTCCACCTTGGATGCCCCTGCATGAGACACCTAAGGTAAATGAAATTGCCCATGAGCTCTTGTTCATGAACTCGCTACAAGTTCATTGACTGACCATCCATGTTTAATAACTTCATATGCATTAAACCAAGTTTTGTCTTCAGATGCTCGATTCTTCCACTTCACCAAGTGCTCATAGTATTCATTGCCCCTCATTTTCTTGCCAATTCATGTGTCTATAGTGGCTTCTATCTCTTCATTTTCCTTGGTTGGTAATTTCTCCTTCCAATCAATATTTGAAGACTCCTTGCTTGACTCTTCCTCACCTATTTTCCCTACCACATACCTATACAAATTAGACACATTAAAAGTATGGAGATATTCACTCCTAGTAACTAAATTTTATATGCGTTAGCTGAGAATTTTTTAAAATTAAATTTTCTTCTATTTGAGCTTGTTATATTCACCTTTTGGACATATATCCTTATGCAAATGTGTCAATACTAAATCCCCGAGTTCAAAATTTTGTTCTCTCCTCTTTTGATTAATATGTTCTTTATATTTTATGCCACTTTCTTCCAATCTCTTCTTTAACTGCATATGCACATCATGCATCAGTTGTGCATAATCTTCCCCTTCAACACTCATACTTATATAATCTATATTTATTAATTCACATACGCCTCTTGGTTTGCTACAATATACAATTTGGAAAGGACTCATACATGTGTTTCAATTAATTGAATTGTTGTAAGCAAATTTAGCTTGGGCCAACACCAAATCCCACTATTTGGACTTGTCTCCCACTACACATCTCAACAAATTACCAACATTGCGGTTCACAACTATTGTTTGCCCATTTGTTTGTGGATGATAGCCTAAGCTAAAGTTTAATATTGTGCCCAATTTTTGCCAGTGTCCTCCACAAAACCCAACAAACTTAGTATCTCTATCTGACACAATACTCCTTGGCAACCCATGCAATCTCACATCTTCGTTGAAAAATAGGTTAACAATATTTATGGCATCACTAGTTTTCTTTTATGCTATAAAGTTTGTCATTTTAAAAATTTAATCTACAAAAAAAAAATGAAGTCATTACCTCTCTTGAGTTCTTGGTAATCCAAAATTTAATCTACAAAAAAAAAATGAAGTCATTACCTCTCTTGAGTGCTCGGTCTATTTGGAATAGATAATCACTGGTATAGTCATATATTCTGACATTTTCCTTTTGCAAGTTGGAAAATTTTGTATCTTTGTACAAGCTTCTTCGCATCCATCCTAATTTGTGGCCAACATTATCAGTCACTCAGTTGTGCCAAATTTTTATCATATGCAAAATGTCTAGTGATGCCTCCACTATATTTCTCTTTCAGCAAATTCTCCCTCGTAAAGCCTTGAGGTATACATAACCTTTTCCGCTTAAACAACCACCTATCTTGAATCGTGTACTCCGACCATGGACTTTTGTCCATTTTTGTGGACTCTTTGCATGTTGTTCATACATCTCGAAAATCTTCACTATCTTCATACAACTATCATTAACTCAAAGCCAATGACTTCAACTCTAAGCTCATTCACGAAAGGAGCCCGCTTGCTTAAGGCATCCACAACCTTATTAGATTGCCTACTTCTATGCTTTAAAACAAAATAATATCTCTGAAGAAATTTCACCCAATGCATATGCTTTGATTTAACTTATCTTAGTTGTTTATAAACTCTAGTGCTTAGTGATCAATGTACAAAACGAATTCTTTGGAAAAACATAATAACTCGAGTTCTTAAGGGTTTGTATTCTTGCATAAAATTATTGATCATAAACTAAATATTTTCTTATGCTTCATTCAATTTTTCACTAGAATACGTAATAAGCTCACCTTCTTGACTTAGCACTGCCCCAATAGTTGCTCCACTTGCATCATAATATGCTTGGAACACTTTTACAAAATCAAGGACTGCCAACACCAATTGTTTGTTTATCTTTTTCTTTAAGATCTGAAATTTATTCTCTATTGTAATTGTCCAATGAAAATTATGTGTATCCCCTTCATAGTTTTTGTGATAAAAACACACATACCACTAAAGTTTCTAACAAACCTTAGATAGAAACTTGCTAATACATGAAAACTTATTGCCTCAAACATGGTCTTTGATGAAGGCCACTCCACAATTGTTTTCACCTTTTTGGGATCTATCCTTAAACCTTCACTTGAGATCACAAATACCAAATACACTAACTCCTCTTGCATGAAAGTGCACTTCTTCAAGTTGATTAACTATTTTTCTTCCTTCAATTTGTTGAAGATCAATCTCAATGCTTTAAATGTTCTTCTTTGGAATGACTGAAAATCAAAATATCACAGGTGGTGATCCAAAATGTCGAGGCAAAATAAAAAGAACGCGATTTTTTCCAAAAGCCATCATTTCAATTTGTATAGATTGTGAAAGCATAAAATATCTAATCAAAATATCATTCAAATAAACCACCACAAACTTACATTGGAATAGATTCAACAACTCATTCATCAGACTCGTGAATGTACACGAAAAATTTATTAACTCAAATGGTATAACCAACCAATCATACAACCATCAATTGTCGTAAATGTGATTTCTTTTGAAAATCCTATTCTCCCAAGGATAATGGGTGGTGATCCGAAACTTCAAGACAATAAAAAGAACACAGTTTGTTCCCAAAAGCTATAAATTCAATTTGTATGGACTGTGAAAGCATAAAATATCTAATAAAAATATAATCCAAATAAACAACCACAAACTTACATGTAAATATATTCCACATCTCATTCATGAGCCTTACGGATGTACTCAGAGCATTTATTAACTTTAATGGTATAACCAACTACTCATACAACCATCAATTGTTGTGAATATGATTTCACATTCATCACCTTCAATTATTCAAATTTGGTGATATCCACTCTTTAAATCTATCTTGCTAAAGTATTTAGCTTGACTTAAACAATCCATTAAATCATCCATCCTTGGTAGCAGAAACATATACTTGATGGTGATTTTGTTTATTGGCCTTAAATTTGTACACATTCCTCATCTTCCTCCATTCTTGGGTGCTAGTACAATTGGGACTACACATGGGCTCAAACTCTCTCTAATCAAACATTGGTTCAACAATTCTTGCACCTTTATTTTTCTCCCTTCGATCTCCATTTGGGTTGCCTATCAGTGGCCTTGTTTGACAAGCTTTCTCTTGACACTTGATCGATATGATAGTTAATGCTTCTCGTGGCCGATAATCCATCATGCAAATCATGTCACAATATAAGAATACTCTTCCAATAAATTCTAAATTTCAATGGGAAGATCACTTACCTTTGTACTTGTCACAAGTAATTTTTGCAATAAAAGCAAAGCATGTCTCTTCCTTTACCACTATAAAAAATCCTTTGCCGAAAACCATCATCACCTTTAAACTGTTGCCCACTTCTTCTCCTTTATCCTTCAATGAACTCAAGGTCAACTTCTTCCATTATTCACAAGTGTAAGTGCTTGCTCTTCCATCATGCACAACTCCTCTATCAGACTGTCATGGCCTTACCAACAACACATGACACGCATCCATGGGCATAATGTCACCAAAAAAAAAAATCTTATATGAACCAGTTTGAAAATTCACCATGCAATTGTTCATTTACTAGCACTTGATGGCCTTTAGGCAACCATGAAGTAGGGTGTACTAACCTTTTCAGCTCAAGTTTCTCTACCATTTCTTGAGACACCAAATTATGTGTTGTCACTATTAATGACTACTTTACAACACTTATTTCCTAATATGCAAACATTCTAAAATAAGCTCTCTTTGCATAGGTTTATTCTCTTCCTTGGTTGGTTTCAACAACACCCATTTCATCATAATAGCCTCTCCCTAATCTGACTCTCTGTGTGTGTTGGAGATCCAACACTTTTTTCATCACCATGAGCAATACGCATGCGATGTCCCTCGAGTTCTCTTGTCGTTGTTCTATGTTGCTTCTAGACACTCATGAGCCATGTGTCTAGCATATTTATTGCATACAAAGCATTTTCCCATAAACATTATCCTCTCCCTCTTCAAAAGGATCCTCTTCTCTAAAAGAGTAGCCGCTTCCTCTAGTATTTCGGTTTTGGTTTTGAGAGGTACATCTCCATCATGCGCTGCTTGTCCTCTACGACTACTACTTTGCCCTCTTTCCTCTTGTGGACCTCACTATACTTCTGGAGTTCATTTGTTGCCTCCTATACAATTTTTCTTTTGCCTTTAATATACATTGATACACTTCTTTCACAATTCTCAAGTTAAGTGAATTGATCTCAACTTGAACAACAAACACAACCCATTCACATATCTAGCCACCTTCTCTAGGTCATCTTCTACATGTCCAACTCTTATGGTGAGCCAATAAAAGTCCTTTCTCCTTTTGTCTTAGGGTCTACAATTTCCTAAACAAGCTCATTTGACAGTCTAAAGGCAAAAATTTAGCCTTCAACTTCATCACCGTTCTATTCCATAACTTTATTTTTTCCTTACCTTTCCTCTGTATGTACACGATCCCAACAAAAAGATGCATGACCTTTCAACTTTATGCAGACAAATTTCACTTTCTTGGATTCCTCGATTGACTCGATCAAAGTATTTCTCCATTTTTGTAGTCCAATCTATAAGTTCTTTAGTGTTCAAACTTTCATTGTAGCATGGTGCATCCAACTTTAGCTTACTGCCAAGCTTTGCAACAACCCTAAGAAATCTACGCTCAGCGTCATTCTCCATATCTGCCTCTTCAAACTCTTGAACTTTCACTTCATCGTCACTCACATCTTCAACGAGTTCCCCTTTCGTGTTGTCTTTATTGCCTCCAAGCTTGTTTGGATTCCTCCCATCATCTCTACTAAATATGCAACTCTAAGTGATCCTACTCTTGCACCTCTTCTAATGGGATTACCTCTATGCACCATCACTTATCCCAATTACAAACCTCTTTCACAAGTTGCTAATGACTCCATTAGTGTCTTTACACACACAACCCAACAAGGGAAAACACCCTAGCTCATATATTAATTGTAGACAGAAGGTACAGGGGGCCAAATTGATGGCTACCTCACTCCTTGGCAATGATCCTCACTCACTCTCAAAGACAAACCAAAAACAGAGAAACATTTTTTTTAGACAAAATTACAATCATAGTTCAAAATTTGGGATCATAATGTTTCACATACAACTACAAGACTTTAACTCTTATTTTTGTTCTGTGCTATCCCTGTTTGATTCTCCTATTATGTCGACTAACAAATTCTTCTTTAGTATGTCGACTCTCCACTAATCTCCACTACTTTCTTTAGAAAAAAAATCTCTTTAATTATTGGCCTAAGACGTTTTACTTTCTCACTCGTCAATGTCCTCAAATTCTCTTTCAAACTATCTATGATTTCTAAGGAATTCATTGTAACAATGACCACATGGTTGAGTTAACTCTCTCATGGCCACAACCAACTAAAAGTTATCATCAAGAGATTTCCAACAAGACCTAGAATGCCCCATTTCGGAATCACATGAGAAAGTTATGGTCGCTTCAAGTTCCCTATGTCGCATGCACTGAATTGTGACCACTAAGAACAAAGATCTATGTGATCATTGAGATTATGACACACCACGATCCCAACGTCCATTGTGATCTTCGTGACCACTGAGCATTCAATGAATTAAGGCCTCCATAAGGTGTTCCTAAGATTATTAGACTCTATGACTATACACTCCATAGGTTTTCTTTGAGATTGTCGGACTCCATGACCCCGTGGAGCTTTACCAAGGTAGATCACTTTGAGTTGCTTTCGGCTATGACATTTCGCCCCTTTTCACAGAATGACGACCTTCAAGAATTATATGGTCATCAAGGACTTTGTAGAGTTATATTGACATTGTGACCTTTATGATTCTATCCATGAGCTTCGAGAATTTCATGGCTCCATGAGTCTATGCACAAACTTCACGAATTATGTGGAGTTTTCCTGAGGCCATGGACCTATGGACTTTATCCATTTCAACTTACAATTACATTGGTGAATGTTGTGAGCTTTATACTTACAAATGAGCCTTAGACTAGATGTGGCCATGCTTAACATCGAGAGCACTTAGTGAATATATGAGGCCGTCATGAGACACTGAGAAACATGTGACCTTCATAACACAGCAACTTCGAAGAGAAGTGTGACCCAAAATGCAATTAATGCGACCTCTTTAATTTCTACAACTCTGTGAATCTAGAATTTGCCCCATAACCCTTATTGAAAATTACACAAAACTCCTACAATATTTTTGGGTGATGCAAGATTCCCTGTCCACCTTGGATGCTCCTACATTAATGCTTTATAAATACATTACTAAAATAAGTTGGAAGTATAATTATGTACAGATTCTCGTGCTCCAATATCAATGAAATAAATAAATTACAGTTGCTAGTTAGATATATAACCAGCAATTGATTATTAAACCTAAATTGAGTTATTTACTACTTATGTCACACTAAGAAAGTGATCTTTATAAACTTTGATATTATGAAATGAATGGTATACACCTAAAAGGGCATTATAACATCACGCTTAATTGTGAATATCAAATATCTTGAGGGCAGTAAAGTCACGTACTTAGGTGAAAAATGGAGGTTTCGACTCCTCGACTCAAGTTGCCGGCTCATTCCTGATGCTTCATTGCTCTATTTGCATACATGATACAGGAGTGGTGTTGAAATTCTGATAACAAAACATTCGTGTGGAGGTGTGTTCAACATTACTCTCTTTTAAAACATTTGCTTCGCTCTTCATAAATAACACAAGACACTATGCTGATTAAAGTGGTAAAAACAATTCTACATGCCAATGGCAATAGGAAATCCTAAATGTCTATATATGTGTGCAAAAAATTTAAATGCCAAATCATCTAACCAAAAATTATTTGTAACCTGCAAATTTAACAGATCTTTTGTTTCGGTTCTAAGCATTGCAATCACTAGAGAGTGGCTGTATAAAAATACTGCCCTTAAAAGGAATAAGAACAGTCATTTGACCACTGGCAGCAGGGTGTGGAGATGAATATGTTTCAAGTCTTAAAATTCCTAAACATCTTGTTTTGCATCCATAATTAGTCTGAATTAGAAGGATATCACCAACGGCATAAATAAATTGCTTGGGGCTGCAATCAATGTTCCCCAAATAAATAATAATAATAATTGACCCCCGTCTTAAGGGCATGAGAAAAGGAAGAGAACCCCCATTCTATTCAGCCTAATGAACAAGGACGGATGTTCCAATTACAGCTCGGGAATTATACAAAGAGGAAACTGACAATGGAACTTTGCCCATTTCGCAAATAAATCAACATTCACCAATCCAATTATTGGCACATATTTCCATGGTCATGGTAGCCATTGATGAATATGGTAATCCTGCATGTATTCAAACAATTCACTTTCAAGCACCTGGTACTCTATATTGCTTGCATATATACACACATTTACGAAGAAAGAAGGGTGAGTGAAGTAGGCTCATTTTTATTAGTCCCTAATTAAGTCAACAATAAGTGGTCCCGGATTAATGAATTAGAAATTATTGCTATTAGAAACGTATAATATTAGGATAGAAACTTGATCAACACCATCGACCACAAAGTGTGGTATTGATTCTTGAATTAAACTTCCCCGATAGCCAACATATTAAAAAAACTCAAGGACATCTTTGTTATATTTCCAGAAGAAATTGCAAAAAGCAGAAGCAATTTTAGATATTTGTGTAGTGTATTACAATATAATTGATGCTATGAATTGCACACAAGTTTGAAGTTATAATTGCTTCATCAATTGCTATGTTTCATACAAAATTCAACATCCGCTATATACTGATTTTGAGTAACATTTAATATATACCTTAGCTAAAGAGGCTTCTAGGACATTCAAATACGCAACAACCTTTTCCCGTATACTGATACAGGAAAGAAGAACAAAACTGTTAATACATAAATATATTGTATTTTTGGATTTTATGCCAATACAAAGCAAAAATGGTGTAAATTCAAAACAAAAATGCATGAAATATGTACAAGATAATTTTCAATAGCGAAAATTCTAACCTACCATACTCGTCTAATGATTACTGGCAACCTAACAACATACTGACAGTTATGATTATTGGCAGCATTTTTGGTCACTAAGTATCCTTTGGTCTGGGAATCTTTTTATATTCAAAATTGTTGATATTGATTTTTTTTTGCAAGACCTGCACAAAAAACTCTTCAAATCAGTCCATGCCAGCAGAGAGCCTATTCTAACACATAACAAAATGACATTTGGAAAGTTTATCTGTCCTTAATGTTTTTTACTCGTTGCTTTTCCCCACAACATGTTTTCAGCATACCTCTACTATTTTTCCAATGTTCAACAACTATATTAAGACTCTTACCAATCTGAATGTCAAAATTTGAAAGTCTTATCCAATTCTTGTAAGAACAGAGCAAATAATAGTAAATATCATGTATTTCTGAGCCTCAGGGCCATGGCATTATTATAACCCTATTAGATAATATCAACACACAATAATGCAATAAGAAATATATAATATCATTTGATGGGATATGGTACAGGTTGAACGCTTACCTTCAGTTCATCTTCTAAATTTATTTGTTTGGATTTAGGGCTCACAAATTTGCCAAGAGGGCCTTCTCTGGAAAGTGCTTTGGTTATTTCAATAGCCTCCCACTCACGATCTTCCTTTACCTTCTCCATGTCCTTTCTGCTTAGGAAGCACTTGAAAATGTTATATCAGATAAAGTTTCCATATAGCCCATTAGAAAGGAGAAAATTATTAAAATTCCATTATGTAGACAATTTTGACCAAAGGCTTAATTTACCTCCCTTGTTGTAGATGGGCAAGCCCAACTGCACCTAATACTGTAAGAGAAATTAGTGGCAAACCAAATCTTAGAAATGGATTTGAACGGCCCCATCTTTTATAATTTGTTGACTTGTATACTTTCCGATTTATAGTAGGTTCTGTAGCCCCGTCTGTTGCAACTCTTGGAACACTATCCAATTCAAAGCCCATGCTTTTCTCCAAGCTTAACACATCAGGCTCTGCAGAAGAACAATCCACACCAATTACCTTCCAAAAAACAGCTAAGCATGTTGAGAGATTCACGTGACTAGATAAATATCTTGTCTTCTGCAGTTTAAAAGAAATCTCAAGCAATAGCTAATAGTACAATGGGGATTTCATGATTATATTCATATAAAATAAATTTCACAACTATATAAGGTGCAAAAAAGATTAAAGTTGTGCCAATAAGATGCAAATTGAAATTGATAGATGAGGCTCATTGCCTAATATTTTTCCTTTACATTTTCATAACACGACAAAAATCAATACAAGCTTCTTCCATGTTCCTAAAGATGAAATATAACAGGAAACCATCAATTGCAGGATACAGCAGAATGAACCAATATAAAGTATTTAACATATTTCATTAAAGCTACTCCTGTTCATGCCTACGTGTATCCCCTACCAACCAAACCTTAAATTATAATTCCAAGCACACAGATGCCGATATCGTCCTACAGCATAGATCAACCCTGAGATCTTGGTGTAAACAGAAGTTCTTTATATTTATATTTTGTATAATGACACTTCAAAAAATGTATCCTTTCCTTTCTCTGAAGGATTACACAGACATTTCATAGGAATTCTTTATGGGTAAAGGATGCCTCAGAAAGGATGATGATTTCATTTGCTCTGTAGGATTTTTTTTTCTTTGACGAGTATAACTTATTCTCTGAATGTGAAAAACATTTAAATAGAAAATACTTCTAGGCACTCTACTCCAAAATTGCAGGTTCAAGAATTTATTTTTTCAGTTTCCCCGTCAAAGAAGTTCTTTGGTATTGCAGCTCTACATCCGATTTAGGGTTCAGTAAAGGTTGAGTGTCATTTATCTAGACTTCTACAGATATTAATTCTATTGATGAGAAGTTAATCCATGTTTCCAAATATTGGGACACAATCTTATCAATTACAACCATTGGGCCTGTAGATCTGCATTGCATCAAAAGATTTACGTCCACGTCATAATTGCTACAAAGCATGGTTCAAGTCCAATCTGAATTATCATTAGGGCACAGCATTGTTTTCCAAAATCATAAGTAATATTAGCATTTACTATAAAAACAAAATAGCCATTGCCTAGTTTGCTTCGAAAGGGACAAGCACATAATTGAGATGACCATTGACATCAAAAAACTATTCAAGGAAGGATCAAAACCAAATTACTTCGTCAAACTAATATCGAAAGGTTATTCTCCTACAAATAAAGCTCAAATTTGGAGACCCTGTTTTTGTGTTTCTAACGGGTTTTCGTAAAGGTGAATCATCAAGCAGGCAGGTTGCCATTATGTAAACAAAACATACAAGGTTTTAATATTAAATAATTTCAGTAAGAGGAGGGAGATCTGAAAACCTGAGGCGCCAAGAACAAGCAGTGTTTCAAGGAAGCATTTCATGACCACAAAAATCTAGCACCAAATTTAAGTTTAAATATTTTCAAACAGAGTTGACAACCTATTTTAACTTGCACATGATAAGGAGATAAAAAATCGATGTTCTAGTTGTAAATCAAAGCGGTTTAGCTAAGGACAACGACGAGAGGACAAGGATGAGATCAGCTAGTAATTGTATTGCAAAATCATAATTACCGTTAGAAAAAAGGTTCAGCTGCAACATAAATGTCAAACCATGTTCTGTGGTTTGGAGGGTTCAAGAGGTCAAGGAGCAGGTGGAGGAAACCATCATGGAATATGAGGGTTAAATGCACTTTGACTAAAGTTCTAGAACTTGCTACAATTTGTTTGATCAACTCCTGTTGATAAAGCCTCAGGAACATTGCCAAACAATAGTTGGATGATGCTATCAGTCTCCATCACAACTGTAAGACTTGTTGCCATTCCTGACTAGATTGGCGTTCTGTGATGGATGTAACAGGTGTCCTGTCTCTCCTTGTTAGTTAGCAGTTATTAAGATTTCCGGTCTGCCGTGGATTGTTGGCCTAAACTACCATTAATCCATTACAAGTGATGCACTTAATATCAGAGATCTGTGATTAGATCCTAGTTCGTTCTCCTTAATCTGTCTGAGCATTTGACTTTTCTTGGGAGTCTGTAGCTTTAGTTTGTCAACCAATATCATTAAAAAGTCACAGATAGAGCCTTGAAGCTGACAATGTTCCCTGGATTGTGTTCATTCCACCATTAGTAATGAGTCCGTGTTTCATTAATGTATCTTCATTGGTTAGAATCCACCAGCAGATTGAATTGCCTTGAAAGTTGAGAGAATTTGACGTGTCAAAATGACTAAATGTACTGCTAAAATTTCTCAATGAGATTTTCAAGGTTCCAGGCTAATTTTTTGGATTTGTTACACTTTTTAGGAGATTTACAATGACCTGTGTATCTCCTTCCACAACTTGCTTAGTGATGTGGAGATCTTTGGCTTTCTTAAGCCTCCACGTGGCAACGCATATTTCAGAATCATTAACAATGCAGTAACCCACATTAAATAAAGAGAGCAGGATCACCTCTCCCGCATGATTTCTTAGCAAGCCATCAGCTCGTCTAATGTCAAGGTTAAATTTGGATGTGCTCCATAAAAGTAAAATTTAATATACTCTGCTGGAGGTGACTGCCAATATGGCTTTTAGGATAGGTTCATGTAGCTTTTTTATCTATCAGTTTCTGATTTTCCAAGTGAATAGCAATGTAGCTTTCATACAACAGCTGACTACCTCATCCTTGTCGATTTTAATGCCACCAAATATCTGTGTATGTTGGTCCAAATCAGGTTATATTCTATGGATCTAAAATCCTGGCAAAATATTCAGTGGTTTCTTTCATTCCATATGCTCCTTGTTACAAAGGATATTGTGGATATGATCAGTGATAGTGCTTTGCTCCATGATTTTGATTTCCTTCTCCATGTAAAGATCATTAATTGAATTTCATGTGGTTCCCAGTCTACCTTGATCCAGCTACTCATACATTTTCAAACTTGTACTGTATGTGTAAAGGTGATTAGCAAAAGTGTGCTGGTCTATTTTTGATCCCTACATGTTATGCAAACAGATGGCCCTTGCCATCCTTTTCTGCACAATACATTGTGAATAGATATTTTACTATGCGATGTGAACCAAACCAAGCTATGCAACTTTTCTAGTAATGAGGTGTCAATGATGTTTCCACATTATGTCATGGTTTGTTGTATACTGTTGTATTAGGAAATCATGTGATTCTTCGACTGTATACTCATCTCTCCATAGACCCCAT
Organism: Torreya grandis; assembly: GCA_037957365.1. NCBI lineage: Eukaryota > Viridiplantae > Streptophyta > Pinopsida > Cupressales > Taxaceae > Torreya > Torreya grandis. The sequence continues at coordinate 678,305 of JARHVA010001026.1, forward strand.
CTAATTATGCCTTGATTTATAAAACAAACTAGGCATTTTTATAGCTGTTGGATTAATGTATTGGCAGTGATGTGATTTGTCTGCTTGTCATTATGTAGTAGATTATATTTCCATTTTCACTTTCCTGTGAGTGTTGTATTCTCCATTCCATAACTGTTGGTTATGTTGGTTGTGTAATCCTTGAACACTTTCAAAACCTTTGTTTTGCTAGTTGGTTTTTAGTTCCTGCCATTCTGGTTATTCTGCAATAGCTCATTCATATTCCCTGAGAGAAACGAACAAAAATAGGAGAAAAAACTCAGAAATGGAAATAGAAAGGTATGCTGTGCTTTTCTTCAATCAAATCGGAATTGAAATGGATAAATATATAAAGTGAGAGAGATGACCAACCAAATGCCAACTACCCTTTCGTTACAATGTTAACTAATGCACCCTCCCTTATAACTAACTTTCATAAAGCACAATGCTATATTTTCTTATTGTGCATTTATTTCATATGTTAATGTACTTCTATAAATTAAATACTTGACTTATATTTATGACCATTATACTAAACATTCTAACATTCCCAGAAGCTGGTATTGGCTCAACTTTAATTTGTTTAAAGAAACATCTTTTGGCCATTAATATTCAGCTTCTAATTTGATCCCAGATGGAACACAGATACATCTTTTAATATTCTCCATAGGCCTGAATGGTAGATGAGTTACTGGCATTTAGCAAACAAAATATTCTTGTCCATAATGCAGATGGGGATGCTTTTTTTTTTTTTTTGAGAAAAAGTCGCTTGTATATTAAAAAGGTAAAGTAAAAGTACTTCCACAAAATCTCAAAAGCCAGTAGAAATGGCAAATGAGAAATAGTTTAAAGATCCCGATGTGCATCTCAAAAAGCCCCAAAAACAATCTACACTACTGCAGTACCAAAGCACATAACCATCCAAACACTGAAAAACCTTAACGAGTTAACCACTACAAAAAGTAATTACTATAAAAATCTTATAAAAGTTTATGTGAGATGCACCCATCAATCTATTAATCAGCAAAGTACTGTCCCATAATTTAAACTAGCGAACCCAAAGCATCATCCCAAGATCAACTAGTCAGCCCTCGAAGCACTTCTGGTACACCCTTGCTGGGTTTCTCCACCACCTCCGCAGATCCTTCTTGAGTAGCCCAGGCAGTATTTCAAAGGTGACCCACAGATCGCAGAACAGGAATGGAATGAGCCTCTGTGTTGATATTATCCACACCTGAGCTTTCTTCTTGTGCAGCCTGTTTTTTGGCAGAAGGTTGAGCCATCGTGTGTACCTGCAAGTCTTTAAGATTACATTTGTGAAGAACGCTAGGCAGAAAAAGACTTTCCATTGCCTCTAGATGTTTCCCCGTTATCTCAAGAATCTTTTGTTGTTGTTGATTACTGGTCACCAGGTGCTGATTGTTGGCCACCAGTTGCTGATTGTTGACAACCAGTTGCAAATTGTTATTGACCAAATACCCAATGCATTGCTCCAGCGAATTTCAGGAAGGCGGAGGAAGCCAGGGAGGGCCAATCTTGTTGTTTCATTCCTTCACGGTGGTGTCTAGGGAGCAGAGAAAAGTGTCAAAGATTGTACCCCCCTTTGTAGCCTATGATGTGAAATTTAGGCCATAGTTACCAAATCCAGCCGGATCTGTAATTATCAGCCTGCTCGGATGAGTTTGGTTTGTGTCGGCCCTTTTTTTTTTTCAAAAAAATAATTTTTGTTTTGAGTTTGGTTTCTTCGCAATGTGAAATATGGTTGAATTCTTCTTGGCTTCATTTTTTTTCTTCTCTGAAGATGAATCCAGTAGTGAAGCCGAAACGTCAGAAACAATAATTTTACGCAGTCGACTCCACAAGAATTCTACCAATTTTAATTTTTTTATTTTTTAAATTTTTTCTGCATAAAAATGCCCAGCAACCATAAATATTATATAATATTAACATTTTATATAATGTTATTAATGTTTTCCATTGTATTTGTCAATTTTGTATATTTATAAAACTATGCTCACAGATATATTGTAAATATTCTGGACCGTGTTTTTCCAGAAAAATTCAAGATTCCCGGATTTTCGGATTTTTTTCCCCTCCCAAATGGATCCAGATTTCTGGCCTTGGTATCTATAAATTGAGCTAGCTGAACACCTTTAGACGCTGCTGGCTGAATTTCTTGAAGTTTAGTATTGGCTTGGAGACCCTAAGTTCATTGAGGAGGAAGGTTTTCAGTGGGGGTGTAGTCAGGCTCAAATAATGAAACAGGAGCTATTGGGAGGGTAGCTGGCCATGTAGTGAGAAGGAACCCGAGTAGTATTAGTTGGGGAGAGACACCTAACACTCGGGTGAACATTACCCAGCTCGACAAGGCTATTCACCTGGACATGGGGTTTTGGAATAGGAGGAAGATTTTTCCAAATGGCTGTTGAAGAGCTGATTACTCACCTGGACATGGGGTTCTAGATTTTCTTATGGCTTCTATTCCATGATAAACCCTTGAGCATCAACCAAATTAAAAAACGAGGTTGGATAGGACCCAGTATTTGCATCAATTGTCACAAAGACAAAAAGACAATTAGTCATTTTTTTCCCAATGCAAGCTAGCTCAATACATTTGGACAAGATGGTAGCCAAGTTTGACCAGAGACCGTAAAATTCGCAGTCTCTATCCACAATACAAACAAACATTTCATGGCCAGGGTTGCAGAAAAAAATGCAAATGCTCAAAAACATGCATACCATGGCCCCAAAAATCATCCTATGGCATACACGAAAAGAATGGAACAATCAAATATTCCATTATATGACACAAGACTACAGTCAGATTATAAGAAATACTATAATCTAAATTTTTAGAATTGAGTGCTGATTTTTTTGAAAGAAAAATCAGCACTCACTCAGGTTTCAAAAAAAGGAATGTTTAGCACCTCAAGTATGGAAGATAGCAAACTAGTTCAGGAACGGAATTTTCCATTCCACTAAAAGTTTCAATGGCTTAAGATTCCTCCGGCACACAAATGGATGCCACCTAACAATAGTTTAAATTGAATATTGGTGGAGATTCCGGGAACAATCCAGGCCAAGTTGATATAGAAGCCATTATAAGAAATGAGAATGGTATTCCTTGTATTTACTATCAAAAATGGGTAGGAATACAATCAAATAATAGGGCAGAAATGTTGGCGCTCCAAATGGAAATTCAATTAGCAATCAAACAAAGAATCAATCAATTATATATTGAATGTGGCTCGTAGATCATTATCGATCTCATCAACAAACAGAAGTATGCAAACATGTGGCATCAAAGGAATAACTCATTCATTCAGAAAATTCTGTCCAGCTGGAAAACACAAAATATTATGGAGCAAATTTCAAAGGATCTAGATAAAACGAAAGATTCCCAAATCATACACAGGGAAAGGAGTTTCAACATGGTGGCTGATCATTTGACTAATGAAACAATCAATCAATGCCAGGAGAGACAGATAACAATTTATAGAGGCATAGAAAATTTTCCAGCAAAGCTTAGAAATCTCATTGAGAAAGAAATGCGCCCTGTACAAGTATAAATGAGCAACAGAATACAAAATAAAATTATTACTGCTCAACAAGCACTACAAATGCGTAATACCAAAAACCGTGGTGTAAGGATCAACATCAAGCAACTGGAAGATCTTCAAAAAACCCAGCTTACATTCAAGCATAATAAATCAGTCTCATTGACTTACCAACACAACAAAGACACCAATATCAGTTTGCATACTTGTATAATTGCATCCAAGGGAAGTAACCCTAATGACACTACTTAAGCATTTTTGTTGATATATGGGAGCCTGCCAGTCTTGAACTTGCACCATTCCCATTGTCACATAGACGTCTAATATGCATTGCCATTCACAATGAACCATATGAGTTGAAGCACTTCTTCAAAATATCTTTAATCTTTGGTATAAAACAATGCCACATCTCCTTTACCATCACCACTTGCAGTAGCAACGTTATCATTCTCTAAAGTCCCCATGTTAGGTACATCAGCTCCCCTCTCAACACTAACATCCAAGTTTCAAGTCAAATACCAAGGTATAGAGTATTTGTTATTCTCCACTTCACTATAAAGCTGACAAAGTCTTGTAACTCTTTTTGCCTTTCTATAAATATCAGTTAGCTATTATTTCAAATTTTATAACATTGAAGCACAGGATGCAAATTGTGTATTCTCGGGCCTTTGATAAAGGTTGCAAATGTAGTATTCAATGGCCTCAACGTCAACGTTGCCTTAGCCCCCTCTATAATATTCTTCCTAGTCTCGTGAACGTTAAACAAATCACTTGCTTAGGACATGGTATGTGCCCCTAAACAACAACAACCCCATTAAACCATGCAAAAAGCCATGCTTTTCCCACCATTCATTCATCCTTTAATTTTCACCACGTCTTCCCCCTTACACCTGCTGTTCACACATTATTACCATGTTTGTAAAGATAAATTAATGCTGGGAATAATTCCACACTTACATTCAAGCATACAGGCTCATGCTACCAGGGGAATAGCAGATATTAATGGCAACCATCCATTCCAATGGCTCGCATAAGACTTCATTTACTCTAACATGAGAAGGATAGATCTCTACAAGACTGTTTCTACCAACCACAATTCCAATATGAAGAAATTAATGTGCCACATTGTGGCTGACTGGGTTCCTTTTTGTACATGCGAGGATGATCTCTTCATTCTCTCTATCAGGAAACAATGGATGAAGGAATTTAATATTCGTTCCATGATTGATATGAATCTACTCAGCAACATTAACCCCTCGCGAATGATTATCGCACAACCAGTTTGGTAAAGATCAGAACCACAATTTGATGGCAACTGATGTGAGGTTTGTACAGCAGAGAAAGATTTGCAATCTCTATAGATTGTCTTTGACTTCATATCACAACAAGCTGCTCCAAAAAGCTAGACCAACAACACAAGCTATGAACCCCAGGAGAGTTAGTAGGCTGCTAAATAAATATATTGATAGTAGCATAGCATACTGCAAATGCAAGTGTTGGTTTGAAGAGATTAAGCATCTAAAATTCTATAGGAGCCAGACAGAAAGAAAGAAATTATATTAATGTCCAAGGAATACCAAAAGTAGGTCAATGGGACTCAAGGATACAACCGTTAACAATAAAAAGTTCAAGAAAAGAGAAGCCAAGAAACTAAAGTACATAGGACAAAGTAAAGTATTGGGCCACTAACAAAGGTGGTAATGGAACGAATACAAATAGGAACGAGGTGAGGGACAAACAAGAGCCTCCAAAAGCATGTGTCGATGAAGACTAGAAGACCTTATTGGAAATCTCTATCTATGCCTGAAGTGGAGAAGCTGTCTGAACCTCATCAATCATTGTGAGAATATTTGTCGAAGAGTACCCAATGTCGGAGGGGACCAGTTGGGATGTCCTAGGGGAAGCAGAGCACTTCCTCTACAATCTTCCCGAGCATCCAAGGCCGAGGTACTTCCCATAGTACAAAAGAAACTGGTAATGTGGGTATGTCCATCTAGGGGGTGACTGATTAGTAGGTCCATCACGCCGGGAAAGAAGAGCTGAAAATAATGCACTATAATGCACATTTAAGGGCAGCTCAGATGAGCCATGGGGCTAACAATCAGAGATACCTGATAAGGATTGATGAAGAGGATGTGGAAGCTAGTCATGATCTCGCTTTCTAGGGTACATCGTGTTACAGTAGACAAGCTCACCAAGGCAGACTTGAGATAAGAGTGTATGTTCCTTTACTTCCATATATTGGTACTCTTACCTATCCTACTAGCAATGCCAATCTTCTCCACCGCATAACCTAAGAATGCTTTAGGTGCAAACAATATGGCTGCCCTTCCTGCAAACGCAATGCATATGGTCTCCTTTACTCCTCCCTCCACAACCCGAAATGAGTGTAATCCCTTTCCTTGGACCATGTTGTTCTAATTCCACTACAATATCTTAAGAGAAGAGTAGGCGTGAACCTATTTTTAGGCATTTCCACAGCACCTGCCACAACATGTCCAAACAGACCAGTAATAATGTTAAGGCCCAAGAGGGTATGGGAGTGCTTTTGAGGAGGAAGATACAATCCCTTTTGCTATGTTGACAGTATTAGATAAATTAATATGTACGACAAACTATTGTTGTTGGGTTTGCTACATTAAAGTAGATCGTGTTTCCTATTGTAAGCATTAATCTTCATTTGTTCCCGTGTTTGTTACTCGGTTGTAGAAGTTTGTTATGCGCTGCCAGCATTATAAATAGCTAAGCAGTTGGCAGTGTAATAAATGGCTTGAATAATATAGCTTATATGTAATGTCCCCAAATGGGATGATTTAATGCAAAAGGAGTTTTCCCCAAAATCCACAAATCTGAAAATGCAATCAGCAAACCCTAGATTGCCAAACAAGCTCACAAAACCCTTAATGAGCCCTAAAAACCCTAGGTGCCAAAATAATGGGGTTTTATGGGTAAAATCCAGCCAATAACTTGTTTCAAAATAACTGAAAATGTGCAGGAAAAAATCAAAATTTAATTTGCACGAAACAAGTACATTTTTACCTAATTTCTGAAGCTCAAACGCCACTTTTTTATGGCAAAAAATTCTGATTAATTATCAAAATTTAAGTCGTTCTGAGTGACTTTCCTCTTCAAACCCCTACCAAAAATAGCCACAATCCTCCGAAAATTACCAGAAAATTACGACTTATTTCGGGCATAGAAATCGTCAAATTAGCCTCTCAAAGCCAATCGCTCCACTTCCAAAGCGCTGGAAAAAATAGCAAAAAATTATAAAATAAATTATTGCCTTCCGCAAATGGAAAAATCTTCAAAAACCTATCAAATAATTAAATAATAATTCTGAAATTTATTATTTAATTTTCTGCTTCAAACTCTTCACAAAATCGTCCAAAACTTCATACCAATAATTAGAAAATTAGCAAATAAAATTATATTATTAAATTTGCAAATTTTAAATCAAATGAAGCCTCCAAACCCTAGATCCAAGCTCCCCAAATGGTTCGCTCCACTTGAAAAAATAGTATAATAAATTAGCAAGCTTAACATGCAAGGAAAAGACCACAAAACTCTCATAAAAATCCACACAAACCCTCCAAAGAAATTCGCCCCTCCTTAGGGCAAGAACAAGATCTCCTTTCGCAAAAAGTGGTGTCAAAAGACATCTTTTAGATTAATCAATCACCAACAATAGCGAACATCTATTGTGCATGCATCTCAATAGTTTCTTCAAGCATGAAGAACAAATTATCAAATTCAACGTGTCCTCCAATGTAGCCTTCGCCGTGTATTTATAATTTTCAAAGAGGGTGAACCACTTTAGAAAGATAAAACACCTTTCTTTTTCCTTACTTTAGCTCCCATGCCAACATCTTCTTTTTGAATAATATATTAATTAGTTGCCTTAATTTTAAAATATTAATTAAAATTACTTTAAAGCAAATAAATTAATAATTAATCTATTTACGCACTTTAATGGTAAAAACCATTTTTTAAATATTATATTAATTAAATAATAATTGTCTTATGATAAAAATCACTATTTCGACAATTAATAAATAACTAATAAAATATAATCTCTCAAAAGGGCTCCTTTAATCTATGAAAAAATAGACTAAAGGTCTTCAATACCTATTTAATCATGGTGTAGAAATGGAGACATTACAGTCCCCATCTAAAATTGTTTGTCCTCAAACAATTGCAAAATCCAAATGGGTGTCCCAACACTCTTTATCAAACAATGTCCACACTTACCTATTTCCCACTGAAAGAAATCCTCGAATGGCTTCTTCATATTGTTGTCCCTGTACTTTGGGGACTGCCTCCAAGTGCTAGACGTGTCCTCATAGCCTTTCAAAGGCTCCACATGTTCCCAATCAACCACTCCTTTCAATACCAAGTGGTGGATGAAGAAGCTCCTATCCCTTATAGCCTCCAAAGAAGTGATATGTGGCCAAAAGTTAGAATAAAAAACATAATAGAATTTGATTACCTTGCTGCCCCGAGGGTAATGACCTTCCAAATGCCATGCTCTAATTCTCCAATCATGTAAAAATAAATCAGCTAGGTACCATCTTGTAAACTTACCATGATGTGAGGCCTCAAGGTAGTTCAACTCATTATATATAGGCATCCTTGTGCACGCCATGTGCCCTTCCAAAGGCTACCCCTTATCAACATTCTCATGAATGCATGTAACACTCCATAAGCTCATCAAGAGTCCCCAAAAATCAGTCTTTCCTCCTTCATGATACTACTATCAGTACATATCTAATTCTGATTTTCATGATGACAAAACTCAAAATTAATACTTGCATTCTCTCCTCTTCCCTTGATTTGCGAGATGCCATTAGAACTTCTTACCTTGCCATTCTTGTACTTAGTATGCTGCTCAAAAGAACTCAATGTGTCATACAACTCAAAATAGTAGCTATCATAACTCTTATCATGCTTTGAACTTATCCACAAGGTCCTCTTATGAGTTGATACCTCTCCTCATAGATTGTGCATGCAAATATGTTGGTTGTCATAGTAAAACATAGCCATGCCTCTACTCAGAAATTTTAATTTGTTCATTACCACGCTGATCCTTAATGGGCTCTCTAACTCCATGCTTCCCCAACAAACCATCGACTCATGCCTTGTATGAAGAAAATTAGGATTGCAAACTCAACTAAATTAATATGCTTAGCAAGGCTGCCCATAATTAAATTCATCTCATGGAAAAGCACTAGAAGATGTGTGCTCCCATAGTGTGCATTCCAAGGTGTGTTAGGACCTCCTTTATACCATATCAATCCTTCTTTATTTTGAAAATATAGTCCTTCCATTTGTAGAAAGAAAACATGCTTAACAAAATTGAAAAACATACCTTGCAAATGCATATCATAACCATCAAAACCCATTAGTAGGGATCCCCTTATGTAAGATGTATGTCCTTCCCTTGGCTGCCCTTTGTTAGCTTCCTCACACATGTATGCATTATCAAACAAACCCCACCAATACTGAATTTTATCTATTTTTATATAATGTTTGTACCTACTATGTTAATTCAAAATTTTGAGAGCAATTGATTTCAAATTTTGTCCATGCATGAACTCTCCTTGTGAACCGAAACATATTTCGAGAGGGCAATATTATTTTGGAATTGACTAGATGTCTCAGAATTTTCCAAGTCCTAAAATTCAGACTTCAATCCAACATATGCATGATAAAAATTAGAACTAAATAAACTTACCAATTGTGTTGTAGTGTCCCCTCTTTTGCAAACACATGGTTGTCCATGATGTCTCATAACAACCTTATCATTGTTCCTTTCATCCTCCTTCCTCATACTCATAAAATATCCTCCTATCATGTTGATTGATGAAGATGAAGGAGCCTCTTGGTGCCAATAATTGTAAACTTGAATCAAGGAATCCTCATGCCTCAATTTGCAAACCATATCCTTCATTTTATCACTTTTAGTGACTTCATTGTCGTGTATACAATCATTAAAAGACAAATAGACATCTTTTATCAATAAAAGATCCTTACCTTGCACTTCTTTTATTTCATGCTCCTTGGTTTCCTCTTCTCTATTATCATCCAGTTACACCCCTATGCGCTACTCCAAAGTGTCATCTTTTTGTAGCTCACCTTCCTTTTTCAAATCTGATTTTTCTATTTCATTGACCTCTTTATGAAGGGTTGTCCCTTCATTCTTTTCCTCCAACTCTCCATGTAGTTCAATACTCTTTTCTTCTATGTGTTTCACCATCAAATAAAGCCTTAATTTTTCCTCACATATATTTGCAACTTTTTCAAACAGTATTTGGGCAACTGAAAATTTATTCTTTTCTAACCTTAAACTTGCCAATAAAATAGACAACAATGGCTCGGAAAGATCATCACTTTCATTGAGTGTTAAGGTCATCGCTTTTTGTATGGAAATTATCATACCTTCTGTAAGATTTTTACTTGCAGCTGTAAAGAAATGTTGGAACATTTCAAGAATAAGTGTATCACACTCTAAATCCAGCATTAGCACACAAGATCTGACCTTTGCCATATTTTCCAGAATAGTGATCCTCTTAGTAAAAGAACTTGTGATGTCATCAAGACCTTTAAAACTTTCCACCATCAACTGAAATATTCCCTTCATGGTGTTGTCATTGTATGGGTGATCCGGAGTTGTTATCTTTATAATTTCACTAATACAAGTGATAATTACAAGTCTCACATCCGAATCTGAATGTCTCAAAATCTTGGGTCTAGCCAAATAAACCACCAAAAGATTCATTGCCCAAAACATAGACTTAGAATTTGATTATTCTATCATGGACAAACAATTTGTTGCTTCCTCCAAAATATTGAACAAAACATTTTTTAAATGATGTGGATGCTCAAGCTTTGTTCCCATTCTGCGAAGCTTTGTTCTGAATTCATCTTCAATCATTAACTACATGACTCATATATTATGCATCCAAATCTGCAAACACAAACCCTCATAAGTTGGCAAGATCGGTGCTCTAATATCACTGTAATGTCCCCAAATGAAACGATTTAATGCAAAAAAGATTTTCCCCAAAATCCATAAATCTGAAAATGCAATCAGCAAACCCTAGATTGCCAAACAAGCTCACAAAACCCTTAATGAGCCCTAGAAATCCTAGGAGCCAAAATAATAGGGTTTTATGGGTAAAATCCAGACAATAACTTATTTCAAAATAACTAAAAAATGTGCATAAAATTTTCATAATTTAATTTGTACGAAACAAGTACCTTTTTATCCAATTTCTAAAGCTCAAACGCCACTTTTTGATAGCAGAAAATTCTGATTAATTATCAAAATTACCGCTGTTGTTCTGACTGACTTTCCTATTCAAATCCTTGCCAAAAATAGCGACGATTCTCCGAAAATTACCAGGAAATTACGACTTATTTTAGGCATAGAAATCGCCAAATTAACCTCTCCAAGCCACTCGCTCCACTTTCAAAGTGCTGAAAAAATAGCAGAAAATAATAAAATATAATCTTGCCTTCTGCAAGTGAAAAAATCTTCAAAACCCTGTCAAATAATTAAATAATAACTCTGAAAATTATTATTTAATTTTCTGTTTCAAACCCTTCACAAAATCGTCTAAAACTTCACACGAATAACTACGTTACCGGATACACCCCTCCCAGGCCCTAGGAGCGCGGGGATTCGCAAGTACGGTACGGTATGCGGCCGATTCGCGAGGGATACGGCCAAGGTACGTCGTGCCCCCTGCGGTACGTCCATGGACGTATCCGGCTGTATCCACAAGGGGCACGACATACCCTGGCCGTATCCCCCGCGGATTCGCCGAATAAAAAAATATTTTAATTTTTTTTCACTTTATAGAAAAAAAGTCAAAAGTTCAAAACCCTAAGGCTAATATAACTGCGACCCGCTACCCATGCCACTGCGACCCGCGACCCATGCCTCCGCGACCCGCAACTGCGCACGACTCCCCTTGCGCGACTGTGCACTTCCTGCCGCCCTGCGTGCTGGTAGCCGGTAGGTTTTTAAATTCAAACGCTCTGCTAGATTAAATGAGTGAACTTGATCATTAAGCCTAAGGTTTTAATATTTTATAAATTTATTAAATTATAAACTAAATTTTTATTATATAGTTTAGTTTTTTAAATTTTTATTTATTTCTTTTAACTTTTTAATTTTTATTATTAAGTTAAAAATTTAAAATATATTTGTTTTTAAATTTGTCTTTAGATATATCATATATATTAAGTATTAAATATTAATTTTAAATTATTAATTAGTTTAAAATTTTAAATATAACGTATAGTATTAAATTTTAAATTATTAATTAGTTGAAATTTTTTAATATAAAGTATAGTATTAAATTTTAAATTACTAATTAATTTAAAATTTATATTTATAATTAAATTTTAATAGCAATTTTTTGTGTTACCAGGAGCTATAAGCCTATAACGATTTGTCAAAAATTAGAATGTCTCAGTGTGCAAGTGCTAATTCAGTGGGGCAAGAGATAACCCCCAAATATGATTCATGAACACCTCTTTAGAAATATGTGACAATATTAGAACAGATACCTAGTGGAGGGTGTTTTCATTGGCTTTGCTCAGAGTGTAACGGTAAATTCAAGAGCTCATATAGTCGAGTGAAAGCTCATTTATGTGCGATTTCTAGCACTGGAATCAGAGTTTGTGGTGGGCCAAGCATAGATGGAAACCTGGGAGGGGCTTGCCACAAGCAAAGATCTTTACATACATCAAAGAGCAAGAAGACGCATATGTCGTTATGGGGCAAAGATCAAAACATCCTTTGAAAAAGAAAGGATCACCCCCTGTTGATCCATTTCGTGTTAATGTGGTGACCCCATCACGCCCCTTTCTTGCTGCACCCATTGCGACCGAAGAGGAAGATTCACCTCTTGGTCGCAAGAGAACAAAAGATGCAGGCCCATTGGAGAGGGCATTCCAAAATGACTCCAGAGAGATAGCGGAGCAGAGTATCACACGTATTTAAGCATGTGGGTTGTCATTTAATATTGTTAGATCACCATACTAGCAGGTAATGGTGAGATTTATCAATGCTATCCCTAAAGGATTTGCCACCCCAAGGTATCAAAAAATGTGCACCACCTTATTGACAAAAGAAAGAAAACACATTGAAGATACATTGCAGCCCATCAGGGATTCGTGGATCAAAACAGGGTTGTCCATCATTTTTTATAGATGGAAAGATACGGCAAATAGGCCATTGATTAATGTGATTGCAGTGAGCCCTAAAGGGGCAATGTTTTTTAAGGCCGTTGATTGTGAGGGGCAAGTGAAGGATGCACAATTCATTGCTAACATCTTCATAGAGTCCATTGAGGCAGTGGGGCCTCAAAACGTTGTTCAAATTGTAACGGACAATGCTAAAAATTGCAGAGTTGCGGGCATATTGGTTGAGGTAAGGTACGGGCATATATTTTGGACACCTTGTGCTATTCATTCCCTCAATCTTATGTTGCAAAAGTTGGGGACAAAAATTGATTGGATCAAACAAGTCTATGAGGAGGCGAATGAGATCCAAATATTCATAGCCAACCATCACATGTCCCAAGCCATCTTTAGGACTTTCTCAAAATTACAATTGTTGAAAGTAACTCTTAATTTAATTTTATAAATTTGTAATTTGTAGTGTTTTTTATTTTTGAACAATTTTAAGTTTATTAATTATTTGTTTTAATTTTGTATAATTGTATTAAGTTGCTGAGACTCGATTTGTCTCACACACTATCGTCTTGAGACGACTTGTTAAGGTGCGTGAAGCATTGAGTAGCATGGTCATCAACAACCTTTGGGGTGTATGGAGGCAAGCAAACAGTGAGAGGGCCACAAAAGTGAAAGGGTGGATTCTTGATGATGCGTGGTGGGAACATGTGGAGTATTTGTTGAGTTTTACTAATCCCATTGTCAGCATGTTGAGATATGTGGACATGGATCATCCATGTTTGGGTGAGATTTATGATGGAATTGACTCAATGATTGAAAACATTAAATCCATCATAAATGCCAAAGAGCAAGATCTCACAGAGAGGTTCTTTAAGAAAGTGCAGTCGCATCTCATTGAAAGGTGGAACAAAATGACCACCTCATTACATCTTGCTTTTGCCTTGACACCCAAATACTACAGTACAGAGATTCTTTCTTTGCCCAGGAGGGTCGCACCATATAGGGATGTTGAGGTTGCCAAGGGATATAAGGCAGCATTCTCTAAAATCTTTCTCAATCCAGAGGTAGAAGACCAAGTCAGAGAAGAGTTTGTGCATTTCATATTCTCGGTGGGTCATTCTCTTGGCACTATCCATGACAAGTACAAGATGGACGCTCACTTTTGGTGGTATCTCCATGGGCAAACATCCACCTACCTTCAACCACTTGCAATAAAAGTTCTATCACAAGTAAGATTTTAATTTTTTTACTCTACCTTTCTTTTGACCTTTTCGATGTTTTGTTTTAAGTTTTAACTTTTAGTCTTTTAACTTTTTATAAATTTTAATTCATTTTGTGGCTTCAATAGGTTGCAAGCTCCTCTTCAGTTGAGCGGAGTTGAAGCAGCTATGGCTTTACCCACTCAGTTAAACACAATAAGTTGGCTGCAAAAAAAGCGGAGGATTTGGTTTATGTGCATTCCAACTTACGTCTTCTCTCACATAAACAACCTCAATACAAGAAAGGGCCAACAAAGTTGTGGGATGTGAACCCAGAGACTGCTGATTTAGATGCCTCCTTTACATACATTTCTTTATTTGACACGGAGCTAGACAGTGCTTCACATGACTTGCACAGTGGAGCTAGTGGGAGTGGCACTATTACTGCTTGTGGTTCTAATGAACCACATGATGATGAAGAAATTGCAGGGGAAGAAGAATATTAAATATATTATATAGTGAACAATGAGAACGTTGATTTGTCTCTATTTTTGTCCATACATTGTAACATTTGCACCATGTACATGTTATAAAACTAATATAAGTTCGACTATTGAATATTATGATATTTGGTATTGAATTATGAGTATATATTTTGTGGTTATATAACTTATTTGAAGTTATTTTGTTTCTTCTATGCATATTATGTGGTTAATTTTGCTTATATGGCTATATTTTTATATTTTTAATTTTTTATATATATTTTTGTACGGCCTTATCCAGCCGTATCCAAACCACCCAAAAAAAAAATGACGTATCTCCATATCTGATACTCGTACCCGTACCCATACCCGTATCCGTATCGGCAACTTGACGAATAATTAAAAAAATTAGCAAATAAAATTAGATTATTTAATTTGTAAATTTTAAACCAAATGAAGCCTCCAAACCCTAGATCCAAGCTCCCCAAGTGGTTCATTCCACTTGCAAAAATAGTATAGTAAATTAGCAAGCTCAACATGCAAGGAAAAGACCACGAAACTTCCATGATGACATCTTTTTGAATAATATATTAATTAGTTGCCTTAATTTTAAAATAGTAATTAAAATTACTTTAAGGCAAAGAAATTAATAATTAATCAATTTAAACACTTTAGTGGTAAAAACCACTTTTTAAATATTCTATTAATTAAATAATAATTGTCTTATGATAAAAATCACTATTTTGACAATTAATAAATAACTAATAAAATATAATCCTTCAAAAAAACTCCTTTAGTCTATGGAAAAATAGACTAAAAGTCTTCAATCCCTGTTTAATCATGATGTGGAAATGAGGACATTACATTATATGGTATCAGAGACATAAATTTGCAAAGCATGTGACTGTGGAGAGTTGAAGCGTTGTTTAGTTGTTTGTAGGTGCCCTAGGAAAAACTTTGTTTGCTCCAATCTATCTACTACTGTGTGGGAAGCGTTCAATGTGCTGGAGGCATTCAAATCTATTGATTGGCGTTTGAATAAGCATAGACATACTGCTGAAGGCATCTGAATACACGAGAGACAAGTAGTGTGGCGTTGAAGTAGAGATCACAGGTGTGGTTGCTTTGTTGATGTGGTAATAAACTCCTGATATGTTGCTCAGCCCACTAAGGGATTTCAACACCATAACTATGTATGCATAGATCATAGTTGCTAAAGTTTGCTCATGTTGCCCTTCAACTGTAAATTTGTTTTGTTATACACTTTTATACAAATTTTTAAAACTTTATAAAGATTTAGAGCTTCATAAAGTTTTATGAAGTTTAGACTTTATTATTTGCTCAATATTTTATGCTAAAACTGGAGGGCCACAATAAATCTGTAACTTCTGATCTCGGAGTCTTGAGCTGAAATTTTGCCACATTGTGTCCTACAGTGTTACAAAGTGGTCTCTGAAGTTGGTTTTCATTTTAGTTGTCGGTTTGCAGGATTTAGAAGTTTTAGTGAGCTAGGCATCTAGTTCTCTGGTGGCTAATAGACAACATTTGCTTTTGTCTAAGTCTAAAAAATTGATTGTGCACAAACTATAGTTTGTGGAGTCATAAAAGACTTACCGTGTGGGAGTATAGAAACATTGACCAAATTGTGTTAAACAAAGAACAGAGGATTGCTGCTAATCCCAAAGATTACAACAAAAGACATAAAGAAGTTTTAATGCTTCTATATTTGCCAATTGCAGACTCATTAGTGCTAGAAGTACAAAATGCCACTATAGCATCCACACTATGGACAAATCTGAAACTCAAATACCAAACATTAGAAGTCAAGCTGTTATTGAATCTTAAAAAAAATCTTGTGTTCCACTAAGTTGCAGGAAGTAGGCTCAATCTTTGAATATTTGTTACCACTGAAGGATCTTAGTGATCAATTGATTGCCTATCGAGAAACTAGTTGATGATGAAGACATGGTAGCTTTGGTCTTACAAAGCTTACCATCATCATTCGCTTCATTTGTTGAATCTCTTCATCTGATTGTGGAGATCCAGGAGCATGACATTGAGAATTTACCAACACTTCTTTTGCTAAAAAGAGCGGAGGCAAGATCAAACAAAAACATGAACTTCAAACAACGGTTCAAAGGTTTTTGGTGTTTCAACACTAGCAGCTCATCAAATGACTTTTCCAAAGGTCGTAATACATCAAAAAGGTCAAAAGATAAATGTTTTTGCTGTCATGAGCCTAGACATTTTGGGAGAGATTGTCAAAAGTGGCAGAGTGACTTGGCAAGCAGCCTAAAAAGATCAAAGAATGCAAATGTTGTTGAGGGTGATGCATAAGAGGTGACATGCGAATTTGCATTTGTTGCATGCCAAAACTAGTCAATCGAGTCTACAACCTAGTATTTCAACTTGGGTGCATCCCAACACTATACGTGTCGAAGACACTAGGATGCAAATTTTATTGAAAATAAGAGAATAGGTGAATCTATTTCTTAAGGAGATGGTTGGACTCACTATGTAAAAGGATGTGCAGATGTTCGTGTCACATTGAGCAATGTTGTTAGTTATACTTTCAAGAATGTTTGATATGTTCCTAATATGAACAAAAAAAAATTTGTTGTTAGTAAAATAGATAAGAATCCTACTCTGTGTAAAATTTCAAGCCAACAAATGTATGGTCACAACTCTTTATGACAACAAGGTGATTTCAGTTGATAATGGTGAGAAGGAATTCTACAAATTTGTTGCTCCCAAAACAGTACATGCTCATGCACTAGCAGTAGTAGAAAATACCAATGTGCTTTGGCATGAGAAGTATGGACACCTAAATTATCAATATTTGTTTGTACTTAGCAACACTAATATGGTTGATGGACTTCCATCCATTCAAGAAAGTCAAAATGTATGTACGGGATGTCAAATGGGAAAACAAAGTCGACATCCATTTGATACTGATAAAGCATGGAGCGCAAAATGAGTCTTGAATCTAGTATATGCTGATATGCATGATCCAATGAAGACACCCATTGTGTCTGGAATGAAGTATTTCTTGTTTATTGGTTGATGAATTTTCTAGTTATGTGGATCTATTTTCTGAAAAGTTTGTAGCATGAAAAGCCTTGGTGGAAAAACAAACAAGTAAAGAGATCAACGCTTTCAGATCTGATAATGGAGGCAAGATTGTCTCAAAATAGTTTAGGGAATTTTGCACGAAGGAAGGTAGACATAGGCAATATACTACTTCCTACATTCCACAATAAGATGGAGTTGTGGAAAGGAGGAATAGGACGCTTATGGAGATGGCAAGATGCATGGTGCACAACCAAAATGTGCCATATCAGTACTAGGAAGAAGCTATAAATACAACGGTCTACATCTTTAAAAGGTGTCCTTGTAAAGATTTGCAACACTCCTAACTTTGATTTTTTGGTTGTGTTGCTTTTGCAGTAATTCCTAGTGAAAAGATAATTAATTTAGAAGCAAAAAGCAAAACATTTATGTTTGTTGGTTATAGTGAGCATTCAAAAACATACATATTATTTGATGTCTCTACAAACAAAATTGCGGTTAATAGAGATGTTGCTGTAGATGAGAAGGTACCTCTCTTCTCAAATAATGGCAAATCTATAGATAGTAAGGTATGGGTAACTTCCATTGCTAATTATGGAACAAGTTACAGTGTTGAAATTAAACGGGTCTTGGATCCAAAAACATCAAAGGATTCAAGTTTCAGAGGGGATCTGGGGAAGAACAAAGTGATTCTCAATCATCAAATCCAAATCAAGAGAACCAACAAAGGAGACCAAAGTGGTATTAGACCACGATGAAGGATGTTTGTGAGGATGAATCGCCACAAGCAATGGAAAGTTGATCTATACGATTGGGAAAGCAAATGGTGCAAGGTGGTAAGAAGGTAAATTTTGCTCTTATGTTGTTTCACATGGATTCAAGCCTAGCACATATGGAGGGGCCAAAGGAAAACCTGAATGAGAAGCAACCATGAAGGTGGAATCCAAAGCCTTGATGCAAAACAAGACTTGAATGTTGTCTGAATTACCCCAAGGAAAGAAGCCCATTGGTTATGAATGAATTCTTCAAACAAGTACAAAGCTAGACTTGACACAAAATGATGTGCACAAGAGGAAGGGCTAGACTATAAAGAGACCTTCCCCCACTATAAAGATGTTAACATTTCAGCTGATTATTTCCATTGTTGCTCAATTGGATAAAGGATGTATCAAATGGATGTTAAAAGTGACTTCTTGAATAGAGACTTGGCAGACAAGGTCTACATGGTTTATCCACAAGGATTCCAAGTTCTTAGAAAAGAACATTTAGTTTACAGGTTGGTTAAGTCCTTGTACAAACTTAAGTAGGTTCCTCAAGATTAGTATATTAAAATTGATAACCATCTTCGAGATTCGGAATTCAAAATAAGTTATTTTGATTCCAATCTCTATATCAAAATCAATGGTGATGACATAGTGATCCTAATTGTCTGTGTCCATGATCTTTCCATCACCAAAAGTGGGGCCAATCTAATTCAATAGATGAAATCTGATATTCATTATGTTTTTTTATATGAAAAACTAGGCATCCTACAATATTGTTTAGGTGTAGAATTTTGGCAGTTTGATCATATTTTTTTTGTATCACAACTTAAGTATGCCAAAGCTCTTTGGAAAAAATTAGAATCACTGAATGTAATCCAACATCTACACCTATGGAATTTAGGATAAAGCTATCAACTTACATTGATTCACCACTGATTAATGAATCGTTGTATCTATAATTGGTGGGTACTTCGAGTTATCTTACTCCCACGCGATTGGATTTATGTTTTGTCGTAAGTTGTATTTCCCAATTCATGTCTAACCCACACAATGAACATTGATAAGCTGGAAAACTAGTCCTTGATGTCAAAGGAACCCTCAACTTTGACGTTCTTTATCACAAATGAATAGACTTCATGCTATCTGGGCATATTGATTCCAATTGATCCAAGTCCTATATGTCAAAGGAACCTTCAACTTTGGCATTCTTTATCAAAGATCTACAAACTTCATGTTATCCAGATATATCGATTCTGATTGGTCTAAATCAATTGATATTAGGAAGTCTAAAACAGGATATATTTTCACTTTTGGTTCAAGAGTGGTTTCTTGGCCAAGAAAGCTACAACATATTGTTGCCTTATCTTCCATTAAGGCAGAATATGAGATAATCGTTAGTACAGGGTGTAAAGCAATGTGGTTACAAAGGATATTGGCGAATGTTCAACTTGGCCAAATAACAAACACCTCACTTTTTTATCTGACAATCAAAGTGTTCTCAAGATGGCAAATAATTTGGTTTACATACCAAAACCAAGCATATTGAAGTCCATCACCATTACATTCGACGGTTGGTCAATAATGAGCACATTTGTCTTTATTATTGTCCTACAACATAATAGATAGCTAACATAATGACTAGACCCCTAGGCAGAGATTAGTTTGTCAAATTTAGAGATAAACTTGGGAGTGTATCTAGTTTAGTAATTAAGGGGGTATTAGATAAATTTAATGTACATAAAACTATTGTTATAGGGTTTGTCACGATAAGGTAGATTAGGTTTCCTATTGCAAGCAATAATCTTGGTTTGTTTGTGTGTTTGTTACACGGTTGTAGAAGTTTGTTATGGACTACCAACATTATTATTAGCTAATCGTTTGGAAATATAATACACAACTTGAATAATATAGCTTATAGACAGCAATTAACAAGCTAAAATGCAACATTCAAATGTTGTCAAAAAAATTATGGCACCATGAAATCCAAAATCCCCCTGTTAGGAGATTGATTTGTGCAGTTTAATTCATGTATTAAGAAGCCAGAGGAGTGTATTCACCGATTGATGATTCGGGCGCATCCGCTTAGACCCGTGCTCTTACCTTGAGTGCCTTGATTACTTGTGCAATTCTATGTAACTCAGTGCTTCAAGCAACTCCATGCGGCGCTTTGCATCATGTGCATCCCATGCAGTGCCAAGATCCATGTCACACAACTCAGAAGACAACTCTTGCACTTTGAGCACCTCTGCGCAACACCTTGCAACGTGTGCATCCCGCCTAGCGCAAGGATGCATGTTGTGCAACTTAGAAGACAAATAGTGCAACTCCACACTTCAAGCACCTCCAAGCAGCATGTGTATCCCGCACAACACGTGGATCCATGCCGCATAGACCTCAGGACAATAACACACACCCCACTTGAAAGGCACGAAGCACATGAGTTTCAAAGGTTTAGTAGGTGCAGGATTCAGGGGCAACACCCGCTTTTGCAAGGAAACACCCCACGCTATAAAGTGGATAATCAAGCACAAACACCATTCAGTATAGCCTCACAATTTTGTGCAACACAACTTCACAACACTACACTGGCACGCACCATGCACACAATCCCTGCACATCATCCAAAAAACTACATGTTGCACTCGATGGGACTCCTAGAGTTGTTCCATGAAAGAACACATGTCAGCATACTGTGCATTTGGAGGTTAAGAGACATTGCCGTCAGAAGGTGAAGAGTCACAATGTTAGCTCAAACAATTCAACTTCCATAATGATTCTTGAGCTTTCACAACTTTGTAATCTATATATACATATCTATAACATTAGTTTAGGCAAATAGCAGCAAAGTAGATAACCATACATCTTTCTCAAGATTATGCCATGTACAAAAGACACAAATTACTATCATTTGTGTCCCAGTTCTATTACTTTCTCTATTCTCCATCTTACTCAATATTACGTCCACTTATGCATACAACCCATGTAGATCCTTATCTAGAGTGTTGTCCCTCAAGCCTCATGGGATCCAAATCAATTGATGTATAACAATTATCAACAACTATTCAAAACCTTGAACAGTTTTTGCTTAGTGACCCCATTAAGTGTCTGGTCCAAGAGGTCATACAAGGGCAAACAACACATAATAGACCCCATAAGCATCAATACCCACAAGCAAGCAGCGCTAGCTCCACCATCCGGAATGTTCCATGTGATGTCCCCATTTCCACATCATGAATAAACAGGGCTTGAAGACCTTTAGTCTATTTCCCCATAGGCTAAAAGAGTCCTTTTTAGGAGATATATTTTATTAGTTATTTATTAATTGTCGAAATAGTGATTTTTATCATAAGGCAATTATTATTTAATTAATAAAATATTTAAAAAGTGGTTTTTACCACTAAAGTGCTTAAAAGAATTAATTATTAATTTATTTGCCTTAAAGTAATTTTAATTACTATTTTAATTAAGACAACTAATTAATATATTATTCGAAAAAGAGATGTCAGCATGGGAGCTAAAGCAAGGAAAAAGAAATGTGTTTTATCTTTCCAAAGTGGTTCACTCCCTTTGGAAGTTATAAATACATGACGACGGTTACAATGGAAGATATGCTGAATTTTGATAAAGTTGTTCTTCATGCTTGAAAAAAACTATTGGGATGCATGTCCAATAGAAGTTCACTACCATTGGTGATTGATCAATCTGAAAAAGGTGTTTTTTCACACCACGTTTTACTAAGAAGATTTTGTTCTTGTCCTAGGAGTAGGGCGAATTGCTTTGGAGTGTTCGTTTGAATTTTTGTGAGGGCTTGTGGTTTTTTTCTTGCATATTAAGCTTGCTAATTAATTATATTATTTTTGCAAATGGAGCGAACCACTTGGGGAACTTGGATCTAGGGTTTGGAGGCCTCATTTGGTCTAAAATATGCAAATTAAATATTTTGATTTTATTTGCTAATTTTTTTATTATTGATGTGAAAAATTGGATGAATTTGTGAAGAGTTTGAAAAAGAAAATTAAATAATAATTTTCAAAATTATTATTTAATTATTTGACAAGTTTTGAAAGATTTTTCCACTTGCGAAAGGCAAGAATTCATTCTCTAATTTTCTGCTAATTTTTTTTGCCATTGGGAAGTGGAGTGATTGGCTTGGAGGGTCAATTTTAGCGATTTTTATGCCCAAAATAGGTCATTGTAATTTCCTGGTTTTTTTGGGTATTTTGTGGCTATTTTTGACAAGGGTTTGAAGAGGAAAATCACTCAAAACAACAGTTGTATTTTTAATAATTAATCACAATTTTCTGCCATCAAAAAATGGCATTTGAGCTTCAGAAATTGGGCAAAAAAGTATTTGTTTCGTGCAATTTACATTCTGAATTTTTTTTACAAATTTTCAGTTATTTTGGAGCAAATTGTTGGCTGGAATTTACCCATAAAACCCTACTATTTTGGTGTCTTGGGTTTCTAGGGCTTAATAATGGTTTTGTAAGCTTATTTTGCAAACTAAGGTTTGTCGGTTGCATTTTCAGATTTGTGGATCTTGAGAAAACCCCTTTTTGCATGAAATCGTCCCATTTGGGGACATTACAGTGGTATCAGAACATCAATCTTGTCCACCTGTGAGTTGGTTGTTGGATGCAAACAGATAAAAAGTACATCGTTTATCAGAAAAAGAAAAAGACTATGGGGGACCAAGAGCAAGGGTTCTCTTCAAAACAATTTAAGCTTATGCAAAGCTTAATCAAAGTAAGCCAAAAAGAAATTCAACAAACTTTGAGTGTGCAAATCACAACTTTGTTGAAAGATGCTACTATTTTAAAGAAAGATCATTCCTTCAATGGAGGACATTCGAATGATGATGAGAGGGTTCCTATTAACCCCCCTCAAAAATTCTTCAAGGCCACCTTCTTGCAGAAAGAACTAGTGATAGATAAAAGGACGCCAAGGGAGGATATTTTAAAAATTCATCAAAGAGAATATGCAACTCTAAGCTTAACCACGCAAATGTTTTGACTTTTCTGGATTTTTGTGAGATGAAGGAACCAAATCAAAGGCTCTTAATATGCATCCCCGTAGAGACTTGCAACAAAAGTTGGGTAAGATTTATCTTCCTATTTTTTATGGTACTGATAAACTTCATGTGAGATCTTGATTACAAAAGTTGGAAACTTATGTCACTTAACCCTATGTTTGAAGAGGATCTAAAATTCGCCACCCTACATTTGGAGGGTATTGCTCATGAGTGGTGGTTTTGTGGCCTAATCACACAAGGCCACGGATCTATTACTACCATGGAAGAGTTTGGCAAAAGAATCATGGAGAGGTTTGATAGAAAAAATCCGGATAGACATTTTCATGAGTTAGCACAACTCAAACAAGAGCATGATGTTGAAAGGTATGTTACTAATTTTCAAAAGTATTCAGTTATGGTATCTGATATTAGTGAAAAAATGTTGATTGTTTTATTTGTTGAGAGTTTGATTGGGCCTTTGAAAGGTTTGGTTAAGGCCTTTAACCCTCTTTATTTGCAAGAGGCTATCACCAAGGCATTGGATTTGGAATGTTCAGCATACAGGAGATATGAAAAGCCAAAAGGGCAGCCAAGAGCAGCCACTTATTCGCTGCCCAAAGGGGCAAATACAGAGCAGCCAAGGACTAATTTTAGTGGTCAGCAAAGAGCACAAAGTGGGCAGCCCAAAGCACCACCAATTGAGCCACAAAAGAAGCCCTTTTCACCATATGTGCCACCTCATAGATCGCTTCCCTATAGCAGCAATATGAAGGATGAAAGAGATGAATTAAGAAGACAAGGCTTATGTTTCACTTGCAAAAATCCATGGACCAAAGGCCACCGTTGCATGGGCAAGGGGCATGTCTACTATATTGAGGTAATTGATAATGATTCAGATTTTGATATTATTGATACTAATGATGGGCATGATGACAATGTAGTTGATGAGAATGTGCATGAAGATGACACACTAAATATGGGCAGCACTCTTGCTACTCTTTCAGGAGAATCCAAGTACTATCTTTTCAGAGTAGGAGGAACTATAAATACGCACAAGGTAATCATCTTAATTGATGGTGCTACACATAATTTCATTGGCAAAAATTTTGGTAGCTAAGCTTGATTTGGTTGTAGAAAACTTCAAGGGTTTCAAAGTAACCATAGCAAATGGATGTTCTCTTCTTTGTACCAAAAGAGTCACCAAGCTTTCTATTACTTTGGGGAAGCATGAGGTATGTGATGATTTCTATGTGATTGACATTGGAGAGATGGATCTTGTTCTTGGAGTCCAATGGTTGCATTCATTGGGGGAATTTACCCTCAACTATCAAAGCTTAATGCTCAAATTCAAGGTGGGTCATAAAGAGGTAACACTTCAAGGTATGGTCAAAGGGACACCTCAAATTACTTCTATATTCAATAAGGCTTTACAAGAAGATGCAAAAATGTATTTTGTCTTTTATAACAGCAGATTGGAAAGAGTTAATTAACATGGACTATGCTAAAAATTAATTTAATAACAATTTGTTTGAGGAGGTGATTGTTGATGATAAATTCAAAATTGTGGATGGCCTTATACTTTACAAAGAAAGGGTTTATTTGGTACCCAAATCCAAACTAAAGCACATGGTTTTAAGGGCTGCCTATGACAGTCATTTGGTTGGCCATCAAGAGTATTTTAAGACGTACAAACTAATGAGGGAAAGGTTTTATTGGAAGGGCTTAAAGAAAGAAGTCCTCAAGTACATTCAAGAATGTTTTGTATGCCAAAAAAATAAAAGTGAGCATGAATTTCCAGCAGGACTCTTGTAGCCCTTTCTATTCCTTCACAAAAATGAGAGAACATCTCTATGGATTTCATTACTGGGTTGCCCATAGTTCAAGGTAAAAATTGTTTATATGTTGTAGTTGATAGACTTACAAAATTTGCTCATTTTTATCCACTTTCAACTAAGTACAATGCTATTGTGATTGCTGATGTGTTTTTTAAAAAGTTTTCAAGTTAAATGGGCGGTCCAAAAACATTGTTAGTGACAAGGACAGCAGATTCATGAGTATATTTTGACAAGAACTCTTTAAATTGACAGGTACTGAGCTCAATCCTAGCCCCAATTATCATCCACAAACCGATGGGCAAACAGAAATCGTGAACAAATGGTTGGAAGAATATTTGAGGAACTACATTTCAAGACAGCAGTCAACATGAATAAAATAGTTGCATATGGCCGAGCATTGTTACAACGCAACCTTCCACATGTCCATAGGTATGAATTCTTTTAAGGCACTTTATGGTTATGTTGCTCCTTTCATTGATTTGATAATGACAGATAGTAGAGTACCTAGGGCAAAGGACTTGGTACAACAAAGTTATGACACCATGAGGGCACTAAAAGAGAAAGTACAATATGCCCAAAATCATGAAAAATTATATGCAAATCAGCATAGAGTGGAAAGGTCATTTGAGGTAGAAGATTGGGTCTTTTTAAGGTTGCAGCCCTATAGGCAATCTTCTCTCAAACAAAATGGTTCAAAAAAATTGAAACCACGATTTTATGGACCATCCAAGGTAAAAGGCAAAGTGAGAGAAGTGGCATATGAACTAGAGCTTCCAGAAAAGGGTAAGATTCATAATGTGTTTCATGTTTCTTGTCTCAAAAAGGTTCTTGGACAGCATACTATTGCTTCTTTAGAATTGCCCCCATTAGATGAGGAAGGCAAAATAATATTGATCCCAGAAACTATCATGGAGGTTTGTGAGAAGAAGCTAAGAAATCGACGCATCAATGAGTATTTGATTAAATAGAAGGATTTGCCACTTGAGGATGCTATTTGGAAAGAAGAAAAGATTTTAATGCATCCAAATTTGCAATTGCTTGAGGGCAAGCAAATTTGGGAAGGGAGGACATTGATGTCCCCATTTTTACATCATGAATAAACAGATATTGAAGACCTTTAGTCTATTTCCCCATAGACTAAAGGAGCTCTTTTGGAGAGTTATTTTTTATTAGTTATTTATTAATTGTCAAAATAGTGATTTTTATCATAAGGCAATTATTATTTAATTAATAGAATATTTAAAAAATGGTTTTTACCACTAAAGTGCTTAAATGAATTAATTATTAATTTATTTGCCTTAAAGTAATTTTAATTACTATTTTAATTAAGGCAACTAATTAATATATTATTCGAAAAAGAGATGTCAGCATGGGAGTTAAAGCAAAGAAAAAGAAAGGTATTTTATCTTCCCAAAGTGATTCACCTCCTTTGGAAGTTATAAGTACATGGCAAAGGCTACAATGAAGGATATGCTGAATTTTGATAAAATTGTTCTTCATACTTGAAGAAAACTATTGGGATGTATGCTTAATAAAAATTCGCTACCGTTGGTGATTGACCAATCTAAAAATATGTCTTCTGACATCACTTTTTGCTAAGGAGATCTTGTTATTGCCCTAAGAGTGGGGCGAATTGCTTAGGAGTGTTCGTTTGAATTTTGTGAGGGTTTCGTGGTTTTTTTTTGCATGTTAAGCTTGCTAATTAATTATACTATTTTTGCAAGTGAAGCGAACCACTTGGAGAGCTTGGATCTAGGGTTTGGAGGCCTCATTTGATATAAAATATACAAATTAAATATTCTGATTTTATTTGTTAATTGTCTGATTATTGGTGTGAAGAATTAGACGAATTTGTAAAGGGTTTCAAGAAGAAAATTAAATAATAATTTTCAAAATTATTATTTAATTATTTAACATGTTTTTGAAGATTTTTCCACTTCGGAAGGCAAGAATTCACTCTTTAATTTCCTACTAATTTTTCCTGCCCTTGGGAACAGGAGCGATTGACTTGGAAGGTCAATTTTGGCAATTTCTATGCTCAAAATAGGTTGCTGTAATTTCTTGATATTTTTCGGGTATTTCATGGCTATTTTTTGCAAGGGTTTGAAGAGAAAAATCACTCAAAATAGCAGCTGTATTTTTTATAATTAATCAGAATTTTCTGCCATCAAAAAGTGGCGTTTAAGCTTTAAAAATCAGGCAAAAAAGTACTTGTTTCATACAATTTTAATTTTGATTTTTTCCTACAAATTTTTAATGGTTTTGGAGCAAATTATTGGTTGGAATTTACCCATAAAACCCTACTATTTTGGCATGGATTTTTAAGACTTAATAAGGGTTTTGTGAGATTATTTTGCAAACTAGGGTTTGTTGGCTGCATTTTCAGATTTGTGGATTTTGGGGAAAACCCCTTTTGCATGAAATCATCTCATTTGGGGACATTACATTCCAATATATTGTCTTATTCTACAAATGCCTATAAATTCGATGGAGGTTGGTGAGGGGCCTGATCCAAAATAAAAGGGCCCTGTTGAAGGATATCATAATTCATTAACAAAAAACACACCTACCCAGGGGTTGCTCTAAAACATCTATCACTACCCTAAATCTTGTACAAACGTTGAAAAGGCTTCCTTGTAATATTGTATATAGGTCGTGTACCATGATTCGTGTTTTCAGTTCTATAGATACTGCTGGCAGCATAGGTAGTTTTCAAAATTTTCTTTTGAAGTTTAAAGCTTATTTTTCCAAGAGGAGACAAATTTAGCTCATCGTGATTTTGTTCAGAATGAGCCAGCTAGTTGTATGTAGATGGTTTTTAATCAATATAATACCCTTGAACTTTTTCAAAAAAATATGCTGTAACTAACCTTTGCCAAAACTCTGAAAGGAGATGCTTTAAAATGGTACAACCAGCTTAAGCCCCGTTCAACTTTTTCTTTCCTCGTACTTATTTATTCAATCCAAAAATCATCATAAGTCATAAATGTGATACGAGTGCTAGAATAATCTGTAGGTGGATCAATAAGCGAATATTATAATTTTCTTTTATTTCAATACTTCCTTTCCTGTTATTTCCGTTCTTACAAGAACTTGATGATTACCTTAAAATTTTAGGCCCAGCTTATGTTCTCTACAGGCTCTGCCTTAATGTTTACTTAAAACAATTGGCCAACAGATTTGAGGCAAACAGTGGGAATAAGGAGTCTCAAACCATAAGCCAGGGTTCTAATACTCTCGGAATCTTAGTCACCTTGTAATAGGTACACAACCCTAAAGGTAGGAGCGAACCTTATGGCAATGCATAGAAATGAAATGAAATGGTTTTAATGAGACTCAAGGGTCTACGGACCACAATTTATTAGCTGTCTCAACCATCCATCTGAGGATATAGCAATTGAGGGTCCAATTGTTTTTGGTAAGAAGATTATGTTTTCTCCTATTGATTTGGCTCAGCAGTTCCAAGCACTTTTATTTTAGTCTCTTCAAATAGTTACAATATAAAATCTACTTCAATATTCCTAAATAGAATTAGGGATACCAAACATGGCCATTTTAAATGCCTGGAATATTGAACACATATCTTATTTGACCATTTTTCAGTCATTGTCTGTGGCTAAAATTAATCGTGAAAACCCTAGTGATACTTTGCTCGAATGCGATTTGGCAGACAGATTCTCCGGCCTGCAGCGCGAGAAAGATTTTGTTTTGCCATCGCCATTCCGAACATTTTAAAATTTCTGTTGATCGATGATACGAATTCAGTTACTTATAACAAGCAAACGTCATATTGCACAAATGAATCAGGTAAATTTTCATTCATAGAGCGGAGGTACTCTACTAGGGTTGGAAAACATACCTGTGAATGACAGGAAAGGGAAGCCATTGAGTTTTCAGCTAGAATACATAAGCGTGTATTTGCGATTGAATTTGTCTCCGTGGTAAATGGTACAAATTTCACTGAGTACAAAACTTTGCGAGCCAAACCCAGTAGTCACAATTGCCTCCAAAGTGTTTATCCGGTTCCACTGATTTCAACCTACGTAATAACAAATGCCTCGGGAGTGGTTATTCTAGTCTTAGTTATTTCAATCCAGACAAGGGTTGCATGGTGGTGAGTCCTTACTTGCCTATTAAAAATTGTTCATGGTTAAGTATTTGTCCATAAGTATAATAATTAGTAGTTATTTTAAGGGTGTAAAGAACGCTGGAAGGAATCGTATACAGTATCACGAATATATTGTATTGTATGGTTTGAGGTCGAGCATTGGTAGGGTGGGTTAGCATCGAGTATACGATAATACATAGTTTTCCATAGTTTTTTTTGGTAGCATTCATTGTTTCTCCAAGCTATGCTCAACATGTTTTTTAGGGTATAGGCAGCAAGTTCCGAAGCGATAATAATAAAAATTGAAAGAACAAGTGTCCATAATGAATTTAAAACAACAATATGAATTTGTGTCGGGGCCAATGGCAAGACATTTAAGGTGATGGACTCAAAGAAACCATCCTCCACCATTTTGTCACTTGGAGGTATGTATGGTCAAACCGTCTCCTCGCATTTACTTACCACCTTCAACATTGTCAACTCTGCCACCTGCACAAATTCAAATATTATAATATTTTCTTACAATTATTTAACAAAATATGAGCTCCCTTAAGATGCCTCCTACCTCAAAATCCCAATAGTGCTCGTTAGTTGTGTACTTGAAACCTATACTCACACCCATGGAGTAAAGCGCAATGTCATACAAAACTTGCAAGTAGTAGAAGATTTTAAAGTGAGATGGGCGGTAATGATGAGGGTAATGACAATGTTAACAGATTGTTCAGTTTTTACAAAGCACCCCACAAATAAAAATAATAATTAATCTAAAAGACAAACGTATATAGTATGGAGAAACAAAACATTAATATGTTTCTTATAGACCGATCTATTCTTTTCCCCCTATTGCTCTGAATACACCTAGCTTTCTTTGTTTCAATTAGTTTAGGCATTTTGTCAGATTAACATTGTGACCTAAAACCAATCAAATTTAATTATCAATGGTCGCCAATTTTTTGAAAATACAATTCTTTATTTATTTGTTTTCAAAAGCCAATTGAGCAAATTCATTTAAAATTTGATGGTCGAGCCTACCACCTATCATGTAAACTTTTGATGATCATCATCCATTTAACATTGCCCTTCATATGCTAGGTAGTATAGTACATGCATATTGGCATATAGAAACACATGCAATGGTCACATACTTACTCGATAGGACAAAGAATCTCGTATTGATAATCAAAACCAACACACTGATGATTACATCCTATCCTTCCACTTTTCATCCTATGAAATTCCTTACACACTTGTTCAACTCTTAAATGGTCATATGACTTACTTTGGATTTTATTCTAACTCCTAACATGGTGGAAACTTGGATCGTAGGTTGACATGAAATTTTAAGGGGGTATATTGTTGGAACCTCTATTGAAAAAATGGTGGAATGAAGAGGTCATTGGGTTGAGTTGAGACATGAGGACCTTGAACTGGTCGAAGATCTCAATGTGTTGTGCCTCCAGTGCATCTGTGAATATCTTATGAACGTCTAGGGCTGCCTCAAGTTATTTATGGGCACAAGCCATCTCACTCTTATTGTTACTTGTTTGAGGGTATGATGTGACAATGTCGTGTAAAAGGCATTAAATTTCTCGTTGTTCTCATGCATTCACAAGCATGTGAAAATGAAGAGTTCTTAGCTTTGATACCAATGATTTGCACTAAGGGATCCTAGGACCAAGGTGTGCAGAGGGACAACTAAGTGCATAAGATTACTCAAACAAAAATAAGTCAAACACACTCATATTAAAGTAGAAGTCTCAATGTGCAAAGAATGCACTTCTATTCATTAAATGTGAACAAGGTAGATTACAGTGAGTTGAAAAGCTCGTATAAAGAGTAGATGCATGCAGGGGCAACCAACTATGTGAACAACACATGTATTATGTAGTATATGCTCAGGGGCAAGATATATGCATATATGGTTGTGTGTTTGTGTGATTGATTCCAATGGCATCATTCTGTAAATCGATTATATACAGAGTATATTGTCTCTTTTGAGTGAATGCCTATATTACACATGTTACATACAAAATTAAAATGTAGTCACAACAATTGTATTATGTCGAAGGGGAATGTTGGTGAATAAATCAATCTCTCTAGCAAGTGTGGGTGACAACCAGAATAATTAACGTTATTACCATTCTCAACCACTTTCAATCCTAGGATATTTAGTGTGGCAGATGATTAGCATATGCACATCATCTAATGGGTTGTTGTGTTGAAGTGTGTAGTCAGGGTGTCATACTGGGGTGGAACCCAAGTATGGTATGCGTGGGAAAAATGATCTAGTTCCTAGGGAGCACGCAGGACTATGTGAGAGGTGTAGGCTCTATGTAGAGGAATAAGTGATTTAGGGTGGATCAAAGAATTTTGTTTGTAAGTTTGTTTAGTCATTGGTTGATGTGATTGGGATTTAGCTTTCAATTGGTCATTCATTTTTTATTGGTCTTTGGTTTGATATATTGAGAAGTGGTTTTATGTAGTGGTCATTGATTCTTGAGCTTTGGTCCTCTCCTTAAAGCTCCCATCCAATAGTTATAGTAGTTGGGAGCACTTTCTAGATAGAGAGATAGTGAGTCATCAATCGATCTATTGGCTACTTCAAACTCTAGATAAAGAAGAGACCCACATACATATACATCTGATAGAGACCTATCCATTTATCTATTTATCAATCTAGGACCTCATATATATATAGGCATTTGAAACGGCCCCCATCTGAAAAAACTATACAATATAGGGCCAACCCATATATATATATATATATATATATATATATATATATATATATATATATATATATATATATATATATGGGTTGGCCCTATATTGTATAGTTTTTTCAGATGGGGGCCGTTTCAAATGCCTATATATCTATCTATTTAGGACACACATCACACACATATCTAAGACCACAAACATATCTGAGACCGTACATCTCCATCCATTTGCCTGTATATCTATCTGGGACCTATCCATCCACCTATATATATATGGTGCCTTGCCATATCATATCGATCATTTAGGGTGCTCTGACTGATGGCCTATACATTTATCTGCATCCACAAAGATCAGTGTTCAATACGAGATATATAGATGGGTGTAGGTGGATACACTCTGAGATAGATAGGGTCTAAATTGAGGTTTCATCTAGATTAGATATATAGGGCCTCCATTATCTACATACATAACATGACCAACCCCACTTGCCCTATATATGTATCTATCAATCAATATATCTATATATATATATGGGGTTAAACAATGCAAATCAAACTCTCTTTTTTCAGGGCTCTAACTAGCCTACCAGTCCAATTCACTTGGTTCCCGCCTCAATCATTACCCCCAAGGTCTAATCACCTTGTTGTCCCAAGAGGGGCTAGTACTGACAAGGGACACATTCTCACCTTTCCTTGGTTATAAGCATTCTTGGGCCCTACCAAAACTGGTAGGACAGGACTACCCTCCTCAAAGTGCCTTCCTCTCATTGAGCCTAGGCCCTTTGCACTCTACCACACTAAGAGAGGCTGGGTGAGTCTGATCCCAACAAATATTTAGGTATTTTTGCATTTTACTTAAGGTTAGGGTGAGTGCTTATTGTCCAAGCAACAATTGCTTGTTAGCTCAGGTGCGTAATGAGTTAAAGTTGGGTGAATAAATTATGAAACCTCAAGCCACGTTAGACTCCACTTGAGATTGAGAAAGCCTTGAGGGCTTACTAATGCTGGGAAAAGGTTGAATATGGATTAGGTGCCCTGGGAAAGTAAACTAAAGGCTTTAAAATCAAAAAATGAGATCGAAATGAGATAAAAGGGGTCATGAGAGTGAGAAAAGGGTGCAATTGAAGTGAGTTCCAAAGCTTTTGGAAAGTGCATGCCACATGGATGCATAAGAGGGCATCATTGTTTATACAACGTGAATGTCATGATAGAGGAGTCACTAGTTGAGATAATAGGTGAATAATTGGTGATTGGTCCTAGGTGGCAAGGATCGTAGGTTAGTTAAATTCTCAAGCATTACAGGGTGTCTATATCGTACACTTAAAAGGGGAACACTTAAACGGGTAATATAATCTATAAATGAAAATAAATAACTTCTAAATTCCTTCTCTCATTCCTTGCACTCTTGGGGAAACTAGTAGTATTATAATATATTCTATAAAACATAATATAACCTAAAACATAAAATACAATATAACATAATATAAAATAAGTATAAAATATGATATAAAATAAAATATGGCTATTGTCAAAGTCACGAAGCCCAAGGATGTTGGCATCATCTATTTTAGTGTTTCATGATGGCTGCATACCCTTATTTAAGTGCAAGCCCATGTTCACCTTGCTTCGCATCACATACTTGAAGGTTCTTGACGACTTTGATAGTTGTTCTATGGGGTGTGTTTAACAATCCAAATCCATAAGGTAAAACAATTGAATGTCAAAATAAGTTTGTGTAAAGTAATTATGGGGGCAAACCGATCATGATATGAATCACCATGTAATGCTTAGTCCATGATGGCTTCCACTATTTGGAAAAAGAGATAGTGTCTTTGCCCAATTTCTATGTCAAAATTCCAATTCCATTGATTTCGACTAGGGGACATTTGTATTATTGGGTTGAAGAACCCAACATTTTGGGGTTAGACCAACTGTGAGTGATCGGGTTAAGAGACATTATTTTCATTTTACAATAACTAAAAGCAATTTGGAATTTCAAGTTTGGAATTTTGATATTTAAAGTTGAAGTGGACAAAAAAGTTTGACCATTTGCGATTATTTTTCACAATCATTTGACAAGGTGATCAAACACAATCTGATATGGTTGATGGAAAATCATTTCTATATTGTATTTATGCATGATCTACAATAACAATCACTAGCATTCCAATTCTAAATGTTTGTGCAAAATGTGTCATCCAGATTTTGTGATAGATTGCATTTGTGTCTGTGTCCAATGTGCAACTTAAATCAGCACTACAATGCCAATGATATGGAGTCAAGACATTGAGATTTCAAAGTCTATATTATAACTTATGTGCATTTATGCTTCCAATATACTGACAACAAGGCCATACAAAACTTGCAAGTGGTAGAAGTTTTAAAATTGAGATAGGTGAGCATGATGAGGGGCAATGACAAGGTATTTTATGTAATATCATACACCAGAGGGTCCATGTAATACACACCCTATAATGACACTAATATGGGGGAAATACATAGAGGTTATGGAGTTTATTGTGTTGCTTTCGTTGCAGTGGAAGATAGTACTGAAGCTTTTCCAAGGTGCACACCACATGGAGGTATAAGGGAGCATCGCTCATGACACAATATGAATGCCATGGTTGAGACTAAATATGCAATTTGTTTGACATTCCTTGCACATTCAGGGCAACTACGAGTATAAATAAGTATATAATTAGTATTTAACTTGTATTTATAATGGTATATAGTATTAATTATATGTGTAATAAATATATGATAAAAATAATATTATGATTATAATATTTATATATAATGATATATATTATATTTTTATTAAAATAATTAAATATAGATATTAATATTCTAATATATTTTTATAACTACAATAAATTATAAATAATAATTTGTAATAATATTATATTATATATATGCTAATATAATATATTATACTATAATTATATATGCTTAAAATAATACGCAATATATTATTATTATATTATATAATAATATTGATGATATATAATTTATGATATATAATATTACTAATTTTGTAAGTATGTATATTAAAAAATTATAATAATATGATATATTATATTAGGAGACTACATACAGTACATACATGGGGGTTAAACCCTCACATCTTTTGACATGCATACAATCTTTCATAAAACATGTGCAATGGAGTAGTTTTGATGTGCACGATATTCATTATCACTTGGGATCTAGTGTTGCGGGCATGGATGGCGACCTTACTGTGATGGAGATTTTGCAGGGAGTTTTGGATATGATCAAGACAGACTATGTGGAAGTACACTTTAGAGCAAAGTTAATTTAGAATTTCCTTGTCTTTATTAGAAGTCTAAGTTTGATCCCGGCTAAAGAGGCGGTGGAGAAATTTTAGTGTATTTTGTGTGGGGGGATCCATGGTTGCTTCCTCTCTATGAAATGGAATGCCAGGTTTCCAAGTCTTAAAAAACCTTCATGGAGTTGGAGAATAGGTTTTTTATTCTGGTTGATTACATTGAAAAGATGGCCCACCCCACAACTTTGTTAATTAGAAATATGTCTCATGCCACCATGCAACTCATGTGGCTTGAACTGTTTTTGTGTTTTGGTTTGGCTTGTTGTTGAATAGCTGGAATATAATACAATAGTTAATCTGATGGTAATTATGGAAAATCCATTATATATAGCCCATCTTATAAGTATGTGTTTTGAAATTTGTTGTAGAAATTTCTAAAACTTTATATTTTTTATCTATGTTGATGCATTATCGATAAGGCGTTAGGACAACTATATTGTAAATAAATACGTTTAATTTAATGGGTACTTATAATAAGGCTAGCCATTATGTCATTTAACCCCTGATCCCACCATTGTTGCATTTGGTCAAGAAGACAAAGCCATTTCATGTTGTTGTATTTGGCTAGGCCTATTCCAAAATATTGGCTTGGTGCTCCATCCTAAGGCATCGTGTAACTTTAGATATACCAAAAGAGAGGTGGTGGAAGAAGCATTTAATGGGGTTTAATGCAACATAATGACTTAATAACTCATAAAGTTGCTGACACACTTCTATCAACTCGCCAAATAGGCACAACTTTATTTCAGACCACTGTATAAAACCATTGACCATCACCACAACCTGCTACAATAAAAAAAATGTGATTTAACAGACAACACCTCCCCACACATGGTAGAAGGCCAATCAAAGAAGAAATTTTAAGTTTTTAGGTCTCATATGATGACAAAAACAACATCTATTTAATCTATGGATGAATCTATATTGAGTTCCTCCCAATAGAGACACCTCTGACGTAATTATAACATGGCTAGTTTTGCTAATGAATATTTTATGTTGAGTTACACATAATTAAATTAATTAAATTTAATTTGTATACATGTACTTAATAGGTGATAACTCTCTTACCTAGACCATGTGATTAAGTTATCCAATGTTAATTTTTGTCTTAATGATAATATTCAAACAAGAATATTTAAAAGTAATTAGCCCTGATGTTTCAAAACTAAATAGCAGATCATATTAAGTGGAAGATTTTGTTTCCCTCGTATATCCCATTCAATTGAACACGGAAAAAAAAAAAAACAAAGTGTTGTCAAAAACATTAATCATTGCTTATTGATAAGTCTTGTCGAAGAGATTTATGATTGTCGATTGGTAAATTGAGTGTTGGGAGAGAGAAAACATAGCGATGGAGGTAGTAGAGGTGGATAAAGTGAAAGCAATATGCAATTGTGGTCTTTGCTTCCTCCAACTTGGTAGGATTTTAAAATGTCTTTTACACTTTCAAAAATAACCATGCATCGTACGGGGATAGCAAACATAAAATGATGAGACGTATTGCGTCGGTATTTTAATTTCAATTTGGTGGTATGAATGTAGTAATTAATGATGGTATGAGTTATCAAGGCTAGTAATTTTTTACGCTATCAACATAGAAATATTCTTAAATAACCCCATAGAGAATATGTCCATATT
This sequence comes from Torreya grandis, assembly GCA_037957365.1. Taxonomy (NCBI): domain Eukaryota; kingdom Viridiplantae; phylum Streptophyta; class Pinopsida; order Cupressales; family Taxaceae; genus Torreya; species Torreya grandis. The sequence goes on from JARHVA010001026.1 coordinate 715,259, forward strand.
TAAATGGAAAACTTTTTACAAAACTTTATTACTATTAAGATCTTATGCATTTGAAACTTTTTGATTCAATGAATGAGAAATATGTTATTTGAAAAGTGAAACCAATAGTACCGTACCTTGGCAAGGACTAATAACAAGTGCCACCAAAGTAGTTATTCTTGTTGATTTTACTTCTTATAAAGACTAGCAATGACACATTTAGTAAATGCCATGATTGGTCAATAGATATTTTTGAGATTTGATTATATTAATGATTATTTGTTTTCTTTAATATTATTTTTGCTTGACATCTTATAAATCATGTTGTGATGATAATTATCATGTTTTGATGATAATATAGGGTGAGTTTTATAATGGCAATAAGAGAGTGTAATGGAATAAATTATTTTAATTATGTTATATCTTAAATTTGACATTTACTTGGTCGTCACATGAGAATTTCTGCTTTAAATTTGATGTATATTTGATCGTCACTAAAAAATATTTTTGTTTGGAGAAGTCATTCAAAAAATTATAATATATTGACCATACGATGAAGTTTGTTATGTTGATAAACATTCTACAATGATGGGAAGGGAGTGTAAGGGATTGAGTTATTTCTAATTACGTTTGATTATAAATTTGACATCTATTTGACCATCACAGGGGAATTTCGACCTTAAATTTGACGTCTATTCCCCTTAGAAGTTTTTTCTTTTTGCTTGGAGAAGTCAATTAAAAAAATATAATTTATTGGCCATACAAGGGAGTTTGAAGCCCCTTTTTTCTTTTTGAAAATATTTTTTTCGGCCCTAACACAATGGTACATTAATATCATTTATCACTAGTCATTAGGAAATTTGTAAAGAAGATAATGAAATTATTAATCAATATGGTATACGAATAATTTAAGATAAAAACTTTAATATTGATAGCTCTCAACCTATTTCATATACATGTATTTAAAATACTTGTATTAGTATTATACAAAATTGTGCTTCATCTCCTCTTTTATTATATAGTTTTATAGATTATTATTTTTTTGTCCATAGATTTTAATGTATAACTTGTTAAATTTAGTTCTAATATTTTCTAAAAATGACATACAATGCATCACACCTATTAAATCAAGCGTACCATGATATAATTTTAAGCTTTTTTGTTGGCGTAGACACTATTTCAATTTTTAAAAAAATTGATGCACTTGTTTAATGCAAAAGGAAAAGCCCACAAAAATTATTTTCAATTTATATGTCGCAAACAATGATAAAATTTGAAGGGTTGATCTTAATTTCAAGTTGAAGAGTGTTTATTCATCCAACCCTTTCATGATGAAAAGTTGTAAAAAATAGTTACACTTTGATTGACAAGAGTAAATTAAGTATACACATCACTAAAAGTATGTTAAATAATTTTTTTTTAATATTAATATCGGCACTACCTTTATATAGGACTACGGAGTTGTAAGTCTTTGGTGCTATTTTTATATAAGACACCAAAGTTGTAAGACTCTGGAGCTACTTTTATGTTATATCGTGTGAGCATAGTTCGTAAGATCAAGTCATGTCAAGCCTATCCCAATGCAATGTTGTTAGTATGTGTATCTTTTTTGTATTTTGCATAGTATTTATGGCAGACAAAAAAATCCAGCTTTGACAACCTTGTAATCAACTTATTGTAATGCCCAAAACTTACATCTCAGGCACACATAAAACCACACCATTTTTTTTTTTTAACACTTCACTCAACCACAATACCACTAATATATATAGAAGAATCAATAATCACATACGGTTACAGAAAAGATGATAACTAGTAAATAACACTTACTATAATGAGTTTAATTTTCAAAAACACTACTTAGTTACATACACTAGAGCTATAACTCAACCTTGTTCAATAAAGGGAACACACCAAAGGATAAGGCTCATGTCTAAACATATTGAATAACTATAAGCCAACATTGAAGGTTTTCAACTCAAACTCAATAACAAGAAGGATTAAATAAACTTGGTAAAATTGGATTACGCTCTTCACGAACCCAAATGTTAAACGAAGAAAATACTGCCACATATAGAATATATTAACATGACAATCAACAAAAAATAAGATCACAATAATGAAAATAGAGAAGGGTTAATCAAGTGAAGAGTGTAATGTTAAAAACAATGAAAGAACAAACAGACCATGGGCTCACAAAATAACTTTGAATAAAATATCTCAAACATATTATAAATTAAATCAAAGTTGAAATCTAATTATTTGAGCTAAGGACAACTCATATGAGTCATAAAATAGACTTAATGTAATAACAACATGAAACAAAATGTCTAAACCAAATTGAAATTAATAACAAACATCTTATTCTCCTAAAAAACTACTAACGAATAAGGTATAAGGACTCACAAAATATATCAAATGGAGTTGAAAGTCAAATACGAAAGGTTAAACATGAATATGAAACTCAAAATAAGAGGTTACAATTTTCAAATTTAGGACATGTTAAGCTGGGTGATTAATGTGACACCCTTTTTAGAGTGACCTCATAGACTAAAATAAAGAACAACATAAATTTTTGAATAAAATTGATTTGGAAAGGGATCACTAAAAAATAGCAAACAGACATAAAATATAAAACTAAAGGCTCATATATAAATTTAAAAGCAAAAGGAATCACTATCAAGCTTTGGATTCTCTTCGAGACTCTTCTAATTATTTTAGGCAACTCAAATTTGAATCGACTTTACAAGTTGAAAAAGGAAAATAGGTGCAAAAATTTGTCAAATATCACCAAAATTAGATCCACCAAAGATTATCAGAATGGGGTAGAAAATTTATAGTTATAGAACCTGATTCAAAAAAGATAATTATGGAGATTACAAGTTTCCATTTTAAAAAAATATATATTTTGGTTAATAATTGAATCTCATCTCTGAGTCGATTTGGATGGTTTCCAAATAGAAAACTCTGAGTGTAAACTCGCACTGAATATTATAAAAGTGCATGCAGTCATCCAACTATCAACATACAATCCCCGATGACAACATTTCTTTCTATATACTTTTTAAGCAGGAATTAAATCTCAATTTTCATTTCACTCTACTAATAAGATTATAACGGATGCCTCAAGACTCGCCATGGTCCACCTATCCAAAAAGGGTTCCTATAATGATTAAGTTATATGAATCATAATGTTTACTTCTAGACACTCAGTAATAGTCTGTGTTATAATTTATTAACTTCACTTATTAATTTCAATTATAAATGTTTAACCCAATATTAATTGTATAGCTAATTCTACATATTATGATTAATCCATAATTTCACAATGCCAAAGGAGGTTAGACTTACTATTTTTTATGCATATAAATTACCAATATTTTTTAGCCATATTATGTTATTAACGTTATTTTACTCTTCAAATAATATGTTCTAAACACTAACACTATCATCCAATTATGAATATTAGACATTACAACATTTTTTAATCAAAATGATTACTTCTTTTCACTTAAATGATATTTAATTTTCCTATTCAATAAGGTTCTCAACTCATAGATAAAACAATTTCTAAATCACTACTGGAAGTAAATCTATTAGTTAAGCACTACCTTCATCCATGATCAATGTATTAAGTGTTACAAACAACTACTAATAGTTTAGATTATAAAATATTATTATACATTGATATCTTAAATAATATAATACCCTTTATAACCATCAAGTACATAAGCTCCAACATGGATCTTTCAAAGGTAGTCAACTCAAGTTAATGACAATTTCTAGAAATATAACTTTACAATTGTCTCATTTGAATAAAAAATGCATAGACATCATCTATTAAAAACTTAAATCAAACAACATACATGACGCTATTGATTTCATCATAGAAACATTAAATCTCTATACTTTATCTATCACTGGTAACTCATCAACCTACACTACAAAAATAGTTAAATAAAAGGGGTTAGCTTACGTTGAGCAAGAGATTTCTACACCTTAAATACTTCATTTTTCTGAATTAATAAACAAATTTAAATAAAAATTTAGGCAATAATGCATAACATGAGGTGACAACCTACATACTAAGCAACAAGGACGGTTGGTCTTATTAAGACAAATAATGTCAAATTAGTACCCAAGTTCATCAACAAACTAATATAAATGATGATAACTTTAATAAGGTAACAACTCAATAAACCAATACAATGATAAACAATCAATCACATTACATGATAATGCTACTATTTTAGAAAGAGTCATTCAAACTTTTAATTTCTAGAGTCCTATCTAAAATAATATGTATACATATATAAATAAGGGTTTTCTACTAAAATCCTAGTCATAGTTTCTCTCAGTACTAATTCAAGGTCTAATTTTTCATACGCCTATTAAAGGGAAGTCAATACACTTACACTAGGACTCAATTGAAATCAATAAAATAAAATAATGTGTCTCCATGCAATACTCAACACTGTTAATATAGGTAGATATATGTATCTAATAGTCTGAACAGATTTAAAAATCTCTACTCAATACTCAACTCCAACTGTATCGAACTATAATAAGATCTTACGCAAATCACTGTATAAGATAAGATTTATCACTAAAAGGACATTAAACTCAAATTTACATTCTTATAGATGCATATGTTACTACACACCTATACCATATTGCTATAAAAGGGTGTATAATAATAGTTTCAATACATATATATTTTATGTAAGTTTATCCTATCCCAAACAATATTGCTTTAATTATTCTTCGAATATGCTTATGTATTTATGTTTACAATTTTGTTTACGAATGAATTAAAAAAAATCCGTATAAACTTAATTTTCTTAAATTTTCATTGTATATATACTAACAATAAATGTACAATAATTTTTTGAGTTACTAGGGAAGACCTTCAACATTTTGAATTTTAATTTGAGCGAGAAAACTAAAACACCCATATAAGTATAAATAGGAGTGGAAGGAGAAAAAGGAGCAAAATGAGTGAAATGATGATTCTTCAAATAGGATGTCGGTGTGAAGGAAAGCAAGGGGAAGGAGTAGATAAAGATGACCCAAATTCAGGCAGACTGCGGGTTGTCCATGCCATCAATGATATCCCTCAAAAGTTTGAATGCCCCGCTAGGTGGGAGAGATTCAAAGCATAATATTGACGGGTGCTAAATAATAGAGTAGAAGATTCTTGATGGAGTCCTCTAAAAAAAATCAAATAGAAGACTCACCGAGGCTAAGTGGTAAATCTAAAAAATGGACCGGTGGAAGGTCCATGATAAAAAGTTGGTTTTTTTCAATGACAAGAGAAGGTTTTTTTAAACAGAATATGGATGGGAATTTTGTCGAGTGGAAGCAAGAGACAAAGAAGACCTAGATGTAGGAGGACTAGAGGCTTTCTGCCTCATCGATGTAATCCTCTAAAAGATTAAAGGTCCCACTAGGTGGAAAGAATCAGATCTGAAGACTAGCAAAAGGAAGTTTATAGGTATGATATGGTAGATAAAACTAGAGCGTAAGTTTTGGTTGCTCACAACCCTTGGTTGGTTTTTTTTAATACCCCTGACACACGCAAGGAGTGAATCTACTTGAGGTTTTTTTGACAAAGTCTTGAAGGCTGCAAGGCTCATCACTGCAGTAGATCTAAATGGATTGAAACTATTGGCTAATGAGGAAGATAGAAGACTCCTCACAAAGATTTATGGAGTTTGATTTGAGAGTGTTGAGCCTTTTTCATGGGCATTGGTCTCTTTGAATGATTATATATGGTCATTTTCTACACATAGGGTTTATGAAGGATGAGTGAAAATCTTGTTGAAGATCAACCCTATGGGGGACTATTTTCTATGTTGTTCAATTTTGATCATGGTGGATAGAGGAAACCAAATCAAAACTTTTCTTACCAAAGTGGATGATAGAGGATTCTACCCTTGCCTCTTATGGGTTACGAGGTTTGCCCAAGAATTCAAGGACATTGCTCATACTTAGATAGAAAACCTTGTGGTGTTTCAAACTATAGCCGGACAGCTAAGGATGAGATGGTTAGGTCCTTGTTGTGATTTAACCATTACTGGATTTAGTGGGAGGAAAATCCCACTTGTTGTGTATTAGATGCATAGATGTTGTGGAAGTCTTAGGTGGTAGAAGATATTTTGCTCCTGATAGACCCTTATTTTGGTAGTGTAAGTCTCAAAGAAGTCCTGCTAAAGGGAATCAGCTTTTTGAATCTCATTGATTTGCAACATCCTTGTTTGCACTTAAGTTTTGGGAACCTTTAAAACCCTCATATTATGGTTGAAAAATATTTTAACCCCTTTGTTGTTTATTTCACCCAGGATGTGGGATATTCCAAACCCTCTTGTTGTGTTATTTGTGATTGTGAGAGCCTTAAAACCCTCTAGTTGTGCCTTATGTAGAGGATGTGCAAAAACTATGCTGAAGATCAAATCTGTGGAGGACAATACTTAGTTTCAGATGATTTTGATTGGGGTGGATATAGGAAACCCAACCAAAACTTGTTCTATTAGAGTGGATGATAGAGGAATCCACCTTATTGGTCTTAGTGGGAGGAAAAGCCCACTTGTTTTGTCTCAGTTGCATGGAGGTTGTGTAGAAGTGCCAAGGGGCAAAAGACCTTTTACTCCTAGTAGACTCTTATTCTGTAATGTAAGTCTTAGGAAATTCCTATTGAATGGTGTTAGCTCTTCAAGTTTCATTGATTTGTAACATCCTTGATTATACTAAGGTTATAAGAACCTAAAACTCTCGTGTTATGGTTGCGAGAGCCTCAAAACCCCCTTGTTGTTTGTTTTACCAAGGTTTTTAGGGCCTTTAAACTCTCTTGGTACTTGTTATGGTTGTGGGAGCCTTCAAACCCTCTAGTTGTGTTTTGTAAAGGTTGTGGGAGCCTTCAAACCCGCTTGGTTCTTGGTATGGTTGTGGGAGCCTTAAAACCCTCTAGTTGTGCTTTGTAAAAGTTTGGAGAGCCTCCAAACCCTCTTGGTTGTGGATCTATTTGTCAAAACTCTCTCTTTAGTTGTGGGCCCAATTATCAAAATCTTCATTTGTCTAGTTCATAGCTTCATTTTCAAATGTGTTTATCTAATCAAATAAAACATATCATGAGTATAGATAAATATCAATTAAAATATGAATAAAATGACCAAAATATAAATTAAAATAAATATTTTAAACATTAACATATCTCTAAATATAAATATACACTCATATGTTATCTTTTTATTTATTTATTTATATATGCATACTTTTATTTGTTTTATATACTTATTAACTCTATATATATATATATATATATATATATATATATATATACACACACACACACACACACACACATAATCATTTATTTATGATATATATCTTTATTTATTTATTTTTAACAAACCTTAATTAGGGTTTGGCTGACAGTCGGGCCCTAAGGCCACCGGTTGTGGCCATGGCCATCGACTTGGTCCATATTAAGGGTTGGGGGTTGGGCCGGTTGGCCATCCCCCTTGCCTTTCTATTATGGGAGGGGGCTAGGATGGCACAATGCCCCCCTATCTACCCCTCGTCCCCCATATTCTTTAAAACAAAAATTATATATATATATATATATATATATATATATATATAATCAAAGGAGAGTTGCAATAAACACACACACACACACACACATTTTATTTTTTTATTTTTAAAAATAAATCACAAGATCAACAACTCTAAACATTTTGAATGTGTGTGTGTGTGTGTATTCAATAATAAGTATCCTAGAAGAATATGGCTTTTATGGCTTATTGTAAAATTCTCATAAGGACCAAAAAAATCATGACTAAACATCATATTCAAACTGTTTATTTGTTTGAAAAAATTAAGGAATTGGGAAAAGAAGAAACCCTTCCTTGATTTGTTGAGCTCCATACTCCAATCTCCCTCCTCCGTCTTCTTCCTTCCTTCACCTATTCTGTCCCTTAATCAATCTTCCAAATGGCCCTCTCCTCTTTTGGTTGACTTTTAAATAAAAGAGATATTTGTGTTATTTTATTATTTTCTTTTAGGGTTAGGATTTTCCTCCTTTCCTTTTATTAAAATTATTCATAAATAGATTTAACATTATTTTATTTTTACTTTGACAAAGTTAACCATTACATTGAGACAATCAAGTAATTGAATGTATTAAATTTATTACAAAACAATAATACTTTTTTAACTTTTATTAATATTTTAATACATATATTAATATGTACATTTATGAAAAAGAAATATGTGAGACTTATTTTTTTCTTTATTTTAAATTATGAATAATATGTACATTTATTTATTGAATCTACTTACTTATCTACAAAATACTAGTTTAATATACTTATATTTATATATCGATGTATTTATATAAATTCATGTTTCGGCCCATTACTAAATATTATCTGCGCTCGGTCTCAATATTAACAATGTTATTATTCCCATCTTAAAATTGAATTTTGTTGTCGATACACCTAGAAGATACATGTCAAGTATTCGAAACCAATTTAACATAACACGACCACACGATGATTTAAGCAAGTTGTTAGAATAAACACAAATTCAGTCCTAATAAGATAAAATTGTCAAAAGTAACACATCGATATGGAAACCCCTATAAAACATAAGTGACCAATATATGATAATACAAATTGTTACAAGTATCAAACGCACACAGCACAAGACAATCATACATGAGTTACAATGACCCTGATTCTAAGTCACCATGATGAGGTAACCGAATCAAGACTAACCATTAACCACAATACATATCACTTGCACATCAAATGCAATGACACACTCAATACACCAATCATCCACATGATGACACATCATCAAGAAAACATTGATGAACCTGAGAGGGGTATTGCATTCACCCCCCCTTGAAAAAGGCATTATCCTTGATGCTTCCAAAATAAAATCAGGTAGTGGGATCCACCACATTCTCAAATAATAATCTGTTACTGAGTGAAACCTCATGGTATTACAAAATTCAAATAGTTAATTTACAAACAGTCACAAAAAGTGATAACACTAAAATGTTGTTATCAATACTTTAATATGCCAATTCATAAATTCATATCTCCAATAACCTTTGTACAATCTCATGGTACAATAAGAATAAGAGAGATAGAGTCAAAACATGGAACCAATATAATCACTGTAATGTCATTCAGCTATGTAATGTTGAGCCAACTGTCAATCAAAACATACGACCATGTTGTTCTTACCGAATAAAATATCATAACTTTGAAGAATTTCTATATATCATGTCTACTGCCAATTAATATTATGGACTGTCAAGATCATTAAACACTAGAAAAATCATTGATCTATCGTATAATAATATCGTATCTATTATGCAACAAGTAATAATGAGAATGACTACCAAGTTATATAAGAAGCATATAATATTAGAATAATATCAAGAACACTCCAGTGTGCAAAGAATAATAATCTCCATCAACTGCATCATCAATCGCATCTCATCAGACCTCCTTAAACCTCCTAAAACTACTTAGACCTCTCAAAACCTCTTTATTCCCCCATTAGACCTCCCAAATAAATGATCATAATAAATATATATATATATATATATATATATATATATATCAACACCATGTTTAGTGGTTAGGAAGGATGGTGTCATGAACCTATTCCAAATAGTTACTGACCTCGACCCAATAACTTTTAAAAGCTACTTCTTCTCCCCCACACAACACACACTATGCACATTACAACATATATATGTGTGTGTGTGTGTGTGTGTGTGTGTGTGTGTGTGTGTGTGTGTGTGTGTGTGTGTGTGTGTGTGTGTGTGTGTGTGTGTGTGTGTGTGTGTGTGTATGTATATGTATATGTACATGTATATGTGTGTGTGTGTGTGTGTATATATATATATATATATATATATATATATATATATATATAGAGAGAGAGAGAGAGAGAGAGAGAGAAAACATATGAACCAACATTCGTCAAAAACTAAAATACCATAATAATTTGAATATTCAAGTGTCAAAATAATAAATTTAAGAGTCAAAAATTTAATGAAATCAAAAATCACAAATTAAATTTGAAAAAAGTTGGCACCATTATTCAAAACAAGTCCAAGTCACAATTACTAAGTCATCAAAATATACAAAATTAAATTCAAATGCAAATTCATTTATTTCAAGTCCAGTAAACAACTTATAAATGTTCAAAATTTCCAAAGAACAAATAAATGCAAATACAAGTTCAAGGACTAGTGTTGGTTCTCAAAGAAAAATCAACCAAAAACATCACATTACTAGAACTATGCAACTATAAATAGTCACCTATGGGGAGAAGAAATCAATAAAATTCAATCACCTCCTAGAGGTGACAGAACACAAGTATCTCGACTATCTCCTTGAGGTAGGAGAAAACATCACATCATCCTCCATATACCTCCCAAAAGTGCAACATGATTACCTCCTAGAGGTAATAAAACAAGTCTCGACTACCTCCCAGAGGTAGGAGAAATAAAAACAACAATAATCCTCCCTATGCCTCTCAATAACAAATACTGATATAACTATATATAAATAGATCAAGTGTGAACCTTATGGTTGGCACCCAGTGCCAAAAGTACTCTAAAAAATCTGCCAACTATTCCAAAGTCTTTGAATCAGTTGATATACCAATCTCTCATCAAATAATACGCCACTTTCAATTATTGCACTTAACTCAAATACTTTTCTGGAAAAACACTATGTACAATCTTGGTTGTCTCATTCTAATGTAAATTAATAATATGTGTTGATAACTCTCATGTATATTCGGTGGTCGAACTATCATAATTGGTTCACAAGTATATATCATCATCCACTCTCTATTAACATGTCCAAAGTAGAGTAATCATATGTATTGGAAAATATATATACTCACACTTATAACCACTATTCCATGCTAAAATGAATACCCCAAGTGAACCATAGTTGCAACTCAAACTGTCATCTCAAAAGAAAAAAATAATTGGCTTACTAATTCTCTCATAGGTAGGAAGGTACATTTATTCATGTACTGAAGAGTGGGAACACAAAAGCAACCTATTAAGGTCCTAACTTCTCACTTATTCTCAATTCACTTGCGGTTACATGTAAGGTTCAAATTACTCAACTCGAGGACAAGGTTAGAACTTACAACACTCTTGTTCAAAACGTAAGCATCCAAATCATACTAGGTTCCATCTAGTTATAACAAATGACATGCACCAAGTTAACAATGTAATAAGGTTAATTAAATTCCATAACTGCAATAGAATAAAATGAAGCCTCTTTAAATCATCATGGCTTATGCTTAACCTAGACAAGTAATGAAACATTAACTATAACATACTATCTTAAAGCTATTATTGCTAATAGTCTAATTTAAAATAATCAATCTTATTATATTGTTAATTATAAATACATTCTGTTAAGAGTCATATTCAGTTAATGAACTAATATATAATCATTATAAGTATACATGAATATATATTAAATTAGGTATTTATCATGCACAAACATATATACATACAATTTTTTTCCATAAATAATTATTTTCTACCAAGGAATAGTGAAAATTGACCAATATAAATACTTATTAACGAGACACGAGAGTAAAATAATCAACCAAAAAAGTTCAACATTCCATTATTTTATTCACTTCAAGGTCCAATGGTCCATGATGGCTAGATACTCCACCACGATAGTAAACAAATAACAAAGGGTTCTCTCTAGCAATATGCTTTTGTAATCACATAAAAATGCAATTTGTATAACATGAGCATGACTTGTGATTTCAAAACCACAGGTCTTTCCTACTTGCTTGCACAACCTACTAGGCATGTTTTCACTGCTTTCTAGTCACCCGAAGCCTTTCTGAATCAACCCTAACTGCCTTGGACTCCTCTCCCAGGCACAAACCTATCCCGTAAGGTCCCTATCCCCTTGGACAATAGCACTGGAACCTAGGGTTTCCACTTTCCAACACTATTTTTCAAGTCACTCTTAGCCTCAAATGATCAGATTTCCCCAGATCCTTATCTTTTTCCATGTCGGCCTAACATGAAGTCATATAATCCAGGATCATCAATTTCCTTATAAAATCCCATTCAAGGGTCATTTAGAAGGGTTAGAAATCATTCAAAAGGCACAAGTTAGAAATACATTGAGCACACTCAAGCAAATCTTCGTATTCTCTACATACAACCAACCACTGCTATTTTTAGCCTACTCAAGCTCCCACACAAGTCACGAGTCATCTCAAGCTTGCCTAGATTCTCATAATACTTGCATTGCATACAAATATTACACAATACACATTCAATTTGAAATAACTACATTGGCCTTGATCCCTCCTTAGAGTATTGGTATTTAGACAACGTGCCTACACATGGGGTGTGATCGTACATTCAATGCATAATACACACTAACCCCTTTTTTCAGTTGATTCAAGACCACTTATCAAGCTAAGGAGGAGCTAGGACCCTAGAAGATAGAATCAATTGCACACAAAGCTTTATAGATGATTGAAACCTGAGATTCCAGACACATAGCCTACTGAAGTTCATAATAGAACCAAAAAGCTTAGAAGAAGCAGGTCAAAGGGACTATAGTGCCAAAAATAGGACTATGGTGCTGGACCTCCAAGTGTCCAATTTTTAGTGCTACTATCCAAGAAAAAAATAGACTTTTAGGTCCTATTTTTGATAGTCTACCCAGTCAGCTCAGCAATTTATAGTTCCAGAATCCTCCGTCTCCATCCAGAAATTAGTGAAGTTCACTCTCTATCCTGTTGTTTGTTATTTTTAGTAATTAATTGATCAAATATAGATTTAGCGAATCAGTAGGTTAATTTAGGCATACTGTATTCACATATTTTTTAGATTAATCTAGACCTCTTTACTAATTAGGAAATTAAAACCTTGGTTTCCCAAATACAATAAAACATTTGGTGAACCCGACTTACTTTGAATCTTTGCACAAAAACCCTAGAAACCCTAGGGCTTTTTATTTCAAAATTTTTACCATATTTTTTTGATTTTTCCAAAATTTAAAAATCAATAAACTACAAATTTAAGTGCAATATTTTCAATAATTCACTAAAACCCTAGTTTTCACATACTAGGTCCTTTTTACACGAAACCACTTCCAAACCACTAGGAAAAATATTTTGTTAATTTCAAAAATATTTTCAGATTTTTCCTAATATATTTCAAGTCAAAATTACTAATTCTCAATAAAAAATTCAAATTATTGCATTAATTTAAAAACCATCATTTCAAACCCTAGTTACATCACTTAATTTCTAGTCATTTTCCAAAATATTCCTCTTATTTTTTGCAAACTTTGATTGAATATTAAAATCAAAAAATTATTTTCAAATTCAAAAATTCATAGTATTGTGCAAATAATATTCTTGAAAAAATCCCTAGGTGCATACACTAGGTCCTACTGCATTATGAGATATCACATTACATCTTTGGCAGCTTCATATCCTTTTTTGTGCAAATTCTAAACTACTTTTTTAGACTTTTACATTTCTTTTATCCAGTACTTTCCAGTTTTAACACATTATCTATTACAACTTATTATAGAACATTTAAATACATTTAAAATTATTTTCCTATTTGTACAATGGCCCAATATACCAGTTTTGATGAAAATGATAAAAGAGAGCTTCAAGAACTCTTAACTAAACACCCAAATATGCAAGATGACATGATTAGAATAGTAAAAGAGGAACAACAAAATGCAACCAATGGCCAATCTTCTCAAACTACATAAACACCAGTTACACATGACATTATGAGCGCAACTATGTCACAATAACCCCTTATAGTAGCCCAACTTTCTTCTACGCCACCAGTTGTAGCTAGTACATGCCTATCTCCTAATGTGGCATCCCTTGTGCAAGAGATTCGATCTCTTCAATCCAAGGTGCAACATCTTGAGCAAGGTACCACTAGATCTACACAGGCATTGGATTCCATCACTTTATTACATACACCTTTAGCATGACATATAGCTGCTACACCCTTACCACCTAGATTTGTACAACCTAAGCTCACTCTTTATGATCGTAAGGGTGATCCAAAGACACATTTGAGAGCCTTTCACACAGCATGTTTGGATTATTTACCAAATGATTGGCTATTAACTAAGTTATTTCCAAGGAGACTCAAGGATCATGCACTGCAATGGTTTTACAGTCTACCAAATCAGTCGATCACTGCATTCAATCCTCTTGCTGACATGTTCCTAACACATTTCAATATCAACATTGGTGATAAGGTGTCATATGCTCAAATTGCACAATAGAAACAAAAGTCAAATGAGCCTCTCATCGAGTATGTTCGTACTAGAAGACCATCTTGGCTAAGATGACTAGCCCTATGGCAGATTAAGAGTTACAGGACCTCTTCAAATATAGTCTTCTACCAATTTTGCATGAGACAATCATGTTCAAAATATTTTCTTCTTTCACTAAATTATGTCATACTTTAAAAGAACAAGAAATCAAACTCATATTAATGGGCAACCTCAAGTACACAAGTGTATTAGATACAACTAATAAGAGTAACAACAAAGTCCCATATAAGGTAAAGTTTAATGACAACAAAAGACAGACTCAACAAACAGTCAATGCAGCTTTAGATGCCCCATAGAGAGTCACATTATCAACACCTCCTTGATGACCTTTTACAAATCTACCAATTTCTCCAGCCAGATTTCTACAGTAGCTACTAAATGTAATATCATTTCTCTACCTCCTATCAGAGAAGATCCAATAAAGCCTCTTTTATGGGGATATGATCAGAATGCATTTTGTGACTTTCACAGGGCACCAAGCCATGCTACAAATAGATGCATTAGTCTCAGGCATAAGATACATGATTTAATTGATGAAAACCATATTGATCTAGGAACTTTAGTTGGGCCTCCTCGAGCTAAACCAACACAAGATAAGTCACTTAAAATCTTTTTGGATCTGTTTCCATAGTATAACAAGTTAGAGGTATAGGAAACATCAAGTGTACATCATGCATATCAAACACATCCACCATCAACTATATACAGGGCACTGGTAGCTTATTCACATCCATTGAGCCACATGATTGGCACCTTTCATTCAGCCTTCCAGTTAGCCTTCTATCTCATTTTTTGAGTAGGAGATTATCAAGGATGACACATTATCATGCACTCTTCATCAGAGCTTTTATTCATAATCATGCCATTCATAGTGTTTTAATTAACAATGGATATAGTGTTAACATGTGTACTATGACACCACTACAACACTTGGGGTATATAGAGTAGGATATCACTCTGACTAACACAGTTATTAGTGGATTCAATGAACATAGTCAATTTACATTGGGTGAGATCCTCATTCCATTATAGGTTGGTCCTACATGCATTACCACCTCATTCACTATAGTTCTTAATGCATGAGTTTTTGACATGTTACTTGGTAGTCTTTGGATAGAAATACTTTGAGCAATTCCATCTATAGTGCATCGATGCATGAAATTCATTCACGCTAATTAGGGTATTATAGTTACTAGAGTTCCATATAAGTTGCCACTTCTAGTTTCAATACCAGTTTTAGTTCCAAAGCCAGTTTTATTTCTAGAGCCAGTTTCAGTTCCATCACAAGTTCTAGCTCCATTACCATTACAAGGGGTCCATACACCTCCACAAATTTAGGATTCTAAATAGCTTCCAACTACAATTTTCACACTCAGATTAGTTTCATTGAGATCTTAGGCATCTACACATCGAGTACATGTTTAAGGAGCTTCTCCTACTTATAGATGGGTCCCTAAGAGCCCTACAGTTACATCTACTTCTCAGAGTTACAGAGGATCCCTATAGTCAATTTTTACTTCACAAATCTCAAAGTATTTATAGCATATCCATCTTTCAGAGCCTTAGTCTCACCATTTCCATCGTGCCTCACAATCATGCATCATTCCACTTATTGATATTGGACACCTGATAGGGATTCTCATCTGAGACTCATCAGTTAGTATCATTCCTTTGCAATATTGCTTGTATATAGTTTCTTTTGCATGATTGTACATAACTTATTCCAAAAATCCAAAAATAATACAAACTTCAATATATATACAAAAATATGTCAATTGTATGCATCATATATGTTCTTACAGTACTAAAACACTATGCTAAACTTACATTACGTTGTTCTATGCTACTTTTTTGTCAATTTATCTGTATTATCAGGCTTCACTTGATCTTTTTTTAAGTGTGTGCAATGCATCTAGATCCTTGATTGCTTTACTCTAGCCATCGAGGGGGCATCTTATGTCTACATTTCAGCTACATATCGATACATCTACCCACTAGGGGCACACTCTACATGACTATACCATCTAGGTTATGTCATCCTTACACTATACACTTTAGACATTTTGTTGTAATATGTTCCTTACTTGCTTACATATATATTACATAGACATACATTAGCATTTATCACACTTTTGTATTTCATAGCATATACTTTAGTCTTGTATTACATATCTTGTATACTCTTACTTCTCGCTTTTTATAGTTAGATGCATGTTTACTTCTTCCATTACTTTGCATGCTTCCACTCTTCGCTTTGATTAGCTAGATGTGTTTGCATTTTCCAGTTCCTATTTGCTTCATGTTTACATTTTAGGACATTTTCCAAATGTCCTTTGCTCCTGTATATATGTGTGTGCCTTTGGACATTTGCCAATGTCCTTTGTTTGTGTCTTTCTATGTGCTTGTGGCCATTGTGCCAATCTTTGCTTATTCCCTTTGTGTATGTATGCAACATTTGAACATGCCTTCCGTGCTTATTTGGCCCCTTGTCCACCTGTGTGTGTTTCTTACTTTGTACTTTGTATGCTTGTTTGCTTGATCATTTCTCTTTATGTGTAATGTCATGATTCCAATCATGCATTTACCTTACTTCTTGGATCCCATAATGGACATCATGTTCCATCCCTCCATGATACTAACAACTAACATCTCACATTATAGCTTTCTCTTATACATATGCTATTATATTGTTATATCTATCTAGGCATACCCCTATAGATCTAATAATTTATCTTTACAACTTTTTCTATATCTTTAGATCATGAATATCAATGCTATATCTAACATTTTCACAACTTAACACACTTACAGGGCTTCTTCTTCTAAGGGTAGTCCTTGTAGGGTCTTCATTCCTACCCTCAAAAGAGGGGGCAACAAATAAGTGTTTTATCATAGAGATCAGAGCTTCTACTGATAGAAAAAATGTAGTTTCAAACTAGTTCAATCCAGATTCTAGAATTCAATACAGGCAGGCTAGATCAGGCAGACATTAGAGAACATAGTCCAATTTTTAGTGTTGGCTCTGGACATAGTGCCAAAAATGGGATTATAGCACTGGGCCCCTAAGTGTCCAATTTTTGGTGCTAGTGTCCAGACAACATAATTTTTAGTTTTTCTAGAATCAGGTAGAGGGGTGAGTTCAGTCATGGTTTTGACATAATAATACAGTCCAAAATCTAGTAGTTTTTAGTACTTTTCCACTCAGAGAATCCAGATACAAGAGGCATCATACGTGGCATGAGGGTTTCCACTTATAGTTTAGTCATGGTAGTTGATACAACTTTTAGTTTAAAATCAATGTTTCAAACACCAATTATTAGGGGCAATGTACATGGCACATGGGCCTTCTCTTTTTCAATTTTAGTACATTTTCTTGCATGTTCCCAGTATTTGCATGCCTTACTCCATATGTAATTGGTTAACATCACTTTTAAGTAAACTTTCATACAAGTTTGCTTCTTGAGTTTCCAAGTTGATTCCAGTTTTGGAGGGGCTTTTATATAAGTTCCAATCTCGATTTTTTGAGGTGGCCAACATTGGCCTAGTTTCTAGTTACATTCGGCTATCCACGCCAACATTGCTAGATTACAACATGTTCATGGGCTTCATGAGCCATCTCATATAACATTTAGCTTATACCATTATCTTTATATTCAGCTTCACATCATGAGGTAATGATGGAGCCAAAGGTTTAGCTAACCTTTGTATTTTTGAGCCACCTATTTAGAGGGATTGGACACACAGTCTAGACATCGATTAACACACACATGATTCATTAACTTTGCATAGTTGGTGATGATGGAGCCAAAGGGCCTACCTTTGCATTCTTGAGCCACCTTCCAAGGGATTGAGTACTTAGCTCATTTATTAATATAACTCTTGGTTCAGTATTCATCTAACATCACTCAACATAACCCAATAGCATAACAGGTTTTGTATTAGTTCACATACCTAGTGAGGTGTATTCATTTATTTCTCCTATTTATCTAGCTTTGTATATTCTTATTTTAGATATAGCATATCTAATAAGAACTGATCTAATTTCACTTTCCTTGTTTGTAGATTTACACAGTACAACGTGCTCTCACCATGCACAAATTCAACATCACATAACTTCTTGGGCTTAGCCTCATAGGTAAGTTTAAGTACACTTCTATTTTGCTCCTTTATCCTAGTATTTTGCTTAGCTACATACTTAGAATAAAGGGGTGGGGGGGAATGTAATCACATAAAAATGCAATTTGTACAACTTGATCATGACTTGTGACTTCAAGACTATAGGTCTTTCTTGCTTGCTTGCACAACCCACTAGGCATGTTTTCACTACTTTCTAGTCACCCAAAGCCTTCTTAAATCAGCCCCAAGTACCCCAGACTCCTCTCCCAGGCACTGACCTATCCCTTAAGGTCCCTATCCCCTTAGATAATAGTGCCATAAGTTGGACTATAGCACTGGACCCTAAGGTGTCCACTTTCTAGCACTATTGTCCAAGTCACTCTTAGCCTCAAACAGTCATATTTTCCTAGATCAATATCTTTTTCCATGTCGGCCTAACATGAAGTCATCTAACCTAGGATCATTAGTTTCCCTATAAACTCCTATTCAAAGGTCATTTAAAAGGGTTGACAATCATTCAAAAGGCACGAGCTAGAAATATACTAAGCACACTCAAGCAAATTTTCTTATTCTCTACATATAGCCAACCACTATTATTTATAGCCTACTCAAGCTCCCGCAAAAATCATGAGTCATCTCAAGCTTGTCCATATTCGCATAATACTTATATTGCATACATAAGATTGCATAATACACATTCAAATTGGGATAACTACATTGGCCTTGATCCCTCCTCAAAGTATTGGTATGTAGGCAACATACCCATACATGGGGTGTGATCGTATGTTCAGTGCATAATACACACTAACCCATTTTTCTAGCTGATTCAAGACCACTTGTCAAGCCTAAGGAGGAACTAGGACCCTAGAGGATAGAATCAATTTCACACAAAGCTTCATGGATGATCAAGACCTAAGATTCCAGACACAGAGCCTCTCAGAGTATCAGAACATAACCCATTAAGCTAAAAAAAATAGGTTAGAGGGAATATAACACCAAAAATAGGACTATAGCACTGTACCTCCAAGTGTCTAGTGTTCGACACTACTGTCTAGGAAAAAGATAAACTTCTAGGTCCTATTTCTAATAGTCTACCTAATCAGCTCAGCAATTTGTAGTTTCAAAATCCTCCATCTCAATCTAGAAATTAGTGAAGTTCACTCTCTATCTCCTTGTTTACTATTTTTAGTAATTAATTGATAAAATCTAGATTTAGCAAATCAATAGGTTCATTTAGGCATACTATATTCACATATTTTTTAGATTAATCCAAACTTCGTTACTAATTAGGAAAAAACCCTTAGTTTCCCAAAAATAGTAAAACAGCTTCCATCCACCAAATGAGTAAATCCTACAACCAAAATTTAGTGATTCCCAATGTAGTCCATGTTTGTAACTATGTCCAATGTCATTATTTCATTTCACTTGTATACATGTGAGCAAAGTTACAGAATGCATATAGCGGAGCACCAACACTCCATAGTTTCCAATGTTTAACTGTGCTCTGATACCAAAATGTAATGCCCAATATTTATATCTCGGATATACACAAATCACACTTTTTCTATAACATTTCACTCAACCACACTACCACTAATATATAAAAAAAAATCAACAATCACATATAGTTACAGAATGGACAACTGGTAAACAATATTTACTACAAAAACACTATTTAGTTACACACACTAGAGCCATACCTCAATCTTTTGCAACAAAGGGAATACACCAAAGGATAAGGCTCATGTCTAAACAAATTAAATAATTATAAGCCAACATCGAAGGTCCACAACTCATACTCCATAACAAGAAGGATTGAATAAACTTGGTGAAACTAGATCATGATTTTCATGAACCCAAATGTTAAACAAAGAAATTACTACCACATATAGGGCATTTTAACATGGCAATCAACTCATAATGAGATCACGACAATTGAAATAGTGATGGGTCAATCAAGTGAAGAGTGTAATGCTGAAAACTGTGAAAGAACAAACACACCATGGACTCACAAAATGACTTTAGATAAAATATCTCAAAAATATTATAAATTAAATCAAAGTTAAAAACTAATTATTTAAGCTAAAGACAACTCGTATGAGTCATAAAATATACCCAATATAATAAAAACGTGAAATAAAATGTTTAAACCAAATTGAAATTAATAACAAAAATATGTTTCTCGTAAGAAACTACTAACGAACAAGGTACAAGGAAGACTCATAAAAAATATCAAATAGAGTTGTAATTCAAATACGAAAGGTTAAACATGAATATAAAACTCAAGGTAAGAGATTTCAAATTTCAAATTTAAAAAATGTTAAGTTGGGTGATTAATACAACACCTTTTCCAAAGCAACCTCATACACTAAAATCAAGAACAATAATTTTTTTAAATAAATTTGATTGGAAAATGATCACTAAAAAATAATAAATAGACATAAAATATAAAACTAAAGGCTCCTATATATATTTAAAGATAAAATGAATCACTATCAAGCTTTGAATTCTCTTCAAGACCCTTCTAACTATTTTAAGCATCAAATTTGAATCGACTCAGCAAGTTGAAAAAGGAAAACAGGTGCAGAAATCTGTCAAATGTCCCTATAATTGGATCCACCAAAGAGTATCAGAATGGGGTAAAAAATTTATGGTTATAGAATCTGATTCAAAAATGATAATTCTAGAGATTACAAGTTTCTATTTCGGAAAAAATAAAATAAATTTAGTTAATAATTGAATCTTATTTCTAAGTTGATTTGAATGGTTTCCAAAGAAAAAATTCTTAATGCAAACTTGCACTGAATCTTATAAAAGTGCTTGTAGTCATCCAACTATCAACATACAATCCTTAAGAATGACATTTCTATCTATGTGCTTTTTAAGATAAGAATTAAGTCTCAATTTGCATTTCACTCTTCTAATAGGATTACAAGGGATGCCTCAAGACTCGCCATGGTCCATCTATCCAAAAAAGGTTCCTACAATAATTAAGCTATGTGAATCATAATGTTTAATTGAAGACACTCAGTAATAGTCTGGGTTATAATTTATTAACTTCACTTATTAATTTCAATTATATATGTTTAACCCAATGTTAATTATATAGGTAATTCTTTATATTATGATTAATCCACAATAACATGATGCCAAAGGAGGTTAAACTTACAATATTTCAAGCCTATAAATTACCAATATTTTCTAGCCATATTATGTTATTAATATTATTTTACTTTTCAAATAATGTATTATAGACACTAATGCTATCATCTAATTATGAATATTAGACATCACAACATTTGTTTATCGAAATGATTACTTCTTTTCAATTAAATGATATTTAGTTTTCCTACACAACAAGGTTCTCAACTCATAGATAAAACAGTTTCTAAATCACTACGAAAAGTAAATCTATTAGTCAAGCATTAACTTCATCCATGATCAATGTATTAAGTGTTACAAACAACCACTAACAATTTAGATTATAAAATATCATCATACATTGATATCTTAAATAATACAATACCCTTTATAGCCATCAAATACATAAGCTTCAACATGGATCTTTCAAAGGTAGTCAATTTAGGCTAATGACAATTTTTAGGAATTTTTTTTTATAATTATCCCATTTGAACAAAAAATACATAGACATCATATACTCAAAACTCAAATCAAATAACATACATGATGATATTAATTTCATCATAGAAATATTAAGTCACTTTACTTTATCTATCAATGGTAACTCGTCAACCTACACTATAGTCAAATAAAAAGGGTCAACTTACGCTGAGTAATAGATTTTTACCTTCTAAATACTTCATTTTTCCAAATTAGTAAATAAATTTAAATAAAATTTTAGGCAACAATACATAATATGAGGTGACAACCTACATACTAAACAACAAGGAGGGTTGGTTTTACTAAGACAAAGAATCTCAAATTAGTACCCAAGTTCATCAACAAACTAATATAAATGATGACAACTTTAACATGATAACAACTCAATAAACCAATACAATGCTAAACAGTCGATCATATTACATGACAACACTACCATTGTAGAAAGAGTTATTCAAACTTTTAATTTCTAGACTCCTGTCTAAAATAATATATATACATATATAAATAAGGGTTTTCTACTCAAATCCTAGTCATAGTTTCTCTCGGTACTAATTCAAGATCTAGTTTTTCATACACCTATTAAAGGGAAGTTAATACACTTACATTACGACCCATAGATGAAATCAATAAAATAAAATAATGCTTCTCCACATAATACTCAACACCGTCAATATAGGTAGATATATGTATCCAGTAATCTGAATGGATTTAGAAATATCTACTTAATACTCAACTCCAACTTTATCGAACTATAACGAGATCTTATGCAAATCACTTTATAAGACGAGATTCATTGCTAAAAGGACATTAAGCTCAAATTTACATTCTTATAAATATGTAGGTTACTACACACCTACATCATCTCACTACAAAAGGGTGTATAATAATAGTTCCAATACATATTTGTTTTACGTGAGTTTATCCTATCCTAAACAGTATTGCTTCAATTATTCTTCGAATATGCTTATGTAGTTACATTTAAAAATTTGTCTAAGAATGAATTTAAAAAAAAAAAAACATCCACATAAACCTGATTTTCTTAAATTTTCACTATATATACTAAATATAAAACATATCATGAGTATATTAAAATATGAATAAAATGACTAAAATATAAATTAAAATGAATATTTTAAATATGAGCATATCCTTAAATTTAAATATACACTCATATATTATCTTTTTATTTATTTATTAACTTATTTATTTATCTATATACATACATTTGTTTGCTTTATATACTTATTAACTTTATATAAATATATATAACCATTTATTTATAATATATATCTTTAATTTTTTATTATTTTTTTAACAAATCTTAACTAGGATTTTGCCAGTGGCCCATGGTCGGGGCCGGTCCTTAAGGCCCCTGACCGCGGCCATGGCTATCGGCCTAATCTATATTGAGGGTTGGGGGTTTGGTAAACTTGTCATCCCCCTCCTCTCCCTATTATGGGAGGAGGCTAGGATGACACAATCAACCTCTCCTGTCGCCCCCCATCCCTCGCTCCCACCCAATATTCTTTAAAATAAAAATTTGATTTATTTTATGTGTGTGTGTGTGTGTGTTTATTATGTGTGTGTGTGTGTTTGATATTAATTTATTTGTTTTATACATGTGTGTGTGTGTGTGTGTGTGTGTGTGTGTGTGTGTGTGTGTGTGTATTTAATTTTTTTAATTTTTGTTTTTTTAATTTAAATGAATCACAAAATCAATAACCCTATCCATTTTGAATGTATTTATGAACACACACACACAATTCAACAATAAGTATCCAGAAGGAATATGGCTTCTACGACCCATTGCAAAATTCTCGCAAATAAATAACTAGATTTTTGGACCAATTTTTTTTGACTAAACACCATATTCAAACTGCTTATTTGTTTGGAAAAAAACAGAAATTAAGAGAAGAAGAAACCCTTGCCTGATATGTTGAGCTCCATTCTCCCTCCTCCTTCCTCCTTCTTCCTTCACCCGCTCTTTCCCTTAGCCAATATTCCAAATGATTCTCTCCTCATTTGATTGACTTTTAAATGAAAGAGATGTTTGTGTTATTTTATTATTTTCTTTTATGATTAGGGTTTCCCTCCTTTTTTTAAATTAAAATTATTCATAAATGGGTTTAACATTATTTTATTTTCACTTTGACAAAGTTAACCATTACATTGAGACAATCAAGTAATTGAATGTATTAAATTTATTGCAAAACAATAATACTATTTTAACTTTTATTAATATCTTAATTCATATATTAATACGTATATTTATGGAAAATAAATAGTTGAGATCA
The DNA here is from genome assembly GCA_037957365.1 of Torreya grandis. Classification (NCBI taxonomy): domain Eukaryota; kingdom Viridiplantae; phylum Streptophyta; class Pinopsida; order Cupressales; family Taxaceae; genus Torreya; species Torreya grandis. Next base: position 739,674 of record JARHVA010001026.1, read on the forward strand.
AATATTTATTTATTTTAAATTATGAATAATAAGCACATTTATTTATTGAATCTGCTTATCTACAAAATACTAGTTTAATGTATTTATATTTATATAATGATGTATTTATATAAACTCACATTTATGCCCATTACTAAATGTTATATGGGCTTGGTAATAAAAGTGTTATTATTGTTGTCTTAAAACTATATGCTATTGTCAACACACCCATAAGATATAAGTCATGTATTTGGAACCAATTTAACATAACACGACCGCATGATGATTCAAGTAAGCTATTAGAATAAATGCAAATCTGTTCCTAACAAGATAAAACTGTCAAAAGTAACACATTGACATGGAAACTCCTAGAAGGCATAAGTGACTATATGTGATAATACAAGTTATTGCAAGTGTCAAACACACATAGTCTAAGGTGGTCCTACATGAGATGCAATGAACCTAATTCAAAGTCACCATGATGAGTAACTGAATCAAGACTAAACATTAACCACAATACATCTCACTCATACGTCGAGTGCAATGACACACTTGACACACTGGTCATCCACATGATGACACATCATCAAGAAAACACTGATGAACTTGAGAGGGGTATTACACTTATAGCATTTTCAAAGAGGATGCTTTGGAATTTTGTGTGAAGGAATTAATGGAACAAGCAATGAGGGGTGAGCAAATAGGCAACAGAAGTCAAGGCAAACTCTAATAAAGAGAGAAAGAAAGCATGTAAGAGCAAATAAGATGGATCTTAGGTCAAATAGTGAAAAATGCAAGACTGTAAATACTCTGAAAGTAGATTTCAGAAACAAATAGAAGTAGAAGATGGACAACTAGTATCAGTTTCAGTGGTTGGAGCAAACACAAGATATAGTTAAGTGTTGAGGAACTTGCATAGACAATGGCAGAGTAGTGAAGGGCCACTAAGGGAAGCCCCACTCAATTTGATGAGGATCATAACAATCCCCTAAACCATGTTTTCTCAACTTATCATCATCAAGATAGAGTGTTACACTATTTTAGTTATGTTGTTAAATAAAAAATATGTTATACATAAAAATCACAAGGTAATATGTAATGAGTGTGCTAGTGAAATGATATTAATTCACCAAATAAGCAAAAATATAGAAACATATCACAATGATATGGAAATATAGCAGAAAATATGAATAATAGATAAGCCACTTTAAGGGGAAAACTTCCCAGATGCATGCAATAAGAAATGAATACTCTGATATGATGATGAACAACTAACCCTACCTCCTATATATAGTCTACCAAGGCCATGGACAACCCATAGGCTGACCTACTAAGCATATGAATGCATAGAGAAATATAAAATAATATGAAAAAGGGTTATGCAAGCCACAAGTCAACTACACATATCCCTAGACACACCAACAATTAAGGACATAACATTTCCTTCCCCTTCAAAATAACATTGTCCTCAATGTTGAAGTAATATCGGATGTTATTGCATGAAGGATTAATCCTCATAGGTAGCATCTTCAAAAGGAAGATTCTTCCATTTGATTAGATATTCTATAATTAGTCTGGACCATAGTTGGCTAATGCATATTTGAAAGACTGCTTCAGGATCAAGAATAACCCTCCCTTTCTCATCTAATTCTGGTAACTCAATTTGAATGGTAACTCTATCTCCAATGACCTTCTTAAGGCAAGATACATGAAATATTGGATGAATGCGAGTGGATAGAGGAAATTCTAGCTTTTAAGCCACACTACCAATTTTCTATAAGATCTGATAAGGACCATAATACTTGGGAGACAGCTTGTTATCCTTTTTATGTTGCTTTAAAGGCACATAATAGAAACATAAAAGGGATAATGGTCATGGCACATACACTATCCTTATTATGTGCACATGAATAGAAACCCAATCACCAATTTCAAAATGCCTCTCACTCTTGTGGTGATCTGCCTATTACTTCATGCAATTCTAGGCCAAAGCTATATTTTCACACAAACTAGAAAGGACTTCCTATTGATGTTGAAGGTGTTCCTCTACTACTGCACCTTTGGGTGGACCTTCAAAGGTGAATTGAGGAATGGAGGATGGTATCCATACAATGCCATAAAAGCAAACATTTTGGATGAACTATGCACTGAAGTATTATACCACCATTTAGCCAAGGGTAGCTATTGAACACATTTATCATGTTTATATGACACAAAGTAATGAATGTACCCTTCCAAACACTTGTTGACTACCTTAATTTATCCATTGAATTGAGGATGATAGGATAAGCTATGAGCCAATTGGGTTTCTAAACAAGCAAATAATTTTGTCCAAAAACTACTTATGAATATGGGATCTCGATCACTGACAATAATCTTGGGAGTACCATGTAATTTTTGAACTATATTGAGAAAGGTAAAAACTACTGTACTAGCCACCAATGGTTGAGAAATAACAAAAATGAGCATACTTTGTGAGTCTATCCACAACAACCATGATAAAATTTCTACCTTTAGATCATGGTAACCCAATAATGAAATCCATAGTTACCTCTTCCCATTGTTGACTAGGATGGATAAGGGCTATAAAAGACATGGGGTTTTAATGGTTTCATTTTTATTTTGATGATAGACCATACATTAGCCACATATTTCTATACATACCCTTTGAGTATTTTCCAAAAAAAATCCTTCTTGACTCTATGATAGGGTTTCAAAAAACCTAAGTGACTGCCAAGTGGAGAAACACGAAGTTCTTGAAAGATTTTCTATTTGAGGAGAAATACGACATAGATATAATCTATCTTTATACCATAATGCATTCCCCTTCCATGTAAACTTTTCAATCCCATATGAACCCTATTATAGATTCTGAATCAATGCATGGGTAGTAATGTCATTCTCTCATTCTGACCTTACTTCCTTGAGCCAGTCTATCTACCAAATGGTCATGGGACATAATAATGCCTCAACTAGTTCATCATGCCTGGATAGTGCATCAGCTACCACATTTTCTTTTCCTTTCTTGTAGACTTTTTAAAAATCAAAACCTAACATTTTTGTCACCCAATTTTGTTGTTCTTCATAGGAAAATCATTGTTCCAAAAAATATTTAAGGTTATCATGATCAATCTTTACCTAAAAGTGACAACCTAACAGATAAGGTCTCCATTGTTTGACTGCATGTATAATAACCATCATCTCTTCCTCATAGACGGGTTTGAGATGATTTTTACCCTTCAATTGATGACTTTCAAAGGCAATGGACCTACCCTCTTGCATGAATAATGTATCCAAACAATATCCAGATGCATCACATTCAACAATAAAAGTTTTAGAAAAATTTGGAGTAGCGAATACTAGGGTGGTGCACAGAGCCATTTAAAAATGTTCAAATGCCTTAGTATCTATATCACTCCACTAGAAGGAGTATTTCTTTAACAAGTAATTGAGTGGTGTTGTGATACTACCGTAGTGTTTGACAAACCTATGATAGTAACCAATTAGCCCTAAAAATCCCCTTAGTTGCTTAAGTGTCTTGGGACTCTGCCACTCCTTGATGGCTTGGATTTTTTTAAGATCAATTTTTACTCCCTCATGTGATACAATATGACCCAAATATTCCACTTCCTAGACTCCACAAGCACATTTGGATGGTTTAGCATACAATTGATGTTGCTCAAGAACTGAGAGTACCTGTTTAACATGATGCAAGTGGTCTTCCCAATTTTTGCTATAAATAAGGATGTCATTAAAAAACACAAGTACAAACTTTCTCAAAAATGGCCTAAAAACCATATTTATCAAACTTTGAAAGGTGGATGGTGCATTGGTGAGACCAAAATACATGACCAAAAATTCATAATGGCCTTTGTGAGTACAAAAATATTTTTTAGGAATGTCCTCCTCATAAATCCGGATTTGATGATACCTAGAGCAAAGATCTAATATGGTAAAATAAACAACACCATGTAATTCATCTAAAAAATCATCAATTACAAGATAGGAAACTTATCTTTGATAGTGAACTTGTTGAGCTCTCTATAATCTAGGCCCATCCTTCAAGTTTCATCCTTCTTTCGCACCATGATTACTAGAGAAGAATATTCACTTTGACTATGGTGAATGGTTCCTGCCTCCAACAACTCTTGTACCATTTTTTTAATTTCACTATTTTGGTCATAAGGATATATGTATGGTTTGATATTGTGTGGTGTACTTCTAGGAATAAGTCTAATGGTATGATCATGGATACGGCTAGGAGGAAGACCTTTTGGCATGGGGCAAAAAACAATCGAATGTTCATCCAATATTTGTTGTAAACCAAGATGGGTAGACTCTTGAATTTGTTTATCAATGGAAAACAAGCGTGCCATAAATCCTTTAGCACATTTTTTTAAGAAAATGGTCATCTGATGTGAACTAACCACTCGTGGAGATTTAAATCTTAATCCCCAAAGTTCTACTTGCTTGCCTTTAGAATAAAAATGTATGAATTGTTCTTGGAAATTCATCTTAATAGTACCCAATGTGGTGAGTCATTTTACTCCCAAAACAATGTCAGTCCCACCCATAGGAATAACAAACATAGGAGAATCTAGTAAATAGTCCCCCATTGCTAACTTAATACTGTGGTATTTTCTAGAATAATTAACTGTACCACCATTTGCAATAATGACTTGAAATTTTACAGCTGGACAGATGAAACAATTCAAATGAGTAACCAAATTACTATTGATAAAATTGTGTATTACCTGAGTCAATCAACACCATGACCTTCTATTTCTTAATGAAACCCACCACCTTAAGAGTCTAAGGAGTAGAAATACTCATAAGGGCATGGTAGGAAATAGTAGGGTGAGAATCTACAACCTTATCCTTGGGTCCTTCAAAACCCTCACCAGATGCCTCCTCATCTTATTCATCCTCATTGGCCCCTTTAATTTGAAATAACTTATTTTCAACACATCGATGACCTTTGTTCTATTTGTTGTTGCAACCATAACACAACCCTTTAGCATGCTTCTCCTTAATTTGTTATGGTGTCAATATGGTAGGTTGAGGCAGTGATGGAGTTGCGAAGGTGCGTTCATGACAAGTAGTGAAAGGATGATGTTTGCTCATCTCTTTTTCTTTTACTAAGTGTGCCCTTGGTATAGCTTCAGATATAGTTATGGGGTTAAACATACGAACCTTCGATTGAAAACTATCTTTTAGTCCACCTAGAAAAAGGTTAGTCAGATTTGCCTCAGTGGTGTCCTCCACATGTGAGGATAGATTTTGAAACTGATGAATATAATCCTTCACTATTCTTATTTGTCACAGTTTGGATAACTAGTATAAAGTAGTTTTTAGAAACATTATCTTGATAGTGAGACATCAATTCATGACATAATCTTAACTATGTAACAGGTGTACCAATATTCTTATTTTGAGCACAAAACCAATGATGCCAAATGAATGGCTTAGGTTCTAGATATAGATATTACATGACCACCTTCTAAGAGCTAGGAGTTTGCTGCAAATCAAGTAGATTTTTAATTTGAGTGATACAATTAAGTAGATCCTTACCATCAAACTTGCACAAGTCCACTTTTGGTAACATCGACTTCACCCTCACATTAACAGTGTTAGTGTTGAGAGGAAGACCAAAAGGAAAAAGTGAAGGGTTGTTGAGTGTAAAATGATATGAAATGGTATCCAATCGTGTCATGCTCTACTGCAACTGATTGTTCACACCATTAAATTCCCCTTACATTACTGACATTTGAGTTTGGACTTGCACATCCTTCCACATCAAGCCATGTAGATTTGACTAAATTTGAGAAATCATATCAGAGGTTTCAAACTCTGTGTCCTCCCCTAAAGGAGTTTTAGGGGTGTCTTGCCCTTTCCTCCATCCATGAGTGTTAGGACCAACCCTAAGAAGGCTTGATAGTGAACCTTATTTTGCTTCATTGACCCAACTTTGACCATGATTTTTTAAAAATATGTCAACCTCAAATCACAAAGATCAAAGAATAAACCCAAACTAATTTTTTCCAAACTTTCCAAAAATATAAATAAATTTGAAAAATTCTAGAAATTACGAGATATGGAGTAAATTTAGTAAAAACCCTAAAATGGTGATAACTTTTGAAACATAAATCTAAATGAGATAAAATTTTAATGCAATCTTACTTGAATGATTTTGCAACTCTAATTAAAAAATTAGAGAAATTGACAACTGTTTGTGAGATATAGTCAAATTTCAATATCTAGGGTTTTTGATCTGATTATAAGCCAAATCGATGCTCTGATACCACTTGAAATGATATTAATTCACCATAAAAGTAGAAATACATAAATATATCATAATGATATGGAAATATAATAGAAAATATGAATAACAAATATGCCACTTCAAGGGGGAAACCTTCCAAATGCCTACAATAAGAAATGAATACTCTGATACAATGATGAACAACTAGCCCTACCTCTTATATAGTCTACAAAGCACATGAACAACCCATAGGCTAAACTATTAATCGTATGAATGCATAAAGAAATGTAAAATAATATGCAAAAGGGTTATGCAAGCCACAAGTCAGCTACACATATCCCTAGACATGCCAACGGTTAAGGGCGTAGCAACTAGAGAAGTTGATGGTTCAAGCAAACAAGCTAAAATTACAAAAAATGCAATTTACCCAAAGACTAGAGTAGTAGTAGTTCCATGTGATCAAGCATTGTCTAGAATGTCCCAGATGTCCTATGAGGTTATATAGCTTGATGGTTATTGGCTTCTTACAAGCCTAATATTCCAATATTTTTCTTATTTTGGTCCATATTTAGTTTATGGAAGCTCTAAAGTTAATTTTGGCCATTTAAGATCATTTATCTTTGCTTATACTATATGGTGTTTTTGGTTGCTCCAGGAGGGACATTTTGGCAATGGCTTTTAGACTCATTGATACTTTTCAATGATAATGTAGCACTATAAATATTTTGGCTCTTGTTAATATGAACAAAAATATGTTAACCTTATAAAAAGAAAAACATTGCAAATATCTTAAGCTCATACAAACTTACTTTCACTAGAAGGTGGGTTAAAAGGACGTGTAACTAGGCAAGATTTCTTACTAGTGAATGTAGCAGAAGCAGATGGAGAAATATATGGGATTGCATAAGGCCCTAAAATAATAAAATATTGTTGATCACTCCATTTGCAACCCTATACATACTAGTGAGGGGTGTATAATAATATAGAAAAATAATTAACTTGAGAAAACTGCAACAACCCCACTGGGTTTGACTTAGAAAAATGTGATTTTTAAAAATTTAATCAATGAATTCTTTCATTGAATTTCACCATAAGAATATAATTAGTGATCTAGCTAAAACACATTATCTGAACTATAATATATGCATGTCACGACTACCTTTTACTAATCGCTAGCATCATATGAAACAAAACATAACTGAATATAGAAAGTAATTATAGATGTCCAGCCATGGTTGGTATGAACATACAACCACTGTTGTCAATGCAAAATAAGTAAATAAATACATCTCATCATATTAATGTCTCAATAATAATAAATACAATACAATATACAAGATACAAGGCTCCATGGAGCATGAGTTCCCTGAACTCTAGTATCTATGGCAATCTCAAGTGTCGTCTCCAAATAAATAATGTTGTGGGGAGAGAGAGCATCATCTGAGCATTTTTATATACCAACCATGGAACTTGATCCCCTGCACAATACCCCATTATGAAATGGACCTCCCTTCATGGATGAGTAGATAGTGATGGTGCGGGAATCTAGAGAGACAAGCTAATACCCGTGTGTTGTATGATTTTTAATAACATATAGTGTACTATAAATAAATCCATTCTTACATGATATCACACAAACATGTAAATCATACATATGAAATGATAATATCTAGTTAACATTATTTTTGTCAAAGTTTTTAATAGTTATTGATCTCTAGGATCAATAAAATTCATAAACACCACTTGATCGGATTACGTTCATCTGACATTAGTTATGCTAGTAAGCTAGTGAAGTATGTCTCACTACTTACTCAGTACCAACAATGTAAAATTTGGTTAACATATATATAACCAATAGATTCATACATATTACTTATTAATAAAAAGCATTAAAACATGCTAAACATAGGAATAATTAAAATGCATACATTGAGTCCATCAAATGTCTGAATGAACCTCCACAATATCATTTATAATAGACATAAAAATTATAGTTTGTATCACCCAAGTATAACATACATTTAGACTATAATTTTATAATTTCTATAATTAATTTTCAAATATAATACACTCTATGACATCCCATAATATCACAGTTCATTGTTCATGAGCACAACTATTCAATTATAAGCAACCAGTCTTACAATTTCAAGAATCAAATGTCCCATAATTCTAAATAACAAACAAGCAAGTACAATTTATACCAACTAAGTATATCCTATGTTTAAATTGCATACTACTAATTTTTGTAAGTAGATTTAAATACATAGTATATTCTATCATAGTCCATCATTTTCATTTATACACTACTCAATTTCTACAACCATTAACAATAAAGAAAGTTATAATGCTCACGACAACATAATATTTTGTTAAGCAACTTGTTATATTTTTAGGAGGTTGTATTCGTGTAATAGATTCCTGACCCTTGAGATTTTATGGCTTATTTTTTGTAGTTAATAATACTACAAATATAAACACACCTCTATGTGTTATATATAAGAGTACCTAAATCTTCATATTAATATTTTTCATATATACAAGCACATGTACATTCATAACATGTATCGTATATGAGTACTCAAATAATATATAAATACTATAACTAAAATCCATTAGTCATTTTACAATTCTAATCTATGTATAGCCACGAGCTTCAATAGTTTAATGGTTAGTCTAATATGCCTTTCAAGTTCAATTAAGCATTTTATTTCCTTTACACCTATTTTATTCCTTATGTTCAAGCTCATTGTTAGTGACAAATAAATGGGTCATGTAAGCATAAAGGGTTATATTCAACATCCACATCTTAGAAAATTGTGTGGTTATTTTGATAATCATCCTTTATGATTATTACAGATGCCCCTATTGGTTGTACAGACTCAGAACTAAGGATATCCCATTCTCAATGATGATAAATATCTTCCATAAATCCTCTTCTTGATGTGTATTTAGTTATATCCATCAAAACTTCTCATAAAATAATGAATCTCATATCCCATCACCTTCACCAAATAAAATTGATGAAATCAATGGGGAATGGATCCTTTACAGTGTCAACATTCAAATTTCAAAAATATTGAAAGGTACAAATCTATACAAACTCCTTCAAACTAATAGCCATGCGTGAAACCTATTCCCTCATGATCGCTTAAATAATGATATATGAACCCAACATCTATTTAATCTCGACTTGCACTTCCTCAACATACTTAGGACTCATACGATGCAATAGATGATGAACATGTTATGATTTCAAAGCCAATGGCATATAATGAACACACAAGTCCCTTCCAAAACCTTATAAATCCTTACAAAAACTTCTTAATAATCCATAAGGATTATACAATTAAGTTCCATATCTAGCAAGTGGGAATACACAATGAAAGGTTGTCTTTATGTTTATTTTGATTTGTAATCACAATACACAGTTTGCAAGTCACATAGTTCACTAAAAATTGCCACAATCATACATTTTCCTAATATAAATGTGTATTTATTTTGTTGGTATAAATGATCTAGTCAAACATACAATTATTTTAACAACCCCACAATAATACAATTATATTATCTGTGTGTTTAGTTTGCTGGCATAAATGATCTAGTCAATGGAATGTTAATAGGTTACACTCTAATAAATGGAAATCACCATAAACGGGCCATAGATCTTATAAGAGTTCGTTATTTATAAATAAGTCTACCATATACCACTACCACAGGTCTTAGACATATACATTATTTAATTACTCCCATAGACATATAATATAGGATTCATGAATATACATATTGTATATATTCATGTCTATAATAAATCACAACCAAACATGTAATAAATCATTGCCAAAAAATATAGATATACATATTATCTATATACATGTATTATTTACAAACAAATTATAATCGTTGCATATCTTAAGAGGACATTATCTGCACAATGATGAATTTAATAGCATGTAGCAAACATTATGGTGATTTTAGAGTTTAGGTATAATATTATTTATCAAATATAATATCCACTATAAGGTAGCACAAAAATTGCCATAATAATGAGACAATTATATAATGGATGTTACTATAATAGATTATATCCTCTAATTTAACACCATATTGATTATATCCATATAAATACTATGGATATATATACACGCACACAAACACATATCATATATATATATATATATATATATATATATATCCAGTGCAGTAATCTTTTTCCAGTTTATAATCAGTTCATAAGCTAGTTTATATATCCATATATTAATCATATATTACTCATTGCATAAGTTACATATAAATACTATAATCAGTGCAGTAATTTATCAATTCAATAATATAATCTTAAATCAGGTATCAATATATCTCATATTAAATATCTGATAAACTTTAATATGTATCAATATATAATAACTTTATTATAAAGTTTATCAAATAAACTTTAATCAGCATGTTGGAAAACAATTATATACTAAGAGGGTGGTGAATTAGTATATTGATTAACTTAGTCCTTTTATAAACTTCTTAATGGTGAATTAAAACTATATGCAGAGATCACATACACACAAATAGACTCAACACTAGATATGTCATGGAAAACTCAATATGGGAAAAACCATCATGAGAATAGCTGCAAAAATCTACCATCCTAATCCAGCCTCATAATAAATAACCTCACTAATTATAATGTTTAAGGGCACCAACCCTAAGGAGACACCAATCCCCTAATTTAAGATCACCAACTCTAAGGAAGCACCCACTCCCTAACACAACACCAACTCAACTTATCTGAGGGAACCTACCTACCAGATTCTACTATGGAGCTACAACTCCAGATTACAATATTTATTCATAAATGAATCCAATTCTCTGTTCTCTATTAGAGGTCTAATTTGTAATTGTTAATGCTATGTACTTAATCTCTCTTCTCTTCCCTTCCCCTTTAACTCTGTGTCTCTATATTTCTCTATTTGACAAAATTCAATAAATCTAACAACTTCTGCCTGTAGCCTAGATGACATATATAAGCAATTAATCTAGGGTTCATATCTCATCTATGTTCACACTTGTTTGTTAACACATCACGCTCAATTCTGTTGGACTTTAGTTCTTATCTTTAACTGCAAGTTTCCTGCATCTTGAACTCATGTTCCACCATCATGATTCTTGGTCTCATTACTATCTTTAGTATATACTAGGCTCTAATTTTGATGCACATGCCATATTGCACAAATTTAATCAATTACAACAATCAACCTCATTGTCTATATCATAATTTATGGCTTACCTGCATGTCCTTGCATGTTCCTCCTATGCTTGACCATTAGGATGATCATTTCTTTAAATATCAAACATTAATCTTAAGTTCAGCACCATGATCAGATGGTCTTCATTTAAATCACTTAACTTTAAAGCACATCTGTTATATCAATCTCTAATAGGCTCACATGTTCCATTTGATCTTATATGCTTTTGAACTTTAACTATTCAACTTTAAAACACATCCAATGATCTTTCTGATCTGAGCTCTCACGTGTTGTTAGATCTTCATAGTTGCATGAACATTATCTCTATCTATGGTTAAACATCTACCACTTATCCTCATCTCATTGCATCCTCAATCTTTAGAACAAATACATTCTGTCAATCTTGTCAAACTAGCTCAGTCTTTAACTCACCTCTAAGTCATTAAACATCAAGCACTTTATCCCATTGAGTCCACTCATTCTGTTAGATCTTCTTTGCATGATCAATCACTCACCATTAGATATTTTGACAAGATTGATCTTTTTCTCTTCTTAGCTCTTTAGAATGTGACACTTGGCATTAACACGTGCCTTTTACACATTGTTGTCAGTTCCCACTATTGAGACACTTGGCATCCTCACATTGATCATTGACTATTTGACTTTAAATCACATCATAGATTTACTGGTCAAGCTCCTTGATTGTGGCACTTGTCACTAGCATGTTCACTTATAGGTGCCTTTAACATATTGACTTCATTGTGCATCATTGGATCTTCAACATACGATTAAGTTCTAACCGTTAGATCTTATAACAAGCTCAAATTTTACCTTATGCATATTTGACTAAGTATGGGGACCATCTCAATATTATTAGAAGGTTAGCTTCTCACCTTCATATATTTTGCTTCACTCATCCGCCTATTCGAAAATTTGGACCATATAAACTAGGCATGATAATGAACAAACCCATATGTTCATATCTTCCTAAAACTTTCATGCATGCTAGATATAATTCCATTAATTTTCTCACCTAGATTCTTTTTCCACATAGCCAACTATGCTTAGAACCGCCTGGAAGGCCAACTTTGTTATTACATAGCTTTTGATGCACTTCATTACATGACCTATAATTTAGTGTAGAAGATCCTCTCACATAGGATATTCCATCCATATATTCATTTTCTCTATAAACCTTCATACGTGCAAGATATGACATCATAAAAATGCCTACTCAGCTTTTTCTTTTCATTTACAAATTTGACTGTGGGAAAACACTATCAAAATACTTGGGAGCCCAGCTTTATTTATGCATACCTTTTGTCACGCTACATCACATGACCTGAGATTCAACACATAGAAACTAGGCATAAAAATGAACAAACCCATATGATCATTTTATCTTGACACCTCCATGTGTGTGAATGTTGACCTCATCAACATGCTCACTAAATTTAGCTTGAACCCTTTTGCAAATTTAGCTAAGTATAGAAACTTAGTAAATTTTGTTTGAGTGGTCAACTTTGCATCCTTATATCTTCAACCCTGCTTCATCACATGTCTTCAAATATAACACATAATAACTAGGGACTAATGTGATCATAACCATATGACCAACTCCCTCAGACTCATTCACACGTGGAAATGATGACATCAACAAACTACTTATTCATATTTTCCTCTATAGACCCAAAATGTCTAGTTGAACAATATGAGGAACCACATGAATTTCATATGCAATCCAATCATCCCTAACCTCTGATAGGATCATTTTCACATCCTCAAATCACCATAATCAACCCTGAACATCAATGACATCCATAATGTCAATAATCTCACTTTTGACATCAATGACAATCATATTGCCATCAATTCCCCCTTTGTCATTGATGGCAAACTAAATGCTCTAATCTTCTAATTTTTTTCTCCTTTGGCATTGCTTACATTCACTTCTGATGAGTATGAACAGAAGCTATTCATACCAAATTTTCTCCCCCCTTAGGCAATGGTACATTTACCTAAAATTGACTTGGACACATGCTCTGATCTTATTTAGCATTACACTTTTTCTCTAGACTTTTGCAGAGAGAATTTGCACTTTTTCTCCCCCTTTGACATCAATGGCAAAGGGACTCTTTCTCACTTTTTGGCCAAATGTTTCTCCCCCTTTATCAAATAAAAGGGTTTGTCCAACAATCTGCAACCATCAACTCATTATAAATTTGCAAAAGTATTCATTCCTGATTTAACTTTTCTCTCTTCTTTCAAGGATTAACAAAGCTTTTATGATCCTCCACCTAGACTCATGCCTCATCACTAGGATCTAGTGATGTGATGTAGGAACCACCACTCTCAAATTCTATCTTAGATACTCAAATTTTTCCTTGGGAATAGGTTTGGTGAATATGTCTATAATTTGATCCTGAGTTGGCACATACTACACTGTGACCTCTTGATCTACAACCTTTTTTTTAAAGAAGTGATACTCGATTGATACGTGTTTGGTTCTAGAATGCATCACTATAATCTTTGATTTTTTAAAATCACTCGAATTGGCACAAAGAATAGAGATATGTGATTTTTACTCTACCTTGATGTCTTTTATTGTTTGTTTCATCCACAAAACTTGAGTACAATATGCCACTACTGCTACATACTCTGCTTCTACTGTAGAAAGAGTAACTAACTCTTACTTTTTGCTTAGCCATGAAACAAGTCTGTTTCCAAGTAAAAATGCACCACCACTAGTGCTTCTTCTGTCATCCATACTTTCTACCCAATCAACATCTGTATATGTTGTCAAAATGAAATCTTCACTTGTAGGATACCATAGGCCATAGTCAATTATGCTCTTGATATATATGAAGATTGTTTTTATTGCATTGACATGTGAATCTTTAGTAGTATCTTGAAATCTTGCAACCATGCACACTGCTTGTATAATATCAAGTCTTGATGCAGTTAGGTATAACAAGCTACCTATCATTGATCTATACATAGTGTGATTTGCATCAAGGGACTCATTCTCTTTGCTCAAATTGAATATAGTTATCATGGGAGAACTAACGGGTTTGCTATCTTCCATTCCAAACTTTTTGAGCATTTATTTAGCATACTTGGTTTGAGATATAAATATCCTATCCCTTTGTGCTATTTGTAGACCAAGAAAGAAAGAAAGTTATCCATGCATAGACATCTCAAACTCACTTTGCATTTGTGTAACAATTTATTTGCATATTTTGTTGTTACTAACACCAAATATGATGCCATATACATATAAAACAATAATCAACATATGTTCATATTTTTATTTGAAGTGCATATTATTATTTGCACATCCTTTATTGAAACCTTGTTGTTGCAGGTATTGGTCCAATCTTGAATACCATGTCCTAGGTGCATGTTTTAGACCATACAGAGCTTTCTTTAATTTGCATACATAATCTTCCCATTTTGATACCTAAAAACCTTTAGGTTTTTCTATGTAGACTTCCTCTTTTAGGTTCCCATTCAAGAAAGCAGACTTAACATCCATTTTATAGACTTTGAATTTCTTGTAAACATAGAATGATAGAAACATTCGTATAGCTTCCAATATGATAACTGGAGCAAATGTTTCCTTAAAATCTATGCCTTCAACTTGTGCATATTCTTTACACACCAATGTTGACTTGTTTCTTATGATAGGTCCATCCTCATTGAGCTTGTTTTTAAAGAACCACTTTGTACTTATCGCATTCTTGTTTGAAGGTCTCGAAACTAATTGCCAAGTTTTTTTATTTTCAATTTGGCTCAGTTCTTTTTCCATGGATTTTAGCCATTTCTCATCCTTGCTGGCTTCAACATAGCTGTTAGGCTTAATTTCAAACATTAGAGTAAAACTTACTTGCTCCTTATTTTGTGTAACTCTTCTCCTTGTCTGAATTCTTTCATTGTTATTACCAATTATCTGCTCTATAAGATGATCTTTTTGAACAAATCTTGCAAGTGTCTTTTAATTTAATTCCTCATGGTCTTCATTAGCTACTTCATCTTCAAAATTTAAATCTTTGTTATGTATATTTTTGTCAGGTTTAACATGTTTCAAGCCTTATTCAACCTTGACATTGATGCTCTCTACAATATTGTGTAGCCTTTTGTTGTAGCATATGTAGGCTTTGCTTTGGATGGAATAACCAAGAAATATTATTTCATCACATCTTGATTCAAAGCTTCCCAATTTGTCCTCTTTTCTCTTGATGTAGCATTTACTTCCAAACACTCTAAAAAACTACACAGAGGTAGGTTTTCCATACCATAACTCATAGGGAGTATTTTCACTATTTACCCTCAACTGAACCCTATCCAAGATATATATTATTGTTTGGGCTACTTCTCTCCAAGATCCATCAAGTAGCTTGGCCTATTTTAACATTATTATGGCCATCTCCTTGACTGTCATGTTCTTTCTTTCAACAACTCTATTCTATTGTGGAGTCCTTGCTGTAGAGTAATGTCTTTTGATTTCATGTTTCTCATTGTACTCTATGAACTCATTTGAGGTGAATTTCCACCTTTATCAGATCTTAAGCATTTTATTCTTCATCCAATCTCATTTTCCACCATGTCCCTAAAGATCTTAAATCTCTCAAATGCCTACGACTTGTCCTTTAAATAGGGTACCCATGTCATTCTTGAGTAATCATCTACAAATAACATGAACTATCTTTTTCCTTTAGATCCTCTTATCTTAGTATAGCCATGAAGATCAATATGAACTAATTCTAGAGGCTTTGTAGTTGCATACTCTTTTATTTGAAATTTGACCTTTATGTACTTGCCTAGTTGACATTACTAACACACTTATTTGAGATCACTTTGACTAGGTTATCAAAGTTGACATGACCCATTCTTCTATGCCATAACCAACTCTTATCAATCTTTCCTATCAGGCAGTTATTCTCATTCACTTCAATAAGATTATAGATATTGCGTTCAGTTCTTTTCCCTTCTGCAACTAGTCTTCCGGATCTCTTTAACTTACAAACTTCTATATTAAATGTGACCTTATATCCATTGTCACACATTTGGTTGACACTTAAAAAATTATGATTCAATCCTTCAACATAAAGGATATCATATGTAGGCAATTTTCCATCTATGTTCAAGGTTCCTTTATCTTTGATCTTTACTTTAGTGTTGTCTCCCAAACTGACAGATCCTTCCTTACATTTGATCAACTTGATGAATTTGCTCTTATCACCAGTCATATATTTTGAGCAACCACTATCTATTACCCATAAATTTAGCTCCTTGGCATGGAGTGTAGTTCGAGCAATCATAGATTGATCTTTCACTTTCCACACATCCTTGAGTTTCTTATTTGATTTCTTTTTCTCCTTTTCAGAGACTTGTGAACCTTTGTTCACACTAGGAGGTATGACTTTCTTCTTACTTTGTGTTTTTGGTCTTATAAAATTTGTTCTACATTTTTTAGCTATATGATCAAAATTATTACAATTATAACATATTACATTTGTATTTAACAAGGGAGCAAATGAATTTATGCTTACAGAATTTATTCTCCTTTTAGGTACAACTCTATAATCAATAGCCCTATAACCAAAATGATTACAAGTATAACAATAACCACAAAAAGATAAGGAATACCTGGTCATAGCATTTCTTTATGTAACATGAGGACCTCTTCTAATCTCTAGCTTCTTTAAGTCTCTCACTTTTGTGTATCCATCTGCATTAGTTACCTCTATCTTCTTGTTTTCTTAAAGCTTCTTTTTAGCTTCAACTTTATTCACACTTACAATGCTTATGTATGTCTTTGTGTCCTTGCAATATTTATCTTTTTTTGTATATGATTCTCCTTCTACTTTGAAATTATCATATAGATTAGCAAGTGTACTAGTTATAGAACTTTTTTCTTTTTCATAACCAAGACCAAATCTCTCTTTTGAAGGCTTTTGAGAGTTGATCAAATCATCAAGAATGTCTGACCCTCCTTTTAGATTTAGATATTTATCTATTTGATCTGTAGCTTTTTCAAGATCTTTTCTCAAAGCCACTATCTTTGCTTCTAACTTCCTACACTCATTAGATTTAGATTGTAGTTCAAGTTTGACTACATCTTTTATTATTTTAGCCTCTTCAACTTGTGTCTTTAGGATAATCACCATCTGATTAAAAAATTTAAGACTTTTGTATATTTTCTCAATCTCTTTTGTCCAAGCTTCTTCTATTTTGAGTTCTCTTTTCTCAGCTTGTCTATTTCTTCTAGAGCACATATGAGTTCGCATTCTAGATCCACTTCTCCTTCTTCTTGTTCTTTATTTGAGTCTTCAACTTATTCTTGATCCATAAAAGCTAATCCTATTGTCATGAATAAGACTTCCTTTTCCTCAGCCATAAAGGCATAATCATGGTCATTATCTGAGCTATCACACGCATCCAATGAATCACTATTTTCTTTTATATACAAAACCTTCTTATTTTTAAAGAAGTTCTTCTTCTTGGAGTATTGAGGTTTCATATTTTTACTACTCTCTTCTTGATCAAAGTTCTATTTTTTGTTATAAGGTCTTTTAATATCAAAATTTCCTACTTTACCACAATTAAAGCATTTAAAGGGTAACTTTCCTTTATACTTTCTAGACCCTCTCTTTAATCTTTTGACAAAGTTGGTTTCTTCTTCATCAGTCTCCTCAGATCTGAATGTAGGTGTTTTTGCCTTTATTGGTTTAGATGCTTTGAATGCAGTTTCTCTCTTGAAGGTATCTAATTCTCTCATTCTCATCTCATAGGCAGTGAAGGTTCCATGCAACTCATCAATAGTGAGTTTATCTAGATCTCTTACCTCCTCTATTATAGAGATTTTAGAGTCATACCTAGATAGTAGAGATATTAGGACCTTTTAATGACTGATTCTTTCATATCTTCTCAAAGGCCTCTAATTGAATTGACTATTTCATCTACTCTTAGGAGGTAGTCTACAATTTTCTCTTCATTAATTTTAAGGCCTTCAAACTTTCCTTTGAATGTTTGTAGCTTGGCCTAATTTACCTTGTCATCACCTTCATATATGTTCTTTAATTTATTCTAAATATCTTGTGTATTTTGCCAATGCATCATGTTTTACAAACTTTGTATTTGACAATCCATAAAGGATAAAATTCTTTGCCTTAGCATTGCTCTCACATGCCTTCTTGGTAGCCTGATCAGTAGGAGTTGTAGTAGAGGTTGTATATCCATTTACAACAAACATCCATACATCAAACCCTAATGAAGATAAATAGGCTTCCATTCATATGCTCCAAAATGCATAGTTTGATCCATCAAAGAAAGGTGCCTTGTTTGAGGAAGAGCCTTCTTGACAAGCCATTTGTGTTCACCTTCCAAGATCTACCTAAGATGATTAAGCTTCTTCTAAGGAATTAGGGCTATGATACCAATTTTTAGATCACAACTATGTACTGAGGGGGGGGGGTGAATCAATATATTGATTAACTTAGACCTTTTCTAATTTTTTTAATGCAGATCAAAATTATTTGCAGAGATCATATACACACAAATAGACATAACACTAGATATACCATGAAAAACTCAATTTAGAAAAAACCACCATGAGAATAGCTGCTAGAATATACTGTTCTAATCTAGCCTCACAATAAAAAACTTCACTGGTTACAATGTTTAAAGAAACCTACCCTAAGGAGACACCAATCGCTTGATTTAAGAGAACCAACTTCAAGGAAGCACCCACTCACTAACTTAGCATCAACTCATCTTATCTAATGGTACCTACCCATTAGATTATACTATGGAGCTACAACTCTAGATTATAATATAGATTCATAAATGAATCCAATTCTCTATTCTTTATTACATGTCTAATCTATAACTATTCATGCTCTGCACTTTATCTCTCTTCTCTTCCCTTCTCTTCTATTCTCTTCCCCTCTAACTCTATGTCTCTATATTTATATATTTGACATAATTCAATAAATCGAACAACTTCTCTTGTATCCTAGATGACATATATATAAACAATTGATCTAGGGTTCGTATCTCATCTATGTTCACACTAGTTTGCTATCATATCGTGCTCATTTATGTTGAACTTTAGTTCTTGTCTTTAACTTGAAGTTTCCTGCATCTTGAACTCATGCTCCACCATCATGATTCTTGGTCTCATTACTATATTTATCATATACTAGGATCTATTTTTGATGCACATGCCATATTACACAAATTTGATCGATTATAACAATTAATCTCATTGTCTTTATCATAATTTATGGCTTACCTACATGTTCCTATGTTTGACTGTTAGGATGATCATATATTTAAATATCAACTATTTGTCTTAAGTTTGGCACCATGATCTGATGGTCTTCTTTCAAATTTATCAACTTTAAAATGCATATGTTAGATCAATCTCTAACAGGCTCATGCACTCCATTTGATCTTTTTATGCTTTCAAACTTTAACTATTCAACTTTAAAATGCATCCATTGATCTTTCTGATTTGAGCTCCCACATGCATGATTAGATCTTCATAGTTGCATAAATGTTATCTCTATCTATGGTTAAACATCAACCACTTATTCTCATCTCATTACATTTTCAATATTTAGAATGAATACGCTCTGTCGATCTCATCAAACTAGCTCAGTATTTAACTCACCTCTGTGCCATTAAACATCAAGCACTTTATCCCATTGAGTCCACTCACTCCTTTAGATATTCATTGCATGATCAACCAGTCACTGTTAGATATTATGACAATCTCAATCTTCATCTCTACTTAAATCTCAAGAATGTGACACTTGGCATTAGAATTTACCTTATACATATTACTATCAGTTCCTAATATCGAGACACTTGGCATCCTCACATTGATCATTAACTATTTGACTTTGAACCACACCATAGATTTATTGTTCAAGCTCCATGATTATGACACTTGTCATTAACACATTCACTCACATGCACGTTTGACATATTAACTTTGTTGCACTTCATTATATCTTCAACGTATGATTAAGTGCTAACCATTATATCTTCTAACAAGCTCAAACTTTACCTTTTGTAGATTTGACTAAGTATGGGGACCATCTCAATATGCTTGGAAGACAACTTTGCACCTTCATATCTTTTACTTCACTCATCCGCCTATTCTAAAATTTGAACCATATAAACTAGGCATGAAATGAATAAAACCACATGCTCATCTCTTCCTGAATCCTTCATGTGTGCTGGATATAACACCATTAATCTGCTCACCTAGATTCTTCTACCACAGAGCCAACTATGCTTAGAACTAAGGCTGACTTTGTTCTTGCATAACTTTTGATGCGCTTCATTGTATGATCTATAATTTAGCACACAAGATCCTCTCATATAGGGGATTCCATCCATATATTCATTTACTCTAGAAACCTTCATAAGTGCAAGATATGACATCATAAAAATGCCTACTCAGTTTTTCTTATCATCTACAAATTTAACTGTGTGGGAAAACACTATCAAAATATCTGGGAGCCCAACTTTGCTTATGCATATATTTGGTTGCACTACATCATGTGACTTGAGATTTAGCACATAGAAACTAGGCACAAAAATGAACAAACTTGTATGATCATTTTATCTTGACACCTCCATGTGTAGGAATGCTGACCTCATCAACATGCTTACTTGGTTCTGCTTGAACCCTTTTACAAATCTGTCTAAGTATAGAAACTTAGTGAATTTTATCTGAATGGCCAACTTTGCATTGTCATATCTTCAACCGTGCTTCATTGCATGGCTTCAAATTTGGTGCATAACAACTAGGGACTAATGTGATCACAACCATATAACTAACTCCCTAGACTCATTCACACATGGCAATGGTGACATCAACAAACTTCCTATTCAGATTTTTCTCTATAGACCCAAAATGTCTAGATGAATAATATGAGGAGCCTGATGAATTCCAAAAACACTTCAATCATCCCTAACCTCTGATAGGATTTTTTGTACATCCTAAAATCATCATACTCAACCTTGAACATCATTGCCATCTATAACACCAATAATCTCCCTTTTGACATCAATGACAATCATATTGCCAACACATCATAATATTTTACCACTTTAACCAACATAATAATTTACCATTTTAATCAACATAGTATTATTCCAGATAAGCCATTATACCCTAGACTATGCACTGCCGATATAATATGAATTGTGGAACCTCCATTATCAGATATTGAAACAAGTTCAAGCAATAATGCAACACACACAAATTTTTTAAGTATCATGACTAAACTAATACAACCTTCTAGTAATTCAAAACTAGAAATAACATTCTGAAGAGTATATTTTATGCAAACAACCTTATAATGTTGTGAGTTGGTCTACCTACTTGATATTCAAACTACTGACAATATGGCCTGAACTCAAATTTCATCTCTTTGCAACCTCTATTCATTTTTCTTGTCGTGCAACTCAGCTCCTTCTCCATTATACTTCATAATAATTTTTTTTTATGTTCTTGAGTCTTTCTTCTATGTTATGGTCCCCCTAATTTCCTTTTCTTCTTTTTCACGATTTTCTTTCTTTTCTCTTTTTATGTTTTCATCCAAAGCTTTACTCTATTTTTTTATTAAATGATTTTGTTTTTGTTTTTCTTTGTTTTATTCTATTAATAACACATTAATTTTATTTTATTTGTTTTATTTTTCTTTATGAGGCTTTTCCATATATATATATATATATATATATATATATTCAATAGCTAATTATAACATATTTAATAGTTTATAACACCATTCTAATAATGGTAACTATTTATATTAAGTCATTATTTATTTATAGCATTAATTATCTATATTAAGGTGTTAAAGCCCAATAATAATATTCCTGAATATCATAAGGGTAACTGGTTAACATTTTAGATACACGGGGTTAGTCTGCATACAGTAGTAACCCAGTACTTATTCATGTAGATTTGCATTCCAGTAACATTAACAATCATAACAAAATCACATAGTAGTGTTCTACACTAAATCTACATTTAATACCCATATTGAGATCACACAAAATTAATTCCGCCTAGGCATAAATCTGGACTAACACACTCATATGAAATTATCTAAATGCAAATAACATAAAGAATGTACTAATGTTAATCATTCAAATTATGCATATAATGAGTGTTATTTAACATGGTGTGTGCATAATTCTAGTTATTCCTCTGTCATACCCTAATATCTCTATCTACATCACCCTCTTCAATGATGTTCTCCCTCTATCATGCTTTGATGGATGAATCTCTCCTGTGTCCAACTCATGACAAGCAGGTAGTTAGTCCATAACATCATGACATATATCATAAAATACTGCTAAATAACAAGTCAAAATGATCACAATATAAAGAATATACATTGTAGCTAACTCACAACAATGTAATCATGTAATCAAAGCAATATTCAACTATCCCAGAATAATAGATAACTCAGCTTAGTTAATAATAACCAATCAAATTGCCAACTATAGAAAATCCATGGATAATCTCACAAATTTTCTTAGTGGGAAATCTGGAAGTAACAAAAACAGGGAATGTTGAGGTTGGTTTGGGATTGGCATTGGCACTAGGCAACAACATTCCTCCAAAGTGGTAAACATACAAAATATCTTGAATGCCAAATAAGATTTGACCTATTATATCCTTTTCCTAGCCCAAATCTATCATTTGTTATTTCAAACTTATGCAGTCATCAAGCATGTCCACCAAACTAAGCGTACTTTTAGGTGCCTAAAAAATATATTTTTAAAGAAAAATAGACCCACCCTAATACATAAGTTAAGCTCAAATTTAAAAAATAAAAATAACAGGAAAAACCCATTTGTTTTTGTGTTTGGCATAGAGGGAGAGGGAGAGGGTACTTGTTTAAGGTGTGTTATCTCAAGCAGTGATGCGAAGATATATATGAAGTTGGTGAGTGTGTTGTTATGCCCATTATATTCAAGATATCTCTCTATGATGAATTCCACTTGAATTGTTGTTACCTTCTCACTCCCCAATCCTAACTTATTATGCGTTATCTTTGATGCCCAACACCCACAAAGATAAAAGAGTCTCCCAATTAATACAAATAAGTGTTGGAGGGAATATTTAAAATAAAACCAAATTTTATAATTTTCTAGACAAAAATAATTTTAATTGGTGTCAACCACATTACGTATTTTCATATAAGTGTTTTCAAAACATGGAGTAGAGGGATATCTCCTCCATCATTTAAAACTCTTGTTTAGTTTGAGCTTCCAAACTGTATGCCTAAAAACCCAATCCCATAACTTTTTTGGGTTTGGCACGCTTGAGTCAGTATTCATGATTTACCAATACAATCCACAGATACCTGACAGATTGGCAACACCCAAAACTATTTGACATTTATTAAATAAATTAATACTTCAACTATGACATTTAAATTATGATTTTTTTATGGGTGATTTTTGAACTATATTTTTGAGATGGGTTTGGATCCATTGGATAGGTTGTTATAGGTTCAATTTTGATTGTTGGTCATAGATTGCATTTGACATGGGTCAAAATACCCCAACTTGACTTTAATGCACCAAAACAATAGTGTTATAATTTTTTACATGGTGTGCATTAGAAAAAGGACTTGCATCAAATTGATCGAGCATAATTTTTTATTTATTTTGCCTAGCTTTTTATGCAAAAAGTGATGGATTGATTAGTATTATTGAATTAACATGTGAGGACAGTTCGTTAGAAAATTATTCTACTAGGGTTTAGCCTTTCATTTTTTTGCTAGTGTGTCACAATGTTATTTTTTGGTAGTATACCATTTTGTGAAGGCACTTGTGATTATTGTGATACACCTACCACTCCACTTCCCCTTAGGTGGTGAGTCTATCTATTATATGCCCAACTCCTCTTTTCCTGCATCATTTGATGCAAGTGTTTATGGTGGAGCTCTAAATAGAAATGATATCAAAGTGAGATAAGAAGCTCGTTCTAAAAGCCTTCCACAAGGTAATGAACCCCCTATTTGACTCTTTATCTAATGCTGAGTTTCATACATTTTATCACTTATTTGATAAAAATACTTTGGTTGCATATTTTGTTAGCCAAATCCCCTCTTAGAGTATGCTCAAGAATTGGGTTCATAAATGATGGCAGTTCCATGGTGTTAAGCTCAAGGGTGTTCAAAACCTACCCAAATATTTTTTCCTACTTAAATTTTTTAATGTTGAGCACTACAATGTCATAGGTACCCATGGTGCATGGTTTATCTACAACACCCTTGTGGTTTTTGTCCCATTGGATCAAGGATTTCACTGTTTCTAAACAAGCCAAGCTTATAATCTTAGTTTGGGTAGAGTTTCTCGATATTTTTTGCCCCTTTGGGATTTCATAGACTAGTTTATAAATCTTTTAGGTCACTTTATTTTCCATGATCAGAACAAATTTTATATAGCTAGACCACAAAAACATGTGTGTCAAGGTCGATCTTTACAAAGATCTCAAAGAAATCGTAGACATTCATACATGGCATAAGTGATGAGTATGATGCCAATGTTAGTACTTTATTATTCATATTATAATTATTTTAACTTGTATTTTATTAGTTTAGGAGGTTTATTTAATTTTTTTTCCTAAATTAATTATTTTCTCAATTTTGGACACTTTTTGACAATTTCTTAAAAAATATCTAGAAGTATCAGTTAGAGTGTAGCTCATTAAATGTGTATTTAACTGAGCTCAAATCCTTATCCTTTCATCCCCAAAAGGTGAGGCACAATTTTTAGAGCCGAATTAAATAAAATTAAACTTATTTTAGTAAATTTCCTACTTTATAGGAATTTGGGGCACCTAACTTATCTAATGTACATGGTTTGCTTACTTATTAAGAAAGGCATCTTACATGTTGACTAAATCTTATCAGTAAGTCAAGCTTGTTATCTTGAGTCTATTTTCAGTTATCTTATATTCTATTTTTAGAAGTCTATTTTTAGTTTACTTAGTGGTTAAGGTCTTAATTTAGTATTCACTTTATGCTTTTTCTTGACATAATTTGTCATGTAAGTTATTTGTAATAGGCTTATTTTAGTCCTTGTTAGCAAAAGATTATGCACAAATGTGATGTAATAATTCTTGTTAGAAAATACATTTTCATATTTTTATCTCTATTTTTTTATTATTGGTATTCACAAAGGAAAACCAATCATCTTTAGTAGCATAATTTGAATTTATTAACTACATATTTAATCATCAATCAAATTTACAACACTACTAAATTAACAATTAGTAATTATAAGACAAATTAAATGATATATATCTTCATTTTCAAATTAAAAGAGTTGATTTGCGCTCCATCCACACATTCAAAATCTTTATTTGGTATCATAGCCTCATTCAAGAAAGGTTTGTAAATGTTTTAATTTATTATTAGAAGAATCATGGATTCATAGAATTCTACTTTTATGAATATTCTCATCTTCAAAGGTGGCAACTTTTAATATTGGAGAGATCAATTGAAGAGAATTATTGTATAAAAAGGAGTTTGGGAGAATGTTCTCCATGGGTACACACCACCTAAATATTGAAATAATTTGACTTAAGACAATAAAATAACAAAAAATGATGAAGAAAAGATAGGTGCACAATATTTTTTCTATCTTAAAAATGCCAAAGACCCAAACATCTATCCAAGAATTGCAGGTTGTAAAAATATCCATGAAGCATGGAACACCTTGGAAAGTTGATATCAAGGATCTATTAAGGAAAGAGAATTAAAACTCCAAACTCTTAATTTTTTTTTAAGAATATCCAATAATAAATGAGTTGGATAATATTACATAAGGACAAATGATTTAGTGCATAAAATGAGGGTTTATGGAGAAACTATACAATATAGTGTTATGGTAAGGAAAATTTTGAGATCTCTAAGTCAAAAGTGGTTGCATATTATGATCCCACTTGAGGAGCATAAGGAAATTAACACTAGTAGTGTTGATGAATTAGTGGGTTTTCTCTTGTCCCATGAGGAGAAGATGAGACTATATTTAATAAATCTAGAACATGATCAAGAACAAGCACTTAAAACCAAGGTAGAAAATTCAAAGCCTAGAGAGAGAAAAAAATAAAATAAAGGGAGTTTAATAATCTCAAATTCAAATGGGAAAGGTGAAGCTAGATTCATAGGTAAAAAGAAGAGAAACCTTATTTGTAATTACTATAAAAAACCATGACACTTTAGAAAAGATTGCAGGATATTGGCGAGCAAGAATCAAGCCAATCAAGAGGGTGAAGAGAAGACATTCCAAGTTGAATAAAGTGAGGAGAAAGAACACTCAGATTATTATCTCACATGTAATTTTGGAATAGAGGAAGCAAATAATTTTTAATTTTTTGATTCAAGTGGCTCAAATCACATGACAAGTTACAAAGATGATTTCAATAAGTTAGATGATTCCTTCAAAAGCTAAGTGCATTTGGAAAATGGAAAGTCCATCCAAATTGAAGGAAAGAGAAACATGCAAATCACCACCAGTCAAAGTAAGGGTGAAGTAAAATATATTTATTTTTATCTAAATATATATCTTAAGATTATGTATCATAATTTTATAGGATATAGTGATGAAATCAAAGCATACAAGTTTTGTAATCCTACTAGTAAATCTATAATTATTTCTAAGGATTTTTTTACAAAAAAAATGAGGTGTATGATTATTATGATCATATAGATACAAAGGTAAGAATTTAATGTGAGAATTATATTTAAGTTTATTTTTAATGCTTACAAATTCTTACGCATGTTTGTAGTTCGACATGAAATAATACTAGCTCTTCCCAAGAGACTAGTCATCCTTCTTCATCAACTCAAAGCAAGAATGAGCATCTATTGAATCCACATTAAAGGAGGATCACAAGGGCTAAAATTTAGGAAGGTAATGTGTTTAATGATGTTTATAATAAAAATACTATGTTTGCATTATCATATTTTGCTAGTGAACTTAGAAGTTATGCAAAAGCTAATCAAAGGAAATAGTGGGTTGATGCTATAAAAATTGAGATGAATTTGATTGAGAGGAATGATAGATAGGACATTATTAATCATATATATATAATATTTCATTGGAACCAAGTTGGTTTACAATAACAATATTGAGAGTGATGATACAATTGACAGGCTAAAAGCTAAACTAGTTGCAAAAGGGTTTGCACAAACATATGGGATTGACTATGAGAAAATTTGTGACCTATGGCACGTTAAAATAATATAATACAAAAGATTATTTTAGATACTCATAAGGGATGGTAAATCCATCAAATATATTTGAAAAGTGCATTTCAATATGGAGTGATTGAAGAAGAAATATATGTGGGGTAGCCACAAGGTTTTGAAGTAAAGGGTAAAGAGTTTTCAATATATAAGTCGAAGAAGGATCTTTATGGATTGAATCAAGCTTAAAGATATTGGTACTCAGGAATGGATAATTAGTTATTGGATCAAGGCTTTATTATAAGTCAAAATAAAATAACTCTTTACATACAAGTATTTGGTTATAATGTGTTTTATGTTTGTCTCTATGTAGATGATTTGATATTTACAGGTAGCTCTATGGAGATGTTGAATAGCTTCAAGGAAGATATAAAATAAAAATTGAGATTACTGATATTATAATTATAAAGTAATATCTCAACATGGAATTCGATTAAAATAAAAATAAAGTATTCATTTCTCAAGCGAAGTATGCCCAAAACATGTTAAAGAAGTACAATATTCAAGATTCTAAGTTTGTGGACACTCCAATTACAAGTGGATAAAAGTTAATGAAAGAGGATGAAATTCCTTCAATTAATGAAAATAATTTTAGAATAATGGTCAAAGGTTTGATGTATCTCACTATGACAAGACCTGATATTAGTTATGGGGTTTCACTAGTGTCTATATTTATGGGCAAACTGTCATTCAAACATTTGCAAGTAGTAAAAAGAATCTTTAGATGTGTAATGGATAGTTCTAATCATGGTATTAATTTTATAATAATAATTTAATTATGTCTAATAGGATATATAGATTCATATTGGGTAGGATCTCTTGATGATAAGTAGTCAACTTCAAGTTATTGCTTCACATTGGTAAGTGGATTGGTTTCATGACCTTCAAAGGAACAAGCTACAGTTGCATTATCCTCTACTGAAGTTGAATATACAACCCATACATAAAATTTCATGCAAATATTATAGTTGAGATACTCTTAGTTGATTTTAGAGAGGTTCAACTTGAGCCAACACATATTTTTTGTGATAACAATGGGGCAATACTATTGTCCAAGAATCCAATTTTTCATGCTAGAACTAAACATATTAAACTCAAACATCATTTTATTAGATACTTGATCAATGATAATTTTTTTCATTGAGTATGTGATAAGTGAAGATCAATTTTCTGATATTTTTCCTAAGGGATTGTTGAAGAAGATTCATGGAAGACTTAAAGAAATGATATGTATTTATGCTCTTTGTATCAAAGGGGGGATGTTGGGTATGACATCAATATCAACACTTGATTTTTGGTGTTAGAATTAGTTCTATTTGTATTTTATTAGTTTAGGGGATTTATTTAGTATATTTTTGTTCTAAATTAATTATTTTGTCAAATTTGGACACATTCTAGGAACTTCATAAAAAAATAGGTAGAAATGCTAGTTAGAGTGCAATTTACTTAATATGTACTTAACCGAGCTCAAATTCTTATCCATTCATCTCAAAGAGGTGAGACACACTTTTTAGAGATGATTTAACTTAAATTAAATTTATTTGATCAATTTACTATTTTATAAGGATTTAGGGCACCTATCTTATCTAGTGTGCATGTTTTGCTTACTTGTTAAGAATGATATCTTGCATGTTGACCAAATCTTATTAGCAAGTCAAACTTATTATCTTGAGTATATTATTAGTTATTTTAGATTGTATTTTTAGAATTATATTTTTAGTTTACTTAATGGTTAAGTAAATTCTTAATTTAGCATTCACTTTATGCTTTTTCTTGACATAACTTGTCATGAAAGTTATTTGTAACAGGCTTGTTTTAGTCCTTGTTAATAAAAGGTTGTGCACAAGTGCTGCAGAATAATTCTTATTAGATTTTTTTTATATTTCACATATTCATAAATTAAAAACAAAAAGCTTTGGTAGCTTAAATTGAAGTAATTTAGTGTATATTCAATCATCTATCGTACTTACAATACTACTAGATTAACAACTAGTAATTCTGGGACAAATTAGATGATATATAGCTTCACTTTTTGATAAGATCAAATATGATTTGCATGCCCTCCACACATTCAAAACCTTCAATAATTGCATGTCACAACTCATGATTTATATTCAATCCATGGACCATAAGATTTATGAATGCCCTCTAATGGCTAAATCACGTCCATCGGTCCAAACCAAAACTTCCCCTGAGATAATAAAAAATGCAACCACTTTTACAAATGGGTGAACTATAATATTTTATTAAAATACAAACCAAAAATCTCATAGAGTGAAAATAAAATTAACTATTGTGTAAAAACACACAAGTGGTTATGTTATGGTAAAAAAACTATTGGTCCTTGTTGCTATCTATGTGGCTCCACTCATTTCACACACTCTACAAACAATGATTTTTTCAAGCTCTCAAAGCCAAATTACAACTTTATAACTATCATAGCTCCCTATAAAGTGAAAAAATCAAGCTTAAATGATACTATAGTTGTATTTGATCACGAAATGATTTTGTATTACTCTCATAACCCATCACCACCTCCTAAGGATGGTGAGTATGTTCCATAAAAATGTTGCACTTTCCAATTCAACAAATTTATGTGTGGTAATCATTAGGCATACTTGTTTAAAATGATTTTTTCTCTAGATAAGGTGGAGCGGGAGTCCAATAAGAACCTTGATGTTTCCCAATGATAGTTTAATATTAAAATGTATGAGGCCTTATTAACACATCCCAAAATTTTATGGTGAGGGACCCTTGTCTATTTATTAATTACATGAAAGTGTTGTTTCTACAAGAAGTTAAAATCCCATGGTTTCTTCTTCATTCCACTCCCATATCTATTTGGATCGAAGCAGTTTTTTAGATGTCCAATCATGAGAACAAATATGAGGGAGTGATAACACACCCACTTTAAATTTCCACATAATTAGTTGGGGGTTTGGTCCCACTCACTAAATTTTGTGTACTCTTTTCAATTTTGATGGTCATTCCTTAGTATTGCCAAAATTTATGCCTCTAATGATGTTGTTGAAATGGAAATGTTTTGGCACTGGATTATACACACTTAAAAATTCCAACTAGAGTTTGTGTGGCTATTTTAATCTAATTGAATATAAAGAAGATAAAGAGTGGCTCCTCTCGACATGGTGATGCATCATCAAAAGAGAGACATAGTTTTATATGTGGAATAAAGTTGGGTTGTCTGATCCCAACCATTATTAGTGGCTCCCCACCACCACCCCTTGGTTCACTTTGTCTAAATTTAGACAAAGTAGTGATAACATGGTGAAAATACTAGAAAGAGTGTTTTTTTTGTAGAGTATAACCTTCTCATTTTTTGAAATCATTTGTATGATCCAATCAGTGTTTATTTTAGGAGGGATTCTTTCAAACTACCTCCCCATCAAATTTGGTATTGAATGGCTAATACCTGAGTCAAGAAAACCAAACCTTGATTTTATCTCAATAAGGCTCACCTCCAAAATGAAAGAACTTGTGCCATATCATTACAATTTAGAACCTCGCTCCTCAACCTAGTGGATATACCATCTCTTGAACTTATGTGTTCCTCTGTATATACGATAAAGAATGACTGCATTTTTCCATAAATCCCATGAGGAATCATAATGTGAATATGGTGAACATATAGAACATGGTTCCAATTAAGGATAATCATTTCATCTATGATGCATAGTTTGGGAAAACACATCCATTCATGATATCCAAATCAGAAAATAAATGCAAAACTCAACACACAAGTCCATTCTTTTTATCCATCTTGAAAGAAATCAGGAAAAATAATGGAAGTTTTTGTTTAACCCCAAATTGTATTTGGGCATCTTTATTTATTAGATAGGGTCAAGAACATAGAAATGATAATGCACAAGGGTGATGATTAGATCTACAATAAGCCAATTGTGTGCTAAACTCATATATAAACATACACTAAATTTCTTAAATAAGATAGGCTAAAAATAGTTAGTATAACTATGTTAAGTATAGAAATAACAAAGAAGTAATTTACTTAGCTTGTTTTGATGCTAATCAGTTTTAGATATGGAATAGTTAGGAAACATACTGGAAGATGATTTTTGAACACTTGTTAAATTTTGGATTGGATGCTTCTAGAGCTACGAACACTAACATCAGCGTAAAATAGTTGTGTTAATGCTACCATACAAAATTAATGCAAGTATCCTGTATGGAATACCTACTAGAAAAGGATGTGACCACTTGGATGCTTTTGGGTTTGACTTCACCTTTGCTCTGGTGCATTTAAATATGGGTCATGGTGATGCATGAACATCAAGTTAGGAAACAATTTTTTTTTTGTGTTTTGGTCCATTAGAGGTCAAATATGGTAAAAGTTTGATGTCAATGTAAGTGAAGGGAATTATGAGGTCCATTTGTGTCATTGTAGTCCATTTGAAATCGTAGAGTTGTGTCAACAAGGTTCTAGGTGTTTTCCCTCCAAAATAGGGAATTTGAAAATTCAAATAATGACAAGGGTCTAGGAGGGTCATTTGTATGTTTAAGGTGGTTAGGTGATAATAAGTTGATGTATAAATTCTAAGGATATTTCAAAAATATGTTTCAAAGACACATGAGCCTAGGACATCCTATTAGAAGTCATGGTCTAGTCATGTACTCCAAGACCATACATTGAGTTAGTTATGTTAGGGTGGTTGGATGTAACTTCCAAGAAAACCTACGTTGAAATGGAAAGAGAAGTCATTGTAGGTAATCTTTGGTGTAGAAGAGGTGAGAGAGAGGCTCTAATAAAAGTAACAGGGGAGTCATGAAGAACTGAATGTAACCTCTCAAGGAAAAGTTGTCAAAGCCCATGTGTGGGTTGTCCATGTAATTTAAAGAATGAATCATATAAATAAAGAAGTTGTTTTGAGTTTGATGTTCTCTCTCTAGTTCAAATTTACATAAGATGGATAATGCATTGTCTTGAAGAATCCATAACCCCAAATATAGGTTTCTGATGTGTTGCTACAGGGCAAAAGTTTTGTTGGAGGTTGACACTCTTTTGAAAAGAGAACTCAATTGTATTTAGAGATGGTGGACACAAGAGTAAGGTTTGATTATTAATCTAAGTTTGTGATTAATCCTAAAAACACTTTATGTTGTTATTAGAAGCTTCTGAGAGTGTGTAGTTGTTGAGAAATATCTTAATTTGGATGAACCTGTGCATGTGCCTAGTTGGTGGCAAAGTTGACAAATGAGGTTTGTTAATGGACATTAAGTGTTCCAAGTTCTTGATTAACGTAAAAACCTTGGAAAGGAGTCTATATGAGTCTTAATATGACAAAAATAAGGAACATATAATATAATTTTGAATGCTTAGTCAATCCGGTACTTAATACCTTATTTTGCAAGTTGGAACCTTTGTATTGTCTTGTGTCAAGAAGTGTGAGTTTATGTTTGAGATCAAATTGTTGTTTATTGGTATGGTATAATGTGAGTGATAAGGAGGATTGAAGATTATATAGATAATATCTAAAACCATGAGGATGTTTAATAATGATTCATAACTTGTTTGAACCCTGTAGATACTTTGAAACCCTTATTCTATAGTCAAGAAACCCTGTGTGTAGGGAATGAAGGCATGAAGTCACATTGTGAAAGGAAGAATGAAGGTTGTTTGGATGAGGATTGATATGAAACAAGGATAATAAAATTTAGGAAATGTCCCTTAAAGTTTTGAGATCACTTTGGAGGAAAATTTAGTCATTAAACTTAATACAATCATACTTAGCCATGCCCCTATTTTCATAGTCTGCAGACAAAGGGAGTGAGAATGATCATTGAAAAGTGGATGGAGATGGTTTCAAGTGAGTTTTATATTTTAAAAATTGGATGAATCTTTTGTAATTACCTAGGTATTTTTTAGAAGGTATTAAAGGGGAATAGTCTATGGAAAACCATGCAATCACTAAAAGAGGGCAAATATGATTGAATCTTGTTCATTTTAACCCATTAAGGTATTGAACCAGTCCTAAAACCTCTTGGAAGAGTTTTAGGAGGTCAAAATAGACCTTTTGAAATAAATTCCATCTTTTAAATGTTTTGTAAGCCTAGTTATCTCATTTTGTAAACCCATGGGTCTATGCAAGACTAGGCAAACCCTAGATTAGGGTTTTTAGAGATCCAATCATGGAAAAATCCTATAATTTTGTATTCTAACTTGTTTTATCATATATAAAGAGAATAATTTGTTTTGGGCCTGAGAGGGTATGGATTGTATGGATTTTAGAGCTATGTCAAGAATAGAGGGCTAATTAGGCCTAAAAGAGAGGTATTTTCTAAATGAAGTGCTAGCTGGGAAGAGAATTAAGTCATGAAACTTTATGAGGAGTTTAAATTACATATAATTTACCTATTAAAGTGAATACTTATTGGGAAAAGTTCTTAAACAAATCAATAAAGAGAAAAGGCTCAAAAAGGGCTATTAACCTTGGGAAGGTATAATAAGCATGTTATGAAGAAAAGGGTGTTGAAGGGTGATCTAGAAGTTGAAGAAGGTTAAAACAGGTATAATAAGATAATTTGGTATGCTTGATGATATAAGATCAAATCCTCCAAGTCTAAACCAAGATTTGGTCTTTGAGACCTAAGGGACTTGACTAGTGGCAAGCTAGTGATAACATAAGAGGCTATATTAAGAATAAATTGAATGTAATGAGTTATAGACTAAAAGTGTGAGACATAAAACAAGTATAATAACATCAAGAGTGACTTAAATAGCCCAAGTAGTAGTAACTAAGAATGGAAACCACCAAGCACAATGCAAAGAAGAGAAAACTAGTAAATCAAGCCATTAAAGGGATGAAGGTACAACCATGAGTGCATAGAAGATAAGTGTTTTCAAAATATATTTTAAAATATTCTTTATGATGATATTTTTGAAGGTGACTCCATTAGTGAAGATAAATTGTATGTGGAAATAATGGCATTGATGAGTGAGTGTATGGCAAAGCAAGATGAGGATGAAGTACCTCAAAGAGTGTTTAATAATCAAGGTATGCAGCATGAGAAGGTTGATACGACTCTCACAAATGAGGGAGCCTAAGTAGAAGACAAACAACAAGTTTCCCAAGCATGTGAAGAGAAATGTAGACCAAGATTTGATGAGGAATATGAAGAGATTGATGCACAAAACTTACAAGAAGAGATGAGGATGTTAGAAGAGATGTTTAGTCCATCCAAGGGGCTACAAGAAGGTGACTTAAAGCAAGTTAAGTTCAAATATGAACTCGAAGAAACATCAAGAAAGGAGAATTAAAGAGAAGTACAAGAATTTGTGCAAATAAAACCACAAGCAAGCAAGCAAATGGAGAATGAGAAAGTGAACAAGGTGAATTACACAATGAGTCAAGCACAAAATGAGTTTACATTTTCTAATCATAGATATGGATAGTCAACTATGGGTCAAATCATATTGTACTATGATGAGAATGAAAGGAAAAGAAATTACTCTTGAATAATGAGCAAAGTCATAAGAAAAGACATCAAAATGTGAAGGAATGTTAATTAGTATCAAAAAAAGAAAGTATCATTAAAAAAATAACAAAGGGTGAGAAGCATGAGAGGCCATTAGAGCCTAGTGAAGAAGGTGATAACATGAATAAGAGGCAAACATCACTCAAAAGGCAAGAATCAAGCAAGATTCATGAGAAAACAAGCTATCAAATGAGCATAATCAAGAGGAATAGGCACCATTTGATTGTAGCTAAGTATGATAGATACCAAAATGAGTTTTAAAAGGAGGAATATGCAAAAAATACAAAGTTTTATAGTGTAAATACCTCATGGAGGTGGAGGATGCATGGACACAAAGATTAGACAAAGTTACAAGGAAGAAACATAAGCATTTAGAAAATACAAGGGAACAAGAAAGAATGACCTATAGTCAAGCAAGAATGAAGGACCCTCAAAGGACAAATTGGAAGACAAGAAAGAAAGGTGAAGGCTCAAATTTTTTTTTCTCCCTCCTGGGGTATGATATAGGAGCATCAAGTTAAGAAACAATAATTTTGTGTTTTGGTCAATTAAAGGTCAAATTTGGTCAAATTATGAGGTTAATTTAAGTGAAGGGAATTATGAGGTCTATTTGTATCCTTTTAATCCATTTGGAATCATAGAGTTGTGTCAAAAAGGTTTTAGGTGTTTTCCCTCCAAAATAGGGAATTTGAAAATTCAAATATTGACAAGGGTCTAGGAGGGTCATTTGTATGTTTAAGGTGGTTAGGTGATAATATGTTGATGTATAAAGTCTAAGGATCTTTCCAAAAGGTGTTTTAAAGACACATGAGCATAAGACATCCCATTAGAAGTCATGGTATAGTCATGTACTCTAGGATCATACATTGAGTTAGTTATGTTAGGGTGGTTGTATGTAACTTCCAAGAAAACCTACATTGAAATGGAAAGAGAAGTAATTTTAGGTAAATGTTTGCATAGGATAGGTGAGAGAGAGAGGCTCCAAGAAAGGTAACTTGGGAGTCATGAAGAACTAAATGTAACCTCTCAAGGATAAGTTGTCAAAGCCCATGTATGGGTTGTCCATGTAATTTGATTAATGAATCATAAGAATAAAGAAGTTATTTTGAGTTTGATGTTCTCTATCTGGTTTGGCTTTACTTATGATTGATCATGCATTGTCTTGAATAATCCATAACCCCAAATATAGGTTTTTGATGTGTTGTTACAGGGCAGAAGTTTGGTTGGAGGTTGACAATTTTTTAAAAAGAGAACTCAATTGTATTTAGAGATGGCAGACACAAGAGTGAGGTTTGATTATTAACCTGAGTCTATGCTTGATCTTGAAAACCCTTTATGTTGTTATTAGAATCTTATGAGAGTGTGTAATTTTTGAGAAATAACTCAGTTTGGAGGAACCTGTGCATTTGCCTAGTTGGTGGCAAAGTTGACAAATGTGGTTTGTTAATGGACATTAAGTGTTCAAAGTTTTTGAGTAATGTATGACCCTTGAAAAGGATTCTATAGGATTCTTAATATGACCACAATAATGAACATATAATATAATTTTGAATGCTCAGTCAATATGGTACTTAATACCCTATTTTCCAAGTTAGAACCTTTGTATTGTCTTGTGTCAAGAAGTGAGATTTTTTGTTTGAGATCAAGTTATTATTTATTAGTCTGGTGGAATGTGAGTGATAAGGAGGATTTAAGAGTTTGGAGAGAATATCTAAAACATTGAGGATGGTTAATAATGATTCATAACTTGTTTGAACCCTGTAGATACTCTGAAACCCTTGTTCTATAGTTAAGAAACCCTATGTGTAGGGAATGAAGGAATGAAGTCACATTGTGAAAGGAATAATGAAGGTTGTTTGGATGAGGATTGATATGGAACAAGGAGAATCAAATTTAGGAAATGTCCCTTAAATATTTTAGATCACTTTGGAGGAAAATCTAGTCATTTAACTTAATACAATCATACTCAGCCATGCCCCTACTTTCACAGTCTGGAGACAAAGGGAGTGAGAATGGTCATTGCAAAGTGGATGGAGATGGTTTCAGGTGAGTTTTATATTTTAAAAATTGGATGAATCCTATGGAATTACCTAGTTATTGTTTAGAAGGTATTAAATGGGAATAGTATATGGAAAACCATGCATAAACACTAAAAGAGTGTAAATGTGACTGAATCTTGTTGATTCTAAGCCATTAAGGTATTGAAACAATCCTAAAACCTCTTAGAAGAGTTGTAAGAGGTCAAAATAGACATTTTTAAATAAATTTTATATTTTTAAAGGTTGTGTAACTCTAGTTATCTCATTTTGTAAGCCCACGGGTCTATGCAAGACTAAACAAACCCTAGATTAGGTTTTTGAGGATTTTGAGAGATACAATTGTGGAAAAATAATATAATTTTTTAATATGAATTATTTTATCATATAGAAAGAGAATAACTTGGTTTGGGTCTAGGAGGGTATAGATTGTATGGATTTTAGAGCTGTGTCAAGAATAGAGGGCTAATTAGGCCTAAAAGAGAGATATTTTCTAAAGGAAGTGCTAGCTAGGAAGATAATTAAGTCATGAAACTTTATGAGGAGTTGAAATTAAATATAAGGTGCTTATAAAAGTGAATAATTATTAGGAAAAGTTCTTAGATAGATAAACAAAGAGAAAAGGCTAAAAAAGGGCTATTAACCTTGGGAAGGCATAGTAAGCATGTTATGACAAAAAGGGTGTTGAAAGGTGATCCAAAAGTTGAATGGGGTTAAGACAGATAAGATATTACTATTTGAGACCATCCATGACTAAAGGCTATGCTGATGAAACTTATAACACGAAATGATCACTATAGACATAGAGGTTGGTTACCTAGTAAAAGCTAGTGTAAGCATATGAAGGAGGGTGTGAAAGGAATGATTTGTATAAGATAGAGGAGTTGTCAGCCATTGGAAAGAGGTTAATTCTATCAATAAATGATTTGAGGGTAATAAGACACAGGTACATTTATAAAAAGACTATTAAGACCTCATCAAAAGAGAAATATTTAAACTAGAAATAGAACCTTGGAGATCAAATCAAACAAGATCAAGTGACCAATTAGATTGGATTGAAAGTTAGATAATGACATTTATGATCAATTATCCCATGCCTCTGCATCACATGGACTATATTTCATCATGAATTTGCAAAACCCTAGTTCTTCATCTTCATAGTGACCTTAAAATGGGTTAGAGGGCATATGGTGTCAAACTGACCCCAAAAACCCCTTTGTCAATGAGAGATGCATAAATAACCAATACTCTAAAAAGGGATTCAAGATAATGTAGTTTTTCCCTACGTGTTATCTTTTGTGTGAACTATGCAATATGTGCAAAGCAAGTACAACAGTGACCTAGCTTGTAACTTGGCAAATTAGGCTCTTGATCTGCTCCTTTAATACTTCAAACATGTATATGTGTTGTCCCTATAACAAATATGGAAATAGGGAAACTTAACTCAATTGAATGCTTGATAAAATGATTTTGATAAGTTACCTTGGTCTCTTTAGGTCTTTTCTAAGTCATTCTAGGTGAGGAATGAATGAGGTTTGATCTTGTAATTATAACAATCCCTTTGGAGAAATAACTCGCATTAAAACACTTAGGTAGACCATTAAAATACATTTCATTTATAAATTGGATGACTTTATGGCATGAGACACTTGTGTTGGGTTAGGAAATTATCATCAAGATAAGTGTTTGTCCCAGATGTTAGTGTCTAGGGAGCAAGAAAGTAGGTACAAACTCATAACTTGCATAAGTGGAGGATAAATAGGTTTTAAACATTATGGGCAAGATAAAAGGTCTGGGTGATCAACATAAGACTAGTCAGACTAAGAGATAGGCCAAGAGGCACAATGTAGAGTAGATGTGAGACTTTAGAAAGTAGAAAAGGTCCAAAACTGAGAGGAATAACCAAGGTCTGAGTTTACCAAGTGTACAAGACTAAGGTACTATATAATCTATAAAATAGTGTCTACATTTTCTCCCCATTTAATCTAGTAATGAAATTGCTAGTTTAAAGGAAAGGAATGCTTACCTAGATGTGTATAACACACCTTGGCTTTGTGTGAGCCCATCTTGAGTGCTTTACTGGTGACTAAACTACAACTAAGAACATGTTATAATACATAATTGGTGCATATAATTTATAATTGAAAGTACTTGAAAAGATTGAAATTAAAAGAGCAAGGTTTAGGAGTACACGTGTATCGATGTAATAACCTTGCTTATTGGCAAGTTGATTTGAAAGATGTATCATTGATACTAATATTAGGTATATATAAATCTTAAAAGTGCATATATCTAAGGAGATATATATATATATATATATATATATATATATATATATATATATATATATATATATATATATATATTAAAAGGCACATGCTCCCAACCTTGGATAAAAATGTGAATTACCACTCAACTGTTGAGAATAGCTCAGTTGTGAAAACCAATCATACTTGTAACTTGATGAGCATGAGTGAACAAAGTCAACTCATATTATCAAATTAGTAAGGTTGGATGATACAATCAACTCCAAAATAAAAACTTGGCAAGATTGAGTGATTTAAACACCTCAACCATACCAAAAGTAAACCAACTACTACAGTAGAGTGGCTTAATATAGTCTATAAAAGTACATCTTGTGTATCAGTGCATAAAAGTACATCATGATGGGTGATGACATTATCATGGAGTGTTTTGAAATCTGAAATTGATTTAGATTTTACAATATTAAGTGCACATTGTATAGCATATGCACCTTAGATATGTCTCATGTTGAAACTATGTGTAATAATGGAACTAATGTATAAAATTAAGCCACAATTGTGAATATGAATTGTATAACTATGTGCCTTGGCCAATTTGGAAACTATGTAAGTGTGGAAAACATGCTTCCAAAGCATACTCCCACTATATATGGAGAAATCTAGAAACTAAAATAAGTGCCAATGTGGAGGACATGTTTACAAACATGCCCCCTCCAAATATGGAGATGTTGAACTCAAATAAATATGGATAACATGCTTCCAAAGCTTTCCCCAACTGAATTTGAAACTTTGAATGTGTGAAATCCATGCCTATATGACATGCCTCCACTAAATTTGAAAACTACGAATATGCAGAATTCATGCCTATATGACATGCCCCCACTGAATCTGAAAAACTAATATAAGTACCAAATACTAAATGAATGTGGAGAACATGCTTCTAAAGCATGCCCCCACTAAATTTGAAAACTATGCCAAATATGAAGAACATGCCTCTATGACATTCCCCCACTAATATGCCCCCCTTTTTATGTGAGGGAAGAATAGAAACCATTAGTTACCTCACTTCAAAAGGATAAGACAACTGTATAAGCTATGAATGTAACCATGTAGTATATAGAAGGATATGTTTAGGTATATATAACATTGAATCATATAGAACAATGTGATCACATGAAGGCCTAATATGCATGATAAGGATCATGGCAACATATAGATAGTAATAGTACAAGCTGAACAAGCAAATCAAGCACACACACAAGAACACTTAAAAGTAAATCAACATACAATGGTCTTAAGATACTGCAAATAAGGGGCATGTTCAAATGTCACACAATCAAAGGGACATGACTTAGTCAAGTGTCCATAAAAACAAATATGACATATTCAAATATCCATACAAAAATTAATGACATGTTCAAATGCCAAAGAAAGCACACATAAACATGGGGGTTGCAAACACAGGAGCATATTCAAATGCTCAAATAATTAATATAATAGCAAGGCAAAAAACTCAAGGAAGTGCACAAAGGAAAGCATAAAAAACTAGCAAAAACATATCATAATAGCCCATGGATCAAATGTTTCATCAAAAATGTAAAGTGCATGGCATATCAAGTATCATGTGTAAGATATAATCATGGATAAAGGCACGTGTAAGTACATATATGAGTTAAAAACATGAGAATGTAGAGTGACCATAGAATGATATAACTTGTGATTATCATGATCATAGAGGTGGATGCCCCCAATGTCCATATGACTGGGTAGAGGAAAGACCCAACATCTAAAATAGGAATAGATTGTGTATTTGTACATGCCTATGTCACACTCAAGCACAAACATGACACACATGTGTATGTAGGAGGAACTAATATGCCATCAATCAACATGGAACTACACATAGACTCCAAGGATCCAATATAACATGTAGGTTCCAAAAATCTTTTTGGATTTTTTAATGTTTTTCATTTTTTGGGTATTTTTGGAATATGAAAGGGAAAGGCTATCCTATGATCTCATAGAAAGGCTGATCATAGATATCTCCCCAATATGAACCTAGTGTGATAATCTAGTGATGTTGTCGAAGAGCATGTATAGGTGTAATATATGTCATTATAGTGTTTATGATACTCTACGTATGTAAAATAGTACTCTATGGTCTTAGAGAAATAGTAGGAGTAATAAAAGTAAGGGTTCATGAAACCCATCATTGAGGGATATATGGTTTCTTTCAAATAGAATAAATATGAACATGTGTAGATGTTATGGATATATGCACATGGTGCATAGTATATGAGGACTTAATGGAATCCACTGTATGTCTCTGAAGTAATGGTCTCTCAAGTATTGGCCACCTAATAAAGGGGATTGTATGTTACTTACCTTTTACAATAGATTAACCTTAGTAGGTTTGATAGTTAGTTGCCTGGGTATAAGTCTCTCTTGTTCAAGAGGATGCTCATATGGTATTCCATAAACTCTAATTACATGATTGGCATGAATGTATTTAACACACCCATGCACTATGGAAGGTATTGTTCAAAGTGTACAGATCCAAGGTCTTCCCAATAATATATCAAAGATGCCTGTGGAAGGTATAACTAAAAAGGTAGTAAACACATGAGCAGGACCGAATTGTAAAGGTAGGTCAATCTCACCAATTACCTTTTGCGAGGTCCCATCGAAATCTCTAACTGATCTCATATAAGGATGAAAATCATGATGAGTATAATCGAGGTGCATAAGTAATGTCATGGTGCAAATGTTC
The DNA here is from genome assembly GCA_037957365.1 of Torreya grandis. Classification (NCBI taxonomy): domain Eukaryota; kingdom Viridiplantae; phylum Streptophyta; class Pinopsida; order Cupressales; family Taxaceae; genus Torreya; species Torreya grandis. The sequence continues at coordinate 782,029 of JARHVA010001026.1, forward strand.
TCACTTGCACCATTATCAATCATAACATTATGTATAGGGTGTTTATCAAGGTATGATTGAATGAATAGAGAATGAAGATTAGAGTCATCATCCTTAATATCACTATCATGGAAACAAATGGAAGCTCTTTGAACCATAGGAGGCATATGTCATGTATAAGTACTACTAAAACCATCTAATGGGTGTTCATAATGTGATGGAAGAGGATGTGCATTATATACAATTTGTACTTTTGGTTCCTTCTTAGAATGGTATTACAAAGGATTGTTAAATATTTTATGTTTGTGGTAATCACCAGGTTGTGAACCTGATTACTTTGGAGGATCATCAAATGTAATCTTTTGGTCATTAATTAAGTCTTGGATCTTATACTTCAAGGGAAAACATTTGTTCATAGAATGTCATGGTCCATGGTGATAATCACAATAAGCATTTTCATCATATCTATTGGGTATCTATTTATATCAACCTATATAAGATGAGGGAGGGATATAAGCTGACAGTCTACTAACTATGGGAGTAGTGAGGCATGAGATTCAGGTAAGCATGTAAATTGTTTGTTTGGTTCATTAGATAGGACAAGCTGATTAGGCTACTATGAAACTATATTAATCATGATGGTGGTTTATTTTTTAGGCTTAGGAGGTTCTACTTTATAATTTGGTTTGATTTTAAATTTGGTACTAGATATGGATGCCACTGGTATGTTTGTTGCATACTTGAGCTTATTCAATGAAATAAGCTTCATTTCATGGTCCTGTACAAAATGGCATAAGTCATAAAAAGATTTGAACTTCTTGAAAACAATAGACTCATGTAAAGGAACAAGCAAACTTTGCTTGAATATGTCTTGTAATTCATAATTTTCCATAGGATTGGCCATTTTATCTAGCATTGTCTTGTATCTCAAAACATATTCATTGATAGGTTCATTTATTCTTGTTTTATTTTAACAATTTGAGCATAGGAAACCTTTCCAGAAATATTAATTGAAAAGTGAGCTAAAAATTGATCTGCAAGAGGTTTGAATGTTTTAACAGATTAGAGAGGTAAATCATAGAACCACCTCAAAGCATAGTCCTCAAATCTTCTTGGGAATAATTTACTCAAAATTTTATCATTGGAGGCATAGTCAAGGCATGCCACATAAAATGTTTGAAGATGTTGTTCAGGATCACCCTTGCCATCATAAAATTTGAACTTAGACACAATAAAACTTGTTGGCAAAGGGTACAAATATATCTCAAGTGCAAGAGGAGACACATCTTGGAAATCAATAGCATGAGGAGACTTTAAATCATTTTGTTCAATGCTTATAACCTTGCCCTCCAAGGTCTTTATAACTTGGAGTGTTTGAACTGTGGACCCATTGGAATTTAGATTAGCATGTTGAGTAGCCACCCAAGGGGTTGTAAACATGGTTTGAGTAGTAATAAGTTTTGAATCCAGTATTTGAGTTGAAATAATTTGTAATTCCATGATAGATGTAATAACAATATTTTGGTTTTTAGGAAACAAAGCTTTAAACACATAACATGTGCTCCCATTATAAATATTAAGTGGTAATGTGTTCAAGGGGAGGGATATTTGAACCATACCTTTTGAATTTTTTGTTTCCAATATAGATTTGAGGATTTCATCAAGATCTTTAAGGTTTTGATGGAAACAATCATGAAAAAATGCAATTTCTTGTATTTTCTCATGGTGTAGTTGCTCGTGTTCATTGGTTTCATTAGACTCATGGTTGCCATTAGCAGAATCTTCTTCTATGTTAATATTATCAATATGTTTTTCATTCTCAACATCAATATCATCATGATACATAAGACTATGTCCCTTATTGGTTTGAGATATCTTAGGTGGTGGAAGAGGAAGCTCAATGTGTTCAATTAGCACACCTCCCAATCTAGGGCTATGCCTAGGTTGTATGTAAAATAATATAAGTAGGAAATGAAAAATTACATCAATCTAAAACCCTATATAGTTTAAAACCCTAATAATTAAAAATGTTTGCATTCATATGAATTGAGTCCACCAAATTTTTAACCCTAAATTGGATATGAGAATCCTTATTTAGTAGATATGGTTAAGAATATAAAAATGACAATGCACAAGGGTGATGATCAAATATACAATAGGCTAATTGGTTGATAAACTTAGATATAAACATACATTTAATTTCTTAAATTGAGAGAGGCTAAAAATAGTAAGTATAGTTATGCTTAGTATAAAAATAACAAAGTAAAGTACTTAGCTTGTTATGATGCCAATACAGTTATAAAAATTGAATGAGTAGGAAGTAGACTAGAAGATGATTCTAGAACAACTATCAGATTTTAGATTGGATGCTTTTGGACCTGAAAACACTAATTTCATCTTGGGAGAATTACATCGATGCTACTATCTAAACTTAACACAAGTTTCTTATTTAGAATACTTGCTAGAAAAGGATGCAACCACCAGGATACTTATGGGTTTGACTTCACCTTTGCTCTGGTGAACTCAGATTAGGGTCATGGACTATTTCTCCTCATGAATTTTCAAAACACTAGTTCAACATATTCATAGTGATCTTCAGGGAAACTGGTTTAGTGGGGACATGGGGTCGAGCTGAACCCAAAGACCCTTATGTCAATGAGCACTACCTACATAGAAAATACTCTGAAGAGGGCCTCAAACTGATGTATTTCTCTCCTATATATCAGCTTGTGTGTGAATCATGTATATGTGGAAAGCAAGTACAATAGTTACCTAACTTGTAACTTAGCAAATTAGGCTCTTAGGCTGATCCTTATGTAATTCAGACTTGCAGATGTGTTGTCCCTATAACTGATATGGAAATAGGGAATCTTTGATCAATTGATGCTTAATATAATGCTTTTGATAAGTTTCCTTGGTCTCTTTAGATCTTTTTTAGGTCATGATAGGTGAGGAATGAATGAGGGTTGATATTGTATTTATATCAATCTCTTTGGAGAAAAAACTTGCATTAAAGCACTTAGGCCAACCATTAGGATACATTTTATTTGTAAATTAGAGAAATTTAGGGCATGAGACACTTGTGTTGGTTTAAGACACTAGCGTCTACATAGATGTCTATCCCAGACGTTAATGTCTAAGGAGCAAGAAAGTAGGTAAGGACTCACAACTTATAGAGGTCGAAGATAAGCAAGTTTTAAGCATTTTGGGCAATATAAAAGGTCTAGGTCACCGAAATAAGACATTTTGGACTAAGAGATAGGCCAAGGGGAATAATATAGAACAAATGCAAGACTTTAAAAAGTAAGAAAGGTCCAAAAATGAGAGGAACAACCAAGGTTTGAGTTTTCCAAGTGTACAAGAATGAGGTTTTATATAATCCATAAAATAATGTCTAAATTTTTCAATAACAAGTTTTGAATACAAATTTTTATAGCATAAGACTTTAGTAGTTTCAAAAGGAGAGAAAAATATATATTACGATACTAGGTCTCAATAATAATCTTCAATAGAAGGAATATGAAAGCAAATGCCATTTTCCCCTTTATGGAGGGAATAGACTGACCCAAGAGCTTCCCCAAAAGACTCTTCACCTTACATGGCATTTCCACATCAAATGCAAACTTACATGACAAAAGAAGAATATCAAATAGATAAGGCATTACATAACTACAACAACCTATTCAAGGATTTTGAGCATGCAAACATACATTAAAACACAAATTTTCATAAAATAAGCTTGAACGGTCTTTAAGAAGAGTTTGAATGTTTTTTTAACTATCCAAAGACCAAACAGGCTACCCACCTCAATTAACAATGAGATATTTCATTTAAAACTTTGTCCTAACCTAATCAAGTCTCTAACTCTACATAACACAACAAATAACTGATTATATCCACATAGACATGGGTGGAGTTAAGATTTTGAATAACATGAAGGATTTGGTTTCAACAACACAAATGTTATAGTCAAGATTATAGTTTTGAATATAAAAATGAGCCTCCATTATGCCCAGTGAAGACCTTGCCAAGCTTGCCATTGCCACATAACACTATCTACACACAAAGATATTCTCTTCGACCTAATTAGCTTTTGAATCTCACTTATTATTGTAGGCCTTTCCAAAGATTACATGCAGACCCAGGTAAGGTTTCAATTTTGCATACCACTACAAGAAAACATAACTATATACACAGATTTGATTGGCACTTAAAAATTAGAAATGCACAAAGACCTTTTTTTGAGCCAAACAAAGATGTAATATGGGATTTGATCCCACATAGCATTGAGCTCGTGAATAGGTAAGCCTGAATAACATTACATACAATGATGAAATGTTTGGAGACCCAATCAAGCTTATGATCCCAGTTAACAAAGTGTTTTAGTTTGCAATGTTCACCAACCTAATCAGTGAAATAATTTTGATCATCTTTGATTAACATAAATAACTTTCACCAAGATCTAATTGGCACCAAGAAACCTGATTAACACCATGAGTCTAGAACCAACATGCCATTGACCTAATTAGGTATTAGGAACCCAATTGCAACTATTGTAAGACTTAAACCAAACCAAAATTTGGTCTAACCTAATTTTGAAGCAACCAAGTAATTGCATCAAAACTTATAATGACCCAGAATGGAAACCAAGAAGAATAACCTGCAACCAAACACACCAAAAAAAAGACAAAGCAAAAAAAAACAAAAAAAACCAACACTCTATTTTTGGTTGATGCATGATAGCATGTTTGCCATGAGTGATCCTACACTAGACACCCATAGTAAATGAAAAGGACCATGAACTCCCATTCATGAACATATAGTGAGCTAATATATAGTTTTACCATGTTTTGTAAGCTTTTGATGTATTCTTCTAAGTTGTACCTTTATTTATTCTATCTTTCCACTTGACCAGGTACTTATAGTACTCACAACCTCGTGACTTCTTACCAACTCAAATTACTAGAATGGCTTACATATCCTCTTTATATACTTGTGGAAACTACTCTATAATCCTTGACTAAAAAATCCATGTTGTCAGTTGTTTCTCCCTCAAGATATGAGTACAAATCTACCACATTGAAGATAAGTGAACTACCTAGTCCGTTCAACAACTCAATCTCATACACATTAATTGAGAACTTCCTTAAAATATTGCCATGTCCAATTTTCTTCCACTTGATTTTTTTATATTCAAATTTTTAAAAATTCTCCATACACAAATGTGCCAACACCAAGTCCCCACCTTCAAAATTCACTTCTCTCCTTCATAAATTAGTTTTCTCCTTGTATTTTTTGGCACTCTCTTCAAGTCTTCTCTTAGCTTCTTGATGCACATCATGCGTATATTGAATGTAATCTTCACTTTTTTCATTTCTCATCCTCATCTCAATTGTACTCCTTAACTCACTTATGCCTCTAGGGATGCTCCCATACACCATTTAAAAAGGACTCATTCCTGTACTTTGTTTTATTGAATCATTGTAAGCAAATTTAGCTTGTGCCAACATCAAATCCCATTGTCTAGGTTTGTCACCAACCAAATATCTCAAAAAATTATGAAGTATATAATTTACCACCTCCATTTGTCCATTTTTCTAAGGGTGATATGCTAGAATGAAGTCTAATCTGGTACCCAACTTCTTCCATAACATCCTCTAAAACATCCAACAAACTTTGTATATCTATCTAATATAATACTTTGATGCAATCCATGCAATCTAATGATTTATTTAAAGAACAAATTTGTAATATGTGTGGTATCACTAGTCTTCTTGCACACTAAAGAGTGAGCCATATTCAAAAATATATCCACAACAACAAATATGGAATCATTACCTCACTACATTCTTGGTAAACCTATTGTGACCAACACGTCCCTTTTCAAAACATAAAGGGGAATTATGTATTTAAAAAAATTTAACACCCAAACTAAGCCTTGATTGATCATTGTTTGACTAAAAATGCCAATGCATACTTAATCTTGATCAATGAAGTATTTTACAGTACCACCCTCAGTGTATGCTAATGAGGGAGCACCATGTGCCTCTTACTAGTCTTGCAGTGTCAAAACTATCAGAGCCTTCAGAACCCAAGCTAATGAAGAAGTGTTATGTGCCTCTTGCCAATCCCATGACATCAAAACTATCATATTTTGGAAGCCTAAGCTAATGAGGAAGTGCCACATGCCTCTTACCAATCATGTGGCCTCAAAATTGTTAGAGCCTTGGGATCCTAAGCCAATGAAGAAGTGCCACATGTCTCCTACCAATCTTGAGATGTTAGAACTATCAGATCCCTAGAAGATAGAGTCAATGAAGAAGTGCCACATGCCTCCTACCAATCTTGTGACATCAAAACTATCAAAGCCCCATGAGTTTGAGCTAATGAATAAATGCCATGTGTTTCCTACCAGTCTTGCATTATCAAAATAGTTAGAACCCTGGGAAGGCTCGAGTGAGTAGAAAATATCCATGTGTACTTCCATACACTCAAATGGCAAAAGGTCTCAGAATTCCTTGAAAAGGTTAAAATATATTATAGATTAGAATTCTCTATCCAATTATAAAGTGGAACATATACATGGTATATACGGGCCACCAAATGAGGTATGTAGAGCTATCAAGACACAAGACTCCTCATTAAATCTAGTCACCATACTACTCATGGAGCCCAAAAATATTATAATGACATGTGGCCAACCTCAATAACATCTACAGTGCCATAAGAGCTAGTTATAGGCGTGTACCTACTCCAATCTTCACATTTATTAGCTTGATAAATGGAGATAATGACCTGATAATTGGAGGGATCTAATCATCAATCAATTTGAATTTAACAAGTGATAAAAAAATTAAATTAATGCCAAATTTGAGAAATGACTAATTGGATCTTGAGTCATCAACTCAGAGTTTAATGCATGTGATGTGAATCCACCAAAGCCATTACTATAGAGATATCACAGAGCCCATAAGATTGCATTGAGATTAAATTTACCATTATTGATTCTACACCACTTAATCATTCAGAGTCCCGTACCTTGAGTTCATTCTCAAGTGCATAGTATCCCCTTTTTTAATTTTATCACCCAAAGCTCCCATAGTTTAGTGATGCCAACATCATCTTCCAACCCCAAATTAGAGCCAACATATCAAGACACTAAGTTCCTACAAGGGATCACAAGATATAAAGATTACAATGAGATATTATAATACATTAAAGATATCTAACTACCTAGTAGTGATGATGAGGTGGAATTTTCCACTGACTTGATATCCCTCAAAGCATTGAGACTACACAAAATAACTGCTAAACTGAAAGTGTTATCATGTGCATATCTCATTGGTAACTTTCTACTCAATTTGAGATAAAATAAGGACATCATGTAATTTTCAAACACCAAACTTAAGATTGTAGACATCTATATGGTGGTATTTAAATAATATTACAAACCTACCAAAGGACATCATCACATATGACAAGGAGATCATAAATGCCTATACCAATACCTACAACATCTATGATGTCCTTAGGGACTAGGTTGGGGACCAGGATCATTGGGTCAACAAATAAGACCCTGATTCATACATAATCAAAACATTTAGGAAAGGTGTGCACATGGGTATACTTCTACTCAATCACTTATATGGGTCAAGATATACAATGCACTTCAACAAATATTTGGTTCCCCTCCTATTGGCCAAAATCAGCCTACATATAAAGCTTTTGCTAGTATATCCTGAACATCTCCATCTACAACCATGGTTTAAGGATCAAGGGAAGGAATTACTTCCTTTAGGGTTTTGGCTCATTTGCCTCTTCTTAATGAGTGCAACTATATAGAAAACCAAAAAAGGAATTGGTTTTTATAGATAGGACAATGAGCAAGTTCATAATTGGTGACCATCAAAGGTCTAAACTCAGTCATGATTCACCTAATTCATTCAAGCAAAAGAGTTCATAAGTTTTATTTTGAGTGTATGCCTTCAAAAATGATCTAGTAGTATGGGACATGCTAGGCGATGTCAAATTAAAGTTACAATAAATATCCATTTGGACTCAAAAAAATATTCAACAAGATATGAATCAAACACAAGGTTGCCAAGTTGCATGATTTTAGAGGTCAAGATCAAGGATTAATGACATGCAGGTGATCTCACCAAGTCAATAAATCAAAATTTCCCCATATCAAGATTGACAGTATGTATTATTATGTACAAATTTTGATCGATGATCCACATTGAAGACTAGGTTCAATGAGTCAAGATAGATCTACAACATGCATTTAATCATGCGATCAAATATATAATGATGAGCAGTGAGGTCAAAAGTTTAGAGGATCTTGAGAATGAACACGATGGTGAGAGGTGTCACAATCATGATAAATTAGTAGATCAATGATGTGCATTTGATCATATAAATACAGGATCGATGGCATGCATTCAACCGTGCTGAGGAGATTGATGGTGCACATGAAGTCAAGAAGTCAATGAACCCAAATTACATGAAAGGTTGTAACATGGTATAAGCAAGTTAACTAGATAGATATTGATAATAGGGTTTATATATGACACGTATGACTACCAAGTGTCATAATATTGAGTGTAAACTAAATATTGATGGCCAATAATGAAGGTCAAATCCAAGAGACTCTCGAGGAGATCGACAAAGAAAATTTGATCATGTTATAAGGGGCATAAGATGATGACACATATTTGAGGTAACAATGGTCAGGTTTTAAAATGAAATAAGTAACCTAAGGAAATACCACATAGGTAGACATGTCAGATTGAAGCATTTTTCCACCCAAGCATACAAATGTATAAATGCCAAATCAAAATATGATCTGAGTTACTAGAAGCAAACCTTACAGATTTGTATACCACCATTAAAGCTTAAATAGACCTCTCAAAATCCTTCAGATGTAAGTTTTACGTCTTATTCATGATCAGGAGACTAGGTAGCTTGTGGGTCTTCATTAAAATTATGACTATAGGAAAACCAATAAGGGAATTGGTTTTCATCTATAATAGACCTCTATTTAGGGTTTGGAGCAGGGGTATAGTTATGATTGTGAAAGGAGTATCAGAAGGGACACCAGATAATGTAAAGAGCATATCAAGATGAAGTCTGGTGTTGTAAGCTCATTAAGAAGTTGGAGAGTTTGGAGGTTGGGAAAGGAAAGTGGAGTATTCAATAAAATTTCAAAAGTCTTTGAAGAGTATTCCTTTTTAATGGATCATGCCTCATCATCCTCAACAAGTTCTTGTCTTCTAGCATGTTTCTAAGCCAATGAGAGGACTTGAATACTATTTGGAGTTAATGAAGGTTAATTTTCTAAGCAAGAATCAATGCTAATTGCTCAAAAGGTGGTTGAGACTCCATGAAAGTGGTTTGATCTCATTTATTGATTCTTGTTTACTTATTTTTTTTCTCTCCCTTTTTCTTTCTCCTATATCTCCCATTTTCTCCCCATCTTTTAAGGATCTCTCATTTTTTATTTTTAAAGAGAAAAACGACTCTCATTTTTTATAAGGAGAAACCCTATCAAAAATTTGTATGAAGATGTCTTGAAGCAATAAAGATAATTTTTACCTATCTCTTGCCTTTGAATCGTGTTTAACAAGCTTGTGCATTATGGCATTGTGAAGGGGTGTCTTCCATGTCCATTGTCCTTCTTCCTTGCCTATTATTAGGTGTTTTCTAATTAGTTGTAGAACTAAACTTGAGATATTTAAACCATTAATGTATGCTTTATGTGAATCTTAGAATTCCTCTTTGCTTCATTCATTGTATGTGAGCCTAGTTTATTAAACACTTATGTAAATTAGATAGTTTGAGAGATTGTGTGAGCTATAATTGTCTTATACTTCATTAGTTTTTATTTCATGCTTATGTGAGTTCTCATTTACATTTGTTGCATCATCTATTTTATCTCTCTTAGTAACCCTTTACCCCCTCTCTATCCATTTTCCAGGTAAAAGTATTAGTCTAGGTGATCCACCAAGAGGAAGTCGACCTTCTCTAAAGGTTCAACCCCATAATAGGATACCCACAACCTGGGTTTATTCTAATTTTTTGGCTTAGTTGGAAGGATCCTGAAGAACCCCCTCCAAGTGTGCAAATTAAGTCCACAATAGTTTCTAGCATGCCTAATGGGACTACATTTTTCACTAAGTGAAGAGTTTTAGTGTTCTCTTCATCCAATCAACCTTTGGAGGCATGTGTGCAAACATCAATGGTAACTCCAAGTATTTATCAACTAGTATAAGTAACCCAAGTGCCTAATCATCATTATTTTGTATGTATCATCACTCGTTTGATCAAAAATCATGTTCTTTGTTCTCTTATCCTTTACATTAGATTAGTAATGTTTATGACTTCACCCCAAGTGGATCTCAAGATTCAATGTATCAACCTTGTCAAAGTCTGTCTCTCTCTGGTCAACCTAAAAAGAGTCTTAGGGAGATAAAACTTGATTTTAAAATAGAATTGAGATATATTGATAAGGTGAAAGAGTATTATAGGCAAAAATAAAATCTTGAACACCAAGCTTTTATTCATGAGCAAGAGTTAAGGTTTTGGGAGGGGTGCTTGGTTAGGCAAGACCAAGCTAGGAAAGAAAATGACTATCATTTATTCTTAAGAATGAGAGTAGCCAATCCTAGACCCCAATTTCCCTCTCCTACCCCTATACCCATTCCCAATAAATAATTTGAAACCATATTCTTTCACAAAGGAGGTCCTATTGTATGGAGAGCAAATGAAGACCATTCAGCTGAAGAACATAAAGCCATCCCATCATGGATCTTCTCCTATGCCAATGACCCTGATTGTGTCATACCCTCTTTTATGAAACCACCCTCTCATGTACCCATTCAAGAGGAAGAAAATGTGGTTGCATCTTACACATTTCCATCATGGAAATCAATTTAGAAAGGCATTAAATAAGAAAGAAGAGGTGTTAGTTGTCCTAGCCCAAGAACTAGTTCAAAGGAAGGGGGAGCTAGTGATTAAAGAAAATAACAAATAAGTATTAGCTCATTTCAATGAGATATCCCTACAATAATTCCAATACTCTTTCTCCCTTACCAAGGAACCACCTAAAAGATCCTTCAATGTCCCTAGTTGGAAGGACACTCTCTTAAGATACAATCGAGGTGAACTATTTCACCCTCCCACCATCTTCCTCCTGGAGAAAGAAAATGTTTTACAAAGGATAGAGGAGGAGCTTGCAATCATAGGTGAGACACAAGAGGATAATGCAAGTGTGTACGAGGAAGAGATCATGATAGGCAACCCACTTCATTTAAAGGAGGAAAAGTCAGGTTTGGACTAGATTTCTTGACATGGCTTTGGCACTAATGAATTAAAACCTAAAAAGGACAATCCTCAAGATGAACATGGGGGAGACCTCCAATGGATAACTGATTATCTATTTTACATAAAGGAGAAAGAGGATAAGAATGAAATATGGCAATAGTTGTACTATGAATTCATGGATCAGGTAGAGGTTTTAAACTAGCTTGTATCTCCTCTAGAGCATGAAAATGAACTTGAAAATTAGGTTATAGAAGTTGATCAGTCTCAAGATGAATTATCGATTGAAGGCAATACTGATGTCTTCAAGAATGAAGGAGAGTGTCTAGATCTGAAACCATAGGAATATGACATTTTAAATCTTAAATGGGTTAGTGAGCTTCCATGAGGCTTCTTCCAAGGTGAGCATAATAAGATGGTGTTAAGGTTGGCATTGTCTTAGATGACCAAGAAGAAGCTTCCTTTTGGGATGAATTTGAACTTTTTTACCTAAGCTTGGATAGGCAACCTTCATGTTCAAAAGAGCCATTAGGTGATAAGATTGTAGGTGCTGATATAGTCCAACATGAAGTAAGCTTTGAAGACTTGGACCAATATGTCTACATTTGAGACATGTTTATCCCACTTCATCCATTAGGGAGTAAGCTAAAAGAGTTAGCAATCAGGGATATTAGCCCACCTAGCATGAGATCTCAAAATCAAGGTATTTTTTATCCTAGTCTATTTCAAGTGAGTGACACTAAATGTTTCCCATTTGATCTAGGAGGAAAGTAATTGTAAGTTGTAGCAATTGTATATGTTTTACATTATAGAATAGTTTTTCATGTCTCCTCTAAGTGCCTTGTGCACATTATTTTTAGTTGTGTGTTTCCCTTCCCTAAATGCCTTGGGCACAGTGTTTGTTTTGTTCTTGTTGATCTTGTTATTTCAAGAGGAGGTTTTTAGAAAGGGTAAGCCTTGTATCATCTTCATAATCAGTTGGGAAGGAAAGACTTGTGACCCTATATGCCCAATGGATTAGACAAGGTAGATAATCTATTGCAAAAGATGCATGTAACCCCAGGAGGTCACCAAAAATGTTGGCTAAAATTAGCCTACATACAAAGCTTTTACTAGTATAGCCTGAACATCTCCATCTACAACCATGGTTTGAGGGTCAAGGGAAGGAATGACTCACTTTAAGGTTTTGGCTCATTTGTCTCTTATTAATGAGTGAAACTATATAGAAAACCAACAAAGAAATTAGTTTTCACAGATAGGACAATGAGCTAGTTCATAATTGGTGACCATCAAAGGTCTAAACTCAATCATGATCTGCTTAGTTCATTCGATCAAAAGAGTTCACAAGTTCCATTCTAAGTGTATACCTTCAAAAATGATCTATCAGTATGGGATGTGCTAGATGACGTCAAATTATAGCTATAATAAATATCCATTTGGATTTTAAAAAATATTCAATAAGATATGAATTGAATGCAAGGCTACCAAGTGGCATAATCTTGATGGCCAAGATTAAATATCAATGACATGTGGGTGATCTCACCGAGTCAATAATTTAAAATTTCTCTAGATCAAGATCAATGGTACGTATTCTTATGTACAAATTTTGATTGATGATCCATGTTGAAGACTGGGTTCAATGGGTCATGATAGATCTATGACGCATGTTCAATCATGCGATCAAAGATCTAACAATGAGTAGTGAGATCAAAAGGTTAGAAGATCTTGAGATTGAATGTGGTGGTGATAGGTGTCACAATCATGATAAATTAGTAGATCAATGATGCGTATTTAATCATACAGATCAAGGATCGATGACACGCATTTAACCATGATAAGGAGATTGATGATATGCATGAAGTCAAGAAGTCAATGAACATAGATTGCATGCAAGAGCACCACGTGGAGCAAATTTAATGGTTCTAGGGGACACAAGATGAAAACACATGTTTGAGGTGATAATGGTTAGGTTTTAAAATGAAATAAGAAACCTGAGGAAATGCCACATAGGTGAACATGTTAGATCAAAGGATTTTGCCACTCAAGCATGAAAATGTATAAATGTGAGATCAAAATACAATCTAAGTTACCAAAAACAAACCCTGAAGATTTGTATACCAACATTAAATCTCAACTAGACCTCTCAAAAGCCTTCAGATGTAAGTTTTATATCTTATTCATGATTAGGAGACTAGGTAACCTATGGGTCTTAATTAAAATTATGATTATAGGAAAAATGATAAGGTAATTGGTTTTCATCTACAGTAGACCTATGTTCAAAGTTTGGAGTAGGGGAAAAGTTATGACTATGAAAAGAGTGTCATAAGGGACACTAGATAACGTAAATAACATATCAAGATGAAGCATGTTGTTGTAAGCTCATTAAGAAGATGGAGAGTTTGGAGGTTGAGAAAGGCAAGTGGAGCATTTATTAAAATTTCAAAAGTCTTTTGAGACTATTCCCTTTTAATGGATCATGCTTCATCATCCTTAACAAGTTCTTGTCTTCTAACATGTTTCTAAGCCAATGAGAGGGTTTGAAGACTATTTAGAGCTGATGAAGGTTAATTTACTAATAAAAAATTAGTTCTAATTGATCAAAAGGTGGTTGAGACTCCATGAAAGTGGTTGGATCTCATTTATTTATTTTTGTTTGCTTATTTTTTTCTCTCACTTCTTCCTTCTCCTATATCTCCCATTTTTCTCCCCATTTTTTAAGGATCTCTTATTTTTTATTTTTGAAGATAAAAAGGTATCTCACTTTTGATAAGGAGAAACCCTATAAAAAATTTGTATGAAAGACCTCTAGAAACAATAAAGATAATTTTTACCTATCTCTTGCCTCTGAATTATGTTTAGCAAGCTTGTGTATGATGGCATTATGAAGGAGTGTCTTCTATGTCCATTGTCCTTCTTCCTTACCTATTTTTAGTTTTTTGTAGTTACTTACAGGTCTGAACTTGAGCTCTTTTTGCCATTAATGTATGCTTGGTGTGAATCTTAAAATTCCTCTTTGCTTCATTCATCATTTGTGATCCTATTTTATGAAACATGTATTCAAACTAGCTAGTTCATGAGATTGTGTGAGCTGTAATTATCTTATGCTTCATCAATGTTTATTTCATGATTATGTGAGTTCTCATTTACATTTGGTGCATCACCCTCTTTATCTCTCTTAGTAACCCTTTACCCCCTCTCTATCCCTTTTCCAAGTAGAAGTATTAGTCTAGGTGATCCACCAAGAGGAAGTCGACCTCCGTAGGTTCAACCCCACAATAGGATACCCACAACCTAGGGTTGTTCCAATTTTATGGCTTAGTTGGAGGGATCCTGAAGAACCCCATCCAAGGGTGTAAATTAAGTCCACAACACCTCCTACACATCATCATAAAGGAAGAAGACATCTTAGATTTGGGGAGCCTCATCACCTTAAACCTCACTCAATAGTTAAATAGAGTTTGTGAGGGAGATAATTTTTACATGATGTCCTATATGGTAGACATTGTCTACGTCGCCTTGGAATTTAAGATCTTGGCATTTCCATAGTGGGTACTATGATCACTCAATTTTTCACCCTTGGAGAGGTAATTCAAGCCTACTCTAAATTGATTGAAACATGGGATTACCCCTAGGCTTTTGGATTACCTATAGTAGGGGTAAACCTCTAGATTTAAGGGCTAGCTCCCTAGATTTGTCTTGATTGCTCATCACATATGCTACTAACTTGTTTAGATGAAAAGGGAGAGAGAAAACATGAAATAAATCTATCCTAGTGATGTGATGCACCAAATGTAAACCAATCACTACCAACCAACTGCAATTACACTTCACACAAGAGCCTAACTTGCACACAACACTATTCCAAATTTGCCTTCTACATAAGTATTTCTCATGGAGGTTTATGAAGCAAGTTTGAGTTAGGAAGACCAAACAAGAGGTCATGATAATGACACTAGTGAAGAGACAAGTCACTAAACTCATTCATACTTCATTTTAACACTTCAAAAACCCTACAAAATATTTTTAAAAATGAATATAAATGATAATAATAACATGCCAAGGAAGTGAAGCTATCACTGAATAAGATCAACTAGTCTAACATACACATGTAAATAGTCCATAGAGAAGGTAAATCAAGTTGTTATTTATTGATCTAAGGCTAAAACTGAGTAGGGATTAGACATACTTAGCTAGAGGATCATACAAACTTAGCCAAAAATGGTTGCTTATATAGAGGAAGTGAGAGAGAAGAAGAGAATGACATAGGGTAGAGAGAGACATGATAAGTGTTTCATGGGTTACAAATAAGAGAGGAGTTATGGAACTACATAAATAGGTCCTAGGTGCCATGTGTAGCTCCTATAAAGATGTTACAACCTTCCATGTGGTGTAAGAGTTGAATGCTTGCTTGACACCTTGACTAGCTCTCTAAAACTGCCCTTTGTTTTGCTTTATTGAGTGACTAGTGGCTTTTTTGATGGTCAGATTAGGTTACCTTACATCTTTGCTCTTCTCTTGACACCTCTCAACTAACCCCTGTAGGTTCTCTTTGACACATCACTTCCATTTCTTGCTAGGTGTCTAGAAGACTCTTCCTCTCCTTAGGTCAATCTTGCATACAAGTGTCAATACTTGGATTCCTCTTCTTTAGTTCATCCTATCCTCATGGATGGCCTATTCAACTCATATCAGACCTGCAACAATCAATTTTTAAGTCTCAAACTAGTCCCAAGGATTCATTCTCTACCAAAAAATGAATTGAAGTCATATACCATGAAATGCATATGTGTATGAAAAGAATATGTCATATACTAAACATGTGATCAATAACATATGTAAATAGTGTAATATATTAATCATGTCATGCTTAGGTCCTGAATTTGATTTTTGAATATTTTTAAGAGGTTTGAATTTTTTAATTATTTGAATTTTTATATTTTTGAAATATTTCAAATTTGAGAAATGCTAACCAATGATCACGTAAATGGGAGGACCATGGGGGGTGCATGTATCAAATAGTGTAAAGGTCACATGTCATGAATGAATGATATTAGATGTGGGCATATCAAAATATGATAACAATTTGCATGTTGAATTGTAATTGCCACAATCATTTCTCATACAATTTCATGTATGATAGGTAACTCTAGAATTGAAGAATCTATGGGGTATATTGTATAGTAGGATAATGTGTCATTACTTATGTTCACTACAAGACACACTGAACTATCTATAGTACTAACTTAATACATGTTATAGGATGCGATGGCTTATATGAGCCTTGAATAACTCTTTGATGTGATTGGTGTTGAATAGCTCATTTTTTGGTAGACCCAACTACTTTTTTCTAAATTGGGTGTATGGAAAGATCTTGTGTATATTTAACCACTAACTCTCTATAGTGATCCTATATGGGTATTGTTGACCAAATTTGACATTTTGGTCAAATTGAGGCACCCATAGGAAATATATTTTGATTTAAAATGATTTAAGGGGTCATAATATATTTTAATAGGAAGAATTACTTATCATATGATGTCATTTGAGGTCATATTAGCTTTGGTCTTAGTTACATTAGTCAATTTGTCCATTAGGGGTCATTTTATGTGCCTTTAAGAGTCATTAATGAAAATGGCACATTTACCAAGGTGCCTAAGTGTCTTACCTTCATCAAAAACATCTAAGAGTTTAGTAGGAGTGTCAGAGATGTCAGTCACATCAGAAGGTTGCAGGTTCCCTAACTAACATTATAGAAATAAGTTGAAAAAGAGATAAAATGGCACTTGTATAGATTATAGGGAAATGTGCCACATGGGGAATATCATGGTGGGTATCCTAATATTTATAAACCTCATATATATGATTTTTTAATATTAAATAGTCATTTTTATGCCAAAACTATTCTATACATTTCTTGCTTTTCTATACAGACTGAAGTGACCCTCAAGTTTTTGATCAGTATGGAAAGTACAAGCAGTTTCAAGATAAATGCTTTTAGGAGATGATATTAAACTCAAATACCTCCATTTTTATATATGTATTTTGAATATTGGTAAACTATACTTTATGAATCATTGCTAACAAGTTGATCGTATCTTTTTACTAGCTGTTTGGTGCACCTTATAGGTTTTGCTCCATTTCTACTAAATTCGTATGAACCAATTGGTGATTTTGGATATAGAGGATGTTGGATTAATTATTAGATGGTATCCATTATTTTTTTATTGATTCATGATGTTTGGATGGGCAAAATTGGTCTATGATGCAAGGGGGTGTCATCATGTGTAGTTTCAATTGGAGTATTTTGGTTTGTTGAGTGTGTCTTTCATGTAGGTGTCTCTTTCAACTAGGAAAGAGTGTTATATAAGACCCTAGGTCATGTTACCATATCATTTCATGTTTTAACTTCTTTATGTCACTTCTTATATTGCTTACTAGTTTGTATCCCTCCATGGTTAGCTCCTTGCATAATTTCAGTTGAAACCTTATGCATAAGCTTTATCATCCTGAAATGAAGTGATAATGGAGGTTTAGTGCCTTATAAAAGACTTTATAAGTTAAGTTCCTTTTGTATGATAAAGGAGGTGTAAGTTTGACCATATGCTCATGTCCCATGCCAAGGTAGTTGTTTAGTGCCTCTATCTACTTTTTTCACATGTATGCAGGTGTTTTCATGATGGAAATGGTGTTTTGGAAGCTGGTTTCAAGGTGAAAATAATGAGAATAATGTGTTTAATGGATGATAAGGCATTTTTAACTATTATGAAGCCTTTTACCATCATGTTTTACCTCAATTCCATACTGTGCTTGCATAACACAACTTAAGACACTCATCTACAAGCCCTAATGATGTCATGTTGATGTATGGAGAGGTGGATTTGTACTCAAATTTATTAGAGTTGTCTAAGATGCATTAACATGCCTAAGGGAGGTATATGAGTCTCATTCACACTCATGGTTTATATTTATTCACGCCCAGTCCACTATTTGAGCATCAAGACACCCACCTACATGTGGCTGAGCAAGGGGTTAGGGTGTTGTAAAAAAGGGCTAAAGTAATGTCATACTTTCTCTTTCACTTATATAAAAATAACATCTTGATAGGCCCATAGAAACATCTTAGAAAGCAAAATGGAAGCATGGAACCAGTTTGAGGATCAAAGACTGAGTTTAGAGATGGAATCCCTAAAAGAGCAAAATAGAGCTCCAAGAGGTTTTGGTGGGACTTATAAAACATGTTTGCAAGGTGTTTTGAGACATTAAAGGGTTGAAACTTATACCCCTATCATAGGAAAAAGACCCTACCAATTTTGAGAATGAAAGGATAAGGGGAAGGTGGTTTTGCAAAGCTTCAAAAGTGCCTCAGAACACACTAAAAAACTTCAATGACATCTATAGTCCTATAGATGTAAATGACCTCTTAGTCACCTCTAATAAAAAAAATCAAACAATGGTTGTGGTCAATGGTCTTAGCTGGTATAATCAGATAGGATGAAGTTAAATTCATCAAGAGAGAGTTGAGATAGAATCTTATTCACCTCCTAGACCATCTACATGTACCCTGAGGCATTGCATGACACCTACAGTAGGGTTTTCGAGGAAAGTTATCTCAGTCAAGTGAAGGTTTAGTTGGAGTTTACATGGAGAAAACTAGGTGAATGAAAATGAAACAAAATTTATGTGATCTAAGAGGATGTCCCAAGGAGCTCTTGAACACCATAATCAAATGTATATACCCCTATATTCACTTACAGGTAGGGGTCAATTAGAGTTATCTCAGTAATGAGCTAAAATGAGACACAAATGGCGTAATGACTGATAGGAGAGTGAACATGGGTTAAGAAGATAGTGTGTAGGAAAGGCATGGATAATAATGTTCAAAAAACATCTTGACAAGATATTCATGAAGCATTTTTCACCTACAAAAAGCTTAAACAAATGCAAACTATCCTAGTCAACAGAGAAGGAATAATATGAGCTACAAGAAGGACTATGGCACTCTTAAGTGAGATGCCACTAGAAGAAGGAATTTGATGAACTTAGGATCTCTCAGTGGGGTATAACAACATCATGAACAAGATATTTGGATCCCATCAAACTTACAAGAGTAAGCAAATGCAGAGGTGCCTCAGTCTCAATCAACAAGGTCTAACTTGGCAAGGGTAAGTGAAGCATAGACTATCTAGAAGTGAAAGGTAGGTTGAAATGATAATTATATGATCCATTATGATCATATAGGTTCCATAAAATTCCCAAGAACTTTCTAAGGTGCTCAAATACCTTTCTCACCTAACAAATGGACAACAGTTCGTACAAGCAAGCTAGGAAACCTCTTGGTTCAAGGGGTAAACATGAATAATCTGAAAGAGGAAGAGTTATAGATGGTAATAAAATATCAATAAACATTAAATGAGGGTGATAAAAATGTTTAATTAAATCATAGGCATGGTGTTGGCTTGGAAGAGTGACTACCAAGTGGTTTTGCAAAAAAATGCAAGAAAAGAGGTTTTTGTTTAGCCACTTTTTTAGATAAATTAAGTTGGTTAGGTACCTAAATGAGGGAATCTGACCTTGAAATTTGTTATAGATCCTCATTAAGACCTTATAAAACTCAAAAGACTTTAATTTTTCAATGGGGATGAGGGATATATCTCTCTATTTTGTCTCAGAGATCAACCATTCATGAAAATCAGAACTTTGACAAAACAGGAAAAAGGGTGCCAAAATGAGTAAAGGACCTAAGATGATGCCTTGGGATATTAAATAAAAATTAGGGTATGTGTATGTAATATTGATGGATTCTTAGGAACACTCAAACAATATCCAACCCCTTAGGGTGACCTAATTTTTTAGACACAGTCCAATTAAGCAAGTCTTCACTAAGCCTAATTAGCAAATGAGAAGAAAAGATGAAAATGAGTGTTTGAGAGGTCAGGTGATGGATTTGTGAGTATTAAGAGGTATGAAAATGCATAAGAAAACATACTAAGCATGTTAGAGCAACCCAAGTGGTCCAAACTAGTAGGGAGTATGCTAATCCCATTAGGCCTTGAGGAGACTTAGAGCCAATTGGGGGTCTACTTTCATTTCTAGCCCTTGATGAGTTATCCAGATGATTGAGGAATTTGTATGGAGTGTATTTAGAAATGTACAAGTTTTTTTTATGAAAATAAACTTGTAGGAGGATTGTTTTTGTCCCAAAGATAGCTCAAGCATCCAAATAAGTGGAGAAACAAGATCTATAGGGTAACTTTTGAAGTTCATATCTTTGTTAAGGCTCTACATGGAGAGAAAAGGAGTTAGGGGGAGTTGGAGAAGGTCCTAAAAAAAATATTTTATGGCATTGGTTGGAAATTTTAATGTGCTATCTGTATGAACAATGGTTATGAACAAAAACTATCTAAAACCCTTAGAAGAACCTGATGAGGAAAATAAGCTTGGAGAGCCACCAAAATGGCATAGTTTATCAATGAAACATATTGTATCATGGAGAAGGATTACTTATTATCTCACCCATGCAAAGGAGATATACATAACTATATGAACAACATGCAAAGTAGTGTTTTTCTCACCATTTTCTATGTTTTGTAGGTTCTAGGAGGTTTAAGAAGATACAATCAAGTTTGTGGAAAAGATAAGGACTTTTTGTAACCCCAAAAATTCATTTCAATCTTGAGAAAAGTTTATAATTATTCAAACTATTGTCTTACTTTCAGCCAGTCAAAACTGGCATAGTGAACACAAGGGTGAAAACTCTAAGTATGGGCATTTTAAAGATTTACCTAAGTAGTATAAGGACATGTATGGTATTTACAAGTGTCATTCACTCCCTTAAATGGATTTTAATGGAAAACTAAATACATTTTTGAGGCTAAGTGTGAGGGGTGACTTAAACAAGGATTTTTAGGATTGCAGACAGTGATTGCTTCATTCCAAGAGTTTCCAAAGGAGTAGGAATGCAACCAATGTATGAAATTTCATGCCTAAAGGCCTTAAATATTATTCCCATCATAAAACCTATCCCTAGTTAGTGGTGGGATGTTCAAATAGCTCCAAATGATGAAGACAATTTTTTGAGCCAGGATAAGGAATTTTGTGACGCTTTTCATAGTTTTCATGACTTGTACGTATAATTAGACCTCTTGACATTGCATGGTTCAAATCATGCCTCTTTCTCATGAAAAATTTAACCCCTTTTTTGATATTTACACATGTCTAAGTTACCTTTGGACTTATTTTGCCTTGTTTCTCTTTAAAAGGCTATAAATATAGACCTTTTTAGCTCTTTTGGGTAGCCTCCATTAGTTAATGGGAAAAGTCTAGAAAAATTTGTACTTGAATGACTATTGAATAAATAAAGAATTGATTTTTCCTACTCACATGTTGCTTAATTGAGTGTTAGTGCAATCTTGTTGGTCTTGTTTAGTAGAAGATTATCTTTTCTAGCATGTTATCCTTGATTATTCACCAAATGTGCATAAGAGCAACTGTTACAGGTCTTTGTTAGTGTTATTTTATAAGTGTGTACATGTATTATAAGTGTTTAATGATTTTATCCTACAAGATAATCCTTCACTACCCTCTTATTCATCAAAATTCCTTTTGGACCTAACTTATGAAACATTGATGTGAAAATGCAACTTGCATTATGAGTTTTGTGTTAAAGAAGTCTTGTTTAACTCTAAGTGGTAAAATTTTAGTCAATGGGAGGAAATACACTATTGGTGCATCACCTTTTTTGACTTTCTTAGTTATTTTTCTTAACTCTTTTCATCTCAGGTTAATAAGCAACAAAGTGCTTCAAATATTGCATCAAGGGAACTAACCCTTATAGAGATTCATCTCAACAAAATTGTCACCCATAACAAGAGAGATGGTTTCATTGTGCCACTTGGGTGAGGAGACATAGGTATATCCTCATGGGCTGAAAATCCAAGTGACAACTATTTTTGGCATGCACAGTGGGACTCTAAGCCTTAGAAGATCATCCAAGATTGGTGTTGGTCTTGGCATAGTTATAGCTATATGAACATCTACATTCGGTACCTTGCGACTCCACTTTTGTTTTCAACTCTTTGGTTGCTGATCAATTCCTAATTTCCATGCCAAAGGTGACCACTAGGTTTGTTGCTAAAGGTATACCTTTTAAATTTATCCAATTACTTCCATATTCTGCCAAAAGGTTTAGGTTTGTGAATACTCATCCTTATTCAAGAGAGTTGGTGTCTACGAAGTATAATCTTTTTATTTAACCCCTAATACTCAAATTTCACATTCCAAGATGGCTATAAACTAACCTTTTTTAGCCTTCACTGGATCATGTCCTTTGAATCTTGCCCAATATGACCAAATTCTAGGAGTAGCCCTTAAGAGTGTTCCATATTTTAGTGGAGAGGGTCCTATTACTGCCATTGGACATATTAGAAACATAGAAAACTTATGTAATATCTGTAATATAATTCAAGAGAATGTGGCTATTAGGTTTTTGGCATTGTCTTTCAAAGGAAAAAGCTTTGGATTGGTATGGGACTCTACCTAAAAATTCTATTGGTTCCTGGGATGAACTAGGAGATCTATTAACTAAGAGGTTTGGAGATAGGAGTGATCATCTATCTCTAGCTGAGAAATTGACCACTATAAAGAGGGCACCACAAGAGTTTATGCAATATTTTAACACTAGATTTCAAAAAAACATGGGATAGGATCCCAACCCTTGTGAGACCTACTCCAAACTATGCATTCTTGTACTATCTAAAATCATTGAATAGTGATGTAGCTATGATGATCCAATCCATGGGTGGAAATATAATCCATGCTTCCTATGAGATAGCCATCAATGCTGAGAATTATCTTGTTTAAGTGGGGAAGATTGCTGCTAGGCTACCAATGCCACTATTCCATTATTTGCAGCCTCTTAGACAAATTGCATTACCCACTTTAGCTCCTTTGCCTAGTCAAGAAAGGACTACCATTGCCCCTTCAAATGAGATCCATGAAGTTAAAATCTTAATCCAAAGTGTCACTAATGAGTTAGTTGCCCTCAAAATGCAACAAGCTCAAGGTTACATGCCATATCAACTCAATAATTATTTTAGGCAAACCAATAGACCCCATTTTCAAAGCAATATGCAAGAACAAAGTCAAATCACCCATGTTATGCCTTATAAAAGTTACAATAGTAATGCTCCCTCATCCTCTAAATCTCTTGTTCCCACCCAAAGCAACTTGGTTCAAGAACAACCATGCTATCCATCTTTTGAGAAAAATCAGGAACAAGTTGCTTATCCAAATGAAATGCACAATCAAACCATGGTAATGCAAGGCAGTCAAGATTCCCATATTCCAAGTTTTGAGGGAACAATATAAAGTGGAATGGAGAATGGTCAACCACAATCTATTTCTACCCTCATAAATCATTTGGAGGGAGAGTTTTGTGTTATTAATCACTTGGGGAATCTAAGTAATATGAATACTAGTGTTGCTTGTAACACTAGGTCTAAGAAAAGGGTTTTTGAAGAGCAACTCAAGGACCTATTTTAGTCCCCACATAATCTCCAATGGTGATTGTGTCAAATTCATCTCCTAAAGTGTAAGAAGGTTAGAAATTTTAGAATGTAAAGACAACTCCTATTCACCCACCTTCACAAGTTACATCACAAGGAGTTAGTATTTCTAAGGAGCCCCCAAAGGTGAACAATTTTTCCATTAATGTTGTGGATCCGATGAAGAAGCTACACATGAACATATCATTGTGGGACTATTTGACAATACCAGGGTATAAATATATGCTCCAAAAAAAATTACAAGGATTAAGTAATTTGGCTCATCTAGGAATGAAAATGTTGTCCTAGTTAATGGAATTCAACCTATAGATGGTCATGTGAAGAAGAATGAAAAAACTCCTCCGTTCTTCCTATCTCTAATAATTGGTGATTTCTTGGTTCATAATTTCATCATAGATAGTGGGGCTAGTACTTCAGTTATGCCCAAGTGTATAATGGATAAACTAGCCCTCAAATATGAGCCAATGGCTAAAGGAGTCTTACAATTAGATGGATCACCAGCTAAGAGTTTAGGGGTAGTTACAGATTTCTATTTGATCCTACATGCTTGTCCTACCTTTTCCATTCCCCATGATGTGGTTGTGGAATATTTACCCTCATACTTTGTTCTTTGTTTATCAAGAGAGTTTACAACTAAGATAGGTGGATACTTGGTTTCTAATTGGTCCTACATGGTGTTTAGAACAATGTATGGTATTAACGTGAAGATTGAATCAGAACCTATTCATCATAATCTCTTGGAGCCTTACACACCTAAAGTGTCAAATGTCAACTATGCCATCATTGATGAAGAGGAACTCCGCATAGGCCAATCTCCAACATCTTCCCATGAAGGAGTTTTTGATTTGTAATTAGATGAATGGGGAGATGAGCATTATGAGCATGATCCTTATAAATTCATAGAGGAATCTAGTCTTCAGGTGTATTTTATACATGAGGAGGACTCTTTCATTCCGAATATGATGAATCCAAGTG
Organism: Torreya grandis; assembly: GCA_037957365.1. NCBI lineage: Eukaryota > Viridiplantae > Streptophyta > Pinopsida > Cupressales > Taxaceae > Torreya > Torreya grandis. The sequence goes on from JARHVA010001026.1 coordinate 806,865, forward strand.
AAGATATAGATGGTCTATGGCATATTTTCTTTGATGGGTCAAGAAGCAAGATTGGGGTAGGTGGTGGAGCAATGTTGGTTTCTCCTTCTAATAAAAGTTACTATTCCACTTTCAGATTTCATTTCTCTTGCACGTGTAATGTGGCAGAATATGAGGCCCTCATTCATGGCCTTGAATGGGCTAGGAAAAGAGGTATTAAAGAGTTGTAAGTGTATGGTGTGATCTGTAAACTGAAAATATAAGTGCATTACATTCAAAAATCACTTGTTCATGTTTATGAGATCCTTCAAATTTTCACTTTATTGTGTTTAATTTGCATAAAGAAAGTAAAATTAGAATTAAAATGAAGATCATAATGCAATAATAATCAGAGAAAATCAAAGACAACACCAGCAAATTGATAACGGAGTTTGGCTTCAATAGCCTACGTCTCCAGGTCCGTTCCAAGTGAGGACCATTATATTAAAATGTTGCAACAAATGGCTTCAAAAACCTTTACAAATCTTCAATTTTGCCTTCTCTAATCTTTATTTGCCTAAAAATATTTCACTTCGACCTGAAAACAAAAGCCCAAGGCCGTACAAGGCAAAAACAAGGCTCTAATCCTCTTAATTCTCTTTACACAATCAGATTTCCATGTCAATACAAGTAAAAATTACTCCCTTTTATAACATTTCAGCCATCGTGGCTGAAGCAGTCAAGACCTTAGCCTTTTAGGCGCCAGGTCTCAAGTTCAAAACTCCCTCCTCCATTTTAGGTGCCTAGGGAAGCAAACAAGGGCGTCCTTCCTCCATGGGCACGTTTTGACCAAGGCTTTTAGTCCCACATTTGTTGGGCGTGGTTGTTTTACATGCTTTAAATAGTAAACTTGCTAAATATTTCAAATGAGAAAGGTTTGGGTGCCAACTTTGGACGCCACCTAGACTATTCAAATGCCTAGGATTTGGGAGGTGCTTTAATGTTTGTGGCATGGATGTTTGACGCCTATTTTGATTTTGAAAAGGTCAAATATCATGTGCATCAAATAAAACACCTAAATAATTTTTTTTGCCCCCTAATTATTTGCCATGTGTCATATGGAGATCGGTCCACTTGGCGTTCCTCAACTGCGCCATGTCACTTTGACATCCCTGTTGCATGATTTCTTCAACTGGCTATATCTTGAGTATTTGGACTCCATTTTTTGAATCGCAAAAAGTGCTAGAAATCTCTCGATGAGTACTACAATGTGAAAATGATTTGAACTAAATTTGAAGACTTTGAAAAATAGAATGGTACATGGATCCACCTAGATCATTCCTCCCCACTGAGAACTTTTGGACCTCCAAAAGTTGAAATTAATTGGTAATGAGGTGAGGGTATTTTTCCCTCACCTTTCTGACTTCCATCCATCTAGCCTTTCTTGGGTGCATCCCTTTGAGACCAACATGAAGATATTCAACATTACCTCTTTGCGAAGTCCACATAGTCCTGTCAAGTATAATATCTTCCTACAATTATGTTAGATATTTAGGAGAAAAATCATCAATGAAAGGAATGGATACACTTTCATCATGATCAATGATCATTGGAGGCTCATACAATTTCAAATTTTCCACATTTACAATTGAATAAATCTGCATGTAAGATGGTAAGTCTAATCGAAAAGCATTTGTGCCAATTTTTTCCGTTATCCGAAAAGGACCATACTGGATTGGTTTCAACTTTTTACCTTCACCTATCAGTCTTTCCTTACTAATGTGAAGCCATACCATATCACCTACAACAAATTGGTGATCAATACGATGTTTGTCATGCCTGGCTTTGTACTTGGCTTGACTTTTCTCCAATTGAGTATGAACAGTTTGATGAATGAGTTGTATTTGTTCAATGAACTTCTTGGCTCAAATGGATTCTTTTGGTTCACCAACAGCTGTATCCTGTCCATAGCAAACATCTGGAGGAGATTCAGGCAAGTATCCATAACAAACTTCAAATGGAGATTTCATAGTAGAAGAATGAAGTGCCCGATTAAATGCATGTTGTATGTAACACAATTGTTCATCCCATAACTTTGGATTTTTATTGCTATAAGCCCTAAGCAAATGTACCACAGTGAGGTTTACAACCTCTGTTTGTCCGTCAATTTTTGGATGAAATGCAATGCTCTTTTTTAATTTAGTGTCCATTAGTCCCCACAAAGTTGACCAAAACTCCCCAATAAATCGACAATCCCGATCAGAAATAATTGAAGTAGGCAAAACAAAATGAACCCATACATGTTTAAAGAATAAATATGCAGTGCCTTCGCTAGTAATTTGCTTAGTGCAAGGAATCAAAACACACGTTTTCATAAATCTATCCACAACCACATATAAATATTCATGTTTTCTTTGTGTCATAGGTAATCCCCCCACAAAATCCATAGAGATACTTTCCTAGGTGCGAGTAGGAACAGGTAGAGGAGTGTAAAGTCCCAATTTCCTATTACTAAGTTTACTTGTGGCACAAAGAGTACATCCCCTTATATATTTGGCAACATTTTCCTACATACGAGGCCAATAACAACACATTTTCAAATGTGCAACCGTTTTAGCAACTCCAAAATGACCAGAAATAAGAGAAGTATGTGCTTCTCTAATCATGTGCACCCTCTCATTTTGAGGAATACATAGTTTACCCAAATGATACAAAAGATCATTGTGTACATGATAGTCCAATTCTTCTACTTGTCTACTACTCATCAAGTCTTTATAAACATCCTAAAAATCAAGATCATTCACATATTATTCTTTATAACTTTCATGAGACATGTTGTAAAAGAATAGATGCAACAACCATAGGAGGCCTAGATAGCATATCTGCAACCTTATTCTGAATTCCTTTTTTATACTTGATCACAAGATGAAATTTTTGTAAGAAACCCATCCAATGAAAATGTCTAGACTATTTTAGCTTAGTTTGTTATTGGAGATACTGTAAGGGCTGATGATCTGTATGTATTATTGTTTCTTTGCTCATTAAGTAATGTTTCCATTTTTTGACACTTTGAACCAATGCATACAATTCCTTATCATAAGTTGGATATTTTATTACTGCACTTGTAAAGCTTTTAGAATGATAACAAACTGGTTTCTTACCTTGCATTAAAATAGCTCCCATAACATACTCACTTGCATCTGTCTCGATCTCAAATGGTTGTTGTATATCAGGAAGTGCCAAGACCGAAGCAGTACTTATCTTTTCTTTCAAAGTATTGAAGGCTTTTTTATGTTTTCCTCCCCACTGAAAGACCTATTTCACACTTGTCAAAGAATGCAAAGGTGATGCAATATATGAAAATTGAGCAATAAACTTCCTCCAAAACTGTATTGCACCAAGAAAACTCCTAACCTCAGTTGTGTTAGTGGGTGTAGGCCAATTAACAATGACTGCCACTTTTGCAGGATCAATTTTCAATTTGCCATGTCCTACAATGTAACCCAAGTATATCAAAGAGGTCTTGCCAAATTCATATTTTGACATTTTTAGATAAAGTTTTTCCCTTCGTAATGCATCCATGACTTTCTTAATGTGGATCACATGCTCTTCCCATGACTTGCTGAAAATCAATATATCACCTAAGTAAACTATAACAAAATCATCAAGGAACTGTCTAAAAACATCATTCATCAATCTCATGAATGTAGCCGGGTCATTACACAACCCGAAAGGCATAACAAGCCATTCAAACAATCCCTGTTTTGTCTTAAAGGCAGTTTTCCATACATCACCTTCATTAATTCTTACTTGATGATATCCACTTCTCAAATCCAGCTTAGTGAAATAAATAACATGTTTTAATTGATCCAACAAATCATCTATATGAGGAAGAGGGTAACGATTCTTAATAGTAATTTTGTTTAAAGCATGAAAATCAACACACATTTGCCAAGTGCCATCTTTCTTTGGCACCAAAATAATTGGCAAACCAACAAGAGATGAAATTGGACGAATAACACCTCTATCCAATAGATCCATTACCTGTTTCTGATAACCTGTACATGCCAATGTTAGGGAGAGGAGAATCCTGCAATAGCTGAATTTCATGTTGAACTCCCCTTTTAGGAGGTAAGCCCTTAGGATCCTAAAATACATCATCATAAGTAGAAATGATTTCAACTAATTCATTATTGTGTCTAGGATCACACTTTTCCAAAGCTTGAGAATATTCTTTTTCCTTAGACTTAATCAACATGAGACAAAAAGTCTTGCTTGAATTAACTAGTTTTTTCATTTGCCCTACTGTAACCAAGGAAAGACTTGTTCTAATGTGATGTGCTCTAACTATATATTCGATGCCATCCTTAACAAGCAAGTACTTATTCTCCTCTCTATAGAAGATTTCTTTTTTATCATAAAGATACGGGCTTCCCAAAACAATCCCACATATGTCCAATGCAACAATATCCAACTCAACCTCATCTATGAACTTGGATGTGATGGAAAACCTTAGCCTACAAGTTTGTGCGACTTGTAGCTTCGCATTGTCACACACCCAACTTAGTGGATAAGGCTTTGGATGGGGATTGGTTTGTAAGCCTAGCTTCTTAACAACCTCTTCAGAAATTAAATTTGCTTGTGAACCACTATCAAATAGAGTGTCAATCTTAGTATGCTTTGAAACAACTCTAATGTGGAACAATTCATTTCTTTTCTTATCAACATGCACATAATTCTGTCTAGAAAAAGATGCATCATTTGATGACTTAGTGCTAGAAACTGAAAGAGAAAAATCATTATGTAAACCCATAGCTGTTATCTTAGTTTTATCACCTGAATCTGATCCTAAGTCTTGAACCATAGCATTAGCCTTCTTTTCTTTCTTTTGAAACTATTTAGGCCTTAACTCAGGATGTAGTTTCCAACACTTAGAGTCATCATGATTTTTCTTGCAATGATTACAAAATGGTTTTCCTTCTTCTTTTCTAACAGTATAAGTGGATTTTTGTTTACCTTTTCCTGATGAACTTTCTCCTTTGGAATGCTTAACATTAGATTGCTTACTTTTTACTTTAGGAAAAGATTCTTTTGATTGTTTTCATCTAGCCTCTAAATGAGTGGCTTGAACACATACTACATCTAAATTAGTGGAATTGAACATAAGAATCATATGTCTTAAGTAACTATGTAACCCACCTATCTATTTTAACAATGTTTCTTGTGTGTATAGAGGAACATTCAAAAGTAAAGCTTTTTTCCTAAAATCTTGTGTATAATCTTGAACACTTTGGCCTTTTCCTTATTTGAAACTTTGCCAATCCATCATGGCTTGTTGCATATAGCCTAAAGGATAGAATTGCAATCTAAGTTCTTCAATAAATTCATTCCAAGTAGAAATCGAGTTACCTTTTTGAAGCTTGGCTTCCTTCAACTTACTCCCCCACCAGATGAGAGCTGTACCTCTCATACGAAGAGTAGCCAAATGAATTTTTGACTCATCCCCTGCAATATTTTGGACCCTGCAATAAACTTCAATCTGCTTGACACAATTATCCAACTTTTTGGCATTAACTTCACCATTAAACATTGGTAATTCAAACTTAATATCCAATTTTAGTGAAGGGAGAGATTCCATAGTTTTTTTGCCATCATCCGATGGAGAAGGTTTTTCAGTTTCTTTACCTTTTGATTCTCGTGAATCACCTTCTTTTTCATTCTCAGATTTCCTATGTTTGTCATAGTATAGTTCCTCAACCATGCTTCTCATGTCCATGAAAGCTCGATGGAAAGCTTGTTCAGATTCCATCTCTTCTTCGGCCATCCTTGAAGCATGCCTTAAACCAATCTCTGTATTATATTCAACGAGTTTTCCTTCACCCTTTTGGGATTTAGACCTTGTCAACATACACTAGCAATCATTGTTAAATAACAACCGCTCTGATACCAAAAATTTGATCTGTAAACTGAAAATATAAGTGTATTACATTCAAAAATCACTTATTCATGTTTATGAGATCCTTTAAATTTTCACTTTCTTGTGTTTAATTTGCATAAAGAAAGTAAAATAAGAATTAAAATGAAGATCAAAATGCAATAATAATCAGATAAAATCAAAGACAACACCAGCAAATTGATAATGGAGTTTGGCTTCAATAGCCTACGTCTCTGGGTCTGTTCCAAGTGAGGACCATTCTATTAAAATGCTGCAATAAATGGCTTTAAAAACCTTTACAAATCTTCAATTTTGCCTTCTCTGATCTTTATTTGCCTGCAAATATTTCACTTAGACTTGAAAATAAAAGCCCAAGGCTGTACAAGGCAAAAACAAGGCTCTAATCCTCTTAATTCTCTTTACACAGTCAGATTTTCATGTCAATACAAGTAAAAATTACTCTCTTTTATAACATTTCAGCCACCGTGGCTGAAGCAGTCAAGACCTTAGCCTTTTAGGTGCCAAGTCTCAAGTTCAAAACTCCCTCCTCCATTCTAGGTGCCTAGGGAAGCGGGAAAGGGTGCCCTTCCTCCATGAGCGCGCTTTGACCAAGGCTTTTAGTCCTACATTTGTTGGGTGTGGTTGTTTTACATGCTTTAAATAGTAAACTTGTTGAAGATTTCAAATGAGAAAGGTTTGGGCACCAACTTTGGACGCCGCCTAGCCTATTCAAACGCCTAGAATTTGGGAGGCACTTTAATGTTTGTGGCATGGATGTTTGGCACTTATTTTGATTTTGAAAAGGTCAAATATCATGTGCATCAAATAAAACACCTAAAAAAAATAAAAAATGCCCTCTAATTATTTGCCATGTGTCATATGGAGATTGGTCCACTTGGCATTCCTCAACTGTGCCATGTCACTTTGACATCCCTGTTGCATGATTTCTTCAACTGGCTATATCTTAAGCATTTGGACTCCATTTTTCAAACTGTGAAAAACGCTAGAAAGCTCTCGACAAGTACTACAATGTGAAAATGATTTAAACTGAATTTGAAGACTTTGAAAAATAAAACGGTACATGGATTCACCTAGATCATGGTGATAGTGAACTTGTTGTGAACCAAGTTAGAGGATATAATTTAACTAAAAACTCTTTACTTAAGTCCTATAAGCATAAAGTGTGGGATATTATGGAGGATTTTCAACATTTCAACATCACATCCACCCAAGAGAGGACAACAAACATGTTGATAGGTTGGCAGCAATTAGAGCTCGGTTTGATGTTCCAAAGGGTATAAAAGAGGATAAGAATCAACCACATCTCAAGGTAATTGTAAGACCCTCCATACCAGATAATGTCAATAATTGGAAAGTGTTTGATAGTGATCAACAAATATCTCATTTTCTATAAGAAGAGGCTAAGATTTCTACCAAGAATCAGTCCAAACTACAACAATAATATGGAGGGTATATTGTCTAATTGAAGTCCAAAAAACTCAAAGGCCTAGTCACTCTTGAGAGCATATTCAATGATGATGACCAAAAAAATAAAGAGAAGGGAAGCATGTCTACCAAGAAAGATAACTATGAGAAAGTAAAAATATTCAAGGACAAGTTGCTTGCACTTGGAAAGGTATATACTAGTGAAGAGAAGCATGCTTTTGTTGAGTTATGCAAGGAGTTTTTTGATGTCTTTGCATGGGAATGTAGTGACTTGAAAGGCTTTGACCCAAATTTAGCTCAACATACCATAGAGATAGATGAAAATGCCAAGCCTATAAAGCAAAGACAAAGACCAATCAATCCTTAGACTGAGCCCCTCATGAAGAAAGAACTCACCAAGTTGATTGAGTCTAAAATCATCTTCCCCATTAAACATTCATCTTGATTGGCAAACTTAGTTCTTGTTAGGAAGAATAATGGGGAAATCAGGCTATGTGTTGATTTTAGGGACTTTAATAGAGTTTCTTTGAAGGACCATTATCCTCTCCCTTCCATGGAGCAAATTTTACAAGTTGTGATAGGTAGCGAAATGTTTTCTCTCCTTGATGGGTACATATGCCTATAGGAAGATGCCTTTTGTATTGTATAATGTTGGAGATACATTTCAATGTGCAATGGATATGACTTTTTAAGGACTAATAAATGACATTGTATTGGTTTATCTCGATGATGTAAAAAAATTCTCTAAGGGTGCAAAGGATCACTTGAATGACCTAAGGCAGATTTTTGAGAGGTGTAGAGATTTCATAATCTCTCTTAACCCAAAGAAATGTGTGTTTATTTTCCATGAAGGCAAACTCTTAGGACACATTTTCTCCAAGAAGGGCTTATCCATTGATCTTGAAAGGGTGAGTGCCATTTTGGCATTATCTTTACGCAAACACAAAAAAGATTTGTAAAGTTTCTTTGGAAAAATTAATCTCATAAAGAGGTTCATTCCTGATTTTGTTAATCTTTTCAAGCATCTAAACTCTATGCTAAGTAAGAATGAAGTGTTCACTTGGACTAGAAGAAGGAAGGAAAGTTTTGAGGAGATTAAACAAGCCTTTGCCCAAGCTCAAACTCTTGCAAATCCTAATTTATAAAAATATTTCAATTTGTATGCCTTCAGGAATGAGAAGGTAATCTTTGCCATGCTTACTCAATCAAATGAGGAAAATTTGGATCAGCCTATTGCCTTCTTTAGTCAAAGTTTGGAAGTTTATGAGGTAAGATACACCTATATTGAGAAACAAGTACTTTTAGTTCTTAGGACTCTGAAAAAGTTTAGGCATATGTTGTCTATAAACAATATTCACGTATTTTTACCTCATCTTAATGTCAAATACTTCCTTTGAGCAGAGATTTGAATGAAAAGAGGGTTGGTTGGATCGCAAAAGTGATGGAGTATGATGTGGAAATCAAGACAACCAAGCTAGTGAAAGGGAAAGGGTTGTATGAGAATCTTGCTTCAGATTTAAAGGAAAAAAAAGAGGTTTTTTTGGAACTCCATGATGACCCTATGATAGTTGTACATTCATCAATGAGAATTTGGACACAATATATGATCCATTTTCTTCAAACCAGTGAGTGTCCACAAGGCCTAGATATAGCTAAAAGAAGGTACATTAGATTGAAATCCATTCCTTATGTACTTGTTGATGGAGTATTGTTTAGGAAGGACTTTTTATGTCTATTATTGAGGTGTATAGAATCATATCAGATTGATAAAATACTATTTGAGTTTCATAATGGACCAGTTGGTGGTCACTTTGCTCCAAGAACCACAACTACTAGGATTATGAGGGTTGGATACTTTAGGCCAAATCTGTTCAAAGACAACCATGATTGGGTAAGGAAGTGCCCAAAATGTGCTCTATTTGATGGTAAATAAAATCTTGTTACCTTTCTTCTTCATGCAATTCAAGTTGATGCACCCTTTATGTAATGGGTTTTGGATTTCATAGACCTAATCAATCCACCTTCTAGTATTGGTCATAAGTGGGTGTTGACTCTACAAATTAATTTAAAAGATGAGTGGAGGATATATCTCTTAAGAAGGCAAATGAAAACTCACTTATAAAAATCTATGAAGGTATAATAACAAGGTTTGGAGCTCCTTCAACAATAATTTTAGATAATGCATTGGCTTTTCTTGGAATGAAGACAAGTGATTGAGATTTAAAACATGGCATCTATCTTAACACCTCCTCCAACTACTATCCATAAGGGAATGGACTAGCTAAGTCCACCAATAAAAATCTAAGCAAGATCATAAAGAGAATAATGGAAGAGAACCAAATGACTTGGCATTACAAGTTGAAGATAACCCTTTGGGCTGATAGGATCACCCCGAAAAGAGCTATTGGAAATTCACCATACACACTTGTTTATGGGAGAGAAACTAGACTACCTATTTCACTTGAGCTACCAACCTTGGATCTTACTTATCAGTTAGAATTGATGGATACTGAAAGCATGGAAGTCAGGTTATGTGAGTTGATGGAGCTTGAGGAGATAAGACATCAAGCTATGTAAACTATGAGAGCTCACCAAGACCAAAAAAAGAGATACTTTGACCAAAAGGCCAAACCAAGAAGTTTCAAAGAGGGAGACATTGTTCTAAAGTGGGATGAAGATAAGGCTAAACCTGAAAGACACATAAAGTTTGATGCTTTATGGAATGGCCCATATGTTATCACACAATGTAAGCAACACAATGCTTTCCAACTCTCAAGGTTGTATGGAGAGGAGATTCATATCCCAGTCAATGGGATATATCTCAAACATTGTTATGAAGGTTCTTCTCTCTCCTTGTACATAGTTTCTTGCTTTCCTTGTGTACCCTAAGTGTTTATGCACATGTGTGAGTTTTGTCTTATGTCTTGTGTTGTTTTGTGTCTTGCTTTATCTTGCTTTATTTGTGTGGTGTGTTTGTTTTGTGTTTGTTTTTTGGAAAATTCCTTGCCAATTGTCTTCAAGAATCCACTGAATCAATTGGCCCTAATAGGATAAGGCTACTGGTCCTTAGTATAGTAGGCATACTACCCTTATGAGTCACCATTTTATTGACCAAATTTAACTTTTTGGTCAAATTAGGGCACCCCTAGGAAATTTTTTTTGATTTAAAATGTTTTGAGGGGTGCTAATATATTGTCATAGGAATTATTACTTGTCATCTGATGTCATTTGAGGTCATATTAGATTTGGTCTTAGTTACATTGGTCAATTTGTCCATTAGGGGTCATTTAATGTGCCTTTAAGAGTCATTAATGCAAATAGCACTTTTTCAAAGGTTAATAGGTGTATTACCTTCATAAAAAATGTCCAATTGGTCAGTAGGAGTGTTAGATATGTCATTCACATCAGAAGGTTGCAGGTTCCCTAACTAAAATTGTAGAAATCAATTGAAAAAGAGATAAAATAGAACTTGTACGAATTTTTTGGAAGTGTGCCATATGGGGAAGATTATGGGGGGTATCCTCATTTTTATAAATCTCATATCTATGCTTGGTTTGATCTAAAATAGTCATTTTAATGCCAAAATTATTCCACACATTTCTTGCTTTTTTGGACAAACTGAAGCAATCCTTAGGTTTTTTTATCAGTATAAAAAGTACAAGTAGTTTTAGGACAAATTATTTTGGTAGATGATATTACAATCAAATACATTCATTTTAATATATGGATTTTCAATATTGGTAAACTTTTCTTTATAAATCATTGCTAACAAGTTGATTGTATCTTTTTACTATTTGTTTGGTGTACCCTATAGGTTTTGCTCCATTTATACCAAATCCATACAAACCAATTGGTGATGTTGGCTCTAGAGGATGTTGGATTCATTATTATATGGTCTCCACTATTTTTTTCATGATTCATGATGTTTAGATGGGCAAAATTGGTCTATGATGCAAGAGGGTGTCAGCATGTGTAGTTTCAATTGGAGTGCATTGGTTTGTTGAGTGTCTCTTTCCTATAGGTGTCTCTTTCAACTGGGAAAGAGTGTTATATAATCCCTTGGGTCATGTTACCATTTCCTTTCATTTTTGAACTTAATTATGTCACTTCTTAGATTGCTTATTAGCTTATTTCCCTCTATGGTCAGATCCTTGCATAATTTCAGTTGAAACCTTATACATAAGCTTTCTCATCCTAACTATGAAGTGATAATGGAGGTGTAGTGCCTTATAAAAGATGTTAGAAGTTGAATGAAGTTCCTTTTGTATGATAAAGGAGGTGTAGGTTTGACCATATGCTTGTGTCCCATGCCAAGGCAGTCACTTAGTGCCTCTATCTACTCTTTTCACATGTATGCAAGTGCTTTCATAATGGAAATGGTGTTTTTGAAGCTGGTTTCAAGGTGAAAAGAATGAGAATTATGTTTTTAATGAATGAGAATCCATTTTGAACTATTTTTAAGCCTTTCACCATCATGCTTTACCGCAATTCCATACTTTGCCTACATAACACAACTCAAGACACTCATTTACTGACCCTAATGATGTCATGTTGATGTATGGAGAGATGGATTTATTCTCTAATTACTTAGCATTGTCTAAGATGCATTAATGTTCCTAAGGGATGTATATGAGTCTCATTCACACTCATGGTTTCTATTTATTCATGCCCAATCCACTATTTGAGCACCAAGACATCCACCTATAGGTGGCTAAACAAGGGGTTAGGGTGTTGTATGAAAGGGATAAAGGAATGTCATACTTCCTCTTTGACTTATATAACAAGAAGGTCTTGACAAGTGTATCAAAACATCTTAGAAAGCAAAATGGAAGCATGGAACCAGTTTGAGGATCAAAGACTGAGTTTAGAGATGGAATCCCTAAAAGAGCAAAACAGAGCTCCAAGAGGTTTTGGTGGACCTTCTAAAACATGTTTGCAAGGTGTTTTGAGACATATAGAGGGGTGAAACTTATAGACCTATCGTATGACAAGGAACCTATCAATTTTGAGAAGGAAAGCATAAGGGGAAGGCGATTTTACAAAGCTTCAAAGGTGACTCAAAACACACTAAAAAACTTCAATGGCATCTACAATCCTATAGATGTAAATGACCTCTTAGTCACCTCTAAGAAACAACATCAAACAATGGTTGTGGTTAATGGTCTCAGCTGGTATAATGAGGCTGGATGAAGTTAAAGTCATCAAGAGAGAGTTGAGATAGAATCTTATTCACCTCCTAGACCATCTACAGGTACCCTGAGGCATTGGATGACATCTACAACAGGGTTTTGGAGGAAAGTTGTCTCAGTTAGTAAAGGTTCAGTTGGAGTTTCCATGGAGAAAAATAGGTGAATGAAAATGAAACAAACTTTGTGTGATCTAAGAGGATGTCCCAAGGATCTCTTGAACACCATTATCAAATGTATATACCCCTGTATTCACTTACAGGTAGAGGTCAATTAGAGTTGTCTTAGTCATGAGCTAAAATGAGCCACAAATAGCTTAATGACTGATAGGAGAGTGAGCATGGTTAAGAAGCTAGTGTGTATTCAAGGCATGGATACTAAGGTCCAAAAAACATCTTTAAAATATCTTCATGAAGCATTTTTCACCTACAACAAGCTTAAATAAATGCAAACTATCCCAGTCAACAGAGAAGGAATAATATGAGCTACAAGAAGCTTCGACTATGAAACTCTTAAGTGAGATGCCACTAGATAAGGAATTTGATGATGTTAAGATGTATTATTTTGGTCTAAAAACATCATGAACAATATATTTTGAGCCCATGAAACCTACAGGAGTAAGCAAATGGAGAGGTGCCTCAGTCTCAATCAACAAGCTATAACTTGGCAAGGGTAAGTGAAGCATAGACTATCTAGAAGTGAAAGGTAGGTTGAAATTATCATTAGATGATCCAATAGGTTCCATAACTTTCCCAAGACCTTGATAAGGTGCTCAAATACCTTTCTCACCTAACAAATGGACAACAATCCATACAAGCAAGCTAGGAAACCTCTTGGTTCAAGGGGTAAGCATGAAGAATCTGAAGGAAGAAGTGTTCTAGATTGTCCTTAAAGATAAATAAGAATGAAATGAGGGTTATAAACATGTCTAAGTGACTTATAGGCAAGTTTTTTTTTGTAAGAGTGACTACCAAGTGGTTTTGGAGAAAAATATAAGAAAATAAGGTTTTTTTTAGTCACTTTTTTAGACAAATTAAGTTGGTTATGTACCTAAATGAGGGAATATGACCTTGAAATTTCATAAAAAGCCTCATTAGGACATTATAAAACTCCCAATACTTTAATTTTCCATGGGGATAAGGGATATCTCTCTCTATTTTATCTCAGAGATCAGCCACTCATGAAAATTAGAACTTTGACAAAACAGGTAAAGGGTGCAAAAATGAGTAAAGGACCTAAGATGAGGCCTTGGGATATTCAAGGAACATTAAGGGATGTGTATGGAATATGGATGGATTATTAAGAACAATAAAATGAGCTCTAACCCCTCAGGGTGACCTAATTTTTTAGGCACATAGTCCAATTAGGCAAGTCTTCACTAGGCCTAATTGACAAATGAGAAAAAAAAAAGATGAAAAAAGAGTGTTTGAGAGGTCAAGTGATGGATTTTTGAGTATGAATGAGGTATGAAAATTCATAATAAACCATTCTAATCATGTTATATAATCCCAAGTGGTCCAAACTAGCAAGGAGTATGTTAAGCCCATTTAGCCTTGAGGAGACTTAGAGCCAATCGAGGGTTTACTTACATTTCTAGTCCTTGATGAGCTATACAAATGATTAGGGCATGTTTATGGAGTGTATTTAGACATGTATGAGATTTTTTTATGCAAATAAACTTGTAGGAGGATTGTTTTTGTCCTAGAGATAGCTCAAACATGCAAGGAAGTGGAGAAACAAGATTGATAGGGCAACTTGTGAAGCTCATATCTTTGCTAAGGCTCTACATGGAGACAAAAGGAGTTAGGGGGAGTTGGAGAAGGTCCTAAAAAACTAATTTATGACATTTTTTGGAAACTTTAATGTGTTATTTGTATGAACAATGGTTAAGAACAAAAACTATCTAAAACCCTAGTAAAAATCTTAGAAGAACCTGATGAGGAAAATAAGCTTAGAGAGCCACCCAAATGGCATAGTTTTGTGATTAAACCTATTGGATCATGGAGAAGACTCACTCAAGATCTTACCCATGCTAAGGAGTTGTATGAAACTATACAGACAAAATGTAAAATAGTTTTTTTCTCACCATTTTCTATGTTTTGCAGGTTCTAGGAGGTTTGAGAAGATGTAATCAAGTTTGGGGAAAATATTAGGACTTTTATAACCCCCAAAAGTAATTTAATTCCTAAAAAAAATTTCTAAGTGTTCAAAAAATTGTCTTACTTTTAGCCAGTCAAAACTGGCATAGTCAACACAAGGGTGAGAAGGCTGAAAACTCTTTATGGGCCTTTTTAAGGTGTCCCTGAGTAGTCCAAGGCCATGGATTATCTTTCCAAGTGTCATTCACTTCATACCATGTATTTTCATGGAAAATTGAAGACATTTTTGAGGCCAAGTGTGAAGGGTGATTGAAATAAGGAGTTTTAGGACTACAAACAATGATTGCTTCATTCAAAGAGTTTTCAAAGGAGTAGGATTGCAACCAATGCATGGAATTGCATGCATAAAGGTCTTCCCTCTTATTCCCATCATCATACCTATCCCTAGTTAGTGGTGGGATGTTTAAACAACTTCAAATAATGAAGATAGCTTTTTGAGACAGGATAAGAAATTTTGTGACACTTTTCATAGTTTTCATGACTTGTATGGACAATTGGACCTCCTAAAATTGCATGGTTTGACTCATGCCTCTTTATCATGCAAATTATAACCCATTTTTTTATATTTACACATGTCCAAGTGACCTTTGGACTTCCTTTGCCTTGTTTCTCTCTTAAAGGCTATAAATATAGACCTTTTTGGCTCTTTTGGGTAGTCTCTGTTGGTTAATAGGGAAACTCTGGCCAAATTTATACTTGAATGACTCTTGAAGAAATAAACAAGTTATTTCAAAAACTCACATGCTATACAATTGAGTTATAGTACAATATTGTTGGTCTTGTCTAGTAGAAGATTATCTTTTCTAACATGTTATACTTGATTATTCACCAAATGTGTAGAAGAGCAATTATTACAGGTCTTTGTTAGTGTTATTTTATAAGTGTATAGGTGTCTTATAAGTGGTTCATGATTATATCCTAAAAAATAATCCTTCATTATCCTCTTAATCATTAAAATGCCTTTTGGACCTATCTTATGAAACATTGATGTGACAATGCAACATGAATTGTGAGTTTTATGTAAAAGAAATCTTGTTTGACCTTAAGTGGTAAAATTTCAGTCAATGGTAGGAAATACACTATTGTTGCATCAAATTTTTTAACTTTCTTAGATGTTTTTTTTAACTCTTTTCATCTAAGGTTCATAAGCAAGAAAGTGCTTCAAAGATTGCATCAAGGGAACTAGCCCTTCTAGAGATTCATCTTAACAAAATTGTCATCCATAGCAAGAGAGATGTTTCCATTGTGCCACTTGGATGAGGAGAGCTAGGCATCTCTTCAAGGGGTGAAAATCCAAGTGACAATTGGTGTATCAACCAACTATGATTGCGGGGGGGTAGAGGAGAAGATATAATTGGTTGTAGAGGGTACTCATATGTACACCTATAATTATGACTACCTTGTTACAATTTATGTACTTAAGAAATCAATGAATTTTAGATAGTATTACATGAATATTTTGTATCCAAGGGTGTCTTAACAACAAGTCAAAGACCCAGTTAATTTTTACAACTAATAATGGTGTGGCTAATATGGTGGATCCCACCTAAATGGGTAGCACTATGTGCCCCAATGTATTTTGTTTATGTCCATAGCATCCCTTAACTCTTTTTATGTATGTTGTATATCATGTTATGTGTATCAAAGGGAGTGAATAATTTTTATTGTGTATACATTTTCACTTGACCCATTATTGATCATGACACTATGTATGGGTTGTTCATTGATATAATAGTGCATGGAAATCTAAATCATTAACAATAATTTCACTATCATCAAATGTGATAAGAGGACATTGTGATTAGGTGTTGATAAGTGTTATAATAATCATGTCTATTGGGTGATCATATGTTGTAGATGAAGGATGAAAATTATATGCATAGTGTACTTTTGAAGTATCTTTAGTCTCTATCATCGTATGCTTGGGAAATGAATCGCTAAATAATTTTAACTTCTGATGTACATTGTTTTTTAGTCCAAATTACTCTATAGGTGTACTCAATTCAGTAGTGCTTTCATTTATAAGATATTGTATCGAATGTCTTAGTTTAAAGAATTTGTTCATACAATGTCCCATAATTTGATGATAGTCATAGTAAGCATTGTTATCATAGTTGCTTGGTACATACATTTTTAGATCCAATGCATGTGGAGTAGAAAGAGTGATAAGGTTGCACTCAAATAGCTTACATAATAGTATATGAGGAGTTAATGGTAATCTATAAAATTGTCCCTTCCTTAGAGTTGTCAATTGTAGTCAATTTGTAAGTTGTGATACTGCATTAACTATAAATTTTTCCTCATTTTGGTTTTCATATGGTTTGACCTTATAAATTGGTTTGATTTGAAATTCCATTATTCAAGTAGTTTTAGGAGTAGATGTATACTTAATCTTGTTAAATCTATGATCTTAAATTTTGTCTCTTACTGTGAGGCATTAATCATCAAAGGAATTGAATCTGTTGAAGATGATTGACTCATGGAGTGGTGTGTTCAAGATTTGATTGAATATGTATCATGACTCATTATCAGCCATGACATTATTTGTGTTTACTAGCATAGTCTTATATTGAATTACATAATTACTAATTGGCTCATTGGACCTTTGCTTGAGTTTAACAATTTGTGCATAAGATAGTTTTACATGAATGTTGATAGTGAAATGTGTTATAACTTTATCTACCAAAGGGTTAAATTCTCTTAGTGATTTGAGGGGAATGTCATATAACCATCACAAAGCATATTATTTAAGACTTCTTAAGAATATATGGGTTAATAATTTCTCATTGTATGTGTAATCCAAGCATACTATGTGGAATGATTGAAGGTGTTGTTCAGGATCACCTTTACCTTCATATAGTGGAATATTAGGAGTTACAAAGCTTGTAGGTAAAGGATAAGCTACTATCTTGGGGGATAATGGACTATTAAGCAATGCATGAAAATCCATGGAATGACTAGCTCTAGATGCACCTTTTTCTAACTACAACACCTTATCACATAAAGTTATAATTGTCTGCTCAAGAGAACATGCAATAAGTGAGGTTAATTATGTAACATGTGTAGTAATCATAAGAGGAGTAAAGCTTTCGTGTGTATGAATATGTATGGACATGTGTTAGACTCCTTGTATTGCCTATACACCTTGGGTGGATATCACATATGTCACTAGAGATGTTGATGTAGGAATAGTACCAATAATAAAGATCTCAACACCTGGAGTGGAAGTACTAGCTCAAAAGGATTGGTTGATATCACAAAAAGGATCATATTGTTCCCTATATGTAGTAGTTTGAGCCAAGTTTTTATGTTAATATCTTGTGATATATAATATTGCATCAATATGATATGGATTCAAATTAAAATATTTAGTAAATTCTTGGTCATCTACGACATCAATTTGGTATGTAGTAGTTGTTTCATGAGTATTATCAGTATCAACATTCATGATAAGTCCAAGAATAGGGTGTGTAATATGTACTGTATAATTTGTAGAGGAAGTAGGAGGAATAAAGGAGGTCATGCATGCCCTTTTTCATCTAGTGATAACAAAAGGTGGCTCATAGTAAATGTTTTAAGAATATGATTTGGTGAAGGCTTGGGATCATTTATTGTTAATTTTAGGCTTATTAGTGGTTTCTATGTTTTATCCATTTACTTATATAATATATCCAAATGAGATATAATATGCAAGTAGAATAGTATTAAAATCACACCCTCATGACTTGGGTTAACTAATAATATTAATATGTTATATCCATAAATAATGTGTATTATTAGGGAATAATAAGAAATCAGGTCTAAAAATAAAACCCTAAGGATGAAATATAGAACCCTAGATGGATGAAACATTAAGGGAGACTTAAAATTTGACATGGTTCGATCGATGTACAATTTCACTAATATGTTCTACCCTAATTTGGTTTTATAATCCCTAATAAGATATAAGCTAGTAGAATAATTTAGATTGAAAGATATGGTATTCAAACATACATCTAAAATTAGAATAATGAAATTCATTTGTAATGTTTTGACAAGTGGCATATGTTAAATATAATAATTATAACAAAAGGATGAATAATTATATTTATGATTAATTGTATGTTTATGATTGCATTGTAATAGAGGAAAAAATACTAAATTCAACATGTGATTCATCTGATTCAAGAACTATGTCTTTTGTCCTCACAAGGTTAGTTTCATCTAATCTAAATCAACATATATTATCAATATTGACATGTGTTGGTTGATACTAACCTATGTCAAAATATGGGTTTATGATCATAGAGTCACCTTCACCTTTCTCTTAAGCTTTGTATGTGTGATTTTGATCCCTAATGATAGGCACAACTCCAAAAATAAGAATCCACCTTGAAACCCTATGTGTGTTTGTGAGGGTTAGAAACTTGAAAAAAATAAGGAAAGTGTAAAGGGATGAGTTGACCCTAGTCACCCCCATTTAAATGTTTATCACTTCTTGCATATTTGATACTCTGAGGAGGGAAATCAAGCCACACTTAGTTATCCCATGTATTGTGATTATGTAATTTTGCTCATTTATTGTATGTATGTAACTAATGATTTGGCTTTGATACTTGAAAATGGTTGATTTGAATTAAAATTAATTTTAGATACTAAAATATGGTCTTAGATACCTGATAATGACAAGCTTGACACACATTTAACACATATGACTTGA
The DNA here is from genome assembly GCA_037957365.1 of Torreya grandis. NCBI lineage: Eukaryota > Viridiplantae > Streptophyta > Pinopsida > Cupressales > Taxaceae > Torreya > Torreya grandis. The sequence goes on from JARHVA010001026.1 coordinate 826,248, forward strand.
GAATTTAACCAAGGTCCTAATTTTCCATCCTCTCATACTTGCATGTTATCTTATGATTCAACCCTCTCATTCTGTTGTTATACACCTAAAAAATTCTCATTGTTTGTTTGAAACCTAATAAATATATATTTCACATACATCTCTAGACTCTCAATAAAATCTACATGTATGTATGTTGGTTTTGCTAGACCGGTCAATATCACTAATCAATACTGACCAGCTTGGTTGGAATCAACCCACTTCTAACAACAACTATTTTCTAAAATTAGATCCATCCTTAGGGTCAACACATAATCTTAGCATGTCAGTGGTGTGAGGAATTATTCAAATGGATCTATATAAAAAAAATCAAGGTCTCATTCAAAAGGGACATGACACTTATCTATTATACATCTATACACTATTCCACACTAAACAAATATTTTCAATTATTCCCATTTTACATACCTATCACTAGAAGTCACAAGCCAAGTTTAAATCACTCAAAATATAGGTTAGAAAATTAATTTTCAAGTACCAAATCCAATCATTAGATGCATACACATAACTAAGGAGCACAATCACACTAGGTGGGAGAACTACACATGTCTTGATTTACCTCTTTGGAGTATTATATATGTAGGCAATGTCAAATCATAAATTTAGGGTTATTTGGGTTAGCTCATCCCATTACACATCCCCCATTTTTTTATCTTTCTTTCCTTCATAAACACATCTAGGGTTTCAAGGCAAACGAGGTTGATTTCTTGATTTATGTGTGTCATCAAGATTTGAGATCGCAAACATAGAGTAAGTAAAGTCACTCGTAAGTATTGTATAATCATCATGCCACACTTATGCACAAATTAGTACTAACTAAAAAGTTAGTATCGATTAATGATACTAATGTCATCCTATAGAACTAACCCAACACAGACAATAGAATAGTTCTAGATTTGAGTGAACCATAGGTTTGCTTATCCTTGATTCTCACTTTCAGAATATAGTCATAGTCACATGATCAATAAGAAAACATAAGTATCATGATCTCTTTATTACTCTCTATATTAAGCATGTGCCCTTATCGAATTAGATGAATCAATCTTAGTCTTTTACATTTAGATGAATGCTTCAATGCCATATCTATTGATATTAACTAAATTAATTTGTTATGTCTTAATTAGATATATATCACTCTCTAAATTAGGTTATAACCTTAATTTTTGATGCAACCTCAATTTTTTGTAGTGGATTATCATGGATGTTACGAAGGACCTTCAACAATTTGAATTTTTGTTTAGGTGAGAAGCATAAAATTATCATGTTTATAGTGCCTGGACATAAGATGGTTTTGATAATGCAATACCTATGGTTAATGTTGACACCGCCTCACATGACTGCTCTCATAGGACTTTAAAACCTTTTGGTCTAATGGACAATGCTTCAAAAAGGTCAAGAGTAGCCCCAAATCTTACAAACAATATGTCTCCCACCCTAGATAAAACTATACCCCAATGGACCCAAACCTTCATGGGTTGACATGGTTAAAGGCTTAGATCTGGTGGGCCAGGTCCATTCAAGCCCCCAAATTTTCTTGGTAGAAGCAGACAATTAAATCTTCATCCCTGTTCTAGACCCCATCATGGAATAGGCTGATGTGGAGCTCACCAAATCAATTCTTGCTAGCATTAATGGCTACCACCCAAATATTGATGCTTTCTAGAAATGGGGCAAATAAAGATGGAAACCCAAAGGTCACTTGGAGGTGGTTTTTTTGGCCAAGGGCTTCTTCCTTATTAACTTCTCTCTTATAAGGCTCTCTCAGAAGGACCTTAGTTTCTAGGGAAGGTAAGTGTTTCAATTAAAAGACGGAAGGTCAGGTCAAGCCTTAGTAACACAACCATGGATGATGTTCCCATGTGGGTTCTCTTACCTGAACTCCCAATGGAATACTGGCACCCAGAGGTTATTAATGGGATTGTTAGATCTCTGGGTCAACCCATCAAAATTGATCCAGTCACCCTATCCCAATAGAGAATGGATATTGGCCATGTCCACATCTTCTTACCATCTAATAAGCCTCTTCTTTATGAGATTAAGATTAAGTTCAAATATGGTGTTTGGGTTTAGAACATTGTCTATTAAAATAATGCAATCATTTATCTTAGGTGTGATGTTTTAAGTCACATGCTCTGAGATTACCCCAAAAAGGGATAGGACTCAAAGGACTCCTTTTAGTAGAGGATCAATGTGGTCATACCAAGGAAGGATTCTTGGATAGATCAGCCACTCAAGAATGGCTCCCCGCAAGCCCCCCTAAGCACTCTCCCTATTGTTAATCCCAAGGCTCCTCCCTTTGCCAACCCAAAAAAGGACAGAGCTACAATTTCTTGATAATGCTTCAGGTTCAAAGCAATGAAGTTGGGTTCTAGTTCGATCAGCCTCCTCAAGCATGGTTCCCTCCATTCCTCTTTGAATACTCCTCATTATAATAGCTTCAAATGTATGGAGCATTCTAACCCTTTCTCCCCTCTCCTTTCAATGTCTATCTCTGAGCTAGTGTGTGATTTAGGCCCTCTAGGTTTACCTCCCCACCCTCTCCCCTTGTCCCTCTCCTCAACTCCCCTCTCCTCTTCCCTACTTATCTCCACCCCTCTCGATGCCACTTCTCCTCTCCCTAGCTCTCCCCTACCCCCCTCTTCCCCCTCTTTCATACCCCTTGTTTTGTCCTCCCCCTTTATGTGCCTCCAATCCATTGTTCCTTTGGGCTCCTCCATTGAGTCCACTTCCCCCTTCCCTACCTTCATGCTCCGTCCACTTACTTCCCCCCCTACTTCCATCTCATGGAACCTTTCCTCCCTCTCTTTCTCCCTTGTGTAACCTACCCCCTCTGCCCCCCTCTCCTCACCTCCCCTCTCCCTCCCCTGATCTTGGTGTCTACCCAAGCCCTTACCCAAAATATCCCCTCTTTGTTGACCTAAACTCCTCCCTTCCCCTCCTCTTGAGCCCCCATCTTTCCCCCCTCCTACATTCCCCATTGCTTGGCAAAAAGGTGGGGTAATGATATCAACCACTCTCTGCCTCCCTGGACCCCCCAAGATGATGGAATTACCGCTTGCTCAAAAACCAAAAGAGGTAGGAAAAAACCCAATATTGGCGTTGCTCCAAAACCAATGGGTAGATCCCCAAGAATGATTATTATAAACTTAGAAACTACAAAAGATATTACAAATGGATCTTAGCAAACTCTTAAGGTCTAATGTGATAAGAAATGAAAGTACTCTCTTGAAACATCAGGGGTCTAAATAACCCCAAGAAACAAAGGACTCTCTACAATAGTGTTAAAAGGGCCAACCCTTCTATTTTTCTCATTCAAGAAAACAAAATGTTTAACCCCACCCTTAAAACTAGTATGACATGAAAATAGAAAAATGCACATGCCCTCTCCTCAGAGTCCGTAGGTGTCTTAGGTCATCTAGCTATCTTATGGGACCTAGTTATTTTAGAAGGTGACTTACTATGGAAATCCACCAATCAAATATCAGTCTTGTTCACTAACATCACAATCAAAGACAAATGGATTCTTACCAATGTCTATGCTCCTAATTCCAAATCTACTAGGAATCTTCATTGGATGGCACTATCAAATTTTTAAAAGACCTATGTCAATTGGAACTAGATTGTGGTAGGGGATTTCAATACTCCCCTCACCCCAGGTGACAAAAAAGGTAGACTCAATGATCTCACAGATAGCATGTTGGAATTCAATGACTTCATTGTTAATGTAGGCTTAGTGGACGTGGACCTCAATGGAATCCCATTCACATGGTCAAACAAAATACTAAGAGAAAAAATAATTCAAGTCTACTTTGACAAATACTTGATATTTTTAAATTGGGATATTCTCTTTCCCAGTGGACTCTCCTCCCTACCTAGGATTGGGTCTGACCACAATCCCCTAGACTTTGAAGCTGGCAAAATCTCCAAACCCAAGTGCAGTCCCTTCAAATTTGAAAGCATGTGGCTCCATCATCCAAACTTCACTGACTTCCTAAAAGACTAGTGGAAAGAACCATTTTTGGGTTCTGCCATGTTCATTCTCACAAAAAATATTAACTTCCTTAAAAACAAGCTAAAAATCTAGAAAAAGGAAGTGTTTGGGGATATCTTTCTATAGAAAAAGGCCCTTGAAGTGGAACTTTAAATTATTGAAGAAATTAGTGCCTCTGAGAATTACAATGAACATGAGGCTTCTAAGGAAAAGGACCTCTTGTGTAAATTTCACAACCTATAAGAAAAATAAGAGGCTTTCTAAAAGCAAAAATCTAGATGCTTATGGTTGAAGGAAGGGGATAAGAATACAAAAAAAATCCATCATTTAGCTTCAAGACATAGGAATATCAATAGAATCACCCAACTGCAATTGAAAGATGGGACCATCAGCAGGGAGAAGATGACATATCCTGACATATTATAAATTTTTTCAAGAATCTTCTCTTGAAGGATGGAGATCCTGAGGCTTCTCTAGTCTCTTATACCCTATCCAATTTTGACAAGGTCTTCTCAATAGCAGACAATGCATCTCTCACAAAGATCCCCTCAAATGAGGAAATAAAAAGTGTAGTCTTCTCCATGGAAGGCTTCAAGGCTCCCAGACTGGATGGGTTCCCTCCTTTTTTCTTCCAAAATTTCTAGGACATTATTCATTTGGAGGTTGAAGAAGCTGCTAGAGAATTATTTCATTCTAAATCTATTCTCAAAGAAATCAACAATACTTTTTTGGTTCTAATACTAAAAAAAAAAGGCACCACTAACATTCAAGACTTCTTGCTTATAAGCTTATGTAATATTATCTACAAATTTTGATACTTCATTCTAGTTAAATGCATGTAATCTCTTCTTGATTTTATCATTGGAGAGCAATAAGGGATTTTGTAATAGGTAGACAAATCATAGATGGCATTGTCCTAACTCACGAAGCTGTGCATTCCATCTCCAAATCCTCAAGATAAGGCATGCTTCTCAAAGCAGACATGTTGAAGGCTTATGACCGAGTTTTTTGGCACTTCCTTTTGTAGATTTTGGAAAATCTAGGGTTGAATCATGATTGCAAGAAAATTATCTAGAATTTCATAGCCACCCCCAAGTTTTTTATTATTATAAATAGTGTCCAAAAAGGCTTCTTTCTAGCTTCAGGAGGCTTAAGATAGGGAAACCCTCTTTCTCCATATCTTTTCATCATTCTAACAGAAACCTTGGGGAGAATCTTGAGGAGAGCCTATAACTAGGGTCTGATAAAGGGTATTTTGGTGGCCCAGAATACAGATCATATCACCCATCAATAGTTTATTGATAACACTATTATCTTAGGATATGCTTTTATCAAGGAAGCCAAACATCTTAAATGCATTTTAAACAGTTACAAAAAAATGTCCAACCAATGCATCAACTTTTAAAACAATTTTATTTTCTTCATCAACACTCCACCCTCTCAATAGAGAAGAATCACAAAAATCTTTCACTGTCAAGTGGGTAAATTGCCAGAAAATCACTTGGGTATTCCTCTTTTTGCTAAAAAAATGCACTCCCAACTATGGAACCCCTTAATTGATTACATCCAAAGGAAATTAGTGGGCTGGAAAGGACACTTCCTCACCCAAGCAGGGAAATACCAGCTCCTCAAGGCATCTATTTAGAGAATCCTTGTATACCAAATGTCTATCTTTAATATGGTGTCTAATATTATATCCAAAATTAAACAAATCCAAAAATATTCTTGTGGAGAGGTATTGAAGAGATATTTAGATTCAATTTGGTTGTGTGGAAAAAGTTTGCCTCCCAAAAGCTAATGAAGGCCTTGGCCTGAGAAGCTTAAAATCCATGAACAAAGCCCTATTATAAAAAATGGGTTGGCTCCTGATGAAAGAGAATGGTGAATGGACAAGAATCCTAAAGGCTAAATACTTGGAAGGGGTGGAAGAGGACAACTTCTTGTGGGAAGGCCCTACTGATGGATCAACCTTTTGGAAAGCCATAACCAGTTGCAAGGATCTCTTGAAGAATGGCGTCTTATGGAAAATTGGGAATGGCAATAAAATTGATTTTTGGGAAGATGCCTAGATATCCCCCACGCCCCTCTCCACCCAGGGAACTTAGGTTGGGTGGTATAGGAAACTTAAGCAAAGATGGGGCTTCAAGTTAAAGGATTACTAAAAAATCAAGGGAGGAACAAAGTGTTAGAAAGTCCTCTCCAGTGAATATCTAACATTGGAAGAATCTTAGGTCATTCAGAACCTCAACTTGGCTTTAGGATAGGTCCACATTCCTTACATCTAAAAGGAATATCACTTTGTTTAGAGGCAGAAGACAATGGCTCCTACTTGGTGGCATTGGGACATGCCACCAACCTCAATCTTGAAAGTAACTTGAAACTCTGGAAAAATTATTGGGTAAAGCACCTAACTCCCAAAGTTAATTTCTTTTTTTAGCTCATGGCATAGAATAAAATTCTAACAATAGATAACTTAGCCAAAATGGGACTGATTATCCCCAACAGGTGCCCTATCTATCGAAGTGTGGAATATTCTATTCATCATCTTTTTTTGGAATGCCCCCTCAATCTGACCTTGTTTAATTGGTTATTAAATCACCTCAAAATGACCTGGTTCAAACCAAATAACATCTGAGATCTATTTATGTAATGGAATCCCCCTTATAACTTACCCTCCCTAGTCTTCCTTTGGTGTCTATCCCTCCCTCACTGGTTTTGGTGCAAATGGAAAATTCACAATGATGGCCTCTTCCTCAATAAAAGGCACCAATTGAAGGGAGTTTTCCCCCATCTCTGCTAGGCCATCTCAGAAAAATATAAAGATTTTCCACCTAAAGACAAAGATCATGCCCCCCATTCGGCCCTACTCATTCTCAAAAACTAGGATCTCCAACAAGTCTTACATTCTCCCTCAAAAGAGTTAATCCACAAGCACACTAAATGAAAGGCTCCTCTGGATGGCTAAGTGAAACTGAATTTTGATGGTCCCTCCAAGGACAACCTGGGTCCTACAGGGGGAGGAGGAATTATAAGGAATTCTAAAGGGGAAATGTTGGTGATGTATGTGGGTCTCATGAGCAATCAAACAAACCACCTAGCTAAGGCCAAGGCAGCCCTTTGGGGCATACAGTTAGCATTAAATATCAACCATAATAGGATCATTGTTGAGGGAGACTTGTTGAACATCCTTAATGCTTTGAAAGTAAAAACTATACCCTCCCATATTATTAAGGACATAATTGATGATGTAAATCACCTCCTAAAGGGTATACCTAACTTTCAACTTATACACACTTATAGGGAAGGAAATGAGGTGGCTGACCTCTTCGCTAACAGTGGATTTAATCTCCACCTTTTAACAAACTATCATGATGCAAGCAACATCCCCTCTAATGTCCTTAATGTTATCCATAATGAAAGTACCAATGCAAATTAAAATAATCATCTCTCTGCACATGCATGATCTCTCCTTGATGGGATAGATCTTAATCAAGTTGATCTACAATCATTTCAAAAGAAGGTGTCTTAATTATTTTTACAAGCTCTTGATGAAACTTCCCACCCATTCATGCCTTACTCATCTCTGCCATATCCAAAATCTTCATCTCTCCTAGTTCGACTCTGAATTCTCAATCTCCATGGGTGGTGGCAAAGATTGACTGGAACCAACATCCTGCAAGAAGGTCCATGAGGAAAAGAAAATTTGAAAGAAGCTAAAAAATGGGTGACTTAAAAAATTTATGGAATGGGTCACTAAGAATAACATTGAGATTCCCTGAGACTTTATGGTGATTTGGATGAAATGAAAGGTTTCCATGCATGACATCATCATTAATGTCTCAGAGGAGTTCATTGGTGATGCCATGGGCATGTCATGCACAGGAGCTAAAGAATTTAAGGACCACTCAAAAAAGCAAGAGTCACTACAATAATTCCTTAGAATAAATTATTTTGTGTAGATAGACAAAAAAGGTTTCCCACAGGCAGACCTCCTACATTACTGACCATAAATTTACCTTCAGATCATGTAATATAAGATGTTGGAAGGTAAATATACACTAATATTTTCCCACCATTTTCTACTTCTCAATAATTTCATTAGGTATAAAATTAGTATTCCTTATTTCTTGTTTAAGTCCCTTGAGAGCACTATCCTACTTCACCAAGTAAATGATATCAATCCCATTCTGCATCAAGTCATGATCATCCTCCTTGTTAAGCATGACCAAGCCATTTTAGGTCAAGAGGTTCCCCTCAAGGGTTCCTCTTCTAGGGAGGACTCCCTGATGGAGGATCCTACTGAGGGATCCCACCAACCTTCTAATCGCACCCCCCAAAATAGCTTATCATAGTCCCCCCAGATGACCTCCCCCTCAAATTGTTGTTTGTTCCAGAACTAAAACCTATTGAAATAGGGATCCCTACAAAATTAGCTTGGAAAGGGCAAGCCATGGTTACAGAGGATATGGAAAGAAACAAATATCTACTAGAAAAATTTAACTCAACGGTGCAACAAGCAAGTTTTGGCCTGGCAAACTCATTCAGGATTGTAATGCATTACATAGATAGGTGAAAACAACTATTAGGCCTTTTTTCAATCTACTCAACCCCCATAATCCCCTGTTATGACTTCACCTAAGGTCTTAAAATCACCCCCAGGGCTCCCCCAAGGGATTCCCCCCAATCAGTCTCCCATGCAGGTAAAAGTAAAAAGTGACCCAAAATGTTCCTCCCCAGCAAAACGGGTAAAGGCCCCAAAAACCACACTCAGGCCAAAGTTTCCAAGGATAAACCAACCATCCCGATGAAGGACACTGCTGAAGTTGATGACACTTAAGAGGGACCTTCCTCCTAGTTTTGGTATGTTTTCTTGTTATTTATTTCTATTCTAGGTACTATTTTTTGCTTTTTGGTTTCTCGGCCCTAATTGGCCTGTTTAAACTTTTGTAATGCACTCTTGTGGTTCCAGGTCCCTATAAAACCTAATTTTAACCATATCAAATAAAAAAATAAAGTTATAACATATTTATGAATGCATACACATACCAAACAATGTAAATCCGTAGGTTTTCCCTTAGGTTTTCATCCTTATAGGGTTTCAAATTTTAGTTTTATGGTTTTATTTTCATACATGATTTTATATTTTTCCCTAGTAACACATACTAATCATGACCATGTTGTAATTAAAAATTATTGGTTCACATAATTAATGAAAATTAATCTTTTCATATTTTAAATGGATAGTGTATCTTCTTTGGATCAATCATATATGCAAATGGGTAACAGAGATCAAATCTAAATTCACTAATAAGGCTCAAGTTACCAATGAACAATCCCAAGCCTTATTCCAATCCTATTGTTGTAATATCTAATATGAGGTGCCTATTTTTATAATTGCTATCATCTCACTCCCATTATTCATCCACATCTTATTTTATATTTTGCAATACATGTTATTAACACTAGATGGGGTAGGGTTCCTCACCATGTGTGGAAGAATAAATGTAGTCAACATGTTCCAACTCAACCCCCTCCACCTCCCACAAGACATGCCAACCAACCTAAACATTATGACATCATCAATTGACTAAATAATAATCATGCTAAGATTTCTATGTTGGAGTTACTTAAAAGATCAATGGTCTACAAAGATATATTATACAAGGTATTTCAATAAATAACTTTACCCAATGGCACATAACATCATTTGTTTCCATTATGAATGCATTCAAGTAGAACAACAAAGCTATAATTTTTGACAAAGATAATTTACCCCAAAAACATGCAATTTATTAAACTCTAACATTATCCATTCAATTTAAATTATAATATAGCCTGGTCAAGCGTGTATTTGTAGACAATTAGTTTGGATTGAACATTTATAACAACACCTTCTAAAAAATTATTGGGAATCAACAAAGATACCATTCAAAAATCATATCAAATCATAAAAGGATTTGATAACAATCAATGTCAAGTAATTGGAACCATCTCATTGGATGTGATATTAGGCCCCAAAGTAGTACCTACTCTTTTTTATTTCATGCATAATTAGTTACATTATAACTTATATTTGAGAGGACCATGGATACATGTTATGGAAGTAGTTCTATTAACATTACACAAATATATCAAATATATGCATGAAGGTTATCACTATTCGGAACTAGCAAATGAGTATTAATTCATATATTATAAATTCACTCAAATTACTAATGACGATAAATTACTCTCATGGTTGGAAGATCATACCATAATTTCTCCATCACAAACCTTCCAATAACTCAAATGCACATATATGAAGTGGGTGAATCAAGTACAAAAAAGATAAAGAACCAATTATAACACAACAAGTCAATCTAGAATAACCACAACTTATTCCTAATCTTCCTTTACAAATGAACTCACAAGATTAATATGTCATGGCTATAAATTATTATGATAGTGATGATGAAGATATCAACATGGAAAATATGATATATGATCATATACAAAAGTTAAACTCCAATCCCTTAGAAGAATAATTATCTCATACCCTATTCACACCTATTGGAGTTGGAACATATTGAGATGATTCATACATAACAGATAAGGATAAATAATAATTACTATGTCCACATAATCTTTTGCAGATATAAGGAAAGGAAACAATGATTGATCATGCTTATAATCTAAATGTGAAGAATCTTTTCAATACTATCACATATCGAGCCCATACAATAATAAATATTAACAAGTTTTGGACAAAGAAGGAACCATATAATTCAATGAATCATGTGTAGATGGAATATTCTATGTCTCCAACACCATTACAAATAATAGACCTTCATGATACGCCAAATATAGTATTATAGTTGCTACTTGATCACAATCTTGTCAAATTGCTATCTACTTGACATAAATATGTGGGGCATCTCTTAAATAAATAAGGCAAGGCATATTGTGGCTATAAAAATATCATAAGACATGATATAGATCATTTTGAACCATTGAAAAAACATATTCATAAATACAAGGATAAATTCATTATCAAGATTTTATAGGACCAATAGGAGCAAACAACATTAAGCCCCATAAAGGAAACATCTATAATAATAATGAATAGGAAGCATCCTCAATAAGAACCATTCAATATTATTATTTTAATGGAGAATGGATACTAAAAAGATGTTTAGATTGATGATACCATACAACATGCCATATGCAGTGTCAAAGGTATACAATATTTGGGACATGACATTATAGAGTTACAACATAACACACAGTGGCCAGGACCCCTTGGGTATATCTTTCTACCAATAGCTTGTGGGCTAAAAGTGGTAAATATAACCATATGGTTAATTCCTCCTAAATACAGATCACCCTTAACATTAGGACAACATTGGTTGTAACAGATGAAATCTACAATAGATTCAACCACTAATATCTCACATTCTCACATGAAGAAAGTGAGATTATGATTCAACATGACAATGATGCTTACCATTCAAAAGCATAATATTCATAAATCATAGAAGACACATTAGTGGACTAATAAAAACCAAAATAAGTAGAATCAATCTAATTATATAACCTTTTGGACAAGCCATGATATGTCAAATTTAGTCCTAATGAAGATAACCTATTTTGAGATAAATGAATTCGAATTTCAAAAATTTAAAAAATACATAAAATTCTGTAGACACTAAATCTTAATTATATAACAACTCAATATTTTATACTTGACAAATACTTCTCATGGTTGTATCCTTTAGTTTTAATACCTTTATGTTGTCAAACGGCTCACATCAGCTATCTGTCATGCTTATTGCTTATATCTTAGTCTGACCATAGGTTATTCTGATGACTAGGCCATATGTATTGCTCAAAATGTTATAAACCTACTTATTATCATCCTCTACAAGTTTTAGACCTATACCCATTTTTCAGCTTCCCAAACACTTGCATCCCAGCTAGATGCCTATGTCGATGCTAGTGTCATGTGCCAAACTAAGTGTATAGTGCCCTAAAGTCATCAAATTTACAAATGAAATGTATCTATGTGGCCGACCTAAGTGGTTTAATGTGATATATATACAAAAGGGATTGGTATATATATATATATATATAATATCAACCCTTATTCATTCCTCACCTAGCATAGACTTAACAACTCATAAGATAACATACCAAAAGCAATCAATCAAACATTCCAGTGAGCAAAATTTCCATATTCTTTCCTATTTCAATATTAATCATAGGGATAGTTGATCTACGTGTTTGAAGTATTAGAGGAACACTCCACAATCCATATATATCGAGTTACAAGCTAGGTCACTCTATGTACTTGCTTATCACACATTACATCTCGATACACACATAAGCCAACACGTAGGAGAGAACTACATAAGTCTAAGGCCATCTTCAGAGTATTTTCTATGTAGGCAACACCCATTGATAGAGGCATCCTTGGGTTAGCTCAACACCATGTGCCCACTAACCCATTTTTTCATAGGTTCTCCAAGGGTGAGGAGCTAGGGATTTAATCATTTGACAAAGACAGACAGCTTGTGCATGACATCTAAACACACCAGAGGAAAGATGAAAAAAACACAAAAGGATCTATGTTGTCACACCTAGATCTAGTCAACATTTCATATTAAACACTTGTGTTCAAGTTAGATAATATCATCGACACAACCACCCAGATCTAATGTAAGCATCTGAGGCCACATAATGCAATTTGTTAGAATCTAACGATTGATCTAAAATCTATATCCAATATACTTCCAACTAGTTACATATTATATCTTGATACATACAATAAACTAAGTAATCTTATTTCTAATTTATTGCAATATCAACCAACAGTTATACTTTCAATTTTTAGCATATGTCAATATTATAAATTCAAAACATTGTTTATCTGAGTTTCTAAATTAATTGGTCTGTTATAGATCTTTTTATCACCCTTGTGCTTATTCATTTATATATTCTTAACTCTATACTATATTGACCCATCTTAATTTAGGGTTAAACATTTGGTGAACCCCACCTCTGAGTCTTCTTTTGCAAACATGTCATGATCTATGGTTTTCAACCTCTTAAGGTTTCAACTTGTTGTGAAAAAATTAATTTGAAACTCTATCCTAGGGTTTTTCCCTCCTTTTATTGCCAAGATTTGTTGTCAGACACTTCCAAGCTACTTCTTCCTCAATTGTCACATTTCAGTCTCAAAACAACTCCATTTCAAAATTCCTTGAATAATTTTTCTATTCAGGTTGGCAGACTCAAAAATCTCTTTTTCCAGCCAAATTCGATACGAATTTTACAATTTTTACAATTTACTATTTTAAGTAAATTTTGAGATACAAGGTGAATGGTGTACTTATTTTGAAATTAATTTCTAGGTTTTATTAAAAATAATATTTTATTTAAAAACCTCTTTCAAATATCTAAAATAAATCATTATTTTATCAAAAATTTTGGTTCTTTATAGGAATATCCAAGGGTTTTGCTTTTGAACTATTCCACATTGTTTGGACTATTTATGATTCATATAGATCAATTTTCAAATTCCTCAGTGGTTTTTCACAATCATGTTGATATAAACAAAACCCTTTTTTTCAAAATATTTTACAAATTTTGTGATGATTGCATTTTACTATTTTTAGTCTATATATATATATATATATATAAAGGACATACATTGTACATTTGATTCCCTATTTTTGGGGGGTTTTTGTATACTTTTTTCCTAAAAAACTATTTAAAATTCCAAAATTTTACAGCGAGTCACTTTATATTGCTTTGTCTTCATTTAACACATTATGGTCAACCTGACCTTTAATCTCCAAACGCCGATTGACTTAGGGTTTCCCAATTTCCTATTTTCCTAGATTTTGATTTCTATTTTTAAAGTATTTAAACTTTAGAAATCAAAATTTATTTTTCTTAAAAATCATGTTAAATATGGATATGTATATTGACCATTTTATCTTCTAATATCTCATTGTAGTCATTGTTTGTTTTGTCTACATTGTTAGAAATCTCAAAAACACAAAACCATAGAATGGTCATAATAAAGATATAACTCAAACTTCTCTTTACCAATATTAGTACAATATTATGGAGCCTATTCCTCCTGACCCTAAGGAGGGTGATATCTACCATCCCTCTAACTAGGTTCATGTTATCACTCTTTCAAGGGGTAAGGTAGATTGTGCATGTATGCATATTCAATCTAAAGCACCTAAGGTTTGTGATTGTAAAGTCCTAAAAGATAAAACCACTAGTATGAGTAAGTTAATAAAAGAACTACAAAATCAGATTACATATCTACAGAATCCAAAATATGCTAATGTTAACCATGTGTTTAAATTTTCCAATAACAATGTTATACCAAACAATGTTTTATATCCAAATGCAAGGCTAAAACAAAATACATCTAAAATAAGTGATTCAAAAAGTGACCAAAAGGCTACCAAGATTCCAAGTGAGATCCTAAGGGATATGCTTAGAAAAAATGTGATCCAACTTCCACCTCCATATCCTATAAAGAGATCTAAATACTATTGTGCATATCATAAAATGTATAGGCATCATACATATTATTGTTTTGCATTAAAAAACAAAATATAAAGTCACAAAGGTAGTGGAGATCATATCATTGATACATCAACCAAAAATAACACTCACATTGTGAGTATCTCTCCTAAATCATAAGTACCAAAACAACAAATGTGGTTATCAAAAAAAAAATTAGATCGAAAATAGTTACAAATATCAAACTAAGAGCAAGAAAAGGTTCAAAAAGAAAAATTAGATCAAGAAAAGGATACAGATTTACCTCTCAATAATGATACTCAGTTTTACAAATAGTATGTTTTGGAAAGAAATAACTCCAAAACTTTGGTTATCATGGTCAAGGATTGGGAAAATATTCCCAAGGCATCACTCACCTTTTTCCACATCTAATCAGAATGCCCGTCAAGGCTTGAGTTATATTGACAATACTAATGCATATCATTCAAATATACATTTTTCAATGAAAAAGAGAAAAAACCTACAAATGAGAGCAAGTCAAAGAATAAATCACATGTTAGCATCAAAAGTTCTGATGCCAGATGTTAGGATCAATAAGCTCTGATACCAATTCTTAGGATCAAAAGCTCTAATATTGCATGTTAGGATAAATAAGCTCTGATACTAGATGTTAGTAAAAATACATCCTATAATCCAAGTAAAAATCTAGAATAAAACCAAGCTAGAAAACCAAGAGACAAGGGGGAACACATTACACAAAATATATGTGGAAAACCTTACAAAACCAACAAGTAAAAAAACCATGGGGCAATAGCAACTTTTGCACTTCATATTAACATCAAAAAATCCTCTCTTCAACAACAAATCCTCCAACAATTTATTTTATAGTGATAACAAACCAAGCAGTCAATGCTTACAACCAAAGAATTCAAGTGAGCCAAGTTGACACAGCCTCTAGATTCTAACCTCCATACATGTTGTATACATATAATATTTTCAAAATTTTATTGATTATTGATGCTCTTTATCTTGCAGGAACCTATTGAGTCTTAATCTCTCTAAGTGCACACCTTAAGGGGTACACCAGGAAAGGGTTGGGTAGACCATTGGTACTTCATAGGATTGTTGTCCCTTTTGCCATTGGTTATCTACACACTTGTCTCTTGAAAACCTTATCCTTAAGCTTGTTCTTCTCTACTGCACACTCCTCAATCATTTTATACCTTTTGTCCCCCTTCCTAACCTTAACCCCCTTTTGATTATTCATTGTACTAGGTCAGTTGGGTTGACCCTATTGGTTGAAACTTTTAGAAGGGCTTAAGGTTAAATCTGACTATATATACAAGTTCAGTTTGATGTTATTTAAAGAAGAGAAGAAGAAGTAGGATCTATTTCACATCTACTTATCCACCATTTTACTTGAGGAACAAGCTTAGGGTTTCATACTTTCTTTGGAGATATGGATCTTATCTTGTGGAGAAGTCTTTTGGATGCATTGATAAGTTGTGTAGCCTAGAGCTAATTTATCCTTGTCATCCTTACATACCACAACAACCTCTTACAAAGCACCTTGGCCAAGGGAGAGACTAAGGCTTGGTGGGTTTGTATTCAAAGGTAAGTATTCCTAACTTTGTTCCTCCTTTGTAATATTAGATAGATATGCATTTGTACTTCTCTTTCATGCATTAGGATTCCATATACATTGACATGAGTATATGTCTCTTATGCATGTTTAATTTTGTTTTTTCTTACCCCCAATTTGTATCATAAGCTTTGGTGAGCACTATATTTGTAATATAAATCTAAAGATCAAGCATATCAAAGATAATAGAAAGGATTGAAAGTGATCTAATTATATAGGAGATAGCGAGATGAAGAAAGGAGCTTGATGGTTAATAAAAAGAGCATAAAAATTACATGAAAAAAAAAATCAAAAGCTCACATTTAATATGCTCAAACAATCAAGTGGAAGAACAAAGAGAACTTGTGATGAATTTGACATGTCTACATGGAACTTGAGATTGAATTGATCCAACCAATCGATCTATAATTAAGGAGGCTACACATTTATGACTTGAATCCAATAGTTGCCAAATATAGTAAAGAGACCAAAAAATTAGGACATGAAGCATGAATTGAGACGTGAGAGGTGTAAATGCCAAGACACATTAAATGAGATCTAGAACTAGAACTAGTAAGGTGTATTCAGAGTGTAAACACATTTTGAAGACATGAAACCCTAGATTCATTATCTATATATATATATATGACATCTATAACATTGTCATGGGTCTATCATTGCAATTCCAAAAAGAGCTACTAGAGGGACTCAAAGTGTATCAATTGGAGACACATGCAAACATAGAGAAAAAGTTATAGGGATAGAGAGATATATCTAGACATAAATAGAGTGAGGCATAAAGGAAGAAAGAGCACACAGAGAGTGTGCAGAGATTGAGCAGTTATAGACAAGACATATATAAAGAAATAGAGTTTAATTCTTTTTGTACTCTAAAGTTATAATTTCATACTTCTATTCAGTGGGTGCCATCAAATAGACTGATTTGGTACTCAATTAGGGAGTGGGTGATTCCTTAGAGTGGGTGCTCTTTAATGTAACCAATGAGGTTAGCCAGTGAAGTGTTTAACTATGGGGCTAGATTAGAATAGTAGATTTTAACAACTATTCTCACCGTAGTTTTTCCCTTTGGGTTTTCCATGTATAAATATGGTGTAATGTGTTTTTTTGTGTGTGTAATCTTTGCATCTATTCTTCAATATTTATGTGCATTTGTATCTTCTCTAAAAGGTTTAAATAACTAGTTTTAGTTGATCTACTGATTCACCCCCCCTCTCAGTAGATAGTTGTGTTCAACATTGTCTTCATGTGTAAGGGTCAATAAAGTAGACCATCCACTTTAGATAAAATCTAACCTATTTCCATGTGACTCCAAACATTGTCCCCCACTCTACCTATGAATACACTCAACAACATTAAACTCTTGTCTTCTTATTTCATGTGCATACCAAAGTCAAAAAGGTGTTTCAATCACATTTTGTCTTTCTCCACACATGTGAACTATGGGGTCCCTTAGAAATTTGACCCATACTTAACCGTTGACCAATTATTCCATAAGATAAATACCTTTTGACTACCAAGGAAAAACCCATGTCCCTTGGTGGAATGTTACACCCCACTCCCACCACATCAACTTAATCAGACTTGAATGACCCGCTATGGCCCCTGCCATATCACTTTCATGCCATGTTACTTGCATGTAATATCACATGCCAAATCACCTATAATCCATGTCACCCACATGTCATGCCACCATGAATAGTGATTGTAAATAATAATCCATGAATAACAACTGTGAATAGTGATTTCACACCTAATAACATTGATGGAAAAGGTAACATCACAAAAAAAGCAATGGGCACATCAAATATTTAAAAAATGATTTTAAACAAAAGAAGTCAAAAATCAATAGACAATTGAAAAATATAAGGTTTCAAATGTGGCAACAAAGGAAAATATCTCTCAAGTAAAGACACTAAGTATAAAATTATCTAAAAAACATGATACACTTTATGATTATGTTATGCACACCTATGACACATTTAGTTCAAGAAATGTTATTCATTTACCCCTCCTCAAAGATTCTCATCATTCCATTGAAATCATTGGATATCTTATACAGTCTCAAAATATTCCAAATAAACCAAAAACATTCAAAAAAATAATAAAAAACTCAAAAATTCAAAAATATTTTCAGCTTTTACATGTTTTATTAGCTCCCTAGAATCTATGTTGTTCGTTTCATATTAGTGGAATACATATCAACTATTTATATATACACATGTATGTCACACATTTTTTGAGTGTGATAGAAACATACCTAGGCATATGATCTATGCACTTTTAAATGTTGGGTGTTCCCTCTACTCATGTCATTTGGACATTGGGAGCATCCACTTATTTGATCATGATACATCCAGGTTATGTTATTCTATGATCATTTTCCATTATTAGGTTTGAGCTTGTATACTTATAGATGCTTTTATCGATGCTTATATCTTTGGTAGTGTAATTTATATGCTATGTACTTAACATTTTTTGCTAACACGTATACCTAAGAACTAATATGACATGTTGATGTTGGTTGTTTATGTTCCAAGCTTTCCATTTATGTACTTCCTTGAGTGTCTTATCTTGCAATTTATTTCTTATTTGGGCATTTGAATATGATGCATTGATTGTGTCCCCTATGCGTATGTTTTCCTATTGTGACATTTGCATATGTCATAGTTTTTTGTATGTTGACATTCAAATATGTCATTTCTTATTTTATGGACATTTAAATAAGTCATGTCCCTTAGATTGTGCGACATTTGAACATGTTACTTATTTGAAGTCTCCTCAAACCATTATCTTTTGATTGTTTTTAGAATGTTCTTGTGTGTGTGTGTTTGATTATTTGTTGAGCTTATACTATTATTATCTAGATGTTTTCATGATTCACAACATGCATCTTAGGATTTTATGTGATCACATACAATGTACCTCATTGTTATATCTATCTAGACATGTTAATCCTATATGTTACATGATACATTCACATATTATACAGTTATGTTATATTTTATTGGTAAGTTAATGTGAGATTAGACTACAATCTAACAATCCTATGGGAAGCACTTAGGTTAGGGAATAAAAATGATAAGAATAGATTGTATTCTTATCTAAATGCTAAACTCATGTGCAAAGCAATTACATGAATACCTTTATTTAATTGATTCAACAAAATAAGATTACATAAGGGGTATTTATACTAAATACCTCTCACCAACCCTTCATAGGATTATGACAAGTGTTGTGATCCTATGAACCAAGACTATCTTCCAAAACACCTAAGTAAATCTAACTAAATAAGGTGTGAATATAATAAATCAGTGGAATCGATTAGGGATATAACCCTGTTCAAATCTAACAATGGAACTAGATAGGAAATAACCCTATTCACACCAACTGACCCCCTTAAGTACAATTTAGGGGCTTGTTCAATCATACAAAAAATAAGAAAAGGGTCCCCAAAATAAGGCATGATGAGGTACCCATGTACACACTAATCCTCTCAAAACATAAGAGAAGGAGAAAACCTGTAGGTAAAAACTCCCCCCCAATTAGATGATGATTTAGGAAGGTCAAGTGATCCCCCCTAAAGTAGTGTCTTGCACACCTAACAGATTTTACAAGTGATGTAACTTACTCTCAGTGAAAGGTTTGGTGAATAAATATGCAACTTGCTATATCATAAGACAATAGTGTAGATCAATGGCTTGCTCTTGAATAATATCCCTGATATAGTGCATATGGATCTTGATGTGTTTGATCCTTTGATGATGAATCAAATTCTTTGAGATATAACTGGTACTTTGATTGTCACAAAGAATGATAGATGGTCATGGAATAGTGATGCCAAACTTATTTAAAATATTTTGAAGCCAAATAGCACAATAGTGACTTTAACATCCCCTTGATACTTAGCTTCAGTCAAAGATAGAGTAATAACATGTTATTTCTTACTCTAACAGCTAACAGGGCTAAAAGTAAGGTGAAAGTTATACCTAGATGTAGACTTATGATACTCAAAATTGCTAGCCCAATTAGAAGTTGTATATCTAACCAAGTCAAGACTAATCCCTGATGCATAATGTATACCATGTTGAGGATTGTGTTTGTTATAATGTAATGTGTATTTGGTTGCTTTCCAATGAAGTTCATCTAGCTCTTGCATTAAATGAGAGACCATGCCAAATATAAAATAAATGTTAGGGCGAGTGTGCATCAACTAATGGAGTGGAACACTTCACCTCAAGCTTAACTCTAGATAGGAAGGAAGTGGGTGCAGGCTTACAATTAGCTATATTAAATCGAGCCAGTAGATCAAGAGCATAGTTGGGCTATGCAACAGTGATCCTAGAAGAAGATTGAGTGATGATAATCTTACAAAAGGCCCAAGTTAGTCATAAAAAAGCGCTTATGCAAAGCAAATTTGACTCTATTAATGATGGATGAATAATTCTCAATAAGAATTAAGTCATCAATGTAGAGGACCAACAGTAAATGGGAGTCATTCTATCTCATAATGTAGATAGTGGGATCCAAGTGACAATGTGAGAATCTAGTCAATAGAAGAAATGAGTCCATCTTGGCATACCAAGCTTAAGGGGCATATTTGAGGCCATAAAGAGACTTCTGCAAGAGACATACCAAAGAAGAGCCCTCAACAAACCCTTGTGGCTGCTTCATGTAGATTTATTCTTGAAGATCCTTGTGAGTAAAAACACTCATCATAATCATCTGATGTACAACCCAACCATGAGTTGTAGCAATATCAATATTTAGATAATTGAAGTTTATTTTAACAATAGGTGCAAAGGTCTCGGTGTATTCAACACCCAGAACTTGTGAGAAACCTTTGGAAATAAAGCATGTTTTAAACTTATCAATTGTTTCATCTAAAACATATTTGGTTTGGTAGATCCACTTACAATGAACTATTTTCCTTCCCTTTGGAAGGGGTAATAAATCCCAAGTGTTGTTCCTCATCAAGGAAATATACTCTTCCTTCATTACTGAGTCCCACTCAGCATGATGTGATGCTTCATGAAAATATTATGGATCAGAAGTAAGTGCAATGTATACATGTGGAAGATGGTGATGTTATAATTAAGTTCTTTGAGTGTCTAAAGGATCTCCAACAAAGGTGCCTACTAACTGAAGAGTTTGTGGAACACATCGAGGTGATGACAAAGAGGGGGTTATAGTAGTTACTAAAGTTAGCCCGAATATGTATCATCTGATTCATTGTCATCTAATTCCACTATGGATGGAGGAGATGGAGTATTAGAAACCAATGGATAAATTATGTGCTATAACTTAACACTCCTAGTAATGAAAATCTCATTAGTTTGTAGATCCAAAATCCAATATCCCTTGATACCATCAGGATAGCCAACAAAAAGGCAATGTCGACTATGTTGTTGTAGAGCTTTATGTTTCTCTAAAGGAATGTGTGCCAATGTAGGGGATCCAAAGAGTCAAAAATGTCCTACAATAAGTTTTTGACCACACCAATCTTCAAAAGGAGTCACACCTTTCAAGGATTTATGAGGATTGTGGTTCTGAATGTGAGTGGCATAATTAATTGCTTCAGCCCAAAATTTACCAAGAGAGCGAGCATGTATCATGCAAGTTCCCATTTCCATCAAGATAAAATTATTTCATTTGACAACACCATTTTGTTCGGGTGTGTAGATAACAAAATGTTGAAGGTTGATCCATTCAAGTCTACATAATTGTTCAAGGCAATTATTCACATATTCTTGGCCATTATCTGTGCAAATAATTTTAAGATATTTTCCAGATTGTTTTTGAGTATGAGCTTTGAAGTCTAGAAACTAGTTGAAGACTTCACTCTTTTGATGAATGAAGTAGACCCAAGTAAATCGGGAATATTCATCAATGAAGGTGAGGACATAATAGGTTTGGGTAAAAATCAATGTGGGGAATGGACCCATAAGATCACTGTGAACCAATTCAAGGATTTGCGAATCACTCCAAGATGACCCTTTGTCAAACTTCTCCTCTAGATGCTTGCTGATTATACAGCCTAAACATATGCCATTGGAAAACTAAATGGGAGGGAGTCCTTGTACCATATCCTTTGAGCTAAGCTATTAAAGATATCAATAGTTGAGATGGCCAAACCGCTCATGTCATAGTTTACTCATCGAATTTGTATGAGTGAGTAAATTACTAAAAGGGGAATGAGGTACAAAATGGGAGAATACATATAACCTTGACTCAAGATTAGATTTTCCCATATTAACTAAGTCATCATCCTCAAGATCCTTAATATCTACTAAATCAGGAAATAACTCAACTTTCTTTCCATTCCCAAGATGTGTGATATGGTGAAATGAGAGGTGGCATATAAATATAGAACATAGAGTAAATAAATAAAAGAGAATTATTGCATTACATCTGATCCTTTTCTAATAACTCTCATCAATGTATCATCCCTTGTGAGAATGTGAGGCAATGAATAAGGTTCTAATAAAGAAAATTCATTCTTGATTAAAACCTATATGATGTGTGGCCCCAGAGTCATGTATCCATTATTGAGAAGGCTTGTCTGTTGTGATAAGTGCTTGACCTTTCCCTTTATTTAATTGTAAAGAAGTAGAAGGAAAGGGGTCTTTTGTATAAGATGATGGCAAATTGATGTTGTTCTTCTTGAGCAAATGCTTCAATACATCAAGTTATTTAGCATGACACTAATGTTGATCATGACCAAGTTTCTTGTTGTATGAGCAATATGCTCATCCCTTCTTTTGAAAATCCTTCTACTTCTTGTAGCATTTTGATGTTGTTGGTGCAGGATGTGAGGATTGTGTAGGTAGTTTCTTTGGCTTTGGTAGTTGTTGTTTATGTTACTTAAAACCTCTTGAATGTTGAGGAGGTCCTATCATTAATGCTCGCAACTTAGATGGATTGAGAAGACCCATCATGAGTAACTTGGTTTTCTCAAGCATTAGCATTTTAGTAAAAGACTCAAATGTGGGCATAACATAGGCCTGGCCCATTGTCAGACGATGAGTATGAAAGCTAGATACAAACACAATATCTAGGAACTAATATGACATGTTGATGTTGGTTGTTTATGTTTCAAGCTTTCCATTTATAGACTTCCTTGAGTGTCTTGTCTTGAAATTTATTACTTGTTTGGGCATTTGAATATGATCCATTGATTGTGTCTCCTATGTGTATGTTTTCCTATTGTGACATTTGCATATGTCATAGTTTGTTGTATGTTGACATTCAAATATGTCATTTCTTAGTTTATGGACATTTAAATAAGTCATATCCCTTCGATTGTGCGACATTTAAACATGCTCCTTATTTGAAGTCTCCTCAAACCATTATCTTTCGATTTGTTTTAAAATGCTCTTGTGTGTGTGTTTTTGATTATTTGTTGAGCTTGTACTATTACTATCTAGATGTTTTCATTATTCACATCATGCATCTTAGGATTTGATGTGATCACATACAATGTACCTCATTGTTATATCTATCTAGACATGCTACTCCTATATGTTACATGATACATTTATGTTATATTTGTTAGGTAAGTTAATGTGAGATTAGACTATAATCTAAAAATCCTATGGGAAGCACTTAGGTTAGGGAATGAAAATGATAAAAATAGATTGTATTCTTATCTAAATGCTAAATTCATGTGCAAAGCAAATGCATGAATTCCTTTATTTAATTGATTAAATAAAATAAGCTTACATAGGGGGTATTTATACTAAATACCTCTCACCAACCCTTCACAAGATTGTGACAAGTGTTATGATCCTATGAAGCAAGACAATCTTCCAAAACACCTAAGTAAATCTAACTAAATAAGGTGTGAATAGAATCAATTAGTGGAATCGATTAGGGATATAACCCTGTTCACACCTAACGATGGAACTAGATAGGAAATAACCCTATTCACACCAACTGCCCCCCTTAAGTACAACTTAGGGGTTTATTCAATCATGCAAAAAAGAAGAAATGTGTCCCCACAATAAGGCATGATGAGGTACCCATGTACACACTAATCCTCTCAAAACATAAGAGAAGGAGAAAACCTATAGGAAAAAACTCCCCCCCCCCCCAATTAGATGATGATTTAGGAAGGTCAAGTGATCCCCCCTAAAGTAGTGTCTTGCACGCCTAATAGAGTTCACAAGTGATGTAGCTTACTTTTAGTGAAAGATTTGGTGCATATATATGCAACTTGCTATACCATAGGGAAATAGTGTAGATAAATGACTTGCTCTTGAATAATATATCTGATATAGTGCATATGGATCTTGATGTGTTTGATCCTTTGATGATGAATCAGATTCTTTGAGATTTGAAAGGTACTTTGATAGTCACAAAGAATGATAGATGGTCATGAAATAGTGATGCCAAACTTATTTAAAATATTTTAAAGCCAAATAACCACAATAGTGACTTTAACATCCCCCTGATACTCAGCTTCATTCAAAGATAGAGTAATAACATGTTTTTTACTCTACCAGCTAATGGGCCTAAAAGTAAGGTGAAAATTGTAGCCAGATGTAGACTTATGATTGTCATAATTGCTAGCCCAATAAGAAGTTATATATCCAACCAAGTCAAGACTAATCCCTGATGCATAGTGTATACCATGTCGAGGAGTGTGTTTGATGGAATGTAATGTGTATTTGGTTGCTTTCCAATGAAGTTCATGTGGCTCTTGCATTAAGTGAGAGACCATGCCAACTACAAAATAAATGTCAGGGTGAGTGTGCATCAACTAATGGAGTGGAACACTTCACCTTAAGCTTAACTCTAGATAGCAAAGAAGTGGGTGCAGGCTTACAATTAGCTATATTAAATTGAGAAAGTAGATCAAGAGCATACTTGGGTTATGCAAGAGTGATCCTAGAAGAAGACTAAGTGATGATAATCTTGCAAAAGGCCCAACTTAGTCATAACAAAGTGCTCATGCAAAGAAAATTTGACTCTATTAATGATGGATGAATAACTCTCAATAAGAATTAAGTCATCAATGTAGAGGACCAATAGTAAATGGAAGTCATTCTATCTCATAATGTAGATAGTGGGATCTAAGTGATAATGTGAGAATTTGGTTAATAGAAGAAATGAGTCCATCTTGGCATACCAAGCTCAAGGGGCCTATTTGAGGCCATAAAGAGACTTTTGCAAGAGACATACAAAAGAAGAGCCCTCAACAAACCTTTGTGGCTGCTTCATGTCAATTTATTCTTGAAGATCCCTGTGAATAAAAACACTCTTCGCAACCATCTAATGTACAACCCAACCATGAGTTGTAGCAATATCAAGATTTAGATAAATGGAGTTCATTTTAACAATAGGTGCAAAAGTCTCGGTGTAGTCAACACCAAGAACTTGTGAAAACCTTTAGCAATAAAGCATGTTTTGAACTTATCAATTATTTCATCTACTACATATTTGGTTTGGTAGATCCACTTACAATGAACCATTTTCCTTCCCTTTGGAAGGGGGACTAAATCCCAAGTGTTGTTCCTCATCAAGGAAATATACTCTTCCTCCATTGTCGAGTCCCACTCAGCATGATGAGATGCTTCATGAAAATATTGAGGATCAGAAGTAAGTGAAATGTTTACATGTGGAAGATGGTGATGCTATAATTGAGTTCTTTGAGTGTTTGAAGGATCTCCAACAAAGGTGCCTACTAACTAAAGATTTTGTGCAACACATCGAGGTAATGACAAAGATGGGGTTATAGTAGTTATTGAAGTTGGCCCTGGTGGGGGGAATATGTATCATTTGATTCATTGTCGTCTGATTCCACTATGGATGGAGGAGGTGGAGTATTAGAAGCCAAGGGAGAAATTATGTCCTAAAACTTAACACTCCTACTAATGAAAATTTCATTAGTTTGTGGATCCAAAATCCAATATCCCTTGATACCATAGGATAGCCAGCAAAAAGGAAATGTTGACTCTATGTTGTAGAGCTTTATGTTTGTCTAAGGGAATGTGTGCCAATGCAAGGGATCTAAAGACTCAAAAATGTCCTACAATAGGGTTTCGACCACACCAAGCTTTAAAAGGAGTCACACCTTTCAAGGATTTATGAGGATTGTGGTTCTGAATGTGAGTGGCATAATTAATAGCTTCAACCCAAAATTGACCAAGAGAGAGAGCATGTATCATGCAAGTTCCCATTTCCTTCTAGATAGAATTCTTTCATTTGACAACACCATGTTGTTGGGGTGTGTAGATAACAGAATGTTGAAGGTTGATCCCTTCAAGTCTACATAATTGATCAAGGCAATGATTCACATATTTTTGGCCATTATCTATGTAGATAATTTTAATAGATTTTCCAGATTATTTTTTAGCATGAGCTTTGAAGTCCTGAAACCAATTGAAGACTTCACTCTTTTGATGAATGAAGTAGACCCAAGTAAATCATGAATAGTCATCAATGAAGGTGAGGGCATAGTAGGTTTTGCTAAAAATCAATGTGGGGAATCAATCCATAAGATCATTGTGAACCAATTCAAGTATTTGTGAATCCCTCCAAGATGACCCTTTGTCAAACTTCTCCTCTTGATGCTTGCCAATTATACAGCCTAAATATATGCCATTGGAAAACCAAATGGGAGTGAGTCCTTGTACCATATCCTTTGAGCTAAGCTATTGAAGATAGTGGTAATTGAGATGGCCAACCGCTCATGCCATAGTTTACTCATTGAATTTGTATGAGTGAGGAAAGTAGTAGAAGGGGAATAAGGTACAAAATGGGAGAATACATATAACCTTGACTCACGATTAGATTTTCCCATATTAACTAATTCATCATCCTTAAGATCTTTAATATCTACTAAATCAGGAAATAACTCAACTTTCTTTCCATTCCCAAGATGTGTGATATCGTAGACTGAGATGTGGCACATAAATCTAGAACACAGAGTACATCAAAAAAGTGCATTCTTGCATTGCAACTGATCCTTTTCTAATAACTCTCATCAATGTATCATCTCTTGTAAGAATGTGAGGCAATGAATAAGGTTCTAATGAAGAAAATTAATCTCAATTAAAACCTATATGAAGTGTGGCCCCAGAGTCATGTATCCACTGTTGAGAAGACTTGTTTTTGGTGATAAGTGCTTGACCTCTCCCTTTATTTAATTTTAAAGAATTAGGAGATGGCTCCTTTGTATAAGATGATGGAAATTTGATGTTGTTCTTTATGAGCAAATGCTTTAATACATCAAGTTGCTTAGCATGACACTGATATTCATCATGACCAAGCTTGTATGAGCAATATGGTCATCCCTTCTTTTGAAAATCCTTATACTACTTGTAGAATTTTGATGTTGTTGGTGTAGGATGTGAAGATTGTACATGTATTTTCTTTAGCTTTGGTAGTTATTGTTTATGTTGCTTGAAACCTCTTTAATGTTGAGGAGGTCATGTCATTAATGCTTGCAATTTAGACGGATTGAGAAGACCCATCATGAGCAACTTTGTTTGTTCAAGCATTAGCATTTTAGTAAAAGATTCAAATATGGGCATAACATAGGCCTAGTCCATTGTTAGACGATGAGTATGAAATCTAGATACAAATGAAATATCTAGGAACTCATATGACATGTTGATGTTGGTTGCTTATGTTCCAAGGTTTCCATTTATGCACTTCTTTGATTGTCATGTCTTGAAAATTTGTACTTGTTTGGTCATTAGAATATGATCCATTGATTATGTCCCCTATGTGTATGTTTTCTTATTGTGGCATTTCCAAATGTCATAGTTTGTTGTATGTTGACATTCAAATATGTCATTTCTTATTTTATGGACATTTAAATAAGTCATGTTGCTTTGACTATGCGACATTTAAACATGCTTCTTATTTGAAGTCTCCTCAAACCATTATCTTTTGATTTATTTTAGAATGCTCTTGTATGTGTGTGTGATTATTTGTTGAGCTTGTACTATTACTATCTAGATGTTTTCATTATTCACATCATGCATCTTAGGATTTGATGTGATCACATATAATGTACCTCATTGTTATATCTATCTAGACATGCTACTCCTATATGTTACATGATACATTCACATATTATGCATTTATGTTATATTTTTTAGGTAAGTTAATGTGAGATTAGACTACAATCTAACAATCCTATGGGAAGCACTTAGGTTAGAGAATAAAAAGGATAACAATAGATTGTATTCTTATCTAAATGCTACACTCATGTGCAAAGGAAATGCATGAATTTCTTTATTTAATTGATTCAACCAAATAAGCTTACATAGGGGGTATTTATACTAAATACCTCTCACCAATCCTTCACAAGATTGTGATAAGTGTTATGATCCTATGAAGCAAGACAATCTTTCAAAACACCTAAGTAAATCTAACTAAATAAGGCATGGATAGAATCAATCAGTGGAATCGATTAGGCATATAACCCTATTCAAACCTGACGATGGAACTAGATAAAAAATAACCCTATTCACACCAACTACCCCCCTTAAGTACAACTTAGGGGTTTATTCAATCATGTAAAAAACAAGAAATGGGTCCCCATAATAAGTCATGATGAGGTACCCATGTACACACTAATCCTCTCAAAACATAAGACAAGGAGAAAACCTATAGGAAAAAACTCTTCCTATTAGATGATGATTTAGGAAGGTCAAGTGATCCCCCCTAAAGTAGTATCTTGTACCCCTAACAGAGTTCACAAGTGATGTAACTTACTCTCAGTGAAAGGTTTGGTGAATATATATGCAACTTGCTCTAGCATAGGACAATAGTGTAGATCAATGGCTTGCTCTTGAATAATATCTCTGATATAGTGCATGTGGATCTTGATGTGTTTGATCCTCTAATGATGAAATAGATTCTTCAAGATCTGAATGGTACTTTGATTATCACAAAGAATGATAGATGGTCATGGAATAGTGATGCCAAACTTATTTAAAATATTTTAAAGCCAAATAGCCACAATAGTGACTTTAACATCCCCCTAATACTCAACTTCAATCAAAGATAGAGTAATAACATGTTGTTTCTTACTCTACCAGCTAATGGGGCTAAAAGTAAGGTGAAAGTTGTAACTAGATCTAGATTTATGATACTCAGAATTGCTAGCCCAATCAGAAGTTGTATATCCAACCAAGTCAAGACTAATCCTTGATGCATAGTGTATACCATGTTGAGGAGTGTGTTTGATGTAATGTAATGTGTATTTCGTTACTTTCCAATGAAGTTCATGTGGCTCTTGCATTAAGTGAGAGACCATGACAACTAAAAAATAAATTTTGGGGCATGTGTGCATCAACTAATGGAGTGGAACACTTCACCTCAAGCTTAACTCTAGATAGGAAAGAAGTGGGTGTAAGCTTACAATTAGCTATATCAATTTGAGCAAGTAGATCAAGAGCATACTTGGGCTATGAAAGAGTGATCCTAGAAGAAGACTAAGTGATGATAATCTTGTAAAAGGCCCAACTTAGTCATAACAAAGCATTCATCCAAAGCAAAATTGATTATATTAATGATGGATGAATAATTCTCAAAATGTAGATAGTGGGATCTAAGTGACAATGTGAGAATCTAGTCAATAGAAGAAATGAGTCCATCTTGGCATACCAAGCTCGAGGGGCCTATTTGAGGCCATAAAGAGACTTTTGCAAGAAACATACCAAAGAAGAGCCCTCAACAAACCCTTGTGGCTGCTTCATGTAGATTTATTCTTGAAGAACCCTATGAATAAAAAAACTCTTCATAACCATTTGATGTACAACCCAACCATGAGTTCTAGCAATATCAAGATTCAGATAAATGGAGTTCATTTTAACAATAGGTGCAAAGGTCTCACTGTAGTCAACACCAAGAACTTACAAGAAACCTTTGGAAATAAATCATGTTTTGAACTTATCAATTATTTCATCAGATACATATTTGGTATGGTAGATCCACTTACAATGAACCATTTTCCTTCCCTTTGGAAGGGGGACTAAATCCCAAGTGT
Source organism: Torreya grandis (assembly GCA_037957365.1). Taxonomy (NCBI): domain Eukaryota; kingdom Viridiplantae; phylum Streptophyta; class Pinopsida; order Cupressales; family Taxaceae; genus Torreya; species Torreya grandis. The sequence goes on from JARHVA010001026.1 coordinate 856,446, forward strand.
TTTTCCTCATCAAGGAAATACACTCTTCCTCCATTGTCGAGTCCCACTCAACATGATGAGATGCTTCATGAAAATATTGTGGATCAGAAGTAAGTGCAATGTATACATGTGGAAGATGGTGATGCTATAATTGAGTTCTTTTAGTGTCTGAAGGATCTCCAACAAAAGTGCCTACTAACTGAAGAGTTTGTAGAACACATCAAGGTGATGAAAAAGATGGGGTTATAGTAGTTACTAAAGTTGGCCCTTGTGGGGGGACTTTGTATCATCTGATTCTATTGTGGATGGAGGAGATGGAGTATTAGAAACCAAGGGAGAAATTGTGTCCTAAAACTTAACACTCCTAATCATGAAAATCTCATTAGTATATGCATCCAAAATCCAATATCCCTTGATACCATCAGGATAGCCAACAAAAAGGCAATTTTGACTCTATTGTTGTTGAGCTTTATGTTTCTCTAAAGGAATACGTGCCAATGCAAGGGATCCAAAGATTCAAAAATGTCCTACAATAGGTTTTCAACCACAACAATCTTCAAAAGGAGTCACACCTTTCAAGGATTTATAAGGACTATGGTTCTAAATGTGAGTGGCATAATTAATAGCTTCAGTCCAAAATTGACCAAGAGAGTGAGCATGTATCATGCAAGTTCCCATTTCGCTCAAGATACAATTCTTTCGTTTGACAACACCATTTTGTTTGGGTGTGTAGATAACAAAATGTTGAAGGTTGATCCCTTCAAGTCTGCATAATTACTCAAGGCAATGATTCACATATTCTTGGCCATTATCTATGCAGATAATTTTAAGAGATTTTCCTGATTATTTTTTAGTGTGAGCTTTAAATTCTAGAAACCAGTTGAAGACTTCACTCTTTTGATGAATGAAGTAGACCCAAGTAAATCACGAATAGTCATCGATGAAGGTGAGGACATAATAGGTTTTGCTAAAAATTAATGTGGGGAATGGACCCATAAGATCATTGTGAACCAATTCAAGGATTTGTGAATCCCTCCAAGATGACCCTTTATCAAACTTCTCCTCTAGATGATTGTCGATTATACAACCTAAACATATGCCATTGGAAAACTGAATGGGAGGGAATCCTTGTACCATATCCTTTGAGCTAATCTATTGAAGATAGCGGTAGTTGAGATGGCCAAACTACTCATGCCATAGTTTACTAATCAAATTTGTATGAGTGAATAAAGTTGTAAAAGGGGAATGAGGTATAAAATGGGAGAATACATATAACCTTGACTCATGATTATAGTTTCCCATATTAACTAAGTCATCATCCTCAAGATCCTTAATATCTACTGAATCAGGATATAACTCAATTTCTTTCCATTCCCAAGATGTGTGATATGGTAGACTGAGAGGTGGCACATAAATCTAGAACACATAGTACATCAAAAAAGTGCATTCTTGCATTGTAGCTGATCCTTTTCTAATAACTCTCATCAATGTATCATCTTTTGTGAGAATGTGAGGCAATGAATAAGGTTCTAATGAAGAAAATTATTCTTGATTAAAACCTATATGATGTGTGGCCCCAAAGTCATGTATCCATTGTTGAGAAGACTCGTTTGTTGTGATAAGTGCTTGACCTTTCCCTTTATTTAATTGTAAATAAGTAGAAGGAGAGCGCTCCTTTGTATAAGGTGATGGCAAATTGATGTTGTTCTTCTTGAGTAAATGCTTCAATACATCAAGTTGCTTAGCATGATACTAATGTTCATCATGACCAAGTTTCTTAGTGTATGGCAATATGGTCATCCCTTCTTTTGAAAATCCTTCTACTTCTTGTAGCATTTTGATGTTGTTGGTGCAGGATGTGAAGATTGTGCAGGTATTTTCTTTGGATTTGGTAGTTGTTATTTATGTTGCTTGAAACCTCTTGAGTGTTGAGGAGGTCCTATCATTAATGCTTGCAACTTAGATGGATTGAGAAGACCCATCATGAGCAAATTGGTTTGCTCAAGCATTAGCATTTTAGTAAAAGACTCAAATGTGGGCATAACATAGGCCTAGCCCATTGTCAGATGATGAGTATGAAAGCTAGATACAAACACAATATTTTCAACAAGAATTTTTTGAAGCACGTTGAAAATTACTTATACATCATTTTTATCAAGTCCACATTCTTTGAGTTGTTCATGGAGTTCATTTACCTTAGTGACATAGTCCTGAATATTGTCAAAGCAAGAAGGATCAAGATTAGAAAGTTCATTGTCAATTTGATACCCCTTAACCTCCTATGTTTCACCATACAGTTTCTTAAGGATGTCTCATGCCTGCTTAGGTGTTTTACACTAATCAATATGACACAATATATCTAGGGAAATGAATATGCACAAATAGCCAAGTGTTTTGGTGTGTTCAATTAACCATGCATTCTTTTTCTTAGGATCAGTGGGTTTTGGAAATGTACCCTCTATATAGTGGGTGTATCATTTTGCCAATAGTTCACTTCATGCATGTGATTTCCACGTATTGTAGTTATATGGAGTTAACAAAGGAAAAGTTGGATTGCCCATGGTAAAATAAATACAAACACATAAAATGTGGTGACAAGTACACCAACACAAACCCCCTAGAATCCACTAAAAAAAGAACTCTCCCCCAAGAAAAAATGATTTGTCACTTTATAATTAGTGTTGTTACAAATTCTACTTGCAACAAATGCAAAGTGGACTTGACTTCAATGTTTTATAAATTCTTATAAAATGAGTATATACTAAAAGTACAATTTTGGTACAATACCAAGTTAAATTATTAGCACCACTTCAAAGCACATAAAAAATTATGCACTTTCAAAAAAATAAGTTTCTCTATCTGAGGTCATATTCAAAAGTTATGTAGCTTTGAAATTCCCAAAATGAAGACTAGATAATGACACTTGTGTGAATCTGCAATGTATGAAAAACTAGGTATTAAAATCTAAACCATCTACACTAGTATAGAGAGCATGAAAAATTATCCCAATTTTTTTCTTTTTTTTTTAAATTGCTTGAAAAATGGAGGTTTTGTGCTCAAGATATAGCCTTCTAAAGTTGAATGGCAATTTCAAAAATGCCAATGGAGAGGGGGTCACCCAAAATGTCGGAAAAGTTAGCGAAACTGCCATCAAATTTATAAATCCACCAAGTTTAATGGAACTTTTGCCAAATTATAGGAAGCCTCTAGATTTGGAAATCTACCAAAGTTAGCAGAACTGCTACCAGATTTGCTGGAGCTACCAATTTTGACCAAATGTTTTCAATAAAAATTATATTTTCCATGAAGGTGGATTTTTTAGAATAAAAAATCTCGGTCTTAATTGGACTAGTAGCTAGTTTGGACTAATTGGGTAGAAATCAACAATTTTTGAAGTTTTGTGGTTTTTTTAAACCCAAATTATAGAAATCATTTTTTTTTTATGTTTTTGGATTTAAACAAAAACAAAAAAAAATGAAAGGCCAAATGACCTAGGTGGAAGTTGGCCTCTCACCATAGGCCTTACAACTTAGGGGTAGGGGTGAATCCCCACCCAAAGGCCTTACAACCATGGTGTTGGGGTCAAGCCCCACCCCAAGGGGTCATGGCCACTAGGTGCAACCCTACGACCTACAATATGGTCACGAGCCCTTAGCTCACCTGGTGTACCCCATATGGCCAACAAATTAGATTTTTTTTTAATTTAAAAAAAAACTTTTGATTTTTTCTCAAAAGACCCCTTTTCAATTTTTTTCAAAAGAAAGAAATTTGTTTTTTGCCAAAAAAATACTAAAAATAAAAAATTTACAGATAGATCGATAAAATCAGATTTTTGAGAAAGTAGATGTGAAGGAGGTGTTTTTTTTTAAAAACTACAATTTAAAGGGAAAAAAATGTATTTTAGAAGGAAACCTTCAAAATTGCTCAATTGCTTCTCTAGGTGTGTGTAGAGCTTCTGCCAAAAAAAATTTTGATGGAGCCTCCAATGTTCAACTGGAACAAACTAGGAGTGCTTCAAGATGATTTGAATATGATGGTGAGCTCTGATGTGCTTCAATCAAGCTCCAAGAAGATAAATTGAGACTAAAAACTCAATGAAAGCACTCTCTAAAATCTAGTTATTCCTTTCACCATTTCTGATTCTCAGGACCATCCTATGAATGTAAGAGAAGCACATACTTGATAGTAGGAGAAATTAATAGATTGATGACCCTACTACACTACCCTAGGTATATTAACTAGATCTAATACCATGTGAGATTAGGCTAGAATCTAACAGTTCTATGGAAAATACTTAGACTAGAGAATAAGAATGATAAGAATAAATTGTACTCTTATCTGAATGTTAAACTCGTGTGCAAAGCAAATGTATGAATTCCTTCATTCAATTTATTTCACAAATAAACTTACATAGGGGGTATTTATACTAAATACCTCTAACCAACTCTTCAAAATATTATGACAAGTGTCATGATCATGTAAGGTGAGACAATCTTTCAAAACACCTAAGTAAACCTAACTAAATAAGGTGTGAATGGAATCAACCAGTGAAACCGGTTAGGAAGATAACCTTGTTCACTCCTGACAGTAAAACTAGACAAAAAATAACCTTATTCACACCAACATGTAATTATTAGTTTATACTATCACTCACCTCAAAAGGGGGGCCATATCGATGGGTGTATGTCATAGAGGCATGGCTTTTACAGTTTCGTGGTTTCATATTTTAATGGGGGCATGCCAAAAAGATATGGCTTCCACACTTATTCAGTACTTAGTATTTTCAAATTATAGTGGGGGCATGGTGTGGAAACATGTTCTCCACACATATACTAATTCTCAGTTTCAAATTTCAATGGGGCCATGTTATGGAAACATGTCTTCCACACTTTCACAGTTTATAATTTTCAAATTGGTCAAAATTGCACAGTTGTATGATTCAGATACACATTAGTGGCAACATTATGTACATTACTACCATTGTTATACTTATATTTTAGGTTGAGACATATATGAGGTGCATATGTGATGTAAAAGAGAACCTTAAATTACAAAATCAAATCAAAATTCAGATTTTAAATACTTATGCGAACTTCAGCCTACACTAGGATGGACTTTTATGTATTATTATTGAGCCAAACTATTATGGTAGTTGGTTCACTTTTGGCAAGGTTGAGATGATTACATAACTCAGTCTTACTAATTTTATAGGATGGAGTGACCAAATCATCCACCTACACCAAATTTATAGTGTGATTTGATTTGGATCACTCACACTCTCTAAGTTATAAATATGATTTGGTTGCACGGTTGAGCTAATCTCAATTGTCAGGTGGCAACTCACCTTTTCTCCAAGGTTGGGGCAAGTTGCCCTCCAATATTTATATATTTGCACTTTTAGGTTTTACTATTATCCTAATCTCACCTCTAAAGCTTCACAATAAATCATCTCTTCAAATCAAATAGCCAAATGGCAATAAGGTTGCATGAATATACTTGTACTCCTAACCTTGCTCTCTTTAATTTCAAGCATTTCAAATTATTTTAATTCCATATGATATGCACTGATTATATACTATAACATGCTCTTGGTTGTAATTTATTCACCAGTAAAACACTCAAGTGGGACTCACGCAAAGATGAGGTGTGTTATACACACCCAAGTACACATTCATCTTCCTTTTAACTAGCATTTTTATTACTAAATTAAAGGAGGAAAATGTAGACACTAAATCTAAATTATATAACACCTCAGTATTTATACTTGAAAAGTACTTCTCATGGTTGTACCCTTCAATTCTAAGACCTTTTTATTATTGAAGGCTCACATTTGCTATCTCTTGTGCTTATTGCTTATCTCTTAGTCCGACCATATGTTATTTTGATGACCAAGACTTCTATATTGTTTAAATGTTATAAACCTACTTATTATCATCCTCTGTAAGTTTTGGACATGTACCTATTTTCCAACTTCTTAGACACTTATCCTAGTAGGACACCTATGCCGATGCTAGTGTCCTATGCCAAACTAAGTGTCCAATGACCTAAAGTTATCAAAATTTCAAATGAAATGTATCCCTATGGTTTGCCTAAGTTATTTAATGTGTGATATTTCTAAAAGGGATTGGTATATATACAAGATCAACCCTCATTGATTCCTCACCTAGCACAAACCTAACAACTCATAAGGCAACTTGCCAAAAGCAATCAATCAAGCATTAAAGTGAGCAAAAATTTCTTTTTTTTTTAAATTTCAATATCAGTCATAGGGAAAAGCCATATACATATCTGAAGTACTAAAGGATCACTCCATGAGCCATATCTACCAAGTTACAAGTTAGGTCATTCTATATACTTGTTTATCACATGTTGCATCTCAATACACCCACAAACAAACATGTAGGTGATAAATACATAAGTTTGAGGCCCTCTTCAGATTATTGGTTATGTATGTAGCACCCATTGATAGAGGGGTCCTTAGGGTAGCTTGACACCGTGTACCCAATAACTCATTTTTCTCACAATCACTCCAAGGGTGAAGAGCTAGGGTTTTGATCATTTGACAAAGAGTGACATCTTATGTGTGAGATCTGAACACACCAGAGAAAAGGTGACAAAAAACCTAAAAGGTTCTAGGTGATCACACCTAGGTTTGATTAGTATTCTATACTAGACACCTACTTCCAAGTCAGATAGTAACATCAATGCAATTATCTAGATTTGATGCAAGCATCTAAGGCCACATAATGCAATTTTCCATAATCTGACAATTGATCTACAATCTAGATCTAGTTTACTTCCAGTTAATTCCATATCATATTTACATGCACACAATAAACCAACTAAGTACTCTTATTTCTAATTTATTTCAATATCAATCAATAGTTGTTCTTCCAATTTTTAACATATTTTAGTATTATAAATTTAGAACATTGTTTATCTACGTTTGCAAATTAATTAACCTACAATAAATTTGTTATCTGATGCAAGCGTCTAAGGCCACATAATGCAATTTTCCATAATCTGACAATTGATCTACAATCTAGATCTAGTTTACTTCCAATCAATTTCATATCATATTTGCATGCACATAATAAACCAACTAAGTACTCTTATTTCTAATTTATTTCAATATCAATCAATAGTTGTACTTCCCATTTTTACCATATTTTAGTATTATAAATTTAGAACATTGTTTATCTAAGTTTGCAAATTAATTAACCTACAATAAATTTGTTTATCACCCTTGTGCTTATTTATTTTTATATTCTTAATTCTATACTAAATTGACATATTTCAATTTAGGGTTAAACAAAGTCAAAAAATCAAAAAATACAAAAAATAAAATAAAATTGGGACCTAAGCATGACATTTATTAATTTATATTATTTGCATATGTTATTCATCACATGTTTGGTAAATGGCATATTATATACACACACACATGCATTTCATGTTATCAGAGTATTATGCAGGACATACATATTACACATAGAAATATGGATGTTGGTTTTCCTTCTAACCAGTGACCATGTCGATATTAGGGGCATCTTGTTCTACATGTTTCACTATTACAAGTTAAATCTTTCTATGACCTTTCTACTATGTTTAACAACCTATATTTCTTACACATGTCTTGCTAGTTACTCATTTATTTCACAATGATACATGATATACCATTATATTGTGATGTGACATTGATACATATGGATAGTGTAGATTGGTTCTTTATTCTATTCTTCGTTAATATTGTTACTCTTTTACATGATAAGCTACTTTGTGTGTGACTATTGTGTGTGGTTGTTAGCCTTTATTGATGTGACATCCTTTATGTCCCTTATTTGTGACATTTTCAATGTTTGTTGCAACATTTTATGTCCCTTGTATGAGGCCCTTGACCTATGTGTAACACTAATAATTGCATTTGTTGAGCTAAAAAACATTTAGGGGTGCCATTATTTATATCATGCACTATTATTATGTAGACTTATTCAGAGTCACTTATATAACATGCTTCATTCATACATTTATAATTATATGACACATAAATGCCTTGCATTTCATATGTTACATACATGCATCAATTGATACATACATTTCTATGATGGCATATTATCCATGTGATCAAATGATATTATATGACGTCAAATTTTAATTGGTCATGATATAGTTAACTCTTCTTTTGAAATGAGTGATGTACACGATGTATCACTCATCTCAAAAATATGACATTATAGTGGCCTTGTCTTAGAGACATAAGCCTCAATGAGTAGAAAATCAAATTAAAGTACATGTTTCATAGAGATTCAGATTGTTCAGATATTAGATTGGATCAAATTATATATTGACACATTCATACAGAGTATAGGGGAATATGCCATGTAGATACATTCACTTTATAGACACTTCATCACAAATTCATACACACTTAAGTGAATATGTAGAAAAACTTACAAAAACATAATTTCAAATTTGTCATATACACATACATTTGGGATAGAGGTTCTCAAATTTAGCATACAGATTTAGGGGGCATGAAACTAATTTATGCACATGTACAAAACAACATAATTACATTTGAATGACAAATAGATCTCATTCCACTTCACACTTATCAGACATGCAGTCATAATGGGGGCATGAACATTATCCATTCCCTTGTGATCATGCATTATTTTTTCTATAAGGATTGAACTTGCTCAAACTAGGGGAAAACATTACATTTCAATCTATAATCCATCTTCACTGATTGATTCATTTTTTAGCTAACCTTGCATGATCAGTTCTCTCATTTACCTATGTATTGATTTCTTTTTGAGTTAAACCTAGCCCTATGGTTCTCTCTCCTTAACCTACATAGTTAATTGGATTAGTACATTATGTATTTTTCCCCACATTCATGAGCATCAGGGTATGTTTCCTTTCCAACTCAAGATCCTGCATGTTTACACAGGTTTGGGGCATGATCACTCCAACTCTCCAATGTTTCAAAAAAGAAACATCTCCAACAAGCTACAAAATCAACATGGTTTGCACCAACACATAGGTATACTCCAACCCTTACTCTTCCAATTTTTAGATTTTAAATTTCACATATGGACATTGAATACACATTCAATGCAAGCTTTCATGGAGCAAAAATATAAATTTGAATCATCTCCTAGAAGGACAAGAGTGTTGTACAAATTCAAGTACATTTTATCTTTTTAATCTAGCACTTCCATCACTAGAATAAAAGGGGGAATTTATAGATACTAAAATTTGGTCTTCAATGCTTGACAATGATAAGATTGACACATATCTACCACACATTACTTGAGCATTTAAACAAGGTCCTAATTTTCCATCCTCTCACACTTGTATGCTATGTTACGAGTCAACCATTTCATTTTGTTGTTATATAACTACATGAATCTCATTGTTTATTTCAAATTTGTTAAATATTTTGCATAGACATCTCTAAACTCTCAATTCAATCCACTTGTATGTATGTCGATTCCACTAGATTGGTCAGTACCTCCAGTCAATATATACCAGCTCAGTTGGAACTAATTCGCTCCTAATAATGGCTAGTTTCAAAAATAGAATTCATCTTTAGGATCAACCCATAATACTTGCATGTCAGTGGCATAAGAAATTATTCAATTGGATCCATATATAAACAAAGCAAGATCTCATTCAAAATTAACTTGACCCTTATTTGTTATACATCCATATGTTATTTCACACTAAGAAAATATACCCTGTGATTCCCATTTTGCATACCTATCACTAGAAGTTGTCACAATCCAAGTCTAAAGAACTCAAAATCCAAGTCAAAGCAAGTAGTTTCTATCACTAAATGTTGAACACAACTATCTATTGAGATGGGGAGGTGAATCAGTAGATCAACTAAAACTAGTTATTTAAACTTTAAGAGAAGATATAAATGAATATGCATATTAAATAACAGATATAGAGCTCACACAAGCACAAAAAACACATTACACCAAATTTATATGTAGAAAATTCAAGGAGAAAAACCACAATGAAAATAGTTGTTAGAATCTACTATTTTAATCCAACCTCACAATTAAATGCCTCACTAGCAAACCTCACTGGTTACATTTAAGAGCACCCACTCTAAGGAAGCACCCACTCCCTAAATAAGCACCAACTCAGTCTATCTAATGGCACCCACCGATCAAAATTATGAATCTACAACTTTAGAATACAAAAAGAATCAAACTCTATTTCTTTGTTACAAGTCTTATTTGTAACTATTCAATCTCTACATATTCTCTATGTACCCTTTCGTCCTCTTTGCCTCACTTTCTGTGTGCCTGGATATATTTTAATTAGACACACTTCATCTCTATACCCCTCTAACTTTGTGTTTTCATGCATCTCTAATCGACACACTTTGAGTCACTTTAGTAGCACCTTTTAGCAATTGTAATAGTAGCTAGTTGATAATATTCTAGATGTCATATATATATATATATATATAGATAATGAATCTAGGGTTCCATGTCTTCAAAATGTGTTTACACTCTAACTACACCTTACTAGTTCTAGTTCTGGATCTCATTTAATGTGGCTTGTCATTTACACCTCTCACATCTCGATTCATGCTTCATGCCATAATGTTCTGGCCTCTTTACTATATTTAGCAACTGTTAGATTCAATAATAAATGTGTAGGCTCTGTAATTATAAACTGATCGGTTGGATCAATTCAATCTCGATCTCCATGTAGATATGCTAATTTCATCACCAATTTTGTCTATTCCTCCACTTGACTGTTAGAGTCATATTAAATGTGGGCCATTGATTTCTTTCTTCATACCATTTCTAAGTTCTTTCATTAACCATCGAGCTTCTTTCTACATCTCACTATCTCCTATAAAATTAGGTCACTTTCACTCCTTTAAATTATCTTTGATATGCTTGATATATAATCTTTTTATTGTGTCATTAACTATAGGTCACATTGCTTCACTGACCCCACTTTGCTTCATTAGATCTTTCTTATCAAGCTTTATGCATGTCGTTTGATCTCTAAAGATAGACGATCTTTATATAGGCTTGGTCGTTAAACTCTATAATGTTCATTTCATCTCATTTATTTTGAAGTCTTTGAGATGTTTCCCCTTCGTTGATATCTTTAGACTTGCTTGATCTTTAGTCTCGCCTTGAACCTTTAGCACTTATGAAAATACCCTCTGAGACTCCACACTTATCCTTGGATAAATTTGTGAGTGACCTATACCTCTTCTGAAATATCCTTTGGAAAAAATTTAAATGACCACTTCATCTAAAAGTATCCTTTAGGACCTTATTTGAATTTCCTTCTTCCTTAGACAAATTCTTCGAAAGAATTCATCAATGCCCTTCTTCCGAAAGTGTCCTTTGGGACTTCTACAAGTGACCTATTCGTAACTTTTACATGAACACATATCTTTCAAAACTTATGTGAATTTACCACTCAAAGCCTTTGTTTGGGTCACATTCCCTTTAGAGCTTTGGCATAGTACCCTTCAAAACAATTTGTTATGACCTTTTCATCTAATGAGCTTCGAGACAATTTTCCTAACAAAATGTCTAAGTGCCTTTGAAACTTTTGGCATGTACCCTTCAGGGCTTTTCAAAAAAGCCTTTCAAAATTTTTGAAAGTGTTCTCTGCTCCATTCAAACTATCTTTTGGCACTTGTGAAAGTGCCCTGTGATCCTTTAGAATAATTGCAAGTGTTCATTCGGAAATTTTGCAATAGACCTTTCAGAATTTGTGTAAAAGTCCACATACCCTTTGAAACTTTTGTTTGAGACTCATTTCCTTCAGAGATTTTATGTGACAAAGACTTAATCATTTTTTTGAAAGAATTTGGTTAGGCGCTTTCTCTGAAATAAAACTCTTCCTTCAAAACTTTTGTTTGGAACAATTTTTCTAAAAGAATTCCCAAGCTTTGAAACTTTTGTTCAGAACAATTTTTCTAAAAGAATTCCCAAGATTTGTAAAATCGACTAAGTGTGGAGACCAAATTTTTTTTGGAAATAATTCCAAAGCTTCAGAACATTTGTTGCAAGGTTTTTGCTTGAAGAGTCTTCAACATTTCTCTGAAAGAATTGCCCGAGCCACTTCTTCCAAAATAATTCTTAGACAAATGCAAAGATGCAAAAATGACTAAGTATAGAAACTTAGTAGGTTTTTAGCTGAGGAACAACATTATGCATTTGTAACATTTTCTCTACTCATCCTTATGACTTTGAACTTAAAACACAAAGAATAGGCACAAAGCTAATTATAGTGTGATCATTTCCTTCAGATGTTGCCATATATGCAAATGCATTCATATGACTGTTATTAGAATTCAAGGTGCACATAAAACTCTATGAGGACTCTACAACTGGTCTATTCAGATCAACACCTTTGTTATTAATTCTTAATATTAAATTCTTCATTTGACATGAATGATAATATTTTAGACATAAATCTCTTTTTAGACCACATCTATTAATGATACTCAAATTGCCAACAATCTCCCCTTTTGTCATTGATGGCAAAACATCCTCAGAATGACTCCTCTCCTTCATTTTGCTTTATCCCCCTTTGACATTAATGACAAAGATTTTGTGTTATAATATGGAAACGGGTTGTTCCTTTTCTATCATCTTGGTTATTCTAATCCTTGGACCTAGCAGGTTAGAATACTTTTGAGAGAAACTCCCCCTTAGGCAATGGCACATTTGCCTAAACTCTTACCTGGACATAGGATCTATTCTGCATTTGATCTTTTGCTCCACTGGCTCCATTATTAGTCAAATGCTCATTTATATAACATTGGTTTGAAAGACCAATCAATAATCTACATATCTCTATATAGATAGGCATAATGATCTAGAGCTAACACACCTTTTTCTTCTCCTTTGACATCAAATGATAACAAAATGACAACTTTCTCACCAGATTGCCTTTACTCTTAATCTAGGAGTTAATAATGTTCCTACAATGTTCCCCCTATATTCATGCCCTATCACTAGAATCAAGTGATGTGGTGTGGGTGCTACCACTCCCAACTTCTCTCTTAGATACTCAAATTGGTCCTTAGGAAAAGGTTTAGTGAATATGTCTATAATTTGATCTTTTGTTGGAACATATTCCATTTTGACCTCTTGATCACCAACCTTCTCTCTCAAAAATTGATACTTGATTGATATGTGTTTTGTTATGGAGTGCATCACCAGATTCTTGGATATATTTATAACACTTGAATTGTCACATAGAATGTGAATTGGTCCATTTAACTCCACTTCAATGTCTTTGAGTGAATTCTTCATCCAAAACACTTGAGTGCAACATGCCACTGCTACAACATATTTTGCTTATGTTGTAGATAGTGTAACTGACTCTTATTTTTTACTCAACCATGAAATAAGTCTGTTACAAAGGAAGAATGCACCACCACTAGTACTTCTTCTATCATCTATGTTTCCTACCCAGTCAGCATATGTGTATGATGTCAAAGTGAAATCATCACTTGAAGGATACCATAAGCCATAGTCTATTGTGCTTTTGATATATCTTAAGATTCTTTTTACTATATTTACATGTGTTTCTTTTAAAGCAGCCTGGAATCTAGCAACCATGCATATAGCTTGTATGATGTCTAGTCTTGATGTAGTGAGATATAGCAAACTACCAATCATAGACCTATACATTATATGATTCACTTTAAGAGATTCATCACCTTTGCTCAATTTACATCTAGTTATCATGGGAGTGCTAACTAGTCTGCTATCCTCCATACCAAATTTCTTGAGCATCTCCTTCGCATACTTGGTCTGGGATATGAATATCCCTTCTTTGGATTATGCAACATGTAGACCAATAAAAAATGAAAGTTCTCCCAGCATGGACATTTCAAACTCCTTTTGCACTTGATTTTCAAATTCTTTGCACATATAGTTGTTGTTGCCACAAAAAATGATGTCATCAAGATAGACAACTATGATCAACATATTTCCATTTTTAGACTTAACATACAAGTTATTGTCTACACACCCTTTGATAAATCATTGTTATTGAAAATATTGTTCCAACCTTGAATACCATGCTTTAGGTGCCTATTTTAGACCATAGAGTGCTTTCTTTAGTTTACACACATAGTCTTCCTCATTTGTCTACTGAAAATCTTCAGGCTGTTCAATATAGACTTCTTCTTCCAAGGTTCCATTTAGGAAAGCTGACTTAACATCCATCTAATAGACTTTGAACTTCTTAAAGACTAAGAATGCTAAAAACATTCTGATGGCTTCCAATCTTGCCACTAGGGCAAATGTCTCCTCAAAGTCTATTCCTTCTACTTGAGCATATCCTTTGCAAACAAATCTAGCTTTGTTTCTCACAATAGCTCCATCTTCATTCAACTTATTTTTAAAGACCCATTTTGTGCCTATGACATTCTTATTTATGGATCTTGGAACTAATTCCCAAGTTTTGTTCCTTTCTATTTGGCTCAATTCTTCTTCCATGGCTTTAAACTAGTTTACATCCTTGCTGGCTTCACTAAAGGTTTTAGGCTCAATTTCTAAAAATAGAGAAAAACTTACATGTTCCTTGTTCATTACAGCTCTTCTCCTAGTCTGAACTCCCTCATTTTTTTTCCAATTATGTGCTCCTTGGGATGTTCCTTTTGAACAAAACTTGTAGGTGCCTTTTCATTCTTTTCTTCCTCCTCTTCACTATCTTCTTCTAACATTTTTTGCTTCTTCTAATTCTTCAATTTTGATTTCCTTATTAGGTTCAACATGTTTAAATCCTTTTTGACCTTGACATTGATGCTCTCAACTATTTTATGTATCCTCTTATTGTAACATACATAGGCTTTGCTATGAGTGGATTACCCAATAAAAATTCCCTCAACACATCTTGACTCAAAACTTCTGAGTTTGTCCTCCTTTCTTATGATGTAGCATTTACTTCCAAACACTCTAAAGTACTTAATAGATGTAGGTTTCCCATACCATAGTTCATATGCAGTTTTATCACTCTTCACCCTCAGTTGAACTATGTTCATGATGTATACTACTATTTGGAATGCTTCTCTCCAATATCCATTAGATAGTTTGGCCTCTTTCAACATTGTTCTGGTCATCTCCTCAACAGTCCTATTCTTTCTCTCAACAATTCCATTTTCCTGTGGAGTTCTTGCACCATAGTAGTACCTTTTAATCCCATTCTTCTCACAATATTCTATGAACTCATTGGAGGTAAATTCTCCACATTTATTAGATCTCAAGCATTTGATCTTCCTTCCCATTTCATTTTCAACCATAGCTCTAAAGATATTAAATATGTCAAAGGCTTGAGATTTGTCCTTTAAAAAGGTTACCCATATCATCCTTAAGTAATCATCTACAAACAACATGAAGTAATGAGCTCCTTTAGATACTCTTGTCTTGGTAAGACCACAAAGATTAGTATGAACTAATTGTAGAGGCTTTTTAGTTGCATATTCTTTTGTTTGAAACTTGACCCTTGTTTGCTTGCCTAATTAGCATTCTCTGCATGTAGTATCTACAGGTTTGGTTAACTTGGGCATGTGTCTTACATACTTATTTGTACTCACTTTGACTAAACTATCAAAATTGACATGACCCATTCTCCTATGCCACAACCAGCTTTCATGAACCTTTCCTATGAGGTAACTATTACTATTTAACTCAACAAGATTGTAGATATTATTCTCAGTTCTTCTCCCTTTTGTGATTGTTTTGCCACATCTATTTAGCTTGTAGCCATTGGTAGCAAATATGACCTTATATCCATTGTCACACATTTGGCTAACACTCAATAGATTATGCTTCAGTCCTTCAACATAAAGAACATCATGTGTAGGAAGCTTACCATCTATGTGCAAGGTTCCTTTGCCTTTGATTTTAATTGTTGTATTGTCTCCAAAATTGATAATTCCTTCCTTGCACTTGCTTAACTTGGTGAACTTGCTCTTGTCACAAGTCATATGCTTTGAGATCCCACTATCTATCACCCACAAATTTTGCTCTTTGATGTGGAGTGTTGTTTGAGTAATCAAGGATTGATTTTTCACTTTCCACATTTCCTTAGGTCTCTTATATGTCCTCTTTTCTTTATTAATGACTTCTGATCCTTTGTTCTCATTAAGAGACTTGCCTTTCTTAACATTGTCTATTTTTGACATTGCAAAGTTAGTCCTACAATGCCTAGCTATGCGACTAAAATTATTGCAAGTGTAACATATTGTACTTGAATCTAACAGAGGAGCAAATGAGTTTCTACGTACAAAATTAGTTCTCCTCATAGGTACAACTCTACATTCAATAGCCCTATGACCAAACTGATTACAATTGTAACAATAACCATAAAAGGATGAATAATACCTGGCCATAACATTTTTTGGTGCAATATATTAAACTTTCATATGCTTTTGTTTCTTCAAGTCTATCACTTTAGTATATCCTTTTGCATATTTGATTTCATGCTTCATTTTAAAATTTAATCTCCTCATCTTATCTTTGTTTGGATTATTCGTAGTGTCCTTGCTAACCTTCTCTTTCCTTGCTTTTGCTTCTCTTCCTATCTTGAAATTATCATATAGGTTTGTTGACATACTAGTTGAAGAACCTTTTCCTTTCTCATATCCAAGACCTGATTTTTCATTTGAGGGCTTTTGAGCATTGATTAGTTCATTAAGAATGTCTAATCCTTTTGTCAACTTTAAACTTTTATCTAATTGGCCTTTTGCCTTCACAAGTTCTTTCCTCAAGGCTACTATTTATGCCTCAAGGTTCATGCATTCTTTAGATTTGGACTGGAGATCCATCTTGACTACTTCTCCTATTCTTTTAGCCTCCTCAAATTGAGTTTTTAAAACCACTATCATTTGTTTAGATTTTTCAAGTTCTTTTTGCCTAATTTTCTTCTATTTTGAGTTCTCTTTTCTTAGTTTCTCAATCTCTTCTAGAGCACAAACAAATTCACCTTCTAAATTAATTTCACTATTTCATCTACCATGAGGAGGTAGTCGGTAAACTTTTCCTCTTCATTCATCTTAAGACTTTCAAACTACCCCTTGTATGTTTTTAGCTTGGCTTGTTTCACCTTGTCATCTACTTCTTAGACGCTCTTTAACTTATTCCAAATTTATATTGCACTCTGACAATGCATAACTTTGATGAACTTTGAGTTTGATAGTCCATAAAGAATAGCATTCTTTACATTGGAATTATTTTCATATGCCTTCTTGGCAGCCTAATCAATAGGAGTTATAGTAGGAGCTATGTATCCATTTATCATAGACATCCATACATCAAACCCTAATGAGGATAGATATGTTTCCATTCATATACTCTAGAATACATAGTTGGATTCATCAAAGAAAGGTGATTTGTTTGAGGAGGATCCTTCTCGACTAGCCATTATGTTCACTAACCAGGATCTACCTAAGCTAATGAAGCTTCTCGTAAGGTAACCTAGGCTCTGATACCAATTGTTGAACACAACTATCTACTAAGAGGGGGGTGAATCAGTAGATCAGCTAAAACTAATTATTTAAACTTTTAGAGAAGATATAAATGCATATGCATATTAAAGAATAGATTCAAAGCTCACAAAAGTACACAAAAACACATTACATCAAATTTATACATGGAAAACCCAAGGGGAAAAACCATGATGAGAATAACTGCTAGAATCTACTATTATAATCCAGCCTCACAATTAAATGCCTCATTAGTGAACCTCACTGGTTACATTCAAGAGCACCCATTTTAAGGAAGCACCCACTCCCTTACTGAGCACCAACTCAGTCTATTTGATGGCATCCACCGATCAGAATTATGAAGCTACAACATCATAATACAAAAAGAATCAAACTCTATCTCTTTGTTACAAGTCTTATCTATAAGTGTTTAATCTTTGCATATTTTTTGTGTGCCCTTTATTCCTCTCTTACTCACTCTCTTTGTGTCTAGAAATATTTTTATTAGACACAATTCATCTCTCTATCCCTCTAACTTTTAATCTATGTCTGCATGCATCTCTAATTGACACACTTTGAGTTGCTCTAGTAGCATGTTTTAGCAATTGTAACAGTAGCCAGTTGACAATCTTCTAGATGTCATATATATATAGACAATGAATCTATGGTTTCATGTATTCAAAATATGTATTCACTCTGACTACACCTTATTAGTTCTAGTTCTGGATCTCATTTAATGTGTCTTGGCATTTACACATCTCACATCTCAATTCATGCTTCACACTATAATTTTCTTGTCTCTTTACTATATTTGGCAACTATTGGATTTAAGTCATAAATGCATAACCTCCTTAATTGTAGATTGATCGATTAGATCAATTCAATCTCAAGTTTTGTTTAGATATGTCGAGTTCATCACTAGTTCTATCTATTCCTCTGCTTGATTGTTATAGCCATGTTAAATATGGGCCTTTGATTTCTTTCTTCATACCATTTTTAAGTTATTTCATTAACCATCGAGCTTTTTTCTGAATCTCACTATCTCCTATATAATCAAGTCACTTCCTCCCCTCTTGATTATCTTTGATATGATCTATCTTTAATTTTTCTATTGTGTCATTAACTATAGGTCACATTACTTCACTAATTCCACTTTACTTTGTTGGATATTTCTTATCGAGCTTTTCGTGTGTTGTTCAATCTCTGAAGATGGATGATATTTATATAGGATTGGTCATTAAAATCTAACATATTGATGTCATCTCATTTATTTTATCATCTTTGATATGCTTCCCTTTCATCGATCTCTTTAGACTTGCTCGATCTTTAATCTCACCTTGATCCTTCGGCACTTGTGAAAATGCCCTTCGAGACTCCACACTTATCCTTTAGTAACATTTTGAGTGACCTATACCTCTTCTAAAATATACTTTGGAAACTTTGTAAGTGACCACTTCATCCAAAAGTATCCTTCAGGATGTTAGTTGTATGTCCTTCTACCTTATGTAAATTCTCCAAAAGAATTCATTAATGCCCTTCTTCTGAAAGTGTCCTTTGGGACTTCTACAAGTGACCTATTAGAAACTTTTGCATGAGACACATATCTTTCAAAACTTGTGTAAATTTACCATTTAGAGCCTTTGTTTGGGTCACATGCCCTTTAGAGCTTTGGCAAAGTACCCTTCGAAACCTTTTGTTATGGCCTTTTCATCTAAGGGGATTCGGGACAATTTTCTTGATAAAATGTCTAAGTGCCCTTCAAAACTTTTGGCATGTACTCTTCAGGGCTTTTCAAATAAGCCTTTGGGAAATTTTTCAAGTGTCCTCTACTCCATTTGAACTATACTTCAGCACTTGTGAAAGTTCCCTATGATCCTTCAGAATAATTACAAGTGTCCTTTCAAAAAATTTGTAACAGACCTTTCAAAATTTGTGCAAAAGTCCACATACCCTTCAAAACTTTTATTCAGGAATCATTTCCTTTAGACATTTTATCTGACAAAGACTTAATCATTTTTCTAAAATAATTTGGTAAGGCACTTTCTCCAAAAGAAAACTCTTCCTTCAAAATATTTATTCAAAACATTTTTTATGAAAGAATTCCCAAGCTTTGTAAAATCAACTAAGTGTGGAGACTAAACATTTTCCTAAAAGAATTCTAAAACTTTGGAACATTTGTTGTGGGATTTTTGTCTGAAGAGTCTTCAACATTTCTTTGAAAGAATTGCCTGAGCCACTTCTGAAATATTTCCCAGATAAATGCAAATATGCAAAAACAACTAAGTATAGAAACTTAGTAGGCTTTTAGCGAGGGACAACATTATGCATTTGTAACATTTGATCTACTCATCCTTTTCACTTAGAACTTAGACCATAAAGAATAGGCACAAACCTAATTATAGTGTGATCATTTCCTTTAGATGTTGCCATTATGCAAATGCATTCATATGACTGTTCTTGGAATTCAAGGTGAACATACAACTCCATGAGGACTCTACAACTGGTCTGTTCAGCTCAACACCTTTGTCATTGATGCTTGATATTACATTCTTAATTTGACATCAATGATAATATTTTAGACATCAATCTCCTTTTAGACCACATCTATAAATGATACTCAAATTGCCAACACTAAAGCCAATCAGTATATACATATACACAATGAATGAGTAAAATTACATAGTTATATTTTGTGGGAGATTTATGTGTGACTCAATTTTCATCCTTAGAATATTGGATACATAGGCAACAACCAATCACCAAGCATGGGTGATTGGGGTTAACTTAGCCTATTACAGTTCCCCCATTTTTCTAAGTTTATTGCCCTCATAAAAACATACAGGGTTTCAAAATAAAGGAGGTTGTTTTATGAATGTATGTGCATCATTAGGGTTAAAGATCACAAACAAAGAACAAGTAGAGACAATCACAAGTGAATATGCAGTCATTGTGTCACACTTCCACACATGTTAGTAATAAACAATAGGTCAATATTGATTGATGATACTAATTTGATCTTATGGAACTAACCTAATACAGGGAGCATATTAGTTTCAGAACAAAATAAACTAGAGCCTTGCTTATCCCCAATTCTCACTTATATAATATAGTCACAGTAAGATAGTCAATCAAAAAATCTAGGTGACATGATCTCTTTAGTACTTTCCATATTTAGCATATGCCCTTATCAAATTAGAAGAATTAATCTTAGTCTTATATAATCAAATTTTTTCTTGAATGTCATATCTATTGATCTGAATCAAATTTCAAAGTTATAGATTAATCTCACTCGTTAATCTAAATTATGGAAAAAAAAAGTATGTTTCAAGCTTGGCCTATGACTACTTCTACTAATTTATTCCCAATATAGGAAGAATAGGGCATATATGTTCGATGTGTAATAGCATATAGATGTGTGCCAAATAAATACCAACTCCCCTATTAAACAAGGCCTTAGTTTGTGTATATATGAGTCTAATTGGATAATTCTTCATGCCATCAACACACTAGATAGACGGGATGACCCTAAGGATATATTTAATTTTAAAAAGTAGTCATTACTAGGAGAAGGTCAGTATCATCAGGCTCATATTAGTATTGACTAATGATAATTACCTAGTCTAATGTTGTTGACTCGTGTACAAGAGGACTGAGTTGAAGGTCTATAAATGTTTGTGCACAATAAGTAGGTTTGAAATATACAATGACGTACCTATAGGTGAGTAATAGTAAAACAAAAGATCAAACTCATAAGTTAGTATCTATGTGTGACAAAATAGGGGTTTAGGACCATATTTGTGCGTGTAAGTCATGCATGGTAGATATATGTCAAGATTGTCAATGTCAAGTACTTAATACTAGATTTTAGTATCCACAATAGATAATATATGAGTTCACTAATATGTTTCACCACATTTTGGATTAATGTTAACCTAAATTACGATATAAACTTGCAAGTTAATTGAGATTATAAGATATGACAATTAAGTATGAATATAAATGTAGTGGGTTGTAATTTGTTTGACAAGGGTGCTTACTAAATATGAAAAGTAAAAAATAGGATAGATACTTAGCTTTTCATATTTTGTGTGGCACTAAGATAAGTGGAATATAGTAGGAAGTGAAGAATACCAGACTATGAGTTACTCAGATTGAAAGATGGATCTTTGTTTGTACATAGATGGTATCATCAACCTCTATCCTTGTAATTTTTGTCACTCTACTCGTATGGATTGCTTCAATCACTTTTGATATGATTTTGTATGTGATATCGAGGTCTGACTGTATATGTGACACCCACAAATTGATCTCCTTTTCAAAATCATAGGTCCACTTCAATAATAATTTAGTCTTACAAAATAGGGAAAATGGTGGGTTGAGCTAACCTAAACTAGTCCTAGATGATTGGTTGAACATTGCCTACATATATAATACTCCAAGGAGGTATGTGAGTAATAGTGCTTATTCAAAGTATGAAACTTGTGATATATCTTTCAAGACTTGGAAAATGTCAACTTTGGCTTGGTTCTTTACTGTTTCAGACTAGGTAAGGACTTGTTTTTCTTGATTGATTTGTAATTTGGGAAGAATAGGGCAGTTCTCTTGAATGTCCAAGTGTTTTAGTGTGCTTGATAGATAAGTTTTAGATATAAATTAGATGATTAATAAGCCTAAGCTTATTTTTTATTTATATGAGTCTTTGGGTAATTTCTAATGCCACCAATATACCAAGAAAATGTGTCGACCCATAAGAATGATTTAATTTTTAAATTTGACTATTTTTGGTTGAAGGATGAAACCATTAGACTTGGTCAATACCGTGTTGATGACACCATATAAGTTTAAAAATTTTGTTTGAAAGATGTGAGTACTGATTCGATAAACTTGAGATTTCTAAGTATGATAGTTTACAGGTTTGGCATAGACCGGGGGAATTCCTATAGGTGGCTCACAACAACTTGGAAGGATTAGGCCCATAGATAGCATACAGATGAAAGAGAATGTAAAGTACAAATCACATATATATGTGCAAGTCATGTAGGGTGAAAGTAGGTAAAAAATGACCCTTTTTAGTGTCTAATACCATATTTTAATATTTACAAGAAGACATTTTTCTAAAGTATAACCTATATTTAACCAATTGTAGATACATAAATACGGTCACAGGTACTTGAAAATGTTAATTCTCGACACATCTTGAACCACTTGACTTACACCAAAATACATGAAACTTATTCTCCATTCCTCTAAGACATTTATCTATATGTGGGATTGACCCCTCTATTCATTGTCACCACTACACAAAAATTTATAGGTCAATGCTCAAACATGTTTATATCACTCTCAAACTAGTTCCAACCTCAAGATAGTTGTCCCTATTTTTTGTGACAGGTATGCACTAGGCAAACATGTATGTCATTGTGGACATGTCCACCTAGAGTGCCCTTATCTCAACAATATTTAATTGCTAGTTTCCAAACTTAAAATATCCATTTGAGTTTTCTTGCATGTTTCACAAAGTCATCTAAAGGAAATTATTCAAAAGGTTCATTATAAATATAAATTAAAGGCCATTCATTATGACTAGCTTGGCATTATCTATTGAATACTTATATACTACTACACATTGAGAAAATCTTCCATATTCTTCCCAAATTCAAGATCATTCAGTAGTAGTCATAATCCATGTTTGAAACATTTTAAATCAAGCCAAGGGCTAATTTTTTCAAGTATCAAATCCAAATTTATAATTGCATACATGTAATAAAGGAACATAATTGCACAAGCACTCTAGGTTGGAGAAATGTGTGGCTTGAATTCCTCCTTGGAATATTTGGACACATAGGAAAAAATAAATAATTGAATAGGGTGATTGGGTTTAGATCACCCCATTACTTTTCCCTTTCATTATACCTCAAATATTAAATAGTGTGGTTGTGGGACAACGGAACCCTTGTAGCCATTACCCCTTTGGCCCTTGTTCACTATTTACAACTGTGATCAATATTTTTGAGAGCCTATAAATCAAACACACCTTGTCTAGTTACATCTTAATGCAATTTGCAAATTCAAAGTTCAAAAATCAAATAAAGGATAAAATAAATAATGTTCAATCTTGAGTCTTTATTAACTCATATTGTTGTAATATTAATCGAGCCATGATGTCCCTAGGAAACAAACATCATCAAGACCTCTTTTTGTAAAATTAAGGTATGGCTCGAGAAAAAGAACAATTGTATATTTTTAATTATATCAAAATCTACGAGAATAACTCATTACATCATGTGGAACCCCATACTACCATCTAAAGGAGAGATAATCAAATCAAATTTTTTACTCTCTTTATGTGTTCTACAATGCATACCAAACACCCTACTGATGTACTTGTCATGAATTATGAGATTGATAAAGTTAATATAGAGTAATCAAATTTAATTAATGATAAAGAATCACTGAATATCTTAGTGCCAATCCAAAAAAAATGATGTATTACTATACATTGCAAGAGATGATCAAAAGAAATCAACCCAAGATTTTACTTCCAATTCAGGGGATCTAATGAATAATATTGCTTTTATTCCTATATTGACACCTATAGTTACATATGTGACATAATCCCTAGGTGTAGGGGTATCAAAAGTTCTCTAAAAGATTATTATGCCTATTTATACACATGTATCATGCCCACCTCTTTTAATTACTATGCATGTTCCATCACCAATCTCGCATAATGTACACTATTTTAAGAAAATTACTACATAACTAATTTCTAAAGTGTTTTTAGTGTCCCTTTTAGGACATAATTAAACAAAATTGGAATTCATAGCAAACCCTAACACAATTATTATAATTTCTAATTTTTCTTTGAAACCCTTGGCACATATAATATCAGTATTATTAAATTGCTTATTTTTAAATCAAAATTCAATATTTGATTGATATAAACCCTTAGAAAAAATGGATAAGTGCCACCATACAAAATACCTCAAGAAAACTAATTTTTGAATTGAATAAAGGGCTGATAATTATGATAAAAATATCAACAGTGTTTAAACACCAAAAAGCTTAGTAAATTACCCCACAAACTATAATTTATACCCCCAAAGCAGGTTGTTACCCCAGGAGAGGGATGCAAACCAATTTTTTGCCCCTGTTAGGGATCCCAAATGAATTGTTGCCTTTAAAATGGATTTCACACCACCAAAATGTTATCCAAATGATATGATATACCTAAAATGGTGTCTAGACACCCCAAACTGATCAAATTTGCCTAATATGACCCCTGAAATGGAGTCACCCAATTGAAGGTTGAAGGTTTTTGTCCTCAAATTTAGTTTTCCAATGAAATTTTTTTATCTTCAACTAAAACTAGTCAAGCAAATCATGCTCAAACTCAAGATTTCAATTGGTAAAAATGACATAGCCCCCAAAATGAACCTCAACCTCTTCTTTTATATCCTTTCCCTCCAAATTCAATCCAAAATAAGTGGCATTCCAAGTGAAAATGGAATTAAAATATTAAAAAGGGTAATTATTTATAATATTCACTTGAGGGTTAACTTGCTCATGACAAAAAGGTCCCCTTTTAAGTCAAAATTGAAAAGTTGTTGACATAAGTTATTTTTTGGTAACTTAGATAGTATTATTATTTTTAATTTTAAGTATTTAGAAATACTATTTATTTTAATAATAAATTCATTCGAATCTCAAAAAATAGGATATTATAGTTCAACCTTCCCAAATTTGCTTGCCCTCAAGCAAATGCAAGCTCCATTCTTTACTCCTTGTACCCTTATGTAAATACCAAGATTCCAAATAAACCTCAGGAACTCTTCAGAGTGTGGAAAAAATTCAAGAACCCCTTCCACCTTTGTTTTAACAACATACTCTTCATCCTTTGCTTGGGCTATAAACAAATTTAGTTGTTCCCACTCATGCTTTTCATGTGCCATGATCATTGTACTCTCCTTGGACATGGGTAAACTATGCACTCTTTGACTCATAAGAGTCTCTTTATCAACACTCATATGGGTTATTCCTACATGTGAAAGGTGCTTCTAGGATGCCAAAGTGGATGCCATGATGTTTTGCTTCAGTTGAACCCTTTCTCCAACTACTTCCTTTCGAAAATATCCCCTAACTTGTGACAACTTACAACTATACCTGACTGATAAAAATTATTCCAACACTCTAAAAATGTTATAATAGTTGCATATTTGATCTCCTTTTGCCCCAATCAAAGGTATGAATTATTTAGGAGGTGAAATAACTATTGGAAGTAAGTGCATCAATGAAATAATAGTATTGTAGGCACTAAAAATATTTATGACAACATCGTGAAAGTTGAGAATTTACGGTATGGTTATCCAAATTTTTAAACCTGTACATAGAACAAACATGTAAATGAAATCAAGAGCTCCCCACACCAATCCTTCAACCAATTCATCATGTCTCATAGGTATGTTTTTCAACTCTCCTTCAATGTTTGCACCTTTTTCATAATTTCCATTCATGTGATGGATTTCTAAAGGTCCATTCTTGTTTCACCAAGCATGGTTGTAGCTATACCATTGCATTTTCTCACTCATAATTAGCATTTTGGTGGTTGGAAACTCTTCCATAATAGTTACAAACAATCCATCATTGATGGTAGCTAAAACATCCTTACACCTTATGACTATCATAAAAAGTGTTAACAACTTGGTTTTGATGCAAATAATAACAAAAAGAATAGGACAACAACTGTCATACTTTAAATTCTTTAAAAATTTCGTAAATGATAGTGATATAGGAGATGGAATCAATAATATAGTGACTGATATGATTGGGACTACTTGTATATCTACATATAAAATGTTGAGTTGGCTCTAGAAATGTGGATGACAATAGCTCTATAGTGAATTTTTTTGTAAAAACACATCCTCCTTGGGTTCTCCTTCACACCATGTGACTAAAAATACTTTTATGGTTATAACATAAGTGTAAAAGAGACTGGTATTATGTCTATCATCATATAAAATATTGGTACAACTATTTCCATACATGACACTCTTCACCAAACTCAGCCATATGAGTGATCTAGGGGTTGGACAAAACCCTTCTTTGATAGAAAATTCAACAAATATTTATTTGTAGCTTGGTCTCCAATCAATCCTTGAGATATGGCAGCCAATGTTCAACTCTATAGCATGTTGGACACCATTATCTACCCCTTTCCACATCAAGCATTTTTTTGCTCTGACAATGGTGACTTTATTCATAGCCTTGTTCTCAAGTGCAGGACTCAGCTCTAAGGAGTGATCTATGGATCATAAGCATTGACTCTTCACCACTTTGTTAGAATGTCTGACACACTTCTTATGGTTCCTCATGAACTTATTTTCAAGCCAAATACATGAAATAACTACTTTATTAACAATAGTAACATTAAACTCCTCAAAGACCTTACCCTTCTTGTATATCCAAAGATCACCCAGATCCCAAATTTTTATGTATACATAATTTGGAACTTGTATGAAAATATATATGTGCCCTTTACCACTGAAAATTCTCTTCACTCTATCACCATTTTCACTATGTTGTCCAAAATAACCACAAATTTGTTGTGATATACTATGAAGCATCAAACTTGACATATGATCATTCTTTTCAACATGCTACCCATGATGACAACACATCTAAAATGACATAGTAGGAAGCAAAAAATCCACAACACTTCCATACCTTTGGTTTTCCTCAACTTGTTCAACTTCTTTTGTTGGATGAAGATTGGTTAAGATATCTTCAGCACCTCCCACCTTGGGATTTAGAATTGTCTCCTTAAATGCATGCTTATCAATTGAATTTTGAATTGTTCCATTGTTGTTCACTTTGATTCCTTGAAAATCCGATTATGGCTTCTTAAGACAATTTAAAACCCAAGGTTATACGTCCATCCCTTTACCATTCTCCTAATGATGGCAAAGCCAGAATAAGTCTTTGTTATACTCAACATAACTTGAACTGAAATCATAAGGGTGGAACTACCCTAGTATGGAGCATAGAATATGGTACATGACCATCATTCCTTGTGTTGTAATTAGAATTCTCATCTCCTTTGGCTAAATCAAGAGCCTTTGATAAATTTGCCTCCACAATATTAATCTTGTCAAGTACCTTCTCATAGATATCCTAAAATCCATCTCATACGATAATCGCTCAATCTTTAGAATGCTCAAAAGATGGATAAGGGATTCTAATAAAATATACTCTTTATATTTGGTACTCTTCATCTTATCCTCATTATTAGAATTACTCTCATGATGATCAAAATATTTTAAGGACATAGTATGGTGGAATACAAAAAATCCTTAGGAAAGATTAAATTTGAAGTATGATTTTCCTTTACATACCTTCGACTGTCACCAAAGTGTCCATCCACATTTATCAGAAGAGAGTTTTTTGAGATAATATCAACACCATCACACATGTGACTCAAAAATCCCAACTTAGGATTAATTAAAGTGTTCACCTCAAATGCATATCCATCCCGAATGCCTTTTTGAAAATCAATACCTTCGCTCTCCTTGCTAAAATCATAAAGATAATCCAATTGCTTACCTTTCTCTTTTCTCATCACAAGGGCAAAATTATCATCCTCTTGGGCTGAAACTTTTTTTTCCACTTTCCTATTGTAGGATAAGTGCCTTCATTGGTTGTTCCCTCTCCCTTCCTTGCAGCCCTGATTTTTCTTCATGCCATGCCATTATAATTTGGAAATTATTTTCCTCTTCCTTTCTCATGGCATGCTACAAGTCTGATTGTGTAGCTCAGGGTTTAGACCTTGGTCCAATTCCAACTCTATCTTTATTAAATTACATAAGTTGGTGAGTGATAGTTCTTCCGATCTCAACTTGAAGGGCTCTATACTCATCATAGTTGGCAATAATGTCATCAACTATGGAAGGTTGAGTTTCCCTCACTAGAATGGTTTCTTCTCTTGGAAGGAAAGTAGGTCAAAATGACCTCTTCTTTTATATCCTTTCCCTCCAAAATCATTCTAAGAAAATGGGTGCTCCAAGTGAGAAAAGAATTCAAATATTAAAAAGGATAATTTCATATAATTTTCACTTAAGGGTTAACTTGCTAATGATTAAAAAGTCCCTTTTTAAAAATTAGAAAAGTTGTCGACATAAGTTACTTTTTGGCAACTTAGATATTATTATTATTATTACTTTTAAGTATTTATAAATAATTTTTATTTTAATAATAATATAATTTTAATCTTGAAAAAGGGGGTATTATGGTGTTTCAATTAGAGCAAGGTGTTTGTAGATCTAGTCATTCAATGAATTCCCATATTTTGCTTTATAATCCTTTGACACCGTACCAAATACTAGTAGGCTTTGTAGCTCTTAAGCTACCTCTATATGAAGGCAAATCTAATGTTGAAATAACATCTTCGATCATTTCATGCGACATGATTGGATTATGCATAAAATGACAAATTATTAACTAGGTTATTTCCCCAAAGTCTCAAAGAATATGCCTTTTGATGGTTATATGATCTTCAAATTAAATTAGTTAAAGCATTCAACCCTTTGGCATATCAATTTATAACACATTTATTAACATTGGTGAAAAACTATTTTATATGCAAATTATCAAACTCAAACAAGGGTTCAACAAACCAATTAGTGAATATGTTCTTCGACACAAAACTATTCTAGCCAAGATGAATGATTCTATGGCAGATAACAAGTTACAATATATATTCACACATATATTTCTATCACCACTTTGTGAGTTTATCATGTTCGACAAATTCAAATATTTTTATGAGTAATTCTATACAGTCAAATAATGAGAATTCAAGCTTGTAGCTTTGAATAAACTTAAGTATGCACTAAATGCTCCAAGTAATTCAAATACTAAGTTTAAAAAAAAAAACTAAGTTATAAGGTCAAATCTGAAGAAAACAAGAATGAATAAAAAGTAATAATCAATGTAGTATCATGACCAATAAATAAGTTCCAGTTGGTAGCTCCACTAAGGAGGCAATTTTTAAGATTACAATCACCTTCTCTTATTTTATTGTTGAAGTTACGTGAGTGCAATCTCTTATCTCTCCCTCCAACATTAGAGGTTGATATGACTAAACCTCAACATAAGGAATTCAACAGTAACACATATTGTGACTATCACACATGTATTAGACATTCTACAAACAAGTGTTATAGAGTAAAGCATAAGATACAAGATCTTGTTGATGAAAATACTACTGAGTTAAACACACCCTCATAAGATGCTAAAAAAAATGAAAGTGCAAAGTTTTAAATCTTTAGCAATTCATTTCCAACCCATAACATGATATAAACTAAGGATAATTTAGAGGTGTATGATGCATACAATGCACATCATCCTCATTTGACATATGGACACCTAATATATGGTATTGATGGTATGATTATAGGTGCATTACCACCATGTAATATGGTCACATTTGATAATAATGAGTTCATCAATGATGATTCAGATAAACATGCACTCTTCATTTGAGCTTATATTAATAAACCCATACACAATGTCATGATTGACAATGGATCAAGTGAAAATGCATGTACAATGACACTTCTTCACACTCTTGGGTACACAGAGCAAGATTTACAAGATACATCAAAATTAGTCAAAGCATTTGATGGACACATATAGAATATGCATAGGTATATAATGATCCCTCTTCAGGTTGGTTCAACAAGAATGGCTACTCTAATTTTAGTCTTATCAAACATATTTTGACATGTTATTAGGACACCCTTGGATACAATAACTCTGCATAGTGCCATACACAATACATCATTATCTCAAATATATACATTGTAATTATGTCGTCATAGTTTCAGGCCTTCAATATGAGTACCCTCTATAGTTAGTGGTATTTCCTCCTCCTCCTCCTCCCCCACCACCATCATGGTTGGTTATTGCACCTATTAAAGAGCATAGTATAGAGATAATTATTTTACCTATTCAAGAACATAATAGATAGACAATTATTATACCCATTCAAGCACATAGTGCAAAGTTACTTATTGCACCTATGCATAATATTTCTATACATTTAGTTTAGAGGACAATAGTACACCCTCCTAGACAAAAAACTTCACATAAGAGAGTTATACCAATTTCAAACAGATCTTCATCTTCTGCAATGCATCTCAAATTAGTACCTTGAAAAATATAGCGTGTTCCACAATAAACATTGATACCTTCTCTTACTATACAACAGCCCCACCAAGTTCTATGCCCTCTAGAGTTACACGTCATAGATGATATTATATGAAAAGTGATCAAGATAATTACATTACAACACTTGACTCCTTTTCATATTTTTTATTCATTTATATGTATCACTTTTCATTCACAAAAAGTCACACTCCATTTCTATGATACATGCACACACTATGGTCCTTCTATTAAGGGGATCATAAGCTAGTTTCTTTTTACCTAAAAATATTTCAAAACTACAAAAAAATCAAAAATACAAAAACATTCAGTTATTTCAAAAAATACAAAAATATTCAAAATACTCTCAAACATACAAAATCAGGACCTAAGCATGTCACGAGCTGCAGTTTACATCTTTACATATGTTATTTATCACATATTTTAATAGATAACATTTTTATTTCAATACACATGCTTTTTATGAGGTATATGAGTGTGATATAGGACACATATATTATAAATAGGTTCTTACATGTTGGATTTCCTTCTACCTAGTGCCCTTGCCTATATTTGGGGTGTCTATTCTAAAAGTCACAATATCAACATGTTATATCTATCTATGACCTTTTTACAATGTTGTGCTACATATCTTATAGTGTCTTGCTAATTACTCATATATTACACTATGCTAAATGGACTTTTAACTTTGTTATGATATGACATTGATACATATGGATGGTGTATGTGAATCATGAATCCAAAAAGGGTAAGTACATTATTAGTGAATAAAACATCAAAAGAATTACATGAACATGACACTCTAAGTCTAATCCCTAGGATTGAGCAAGGTGAAATACAAGATGAATCAAATAGAAAGCACCCAAAACACATTATACCTTCATTTGAGACTTCTTTGATTACCATTTCATCGAGGCTTGTGCTTGTCTTGTAGAGGAGAGATCTTTGGCAATGTCAACTTCGTGCATGGGCAACATTTCCCATTGTCTACTTGAGGTCTTGTAAATTGGATTGAGAAGAAATATGAAGCTCTAGTATGATTTATGCACATTAAATTTAGTTCAAGAAAGATTGCTAAAATGGAAGGTGAACCCTTCTATTCATAGCATTTTGGGATAATTTTCAACCATCCAACTCATCTCCAAATGGAGGGTGGATAATGAACCCTCAAACTCATGATTGCACACATGAAGTGTTTAAGAAACTCCATTTAAGCCTTTTTGGAATTTACAAGGAATTTTTGGAAAAAAATGCAATATTTGGTACTTTTGGAGTGTGTCATATGCCATGTCATAGATGAGCGTGTATGAGGCTCTATAAGAGGTGTAAGAGTGTGTGTAAGTGATCATGTAAGAGACCACCTTGCCCACACTCCACTCCATTCCATTGATTTTCCTCTATGATGTCATTAAAGTAAGGTAATAAAGCACTTTTGATTTTAAAAAAATAGATAAATCTAAAAGGATAAATAATTTATTGTTAGAAGAAGATTAGGCTTGATTATGTGGAATTAATCAATAATTATAAGAATGTTGCCCTTTGCAAATCTAGGGTTTGATTTGGGGTGTTGTAGAAGAAATTGATGAAGTAGAACAGTGTGTTGCCCCAATCAGGGATGCACCAATGTGACCTAAGAAATACGCATCAAATGTGTGGGAGAATTTGATTCGATTACATGATTTTTAGTTAAATCTTCATTTGATTACAAAAATTATTTTCGGTCATAGTTTAGACACGAAAGTGATTAAAATACAGTGTCTAAATTCTACCCCTATTTGAGAAGGTGGTGTGAGACACATATGAAGTAAAGCATTTTCAAATAATGAAAAAGTTGGTAAAAATAAGTTGAAAAAATAGATGAAGAAATAATCAGTGATGCATGATGCCCCCAAGAGAGGGCATGTAAGGATAAAAGACATGGATGGGCTCTAGAAAAAGAGAGGAAGAAGCAAGGAGAGGGAGATTAACCCATAAATGAGATTAATCCAAATGAGATAATGCTTGCACAATTTGATATCCACTGATGAAATACAATAATAGAATTGAATTGGCCCCAATGTGAGGGGAAGTGGGAAGGATGCATCCCAAAACATGTGGCACACTTTGACTTACCCAAATAGGGTAAAATTTGTAGGCTTGGAATTAGAAGAAAGGCTAAATAATTAAACTAATCCACAGAGGGGAGAATAATTGGTTAATGATTTACCCCAATAGGGTGGATTTTATAATTGATTAAATGAATTTCCCCAACATGGAAGATTTAATCTTTGATCAGTTTAAATGGTTTTCCATAATAGGGCAAATTCGATCATTTATTGGTCTAAATGGTTTGGCCCAGTAGGGGATTTACATTATTTTAATGAAATATATCCACATATTAACTTAATATAAATATACAAATAATTCACAAAAAAATAGACGGCATGAGAGCATGCCACGTCACACTAGGCAAAGCCTAGGAGCAAAAATAAAAGCACCACTAACAACTAGGCAAAGCTTAGGAACAAGTCACAAAGCCATAATAAAATCTAAATTTAAGTAGTAAGAGCAAGGCTAGAAGGTGGAAGATCCATATCATCAGGACCCCAGCCTGAGCTTGGCAAGTCATTGCCATCTGGAATAGGCTCCTAGTTGATAGCTTGAGCAGTGTCACTATCATCTTCTTTTTCCTATGTTCGAGTGGGTGAAATGGCCAGAGAAAGCCCAGGGAACTTGTCCAACACATTTGATCAGCCTTTAGGTGGTGCCACCAAGAATCCATGCATAGAGGAGGAGGATGAAGAGGTCCCAACCATCCTTCCCAGCTAGGGTAGGTGGTGGTGGTTCCCACCCTTGTCAGGATTCTAGAACAACAAACATGCTCTGATCCCACTTGTCAGGATGCGAAACCGGAAACATACAATTGATTACCAAACTTCAAACAACTTAATATGCGGAAATAACCAGATTCACCAAGTAACTAGAATTCAGAATAACACAGCATATGAGAGATAATACACAACTTGTATTAACACTTTATACAGAAAAGAATACAATAGAGAATATGCCACATCTTCTCCACCACCTTACAGAGGATTCCCACACCTCAAGTGAACAGTAAATCTTCTCCCCAAAGCTCTCCCTCTCACCGGTCACAACACCCAACTCAAATACAGAGTTGGTGTTCACCTCCCATGCTCCACGCATAACACAAGTGCTCCACGCACTCCACAAGCACTCCACGTGCTCCACAAGTACTCAAGGTACTTCAAGTAGATCTCCCATGAACCTGCAACAACCTGCAATTCAACAGACCATACTTATGGAAGGAACTTCCTTGCCTTCCTCTTGTTCTATCCGAGTACACACCTGTACTCCAAGTAGATCCTGCCTGATACTGCTCCCTGTTGTGTTGCTGTCTGTATGACCTTGCACACCTGCAAATCAAACAATGGTTCTATTCCCCTGTGAACCTCGACCTTGCATACACATACACCTGCAGATCAACGATCTTAATTACCATGTAGATCTCCTATATAGGCCATACAACTGTGACCAAGATCCTACACTCCTAAAGAACCCAGCTGGCTCTCCAATCCAGCACCAACACACCTGGTACTGTGGCACTAGGAGGAACGCACCATTGCTCTACCTCACACACAGAAGGAGCTTATAATTATGCTCTCTTACTCCCTAGCACACTTTTTCAATACAACCATGAGTCTATTATATAGATCTCATCCAAACAATAATTAGACATCTAATTACAATAATTAGATCCGCAGCTCTCAGTCTAAAATTAGATCTCTTCATGCAAACACTTGGTTCGTTAGCTAACTGCCCGTAACAGGCGCAGTCTGAACCACACAGGCGACCGACGCCGATCCCTGTCCGCCTGGGGGTCGCCGACGCCGGCCGATCTCTGACCGACGCCGGTTGCCATCCTGCCCTCTCCTGCTGACGTCGGTTGGCCTGACCGACGCCGGTGTCTCTGGCACTCAGCAACTCTCCTGCAACCTCCTCTGTATCTGCATCAGTGAAGCTTTTAGCTCCACAATCCTAACAATCTCCCACTTGGAGATAAACAGCTGCACTGTACCTGTACCTGTACTTCGTCTAATCTGTTTCCTGGTTTGTATCCCTCTTCAAGCTCCCACCTGAAGACAACACACCACACAACCTGTGATGTACCACCTGTCATCCGAGTAACCTGCCACATCCGAACCTACAACACCTGTAGTGAAGTCCTGACCCTGCATAGCAACACCTGCTGCCGGTCCCTCTCAGAAAACCTGAGAACCCACTTCCCCGAATTGGCTCCTAACTCTGACAGCTCCCACTGCATGGGAATATTCAGGTCTATACCAAACCTCATGTGATTTCGGACACTGTACCTGTCCAGCCCTTAGTGTGCTCCAGTTCTGTATCCCGAACCTCGCCAACCCCTGATTCACATCAGCTCCCACTCGAGACAAAATCAACCAGTGATCTCCATGCCTCCCATGTCAAAGAATTCCACTGCTCCAAACTCCTCATGACATGCCACTGAACTAATCTTACCCTTAGCTCAGCAAAACCCTGTATGTACTAACCCTGCTAGCAAATATACCATCCACATACAGAAATAGAATGATGTCGCGACTCATCATCCACCTGGTAAGGCAAACCACAGTAGTTACCTGACACTGACTGAAGCCATGCTTCGTCCTCCACCTGTCAAACCTGGTACCACTGTCCTGCAGCTCCTCAAGACCGTATGCCTGGTCTTCCGTCTCACGTATCCGTTCTCTCTATTCTTCTACTAAGGCATCCATTCGTCTCTGTGCTTTCTTCCAGCTGGCAAACCTACCAAGACACCCGTCTGGTTCTGCATCATATCCCTGCCAAGCTCACACCTGTTTCCTGGATCCTTCCTGCTATGTAATCAGCAACAAGTATGAAGAAGAGGAACAACGAATTTGAGGGCCTACTTACGCCTTCAGTCCTCTGTATGGGTGTTTGAGACTCCTTGACAGCTTGCTGTCCACCCAAAATTCGTTACAGTGACCGACCTCGGTCACTCCACAGTCTGCATCCGACCGACATCGGTTCCATGCGTCTGTACCTGACTACCAACCTGCCTGCGCTGGTGTCCCTACTGCCGACGTCGGTCCCATGACCGACATCGGTCTTACCCTGCCCGACATCGCCGGCTTCGGTCTGCACATGACCGACATCGGCACCTGTCTGTTCGACACCGGTTCCTCCTGACCGACATCGGTGTCTGTGTTCGCCTGTGAGTGATGACTTTTTACCCGCGAGCTCCTTTGGATCAATCTCCATGTCCAAACTGCCCTACTTAGATGTATCCAGCCTCATCCACTGAACTCTGTCCGCCATCTCCTCCAGGAACACCAAGGCTTTCCAGTTCTTAAGCCTGTCAAATATATCTGTCTTCCGCTTAAGAACATGCATCTCCTTCCTGCTCATGTGACCAAGCCTACGAAGCCACGTCTCCGCAACAGAAGAAGAATCAGTAATATAAACAAGTAGATAAAGTATACCTGTTTTCTTACCACCAGCTAATTCAAGTGCTACCGCTGTGAGAGTTCTTGTGCATCTCTCATCACCCAATCTTTCTGAAGAAATTAGCCATATCTCCAAACCTGGGACCTGCATGACCTTCATCAACACCTGTGTGTTGGCCGCCTGCAATTTCAGCTTCACTTCCCCTTTGCCAATTCTTTGGCAAGGCTTACCAGCTCCTCTATCTGGGGCTGCATGGAAAGAGGCAACCGAATCTTTTATCCAAGATTCAACTTTATCCAAGAAACCTGCAAACACATCCTGTGCAATAACACCTGCAACATCTGTATCTTCAATTTCTTCATGCTGATCTGTTACCAACCAATAATCTTCTTTTACCTGCTCTTTCTTTCCATCAGACCGTGAGTAATCGTCTGTGCTTTTCAACTCCTCCATTCTTAGCTTACTTTGATCTGCCGTTGCTCTACTCCCACTCGATCAGAAAACCCTGAGAGTGCCCTGTAATCAAAACACAACCTGCTTCCTGCAACCTTAGCTCTGATACCACTTGTTGGTATCGAGCTAAGAACCTACAACCAAGGCTCTGATACCACTTGTCAGGATTCTAGAACAACAAACATGCTCTGATCCCACTTGTCAGGATGCGAAACCGGAAACATACAATTGATTACCAAACTTCAAACAACTTAATATGCGGAAAT
Source organism: Torreya grandis (assembly GCA_037957365.1). Classification (NCBI taxonomy): domain Eukaryota; kingdom Viridiplantae; phylum Streptophyta; class Pinopsida; order Cupressales; family Taxaceae; genus Torreya; species Torreya grandis. Next base: position 893,349 of record JARHVA010001026.1, read on the forward strand.
AACCAGATTCACCAAGTAACTAGAATTCAGAATAACACAGCATATGAGAGATAATACACAACTTGTATTAACACTTTATACAGAAAAGAATACAATAGAGAATATGCCACATCTTCTCCACCACCTTACAGAGGATTCCCACACCTCAAGTGAACAGTAAATCTTCTCCCCAAAGCTCTCCCTCTCACCGGTCACAACACCCAACTCAAATACAGAGTTGGTGTTCACCTCCCATGCTCCACGCATAACACAAGTGCTCCACGCACTCCACAAGCACTCCACGTGCTCCACAAGTACTCAAGGTACTTCAAGTAGATCTCCCATGAACCTGCAACAACCTGTAATTCAACAGACCATACTTATGGAAGGAACTTCCTTGCCTTCCTCTTGTTCTATCCGAGTACACACCTGTACTCCAAGTAGATCCTGCCTGATACTGCTCCCTGTTGTGTTGCTGTCTGTATGACCTTGCACACCTACAAATCAAACAATGGTTCTATTCCCCTGTGAACCTCGACCTTGCATACACATACACCTGCAGATCAACGATCTTACTTACCATGTAGATCTCCTATATAGGCCATACAACTGTGACCAAGATCCTACACTCCTGAAGAACCCAGCTGGCTCTCCAATCCAGCACCAACACACCTGGTACTGTGGCACTAGGAGGAACGCACCATTGCTCTACCTCACACACAGAAGGAGCTTATAATTATGCTCTCTTACTCCCTAGCACACTTTTTCAATACAACCATGAGTCTATTATATAGATCTCATCCAAACAATAATTAGACATCTAATTACAATAATTAGATCCGCAGCTCTCAGTCTAAAATTAGATCTCTTCATGCAAACACTTGGTTCGTTAGCTAACTGCCCGTAACAGGCGCAGTCCGAACCACACAGGCGACTGACGCCGGTCCCTGTCCGCCTGGGGTCGCCGACGCCGGCCGATCTCTGACCGACGCCGGTTGCCATCCTGCCCTTTCCTGCCGACGTCGGTTGGCCTGACCGACGCCGGTGTCTCTGGCACTCAGCAACTCTCCTGCAACCTCCTCTGTATCTGCATCAGTGAAGCTTTTAGCTCCACAATCCTAACAACCCTCGTTGTTGCCCAAGAGGGGTCATGCATTGGTATGAGGTGTTGCTATGAGAGAAATGTTGAGAATAGTTGCAATGATACCCACCATGAGGTGGTAGATAAATTCTATCCTCCAATTTATGATCCCTGGGATAGAGATGGTGGAACCTGAGCCATTTCACAAGGAACATCTCCCTAGTGAGAGAGGAGATCTTGAAGGTGCCCAAGCTCCATATCCACTTTATTAGCTTGAACTTGAATATACAAAAGAACATTGGAGATGATAGAGGACTTTCTTAAAGCAAAGACATTACAATCAACATAAGCATTATTAAACATAGAATTATTTCTTTCTTTCCAAAGCTAGAAAAGAATTTTCACTCTGAATGTATGCTAGACTTGTGTGTATTTAAATGGCATTGTAGGTTATCTCCAAGTAGGATGTGCTTCCAAAGAAAGAATTAGAGATGGAAAGGCCTCAAGAGATCATGGATCCAAGTCCAAACCCTTTGAGCTTTGGTAAAGTACCACAAAAGATGAGAAATCATCTCAAGGTGGCCACAAAAAGGGCAAGTAGGAAGGGGAACTCCTCGCTGAATGAATCTTCTGCCAATAGGTAAGCCTTGGTACAGTATACACCAAACAAAATGAGAAAGTTTGGGCTCTACAATCCACATAAAAATAGATGAATGCATCCCCTAACATGCATTAACCTTGTCCACCATGGGTAAATGTGGGGTGAGCCATCCATAGCCAAGCTGAGGAGTATAATTGTAAAAGGGGGTCTCCACATAGCACTTTTAGTCTTTTCACCATGGATGAGTGGAGTGGACAAAGATTTTGTGGACAAATGATAGTAGGCAATTAATAGATTGGTTGGCAAACAAATATCAAGGATGTAACCTATTACACAGATTAAAGATGAGTGGGTGTAAACTCAAGTGTAGATGGTAAAATGACTTTTTAAAGCATGAAAAAGTCATAAAAATCAATAACATGAGAATGCACAAAGGTAATGAAATAAATGATTGGAAGAACACAATAATGGTTGAAGAATAATGAGATAATAGTGGTTGATCTAACCTCAAAAATTGAATTTAATTGAACATTGTTTACATAGTCCATAGGGACATTAAGTTGATGTAGTTCTCTAAGAAGTCGAGATAAAATGGAAAGAATGAAATGATTATGACCTTTTGTAAATGCTCAAATGTGTCATGAGTATCATATAGATTAGCCATGTTAGTCAATTGATTGCGTTGGATTGGTAGATAAGGGTTTTTTTATCATGAAATTATTTGTTAAACATAAAGTTCTTGACTTTTGATGTAGCACATCACAATATGCACCATGATTTTTTATTTTTTTTTTAAATGCTAATCGGGCCATAATGTGCATAAAGACCAGCCCCTGATCCAATAGGCATTTGACAACAATGCACTAATGATAAAAAAACATGATGGTAATGATGATGTATGCCAATGAATGGACTCAAGTACAACTACATGACATATAACACTATGAGGATGACCATAATGGATCGAGTCAAGGTAAAAACCAAAAAATCAAACAAATAAACAAATAAGCAAACACACAAACTTGAAAATAAAAGCAATAGAAAGCATCTTGTTGTTCAACCAAGTCAAAATCCACCTGTGAAGGGTCAATGAAATGATAAATTGGATGTTGCCTCCAAGCAAGCATACATGAAAGGGAAGGATATATCTCCAAGTGTTTGAAATGATTGAAACCAATAATGAATCTACCCCAATAGGGAAGATTTGGGAAGAACAGATCCCAGTGGTTGCTAAAATGAGTGGCTCAATGAGAGTCAAGGATAATGACTGGATTTAAGAGACAACAAATGTTTTTGCATTTTGTGGCTTTATATCTCTTGTGGAGATTTGAAGCCCTTTTTTCAATGTTTGGGATTTTGGGGCTCTATATCAATTATGTATATTTTAAGCCTTTTGTATTTTTTAGGATTTTTTTATTGTTTTAAGTTTTTATGTTTTTGGGCTTTTGGCATCTCAGCTCAATGGAGGATTACGAGATGTAGAATGTTTCAATTCATTAAATGGCAAGAGGATATGCTTAAAATGCTCACAAAATGGTGAGATTGGCTTAGTATGCTCATAAAATCGTGATATCATGGCTTAGATTTCTTGCAAAAGGGTGAGAGTGTGTCTTAAAATGCTCATAAAATAGAGAGAGCATGGGTTAAAATTACCTTCAAAATGGTGAGACCATGGCTTAAATTACTCATAAAATAGTGAGAGTGTGGCTTAAATTGATTTTAAAATGATGAGAGCATGGGATAAGGGTGGCCGAGCTAACCTCAGAAACTAAGTGTTGCCTACATAGTCCAAATGGACAACAAATGGATAATGTTGGATAATAATGGATGAAATGAGCAAAGGGACTAGGAGTCTCCAAGGACAATGTCACATGAGAACCAAATGTGTCCAGTCATCAAAGTGTTGTGCAGGTAATAATCCAAAATGATTCCTAAACATGTTTCAATACACCTTCTACTTCCATAATGAGTTCAAGAAGACTAATGGTCACAAGAAGATGGGTTGGGCTGAAGAGGATTGAATGGAAAAAATGGATAGAATGGAATGAAACTACAATGGTGAAGATGAATTGAATGGAATGGTCTACAATGTAGATAGAGATACCCCCAAGTATCAAGGTACTTGCAGATAACAAATTATTTATGCATGCCATCATAAACTTAGTTTTCATCATGGTATTTGTCCCAGGTGCCATAAGCATGGTTTCACCATTGGTTGAATTATTTCTCTTTCTATTTCAAATTTTGATTGAATATTTGATTATTTTTTTATTTTTTAGCGTATCAACTCCATTGAGGATTACAAGATGCATAATCTAGACCCTTTTTTGTCTAAGCAATACTTGCTCAAAATAATAACTTTGTTAGGATGTTATTATGGATGTGAACTACATTATTGTTGTCATGATCATCATTTTACTTCCTCCAAATTTCTAGACAAGATGTCTTTGTAGCCTCTAACAAAAAGAGTGCCACCAAAAAGGGTACAAAAGGGTAGGCAATGGAACAAAGATCTAATTGGTTAATGGAATACACGTCTTGAATGAATAATAAGATCGCAATGGAATGTATAATTGTTGGGGGATAAATGAAGATTTAGATTTCAGTCACACGCATTATTATTGATTCTAGATTCAACATAATTTTAGTTGTGGTAGGGTTAAAAACCTCTAGAACTTATCTCAATAAGGAAACAAGATTGTTCTATTGTTTAGCCTTGAGAGATGTTACAATACGCTATGAATTATCAGTTGTGCTGATACTAGATTCAATAATGTCTTCATCAAGTAATGATGAACTAATTGGTTTAGCTAATGGCATCCCAAAGAGGTTTTCACCAACAAAGTCTTCTTGATTATTATGATTTGGATCATCTAATAGTGCCTTAATAAGGTTTCACTAAGGGATGTTGATAATTTATTTTGATTATTCCTTATAGCCTTAAGCAAGGTTTCACTAAAAGATTCTTATTTTTTATCTTGATTATTGTTTAGTGCCTCAAACAAGGTTACATTAGAATATGTTGAGATTAGACTTTGATTTTCCCTTAATGCCTCAAACAATATTTCACTGAAAGATTATTCTTATGCTTGAATGTTATTTTGGTTCCTCAAAAATTCTACCATTAAGATGTCACCATAGAAATAGTTCAACAATGCGTGATTTTGTCCATCCTAATCAACATTTGTGGGTGATATAATATCAATATAATGGCTAGGTTGGTTGATGGTAAAGGCATGCATCATATCAATGGAAGGGTAAAAGGAAACACAATCCTCATAAAAGCTACTAGGAGAACTTACGTCCATGTCAAAGGAAAGTTCCTAAAAAAATCATGGAAGGTTCACAAATATATTCAATCTAATTTGCATGGAGTGTGTAGCTGATGTCATAATATCTACGAAGGTATGTCATTTGTGTGTAATTGATTCTGACTCAAGTGGATATGGTATAAGAGTATAGCCAATTTTGTGATATCCACTAATGTACTTTGATTATAAGGTTGATTCTCACTCAAGGGGATTTGAATCCAATGTTGAAACTAGTGTTGATTCTGCTTTTGATGATAAATCTGATATTGGTTCTAGAATGAAACTCGATTATGATATTGGCTCTAAAAAAGGATTTGATTCTAATGTTGATGTCAACAATAATGCTCGTTCTAAAATAAATATTGTTTTTGATGTAAAAATAGACATAAAGTGAGCCTGTTTAAGTGTATTGTCCACAAGTACCTTGTTTAAAATTGGTACAAAAAATGTTAAAAAATGGGGGACTTTGGGAAATAGATGAAGGATAGACTATTGGCTAATAATGGGTTCTTCGAAGATGGGCTCATCAAAGATGGGTCTTGTGTCAAATAGAGGTGGACCAATAATGGTTTGGGTTTGGTCAATGATGGGTGATTCGGGAAAAATATCGATAATGGGTTGACTATCTTGATCTTGCTTTAGAAGTGAATGAATCGGTTATGCTTGGGAAGGAGATCATGATATACCTCGATTGAGTAGTTGCCAGACTTGGACATACTTGGGTATTTAATAGATAATGGGCCTCAAAGGGGCAATGGCATAATAGGTTTGAATAGTTGGCTTTATTGTGGTTGTAAGACCATATTGGCTTACAGATCACTATATGAAATGTCAAGAGTAGACGCCAAATGAGATAGGCCTTGGCTAAGCTTTAAAACTTGATTTATCACATTTTGATGTATGAATGGTCATGCTAGAACAAGTTTAGGATCACGAGATGCCATGACTCAAATTAAATTTAGATGAATGCCCCCAAGCATAATAGGTTTGAATAGTGGGGCTTGAGTATTCTAAGCTTATACCAATTTAGTCATGCCATATTTAATGACTATAGCAAAAGATTTGTTATTTATTGTTTAAAATTGGGTCCTCTAAGCCTAAATCTAGGTGTTTCTAAGGGGATTTGAACCCCAATGAGTTCATGTAAAAGGTTAAGACTTGACCAGTACACCAAAGACCTAAACAACAATATAAAAGGATGGTTGTTGTATTTGAATGGGGTTTTTAAAGTCCTATTAAGGAGAACATTGTATTTTGTACCCCCTTATTAAGAGATGTGACTTTTTAAGCCCTATAAGGGAGAAAATAGCCCTTTTGTAATGGAGAAAACAATTTCAACGCTTTGTAAAGGAGAGTATAAGCAATTTTGGCCTTTGTAAAGGAGAAATATCCTTGTATAGAGAGAGAGTAGGCAAGTGTTAGTCCATTTATTATGGGAAGAAGAAATTATAAGACTAAGAGCCTATTATAGAGCCTTCATAGAGGACAACAAAGACTTGTGTGTAGATTGAGAGCCGCTTATTGGGAGAAATTGATGTAATCAAGTGTATTTTTGCATCATTTTATTCAATTGGTTTATACTTAGCAACCCAAAGACGTATTCCAAGTTGGATGAACTTTGTTATCAATTCAATTTGCATTGTTATGTATTTGTATCATTTACTTGTTGTTGGTAATCAATTTTTAATCTAATTTTTAAAAATTTAAGCCAATTTTTATGTTAAATTATGGGAAATTAAGAAAATTGTTATAAGAATATAAAATAGATGAATTAAAGATCAATTGCATTAACTAACTTTTTTCAGATCAGGTTTATACATGTAAGACAATATTAGGGGGTTGTTACTCTTACACCCCTACATTAGTAAACCTTTCATGGTATAATAAGTTTCTAAAAAGTAATTCAAAATCAAGCTATTTGCGAGACGGTCTAGCCCCTTCATGACCACTTCATCTATAGGATTTCAGTGAAGTGCTATCAGATTTCTTTTGGACTACTTAAATTTTTACTTGGCTTTATAGATGGTCTCCAAAGGGCTCAAAATCTATCGAAGAAGAGATCCAGGCTTTAGGTTGTTCATAAGGGATACATCCATATCAAAGAGACCCTGGATTCCTTGATGGTGATGTCTAATGGATTAGCATTGGCAGTTAACCCATTGCTTTTAGGAAACCCTTCACAAGGAATTCTATTAGGCCTTATGATACTTGCCAATAATTTATATCCCTCGTCTGATGTTATAGGGTTGGTACGAACACTGAGGGATGAAATCTCAATCGCCACACCCTAAAGACCCATGAGAAAGAAATGACACCCCAATTACATAGCCTAAAATAAAAGGGAAAGGTTCATCATTCTAAGTCATAGGAATCCCACTAAGGGAAACTAAAGAGCATACTTGGTAAATCTCTTGGGATAAAGACAAATGGTTACCTTCACATTTTTGGGTCACCCTATTGAGGGGAGAGTATACACGTGAAGTAAATGCACAACACACAAGCAAAACAAAACAAATACAAGAAAATAAATGATTTAGGAAAGAATAAGTTTTAACCCCAAATTAAAATTATGCATTCTTTTAAACCCAAATGTAAATGTTTGTAAAAGAAAACATGATTTGCATTTTAGGTATAGAATCCACTCTTTTGTCTAAGGTCCTGTAACAAAAGTGATTATAAGTTTTTAATTCAGTTTTGGATTGGAAAAGTAAGTTGTAACTAAGTTTTCTTAAGTCCTAGATTCTATTTCACACTAGATGAAACCTTCGTTTGTTATGTGAAACCATTGATTCCTGCAAACACACAGCAAAGAAGAAACTGGCAAACCATTGATTTATCGATTAATGAAAAATACAAAAAAGAATAAAACCACCAAAAAGTAGGGTGAAACTACTAAAAATTAGGGTAAAACCATCGATTACGATGGCCTATAAAATGACAAAAAAATTAGAAACTAAAAGGTGAAATTGATGATTTTATGGGCAAAACCATTGATTTCACCTGAGATGGAAATTTGCAAGTTTTTGAGGAAATAATGGTGAATTAAGATTATTACTAGATTAATTCCTAAAATTAGAAGAATTAAGAAGGCTTATAAGAGTTCATGGGGTGCGTATGAGTCCCACTAGGTGTGCCATTATATAGATAAGGAATCAAAAAATGGTTAGTTCATTATTAGTGAATAAAACATTAAAATAATTACTTAAACATGACACTCTAACTGATCCTTAGGATTGAACAAGGTCAAACACAAGATGAATCAAATAGAAAGCACCCAAAACACATTATACCTTCGTTGGAGACTTCTTTTTTTACTAGTTTGAAGAGGCTTGTGATCAGATTGTAGACGAGAGATTTTTGGTAATGTCAACTCCACGTGTGGGCAACATTTCCCCTTGTCTAATTAAGGTCTTAAAAATTGACTTGAGAAGAAATGTGAAGCTCTAGTATGGTTTTTGCATAATAGGTTTAATTCAAGAAAGATTGCTAAAATGGAAGGTGAACCCTTCTATTTATAGCCTTTTGGGATAATTTTCAACCATCCATCTCATCTCTAAATGGAGGGTGAAGAATGAACCCTCAAACTCATGATTGCACACATGGACTGTGTAAAAAACTCCATTTAAGGCCTTTATAAAGTATGGAAGGAATATTTGGAAGAAAAGTACAATGATTGATTCTTTTGGAGTGTGTCATAGGCCATGTCGAAGATGAGTGTGTACAAGGCTCTATAATAGGTGTAAGAGTGTATCTAAGTGATCATGTAAGAGACCACCTTGCCCACACTCCACTCCATTGCATTAACTTGCCTCTGTGATGTCATTAAAGTGAGGCAATAAAGCAAAAATTTTGATTTAAGAAAATAGGATAATTCTAAAAAGCTATGGAAGTTATTATTAGAGGAAAATTAGGCTTGATTAAGTGGGATTAATCAATAGTTAGAAGAATGATGTTCTTTGCAAAGCAGTGATTTGATTCATGATGTTGTAGAATAAATTGATGAAGTACAATGGTGTATTACCCCAATCAGGGATGCACCAATGTGACCTACAAAGTGCACATCAAAATTGCATGAGAATTTGAGTCGATTACATGATTTCTAGTTAAATATGCATTTGATTACAAAAAGTAGTTTTGTTCATAATTTAGACATGAAAGTGATTAAAATGTAGTGTCTATAGTGTAGACTAGTTTTTTCTCGTTCTATGTTGCTTTGATGCTATTGCTTTCCTACATGATAGGTTATCCATTGTTTAATTCTTGTGTGTGGCCACTTGGACTTGTGTGTGTGACATATTTATGACCCTTTTGTGACATTCTTAATGTATTTTATGTGTTTCCCTAGGCCTTGTTTGTTAAGACATGATCATGTCCTTTGTAAGTGGCCCATAGACTTATGTGTGACATGGTGCGATATTGTGTGTTGTGTTTGTTGAGATTTATTAGTGGTGTCATGATTCATAGCATGCACTTTTACTGTACAATCTTATTTAGAGATGGTTGCTTTACTATATGTCTTATTGCAATATCTATTTAGACATGACACTTGTATGTCTTGCATTACATATGTTATATACATGCTTTAATGGTAATTACAATACTATGGTGACATACTTTCCACATGTTGACATGATTATACATGATTATAACTTTATGATGTGATACATTTAACTTTTCTTTGAGATCAGTGACTTGCGTGCTACATCCCTCATCTCAAAGGGGGCATTACAATGGGTTTGTTTTAGAGATTCAAGCCCCCATGAGCAGATAAACCAAATGTAATGACATAATGTAGGTTTTGAAGATTCAAAGTAATGTATAAATCATATTTTATGATAGAGTACACATTTAAAAGATTCAAAGTCATTCATAAATCATATACATGACATATATTAGCACATTGATACAGAATATGGGGGCATATGACATGCATAGGCCCACACTTTATGAATACTTGAATGCATAATGATTTACACTTGGATGCATATGTATGAGCATATGCAAAACAATTACAAGAATACAAATTACAGGTTTGACATACAATTACAATTAAGCATATATATGCATGACATTCTATATCATTTGGCATAGATTTAGAGGGCATAATATTGGTTCATGCACATATGCACTATACTACAATTTACATATTCAATGACAAATATTTTTTATTTCACTTCAAATCTATTATCATTATGGTAATGATGGGGGCATGGATATTATTCATTTTCTCTCGATAATGTAAATAGAATTTAGATCCATTTATAGTGGTATGATTCATTTTATCATGAGTAATGTGCATTTGAGTCTAGAGACATTCAATGACCTTAGCATTACTTCTAGCAAATCCTTTGTGTGATTCCACCTTCTATTATGGGTGATGTACATTCAAGTATAGTGACACTCAATGGTCTTGGCATCACTTCTAGAGAGCCCATCATGGTTCCACCTTCTTTGGGATTACTACATTGGGTACTTTTTTCCATTCATGAGAGTTTGAGCATGCATCTTTCTAACTTAAGGGATTGATTAGTTACTCAAATTTAGGACTTGCTCACTGTAAGTTCACCAAAGCTTCAACATGATGAACCATCTATCCAAGTGCTTTGACAACATTTCTCTAATGCTGCTTCATCTTTTATAGGTTACAGGGAAATTTAGTTTCATCTCCTTCTAGGTGTAATTTTTATTTGTTCTATTTTCAATTTCAATTTTCAAAGTTTATAATGTTAAAATATGAAAAATGACTAATTCATGTGCTATTGTATGGTTTGCCAAAATGAGTGCCCTGCACAATTGAAGTTTCTTATCAAAAGACAAAGTTTGTTGTACACACTTGGGTATATCTTTCTCCTATACCAATTTCATTATTTGAATAGGAGGGGGAGGTGGAGTGGTGGAGGATGCAGATACCTAAATTTGGTGACAAGTACTTGACAATGTTAATTCTTAACACATTTTGAACCACTTGAATTGCACCCAAATACATGACTCTTATTCTGCATTCCTCTAAGCCACTTATCTACATGCAAGCTTAACCCCTTTGTTTGCCATTATTATTACACATGAATTTTCATGTAACGCTGAAACCTCTTTATATCACTCCCAAACTTATTCCAACCTCAAGATAGTTATTTTTACTTTTCCAAGATATATCTACCCTAGACAGATAAGTCTACAATCATGAAACATGTCTACATAGAGTGGCCTTATCCCCACACCATTTAATACTAGTTTCCAAATTTGAAATACTTATTTGTGTCTTTTATGTTTCACAAATTCAGATAAAGGAAATTATTTAAAAATATTACCATAAATAAAAATAAAAAATCATTCATCATTCCTAACATGAAACTACAATTGAGCACTTATACACTACTACATATTGAGCAAATCCACCCTATTCTTATGAAATTCAAGATAATTCACTAGGAGCAATCATAATCCAAGTCTGAAGCATTTTAAAACAAGTTAAGAGCTAACATTGTCAAGTATCAGAGCCAAATTTCTAGCTACATACATGTAGTCAAGAAGCATAATAACACAATTGCTCTTGGTGGGAGAACTACGCGTGGCTTGATTCCCTCCTTATAGTATCTGGATATGTAAGCAATGATAAATCATCAAAGGGGGTGATTGGGGTCAACTTAGTCCATTACACTTCCCATTTTTTTTGCATGTTTCTAGGTCTTACAAGTACCCTTGGGGTTTTCAAATCAAATAAAAGGAAAACAATAGTTTTTGCGTGGCATCTACAAAAGTGAAATATATTAGCCCTCTCAGTAGACATAGGTGAAAAAGGCATAATAATTACAATTTATTCATAGTTAAAGTGGATAAGTCCACAATCAACATACATGACCGGTCTGCACTATTATGTAGGGAGCACGAACTTGTCTAGACATAATGAAAAACTTTATTCTTGAATCTGAGCTGTCACAGTCTCATTTTATTATGTTTTTCACTATCATACATCTGTTATAGACAACCAAAGGACTAGATATAAGCTAAGTAACATTCTTAGCAAGTTGCAATCAAAGTTATTGATAAATCATATATCTTTAGCATTCAGTTATTTCAAAGTTTTATAACTATTAAACACATATTAAATAAAAATAGAGCAAAACACCAATGGTTTTTCAATAATATTTGTCTCATTTTGATTAAATACGGTTCTTTTGCTATTGGTGTTTCTAACTATTTTTCGCTTTTCACATTCAAAAGATGAAAGAAACTAAGATAATGGTTAGGGGTTTGTACGTACCCGGATGAAGTTTGCGCACCATTATCCAGACGATTGAAGGAGCTCCTCTTTGGCTGTGGAGGATGACACCTGTAGAAGAAAGAGACTCAAACACAGAGATTGTTAGATAGAGATAAGGTGGACTGCCAAGCGATATGCTTGGTCCCAGAAGCGCAAAGACTTCCTTGAGGGATAACAACCCACTGCTTATAAGTAAAAGTGTTGGAAATACAAAAACGACAAATGACTAGTAAAGAGGAAATTAGATAATGCATACCTGTTTCTTTGCAGTCGATCTGCCACAGTCACCGACGTCGGTTGTTCTACCGGTGCCGGTTGTTCAGGTTGCTGACGTCGGTTAGTCTACCGACGTCGGTAGGGGAAATGGTCAATGTCGGTTAGGGCAATGGCCTTAGGCGAGTTTTGGACAGGTCTCTGGTCGACAAAGGGGTCTGAAAGGAGTTTGGGTCTGTGTAGGATGGTAAGATAGTGGACAGAGTCTTAGGAAGAACAAGGTAGGGAGACAAGGTGTTAGAAAAGGGGTAAGAGTATGAAGAAGGCTTTTCAGCCTCTTCGAGAAGAAAGTCAGGTCTGGTTTGGTTGATAATATTGCTTAAAAGTAGTAACTAGAGAACCAATTACTAATACATTCTAAATAATGAAATGAAATAAAAGAGGGATACTTAGCTCTTTGATAGAGAACCAGAAGTGTAGAAGACCTGTTGCTAATGCAGCTAATGTAAAAGACTTCCTATAATATTTCAATCAGGGGTGGAGTGACTGATGTAGAGTTCCTGTAGCCTATGATGCTTGTTGTGCGTCTAGGAGAGAGAGAGAGAGAGGTCGAATACCTGGAGCAAGAGGATTAGCCTTCGAGTCTGTGATTAGTTTTTCATTCAGCCTGCAAGTTGGTTTTAAGCAACTGACATCGGTGATCCCGTCGGCGTCGGTCGACGGATAACCGACATCGGCGACTAGAAGATGGGTAAAAAGGCTATTTTTAGCCTTTTACCCATTCCTCCGTCTGTCGAGTTCAGTGGTCATGGTTAAACGGTCGAAGGTGGGTTTAATAGGCATGGGGATTAGTGAGAGAGTTGGAATGATTAGTCATAGGGTAATGAATGAGGGTATCTAAGGGTGAGGAATCCAAGGGTGAGGTGTTAAGGGTGATGTGTCAAGGGTGTTATTAATTTAAAATAGTTAATTTATTTTAAATTAATAATTGAGTGGATTAGAAATGTTTGAAAGTGGACCAAGGGGACGAAGGGGGAGGATGACCAAGGAATAGACATGATTTCAGTGTCCACATTTGCCCCTTTTTGTCTTGTTGGTTGTTCTTGACGAACTGCAAGACAAAAACAAGAGTAAGCTGCCCCAAGTAAGGGATGAGGTGTTCCCCCCTCAAAGCGGGAGTCAAGGGAAGGGAACCTGATATTGGGTGTCGATTTGATAGAGAGAGGATGGATAGGGGAAAGGTTTGAGTGTGAACGTTGCAAAGGGTGGGATTGCGCGTATACCACTCCATGCAATAGGTAGGTCAAATTGTCATAGGTCAAGGTTGAGGAGTGCTAAATCGAAATAACCGGTCCCCAGCATTTAGTCATAGCTGATTGGGTTAAATGATCCAAGCTGTAGCTCCAATGGTCGTCATGCTCCAAGTATCCCGAGCTTAGAAAGTGCTCTTAGAAAACACGAAAAAAGTCATAAGTAGTGGGGATCAATTGGAGCATGATCCAATACTTGTGGGGGTCAGAGACAATTTGCTAACTAGTCATGAGGTAGAAAACGGAAATCAAAATAGCCAAGGCAGAGTTGTCGTGAAAGTGGTCGGGGTTTGAGGAGATAGTCATGATTTCTCAGGTCTGTGGTCGAGTCAGGCTGAGATAGTTGGTCCATTAGATGGACGGACAAAGGAATAGCCGAGCTAACCTCAGAAGACCCCATGTCAAGTGAGTGTTGCCTACATAGCCCCTGTTTGAAGGGCCTCAAGCCAATGTAGTTTTCCCTAAAAGGGAGGAAGAGGGTCGGTTGTGGATGGGGTCGGACTAGGTTAAGTCATGGTTAAAGGTAAAATGGGTTGTCCATCAAGTAGATGAACAAACAGATGTGGTCGAGCTAACCCCAGAAGATGTCATGTCATCTGAGTGCTGCCTACATAGCCCCTGTTTGAAGGGCCTCAGGCCAATCTAGTTCAGGCTAAGAGGCAAAATGGTTGATGATTGGTTTGGTCAGGTTAAGTCATGGTGAGGGTATGATGATGCTACAGCCTTTTCCATATTGTGTGATGGTGTATGCCGCAACATTGGTTGGTTGTTCATCCCTAGCAAAATGTTCCATATTGGTGATGGTGTATGCTAAAAATGAAATGAGTCTATTTATGCTTCAGCAAGTAATGGTTTATGCTTGACATAAATTGTGTGGTCGATAGTTTCCATGTGTATTGGTTTCCATAGAAACTAGTGTGAATAGGCTATGAGAATGTTAGTGGTCGAAAAAGGTTTGGTTGGTTTGGTGTGGTTGGCAAATGATTTGGTTGAATGTGACCAAAGGTATGGAGGAAGTGAAAGGCATTTTTCCCTTTCATTGACAAGGGCCATAATGATAGCATAGGTAGGGGGTTTTTAGAAACAAAATCCCTGTTCATGCATTATGTCATTGACCATTGGTTGTGTTAGAGAAGTAATCGAATCACTTTGACATTAAAATGAGCTCAAAATCCCTTGAGTAGGTGATGTGATAGATGATGTGATATGTTAGGATAGGATAACCCTTTTTAGTAGGGATAACTTTGCCCCTTTTTATAGGAGACCTTGAGAACGACTATAAGTCAAGTCCATGACCCTTTTTTTTTTTGGTAGACTGATCGATGCGGGAAGCTTTTAAGAGAGTGTTGTTTGTAGCAATATTTTTAGGCATAGCCATCCTTCGAGGGAGTGGTTTATATTTTTGCTTTATATGTTTTTGAGGGCTTTGAATAGCTGTCGTTCAAGGGAGCAGACTATTAGCTACAACAATGATGATGTAGCTGTCCTTCGAGGGAGCAGTCTGCATTTAGAGTTTTATGACTTTTTGATATTTTGTTTGACATCTCAATTTATTTTTGATAGGATTTGTAGTCATGGACAAGACTATAGAAGCTTGAGGGCTCCCTTTTATTAGGACAAAGCATTCATACTTTATAAAAGGGTTACATAGTGTTTGCTTTAGGGAAACAGGGTTGAAAAGAATGAGGATGAAGATGACAGGGATTGCTCAAGGGACAAGCTCAAGTTAAATATCAAGTGAACGAGGACTCGACTAACAGTAGAATGGTCACAGATGCAAGGCATTAAGGGGCTCAGGTTTTGGTCGGTCTTCAAAAGAAGACAGACGATAAGTCCCTGATCCATACTTGTGCATTATGATGTAAGGTCTAAGCCAATTAAGAGCAAACTTGCCTCATTTATTTCTTTCCATATTGGTCACGTGTTGGTCGATGATTAAGAAGTTTGGTGATGTTTGGTCGATGTTGGTTGATATGTTGTTGGCATGTTTGGTTGGTCGGTGTTTGGTTGATGTTGGTTAATGTTTGGTCAAGGCTTAGTTGATGCTTGGTCGAGGCTTGGTTGATGCTTGGTCGATGATTGGTTGAGGCTTGGTCGAGGCTTGGTTGATGCTTGGTTGATGCTTAGTCGAGGCTTGGTCGATGCCTGGTCGAGGCTTGGTCGGTTGATGTTTGGTTGAGGTCGTGATAGTCAATATAGAGTCAAATTCCCCCAGTTATTTTGGTGATGAGGAGAATGCTTGAGAAATGGTTGGATAAGATGGAGAGAAGACATTGAAGCTTCACTTTGTCAAGGAGTGTGATGCAAGAATGCATCTTGCGAAGCTTTTGCCTGATAGATTTATTTTAAGAGGGTGAGATCTTGATCTTCCAGGTTGCAGTTTGGGATCTCAGAATTAGAGACGATGATGGAGGCAATGGTTGGTAATGTTTGGACTAAGGCAGCTAGTGGTTGGGAATCTTCAGGTCGGACCTCCACTATTTGTAAGGCTTTGATTAAGGCTTGGTGATGTTGTGGAGAGATTTGAATTAGGTCATATAAAGATGTCTTCACAAAGGTTGGGTGAAGTTGTTTCACCTTGGAGTCATGAATTGGCTTCAAAGATGTTGGATGGGATGTGCCCAATATTGAAATCTTGGGTTGTGTTGGTTGAAGAGGCTTGATGGAAGGATATGTTGAAGGGATAGAAACCTTCGCTTTATCCTTCATGTTTTGTGACCTATTGGCCACATTGATGGTGTTAATTTTGAATAGAGGGGGCAAGGGAGGTGAAGGGACCATAGTCTGATGATGGGCTCCCGATTTAGGTGAGGATGTTTGAGAGGCTTGGGATGGTGTCAGTGGCTTGTTGAAAGGGTGGTCAAGAGGATCTTTAGTGAGAAGGGTGTCCCTTTTGAAGTGTTGATGAATGACAGCTTTAAGAGCACAGCAACGCTCAGTGTCATGTCTAGGTGTACGATGATACACACAAAATTTAGTGTCATCAAACCAAGATGGTTTTGATCTGAGAGTTGATGTGTCAGGGTGTGAAACACCAGAAGCACATAGTTGATTACCAAACCAAGCAACTTAATATGCAGAAATTAACTAGATTCAATAAGTAACTAGAATTCAGAATAACACAGAATATGAGAGACAATACACAACTTGTATTAATAAATCTTACAGAAAAGAATACAATAAAGAAGATGCCACTTCTTCTCCACCACCTCTTCAGAGGTTTCCCACACCTCAAGTGAACAATAATTCTCTCCTCAAAGCTCTCTCTACTAGGTCCCAACACCCAACTCAAATACAGAGTTGGTGTTCACCTTACACCTGTGCTCCACGCACTCCGCAAGTACTCAAAGTACTTCAAGTAGATCTCCCATGAACCTGCAACAACCTACAATTCAACAAACCATAATTATGGAAGGAACTACCTTGCCTTCCTCTTAGCTCTCCATGTACTCCACATACATACCAATGAGTACACACCGTACTCCAAGTAGATCCTGCCTGATTCTGCTCCCTGTTGTGTTGCTGTCTTATCTGATCTCCAACCTACAGATCAATACTGGTTCTGCACACCTGTGAACCTTGACCTTGCACACATACACCTGCAGATCAACGATCTTACTTACCATGTAGATCTCCTATAAGGGCCATGCTCACCTAATGACCAAGATCATACATACCTGAAGAATCTAGCTGACTCTCCAATCCAGCACCCACACACCTGGTACTGTGGCACTAGGAGGAACGCACCATTACTCTACCTCACACACTGAAGGAGCTTATAATTATTCTCTCTTACTCCCTAGCACTCATTTGTCAGGGTTGCGAAACACCGGAAGCATACAATTGATTACCAAATACCAAGCAACTATAATATGCGGAAATAACCAGATTCACCAAGTAACTAGAATTCAGAATAACACAGCATATGAGAGACAATACACAACTTGTATTAACACTTTATACAGAAAAGAATACAATAGAGAATATCCCACATCTTCTCCACCACCTTACAGAGGTTTTCCACACCTCAAGTGAACAGTAAATCTTCTCCCCAAAGCTCTCCCTCTCACAGGTCCCAACACCCAACTCAAATACAGAGTTGGTGTTCACCTCCCGTGCTCCACGCACACCACAAGTGCTCCACGCACTCCACAAGCACTCCACGTGCTCCACAAGTACTCAAGGTACTTCAAGTAGATCTCCCATGAATCTGCAACAACCTGCAATTCAACAAACCATACTTATGGAAGGAACTCCCTTGCCTTCCTCTCTTGCTCTATCCGAGTACACACCTGTACTCCAAGTAGATCCTGCCTAATACTGCTCCCTGTTGTGTTGCTGTCTATATGATCTTGCACACCTCCAAATCAAACAACGGTTCTGCTCACCAGTGAACCTTGACCTTGCACACACATACACCTGCAGATCAACGATCTTACTTACCATGTAGATCTCCTATATAGGCCATGCAACTGTGACCAAGATCCTACACTCCTGAAGAATCCAGCTGACTCTCCAAACCAGCACCAACACCCCTGGTACTGCTGTGGCACTAAGAGGAACACCCTTGCTCACCTCACACACAGAAGGAGCAAACTTTGCTCAACTCAAACTAGCCCACTTTTCCAATACAACCATGAGTCTATTATATAGATCTCATCCAAACAATAATTAGACATCTAATTACAATAATTAGATCCGCAGCTATGAGTCTAAAATTAGCACTCATCATGCAAACACTTGGTTCGTTAGCTAACTGCCCGTAATTAGCTCGCAGTCGAACCACACAGGCGATCGACGTCGGTCCTGTCTGCCTGGAGGTGACCGACGTCGGCCGATATATGACCGACGTCAGTTGCTTCTCTATGTTATCCTGTCAACGTCGGCTAATCAGACCGACCCCAACTTCTCTGCAACTCAGCAACCTTCAGCAACCTCCTCTCCTGTTTGCGTCAATGAAGCTTTTAGCTCCACAATCCTAACAGTCTCCCACTTGGAGATAAACAGCTGCATTGTACCTGTACTTGTATTCCGTCTAATCTGTTTCCTGGTTTGTATCCCTCTTCAAGCTCCCACCTGAAGACAACACACCACACAACCTGTGATGTACCTCCTGTCATCCGAGTACCCTGCCACATCCAAACCTACAAATCTATGTAGTGAAGTCCTGACCCTGCGTAGCATGAATCCCTACTGCTGGTCCCTCTCAAATACCTGAGAATCCACTTCCCCGAATTGGCTCCTAACTCTCTGATAGCTCCCACTGCATGGGAAAACTCAAGCCTATACCAGACCTCATGTGATTTCGGACACTGTACCTGTCCAGCCCTTAGTGTGCTCCAGCGCTGCATCCCAAACCTCGCCAACACCTAATTCACATCAGCTCCCACTCGAGACAAAATCAACCTGTGATCTCCATGCCTCCCATGTCAAAGAATTCCACTGCTCCAAACTCCTCATGACATGCCACTGAACTAATCTTACCCTTAGCTCAGCAAAACCCTGTATGTACACCCCTGCTAGCTAGCATACTATCCACATACAGCAACAGAATGATGTTGCAATCATCATCCCCCTAGTAAGTCAAACCACAGTAGTTACCCTGACATTGACTGAAGCCATGCTTCGTCCTCCACCTGTCACAACCTGGTACCACTGTCCTGCAGCTCCTCAAGACCGTATGACCTGGTCTTCCATCTCACATATCCGTTCTCTCTATTCTTCTACTAAGGAATCCATTCATCTCTGTGCTTTCATCCCGCTGGCAAACCTACCAAAACACCCGTCTGGTTCTGCTCCAAGGAATCACATCCTCATCCATGCCAAGCTCACACCTGTTTCCTGGATCATTCCTGCTTTACAATCAGCAACATGTATAAAGAAGAGGAACACAAATTTGAGGGCCTACTTACGCCTTCAGTCCTCCGTATGGGTGTTTGAGACTCCTTGACAACATGCTGTCCACCCAAAATCTGTTACAGTGACCGACCTCGGTCACTCCACAGTCTGCATCCGACCGACGTCAGTTCCATGCGTCTGTACCTGACTACCAGCCTGCCATCGCTGGTGTCCCTGATGCCGACGTCGGTCCTCCTGACCGACATCGATCTTACATACTGCTGACGTCGGTCCCATGACCGACGTCGGTCTTACCCTGCCCGACATCGCCGGCTTCGGTCTGCACATGACCAACATCGACACCTGTCTGTTCGACGTCAGTTCCTTCTGACTAACGCCAGTGTCTGTGTTCGCCTGTGAGTGATGACTTTTTACCCGCGAGCTCCTTTGGATCAAAACCCATGTCCAAACTGCTCTGCTCAGAAGTATCCAGCACCATCCACTGGGTTCTGTCCGCCATCTCCTCCAAGAACACCAAGGCTTTCCAGTTCTTAAGCCTGTCAAATATATATGTCTTCCGCTTAAGAACATGCATCTCGTTCTTGCTCATGTGACCAAGCCTACGAAGCCACGTCTCTGCAATAGAAGAAGAATCAGTAATATAAACAAGTAGATAAAGTATACCTGTTTTCTTACCACCAGCTAATTCAAGTGCATCCGCTGTGAGAGTTCTTGTGCATCTCTCATCACCCAATCTTTCTGAAGAAATTAGCCATATCTCCAAACCTGGGACCTGCATGACCTTCATCAACACCTGTGTGTTGGCCGCCTGCAATTTCAGCTTCACTTCCCCTTTGCCAATTCTTTGGCAAGGCTTACCAGCTCCTCTACCTGGGGCTGCATGGAAAGAGGCAACCGAATCTTTTATCCAAGATTCAACTTTATCCAAGAAACCTGCAAACACATCCTGTGCAACAACACCTGCTACATCTGTATCTTCAGTTTCTTCATGCTGATCTGCTACCAACCAATAATATTCTTTTACCTGCTCTTTCTTTCCATCGGACCGTGAGTGACCGTTTGTGCTTTTCAACTCCTCCATTCTTAGCTTACTTTGATCTGCCGTTGCTCTACTCCCACTCAATCAGAAACCCCTGAGAGTGACCTGTAACCAAACACAACCCTGCTTCCTGCAACCTTAGCTCTGATACCACTTGTTGGTATCAAGCTCAAGAACCTACAACCAAGGCTCTGATACCACTTGTCAGGGTTGCGAAACACCGAAAGCATACAATTGATTACCAAATACTAAGCAACTATAATATGCAGAAATAACCAGATTCACCAAGTAACTAGAATTCAGAATAACACAGCATATGAGAGACAATACACAACTTGTATTAACACTTTATACAGAAAAGAATACAATAGAGAATATCCCACATCTTCTCCACCACCTTATAGAGGTTTCCCACACCTCAAGTGAACAGTAAATCTTCTCACCAAAGCTCTCCCTCTCACAGGTCCCAACACCCAACTCAAATACAGAGTTGGTGTTCACCTCCCATGCTCCACGCACACCACAAGTGCTCCACGCACTCCACAAGCACTCCACGTGCTCCACAAGTACTCAAGGTACTTCAAGTAGATCTCCCATGAATCTGCAACAACCTGCAATTCAACAGACCATACTTATGGAAGGAACTCCCTTGCCTTTCTCTCTTGCTCTATTTGAGTACACACCTGTACTCCAAGTAGATCCTGCCTGATACTGCTTCCTGTTGTGTTGCTGTCTATATGATCTTGCACACCTGCAAATCAAACAACGGTTCTGCTCACCTGTGAACCTTGACCTTGCACACACATACACCTGCAGATCAACGATCTTACTTACCATGTAGATCTCCTATATAGGCCATGCAACTGTGACCAAGATCCTACACTCCTGAAGAATCCAGCTGACTCTCCAAACCAGCACCAACACCCCTGGTACTGCTGTGGCACTAGGAGGAACACCCTTGCTCACCTCACACACAGAAGGAGCAAACTTTGCTCAACTCAAACTAGCCCACTTTTCCAATACAACCATGAGTCTATTATATAGATCTCATCCAAACAATAATTAGACATCTAATTACAATAATTAGATCTGCAGCTATGAGTCTAAAATTAGCACTCATCATGCAAACACTTGGTTCGTTAGCTAACTGCCTGTAATTAGCTCGCAGTCGAACCACACAGGTGACCGACATCGATCCCTGTCTGCTTGGAGGTGACCGACGTCGGCCGATATATGACCGACGTCCGTTGCTTCTCTATGCTATCCTGTCGACGTCGGCTGATCAGACCGACCCCAACTTCTCTGCAACTCAGCAACCTCCTCTCCTGTTTGCATTAGTGAAGCTTTTAGCTCCACAATCCTAACATCATTTACAATACAACCATGAGTCTATTATATAGATCTCATCTAAACAATAATTAAACACCTAGTACAATAATTAGATCCGCAACTCTCAGTCTATAATTAGCACTAAGCATGCAAACACTTGGTTCATCAACCAACTGACCGTAATAAACTCGCAGTCGAACCACACAGGCGACTGACGCCGGTCCCTGTCAGCCTGGGGGTCATCGACGCCGGCCGATATCTGACCGACGTTGGTTGCTTCCTGTCTCCTTTCTACTGACATCGGTTGGCCTGACCGATGCCGGTGTCCGTGGCACTCAGCAACCCTTCTACACCCTCCTTCATGTCTGCATCAGTGAAGCTTTTAGCTCCATAACATAACATGATGAGTGTGACGGCAAAGAGGTCTGGGAGACATTAGACGGTGTTGGAGATTTATTGATAGTATCCTCAATAAGAGGGGTGTCTTTTTCCAAGTATTGGTGAATGACAACCTTGAGGGCACAACAATTCTCTGTGTCATGTCCAGGTGTGCGATGATATAGGCAAATTTTAGTGTCATCGAACCAAGATGGTTTTGGTCTGAGAGGTTGAAATGGTTTAATAGGCAGAAGAGTGATGTTAGAGGATTGTAACAATTGGCGTAATAGCAAGGCATAAAAACCTGCTAATGGGTCTGTGTGTTGTGTTGCAGAAAAAGTTGACAACTTCTATTTAGAAGCTGTTGAGGGAGTGTTTTGTACCATCTTTTTGTTTGGTGGTGTGGTCAAACGCATAGATGACACTTTCGTGGTAGGAGGCGTTGGATGTTTTGAAAGAGGTATGTTTTTGTTAGGTGTTGGTAGTAATGGAGGTGATTTGTTTTTGTTGGGTGTCGAAGTAGGAAGCACTCTTATTATGGTAGAAGGATGAGGGCCCAAAATGGAGGGCAATGATGATGGTGGAGGAGTTTGCCGCCATGGTTTAGTAGCCTTCTTTAGTTTGGTTTGAGGACTACTATTGTGCGAGGTAAGGTTCAAGTCTACCTTCACTTGTGGGTGAGTGAGGTTAGGTATGGGGTGAACTCCGAGGGATTTAATCAGTTTTGATATGGTAGATGTTTGTGAGGGTTTAGGTTCGGATGTGGATGGTTGAGTTTCAGAAAAAGAAGCCTGGTCCTTGTTGGAGATTTTTGGAGATTTTGTCACAGGAGGGTCAACAGTACGAGATGAGACAGGACGTGCAAGGTGAGGAGCTTTGAGTCACTCCCATAATGCCTCATCTTCTAATTTCCTCGAATGCAGAAGTCCTAATTTCTCCACTAATCGAGAGAATGGTTGGGAAGATGTTGGATGAGGCTTTGGTTCTTTAAAAGATGTGGGTGGTTACAAGACCGAAAATGTGTTAGATGCAGCAATTTCGGACCCACGACATGGGGAAGTCATAATTAGATCATCTTTGGTTGAAGAAGGTGAAGAGACAGGTTCTTCTCTTGGTGGAGAAGGAATCAGAGAATGTGGCTCCTCAAGAGGTTAGAGGGCAGGGATGATTGTGCCTTCTACTTGTGGTTGAGGAGTAGGAAGGGTAGGGTCCTCCATTGGTAGTAGGAAGGATGAAGGTGGGGCTAGTGGCGTCGGTATGGTCAAAGCATCCTCCAATATAAGAGATGTCGATGGAGAACTAATAGGAGTAGAAGGTTCGCCTACCTGTGGAAGATGAATGGGAGAAGAAGACTCTTCTACCTGTGAAGGACCAATGGGTGGGCTAACCTCTTCAGACTGTGAGAGAGGTTGGTTAGGCATAAGAGGCAAGATCGTGTTGAATGTGCATATATTATGCTCTTGAGAGTCATCGGCCATGGTCTGAACGTTGTTTTGGCTAGGGGGATGATTAGGAAAAGGTTGTCTGAAGATGTCTATGTTTTGGTTAGGTGGCATGTTTGGGTTATCCAAAACAAGATCACTTTTATCTATTATGTCTTGGACAATGTTTTTGAACGTCTTGCAGTTGTTTATGTCATGGCCTTTGACACGGTGATAATGACAAAAGTCATTTTCCCTATACCATGTAGGGATGGCTTTTGAGGGGTCGAATTGAGGTGGTGGTCGAAATTGGGGGAGGTTGAGGACCCCCTGTTTAACTAGTTTATCCAAAACAAAAGCGTATGATTCACCTATAGGAGTATACTGACGCTGTATATACCGTTGTTGGAATTGTTTGGTGATGCTTTGAGATGTGGAAGGTTCGGATTGGTTGGTTGTTGTTGAAGATGATGGCCTAAGGACCACAGCATTTGCCAATCCCTTAGACTTGGAATATGAAGAAGTTTTGGATGAATAAGGGTCATTAGATTTTGCGTTAATATTTTTACTATGCAATGTGACCTTATTTTCTTCGACAGCGTAGAGTTCAAGCTTTGTGCCATGGTGAAAGCTTCGTCAAATGTGCAGAATGTTTGAACCCGCAAAGTAGAGGAAATATGTTTGGCACACGCTTGTGAAAAGAGCTCAATGAGCTCAGGTTGAGGTAAAGAAAAGGAGAGTTGGTTGATTAAGCCTCTCCAACAGGCAACAAAATCGGCTATTGATTCATCGTCAAACTATCTGATAGAGTATAGGTCCGTGATGGAAACCTTTTTAGTGATGTTAATTGAAAAGTGGTCAAGGAAAAGTTGGGCTAGTTGAGTGAAAGAAAAGATAGAGTGATTGGTAAGGGAACTATACCAATCGAGGGCGGCTCCAAAAAGCGACATGGGAAATGTGTATAGCAATAACGCATCATCATGGGCTATAAGGTAACAAGCGTGTCTAAACGCTCGTAGATGTTGCTGTGGGTCTTCCTTACTCTGAAAGCGAGTAAACTTGGGAAGCTCCCTCTGACTGGGATATGGTCGAATTGGGACTGAAGGATGAATGGGTTCATTACAAATTTGTTCATACGAGAGAATATTTATTGAACCCGAAACGGAGGTCTCAATATTAGACATTTTGTCCATCAACATTTTGATTAGATCGGTTGACGGATTTGTGAGTGGGGTGCCCCCTAGATTGTAAGGTGCTTGGAAGGTGCTAGGAGGGGCGTATGACGTAGTTGGTTGCGCTTGTGTAGGTGCAACATATTGGTAACTAATCATAGGGACAGATGTTGAAGCCAGGGATGGTTGTGTCATGAAGCTAGGAGGTAGAACTTGGCTTGATGTCGCCAAAGGTGGTTGGATGGTGGCAACACTAGCCAAAGGGTAGGTAGTTACTCTTGTGTTTATGGGTGCAAGAGTAGGTGGGATGGAGACAATCAAGTTTTGAAAATGTGATGAACTTGGTTGAATTGAAGAGTCTCGCATTTGGCTCTTAGCGAGATAGTGTTGGAGAGCCTTGACGTTATGGTCAAGGAATCTCTCAAAATTTTGATCCCCTTCAGGAACAATTGGAGATTGATCGGGGGTTGACTGGATAGGAGAATATTTAGTGTCTAAAGCAC
Organism: Torreya grandis; assembly: GCA_037957365.1. Classification (NCBI taxonomy): domain Eukaryota; kingdom Viridiplantae; phylum Streptophyta; class Pinopsida; order Cupressales; family Taxaceae; genus Torreya; species Torreya grandis. The sequence continues at coordinate 918,806 of JARHVA010001026.1, forward strand.
ACTCCATTAGGGGACTTGATATGAAAGGCGAAGGTGGAAGTGGTTGTTGCCTTGCGTGGTCAACAAGAGTTTTGGTTTGACTACGTGTCAAAACCATTCAAGGCAAAAAGGGTCAGGTTCTAGAAACTGTGTTTTTTAGTTTTAGAAAACCAAAGGGTTGTGTTTGACAGCAAAAAGGTCAAGTTTTTAGCTTGTTGTTTTGAAAATAAAATTTTTGACAGTGATCGATGTCGGTGGAAAAACCAATGCCAATGAAGAAAGTTGCCGATGTCAGTCAGATAACCGATGTCAGTGAAGATTTGCCAACATCGGTAGAAAAACCAATGTCGGTTACTGTGTGTTTCCAAAAACTCAGAAAACTAAAAGTTTTTGGAAGAAAGAAGAAAGTTTTGAGTTGTTCTTGGAGCTCAGAATGCGACCTCACCAACTCAAAAAACTAGATAGAGACAGAAAAATAGATGAAGATAAACAAACTCTAATGTTAATTCCTAAGAATAAGTTTTAGAGTCTTGTTGGCTTATGCCTTAGAAGAGTGTGTTTGGGAAGTTGGCTTTTAGAATGGGTCATAGAAGAAGTAGTCTAAGGTTGGTTTCGGGTTAGTTTTGGTGCTCAAAGTTTGTATTAGGTTCCGTACATGGCTTGGTGCTAAGGAGCAAGCTCCCCTCACTTCACGATCCCAAAGACAAGCTGGGTTGCTTAGCCAGTATATACTTCCCCTAGAGTTTATACTCTGCCAGAGAACAGAGTGGGATCTCCCGTTGGTAGTGAAGTCCAAGTAGGATTACCAGGAAGGGTAAGGTATCCGCTAGGTGATGAAATCCTAGTCAGACCTTGTCTCAGGTATGTTTAGATGTTTGATTTGTGAAAGTTGTCTGGTCGTGTAACATAAGTGCACTACGCTTTATTCATAATGTGTTTTAATTACTAGATGTGAGAGCTAAGTATGTATTCAGGCAGAAATGAAATGCAATATATTTTAAGCCCAAATCGAAATGTTTTGTTCAGATGCAAACAAGTTGAGAAAAGGTTAAGAGTATGAACTTCACTACTCTAAGATGCAAGAAGGAAAGGTGACAAGAAGAAAAAAAAAGATATTCTTTTTAACTTGCGCTTATGGTTTCGTTTCAAGATAAAGAGATAGAAGAAAAGGATGCAAGGAGAGATCTAATGCACCTATATGAATGTTTGCTTTAGAAGAAAAAGAAATGAACCCAAGGAAAATCCCAGGGTCCCACCAGGCGTGCCAGAATGTTTCTAACTATTTTTTGTTTTTCACATTCAAAAGATGAAAGAAACTAAGATAATGGTCAGGGGTTTGTATGTACCCGAATGAAGTTTGTGCACCGTTATCTAGACGATTGAAGGAGCTCCTCTTTGGCTATGGAGGATGACACCTGTAGAAGAAAGAGACTCAAACACAAAGATTGTTAGATAGAGATAAGGTGGACTGCCAAGCGATATGCTTGGTCCTAGAAGCACAAAGACTTCCTTGAGGGATGACAGTCCACTGTTTATAAGTAAAAGTGTCAAAAATATAGAAATGACAAATGACTAGCAAAGAGGAAATTAGATAATGCGTACTTGTTTCTTTGCAGTCGGTCTGCCACAGTTGCCGATGTCAGTTGTTCTGTCGGCACTGGTTGTTCAGGTTGCTGACGTCGGTTAGTCTGCCAATGTCAGTAGGGGAAATGGTTGATGTCGGTCAGGGCAATGGCCTTAGGTGAGTTTTGGACATGTCTCTGGTCAACAGAGGGGTCTGAAAGGAGTCTGGGTCTGTGTAGGATGGTAAGACAGTGGACAGAGTCTTAGGAAGGACAAGGTAGGGAGATAGGGTGTCAGAAAAGGGGTAAGAGTTGAAGAAGGCTTTTCAGCCTCTCCGAGAAGAAAGTTAGGTTTGGTTTGGTTGATAGCTGGGTTTGATTGATAATATTGCTTAGAAGTAGTAACTAGAGAACTAATTACTAATACATTCTAAATAATGAAATGAAATAAAAGAGGGATACTTAGCTCTTTGACAGAGAACCAAAAGTGTAGAAGACCTATTGCTGATGCGGCTGATGTAGAAGACTTCCTACAATATTTCAATCAGGGGTGGAGTGACTGATGCAGAGTTCCTATAGCCTGTGATGCTTGGTGTGCATTTGGGAGAGAGAGAGGTTGAATACCTGGAGCAAGAGGATTAGCCTTCGGGTCTGTGATTAGTTTTTTGTTTGGCCTACAAGTTAGTTTTAAGCAACTGATGTCAGCGATCCCGCCGGCATCGACCAACGGATAACCGACTTCGGCGGCTAGAAGATGGGTAAAAAGGCTATTTTTAGCCTTTTACCCATTCTTCCATCTGTTGAGTTCAGTGGTCATGGTTAAACGGTCGAAGGTGGGTTTAATAAGCGTGGCGATTAGTGAGAGAGTTGGAATGATTAGTCATAGGGTAATGAACGAGGGTATCCAAGGGTGAGGAATCCAAGGGTGAGGTGTCAAGGGTGATGTGTCAAGGGTGTTATTAATTTAAAATAGTTAATTTATTTTAAATTAATAATTGAGTGGATTAGAAATGTTTGGAAGTGGACCAAGGGGACGAAAGGGGAAGATGACCAAGGAATAGACACGATTTCGGTGTCTACAATTGGAATAAGATTTTATCTCAATTTTTGAGGCAAAAAATGAAATCAAGCATGAAAGTTAATATACTATATAAGGCCAAACACACTAAGGTTCTAAGACTTTTCATAAATTAAAATGAACATAAGGTTTGGGATTAAACACTACAAAGCATTAAAATATTCAAAAAGTTAGATCTAGAAGCATGCACCAAGTGGGTTCATAGGGAGATGTAACTCTAGGAGGTGTAACACAATTAGTTTAAAAAAAAATCATTAATGAAAATATGTCTATCTCAAATGAAGCATTTTAAAACATGTAAAATACAATAAACAATGCCTATTTAGTCACTCAATCAAACATGTAAGGAGACAAAGAGCCCTAACTTATTAGATTGATGTTTTAAGGGATTTTAAGTTGCTTCTAATCACCTCATTGCTTGATATGAACTTGTTAGCATAAATCTATAATTGTTTGATGTGTGTATCTCTTAATGCGATAGTGATAGAGCTATATAAACGACCTCAGTCAATGCTAAGACCATATAGATATTGATGTGGTAAGAAAAAAACTATTCATGATGCCACTATTCACTGATGAGGTGGTAGGACACTATTCATTGATGAGGTGTCACAACCATTGTTCATGTTAACTCATCATCACTATTCATTGCTTAGGTGGCATGGGGTGTCATAATCATCCAAGGCACATGGGATGCTTGTCTTTTGCACATGGGTAAACGTGTGGGATGAATTTATAATGGAGACTCTAAGATTTTAAAGATTTACCATTTGTCAAAATGAGATTCCTACTCTTTGACTCTTGTGCATAAAGAAGACAGAGGAGATACTATCTTCTACTATTCACCCATGTGAAGTGGGGCACCATGTTTTGGAGTCAAATGATAATGGAGAGTTATTCAAAGATAGATTCCATGACTGAGACCCTTGGCACATGCAGAGACAAGTTTTATTGTTGATGAATAGTTCCTCCATGTGAAGGATGGAGTAGTTTTCTTGAAAGATGCTTTGTCTTTTGTCTTTGGTCTTTTGTCTTCATTCCCTCCATGTAAAAAAAGACTTGTGTCCCTTGTATTTTATGCCTCCAAGTGGAGTGGGATGAATTTATGGGATTCTTTTATGTTTTTCTCTCTCATTCCATCATCCTTGTAATTCTATAAATGGATTAAACTCCGTTACATTTGTAGGCTAGATGGTAGAGAGTGTAAGCTTTGTGAGAAAGCTTTGAAAGCCTCATGTTGACGCCAAGTTTTGTATATGTTTGAGAATAAACTATGTGAAATCTTATAGATCCTTGGCATGGTGTGTAGCCAAGTTTTGTGTGGAGAGATAAGCTTGGTGAATCTTTGTTGAATTGTAAGATTTGTTGAGAGTAATAGAAGAAGCTTTGTGGTTATAAGCTTATGAGGATTTTTGTTTATATTAAGTGGTATCAGAGCAAGTTCGAGTCTTATGGAGAGTTTGTTGCAGGTTGTGAAGATATGTCAAAGTGAGGGTTTTTTTGCAAGTACAAGAGATGGAGAGAAGATAAGGACAAGGATGAGTTTTTATGCCGCATGGATCAGAATGTTGGCATGTTGTTATCATTGATGTCAACAGGGTGCATCATGCAAAGGCATAATGGTCATTAATGTCAAAGATATGTTGATCATGGTAGTAACTAATTGAAAGTGTGTTCTTAGTTGGCAACATGGTGTTGTCAAAGGTGATGAGTGATCAAGAGTGATATTGTCATAAATAATGTGAGCATGGAAGGTACATATCATGGAAGGGTGAACCATGTAAAGGAAACACAGTGAAATGAATGAACAAAGGTGACTAAGCCTAATTGATAGTATGTGATGAGACAAGATGCATTGAGAAACATGTGGTCAAGATAGAATTTGACGGCAAGAGAGAATTAGAAGGTAACTAATGTATTATGGTTGCATGAAAGTCAAGAGTGATGTCAAGGATGATGTCAAAGGTGTTCAAGTGCATGGAAAAGAGATATCAAGCCATATGAAGCTTGGTCATGTGGTTTTAGGTATGTATGAGGCTGTGAAAGATTATTGTCATTAGAAAGAGAATGGTGTAGTGACATGAATAAGGAGTAATGTCTCGTATCTGCTTAGTTGATTTTTTGTTGAGGTCATGACATGAAAGGAACATGTCAAGGCATCAAGTACCTAAAGTAGCCTATGCCTAGTCATGGCACGGAGAGACCTTGTGATAAGGTATGAGTGCACACACACATGAGTGGTTGTATTAGGTTTATTTGAGCATGTATGTGAGGCATTGGAACACTCATGAGAGTTTCAAGGTAAACCTATAGGGGTAGGACCTTCAGACCAAGCCTACATCTAAACCACTCTTAGACCGTACCTGGCCTAATGAGGTATCATGATCTATTGTCAAGACATGTGAAGGATGTATGGTAGTGTTTAAGCATGAGAGAGGTTGATTGAGTATGTGAGTGAGGTGGAGAGTGCATGGAAAGAGGCATGAAGGTCAGTTTTAAGGTCTAATGTGGTTTGCAGGTCAAGGTCTAGAGAACAAAGATAGAAAGTGTGGCCTAATGAAGGGTCATGATCAGATTTCAAGGTGTTTGAGATCATGTAAGCATTTTTAAAGGTAGGGTATGTTTTTTTAAATTTTTATGCAATTTGAGGTTCTATCTTGAAGGACAAGTCATGAAAAGTTGTTTGAAGGTCTCTCGAGGGCTCAGAATGAAGGGTTCTCAACCTGAGAAGGATTTTCTTGTGCTCATTAGCTCATCAAACCTTTGCATGGGAACCTAAGTAGTTCATGATAGATTGGGAAGGGTCCTAGCTCAAAATTCTAGGCATTAGTTTCTAATTTTAGAGGTTATACTTTATGAATGATCGTTAAGAGTGGAAACAGGTTTAAACCCTCTTAGAACCCTAATAAGAACATGATATTGAAGATGTTGATCAAAAGTGTCCAAAATGGAATGGTATGCTTAGGTAAGCTATTTGATCTTGTATTAGACTCTCCTTGGTACCTCTAGGCAGTATTGGTGAGAGAAAGGAGAGAGAAAATGTTGAGTTATAGGCTTGTTTCAGAAGAAGTTATAAAAGTCAAAAGTTGCATTGACCATAATAAGAAAATGGATGGAGGAAGAAGGTAGAGTCTCATGTTTCATGTCCATGAAGGTTTTTGGATCGGTTCTAGTCCTCAAATGTGCTAAATTGGTCATCTAAGTTAGCTAGTCGCTAACAAGCCTAATGGTGTAAACAATGAAAAACCTAGATAGTGGTGAGAAGATGAATTGTAATGTGTTATTATCATAGAATGATGAAAACAACTACATAGAGATGTTGTCCAAGACTTGTAAGACATGTTCATGTTTGGTATAAGTTTTTAAGGTCAGTGAATATAGTGAAAAGGTTGCTCACAAGTTGACCTATTTGGTTCGAATAAGATAGTGAGATATAAGGTCATGTGATTGGTCTACAAGATCAATATTTGCCATTTAACCATATGATATTTCTATCTGAGAATGGTCTAATGACCTCATATGATCATCTACATGCATTACAAGTCATTGAAAATGTCTATACAAGTGTTGGAGGTCTAAGTCACCATGACTATGTTTTGAGGTAATCTGGCAATTATGAGTGAGTGAGTTGTAGAGGTATTCTTGAAGCCTTATCTTCTGAGTGGAAGTGTCTAATGAATTTGATGATGACCTTGAAGTCATGTAGCCTCTGTCTATATACTTAGTTGATCATATTTGAGTGTCTTAAGTATGTTTGAACTTCACTCTTGCAAGATAATTTATTAAGTTATGAACGAAGGATGCAGATCTAAACAAGCATGGAGGAAATTAAAAGAGTTCCATAAATAAGCGGTTGAATGTTTTTTAAGCGTTGGAGAAAGCCAGTTGGGCCCAAGAGAATCAAGTTTTGGCATTAAGAGATGTACATGATGCAATTAGGTCTCCATGAGACCTAAAAGAGAGATGAGGCCTAATTAAGTCGTGACATACCAAAAAGGACTCAAAGCTCATTTGATTCATGTCCACAAGATGTCCTAAAACCTATTATATGGCTGACCTAAGAGGTTAAGGGTTTATGGCCAACTAAGTGGTATAAGAACAAGAAACAACATATATACAAGGTAGTTTTAGGCCTATTTATGTAAGCTAAGTTTAAGCAAATAAAATAACACATTATTGAGTAGAAGGAGGTCTTGTAGGAGGATCTGTAATGAAGATTTCATAGTGTGTTTACATATGAATGACCTAATTGGTCTTGAAGAGACCTACTTGAGTGAAGAGGCCTAGAAGGCAATTTGAGAGGGATAAGAGTGTGAAGAGATAAAGAATGTGATCATCATATATTGTGTGAGCAACAAGGTGTCTTAAAGGTGATCAAAGCAATTAGGGGGCTGAGTTGGTGTTGATTCATCTAGGGGGTTAGTGCTTCCTTGAAAATGGGTGCTTGCTAAAGCCTAGTCAAGCGGGTGCTTGGCTAGTTGGGGTTGGGGCTCCATGTGGAGTTGGTGCTTAATTAAATATAGTTTTTGTCTTATAGGACTTAGTCTATTTACAAATATCAGTGGGTTTTATTCCCATTGAGAGTTTCATACATAGGTGATGTGTTATTGTGTTTCATGCTTATGTGGATAGTTGCCCATGTTTACTAGATCTATATGTTTGTTTGAATGATTCATGATTGCTTAAGTCTAATTGAAATAAAGGTTTTTGAAGATTGATTCACCCCTTCTCACTCCCATCCCTCCCCTGTCCCCTCTTATTCATTGTGATTCCAACACAGAATAGCTCATAAATTGGATAGTTGAGCTAGAGATGCATTTTGAGAAAATGCATATTGAAGACCCCATGAGGGTAAAGGTTATAGGCAATTGGATGAATGGAGTTCCAACCATGTGTTGGAAACATTACCAAGTGGAGAGAAAGAGGAGAGGTAATAAGAAGGTATGTGAGTGGGAACATATGGTTTCCAAGTTGATGGGTGAATTTGTGCACCCAAGAATGCAAGTAGAATAGATGGAGAGGCTTCATGTGATGAGAACTGAGAGAGAAGACAATAAGCATGAGGAGGATGTAAATGTTATTTTTGTTGAAGATGATGAAGGAGACCCATTTTTTGATGATGGGGAAGAAAATGTTAAGTCCCATGAGTGGAAAATGTTTCCACGAGTGAAACAATTGATCAGAGCAAAGAATGCAACAATGTAGGGTTGCATGTGAGTAAAAATTGTAGCAAAATAGAGTTGCAAGTTTCCATGATGGAATATTTGGAGGAGGATGTTGTACAAGCTAGTGCACACATGGAGAGTTCGATGGAGACTTTGAAGAATGATGCTTCAGCCATGAGGGAGAAGCTCTAAATGGTGATGTGTGATGTTGTGGGTGATCCAATAATAGATTGGACAAGTTGTGAAATAAGCCAAGTGGGCTTCAGGTGGAGGTAGTCGGTTTATGGTGGGTTTAAGCCCACAGGTGAGGAGAATGAATTGTAGATAAGCCTTTGGCATAAGAGGATAGTTTTTGGTGGGACTAATCCCACAAGGAGAGAGAGGAGGAGAAGAAGTGTGAAGAGGAGAGGAGGAAAACAAACAAGTAAGATTTGGAAATGGAGAAGGAAGAAAAATATTCCCCTGAAGTACTTGGTGTGGTGGAAGGGGATGTTATGGTCATTTCACTCCATTACTGAAAGAGTGGTTCTACTACTTACCCCATCCATGTGATTAGAAGATCACATTATAAAACTTTGGGTGTTTGATGCAGGAGCATATGTTCATGCAATCTTGCATCAACCAAAAATAGAGTGGTGTGTTTGTATGCTTGTGTGTTCGTGTGCTCATGTGTGTGAGCCTAAAATGTTGGGAGAATAATCAAGGTAACTCATAGGAGCTGAGTTGTTTTCAACTAGAGGAGAATGATGTGGCAAGGAAATCACTATTCACAATGACATTATTCACTAATGAGGTTGTAGGACACTATTCATTGATGAGCTATCACAACTACTATTCATGCTGACTCATCAACACTATTTACTACTTAGGTGGCATGGGGTGTCATAATCATCCAAGGCACATGGGATGCTTGTCTTTTGCACATGGGTAGATTTGTGGGATGGATTTCTAGTAGGGACTCCAAGATTTTGAAGGTTTGTCATTTGTCAAAAGGAGGTCCTTGCCCTTTTGACTCTTGTGCATAAAGAAGACAAAAGAGCTACTATTTTCTATTATTCACCCATGTGAATTGGGGCATCATGTTTTGGAGTCACATGATAATGGAGAGTTATTCAAAGATAGATTCCATGATTGGGACCCTTGGCACATGTGGAGACAAGTTTTACTATTGATGAACAGTTCCTCCATGTGAAGGATGGAGTGGTTTTCTTGAAAGATGCTTTGTCTTTTGTTTTTGGTATTTTATCTTCATTCCCTCCATGTGGAATAAACTTTTGTCCCTTGTCTTTTATGCCTCCAAGTGGAGTGGGACAAAATTGTGGGCTTCCTTTGTGTTTTTCTCTCTCATTCTTTCGTCCTTGTAATTCCATAAATGGATTAAACTCCTTTGCATCTGTAAGCTAGATGGTAGAGAGTGTAAGCTTTGTGAGAAAGCTTTGAAAGTCTCCTTGGCATGTTGAGGCCAAGTTTTGTATATGTTTGAGAATAAGCTATGTGAAAGTTTATATATCCTTGGCATGGTGTGTGGCTAAGTGTTGTGTGGAGAGTTAAGCTTGTTGAAACTTTGTTGAATTGTAAGATTTGTTGAGAGTAATTGAAGAAGCTTTGTGGTTATAAGTTTGCGAGGATTTTTGTTTACATCAAGTGGTATCAGAGCAAGTTCAAGTCCTATGGAGAGTTTGTTATAGGTTGTGAAGATATGTCAAAGTGAGGGTTTTTTTCAGGTGTAAGAGATGGAGAGAAACACGGATGAGGAGTTTATATGGCTCATGGATCAAAAGAGCTCATAACTTGGATAGTCAAGCTAGAGATGCATTTTGAGAAAATGCATATTGAAGACCCCATGAGGGTAAAAGTTGCAAGCAAGAGGATGAGTGGAGTTCCAGCCATGTGTTGTGAACATTACTAAGTGGAGAGAAAAAGGAGAGATAAAAAGAAGGTATTTGAGTGGGAACATATGGTTTCCAAGTTGATGGGTGAATTTGTGCACCAAAAAATGCAAGTAAAGTGGATGGAGATGCCTCATGTGATGTGGCTTGAGAGAGAAAACAAGAAGCATGAGGAGGATGTAGATGTTATTTTTGTTGAAGTTGATTAAGGAGATCTATTATTTGATCACGGGGAAGAAAATGTTAAGTCCCATGAGTGGGAAAATGTTTCCATGAGTGAAATAATTAATGAGAGTGAAGAATGCACCAATGTAGACTTGCATTTGAGTGAAAATTGTAGCAAAATAGAGTTGAAAGTTTCCATGAAGGAAGATTTGGAGTAGGATGTTGTGCAAGCTACGAGGGAGAAGCTGCAAATGGTGATGTGTGATGTTGTAGGTGATCCAACAATAGGTTGGACAAGTCGTGAAATAAGCCAAGTGGGCTTTAGGTGGTGGTGGTTGGTTTATAGTGGGTTTAAGCCTACAAGTGAGGAGAATGAATTATGGATAAGCCTTTGGCAGAGGAGGATGGTTTTGGGTGGGCCCAAACCCACAAGGAGAGGAGGAGAAGTGTGAATAGGAGAGGTGAAAAAACAACAAGCAAGAGCTAGAAATGGAGAAGAAAGAAAAATATTCTTATGAAGTACTTGGTGTGGTGGAAGGGGATGCCGTGGTCATTTCACTCTATGATCAAAAGAGTGGTTTTACCACTTACCCCATCCATGTGATCAGGAGATCACATTTAAAACCTTGAATGTATGATGCAATAGCATCCAAGGGTTTGTGCAATCTTGCATCAACCAAAAATAGAGTGGTGTGTTTGTGTGCTCGTGTGTTTGTGGCTGTGGGCCTATCATATTCAGAGAACAATCAAGGCAACTCATAGGAGCTCAATTGTTTTCAACTATATGAGAATGATGTGGCAAGTAAAACACTATTCATGATGACACTATTTATTGATGAGGTGGTAGGATACTATTCACTGATGAGGTGTCACAACTACTCTTCATGTTGACTCATCAACACTATTTACTACTTAGGTGGCATGGGGTGTCATAATCATCCAAGCAACATGGGATGCTTGTCTTTTTCACATGGGTTTATGTGTGGGATGGATTTCTAGTAGGGACTCTAAGATTTTGAAGATTTGTCATTTGTCAAAAGGAGATTCTTGCCCTTTTGACTCTTGTGCATAAAGAAGACAAAAGAGCTATTACTTTATATTGTTCACCCATGTGAAGTGGGGCACCATGTTTTAGAGTCACATGATAATAGAGATTTATTCAAAGATAGATTCCATGATTGGGACCATTTGCACATGTGGAGACCAGTTTTACTGTTGATGAACAATTCCTCCATGTGAAGGATGGAGTAGTTTTCTTGGAAGATGCTTTGTCTTTTGTCTTCATTCCCTCCATGAGGATTTTTTTTTTGTCCCTTGTATTTTATGCCTCCAAGTGGAGTGGGATGAATTTGTGGGCTTCCTTTGTGTTTTTCTCTCTCATTCCTTCATCCTTGTAATTTTATAAATGGATTAAACTCCTTTGCATTTGTAGGCTAGATGGTAAAGAGTGTAAGCTTTGAAGGCCTCCTCGGCATGTCGAGGCCAAGTTTTGTATATGTTTGAGAATAAGTTATGTGAAAGCTTATAGATCTTTGACATGGTGGTGTAGCCAAGCATTGTGTGGAGAGTTAAGCTCGTTGAATCTTTGTTGAATTGTAATATTTGTTGAGAGTAATAGAAGAAGCTTTGTGGTTATAAGCTTGTGAGGATTTCTGTTTACATTAGATAGTCATGGTCAACATATACGACCTTGTGTAGGTTCTGCAAATTCAAAATGCAAATATTTGATCATGTACACTTGTTTATGATATGTTGTATCTTCTCTTGATTTCATTTGTTTTGAGTTCTGACGCTTTGAAATGGGAAAATCTTACAAGGTTGAAAATGGATAAAGGTTTGGTTTGGGGGTTTGCATAAATAGGGTTAATACACCCCATGTGATTTGTTAGACCTCTCAAAGTATATAAGGAGGATTTTAAGTTGATAAATACAAATTACACAACATCAATAGTGCTAACGAAGTGCTCCAAGAGTATATCAAACAAGAATTTGATAAGTGCTTGAAGATCAAATGAACCTAATTGCTTGTTTATATGTAAATTACTCAGTTCAAACTTTCGTGAGATTGGTGTCCATGACTGACTTCCAATGACTTTAAATAAGAACAGTGAGAAAGATGGATAGGTTGACCTAGATTAAGAACACATAAACAAATGCATTATGACCATATAAATAATCAAAGATAATACAAACAAGATCCATAAAGTGACTTTAGTCCCTATTACAAGTAATTATGAGATACATAGATATTGAGATAGGCTTAATCCCATTTGAAGCTAGTGAATCCTAAATATGTTCATAGTATGTTTTGGAAAAAACATAGAAATCAGTCTACAGAATGGTTAGGACTATTACAACCATGTTTAAGATAGTTGGGACCACAAGTAGAAAGTGCCTACGAGTATTACATGTATTATATAATATATTTAAATATTATATTATATAATATATAGTCTAATATGGTTTTAATTATTCAAACATTGAAATTGTGAAAAAAAAATGAACTAGCAAAGACAGTTAATTCGAAAAAGGAAGGTGAACCATACATATTTCTAATGAGAATCATAATGGCCACGCAAAAATAGGTCAATGCCCAAATGCCACATCGCAAACATATGCTAAGTTGCTCGCATAACATCTATTGAGTTTTTTAGCCTAATATGCATTGCAGTGTAAGGAAAGGCACGTGACAAATGAACAAGATGACTAATAGATAAACTTTGTGAATTAGAAACCTGTCTTATGACACAAGGATCAATTTTGACACTAAATTTTGTATTTGTCCCTTTTTATTGTTGCAACTACCCTATCACAAAGTCGTCGCTGTAACTGTTCTTTGTGTTTTGGTTTGGTTTGTTGTTGAGTAGCTGAAATACAATCCAATAATTAATATGTTGGCAATCATGGAAAATCCATTATATATAACCTATCTTGTAAGTACGTGTTTTAAACTTTGTTGTAGGAATTTATAAGATTTTCCATTTTATTTTTGTGTGTAATTAACAACGTCAGTGACTATCAAGATCGATCAACTAGTGTTGATATTTTATATTTATCTAATTGGAAAATACTATAAATAAGTATTTATATATCTAATTGAAATACCCATCTATCTAATTGAAAAATAAATAAATTTGAAAGTCACTAACTCAAATGTAATTGAACATAAATTATTGCAAAAAGACATGGCAACTCCTACAAGCATATGAGGTGGTGGTGAAATACGCGGAGATGACAAATGACCCACATACAATGCACTTCTCCACACAAAATCAGTTTGTCCATTAGCCCTAATCTGAACCACTGTGAAATCATGAAGTTTCTTCTTTTTTGTGTGAACCAAACAACTTGTGGTCCATTTGTATAGAGCCTGTGTATCTAGGTGGGTGGAGGATGATTTTTTCAATGCGGAGAGTTGGTGTTTCAAACACTGGGTATAACGATTATAATTGTAGTGGTCACTCAGTAGCAGGAGCAAATGGTAAAGATACTAGGCAAACATTGAGGAGGAAAATCTTGTGCATTTTTCTGAAGGGTATGAGTAACCATTTTTTTTTACCAAGAATGGAAAGCTCTTTGCTCTCTACCAAAGCTAATTTAAATTATCACTTGAATGCCTTACAATATACTTTATGCGGGTGTTTGATGGCCCTGTTTCAATCATTCAACATTTCATGCAGGAAGTAGTTGATCGGTGTCAACAATCACAACCAAAATTTGGGTTTCATAATACATACAGTGGCCAAATGTAATCGAACCAACTATTTGTATAAGCATTCAAGTGTGAATAAATAAATCAAACTTAATGCTTGTGTCTAGACTCTAAACAAGACAAGGAAAAAAAACTCTAGTATGAACTACCAGGGCATGAGATATCTGTAAGACATTTTTGAAGCAGAAGCTTCTCTTCAAATGTAGTATGTGATCATGGCCAGTGCAAAATCTAGTATGGCTTTCTCCTAACCTTTGTTTTTTAGTGTTTGCAACTTGACATACAACTCCCATCTCCTCATATCATTTCATTGTAAATCCTTCGAGCTCATAAATTATGCCAAGTTGCACCTTTTTATCTTTTGCGGGTTCCAACCATGCTTCCAACTCATGCTTTGTTTCCCTTTTCAAGTTCAACTCTATATGCCTTCCACATGTGTCCATCATATTTGCCTTGGGATTTGCCAACTTTAGACTATTATTGGACCATGCTCTACTGATTGACACTGGGGATGATGTGGTGCTTAGTTATTGGTCCCTTTCTTCCCCAGATTGACACTTGCAGATAGACAATGTGACTGTCATAGTCCACATGGTAGGTCATAAATAACACCATGCTTTGTGTGCCCTACCAAATCTAAGAGGGGTCAGGATTGGTAAGGTCCACATGTTCAATTCTCATTGGGTTCAGGGTGTATACAGGGCCTACGACTTGACAAGTGTTTCTCTTGCATTCATTTAAGGTCTCATAGGGATTGCCAAGACTGACAGACCCTGACTGACATCCAAGACCATGTCTCCTCATATCATTTCTATGATTTTCACATGTCCCCATTGTATTTGGCTTGGGATCTACCAAATTTAGATTGTGCCTGGACCATCAAAACAATGTTAGAAGTAGGGGTCAATGAGGGGTCACCATTTATATCATGCCACATGGATATTTTAGCAAGTTTCCAAGTGTCCCAGTTGGCTAAGCGACCTCAAACATAGTATTAGTCTTTAAGACCAATACTCTTAGGGAGTGGTTTTGGTCTTAAACACCTTTCGACAAATTTACATGGTTGATGTGGGATTAACCTTGAAGCATTGAGCCTAACACAGTCTGAATAAAGGTAAGCCCATGAGTTCGATGGCAACATGATGATGGCCTTGACACTGCAATGCATAGTTGATATGACGAGCTCAAGCAAGGAAATAAATAAAATGACTTTGGGCTACCAAGGATTCTATAAAGCCTTGTACTCCATGAAAATTGTAGAACTTCGACAGGCACATACCGAAGTGGATATGAGTTTAAGCTCACGGAAACATTGAGCTTGATAGGAAAACTAATGAACTCGATGCCAAGTTAAATAGACGTGTAGAAAACAAAAGGAGCCTTGGGTTTTTCTTGCCCAAACCATTAAAGGAGTTCAAGCTTTTCATGTATTCTATGCACCCAGAGCTTTTCTTTCTACATTGAGCAAATTGGAGGTCCAAGTGGATAACATGATTTTCATTCATGGCTATGCTTGTGGCTAAAGAGTGCTTGCAACTTGAATTACCTGAGGTCGCAATGTGTGTGAATGTGTCTATGGCTATGTCTGCTATTGAGGAATGCTCACAACCTAATTTACTTGATTATCATCAGGGCCACTGAGTTTTGGCTTGAAATAGCTAAGGCATTTGCCCATGGTAGGTAAATGCTAAATATAACTGAAGAAAATAACATTGTAATCCCCCAAAATGTCTCTTGGCAAAACAAGAAAGCAAATCAATTTGAATAACTTCTCAAATGGAACTAAATAATTGAATACAATTGATGAAGAGATGGCCCAAAAAGTGATATCAAAAGAAGGTTGCTAAGTTTGATAACAGTCAAGGTTATACCCTACCCTCTTTTGTCACTATTTTTGGTAGCTGTCACCAATAACCGACCATCTATACACATTTTTCCTCACGTAAATTGCAAAAGCACAAATAAATAAACATCCTTGTGTTGTTTGCACAATTGCTTGTGGCTATGCTCTGAAAGCACCTTTCCATCTGCAAACAAGAGTCCTCACATCAACAATCAAGCAAAAGTAAGCCATACAAGAAACCATAATTTGTGCAAATACAAATGAATTCGACATATTGTTGTGGATTCAAAGGTCGCTATGGCAGGGTCTGGTTTGAACATCAAATCAACACTTTTAAACTCTATTGTTCATTTCAAAAATCCCTATTTTTACAAATATTGTAGAGGAAAGACCAACACGTGGTTTATTTCCACTAGTGACTCAGAACTAGGTGTCGAATAGTGAACATGTAAATCCCACATATTCAATTGGTGAGTGAGAGGATGATAGGGCCAGGGAAGGAGATCACAAGTAGAAAGGGTAATATGTGGCTTGTCTGCTTTCCATGTGGCTTATGCAAATGGGGCCCACCATGAACCACAAATCACTACAAAGAGTCAATGGGGAAGTCTATGTGGATTTCATATGTCGCAAAAAGGATACACGTCAACCAACGAGGAAACATAAAGGGGAGCCTGAATAATTGAGAAGAAATCCTAGAACACACAATGAGCAGCCAATGTGGATTTTAAGAGATTCGAGTAACTTGAGATCCCAAGGGACACAATACAACACTTAGTCATGTCATTGTCGTTTTTTACTTTTTCACATACCATAGTTCACGTCCAAATTTTTGTATTTGATACAATTTTATTGAACGATGTAAAATATTTTCCTTTTTTTAAATTGAAAATAGACTATTTTCCCCATGAAAACGGTCACATCCTCAAAATTCATCCAATAACAAAATAAATAAATTAATTTCTTTTATATTTATTATTTCATATATATGTTCAAACTAATATTCAAATTTGAAAATACTTTATTTAATTATTTTTATTGGTTGCACATTTTCTAAAACGAAATAATAACTTCAAAAAACGATTACGATAAACACCTCCTACATAAATATTAATAATCTTAACAATAAAACAACGCAAGCACAATATTAATATGAAATTTAAAAAAATAAAATAAAAATAAATTGGTATAAAAAAGATTTTTAGTTTTGGAAGTTACCGTCATAATTCAACACTTCCAAATTTGAACCTATCAACCATAAAGAATGTGATAGTGAAAAATGTCCATAAAAGAAATAAAAATAAAAACTTTAAAAGTGGAGGACGTATAACAGTAATACGGTGCAGACGCAGTGTATATTAAAAATGTAGGTTTCCTGTTGCTTTCTAAATGAAGGAACGTAAATGTCAGTCCTCGTCATCATCACCCCTAAAAATAAAACTGACGCTGTCCAGGTCGATAAACCCGTCCCTCCATTTTACAAAGTGCCAACCTGTATGTGGCCTTTGACAATGTCCTCAACGGTACCGCATTGCATGACAACGACCGCAGCGGGACTCGAACCTTTTATCTTCCAGATACATGAAAATCGTCGCCGATGCAACCCAGGTCGCCGGTTCGAATCCCCGGCGGATATTCTCACCAAATTCGACGACCTGACCTTTCTACCACATTATATCCCCTTAATTTTGAGTGGCTCGAACGCGGACGAAATGCGAGCACATTCCATTTCATCATGCCCTTAAAGCTGTAGTGCTCGCAGAATTTATTTATATTATTACTTTTCCGTCAACTGACGCGTATCGGATAAGCAATAGAAGTGGATGCGGTCTACCGAATGCAGATGTCGAACGATCGCAGGCTATGGCCTGCTGTTTCTTCCTCATTTTGATTGCCTCTTTCAATGCGTTTGCTCAAAGTAGACGGATCATTTTTCTGTTGAAGTTTCTCTCAAGTTTTCTCAAACCCCGGCTAGATTTAGCCCTGGGGGACAATTCGAGGACCAGGACGAACAGCAGCCTGGTGATTCGCAGCAGAGGTAGATGGGGCAAATGTGGCTGACGGGGATTCCAAACGACTGCTAAATCTGTGAAAATTCCGTCAGATCTGGAGTAAGTTTGGCGGGACAAGTTTTCTGTGAGTTGACGGGAAATCGAAGTTACAGAAGGGTTGGAGTCCTCGGTCGTTGCGGGAATCGATCGCCGTCGGGAAACGATGCAGCAGGACCAGCGGCGAAAGGTGCGTTTTCCGTTTTCTAATTTCTCTTATTTACGTTTTTGTTTTTTTTGTAATTTGCTGTAAATTCATGCCCAATCTGCTGCAAAATTAACGATCCCCATGCGCCCATTTAAAGATACGAGTTTTTGTAACGGAGGAATCGATTTTATGATCGTATTGTTGCCAAATCACTTGACAAACCATACTTTTTTGGTGTTTTCTTTTGGCCGCGATCGAACTTCCTCGCGATGTAACAATTTCTCGTTAATGAACGCCACAACAGTTTTTCTTATGTCGCAATGATAAATTGCAGCTTTCAAGCCATAGGAGAGAATTCTTTTGAAATTTCCATTCTATGAGTCACACAGAATGGATTGTCTTTTGTTTGCAATTTTGTAATTCTTATACGAAGATGTCCGTGGGCATCTAATTGTGAGAAGTGGATTTTAGTATTTTGTATGATTGGTGTTATTGGTTCCTTTTATTTTCGAAATATGGAAATCATAGTAATTTTCATGTTGCCTGATTACTATCGATGGTCATGATTGGGATGAATATCTAGAATTTTTGAGAAAATGTCATTGCAGGAATTAATACAGGTTTCTGCATGATCATTGTGTATCCATGTTCTGATATCGCCTTGATCGGGTTGTTAGTTGTTAGCATGTGTTCCACAGCAATTCAATTGACATTGCGCGGTCTTCACGTGTCCGTGCCCTTCTGTTTAGCTTTCACATTTGAAAAGTATTTCATATAAATTGCCCCATTATAAAAATAGCAGCCGGACAATGACGATCTACAGGTCTGAACCTGATTCAGATCCCAGGAGTAATCTGGGGGGCACACTAATCTGAATTTGATTCAGATCCCAGGAGTAATCTGGGGGACACACTAAGTTGTAGCACTTAATGTATTATGGAAGAAGAAGAACATTAAGAGAAATCAGAAAACAGAATGACTGCAAATTGATCCACACATCAGAAGAAGGATATAGAATTATAGCAGAAGTTAATTTGCTGTTCTGTACACAGCACTTTCTGAGAAGAGAGGAACCGGAATGTCTATGTCCCTAATTACGCTGATAGGCATCCTACAAAGGCAGCCAGGGGGTGGTGGTGAGCTGTAATCTGCATTTGACTGTCATAAGGCAGTTTTTGACTGTCATAAAAATTAATGGAAGACCTTAAATTTGATGTCCATTTGACTGTCATAAGGTAGTTTTTCCTTAAATTGCAATATCTTAGGCATATAGTGGAGTTTGGAGCCCATACTTTTTTTTCCCAAAAATATTTTTCCGAGCCCAACATGGTGGTGTAGCTAGATTGAGGCTATCTATCACCAGACAACAAAAAATTATCAGAGAAGGTGATGAAGTTAGATTGATATCTATTGGCATTTTTCACATAAATTTATTTAAGATGTCTGTACTGGTTTAGATACATATATATGCATTTGTATAAAGGAACTTGAATCTGATGGAAAACTTCCCTTCCTCAATGTCCTTCTCTCTAGGAAACAGGATGAATCTTTTTCCTGACAGGTTTGCAGAAAATTAACCCACACTGATCTCTATCTACATGCGAATTCACACCATCATCCTTCTCAAAAAACGGGGGTCCTGAAAATCCTTGCTATGAGAGCATTGAGAATTTGTGATGATGATCACTTAAGAAGATGACATCAAATATTTGACTAGGGTCTTTAAGAAGAATGGTTATAAAGAGAAACAGATTGTTAGAGCCTTCAAATCAGCTAGTAATGCTCATGTTAGACCTAGAATTATGGATGGCAACCTTAATAGACCCATAGCTTTCCTCCTGTATATTGAAGGTATTTCTAATAAAATTGCAAAAAAATTGAGGAGTAAGAACATCCATACTACCTTTCTTCCTCATAGAAAACTTAGGAGGTTGGTTAAGTCGTCTAAAGACAATTTAGAACCAACTCTTCGAAGTGGAGTGTAAAAATTTGAGTGTTCTTGTGGGATGTTGTATATTGGAGAAATTGGACGCTCCATCAACATGAAGGTCAATGAACATGTTTATGATATGAATAAGGAAAGATTGGTTAAGTTGGCTTTGACAAAACATTCTTTCAAGACTCAACATCACATTTGTATTGAGAATTCCAAGGTTTTGGCCATAGAAGACCACTACTTCAAGCGACGTCTAATAGAAGCAACAAAAATTTGTAAGTATGATAACTTCTTGAGCAGGATTGGTGGTCTAGATTTAAATCAATCCTAGGGGCCGATTATTAATTTAATTAAAAATTGCTGCCCCGAACCTAGGCAGCTTCATTTATAGGCTCTACGGTTTATCAATGGGTTGGTGGTGGTCTTTGTTTTCAGGTCGTTTTAGTACCTATTTTTTCTAGATTCCTTTACATTTTTTGCACTATATTGTCTTTCTTTGTTTTAACATTATTAATTAATTTATGTAATATTTTAATTTTCTTTTCAACCTTAGATTTAGATGATCTATATTGTTATTATATAGTAAATTAAATCGTTTAATTTCCCATTCAAGTAATCAGTAAATAAATGTCAATTATTTATTTTCCATTTTTAGATTTTAATTTCTAATTTTAATTGTTAATTGCAATCTTTCTTGGGAACGGTAGCTTTTTAGTAAATAAAAATAAATTATTATTTAATTTCCTTATTTTTTAGATCAATGCCAACTTTTATCCAGAGCCTTAGTCAGTTCTGAAACACAATAGGAGGTACAATCTCCTTAAAACAAATGCTGAGTATCAGCGAAAATTTTCAACCTTGAAAACCCATACCAAATTTTAGACAGATACAACTCAAAGGTGAAAATCGATTTTAGTTTCTGAACCTACTAAAAACCAAAAAAAGAAACTTTAAGAAAACAATTAAAAACTATCAAACTCAACCAAAGAATCAACCTTTAGCTGCCAACGTGCATCTACCCCTAATGGAAAGAAGAGATTCCATTGTCCATTAGGTTCCGTCGAGGATGGAGTTTTGAGCATCTAGTTGAAGTCTTTCCGCTTCAGTTTTCCTACCTCTTTTCACTATTTTGCCATAGTTTGGAGTCTGGATAGAACTAGAGGATTGGGCTATAGTCAAAACAGCCCTACTTTCCAACTCTTCTTCTTCCTTCTAGTCCACCTCTTCTTCTAATGCTTCCATCTGCTGGGAGTTTTCCAAAATTGGAGAAAAGTTTTTTGATTCCACAACTCCAAACTTTTCTGTTACCTTTTCCTGATCTGGCTGAGGAGAAGAAAACTGCCTTGCCTCCAAATTGATCTTAACTTCTGCCGTTTGAACAACTCCAAGCTTTTTTGTTACCTTTTCCCATAGTCACAAGGTTCGGAAATCCGGAAAGGTTCGGAAGGGCAAAAAAATGCAGGATCCGGAATTCTTTAAAAGGTTCGAAAAAAATCCGGAAAAATCCAGTTCAAAAAAAAAAATAAATAAAAAATATATATATATATATATATATATATATATATATATATATATATATATATATGCAAAATATTTCAGTGTACGAAATAATGAACATTAATTTAACTATACAAAATAATTAAAAGTTAGAACATATTTAATATTATTAAATTTAATTTTAAATGATTTATAGTAATAGAAAATAAAATTACAAAACTTTAAAAAATAATAAACGTATATCGTAATATTATTAATTTTAATTTTAAATGATCTATATAAAATAGAATGATAAAACTATTAAAAATAAATATATAATAATTTTATATTTATTTTAAATATTTTTATTTTTATTTTTTTAAAAATTTTCATTTTATTATATATTTTTTTAAACTTAATTAAATATAAAAAATAAATAGATTTAATAATGCATGTTAAATAAATAAAATTTAAACTTAATCTAAAACTAAATACTTAAACAAAATTTAAAACTAAATATAAATACCTAAATACCTAATAATATATATTAAATAAAACAACCTAAACCTAAGTATTACTAAATACCTAATAATATATATTAAATAAATAAACCTAAACCTAAAGTATCACTAAATATCTAAATTAAAAAAAAAAAAAAAAAAAAACCCACCTGCCTTTCGTCGACGCTCCCTGCCTGTGTCGTTGGTCGACGCTCCCTACTTGCGTGTGTCGATGGACGTTGCCATTGCTACCATCTCCCCTGCCGTCACCGTGAGTGGACTCTTCACCATCGCTGTATCACTGTCAACCGCCGTCGTCGCCATCAATCCTTTGAAGCTCGCTGTCAACTTTTTTTTTGCGTTTTTAACATTTACCCTTTTTATATTGGAAAGGGTTCGAACCGGATCGGATTAATCCGGAAGAGCGAAAAAATTCGCATCTTTCCGGATTTGGCCGAGATCCGACCGAACCTTGTGACTATGCCTTTCCCTGATCCGGCTAAGGAGAAGAACGCTGCCCTACCTTCAAATTGATCTCAACTTCTTCCGTTGCCTAAACCTCAGCATTTTGAGGACTTACCTGAACTTTTTGGCATTTTGCCGAAGATGGAAGATTAGCTGGGATTTGAAATTTCTGAACCAAATCTCTATTTGGGCAACCTGCCTTTTTAACCCATTTCTGCAAAATTGTAGCTTGAGATCCTTTAAAACCATTCTTAGGACAATAAGCTATCTTACGAGTACATTGATTACATTTAAAGCATCTAAATGGTAGTCCTTCAACATTGACATATTGATTCCATAAACCATGGGATGAAGAGATCTGAATGGAATGATGGAAAGGTTTTGAAAGATCCATTATAACGCACAACCTGACAAAACTTCGATAAGCCTCCATTGAATCATCAATTTTCATAAAAACTCTCAACTTGCTCACTAGCTGCTTTAGAAGACCAGGATTTCGCACAACTAAGGGCAGGTTATAGAATCCGATCCATACTGGGGCATTCGAGATAACCGCGGTAGCAGGATCAAGAAAGGGAGCTCAAGGGCATTAAAATACCCCCTGTTTGCCTTAAAAACCAAGGACCATTCAACCACACAAAATCCTTGTCTTTCGCAGAAAAAAACTGAATAAGAAAAAACCCATTAGATAGCAAAGTTAGAGAAGGAACTTGTATTGATGGCCAAGATCCAGAAGACCATCGTAACAACGTATCCCAAGAGGGCCTTTTCCCTACACATTTGCCTATCAGAGATATGCTTCCTCTTTCCAAGCTAATATCTGAAAGCTTTGAATGTGAAATTTCCATAACTGGAGGAGAGTCAGAGAAGCCTAGGGGTATGTCACCTAAAAACCCAGTTTCTAGCGTATTTATCAAATGATACTCCTACACGATTACCCTGTGAATCTTCCACCGACTTTGAAACCTCTGCTAATGGTTCTTCCTGCTGCAATTGACTTTTGGGAATCAGAATAGGTTCAAAATCAGGGTTATCTTGGAGAAGCTTCTTTTTACAAAAATCTCCTCAAGAATGAAAGGGATTCAAAACATTAATGCTCAAGGAAAATACAGTCTTGGAAGCCCTAACCGCCTTATTTGAATCCTCCAAACCCTGATTCCTTGGGGAAGATCCTTTCACAGATCGACCTCTTTCTTTAACTTGATGCTCCAACCCTAACCCGCTTAGAATCTAGGGTAAGTTGCTCATAATTTTTGAAACGTAGAACAAAGTTAACTTTCTTGGATTTCAACCTACCCCTCCCAAGCTTGCAAATACCAGAAACCCTGTGCTCTTCCCCACCTGCAATAAAACCTGGACCTTCGACCTGTTTCGCGTTCTCCAAGGAACAACGGCCCAAATACCTTTTGCTCTTGATCACTGATGAAATATTTGCTGCTGTCGTTGTTCCTCCCTATGCTTGCTTCCCTTTCGCTGCCGCCTCCTTATAACCCCTGCCGATCTTTGTTGTTCCAATGTCTTCCGCCGCTTCCCTACCGTCGATCGCTGCCTGTGACACCATCATGCTCCTGATTTCCTTATTTTATTACTGGACAATTAATAAATCTTTTCATTTAATATTTTACCATACCCAACTACCCGACATCTCAACATTTCTCTGTTTACTCCTTTAAAGAGAACCTTGACCATGCAATCTATTCATACTATTCTATCATCCTGATGATGAATCATGGAGTCTGATCCGAAATGTTAGTTAAATTTTTCTACACGGGTTTTACTCGAAATCTTCAGCATAACCTAAGTATCATATCGATAACCTGCCTTTTATTTTCACCTTCACAAATGCGTAAGAGCCTAAATTTTTTTTTAGCTGTATAACTGAAACATTTAAAAGTGTTTCTAATTAATAATATTAAATTGACTGGAGTGGTGCTTGGGCCACAAGAGGAAACTTATGAGGGTGGCTCACCTCAGTGAGTGGACCTAGCCCGGTATACCTATCATGATATAATATTTTTGTTGATTGTCAATCTGTGCTAATGACGATGGAAGTCAAGTTAGTAGCTTGTTCTGAAATATATGTTCAAACATACAAGAAGCATGGATAGAATAAAATTGTGCTCAGTAAAAGTGTTTTTGCTCAAAATATGGCAGGAAGGATATTGGAAGTTCTTTATTCTGTTTTCAGTTGATAGAGATCTAGTTTCATAATTGTGGTTGTTACTGCCATGCAATTTCTGAGTTCCATGCTTGGGAAAGTCCATAACTTCATATATAATCATATGTGCTTAGTACAATTTCTCTGAGTCTTAGGGAATGCTATTGCATGCTATCTGGACTGTATCTAAAGTTCAATCAATTATTTGATTTGGATGCTCTGTTTTCAAGGGAAACCTTGGTAGGGTTGGGACTGAAATCTAATTACTGATGCAGGTGCATGTTTAAAGATGGGTCTATTGTGTTTGTTTTAGTCTTTAGAAGGTCTAGGAGGTTGTGTGTGATCAATAAGAAGCATTATTGATGCTTCACTTGTCATTTGTAAGCCATTTGGAGAGATTTCTAATTTTCCTGCCAAAATGAGCATTTCAAAAAATAGAATTTTTTCTATTAAAAGATTGTAAGGTTTTGATATGTTTCAAGAGTCTTGGTCTTGTAGTTACGAGTCTCTAAGGTCTAGCTTCAT
Source organism: Torreya grandis (assembly GCA_037957365.1). Classification (NCBI taxonomy): domain Eukaryota; kingdom Viridiplantae; phylum Streptophyta; class Pinopsida; order Cupressales; family Taxaceae; genus Torreya; species Torreya grandis. The sequence goes on from JARHVA010001026.1 coordinate 943,455, forward strand.
GTTCTAAGTGTTTTTAATCCACCATTTAGTTTAGAATTGTCAAAAACTCCATTTAGGTTGGCCCAACGTAGGAGGAAGAGAAAACTTGGCATGTTCTAAGTTGAGTTGAGACTGTTGAGAGATACTTGGGAACCAAAAACAAGAACAATCCAAGTTTAAGACATCATTTGAGAAGGATAGACCTCAAACCATCTAAAGTGGAGCTCAAGAAAGCCACAAGACAAGAATAAAGACAACAATTGCAATCTTTTGAAGCTGCTGTTGGTGACTGTCTTCTACAGGTCTGTGTACAATTTGAAGTTTTATGAATAAAGGAGACTGTTTTATTGTGTTCATGAGAAGAACTCAGACCCTTTAGGGTGTATATGGATGATCTTATTTGTTCTCTTGCTTTGTTTTAGCATAATCATGGTGTTCTTTAGATAATAGGGTCTGAAACAGGGTTCTGTAGTCTAAAATACAAAATTTGCAGTCTAAAGGTAGTAAATCATCTGATTGTTCAAGAGAAACTTCCAATTGAAAGAGTAAGAGATATAGCTAGGTACCTTGTTCCATGCATTAGAGACTCTTGATAATCATTCTATTCCTCAAATTCTCAAAATTTCAGCTGTCGGGTTGCTTGCAGGCATGTAAACCCTAGGTCAGGGTTTGAGTCACAATAAGTGAGAAAATAAGAGAACAAAGCATCAAAACTTCTTGAAACTTTGTAGAATCCTGTATTAGGATGTTATTCAAACGATTTGAGTGGTTTTAAGAATTTTGAGGCTCTTCAAGTCAGATTTGAAGGACTGTGTAGAACAGACCTCTGGGAAACCATAGAAAACAGGGTTTTAAGCAAGGAAACTCACTTATCTCTCAAACCCTTGTTCCAAATCCCTTGAAAATTGGTAGGCAGAGGCTAGAAAGTGTCCAAAAGGTTTCAAGTCTTAGAATAAGGCCTAAAACAGGGCTTAAGTACAGATTTCTTAGTTTTCTTGAGGTTTCCAAGTGAAGAAAGGATATAGAACATGTGGAATAGATTGTGTAAGATGTGTATGATTGTATAAGGCCACTGTAAGAGGTTTTGAGTCTGAGTTCCAACAGTCATAGGGTAATTAGAACCTAGTAGGCCTAAAAGCAAGGCTACAAGCCTATCATAAAAAGACAGTCTAAAGGAGATAATTGCAGACCTTAAAGACTCTATTGCACCAATTATCCTTGTGGTAATTTTGTAAAACACTGGGTCTGCCTGGGTTGATACATTGTAGTGCATTTATTCACAACTTGTTTGCAGAAATAAGGATTCTTTGATAACAAGTCTTTAAGGACCATGTTTAGTCAGATAATATTGTAATATTGAATACCAACTTAATGGAGCTTGGGTGTTTGTCTTGATAGCATTATGTTTTTGAACACAACTTATCCTTGTTATTTGTTTGGAGACCATTGGTGACAGCCAATCTGAGTGGTATGATTGTAGATTGTTTGTGCTGGATTCTTCTTTGAGATTTCTTGGTTGTCAACTTGAACCTAGCAAAGGAGTTTTGGGGAGATGGTTTTCAATGGCTTAATTGCCTCTTGTTTTTCAGCACGCCTTAATTCCTTTGCATGTTTATTTTTGACACTAACCACTTCACTGTTATACACATAAGATCCGTGTATCCTTTCAGAGCCTTAGGTAGTATTGAGGGCAAACCATGGAAACTTGTGAATGGAGTGTTTTGAGGTTGCCCTGTGCAGAATTTGTGTTTCCTTTCTAGCTGATAGTAACTCAAAGAATGGAAAGAAGAACTCTTGATATGGTATTACGTTTAAACTCAGTCTTGAAGTGTTAATGCCCTAAGATGGCCTTTTATGTTGAGCACTTTTTGGAGTTGAGTGACGGTCTCATTATTCGTCCTCAATATACTCTTCATCATTGGATGCATGCCCTTTGCATCCCTCTTGGCTAGTTCAGAGTAGGTTCTCACAAACTCCAATACGAGACGGATCACCACCTTGATCGTTTTGATAGGATTTGCCAGCTGTTTAGTCTCTAGGAGATTGAGACGAAGACACACTTCATCTTCCGCTGCCCCATTTACTATGAGATCAGAGGGAGGTTCTACTGCCTATTTAGGAGGGCACAGGGTCTTCCCTGATTTCTTCAGGTATGAGGATCAGAAGTCCTTGGCCTTATACATATAGGAGGCTGTGAGGCTTCATGAGCACACATTTCAGCCACATTCCAGACCAGATTCCGGCGGATCACTTCCTTCTTCACAATACTACCTTCAGTGAGAGGCACTAAGCACCACTGTGAGGCCAACTCTGCTTCTTACTCCAGATTTGTTCAGCGCAAAGATACCATCCACAGTTCCTTGAGCCATCATAGCCAAGCCCATATCAGGTCCTGCACCAGGAGACAGACTAGATTTACCATGGCTTTGAGATATAGCACGGTGTCCAGACAACAACATAGTTGGTGGCCTCTGCACTCTACTGCCTCTTCATCTGGTCGTCATTCCATCCAGATTTTCTTTCTTTCAGTCGACCTCGGATGTTAGGAGAGTTGGATCTTCCATTCCTTGATAGAGACTTCCCTCATTGCTTCTCCTTGGCCGTCTTCCCTTTCTTCTTCTCGTTTGCATTTCCACCCCCGGTTTTGGGTTCGTGGGATTGCTCTTTTCGATTTTGCCACTTTCTATGGCTTTGTACTTTTCTTTTCTTTCTCTTTCAGGAATCTTTTGGTTCTCCCGCTTTGTACATACACATGTTATTTGCAGTTCCTTTGACCTAATTTTGTGATCATTCGTTGGACATTAATATATTTATCTTATCTTATTTGCTCTATGTTTGTACTACTTGGGTACCCTATTTTGTTGAGTATGCAGACTACCCTTGATGAAATCAGCTTGGCTACGGGTCAGGGCACTATTTAAATTTATTTTTCACTGCACTAGAATGTTGGTCGTACAATGAGTTATTTTTGAGAGCATTGTTTTGTCATACTTTCGCAACTTTGTTGGTAGAGTGTGGGCAGTTTTTCCACAAGTAACAAGGCAAGATTGGCAAGAGTCTAGTTATTTTGTACTATATTGTTTTTTCTTTTTTTTGCATTTTAAAAAAAGATTGGAAAACAAGGGACAGGACTTGCGAGTCTAACCAGACTCGCAAATTTGGCTAGACTCGCTAGACTTGTGCAAGGACTCGGTCGAGTCTGCAAAGGGCTCGATGATTCCTCGTAGGCCTTGACTCCGACTCAGTTTGGCGAGTCATCGCCAGGGCTTGCTGAGTCTAGATTCACGACGTTAAGCATTTTTAGCGTACCATAGATGGCATTAATGTTTGAAGAAACATATCTTGTGTACCATAGTTGACATTAATTGTAAGCAAATGTGAGGGTTCAAACATTCACTGATAAACTAGGTTAAAGGCTAGAACTTTCCACTTGAATGGTTGGGTTCTTTTTGTTCTTTCATTTGGTGTTTGAATCTGCGCTGTAATTAACTCCATGGCAGGGATTAAAATGTAACAGAGATGTTTGGATCACACAAAATAGTTGTATTTTCATAAAGGCATTGAGAGTTGAAAGATGCTTGGATTGTAGGTTTTAACATAATAGTTGATTTTTAAAATTTTATCCAACTCTTTCATAGTTTGGTAAGTTTCAGATTTCTTTGATTAAATTTGGGGAGTTGAAAGCCATTGTGGAAACCAACCTTATGTGGCTTATGTGGTGGGACAACGTGGTAACCCCCTCGAGAAGTTTTGTTGAATGTTTGTCGGAAGATTACAAGAGAAAATTTCTCTTTTACCTCCTTCCAAACATGGTATCTATGCTTGCCTCCCATGCTGATTGACGTAGATCCCAGGGGGTTCGGGGACACCATTCTAAATAAGAATCTAGATGTGTTATATGCATACGTGAAAGCATTATGGAATAAGATGGTGACTAGAGAAAGTAATAGAACTGTAATAGAAAACTATATTTCTCCGTGCGTTCTATACATGGCATGCTTTTTAGAAAAATGTATGGCTGCCTACTTCACTACTATTTGCTTGCTAACTAATGCTACAAATGTGTATACACATAGATTACAATGCTGTGAAGGCCAAGGAGATGTTATGGAAGTTGAACCATTTAGGTTTCCATGTATGGTTCTTCATCTTTTGATGATTACATGGCTTGATTTATGTGTGCAATATGTTGACAAATGTTGTGGCATAACTCGAGCCCTACAAGTGCCACTTGGCATCACGCAGAAAAGAAAGAAATAAATTATATTAATGTCCATAATTGATGAAAAGTAGGTAAATGGGACTTGAGAATACACCCAATTACAATATAAAGTGCTAGGGTAAAAGGACCCTAGGAACAATGACTAACTAAATAAAAGCAGAACAAAAGCACTAAAAATAGAGTGATCGTGTGACTGTTGTGCAATCAAGGGGTTTTGTGTAGAGGTTGAATTACGTGGTATGTCTAGAACTTGGGGGTGCTATGCCATTGGCCGGTGTTGTGCAGAGGTTGTGTGCATGGCACAAAGTGGCACAATGTTGTGTAGATGGTGCAGAGTGCACGAAGGTTTTGCTGTGCGAAATATGGAGTTGTGTCGAATGGTGTTGATCATTGCCTCTCAACCTTGGAAGGGCTAAGCCCTTAACACTTATGCACTCTACACCTATTGGGCGAAGTGCATGATGATGTCTTTTGAGTTGTGTGGCATGTTTCCTGGCACTCGTGTAAGGTGCATGATGTTGGGAATTGTGTGGAGGTGCTTGAAGCGTGGGAGTTGTGGCATGCTTCTTGTGGTTGTGTGGGATGCACATAATGTAGGGAGCTGTGTGGTGTAGTCTTTTGCGCTGTGTGGCATGGATTTTGGCACTATGTATGAGGTGCATGATGCAAGGAGTCATGTGGAGGTGCTTGAAGCATAGACGTTGTGTGGCATGTTCCTTGGCACCGCGTGGGATTGAAGAGGTTGTGTGGCATGTTCCTTGACATTGCATGGGGGTGCATGATATGAGGGGCTGCGTAGAGTTGCACAAGTGACCAATGCACTGAAGGTGATAGCGTGGATCTACATGGTTGTGCATTGATCATTCACCCTTTCTTGAGAAGCAATCGTCTCGATTGCGTTATGAAGCAAGTGTGGCATCTTGGCTTCTAGTTGAGATCGGGTGACCATTTGGCTTGGGGATTGTTTTGTCTCACCATGAAAACTCTATATGTTTGCACCAACTTTCAAGCGTACATGATTTTTAGAATATGATATGTTTCTATCGGTTACAATAGTGTTCTTGTAGGCGGTGAGTGGGGTACAATCTACTTAGGAGTTTGCACGACATGATTAGAGTGTGGAATCAGTTCAAGATTTAGATATCTCTTACTGCCCACTAATATGGTGATACTTAAAGGATTGGTTATGTACACACTATGGTGGCTATGCATGTATGCATGTCCAAGGATTACATCACAAGCATCAATTGGCGTTACACACTAACTCCTCTATGAAAGGATGGATAACATATGTGAAGTGGCATTGGTGTGTGATATGTATACTTTTGGTGTTGCAAGAATTGATTCATCCCAAACTGTAGGGACGTAGATGAAGCATGGTTGGCAAATTTAGTTGCTTAAAGATTGCTTCAGAGATGACATTCTTCATGCTAACACCATCAATTGGAAAATCCAGTGGCTGCACTTTCACCCACATTTGCAAATGGAATAGGTGTTCTAATTCAACATTTGGCATTATTGGTGTGATTGTGTTGAGACAAGTAGTTTCTAGGTTGGTTTCCTCTGTTTCAGGAAAGTTTGCTTCTGCTCTTGCATGTGCAGGCAAGCTTTTCTGCAAATGGCACTCTGCATGGGAGTGGTTGTTAGTTTTGTGTTTGTTGCACAGTTTGAACTTGTTAGAAGGTGTTTTGTTTGGCGCAGACAATGTGTCTCGCTTGCCCTTCATCTTGGATAGTGATAGGCTTCTCCCAATGGTCACCACATAGTGATAGGCTTCTCCCATCATCTTGAATTTAGCTAGCTTCAATTTGGATGGAACCAATGGTCATAGGCCACTTTAGTACTTGAGGACACTATGTTTCTCTGACTCAATTGAGCCCATTTTTGCATATAGGTTATGGAAGGCATCAACGTAGGTTTGGATTGACTGGTCATGTCCTTGTCACAGTTGTTGCCACTAAATTTAGCGGTCATCATAGACAGCTTCTAGGAATTTATCATAGGTTGGCTTAGACTCATCTTTTGTTTGGATTTTCTCCCACAGAGTGTGTACTTGCCACCACTTCTTGACGGGTGAAGAAACTTCTAGAAGTGCAATCTTGATATTCTCTTCATAGAATAATGACTAACTAATCTAATCAATTATCTACTGCATTTGCTTTTATTTTTATTTCAAACACAAGAACGTCTAGTTTTTCTTGAAACCTAGGGGGGCCTCAATCGTACTTTATGTATGAGCCGATGGAACCATCCGTTCGAGGACTTCAAGGAACTGGTTCAACAAAAAAGTCTTTTGTTTTTGAAGAGTCTCTTTAATCTCATTCTTTATCAACGTGTTGACATTATCTTGTGCTGCGTTATCTCTTGCCATTTGAACTTTGCTGAAATGACATTATAGATAGTCTGAGGGATCCCGTGGTTTGATGTTGAGCTTCATATACAATGACCTTGTTCGATGGGTTATACAAGATGAACCCCGCTTTAATACCAATGATTTGGATCCCGGATGGTTCAGGGGATAACACTTTAAATGAGGATCTAGATGTGTTATATGTGTAAGATGTGTCGCAGGAACCGCCCCCCCAGCCCGCCGCCCCTTGCCCTTGGAAACATTTCTGGTATGGAAACACTCTGGGTACGCCTAAAAAATGCCCGGGCACATCCCAAAAATGTACGATACGTTTCTGTGACGTACTCGGGTGTTTCCGAGTGTTTCTTGGTTATTTCCGGCAGGAAAAAAGTCGAAGTCAACAAAAATTAAAAAAAATGTAAAACCAGCCTGATCCAGACAATATATAAATAAAATAAACATTTAAATATAAGTTTACATTTAGATAGGGACATCTAGTTTCGTATACTTTTAAGTTATATTTTATTTATATACTTTAAAGATGTTTGAGAATGGTTTCGAACTTCTAGGAGCTATAATGGAAATTCTAGGTTTTGGAGGATCCTATCATTTTTAGACTTAGTGAGATTCGAGGGTTTCAAGGTTTCAGACCTAGCCATATTTCAGGGTTTCAAGATTTCAAGGAGACATCATAGGAGGTATGAAGGCTGCATGAAGGGATGTAGCTATGATAGAACATTATGAGAACATCTCTCGCAAAGTGCCAAAAGTCTATCCCACCCCATTCCCTGTGCACTCCTTAAGGCATGCACTTTGAGAGATTCAATGCATTGGCGAGCCCCTGCTAGAGAAATTGTCAGTAAATGATAAAGTTGAAAAATAGTGGGAGTGGCATTCATGATTTTGAGGGCAATCTAGATGATTTATTCTAGATTTGATTGTACATATTGTCTTTGAAGTAATGAGTGAATGAATACTATATATTTTTAAGTGTTTTATCTTTTATAGACAAATATTATCATACTATGTATTTTCAAGTGTTTAACTAAAAAAATGAGTAATATGCATTGTGTGTATATATATATATATATACATTTTAATAATAAAATGTAGGGACGTACCCACAGAGTTTCCAAATCAAGGTTTTTGAAAAATGGCATTTCCGTTTTTCCAAAACATACCCGTACCCATACCAGTACCAAAACAACATAGTGTGTAAGCGAAAACAATATGGAATAAGATGGAGACTAAAGAAAGTAATAGAATTGGGATAGAAGACTATATTAATTTGTGTGTTCTATACATGGCATACTCTTGAGAAAGGTGTATGGCTGTCTTATTTACTACTAGCTGCTCGCTAACTAATGCTATAGATTTGTATACTTAGATTACAATGCCACGAAGGCTAAGGAACTGTTATGGAAGTTGAACCGTTTGGGCTTCCATGTGCGACTCTTCATCTTCCGATGGTTACGTGGCTTGACTGACAGGTATGCAGTATGTTGACAGATGTTGCAGCATTACGTTAGCCCTGGAAGTGCCACTTGGCATGGCGCAGCATGGCACAAAGTGTCCATGTGGCTGATGTGCAATTTGGAGGCTTTGTGCAGAGGTTGTGTTGTGTGCTATGCCTATCTATGCTGTGCCATTGGTCGATGTTGTGCAGAGGTTGCACACATGGCACTGGGTGGCACAATGCTGTGTAGATGGCACAAAGTGCATGAAGGTTGTGTTGTGTGGAATGTGGAGTTGTGTGGCATAGTCGTCGGAGTTGTGTGGCATGGATCCTCTGGCGTGCATGAGGCACATGATACAAAGAGCCATTGGAGGTGCTTGAAGTGCAGAGGTTGTGTGGCATGTTTTCTGGCGCTGCGCAGAGTTGCACAAGTGACCAGCAGGGAGTCAGAATATAAGCAAGCATAGTGTAGGTGAATGGCAAAGCCCGGTTCGGTCCTGAGTTTGGTCATGAGGTCAGGTTACAAAATATAAACAATCTTCTTCTCACAACGGAGTCTCATATGCCTAGTTAGCGTGATGGCTATACTGGGACCTAAAGAATCACCTTTACCTTTACCAGAACTTTATATGCTTCAATGAAAGGTATTTTTAAACTTTAAAGCTGTATTGTCAAGCACACAGATTCGATACCATCTCCAACTTCTCCTCTATCACAGTGAACATGTTCTGCATGGCAGCATGTTGCGTATAGTTTTTAAAGTATGTAAGAAATTCAAAGGTTCAGGTTTCTGTTGGCTTATTAAATAAGCATGCTGGTTTCCAAAAAAGCAAGATGATTAGAGGAGAAGGCCTGAGTGAGTATTTTGTAGGCACAACTGCCCCTGGCATCAATTCCTGTATGTTATAATTACTTGTACAAGGTTGTCATATGTCATCTATTGTTATTGTAATTTTACTAAGTTGATGAAGAGGCCTTCTTGAAAAGAGGCCTAAGGACATTATCTTAAAAAGCTACCATGTTTGACTGATTTAGGCCCTAGGATCTCTGTAGCTAAAACAATGTCTCCAATGCTGTTTGTGAGATTATGCTGCTGACAAAGCATTCATCAATAGGGGCATGCTTAGCTTTCATTTAAGGAGCTTTCTTCAAAAGAGGTTGTTGATCATCATTTGAAGAATCCGAACTCCGTGGAGTATCTGCAATAAATTTTGAGATCACGCTGTTGTAGAGAAACATAATATTTAAAACATCTCCTTGATGGGAGTCAGAAATTGTAACTAATCACATGAAACAACATTTGGAAGGTTGAGTCTTGTGTCAAATAGGAGAGTTGGAAGTCTGGAAGAGGAAACATGGATGTTCCTTCTAGTTGAGACATCATTTGCTGCCATGTTTTCCTTGTGTTTTCCATAAGTTGCCTGTTGACACTTTTAATTGCCTGACAGTAATATACAATAATGCAACTGCAATCAAAGTGTCACAATGGGGAGCTCTGGTGTTCTAATTCAGAGTAGCCTCTGGTTTGGATTGGTTCCCCTATCCTAATGCTACGTAACACTTTAAGGGAGAAATGGGGAACAAAACAAACACTTAAAGCATTACAAAATGATGTGCCAAGATGGATGTAGTCATCCCCCAAAGGAAATGATATCACAAAACAAATATTATTCTTTGGGTCCAATACAATTGATCACAGTTTAATTATATGTAGCGGTAAGAAATCTAATGCTGGAAGTAAATCTCACTTATCAGACCATTCACTTGAAACTTCAAGCCAAGACCAGAGATTAGCCACAAAGCCTTTGATTAAATGCAAAAAAAATACACAATGCATACAACCTCAAAGGTTAATTAATATTGAACTTATAGAAAAGTATATACTTAGGCCATAAAATATTCACGATGGAAAAATGACTAGCAGCTGGAAAGACTTAACAGCTAAACTAACAACAAAAAGTTAGAAAAACCCAAAAACTCAGCTCAGAGCTCCCAACTGAGAGCCTTACAATATTTATCCTAAACTAAGGTGTTGGAAGAAGAGTGTGCAACATGCACAAATCCCAATCGCTGAAATAAATCCAGAACCCTAACGAACACATGCTGAATCCTCATAAATTATAATAATCAACAAACAACATCCTTCCTCATTGGCCATGATTATTCACAAAACATCTCCCGTGGAATCCTATCCAAAAATGATCCCCTCCAAAATATTAGGTACGCATGGCCTACAAAGATAAAGCAAAAGATTTTAAAAAATGATATATCAAAGGCCCAATCTTTTATTCTTATCTGCCTTCGTATATTCTTCCCTTTTGTTTTATATGAGGCTAGGCCTGGTTATACTTTTTTCTTCGGGATAAATATCCCTATCCTCTTTCTGTGAGGTTTTGCCTCCTTTAAACCTTATATACCTCCCTTCAGATATGGGGAGCATACTATTTAAAGAATACAATAAGGGGTGGGACCCCATATCACAAGGCGACGTAATATGCCTTTTTAAATCTTCCAATCAATTCCAAGGCAGTGAATTTTCACAATACAGCCTTTGTAGCATGAGGTTTTGGTGAAATCACACCATTTGTTTTGTTGGATTTGTTATTTTTTATGGTAGGTATTTTTGTAGATTACAGGGTGCTTGGGTATGGACATCTTTGCAAGTGTTGCAGTAACGTAATTAAAAAGGGTTATACTTGCCACAATAGGGCTTGTGGCTATCACAAGACAACGTAATATGCCTTTTTAAATCTTCCAGTCAATTCCAAGGCAGTGAATTTTCACAACACAGCCTTTGTAGCATGAGATTTTGGTGAAAGCACACCATTTGTTTTGTTGGATTTGTTATTTTTCATGGTAGGTATTTTTGTAGATTACAGGGTGCTTTGATATGGACATCTTCGCAACTGTTCAGTAATGTAATTGAAAAGGGTTATGCTTGCCACAATACGGCTTATGGCTATATGCGCTCATTTTGTTGTAATAATGTAATGGATTGGTCATATTGCATTTCTTGGACCAAGGAATAGCTCACTGTACAGATGGCCTGCTTCTTTGTCATCTTGTGCATTTCTTGCCTCTGGAAACCAATTTCCCAAGATGTCCTTGTGTCAGCATGCTGTTTCCAGCCTGTTACGGGCATGCTGTTTTCATAAAACACACATAGAAAACAGTCTCATATCACTAAAACCCTAAAAAGATAAGATGAAATTAATTTGGATTTATGTTTTTAATCTTTTCTACAAACTTTGGACTATCTTTTCACTTGCAAATTCGAACAACAGATTTAGAGAGAGGAAAACTTCACAACTGAATTGTGTGGAGCCTGTAGGTCTCCTAAGGCGAGAAGATCTTCCATTGGGCAGCTGCATTTGTTAGGGGACTTCAATGTGTAAATCTATCACTGTGCTCGTCTTTTGTAGCGTGCTATTGACTCCTGAGCCAGTCCTGACTCATTCATAGTGACAGTATCATCTTATTATCCATGTTTGAGTATCCAGTGTTCTCTTTCTTAAACATTCAAACTTTTTCATGTTATAGTTAAACATTTTAATGGAAAGTTCTTGCGTGTGAATTTTTTGTTAATCGTGACAGTAACGCTTCATAAGGTTGTATGGCATCTCAGCATTTATGTATGTGTTTGTGAATGAGGGATCTTAAAACAAATTATTGTAAAGTTATTACATAACCGTTTCTAGAAAAAACAACCCCAAATCCATTTTCTGTTGTGCTGCCATCACATATCACGTTTCTTGTTTCTGGCATCTTAGGCCCTCATACAATAGATGTGAGAAGATTTATGCTTTCCACACAGGAGCTTATGGCAAAATTCTGATGTACATTATATAGAACAACCTGCTGCAGGGGGACTTGCAATTGTATCCCCTAGAAAAGGGGTATACTTGAAATAGGTGAGCTTGTGGCCGTTTGTGGTCATGCATGCCAGAATTGTATGAAGATGTTCATTCCATTTTGTGAGAAAATTCGAAAGGTCGAGTAAACCAATGAATGAGAGAGAGCTTGTAAAAAATAAATGCGATTTGCTCTCAACAAAAGAAGTGACACTGAAAATGTACTCATGTGCAATTTTTTACAAAACAAAATCACCTCCTTGGAGTTCCTGAAATTCTATGATTGTTGGTGTTATGTGCCTCCATGTGAACAGTAAGAATTTCAAAATAATATAAAAGGACAAAACAACTTAAATATAAAATCGACTTAACAGTAAAAACTCACATCATGTTCAGAAATTTGTATTTAACATTCCAAACAGTTGATTTATTGTCTCATGTTGCCATTGAACTGAAAACTTACAAAATGGTTTCCCAATCCATTTCCAACATTGTAAATGGGACAAAACATTTTCTTCATTAAACCTAAAAAAGAAATTTGTTTGTCTGACAACCGCCTCTAGCGGGTGTGCCCTTGAAATTATTTTTCGCCTAAAAATAATAAAAGATTTAGTTTTCATGTTTTTCCTTTATAATCATCACGGACAAGCTTCCTTTGGTATATTTTTCAATTGTGTTTGGAATCCAGGAGGGTTTTGGCTCCAAATTATCTCGCAGCTGAGAAAGAACATAACTACTGACCATGTCTGTAGCCATAGATGTGTGGTTACATAAATTTTTGTTTCCCTAGGAATGTTGAAGCCTAAAGGTAACTGTAGTTGTTATCTGAAAGATATTTATTATCTTATTGAACAGGGAAAGGCACATTCTCAGAATCCATTCTTTAGATTTCCTATCATTATTATCTTATTGAACATGGAAACACATGTTCTCAGAATCCATTCTTTAGATTTCCTATCATTGAATTTATTATAATCGTGATGTGAAATTTATTGCAAATGAGTAATGACTTATACTTGAATTTGTGATAGCCAGCAAGTGGAATCATATTGTGAAAAAATATTGTTGAACTCTTATATACAATCATCTAATTTGTCTTTGTTTGAATTTGAGTGCAGAACTCTGCAGAGACAGAGTTCTTTACAGAATATGGAGGAGCTAGTCGTTATAAGATTCAAGAGGTGATAGGCAAAGGAAGCTATGGTGTTGTATGCTCTGCAATTGATACACAAACTGGGGAGAAAGTAGCAATTAAGAAGATAACCAACATCTTTGAACATTTGTCCGATGCAACACGGATACTACGTGAAATCAAACTTCTGCGGCTGCTACGTCATCCTGACATTGTGGAAATTAAGCACATCATGTTACCTCCTTCACAGAGAGAATTTAAGGATATTTATGTTGTATTTGAACTTATGGAGTCCGACCTACACCAGGTTATAAAGGCTAATGATGACCTGACACCAGAACATTATCAATTTTTCTTATACCAGCTTCTTCGAGCATTGAAGTATATACATACAGGTACTTTTCCTTTCACAGATTCTTTCTATTTGTGTGTTTGCAAAAGATTAGGGAACCCTAAATTATGGATTTCTGCTTCTTATATGGATTTGGCTTCTAGACTAAATGATTACCCTAAAAACATGGAAGAGAAAAAATTCCATTTGTACTATGTTTATTCTAAATCTATCTTTTTTACTATCATATGATTGCAGACATATAGAATATACTATCAGATGATTAAGACGATGTTCTGGATTCCAGAGTGGAATTCAAGTCTAGCTGAGGTCATAATTCGTGTTTTTAATTTTAGACCATTGTAGCACTAGTATCAATTATGAGATTGATCAGTCCAATAGGTGTTTTTATACAGAATAAGCCACTCTTCCCTTTATCTGTATACTCATAGGATCATGACTTTAAATTCTTGTTTAAAAATCTATCAAATTCTCTGGTGTGGCTGCCTTATTACCTTGTGGGTCTGATTTTGTGGTCAGGGATGTTTGGTGTAAATATATAACATTTTATACTGATTTTTTTGGCAATACCATTCTGTAGCAAATGTATTTCATCGGGATTTGAAGCCAAAGAATGTCCTTGCCAATGCGGACTGCAAGCTCAAAATTTGTGACTTTGGCTTAGCAAGAGTTGCCTTCAATGACACTCCCACAGCAATATTTTGGACTGTATGCCCTTAAACACTCTATTCTTTACTTGATTATCATCAATTAAAAATTTGTATTCAAGATTGTTTATTTCATATTAGAGTTGTTTGGGATTGATGCTTGATTTGAGAAACGGTTTGTTTGCTGCTTTAGATATTATCTCTTTCTAGTATTTTTGAAAGTACATACTATTTTTCAGGATTATGTTGCCACGAGGTGGTACAGGGCTCCTGAGTTGTGTGGTTCCTTTTTCTCCAAGGTATGTTTTGACTGGACTTTTATGCACTTGGTTTTCGCTTTTACAAGTTTCTAATCAGTAGGGTTTCAACGGTTGGTATCTGGTAACTGGAAGCTGGTAGGCATCTTAGTATTTTCATGCATGGTTGTAAGGTATCTATCCATGGCCATCCATGTTTTTTGTTTCTTCCAATGTAGTTATAAGTGCTTTTATGCTAGTACACTAGTTTGTATGTTACCTGGGAATCAAAGTTGAATAAATCCTTGAGAAATGAATGTGTTCTGTGAAATGGCTTATATTCAGTTCCTAATTAAAATTAACATGTTGGAAACCATGTATTGGACAAATATAGCGAACTCGCAAGAACAAGTTTGCAGAGACGGTTTTCTAAATACGACAGTTCACTGTACTTTTAGCCCACATAGTTTAACTAAAATTAGCGTTTAACATTCCATTGTACCCAGGTATATTTTGGAGAATCAAACATTTTATCACAAAGATGTGTATTATGGATAGGTTGAAGGATTATTTTTGTAAAATCCCAAGATGGAATTGTTAAGGAAATAACCAATGGGAGTTCTATCAATTATTAGACGACCGAACTGATATCTTCCCAAAACTGTGAGGCTATGCTTCAGTTGTGATACAAAATGACTTGTCCCTTGGTATCTGTTGTCAGTCTGATATAGACATTCAATTATTATTTATCATATAGATTAAGAAAGGATCATAAAAGAAAACTTTCCTGAATGGCCTTCAAATTATCACCGGACAGGGTGATTTGATTCATGATGCTTATCATCAACTTATCGCTTGTATATCATAACAATTGTGCCCAAAAAGAGAATATTAATTAATATGGTACCTAATGTGGAGTATGGATTTACAAGATCTTAACAATAATTGTAGGCAAGGTTGATTTTGTTTGATCCATTCAGTGGCTATGTATATTTTCAGTCAGTTTGAATGCCTGGTCAGATTCATAATATTGTTGTCGTTTATTTGAAGCCAATCTGGAAAGGGTTATAACTTGTACTCTACTTGGGATTGCTGATGCCAATTGGTACATGTCAGTGTCTTGGTTAACACACTAGAAATTCATATTATTGTAGTATCCATACAGATGGGGAATTTAAAATACAAGGAGCAATTGCGTAGATTTTTTTGTTATTGATGGCACCATAAAAAGTGTGGCGTTTTAACAATAATTACGTTGTGTGCACTTTCACTCGTGTGTTGGTGTTCAATCACCTTAAGATGTTTGACAGTAAATTCTATGATACAACTCTCCATTAACTCCTTGTAATTTTAAAGAGGCGGGATGTTTCACCATACTCTCATATTTGTAAAAGTGTGTCGTGCTTCACCTTTTGTTACAACTCTTTATTGGATGTCTTTTCAGTTCAACCTCATTTAGTATGTCTGTTCATGCTCTTTTGTTGGGTCTTGACAATGAATTTTTGAATTGTAAGTTCAAATATCCTGCAAATACATTTCCATTTTGGGCTACAAAGCCCTAATAATCACTTGAAACAGGCTATCATTATCTCTGAGACTACTAGTGCTGTGTCTATGACATAAAAGGAAAAAGCTTTCGAAAAATAAAGAAGGATACAGCAGAAAAATGTATGGGATTTACAATTTATGGAACTCTGGCCCATAAATTGCAAATAAACTGGAAAAATGAGATCATAGAGTTGAAGACCAAAAATATAGCTATCTTCTCAAAATTCTCTGGTTAAAGTATATGGCTATGCCTATCTAGTTTTGTGGCTATAGAAGGACGTCACTATATAACAAGCTGTCAAGCCATACAAGAGCCTGTCTGAGTAAGAAATGCTGGGGATTGAAAAACGTATTTCCAATTGTGTAAATATTCTGCATGCCTTTGTGTGAAACTATCAGATAATAGGCAGCATGCAGACTATGTTGGAAAATGTAAGCAGGTTACTCTTTCATTTCTGACCAAGATGTTGTATACTAATTGGGATGTCTCTGTATTTGCAGTATACTCCTGCCATTGATATTTGGAGTATTGGATGCATTTTTGCTGAAGTCTTGACTGGAAAACCACTTTTTCCTGGAAAAAATGTTGTTCATCAGCTTGATTTGATGACAGATCTTCTTGGCACACCCTCGCCAGAAACAATTGCAAGGGTTTGTTATCTTTCTCATTTAGGCTTGTTTCTTGAACACAAATTCGGGTGCTTTCTGTGTTAGATTGCCATTCTGTTCATTTGGTGAATAATCACTTTTTTGGGAAGTTTACATATTCCTATCGCTTTGATCCTTGTCTTGATATGCTTTTCTTTACAATTTACAGGTTTACTCTATTTTTTTGGCTGTGCAGGTTCGCAATGAAAAAGCCAGAAGGTACTTGAATGGCATGCGTAAGAAGCAACCGATATCCTTCATACAGAAATTCCCTGGAACAGATCCCTTAGCACTTAAGCTTTTGGAGAGATTGCTGGCATTTGATCCAAAGGATCGGCCTACTGCAGAAGAGGTTCTGATAGTGCCACTTCATTGGCTTAAGATACATATTGTATATGTTTATGACAAAAAGTTGCCTCTGCATCTTGCTTTGTTTGACTTTTAGATTTCTGAATTCTTCCATGGATAATGTCACAGGCTTTGGCCGATCCTTATTTCAGAGGGTTGTCAAGAGTATCACGAGAACCTGTAGCTCAGCCAATAACTAAAATGGAGTTTGAGTTTGAGAGACGAAGGGTTACAAAAGAGGATGTGAGAGAACTTATTTATCGTGAAATCCTTGAGTATCATCCGCAAATGTTGAAAGAATACCTGAATGGAACAGATCGTTCAAACTTTATGTATCCCAGGTATAGGCTGACTTTGACTAAGTTGTGCTAAGATATTCTGTTCAGGGGGTTTTTTTTTGTAAACAGATTTTGGAAGAAATAGCATTTGAAGCGTTAGCTGGCATTCATTCTCTTACAACTTCATTATATGAGAAATTATCAACTATTGACTACATTCTTTATTATTTGTCATAACAGTGCCGTTGATCAATTTAAGAGGCAATTTGCTCATCTGGAGGAGCACTATGGTAAAGGCGGAACAGTACCTCCATTAGAAAGGCAGCATGCATCTTTACCAAGGTAGAATTTCTGCTTCCGTCTCAACAAGCTAGGTAATTTGGAGTGACCAAGTCTTTTTATGATGCTAGGTTGGTTTTATCGTAACTTGGGAGAATTCTTTTAGTGATTTCTGGTTTGATAATGTTTTAAATAAATTACTGCAATGTGCAGACCTTGTGTTATCTATTCAAATCCGTTAGGCCCCTTACCAGAGCAAACATCATCAGGTCCTTCTAGGGATCATGCTATTGAAGTTCGAAATGAAGCGAATAGGTGTTTTAGAGAGGCAGAGAAACAGCACCAAGAACGGAGCACCGGGAATACAAAGGTTCCATTGCATACACCTCAAAAAGTTTTGCAAGGTAATAGCTATAATAGTTAAAATCCTCTGTCTATCCAATGTGTGCAATGGAGAACATGTATTGCGATCCTAGATTAATTGGGCAGTACTCACAATAATTAAGTTTGCATTCAATTCTTGTTTTTAGTTCTGTTAGTGTTGAACCTGAAACTAAGCTAAGGGCTTGATTTGTTCGCAGGAAGTGCTGCAAGACCAGGAAAAGTTATTGGTCCTGTACTACCCAGTGAAAGTGGCAGTATTAAGGAGCCATATAATCCTAGAAGGCTGAACAGAAATTCTGGTATTACAACTTCCCAATACCCTATGCCAGTTTATTCTTATTCAAGAAGAAGTTCCACGACAAAAATAGAACTGGATGATAAGAGGTTAGATGGCCTTAATCAACCATTATTATCACAACCAAAGACCCAGTATGTTGGCATTGGTGCAGCAAGGAACATAGCTGTTGTTCAAAGTGGGGCATCTCATTTGTATTAAATGAAGCCGGATTTGATGTTTTTGTACCGTTAACTTATCTAAAATCTGTTAACTGACTCGATTCTTTGTTGCTGTGTTTTCTCACATTGTAGCATCTAAAGAAGGTAAGTGATAGAACTTGGGAAACAGATGCTCGTGTACAAAAGATTTACCTCATATTGGGATGACTAACAGTTCAACTAAATGTTCCTTGTTATTGTAGCAAAGAACTGTCTATGGTTTATAATGTAACCACTAAGTCGCAGTCTTAATATCTGGCTTCTTATTATGTTATCTATTTGATTTATTCGAAACAAGCATGCATCATGTTGTGCATGCAAATAAGAAGTGGCTGGGGCATCAAAGCTTTACAGTCCGTTTGGCAATAGAGATACAAACTAAAATGATTGTTATTGGGAAACTCCAATGAGATGGTCAACAATCCAATTTGAGCCGATGCCTGCTACAATAGTGATTACTATTTCTTAGGTTGCTTATTGGACTATTAGACCATAATATCTATATACTTTCTTTCAAAACCTATTTGTTACAATTGGATTGTTAAATTATTCTTTGTTTTTAACTGTTCTAATTTACGGGCTATATAGAAATTACCAAAATTTTGCCAAGTTCGTTGCCTTCCTGTTACAATATCATCAAAAGTTTACCAAGTTCATTACCTTTCTGTTACAATGGTATATAAGCTCAAACTTCAGGATTTTGGGGTTTCAGACAATGGTTGGAACTGATGTTTTTTTGGGAAAATCTTCCATGTATATTTTGTTACTTAATTGAAAGAGTGAATTATAACTATAAAGGCACTAAGCTGAAGGAATCCGAGCACCCAATATCAACGGGATGAGCAAAGACTCCATCCCCCCAAAAAAAAAAAAAAAGCTTATAAAAGTCTATATAAGGTTTAAGGTACTCATAGCAATAACACCAAAATCATGACTGTCTGAAGAAACAATTTTTAAAAAGCTATACAGGTCATAAAATACTAACAAATTCAAAACTGCCCGATCTTTAAATTGAGGTGTACTAAATTTTGAACTACATGACGTAGATTCGTGTTTCTTGATGTTTTACCTGTTGCATAAATGCTATAATTGTTCTTTCCTAATGGAGATATTGAATGATGCAATTTTTGCTATCAGCCCCCAAAGCCTGCAGAATCACTGCACTTAATCAGATCCTTTAGAACCAATTATGTGTCATTTGGTTGCCTATTTTAAGCATCGTACTAATTATTGAGCTTCCACCACACTTTTAGGTTTTAAGTAAATCACCTCCATGAATGAGAACTGAAAATTAAGAAACCTGGTGAAGAAATTCTTTATCGACATTCTTTCAGTATGCAGACTCCAAATCCCAATTCGAGCCTCGACTCCCAGATCTGATATTCCTTTTAGGGCATAATATTTGACACGTGAGAGATGGCGCTATATTCCTTTTAGATTCAAAATCTGTGACGGTTTTATCCAAGTGTAATATTCCAAAATTCACAAGCATCTTGTACTTGTTTAGCTAGGGATTTCATAAAATAGGGAGCCTTTGACTTGTCCATAACTAGTTTAACGAAATTCTGTATTTAGAGCTTAAGGCCTTAAAAATGTCCATTGTGATCCATTATATTGTTATCGGTGCATATAATGAAATATCAGTTGATAAGCCATAAAAAATCATAGTTAGACTCACCTTGCAGCCTATCATGGAATTATCAGTTGATAAGCCATTGCCTTACATTGTAAAATTATGATGAAATAATATGAAGTTTGTTCTGTAATGGTTTACACTAACATTTGCAATACAATTATCAATATATGAAGATAAGTGTCATTAATGTAATGACTATTTATGCGAAATTATTTTGAGATTACACTAAAACTTGGTAATTCTCACAAAAGTTTAAATCTTACCTATAAAAAAAACCAAAAAAAGTAGTTCCCTTAAAGCCTTCAATTTCTTCCTTGTTATTTGTGTCTATTATAAAAAATATAGTGATAGAGCATAATCTGCTAATAAATGGAGCTTACACAATCAATTTTAAATTAATTTAAAAAAAACTAAAGCATTTTGATCCGTGTATATTTAAGTCATTTTTACAAGGATTAATTTTCATGGGAGTCATTATTTAAGTGACAATCCTTATTGAGAACTCTAATTTCATTACTTCCTTTCCATGTAGTTGCCTTCTTAGAACTCTACAGGGATCCTTAGATAATAAGGAGAGCTAGAGCTATCAATTGACAATCTTTTTTTTTTAATGGAAGGATAAACATCGTGTTAGTATTAGGTGCATGAATAAATCAACCTTTAGTTTAGTGCCAAGGACGTGTATTTATTCAGTCGAATTTCATTGTGACCCGAATCCAATGTCATCCCTTTTTTGATACCTCTTAGAATTCGTACCTTGATAAATGGCATGACAATGCACTTTACTATTATCCACACTGATCACAAACCATTTGATATTGACAAGTTTTTTGTCTTGAGAGGCTAGTCCTCCTTTGGCGCCCCTTGGATTCTTGACCCTTCTTTTTAAACTTTTTTAGGGATTTTCTTTTGTCTCATTGCATGCTTATATCTCTTGATTCTCTGCATGAGACACTCATACTAATTTTGTATGATTTTGACCATGTTGCATTGAACGGATGGACTAGATTGATATTATGTGAAATTATACCACAAGGTCTTGTCTTCAATGGTGTTTATGGAGGGAATGAAGGAGTAACCTCTATCGAATCTAAAAGGGTTGATGATTACTAGGAAAACATTGCGAGGTGACATTTTTGAAAAAATGCTTTGCAACGACTACAATTGAAAAAAAAAGATGAAAATAACCCAAATGAATTACTAGGAATGGTTTTGAAATAGAACGTTATATATAATAGTCCTCTAAATAAGTAAAACATAGAAGACAATTCTAGATCTCCAACATATGAGATTGCTCATTCACAAAGTGACCCGATGCTATAGACAAGGGTCATTTGCAAAGAAGGTTGGAATAAATATAACAAAGGGGACCTATGCATACATCATCTATTTAGAGACAGAAGGTAGAGGACCTCACTAGGTTGGAGGTGTCATTAGATAATAGAGGCAAAAACTACTGTAATTGGGTCATAGGCTATGGTAAAGGCAAATACCAGAACACCAATAAATTAAATGATGACAAACATGTGCTATAAAATCAAATAAATGGAACAAACACATTCATAAATTGACCATGCACAAAAAAAAAGGGGGTGGGGTTGGGGATACTTACCTTTAGTCAACTTGTTTGCACATTAATTTTCCTCTTGGCTTTGAGCACTTTATTAGAGATGGTTGTAGGTGAAACTCCTTAATCCTAATCCCTCTTCTTCTTTCATAAGGGGATTTGTGTATGCAAGAAGAGCATGAGTAGTTGTTGTTCGTTGAGGAATGACTAATGGGAACTTATAGATAGGTTTATGGATACCTAAAATTAAGATTCACTTTTAGTTGATCTCGTCGTCTTTGTCAAAGACATTGAAAGACATTAGATGTCCACAACCTAGTTGGTGCCCTAACCCAAAATATGGATTCTAAAGGATTGGTGCCCTAACCCAAAATATGGATTCTAAAGGAATGTTTACGTCTTCAACTGGGTCAAAGACATTCGTTGTGAGTAGACCAATTAGGAAGGGGTTTAAAGGAAGACAACTTTGATGCTATGTAGTTGGCAATATAAAGGGCATCCAGGACAAACCTTGTACAAAGTACTCAAAGCCAACCAAACCTAATCCCAAATATATATATATATATATATATATATTCAAGGATATTAATCCACTAACAAGCCCTGGACAAGAAAACTATCAATAAAGCAAATTTAATGCATACATGGTGCATTGGCACTGATCTTAGTAAATTTACCACTATATTATTAATGTACAACAATGCTATTGTCCTACAAGCTGATGTAGAAAAACAATTAATTGTTATGTAAATAATTTTTAGAAATTCCAATGTGACGATGGATGCTAATAAACACTAAAATTGTGATTATCAACTCCAAAAAACATTCTCTACATTTAAGCTCATTGTTTACGAATCTCGTGACAAAAAAGATGCATTGTTTTTTGGAGAGACACAAGTACCTCTATTATCGTAGGATTTAACTTAGGATTGATGTAAAAATTATTGTTAAACTTGCAAAACTTAAAAATAGTTGATGTTGGTTTGGGGAGATTCATTGCAATATTATACTTATAAACAAGATGCACTTTGTCCCCTACTCTCTTATGAATTTATATAGTTCATTTGGAAAAATACTTGGACAATGAAGGGTGCATTGGTACGAACAATATCAACTACACTATTATATTTTTACTATACAATGATGATATTTTCCTGCTAGCTAAACAAGTTATAGATGTAAAACAATCAATCCCCTTTCAATTTTTTTTTTAGAAACTCCAATGCATTGATAAATATATAAATCATAATCATCAAATCCAAAAAAACATTATCCACATTTAAATTCATTGTTTACAAATGTCGTTACAAAAACATATCTTTGCATTATTTTTTGAGAGACATAGGAATTCCGTGTGAATTCAAGATTCAATTTGGGATCAACTTATGAGCATGCCATTTTCAAATTTACGAAACTTAAATGAAGTTAATGTTGATTGAAGGAAATTCATTGTAATATTAAACTTAATCAAGTTACCTTTTGTTTCATATTGTCTTCGTTATTTACATATAAATTTTTATAAATAATACTTAGAAATGATAGGATGTATTGGTACCAATTTTAGGAATTACACAATTATATTGTTACTACACAACATTGATATTGTCTACAAGTTAAATACCTTGTAGATGTTAAAAAATAATTAATTGTCATTCAAATATATTTTGAAACTTCAATGGAGAATAAATGTTAATAAGTATCCTGATTATTAAATCCAAAAAATATTCTCTACATTTAGGTTCATTTTCTAAAAATTCATGAGATAAAATATCTCTTTGCACTCTCTTAAGGAGAGACATATGAATATCCTATGAACTTAGGATTGATGTAATAGTTATTTTTTTCAATCTTAGTCCAAGGAAATTAATTGTAATATTAGAGTTAAACAAGTTGTCCTTTTTTGTTACTCTCTTAAGAATTTATATAGATAATTTATAAAGTACTTTGAAAAGGAAGGGTGCATTGGTACCAATCTTAGTAATTACACCTTTATATTATTAGTATACAATAATAATATTGTCTCAGTAGCTAAATACTTTGTAGACAAAAAAATAATTAATCACATTTCAAATATTTTTTAACAACTTTAATGTTGTAGATACATAAATTTGGTCATATGTACTTGACAATGCTAATTCTTGACAACTAACCATATGACTTGCACTCAATTATATGACTCTTATTAGCCATTTCTAAAATCATTGATCTATATGTGGGCTTGACTCTTTGTTTGTCATTATCACCACACCAAACCTTTAATGTCAAATGCTCAAGTTTCTTCAAATCATCATCATACTATCTCTAACTCAAGACATAAGTTCCAAACCTATTTGGACAAGTCTATGTTAATCGAACATGAGCATAGTGCACCTTCATCCACTTAGGCCGATCACATCCCATGCCAAATAATGACTACTTTCTAAATTTGGAATCAATATTTTGGGTATTCTCGCATGTTTCACATGGTTGGCTAAATGCAATTATCAAAATATTCATCTATAAAAACATATCAATAGCCATTCATTTCTCCAACTGGTTATTCACTTGGTTCAAGCATATACACTTTTGCACATTGAGCAAATTTGCCCTATTCTGCTAAAATTTTAAAACACTCACGAGGAGCAACCATAAGCTAAGTCAAGAACCTTTTAAAGTAAGTCAAACCATCTTATAGCTGCATATATATAGTCAAAGGAGCACAATCATACATTCACTCTAGGTGGGAGAACTACATGAGCTTAATTTCCCTCCTTGGAGTATTGGATACGTAAGCAACGATCAATCATCAAGGGGTGATTGAGGTTAGCTCAACCTATTACACTCCCCTCTTTTCTTGCAGGTTTTTAAGTTATTAAAGGCACCTTAAGGGTTTCAAAGAAAAGAAAATGAAAACAATGATTTTTGTGTGACAAAACCTTAATTGCAATATCTCAACATTCACAAGTGCAAAAGGTGCAACGACTAGTTCCTCGATGTAGTCAACCAAGACAAGTCCACGATCAATGGACACGAGCGTACTCTGCTACTGTCCACTTAAATTTTTTGCATCCATTCTTTGTTTCTACCCCTGATCTTTGATTTCTAAAATTTAAGTTTTTTATGTATTTTCTTGTCAGTCATTCAACATAATTAACTTGGAAAAGTCTATGGTTAACAGACATGAACATCCTATGTTACAGTCCACTTACAATAGACTTGTCTAGATTTTTTTCTGATCTTGTGCTTGTTCCTGAACCTTTACAATATTCTCTTTCACTGATTTTCTTTATCAAACAATCATAATAATCAACATAAATCTATGTGCAAACTAAATATATCTCTTCTTAGTTCTTCCCCAAAACAACTTTCCATATTTAGAATCATTGTTAAAATCAAAATTGTTGAATGTTGTACATCCTTAGCATTATGATATTCTTTAGTTTTACACATATTAGAACACATTACAATTTATATTGTTTTATCAAAAATAGGGTAAAACATATTGGTGAACTTGAACTATTCTTTTCAAGCCCTTGCTTTTCTGATTTGGTTTTCAATTTCATTTTTCAAATTAAGATTTTTTTTTTTCCCTATCTTCCTTGAAATTATGTTTTGATAGTTTTAGAGCTTATAGGCGCTATCATTCTGGGCAAAGTAGTCATCACACATATCTGAATTGTGGCGTGAGGGGTACTACCCAAATACTAAAGCCATTAGACAACACTATTCACATATTTTAGTTTTCACACACCTCATGGTATATCGGAAATGCCTAGGTTCTATTTTCATCCATAAGAAGCTTGACCATTTATTCTTTAGTGTATTGTTAACTTCTTAGCCCTGAGAAGTTATTCTCAATATACCTTAAAGATGGGATAATGCGACTATAGGAATGGTGGAATCCTTTGTAGTTAAAGTCTTCATGACCATGTTCACTATTTACAATTGGGATCATATATTTGAGAGCCTAAAAACACACCCTTAATCTTTGTTCTAAAAATTCAAAAGTTTAAAATCATAATAAATGCATTTTACTTGCTTATTTTTCAGTATTACATTATGTCTTACTTTCCAAGTTGTTTGGATTCATTATATATTGACATTAATCAAATTCAAATACATCATAAGGACTAGAATGGCTAATGTACAATCTCAAACCTTAATCAACTCAAATTATTGCAAAAATACTCCTAGGATATAAGCATCGTTAAGGCAAATCGTTGTAAAATATAGCATGAATTGGGATCAAGAATAATTATACATTCAAAATGCTCTAAATCCTGCCACACACCTTACCGATGGACTCATCATGACCATTGAAACTAATAAAGTTACTATAGATAAAGAAGATGAAGTTAATGTTAAGGAATTCATTGAAAATATTAATGCCAATCCACATAAGATTGATTCATTCCTATACATTAAAAGAGATGAACACAATAAATTAGCTTCGCCTTCCACTTCTACTTCAACTACTCTAGTTACTACCATTGCATCTATTCCGCTATCAACCCCTACAGTTACATATGTGCCAACATCTATAGGTATGGGGGCATAATTTGGTTTAGAAAATATTAACATGCCTATCTCTACAAGGGCATCATATACACCTCCCTTGATTACTACACAAGGTCCTAACCCAACTTCGCCTAATGCATCACCTCTTGAGCAAATTGTTCTAGTCTTACATGTTAAAATATTTCAATTAGAGTAATGTGTCTCTAAATATACTCACTCAATTGATTCTTATATTTTGCTTCATAATCTTTTGGCACCCACAATAGCATATTACACATTACTAGTAGGTTTTGTAGCTCCAAAGCTACCACTTTATGAAGTAAAGGTGATTCTGAGCAACATCTTCAATCATTAGATTCAACATGTTTCAGCTATGCTTACAATGACAAACTACTCACCAAACTCTTTCTAAGAATCCTCAAAGATTATGCTCTATGATGGTTTTATGATCTCCATCTTCAATCCGTTAGAGCATTCAACCCATTGGTAGATCAATTCTTAGCACATTTATCAATTGTCATTGATGAAAAGTTATCTTTTGCACAAATTGCTAAGCTCAAGTAAGGGTCAAATGAGCCAATTAGTGAATATGTTCTTCGATACAAGACTATGCTCACAAAAAAGGAAAACCCTATGGCAAACAATGAATTGCAATATATTTTTACACAAATCTTGTTAGTTCCACTCTATGAACTGATAATGTTTGATAAATTTAGGTCTTTTGACAAGTTATGCCACATAGTCAAAGAAAAAGAAGTCAAGGTCATTGCATTAAACAAACTAAAGTATGCACCAAGTGTTCCATCTACTTCTAATATCAAGTTTCAAACCAATCCAAATTACAAGGTTAAATCTAACGAAAGCAAAAATGAATCAAAGATAACATTTGATGCATTAACACAACCAAAAAACAAGCTTCAATTGATAGCTCAACTTAGGAGGCAATTTACAAGGTTACCACAACCTCCTCATATCTTGTGATAGAAATTACTTGATTGAAATATAATATCACTCCTAGAATTCAAGATTGATTTGACAAAGCCTCAACCAAAGAGATTTGATAGTAATGCATATTGAGACTACCATAGATGTATTGGGCATTCTATGAACAAATATTATAGACTAATGCATAAAATACAAGATCTCATCAATGGTAATACTATTGAGGTAGGCACACCCACAAAATAAGTCAGACGATAACAAAATCATAATGTCAAATTAAAAAAAATAGTAATCTTTTTCCAAATCACGGTACACCATAAAATGCAAACAAGTCAAAAATACATCATGCATACCATGTGCATCCTCCTCTTAAAACATACGAGTATCCAATAGATGGAATTATTAAAACATTTACAGGCGCATTAACACAACATCTAGTAATCACATTTGATGACATTGAAACCAATGATGATAATTTAGATAGACATGCACTCTTTGTTAGAGCATACATCAACAAGAAACTCATGCATAATGTCATGATTTCCAATGGATCAAGTGAAAATGCATCCACAAGGACACTTCTTCAGAGTCTTGGATACACAAAATTTTATTTACAAGCTACATCAAGAGTGGTGAAAATATTTAATGGTCATACATAGGATATCCTTGGACATATAGTGTTACCTCTTCAAGTGGGATAAGAAATAATGACAACTCCATTTTTAGTCTTACCAAACACATGGGTATTTAACATGTTATTAAGATGCCCTTGGATACTAAATCTCCATGCAGTACCATCTACAATGCATAAATGCCTCAAATACATACATTATAATCAAGTGGTTAAGGTTCAAGGCTTCAATGAGTATCCTCTACAATTGGCAATCACTTTTCATCCTCCTCTACCACCACCACAATTAGTTGTGGAACCTATTCAAGAGCACTATAAGAAGACAATTACAACACCTTCTCCAAAACACATTACAAAGATAACCAATGCACCCATTCATGAACATCATGTAGAATTAATTTTGGTATCAATACAAAATCTTCCTCTACAAAAATTTAAATGGTATACATTCATAAGCAAGAAGATTCATATCAAAGAGTCACCCATGGTTCAAAAATATCTAAATCTTATATAGTTCAACCAAAGGCAAGTCTTAAAAAATTCAACATTTCTTTAATGAACACAAGTAACAAGACTTTCTTCTATTATAAAATAGGGTTCACCAAGTATATCACCTTTTTGATCTTCACAAGATTTTATAAGTAGTGATCACAATAATTATGATACGACACTTTATGCATTTTCAAATTTAGATACACCAACGTGTAGCACTTTTTCCCATAAAAAGTCATTTTCAACATATTTGATTCAAGCATGCACTATGGTCCTCCCATTGATGGGATCATAGGTTAGTCCCTTTACATATATATCAATAATAAAAAAAATTAAATATTCTAAAAAATTAAAAAAATCAAATATTCCAAAAATTCAAACAAATAAAATATTGTTAAAATAAAAAAATGTTCAAAATATTTTCAAAAAAAAAAAAAAAACCAAGACCTGAGCATAAAAAAAGATGTTAGTTACTTATTTACATATCTTTTTAATCTTCTATTTAATAGATAACATACTGTTTTTCAAATACAAATGCATTTCATGAGGTATACGAGTGTGATGCAAGACATACATTATACATGCATTCTCATATGTTGGACTCCCTTCCACCCAGTGGCCATGCCTATGTTGGGGGCATCTAAATCTACAGGTTACACTATCATAGGTTATATCTTTTTATGAATTTAAATGAAATTTTGAGCTACATATCTTTAAAATGTCTCACTGATCACTCATATTTTACATTCTACTATATGAATATGTTACTTTGATATACTATGACATTAATACATATGGATGGAATAGTCTAGTTTTCACTTGTTTTATGCTCCTTCAATGCTCTTTACTTTCTTGCATGATAGGCTAGATACTAATTGATTTTTATGTGTAGCCCTTATCCCTTGTGTGTAAATTTATTGAACTTATCTATGATATTTGTGTTTCATTTGAACATGTCATTTATTGCGGCCCTTGGTTTTATGTATGTAATATTTACTTATGTAAAATTTGAACATGTCTTTGTATGCGACACTTGACGTTATTGTATGATATAGTGTGATATTATGCATTGTATTTGTGTGTTTTTTGAGATTTATTAGTAGTGCCACAATACATATCATGTACTTTTACGGATGGTTACTTTATTACATGCTTCAATTCTATATCTTTATAGACATGACACTTGTATGCCTTGCATCTAATATGTTACATACATGCTTCAATGGCAATTAAATTTATATGGTAACATACTCTCTAACATGATGACAAACTACAATATAATCACATTTTTATCACATAATATAGTTAACTCTTCTTTTGCGATGAATGACTTGCAAGGTATATCCCTTATCTCAAAATGGGGCCATCACAATGGGCTTGCCCTAGAGATCCAAGCCTCCATGAAAAAAAAAAAAAAGGTTTGATACATAATACATGTTTCAAATATATAGATTACAAGTTTTTAAAGATTCAAATTAATGCAAAATGAAATTATATATAAAATAGTACATGTTTTCAAATACTCAAAGAGATTCAAAAATCAAACACATAATAGATATTGGCACATAGATACAGATCCTAGGGGCCGATGACATGCACATGCACTCATTTTTCAAAGAATTAAAGTACATAATCATATACACTTGAATTTGTATGCATTGACACATGAAAAATAGTTATAAGATCAAATTTATACGTTGCAAATATAGTTCAAATTGAGCATATAGATGCATAACATTCTATATCATTGGCACAAACTCAAGGGGTATGATACACATTCATGTTCATGCTTATTTAAAGTGGGAAAAATACAAAGTTTTAAAGTTCAAAGTTGAAAAATGAAAATTTTAAAGTGGCAAAAATGCGAAGTTTCAATGTTCAAAGTTGCAAAATGTAAAGTTTCAAAGATGCAAAGTTCAAAGTTGAAAAATTCAAAGTTTAAAGTTACAATTTCAAAGGCAAAATAACTATTTAAATTCAAATATATGAGCAATACAATCATGATGGGGGAATTAATACTCTTCATTCTCTTTCTATCATAAAAAATATAGAATATAGATCCATCTACAATGGTGTGATTCGATTTGTGTAGGTAATGTACATTCAAGTCTAGTGACAGTCAATGGCTTTGGAATTACTTCTAGCGAACCTATAATGTGGTTTGATGTACATTCGAGTATAGTGATACTCAATGACATTGACATAACTTATAATAAACCTATCATGTTTTCACTTTTTTGGATTAGTACATTGGGTACTATTCCCTTTTCATGAGGGTCAAAATAGTGCATCTTTCTGACTTAAAAGCTTGATTAATTATTCAAAATTAGGACATGATCACTCTCGATGTGCCATGGTTCAACTTTATCCAAGTGTTTCACTAATGAGGAATAGTTATCCATCTTTAGTTATAAGTTACATGGTAATATGGTTTCACCTACATACATGTGTACTCCTTTGCTCTCTTTTCAAATTTTCAAAATTTCAAAGTTAAAGACTTTCTAAATTTCAAAATGATAAAATGGTTGCTTAATGACCTATTGCATGGTTTAATAAAATGATTTCCTTACAAAATTGAAGTAGTTGTTTAAATGTAAAGTGTGTTGTACACACTCAGATTCAATTATTTCTCCTTTACTCTTACAATTTCATTACAAGAATATAATGAAAAAACTAAATTGTCGATCAAAATAACTTGATTAAATTGTGAAAGATTATTACATTTATAGGGATAGTTCTCCTATAGAGTAAGAGTTTATTGTAATCCCTTTATTCTCTCAACTATCTCTATCCCTACTATTTCTCCCACAACCCTATCTCTACATACAAATTTTTATTTTTCCCAATTACATATTATGAGATGTTATGACAACTCATTTATTAATATGGATATAAACTTTCACACACACATCTATATAAAATCATACCCATATAAGCACTAATACTTATCATTCCCCCCTTAGTGTTGAAAATGGCGTGAGGTAAAACACTAATAGAGATAGTCTTCGTCACTTTGATGAGCCACTTCTCCATTGTCTGAGGGAGAACTACTTGCTTCTAGATCACTTTCCTTTATTTTCATTGCTTTTCCATTCACATTTCCATCAAGAATATCATGTGCTCTTTATTTGCAATTTAGAACTACATGTCCTGGTTTTTTACAATAAAAACATGTGTATTTATTTTTCTTGATTACATGTTTTTTGTAAGAAATGTTGGGCTTGTTATGTGTGAACATCACTTATTCTTCTTCTGTTACTTTGCTTCATTCAACAAGCAATGTGGATGTGACATTTGACAAACTTGAATTTAGCTTGCTTAAGGTGAACATCACATGTGACATACTACTGGGCATGGTATTGAACAATATGGATTTTGCATCATTTTATTTGATATATTATTTTATTCCTATGAATTGGTTTATGAGTGAATTAAATTTACTGATGTGAGACACTATATCACCTCCTACTTCTAGTTTTAAAACATACAAATTTTGTTTCATACTAATTTTTGCACTATCAGTTATAGAATCAAATAGTTGGTTTAGTGATTCCCATATTTCTTTGGAAGTCTTTTCAAAGTCCACATGATGCAAGTATAGTTTTGATAGACCAAGGACAATAGTGGCCAAAACCTTTTTATCTTTATTTTCCACTTTTGAAATGCATCCATATCTGTTGGTTCAGTAATAGTTCCATCTATAATATCCCAAAGATCTTTCTCTGTTAACAATAACTGTATTTGGATTTACCATGTATGGAAATCTTGACCATCAAATTTTTCAATCTGATTTAATTTTTCCATATTACCCTCCCTTAATTTTGACTTACTAGTTTCAATCGATAATGTGTCTTTACAATGAAAATGACTCTTTTTATTATTTTGACACTTTGGACTAAAAAAATATGACAAAATGAATCTTTGTAAAAAATAACTATTTGAGACTAGACTTATTATGATGTGGTTATGCAATATCATAGACATGATAACTCTTACAAGACTTTAATTTCTAATAAAGCAAATCTATCAACAAGAAATAAAAAATAACTATTATAAAAGTTAACTAAATACTAAACACTCATATGAAACAATTATGCTTATAACAAAACAAATACATAACTATAACCACTAATAAACCCACCCTTTGATATAAACCTATGGTTTTGGACTTTGAGAAATAAAAAAGAAACCTAATCTTATTTTAAACCAAAACTATGATGTAAGACTTGGGATTTGATGACAACAATGAGAGTTGGGTGATGGGTATTGGTGTGGAGATCTCTTAGATGATGCATAGTTAGACACGAAGATCGGAAATGATTGAATCTACAGTGTTGAGTTGTAAAATAGGGTTTGACATGGATGGTCAAGCAAAGGCCATGGCAATTGATTTAGATGAAGGATCTGAGGGTCTTTAGAATTCTAGAGTGCTTGATGCACATGCTGTGAGGTCAAACCAATCTCAAAACCATTAAGTTAGGAAACCAGTTGGAGGATGCATAGCTGGGGAACTTGTTTGATTGGAGATTCAGTGTCTAGTTGTTGGTTATTGAGAGTTAAAAGCTTTTAAAAATGCTAATCCATAGTAAATGTCTTCATCAAACACTTCACCATATATCAAAAATGCAAATCAAACAAATGTGGTTCTACATACAACAAATGTTCTTACCAATGCCGATTCAATATCCTTTTCAATGCATAGTTTTTAGTCAATACAAAGTATAGACTACTTGATTTAGGGATTTCAAAAATAGATCCGAGGCCTGATGAAAATATCTAATGTTAAAACTCCAATGCAATGCTTCACAAACATAAATCAAACCCTTAATGCATATATCCACAACTAGAAAATTAAAAAAATGAAATATCTATATATTTTTTAATATAAATAATGTCAACAATATTTACAATGGTCTTTATTGTAGAATTATTGACAAATAAAAACTATCAAATGGTAGGACCAATTGATGTGGTCTACACTCAAAATATCCTATTATGAACAAGACCAATAAATTACAGAGAGCTCCAGGGAACCCAATCTGATACCAGATAATGAGAAAACCAAATTATCGATCAAAATAACTTGATTAAATTATAAAAGGTTATTAAATTTATAGGGATAGTTCTCCTATAGATTAAGAGTTTACCGCAATCCCTTTATTCTCTCAACTATCTCTATCCCTACTATTTCTCCCATAACCCCATCTCTACGTACAACTTTTTATTTTTCCCGATTACATATTATGATTTGTTATGAAAAATAATTTATTAATATGAATATAAACTTTCACACACACACCTACATAAAAACTTACCCATATAAGCATTAATACTTATCAGAATAAAGGGGGGGGGGTAATGTAGACACATAAATTTGGTCATAGGTACTTGATAAAGCTAATTATTGACACATTTTTGACCACATGACTTGCACTCAATTACATTAATATTATCCATCATTTATCTAAATCCATTTAACTATATCTTAGCTTGTCCCTTTAGTTTTCATTATGAATATACAAAACCTTCAATGTCAAATGATCAAGTTGTTTAAAATCACCATCATATTAACTCTAGTTAAGGACACACGCCCCTGATATTTATAGACATGTCTGTGTTAATTGGATAGGAACACAATGCACCTCTATCCACTTATGTTGTATGAGTCCTACGTAAAAATAATACATAGTTTCCAAATTTTAAATAAATTGTTTGGGTTTTCCTGCATGTTTCACATGGTCGACTACATGCAATTATTAAAAGATTCACCTTTAAATACATATCAAGAGTCATTAATTTTCTCCATTGGTTCAAACATATACACTTCTGCACATTAAATAAATATACCCTATTTTTTCCAAATTCTAAATCACTTGTAAGGAGCAACCATAAGCCAAGTCAATATCCTTCTAAAACAAGTCAAGAGCTATCATTATCAAGTAATTAAATTACCTTTTAGCTGCATGCAGTATAGTAAAAGAAGCACAATCACACATACACTCTAGATGGGATAAATACATGGGCTTGATTTTTATCCTTTGAGTATTAGATATGTAGGCAATGATTAATCATCAAGGTGGTGATTGATGTCAGCTCATCCCATTACACTTATGTTCTTGTAGGTTTTCAATCTATCAAAGTTCCTTAAGGGTTTTAAATACATGAGAAGGCATATAAACATTTATGCGAGATAAAACCCTAATTGTGATCTCTTAGATTACTTAGCATTCATAGGTGCATAAAATGCCTCAAACAAATCTTTAGCACAGTCAATGGGGACAAGTCTGTGGTCCACAGACTCGATTGCAATGGGTTGATGTGCACTTAAAATGGTCATGTCCAAGAATATTATCTACTACCACTAATATTTCATTTCTATAATTCTTATTTATTATTTATTCCAATCAATCAATTAACACAGTCATCTTGGACAAGTCTATTATCAACATATATGAACAATCTACACTGTAGTGCACTTACAATAGATTTGTCCATATTTTTTTCTGATCTTGTGCCTATTCTTAAACATGTACAATAGTCTCCTTCATTGATTTTCACTATCAAATAGTTATCACAATCAACAAAAATCTATGTAAGTTAAGTATATCTCTTCTTATTACTTTTAAAAACAACAACTTTCCATAATTAACATCATTGCCAAAATCAAAATTGTTAAATATTGTACATCTTTAGAATTATGATATTCTTTAGTTTTACACTTATTAGAATATTTTATAATATATACTATTTTATCAAAAATAGGGTAAAACAGATGCAACAATGAATGTTGAACAACTCATTTATTAATATGAATATTAACTTTCACACACAGACAACACCTATATAAAAACTTACCCATATAAGCTCTAATACTTATCAAAATAAGGCGGGGGGGGGGGGGGGGAGGGACATAAACACATAAATTTGGTCATAGGTACTCCACAAAGCTAATTATTGACACATTGCTAACCACATGACTTGCACTCAATTATATGAACCTTATCCATCATTTATCTAAATCCATTTAACTATATCTCAGTTTGGCACTTTGTTTTCCATTATCAATATACAAAACCTTCAATGTCAAATGATCAAGTTATTTAAAATTACCATCATATTATCTCTAGCTCAAGACATAGGACCCTGACCTTTACAAACATGTTTGTGCTAAGTGGATAAGAGCATAATGCACCTCTATCCACTTATGCTGGATGAGTCACGCAAAAAATAATATATAGTTTCTAAATTTTTAATAAATCATTTGGGTTTTCCTGCATGTTTCACATGGTCGAATACATGCAAATTTTAAAAGATTAATCTTTAAATACATATCAAGAGTCATTCATTTTCCCCCTTAGATATTCACTTGGTTCAAACATATACACTTCTGCACATTAAATAAATATACCCTTTTTTGCCCAAATTCTAAATCACTTGTAAGGAGCAACCATAAGCCAAGTCAATATCTTTCTAAAGTAAGTCAAGAGCTATCATTATCAAGTACTCAAGATATCTTTTAGATGCATGCAATATAGTAAAAGGAGCACAATCACACATCCACTCTAGATGGGATAACTATGTGGGCTTGATTTTCATCCTTTGAATATTAGATACATAGGCAATGATTAATCATTAAGGTGGTGATTTAGGTCAACTCATCCCATTACACTCCTCTCTTTTCTTGTAGGTTTTTAATATATAAATTTTTTTTAAGGGTTTTAAATACATGATAAGGCATATGATAATTTATGTGAGATAAAACCCTAATTATGATATCTTAGATTACTTAGCATCCATAGGTGCAAAATATGCCTCAACCAAATCTTTAGCACAGTCAATGGGGACAAGTTTGCGATCAATGGACTCGATCGCACTAGGTTGATGTACACTTAAAATGGTCATGTCTAAGAATATTATCTAATTCTCCCTCTAATATTTCATGTCTAGAATTATTCTTTGTTCTTTATTCCAATCAATCAATTAACACAATTAGGTTTGAGAAGTCTATTGTCAATGGATATGAATAACTTACACTATAGTCCACTTACAACAGATCTATCCAAATTTTGTTTTTGATCTTGTGCCTATTCTTAAACCTGTACAATCATCTCCATTGATTTTCACTATCAAACAATCAGAACAATCAATAAAAATCTATGCAAGTTAAGTATATCTCTTCTTATTAATTTTTAAAAATAACAAATTTCCATAATTAACATCATTACCAAAATCAAAATTATTGAATATTGTACATCTTTAGAATTATGATATTCTTTAGTTTTAAACCTATTAGAATATTTTACAATTTATGTTATTCTATCAAAAATAGGGCAAAAGAGATGCAACAATGAATGTTGATAAAAATTAAAATGCATGATTATCAACTTTAAGTTAGAATGGTGGGAGGGCACATGATATGTGGATATGGTATAGGTTCCAATATCTTAAAAGGAGTAACCCCAAGATGTCACTATGATTGCATGTGCATACTCATGAAACATTTGAAACAAATATGGACATACATATTATTAAGGTAGAAAGACAAAATATATTAAGCTCAAATTTGTAGGAGGGATAAAGGCCCTCCTCACTTGAAGTATATAATACAAAATAAGCCTGAAGATCTTCTTAAAATCATACCCTCCAATTTCTTATATAGATAATGTTTACTTGGGTGAGTCAGAATATTATGTGAGTGTCACTCAAAGAACAACTCTTAAGCAAATGGTAACCATGTGGATCAACTGCATCAAAAGAGATTCAAAAGAAAAAATGATTGAAGACCAATACTAGATATGTGGAAGGTACTGCAAGCATTATTTTGGTGCTAAGAGAGTCATAAAAGGGCACATACCATAACAAAGGTTTCCTTATTGAATAAAATACCAAACATGACTACATAACATTCAAGGCCATTAAATAAGATGATCATGAGACTTACTCAAAGAGGGAACACAACACCTAATAGATAGCTGACTTTGTTGAATATGATGCTAAATCTTCCTTGAAAAATGATAATTTACATCACAAATCATAGTCCAATATAATGTGCAAGTTTATTTCAATGGATCATAGCTCAGGTCACATTGAATATATGTCTAAGAATACCAATTAGTACAAAGGTCCTTATAGATGCCATTCCATTTTTTAGAGTATATGAGTGTTGAGCCATTTTAACCACCAAGTGAAGAATAAAATGCTTTTGAATACATATATCTCTCTAAAATTGTAAGAGTTGAACAAAAAAATGATCGCTAGTATGTCAAAAATCATTACTCATATAAATAATTGCATGGGTGACCTATCCCACCTCTCGAACACTGACAACCTAAAAATGTTGAAAGGAAAATGCCTAATTCCAAAATAAGGTTTCACTATAAAGGGTGTCAAAAATATAGATGAAGGTATACTCTTTAGTATTGAATATAATATAAATCACACGATTAAGGCATGATTGGAAAGAATACACTATAGTATGTTCCAAGCAGGCAATCACCATGTTGTCAAGAAACATGAATGGTTCAAGAACAAACTATCCTCAATATGGGTCCCCAAAAATTCTATAATGGGTACCAATTTGTAGATGAGGTATCACACAATGATTGGAAAACTTCATAAATTGCATAAATCAAGTACAATAATGAAATTTGGACCAAATGAGGCCTAAAGTATAAGAAAATAAAATTTGTTGTAGCTAACATCAAATCAAGAATATAACTGTACCAATGCATTTTTATCATGAAACTATTAGTTTGAGAAAATTCTCATTGAGAAATTATTTTGTATGCAAAAGTTATCATAGTGTGAAACTTGAACAATCTAGATGGTGTCTGTAAACCTACAAATAACTAGAACATCAAGTTAGATATCCAAAAACTAGATATACCACTATGAATATCTTGAAAAAAATAGGTATGGTGAAAAAATAACCACTCCAAAAAATCACCGTATGACTAAGATATAGCCTAGTGAAATAAAGGGTGCCAGAAATAAAGTAAAACCCTAAGGGGTCATCTTCAAAAACTATCTAAATCTGTAAAAAAGTGTCCAAACCATTTTAAAAAATCTCCATTAATTAATAAATGTAGCTATATTTTTTATGAAATAAAATTTAAAATTGAAATTATCAGACATTTCAAATACAATGGAATGGATAAAAACTCTCTAGGAAGCTCTGAAAGTGGCAAAACTACCAAGGTCCCTTTGATGTAAATTTGAAAAAAAACCTAGAAAACTAAAGAGGATGTGATTTCCAGAGATGAAAATCATTTATGCAATGAATCAAAGCTTAAAAAATCTCTAATACCATGTTATAATATTGATAGGGCCCATGATATATGGGTATGGTATAAGTTGTAGAGTCCGTGAAGGATTAACCTCAAGATATCACCCAAAATTGAATTTGTATACCTTTGAAACAAATATTCCTAAGTTATAATTACAAATAATTTATTAAGATCATATGTGTAGGATGATGAAAGGCCCTACTCATATGAAGAATATAATTGTATATACTAAAATTTGCTATTAATTACTTGTCAATAAAAATTTTGACGTACATTTACACATGACTTGCACACACAAATATGGTCCTAACCCATCATTATCTCACACCTACATGCACCTTATGAGTTTTATATTTCCATTTTACCACTACACATCTACATGAACCTCACTGGCTATTTATAACCTACATACTATCTTACACATACATGCCCTGATGCTCAATTTATTCCCCATATGTATAGGTCACTAATGTTACTCCAAAACAATATTTCCAATGGATATTGACCTATGTTTATCGATAGTGAAACTCTCCTATGAATGACTAATTTTTAAAATTAAATGTTTCCTTGATATCGACCCATCCGCTTAAGGTATCGATGGCATGAAAAAATATCCAATTGTACTCATATATACAAATCAAGGCCTCACTTAATATGGGACATGACATTTATCTATGACACATCTAGACACTACTACACTAAGCAAATTTTCAATATTATTCTCAAATTATGAATCAATCACTAGGAGTTGTTAGAGGTTCAATCATTGAGAGCGGGGGTGAATCAGTGAGCCAAACTATTTCAATTTCAATTTTAGTCCTTTAAACTATTAACCAATCAACATATA
This sequence comes from Torreya grandis, assembly GCA_037957365.1. NCBI lineage: Eukaryota > Viridiplantae > Streptophyta > Pinopsida > Cupressales > Taxaceae > Torreya > Torreya grandis. The sequence continues at coordinate 982,558 of JARHVA010001026.1, forward strand.
TCAATTTGATCAAGAAACATTAACAAGAGAGATCATTCATTCAATGCATACACAAGATCAAACACATAACACATAGTTCCTGTGGGAAACCCTCATGGGGAATAAAACCCACTCTCAAGCTTGAAACACAAATGGACTACTATCCTATAACAAATTATAAACAAGATACTGATCAACTCCTTTAGACCAAAAAACCTTGGTCATATCCTCCTGACAAAAGGTATTTAGTGAAATACTTGTTTCACAAGGATCAACTTCCCCTAAGGAAGACCAAGTTCTTTAGACCCTCATTTGAACACCTCCACCTTAAAAATGATGTCTTCAACAACTGATGATAGATCTCTATTTTTTAAACTTTACATAAACTCTCTCTCTATCTCATCAGGCCTCTCACATAGGCATTCCACAAACTCTTTCCTTCTTCACTCAAACTATCCTCATATGCACACTCGTACCTCTTTGCATATCCTCAAACTATAAGATCACTATCCTGAGATTAGGAACATGACCTATAGGTCATACACGTATTCAAAAAAATATTCTTCTCATTAACTCAACCAACAGGAACACTACCTATCCTTTACTTCACAACTCTCACATCCACCTCACACAAGTCTCTACAAATCTCTCACATAAAGTCTTTCACAAGCCTAGAAACCAACACATTTAGTTTCACTATATATAAAGAATTCATGAATTAACATACCAAAATATTTCATTATTGGCCACAATACATGCCTTCACCCTTAAGGCATCTCACATGGGTCACATTTAAGCAAAATTCACTTTCAAATAGGCCTAAGTCACTTTTAGGTCCTATAGAGACCCATTCATCTCTTTGACACTTCTTCGATCAAACAAAGAACATAAGAACACTTTATAAAAGAATGGATCCATTCAACATGATATATAGGTCCTACTTAAGTGCTAACATCCATCACAATACCCACTTACTTAAGCATAATTTGCTCAAACACTTCTCTGTACACAAAATAATTATGAATGAAAACACAACTAACTTAAAAACATTTTTTCATAGTGTATACAATTTTTAAAACCTTTAAAAACCACACATAAAAGCCTCATGGAATCTACAACACTTTGTAATAACCAATTCATCAATATATATCAAAATAATATAAAAACAAGCTCAATTACCCTTCTCGGGTTACTTGTAGAACAAACACAAACACACAGTCAAATTTAAACCTTCATAACTATGTATGCACACACTTTCATATAATCAAATCCATATTTACAAATGTACCTTGGAGTCCTCTACATATTTTATTTTTACTACATGAGCAAATTATATCTAAATGGAAAGATATGGTCCAAAAACTATAGACTAGTTTTTCCCTTTGTAAAAATTCAAATATCTAAATGTCAACAGTCATAGTTAAACAATGAACACTATACTCGCATCTCCTGTCCTCTGAGATTTAGATCAATTTCACACCATCAATATTTTTCAAACTTTAATTCATAGACACCAATTTTTAAATGTTAAACCTTAGTCACTTTGACCTCATCTCGTGCAATCTTGCAATGCTTACTTATAGCACACGGTCGATCTTTATGGATCAACCAGGTCTTTAACTAGTAACACTCATCACTCGATCAATATATACAAACACCTTCTTGTCATTATATCCTTATCCTATAATTTTTATTAGTGGTTAAACCTCTAACACTTCTTACCATTTTTCTCAATATGCATCATCAAATCATGATCTATACGATCACCCATGCACTGTTGGATCTTCATTTGGTCTTGATCTTTAACTCTGTTAACCAGCAAACACTTTGAACCCTTTGAATTTTTGTACACCATAGATCTTAATTGTATGAATTCCCATGAGATTTTGTATCTACATTAGGTTCTAAACTTTAACTTTGTGTAGAAATGACTAAGTATGTGGACCATTGCTATCTACTTGAAGGCCAGCTTTGCACAGTCATAACTTTTACTGCGCTTAGATGCATGATATAGTATATGTACCACATGATCATCTTTCAAAAGAGAATCCATTCATATAACAAACTTATCCTATAATTTTTATTAGTGGTTAAACCTCTAACACTTCTTACCATTTTTCTCAATATGCATCATCAAATCATGATCTATACGATCACCCATGCACTGTTGGATCTTCATTTGGTCTTGATCTTTAACTCTGTTAACCAGCAAACACTTTGAACCCTTTGAATTTTTGTACACCATATATCTTAATTGTATGAATTCCCATGAGATTTTGTATCTACATTAGGTTCTAAACTTTAACTTTGTGTAGAAATGACTATGTGGACCATTGCTATCTACTTGAAGGCCAGCTTTGCACAGTCATAACTTTTACTGCGCTTAGATGCATGATCTAGTATATGTACCACATGATCATCTTTCAAAATAGAATCCATTCATATAACAAACTACTCCTAGAACCTTCAGGTTTTTGAGATATAATTTCCATTAAAATGCCTTCTCAAAAACTTCTATCATAGAGCCAACTATGCTTGGAACTTGTTTGGGAGATCAACTTTGCTCCTACATAAATTTTGTCACACTTTGGTGCATGATATATAATTTAATGTAAATCAAATATGCACAAAATTGAATAAACCCATATGATCACCTTCTCCTAAAATGTCCACATGTGTGATATATGATACCATTAAAATGTTTACTCGGCTCTTCTTGCCACATTGCAGATTTGGCTAAGAATGGGAAAACACTATTAAAATGCTTGGGATCCAACCTTTGCACTTGAATATCTTTTGTCATGCTTAATTACATGATCTAAGAATTAGCTCATAAAAACTAGGCATAAAAATAAATGAATCCATATGATCATTTTGCCTTCTCTCTCAAACCACCTCAAAGACCACCAACAGGACCTCATGCCACATAAAAAATAGGCAACTTGATCTAAAAAAACTTTGGAACTCTCCTTGAAATATACATACCTTTCTCTTTCGAAAACATTGATAAAAAACATAAAATTTTCATACTAGGCCTGTCTAGACTCCTTGTAGCCCTACCTGGAACTTACAGAGCCTACATCTTTTAGTAAATATATATTTAGGACCTGAAAATTCATATTTGGATCACTCTCATATTCCCCCTCAAGCACACCAATTTTCAACACCTATATCAACTTATACAACATACTTCCTTCACAAACCAACTTGCTAATTAGGCCTCCAATTTGATACAAAGTCAATAACTTGAGAACCACAAACCTTCATATCTATGTGAAACTTGATTTGATAACCCATTTGTCCCATTCAACCTATTAATAATCCTCATACCTCAACTCATAAGGCAAACCACTTTTCTAGTAGAGCCTAAAACCCTAGAATCTCAAATCAAATAAGGTCAATAGATCACCTTACAGTTAACATCCACCTCTGAATCTTCTTGTATACTTGGAGACAACCATTACTCACTTCTGGACCAAGATTTAAGCTTCCACACTATTGGGAACCTTGACTTTCTATAACCCATTTTAGGACTTGCAAGCTCTTAAGCACAAATTGGGAAACCAAAGAGCTAACAAAAATCTCCAAATTGACTTCAACATTCCTTCAAAACACATAATCAATTGGAACATGCTAGAATAAGGTCAACAAACCATTCTATGAAAAATCATTATCTTGACAAATCACAAATCCTCCTTTTCCATCTAGGAACCTTCAATTTGACCTTGCAAATTGCTCTATGTATAGTTATTAACATCATGACATCACCTCAACATATTTTCCACCTAGACATCCCTGTTCCAACTGAGAAAACTCAAATCTATTCTTCTAGGACCATCTCAATAAAAATACAACACTTTCTTCTCCATTGAAAGGAGTCTCTTTAAGAAGCATAGAGAGAGACATCTTTTACACCATAATGCATTAAAAGAAAGTGAAGCTAGGAGTGGCCCACATCTCCTCAATAACCACTAGAATCCTCTTATAACTATGAGACTTCTTGCTCTTGTTCTTGTTCTTCTTATTCTGAAATATGACAATTAGTTCTTCTTCTATATCACCCTCCTTTTATTCAAAGATAGTATTGACAACACATGGAACAATCATGGAGTCTTGACATACCTTTTTATTTGAAGAATCAACCATGCAGTCCTGAACCTCATCACTAGGTACTGACAATTGATTTTCTTTGCATGAATCTTGCTCAACAATAGAAGGATGTTCACTTGGATCCATACCTCAAAAATAGCCTCAACAAGTACTTTGGTCTTCTATTTGAGCTTGGTATCTTCATTCACAACATGATCAGTCAATGAGAGCTCTTGGCACTCTTCAACATCTGTAGCATTCTCCACCATAGCAAACAAATTACTTGGACCTATAGAATCATCATAATTTCTATTTACCACCTTTGGTCTCCATGAGTTCACTTGTCTTCTATCTTTCACTTTAGGGGCCTGATAAAACCTATGCTGTCTTGTGGGCCTTTGCTTGCATAATCTAGCAATGTGACCTCTCTATTCACAGCTATAATAAACCATACTCCTTGATGGAAATTCAACTTGTCTTACCTTGAATGGACAATGTTTTGCAAAGTGTCCTATATCATGATAGTTGAAGCACTCAACCTTGCTTACACTTTATGACTAATGAACCCCATCATAGTTTAATGCAAATTCATTCTTAATAGGTATTCTACATTCTCTAACTCTATGCACAAATTGATTACAAGTATAACAATAACTATTAAAATTTGCATACCTCAAGGCATTTGGCTATCTAATCTAAGTTGTATTGATTCTACCAGCACCTTCATTACTTGTCTCAAGATTATCTTTAAAATCTGATCCGCCTTGCTCTTATTGACATTCATATCAACTTGAGAAGTAAATTTTGGCTCTTAATTAAAACCCAGTCTAGATGTATCACATGATAACTTTTGAATCTTTAGGAGATCATCCAGATCATTATAACTTTTATCAAACTTGACAAATGATTTCACCTTATTTACAGACTTTTCTAATTCATATTTCAAAGACACAATCTCAGAAGCATACCTTGAGCACTCATCTTATTTAGCTTTTAGGCTTGTAGATAGGACTTCCAATTGACAACTAAGATGCTTGACCATATCTTCATGCTCTTTGGCATCTTCATCCATTTTTGCCTCAAACACATTGAATTGCTCCTTAAAGTCCTTGAGTTTAGATTTCATCTTCTTCTCAATCTTCAATTCTTTGTGAGCATTTGTCAATATAGTCTGATAGTCCACCTCATCTTCATCATCATTTGAATCACTCCAAGTAGGCTCCTTTTGATGTGAGTAACTTCCTTCCTCAGCCATGAACAAATCTTCATCTTTAATAGGACCATCATCTTCATGATCATATTCTAAATCACTGAATTCACTCTCATCTGATGAGCTGTAATCTTCTTTGGTGTATAGATTCTTCTTGTCTTTAAAGTATTTCTTGTTGTCAAACCTTCTAAATCCCTTTTTGTTTTTATTAGACCTGAAATATCTCTTTCCATCATCATGACCTTGTTCATGCTCTTCACCATCATCCTTCCTATACTTATGAGGGCACTTACTAGCAAAATGTCTTATCTCACCATAATTGAAGCATTTGAGGGGTAGCTTACCTTTATAATTTATTGAACATGTTATCAATTTCCTTGAAATCAAAGCAATTAGTTCATCCTCATCTATATCAAGAATGTCATCCTCCTTGAGTTTCTTACCTTGGAACATCTTATTTGTCTTCATTTTAGTCTTGAAAGTTGCTTCCTTCTTTGGTGGTATATCAGCATTCTTCATCATCTCATATGCAATAAGGGTGCCATGCAATTAATCCATCTTCAATTGAGTAATGTCATGACTCTCTTCTATAGAAGATACTTTCAGATCAAACTTGAGCGATAGGGACCTTAATACCTTTTGAACAATAGCCTCTTCAAGGTTCTCTCCAAGACCTCTGATGATGTTCATAATCTCATCAAATCTCTATAGAAAGGATGCCACATTATCTTATTCATTCATCTTGAGACTTTGAAATTGCCTTCTGTGAATCTACAACTTAGCAAGCTTGACCTTTGAATCTCCTTTAAACATAGCCTTCAATTTATCCCATATTTTATTGGTGGATGTGTAATGGATTACTTTCATGAACTCACTCTCTATAATACCACAAGTGATGGCATTCATTTCCTTAGAATTATTCTCAAATAGATTTTTGTATGCAACATTAGATAGAGGAATAGCAGAAGCAACATAACCATCCAAAATAGATTGCCATACATCAAATCCTAAGGACATAATGTATGTCCTCATTTTGGCACTCCAAAAATCATAATTGGATCCATTGAACATCAGTGCTTGCTTAGTAGAGAAACCACCTTGCACATTATGAATAGCCATTGTTCCTTGTATCACGTTTAAGTTGTTAAGCTTTTACCAAAGGACCCACTCTAAGACCAATTATTAGAGGTAAAATCACTGAGGGGGGTTGAATTAGTGAGCCTAGATATTTAAATTTCAATTATAGTTCTTTATACTATTAACCAATTAAAATATATAAATTTGATCAATAAAAATTAATAAGAGAGCTCATTCATTCAATGCATACACAAGATTAAACACATAACACACAGTTTTTATAGGAAACCCTTATGGGGAATAAAACCCACTGTCAAGCCTACAACACAAATAGACTACTATCCTATAAGAAATTGCAAATAGGAGACTGATCAACCCCTTTCAACCAAAAAACCTTGATCATGTCCTCCTAACCAAAGGTATTTAGTGAAACACATGTTTCACAAGGAGCAATTGCCCCTAAGGAAGACCAAGTTCTTTAAACCCTGATTTGAACACCTCCACCTTAGAAATGATGTCTTAAACACTTGATGATGAATCTCTATTTTTTAACCTCTACACAAACTCTCTTTCTATCTCAAACATGCCTCTCACATAGGCAGGTCACAAACTCTTTCCTTCTTCACTCAAATTGTCCTCATATGCACACTCAGACCTCTTCACATATCCTTAAACTGCAAGAGTACTATCCTAAAATTAAGAACATGAACTATAGGTCATACACAGTCAACAAAATATTCTACTAATTAACTCAACCAATAGGCACACTACCTATATTTTTATTCACAACTCTCACATCTACCTTGCACAAGTCTCTCTCACATTCAAGTCTCTACAAATCTCTCATATAAAGTCTTTCACAAGCCTAAAAACTAACACATTTGGTTTCACTATATATAGAGCATTCATGAATTAACAATACCAAAATATTTCTTTATCAGCCATAATACATGCCTTCACCATTAAGGCATCTCACATGGGTCACATTTAAGCACAATCCACTTTCAAATAGGCTTAAGTCACTTTTAGGTCTTATGGAGACCCATTCAACACTTTGACACTTCTTCGAGCAAACAAAGAACATAGGAACACTTTCCAAAAGCATGGACCCATTCAACATGATCTATAGGTCCTCCTTAAGTGCCAACAACCATCACAGTACCCACTTGCTTAAGCACTATTTGCTCAAACACTTCTCTATACATAGAGTAATTATGAATGAAAACACAATCGAATTCAAAACCTTTGTTCATACTACATACAATTAGTTAATCATTAAAAAATCACAAAGAGCATCCTCAAGGAGTCTAGAACACTCCCCATTCACCAATTCATAAAGATATATCTAAGCAATATTAAAATAAGCTCAATTATTGATCTCGGGTTACTTGCATAACAAAAATGAACATAGTCATATTTAAACCTTCATACTTATGTCTGTACACACTTTCAAATATTCAAATCCATATTTCTAGATGTGCCTTGGAGTTCTCTACATATTTTCTTGTTACTGGATGAGTAAATTCTATCTATATTGAAAGATATAGTCAAAAAAACTACACACTAGTTTTTCCCTTTGTAAAAATTCAAATTTTAAATGTCAACAGTAACAATTAAACATTGAACACTATACTCACATCTCATGTCCTCTCAACTTTATATCAATCTCACACCATCAATATTGTCTAAACTTTGATACATAGGTACCAATGTTCAAACATTAAACCTCACTCACTTTGACCTCATCTCATGCAATCTTGTAATGCTAACTTATCATGCACCGTCAAACTTTGCGGATCAACCAAGTCTTTAACTAACAACGCTCACCATTTGACTAATCTGTATGAACACCCATTCATCATTAGATATTTATTATGTAACCTTTATCAATCATTAATCCTTGAATTCTTCTTACCATCTTTCTCAATACACACCATTAGATCATGATATGTACGATTGCCCACACACCATTGGATCTTCATTTGTTCCTGATCTTTAACTCTATTAACCAACAAACACTTTGACCTCTTTGACTTATTGCACACTGTAGATCTTCAATTTACAAACTCTTGTAAGCCATTAGATCTCCATTTTGTTTTGAACTTTAACTTTGTGTAGAAATGACTAAGTATGTTGACTATTGCTATCTGCCTAAAAGGCCAACTTTGCATAGTCATAACTTTTGTTGTGCTTAGATGCATGATCTAGAATTTGGACCACATGATCACATTTCAAAAGAGAATCCATCCATATAAAAAAATACTCCTAGAACCTTCACACATGTGAGATATAATTCCATTAAAATTCATTCTCAAAAACTTCTATCATAGAGCCAATTATGCTTGGAACTTATTTGGGAGACCAACTTTGCTCATGCATAACTTTTGTCATGCTTCAGTGCATGATCTAGAATTTAGCACAAATCAACTATGTAAAAAATTGAACAAACCCATATGATCACCTTATCATAAAACATCCACATGTGTGATATATGCTACCATCAAAAAATTTACTGGACTCTTCTTGCGACATTGCAAATTTGGCTAAGTATGGGAAAACACTGTCTAAATTCTTGGGAGCCCAACTTTGCTCTTGCATATCTTTTGTCATGCTTAGTTGCATGATCTGAGAATTAGTGCATAAAAAATAGGCATAAAAATGAACAAACCCATATGATCATTTTATCTAGATACCTTCACACATGTGAATGTTGACATCATCAACATGCTTACTTAGTTTTGCTTGAACCCTTTGCAAATTTGGCTATGGGAATTTAGTGAATTCTATTTGAGAAGCCAACTTTGCACCCTCATATCTTTGACTGCACTTCAACACATAACCTAAATTATATAACATAATAAGTAGGGACAAATGTGATCATAACCATATGACCAACTCCCCCTTACTCATCCACATGTGGCAATTATGATGTCATCAAACTACCTACTCATATTTTCTACCACTAGACCCAAACTGTCTAGATGAAAACTATGGACTATCGATGAATTCCAATTATGCACACAAGCTCTCTGATCATATAAAACCTCTTATATAACCCCTTACACATGATTAATACTTTAGACTCATCCTTGAAAATCTCTAACCATGCCGAAATTGAAGATCAACCAAGCCAATTCCAAACACACTTTGTCAAGCATATTGCACACTTTGTCATTGTTACTTAGGCTATCAAAGCACATCATCCACTCACCAAGACACCTCCATGACATCATCATGATATCATTGTAAATTATCCAATAATCTCCCCTTTTTTCATTGATGTCAACAAAAATCATTTAGCTCACCTTCTCTCTCTTCAAGCACTATCACACTAGGAACTTTCTCCCCCTTTGACATAATGAAAAAGTGGGCACTAATTGATCCTGGGGAACTAAAAAGACTATCAATAGGAGAGGACCATATTATAAATATGATACAAACTCCCCCTTACCTTGATCCAACCTCTTCTTACCTTGACAACTTCTTTCTCTATGCCAACACTCTTCTTTAACCAAGCACAACCACCAATGAAGAAGGAACACACAAAAAAACTAAAATCTGATGAAACTCACCAAGAATCATCTGAGAGGGACTCCCTATTTTATTATTTTTTTGAAACTAGGGTTTAGTTATTAAATAATAAAGGGTCTATATTAAGGGGTAAAATCTAATCAAATATAGTAAAATACATGTTTATATCAATTTGATCAAATCAATTGCATAGGGAAAAAAAGTAATTTATATGGAAAAATAGGTTGAAACAGATGACTCAAAGGCTAAAAACTATTGTGTAGTACTGAGAAGATGTCAAAAACCTAAATTTGGATTTTGATTAGTGAAAGGATAGTGTCAAAAATAGGACACTTTGGTGTCCAATACTGCAATACAGTTCTAACGTTATTGTCCAAATCAAATTCTAGTTCTAGATTCCAATGCGGTCTAGTTTTTGGATCTTGTAGGTGTCTTTCCTTATTTGTGATAATTTGTATGTACCAATGTATAGCCTATTTTCTTCCAAAACCTTAGGCCTACCTATACACATGAATAACAAACACATCAAAAGTAAAAGGGGGAAAAATTGGGTTAAAGGAAGTGTGATGACACGATCTAAAACCCCTACTATCTAGATCACTACCTACATTAACCCTTAACCTAGGGCCTCAGATCAAATATATTTCTCCCGTAGGGAACATGCATAATCAATACACATGGTAGATGTAAGAATGAACTTTCACCTAAACCTTTCCTTGATCAAGCATACAAATCTATGTGTGATGCAGAATGTTGAGCTATACTGTTGACTGATTTTAATTATTTACTGTGCCAAAGTAGTAAGTGCTCGATATAAAATGCCTCATGAAGTCTTTTATATAAGAGACTCTTTATTTTGAATTCAGGATATTTATTTGCATTAAAAAACATTAAAAAGATAAACATTTAAGGGAGGGGATAAGAATGGTTTAGGACCTATTAAGCAAGAAAAAATTACTATTGGAGAACAATGCTGAGTAGGACAGGAGCATTAGGCATGGTAGTCCTACAAAATTTATTGTCCAAGACTCAAAAAAATAGGTTGGGACTGACACAGGATAAGTCTAGGGGTATTAGTTAGTTGACTAAGATGACAGAGATGTGACAAAAGCAAGAATCAAGACCAAGACAAGCACAACAAAGACATTGCTAGTATGCACAAGGCTCATATTCTCAAGTTAGAATCTCCTATGAAAAAGACTTGACCAATTTAGGGTGTATACATTTATCCCCATTTTATTCTTGATCGGAAGGCTCTGATACCAGTTGTCAGGAATCTAGAACAACAAACATGCTCTGATGCCACTAGTTGGGATCTTGCTTCTCAGAAAAAGCACAGTATGATTACCAAGTATAAGCAATTGAATATGCGGAAATAACCAGAAACACAAGTAACTAGAATTCACCAATAGCACAGAATATGAGAGACAATACACTATCTTAAGCTTGATACCATCAATCGGTATCAGAGCTTTTGGTTGGGATACTAACAGATTGGTGTAGATCTGGGTAGTGTGTTTTGATTACAGGTTACTCACAGGGTTCTGTTTGAGTGGGAGTTGAGCAATGACAGAAAGTAGTCAACTACGAATGGAGAAGTTCAATGGCAAGAACTACCAATTATGGAGGATGCAGATTGAGGACTATCTGTATCAGAAAGATTTGTACTTACCGTTGGGTGGGGTTGCTAGCAAACCCTTGGATATGAAAGATGAAGAATGGGAGGTTCTTGATCGGAAGGCTCTGGGATCTGTTAGATTGAGTCTTGCATCATCTGTGATTTCCAGCTTATCACAGTGTAAGACAACGGTGGAGTTGATGGAATCTTTGGCAAATTTATATGAAAAACCCTCAGCTTCGAATAAGGTATTTCTTATGAAGCGTTTATTTAATTTGCAAATGTTGGAAGGTGGATCTGTTCATAGCCATCTTAGTGATTTCCATGGTTTAGTAAACCAGTTAAGTTCAGTCAATATAGTATTTGATGATGAAATAAGAGCTCTCTTAATCTTGTGTTCATTACCTGAAAGTTGGGAAGGTATGGTAATGGCAGTTTCTAATACTGTGTCTCCTTCAAAAGTCTTAAAAGTGGATGATATTGTGAGTGTAATCTTGAACGAAGAGATACGCAGGAAAAGCACAGGTGAATCATCTGGAGATGCTTTGAGTGTTGAAGGAAGAGGAAGGCCAAGAGAGAAGGTAGAGCGTGGGAGATCAAGGTCGAAGACGGGCAAGAGATCCAAGTCCAGGTATGGCAGAATAACCTGCTGGAAATGTGGAAAGCAAGGGCACTTAAAGAGAGATTGCAGATCGGGTACAGATCAGCATGAAGAACATGAAGAAGAAGCAGATGCTGCAGGTTACATTGCACAGGATGCTCTGGTATGTTCTTTGGATAAAGTAGAATCTTGGGTATTAGATTCTGGTGCCTCTTTTCATGCATCCCCACATAGGGAATTTTTTCATGAGTATGTCCAGGGAGATTTTGGAGAAATTTGTGTAGGGGATGGTAAGTCTTGTCAGATTGTTGGCAAAGGCAAAGTGAAGCTGAAACTGTAGACAGGTAACACATGGGTTTTAAAGGAGGTCATGCACGTCCCAGTTCTGAAGCGGAATCTGATTTCTGTTAGAAGTTTGGGTGAAGAGGGTTGCACAGTAACTCTCACAGCGGACTCTTGGAAGGTTACCAAGGGTACACTTGTTATAGCTAGAGGTAAGAAAGTAGGTACGCTTTATCTATCTACTTGTTTTACTGATTCTTCTTCTGGGTTATCTACTTCAGCTGTAGATTCGGAGATGTGGCTTGATAGGCTTGGTCACATAGATATGAAGGAGATGCTGGTTCTTGAGTCAAAGGATATGCTTTCGGATTTGGAAGGCATGGATCGTGGTTTCTGTATGCAGAAGAAAAAGGTGAGATTTCTTGAGGAATCCGATGTTAGTGACAAGAACAGGAAAGCCTTGGTTTTCAAGGAGAAAGTGACGGACAGAGTTCAGCACAAGGTGCAGGGGAATTCTAAGCAGAGCAAGGGTGTTTTGGACAAGGGTTTGATCCAAAAGGAGCTCGCGGGAAAAAGTCAGGTCTCACAAGAAAAACACAGAGATCGACGTCGGCAGGAAAACTGGCGTCGGTGTCTAGACAGGGACCGATGTCGGCTATGTGCAGCCCGACGTCGGTGACTCGGGGCAGACAGAGACCGGCGTCGGCCAGGGGAAAACGACGTCGGCGGAGAGGCAGTCGCAGGGAACCGACATCGGTCGGCTGTAGACTGAGATGTGACCGGCATCGGTCACTGAGATGAATTTTGGGTGGACAGCAAGCTGTCATGGAGTCTCAAGCACCCATATGGAGGACTGAAGGTGTAAGTAAGTTCTTAAGATTACCAACAAATAGGATTAGCCAATACCCACAATGAAATTTTTAGTTTTTTTTAATTTGTGAACAAAACACAGCCTGTTGTACTGAATAAGAAAACCCTAAATTTCTCATAAATTGATCTATAAAACACACACTAAATACCATGCACAAATCCTGCATACAAAACAATCAAACTATACGATCTCACCACTAGTTGCTATCTTTCAAGCGAGAAGCAATGCCAAGCTAGGAGGCTTTCATTCCTCGAAGCAATCCCAAGCCAATCCGGCAGCATAACATTCTTGTAGTTCAAGATGATCCAAGTGAGGACCCAAGGCTTCCTTTTATAATTTCTATTTGACCCTTCTATAAACTCTATCCTCCAATAGGTGGCATCCAAATTAAGATTGGATTAAATATTCAACAAGAATTATAATTAATTCTTTTAATGAGGTGCCCACCCCAAAAAGAACACCTTTTTAAAACAACTTAAAGCGAAGTAGCTAGGCCAAGGGGAAAGTCAATGTTAAAATATAACATTAAAACATGACTTTATTAAAATAATTTGACTTATCTCTCCATTTGTGCCCCAAAGCCCAAAATTGAGTAAGCCGATAGATCAAATTGACATGGAAAGCCAACCGTGCCAAAATCAACAAGACCACTGCCAGAAATAGAATTTACTAACAATAGTAAATTCTTGAAGATGCTCAAAATGCCAAAAAGAACATATCACTACAAAGCTCTCTAAAAACCCAGAAAGAATCCACCATTGAATCAACCAACCTCAAGCAAGCGCATCCTTCAAAAACAAGAAACCCTCATTTTATCTTTCGAGTAGCCTACGAGTCTCAAGAATAGGCCGATAGTCACTGGACAGATCATGCTCGAGAAGGAGACATTACAGTCTGCCCTCCCCAAGATTGCTTGTCTTTAAGCAATCACAACCCGGGACGCTACAAAATCTCATCATTCTCCCAAGTTGCATCCTTCATAAGCAATTTTTTCCACTTCACCATGTATTCTCTGATGGTTCTTTTCCTCAAAGAACATTCTCTATAATCAAGTATCTCCTCTGGAATTAAAACCAACTGTCCATCTTCATCTAAAGGTGGCAACTGTGATGAAGCAACATTATTGTGTCCAAGTGCCTTCTTGAGGTGAGACACGTGAAAGACATTGTGTACTTTGTTATCAGAGGGTAGCTCCAACTCATAAGCTACTGATCCAACCCTTTTGATAACCTTGAATGGACCATAGAAATGAGGTTTGAGCTTCTCAGCTCCACTCTTCTTGAGGGTAGACTATCTGTAAGACTGTAATCGAAGATAAACCATATCCCCAACCTTGAAAGAGCGCTCAACACATCGTTGATTAGCATACATCTTCTATTGATTCTGTGCCATTTGAAGATTGTTCTTCAATGATTTCATGATATCTTGACTCTGCTGCAATAAGTCCTTGGCTTGAGGAGCTTTGTTGTCACCAAACACCAAATGAGCAAAGCTAGGAGCTTCATAACCATAAAGAGCCAAGAAAGGTGACATCTTTATTGACATGTGAAAAGAAGAATTATAGCAGTACTCACCTATGTGAAGCCACTTCACCCATGCTCTTTGCTGCTCTGAAACATAGTTTCTCAAATAGCCTTCCAACCACTTGTTCACTATTTCCATTTGTCCATCTGTTTGGGGGTGATAACTAGTGCTTGGAGTAAGCACAGTACCACTCATTCTGAAGACCTCTCACCAAAAAGTGGTGAGGAACTTGTTGTCCCTATCACTCACAATGTTTTTTGGCAGCCCATGTAACCTAAACACCTCATGAAAAAATAGATCTGCAACTTGGGCTGCTGAAAAAGAGCTGGTAATGGCAAAGAAGTGAGTAAATTTGGTTAATATATCCACTACAACATAGATACAATCCTTCCCTTGGGCCTTGGGTGAGCCCATGATGAAGTCCATCAATATGCTTTCCCATTTTTGATTGGGAATAGGGAGAGGTTGGAGCAAACCGACTGGTAGAGTATGCTCATTTTTATTCCTTTGACAAGTGGGACACTCTTGAATGTAGCGTTGAACTTCCCCTTTCAACACTTTCCAAGAGAATCTTTCCTGGATCTGCCTATATGTCTTAAAGAAGCCTTGATGACTAGCAAGAGAAATGTCATGAAATGTCAACAAAATCTTCTTTTTGAGCTTAGAATCAACCACCAAAAAGATCCTACCCTTGTAGTGAATCATCCCTTCAATCACCTTGTACCTTTCATCATGAAAAGTAACCTCAATAATGCTGGTTGCAAACTGATTTTTGGCATAATCAGCAAGCAACATGTCCTTCCAATCAGTAGTAAGCTCGCACAGTGAGCTTAAATGGGGTCTCCTAGATAGAGCATCAGCCACAATGTTGTTTTTCCCCTTGACATACTTGATGTCAAAATTGTAAGCTTGGAGCTTACTCACCCACTTTTGTTGCCTTTCATTCAGATCCTTTCGATGCATAAAGTGCTTGAGACTGTTATGATCAGTCTTGACCACAAACTTGTTTCCCACCAAATACTATCTGAACTTAGCTAATGCATGCATAATGGCAAGAATTTCCTTGTCATAAATGGAGTAGGTTCTTTCAACACCTCTTAGCTTTCTACTCTCAAACACTATGGGATGTTTGTTTTGCATCAAAACAGCCCCCACTCCTTCACCGGATGCATCACACTGTAGCTCGAAAAGCTTGGAGAAATCCAGAATAGCCAGAACTGGACAAGAGCTCATGATCCTCTTAAACTTATCAAAGGTGGATTGAGCCTCTTTTGACCAACAAAAGGCCCCCTTTTTCATGAGATCTGTAAGAGGAGCAGCATTCTGTGAGTACCCTTTCACAAATATTTTGTAAAATCCATAAAGACCCAAGAACCCTTTCAATTGAGTCAAGTTCTCAGGAGGTGGCTAATCAACAATGACCTTGATCTTTTCCAGATTAACCTTCACTCCCTCAGCACTAATTATGTGACCAAGGTACAATAACTCCTCCATTCCAAATTCACATTTGGATGCTTTGGTGAACAAGCTCTCAGATTCTAGGATACTAAGCACTTCCTCCAATTGCTTGAGATGTTCATCCCATGTCTTGCTAAAAATCAGGATATCATCAAAAAATATCAATACAAATTTCCTCAACTGTTTCTAAAAGACTCGGTTCATGCAAGACTAGAAAGTAGCAGGAGCATTAGTCAACCCAAATGGCATGACTAGAAACTCGAAGTGGCCATAGTGACATCTAAATGCTGTCTTCTCAACAGCTGACCCCCTCATCCTAATCTGGTGGTACCCTGATCTCAAATCGATCTTTGAAAAGAACTTGGATCCATGTAGCTCATCAATGAGCTCATCTATCCTTGGAATGGGGTATTAGTTTTTGATGGTGCTTTGATTCAAAGCCCAATAGTCCACACACATGTGCATGGTACCATCCTTCTTCTTCACAAGAACCACTACTAAAGCGAAGGGGCTCTTGCTTGGGCAAATGAAGCCCATCTCCAAGAGTTCCTGAATGTTTTTCTCAATCTCATCCTTCTGCTTCTTGGGGTACCAATATGGAGTTGTAATAACTGGTTTAGCTCCTTCCTTGAGCTCTATGATATGTTCTGAACCCCGTTCAGGTGGTGGTCCAGGAGGCAAATCAGCAAATACCTTGCTCTTCTTTGTGAGTAGAGACTGAACATCAGGAGGATAGTCTCTCTTAGTTTCAACCAGACTAGCAAGAAAAATCATACATTCTGCAACCCACTCAGCTTGATCATGATGAATCAGCCTTGCCATTCTCTTGAATGACACGACCCGAGTTCCCCCATTAGACATTCCTCTTAGTACTATCCTCTTCCCATCAGATTGAAACTAGAGCTCCATAGTTTGCAAATTTAAGGAGATCTCTCCAAGTGAATGCAACCATTGAATGCCTAGAACGACATCCATATCTCCAATGTTAACTACATAGAAGTCATCCTTGACTTCATAGTTTCCCAATTGCATAGTCATGTTTGAGATTTTCTTGGTGCATGAGATGTGGAACCCATCAACAACCATGACCTTGAAGCCTTCAAACTCTTCTGTTTGCATCCCCTTCTTTGCCACCACAACTTCATCAATGAAGTTATGTGTTGCTCCAGTGTCGATCAAAGCAACTATTCGCTGCCCCTTAATCATCCCTCAATCTTTGAAGGATTTGTTTCTTTGGAAGCTTGAGAGTTGAGCCAAAATGCCTCCACTTTCCTTCTCATCTTCAGACTCTTCTGGAGCTCTTTCCACTTCACTATCTTTAGAATCAAACTACTGGTCTAAAAAATTAGAATTACTTTCACTAGCTGAATAGTACTCAATCTGGTGAAATTTGACTCCCTTTGGGCAAACATGCTCTTGAGACCATTTTTCTCTACACCAACAACATAGCCCCTTTCTTCTAAGTTTGTTCAATGTCTCAGGATCCAATCTTGTGACATGAAGATTATGCTGATTGAAGTCCTTATGCTAAGGTCTTAAAGGAGTTCTATGATCAAGTCTTTTTCCTTTATCGCCTTTGTGAAAGGCGACTTGGATTGAGACTTCGCCTTAGGAACAACGCACTCCATGTTTCTTGATTTCTTCATTGCCTCCTATAGGGATGGTGGATCAAAGGCTTTAATCCAACCCTTGAGTGGTTCTATCAATCCTTCACTAAAAAGGATCACCAACCGCCTCCCTGTGATGCCAGTGACCATCACTGAAAGTCTCTGGAACTCAGCTATGTAGGCATCAACTGTGCCATATTGCTTCAACTGTGCCAATTCTCTAAAATGTATTTCAAGATATTTTTTCTCAAATCACTCAATGAGCCTATTGGTGAACTCATCATAGGTAGTGATAGATCGATGACCTAAGGTGACTAAGCCATGGTACCACCACTCATGTGCCACCCCATCAAGGTGTAGCATAACGAACTTAATCGCCTCCTCTTCTGCCATGGGTCTAAAAGCTAGATAGTTGTCCAACTTCTGTATCCAAGCTCGAGCTAAACTGTTATCACTCCCATCATAGTGTGGAAGTATAACCTTCTTGACAACTTGATACAAATCCCCTTGAACTATTGTTCTTCTTTGCTCATAATGTCTCCCTTGTCCCTTACTCTTTCTCTTATGATCCATAAATTCATTGTAGGACATGTCCATCTTGATGTCATCAGGGAGAGAATCATACTCTGCATGGCCACGTCTCAATTATTCCATGAATGAAGCATTCTCTTCAGGATCAGGTTGGGTGTTTACTAGTGCTAAGAAGGTGGGTTTGAAGGGAATTGACAATATGTATGTGTTGTTTGAAACAGGCTGAGCAGCACTTCCATCAAGCTGATTTGAGGCACTGTGCTCCCCTCTATATCCTGGGTTGTTCTGTAGAGTTGTGTTCTGGCCCACTTTCCCCAACATGAGAGATACCATATCCATCAAGGCATCCATATTCTTTTCAAATCTCTTTCTAGGACTTATCAATCTCTCCCTTCCCTTCCCACTATCATCTCTATTGTTGGTAAACCTCTCGTTACCCCTGACTGAGCTCTCACCTTCTGCCATATCTATTTCCTGAGAAGACTCCCAATGAGCCCTCAAGACCTCTGAAACTGTCTGACCTTCTGGAGCCTGATACCACTAGAATTGTTTTGCAATTTTCTTATCTTCCCTTGCTATGTATCTCTTTTCTCTGTCACTCATAGATGGTTTGTTCATAGGATGGCAGGATACTTGGCTCTGATACCACTGAAATAATCTGAGTCAATTTTTTTTTAATAATTTCCAATTGCAATCAACAGGGCAATACACAATAGTTAGAGTTAGTCTATAACCCAAACAATGTTGAAGTAACTCTAACCAGAATGTACACCAAGGTTCCAAAGAGGCCAAGGTGTGAGCATTGGTCAGAAGATCTGAATGCAAAAATAGAACTGGAATGAACTCTAACCAAGAATGGCACCGATGATGGTGAGCATATGGTCAAAGGGTCTTCTACTACAAGTGCTGAAAGAGAACTCAACACCAAGTATGTGTTACCCAATCCGAAATGGAGTTGAGGCGACCATATGGTGGAGTAATAAAAATTACAATACTTAAAGAAACTCAACACCAAGTATGTGCTACCCAATCCAGTATGGAGTTGAGGTTACCATATGGCAGAGCGCTACTTATTAAAATGCTTTGAGAGGAAAAAAGCAAAAATGCTAAAATACTCAACGTCAAGAATGTGCTTTCCAACCTGGAAGGATATAGAAGCTACCATATGATGGAGATGTAAAGTATTACAATGCAGTTTCAAAATAGATGATCAGCATTATAAATCAAGATTAAACAAACTTAAGATTTGCTATCAGTACTACTGCCAACTTACAATATGATAGAGAATTAATCTGCCAAGAGCATAGCATTAGAACCATTCAAAGAGCATTATAACAGAGCATTTTCCTTGCTTGAATGGAAATGCTGAAACTGATTTCTTCTCTTCAAAAGATTGATTCAAGATTCTAGTCTATCCAATTTTGCACTTTTAAATGTCAAGCCAGCCACCTAAAATCATACTAAAATGGACATATATCTCACACAACTCATCTAAAAGACATGAAATGAAGCACAAAAGACCCTAATGATCAAGGCACCCAATATTGGAACACAAAATAGACCCCAAAGTTTCTATACAGTTTTTGCATGGATCCCAATGTCCACACAACAAGTACAGTCCAGCAAGGGGGGCGATTTGCTTTTAAAATTCACAGCAGTCAACAAAAATTCCACAAATTACAGAATAGGGGCACCCATTACCAACAAATAGGATTAGCCAATACCCACAATGATTTTTTTTTAAAAAAAATTTGTGAACAAAACACAGCCTGCTATACTAAATAAGAAAACCCTAAATTTCTCATAAACTAATCTATAAAACACACACTGAATACCATGCACAAATCCTGCATACAAAACAATCAAACTATACAATCTCACCACTAGTTGCTATCTTTCAAGCGAGAAGCAATGCCAAGCTAGGAGGCTTTCATTCCTCGAAGCAATCCCAAGCCAATCTGATAGCATAGCATTCATGTAGTTTAAGATGATCCAAGTGAGGACCCAAGGCTTCCTTTTATAATTTCTGTTTGACCCTTTTAGAAACTCTATCCTCCAATAGGTGGCATCCAAATTAAGATTGGATTAAATATTCAACAAGAATTATAATTAATTATTTTAATGAGGTGCCCACCCCATAAAGAACACCTTTTTAAAACAACTTAAAGTGAAGTAGCTAGGCCAAGGGGAAAGTCAATGTTAAAATATAACATTAAAACATGACTTTATTAAAATAATTTGACTTATCTCTCCATTTATGCCCTAAAGCCCAAAATTGAGTAAGCTGATAGATCAAATTGACATGGAAAGCCAATCGTGTCGAAATCAACAAGACCACTGCCAGAAATAGAATTTACTAAAAATAGTAAATTCTTGAAGATGCTCAGAATGCCAAAAAGAACATATCACTGCGAAGCTCTCTGAAAACCCAGAAAGAATCCACCATTGAATCAACCAACCTCAAGCAAATGCATCCTTCAAAAATAAGAAACCCTCATTTTACCTTTTGAGTAGCCTACGAGTCTCAGGAATAGGCCAACGGTCACTGGACAGATCATGCTCAAGAAGGGGACAGTACACACTGGGTAGGAGTATATGAGTGATTTTAGTATAAGTGCATGACTAGATAGTTTGGGGTACTACAAGATGTTCCCACAGTAGCATGGGTGCGGGTGAGGAGTGCATGAGCATTCATGAGGATAGGAGCTCATATAAGACCTATTGAGGTTGAGTTTGCACCATTGTCTTTAGATGCGAGGGATCCGGCCATAGATATTTTGGATGTGGATGATGTTATTTATACAAATGCATATATTACGTGGTGGGCTCACCATCAGTTGGATCTATTATACCCTATTGAGGTAGGGGTTGCTCTAGAGTATGAGGATCCTAAGTCGATCCAGATGATGGAAGTTAATCAGTGATTACATTTAAACTTTGTATAAACTTGTGATTTATTTTGATTTCAAATTATATAGCTAACGTAGTGTCATACTTTGTGTGCAGATAATGTGGGAGGTGCTCAATATGAAGCACAAGCTAAGGTGGGAAATGGAGATGATTATTATTGTGAGACAATAATTGAGTTGACACTTTGAGAGCTTACATGACATGTAATTGACAATGTGGTGGAGGAGGGATTGACAGAATGAGTGATAGTCATAACCAGTATTCATGCTCATCTATTTCATAGGGCTGCTATAGCGATGACTGCATATGATAGGGCAACATGAGAGAGAGATGAGTTGGATAGGCATAGGATGCCTCCTCTTGATTTTGGTTATATTAGCATGAGGATCATGGATGAGTATACAGATCTTTAGAGGTGATATGCAGACTTACGTGAGGAACATGGTGGGATAATGGAGTGAGAGAGTTATTTCAAAAGGTATGCGATAACTCAAAGAGGTTTGGGCCATCGAGTGCTAGGGTGGATTATAGGACTAGTATTAGTGGGGTGAGTGAGGCTGAGAGTGAGGGCATGATGCCCATTCATGATTGATTGTACTTGATATTAGTGTATATGTTTTGAAAAACTACTATAAATATATGGATACTTATTTGATTTTAACTCATACATATTATGTTATGGAATTTGGAGTAGATTGGTATATTTGTTGCAAATGGTTGATTAAAAATAGTTGATTTCATGTTGATGTTGAAGTTGTATATGTTTTAGTAAAATGGTATTTGGGATGTGATTTCATTTTTGTTGATGGGTTCAAGTGTGATGCTAGTTTTGTTTTTTAACCATATGTTAATAATATTTTTTGTTATTTTGTAATTTATAAATTGATTTGATAATGTGAGTTGGTTTAAGATTGGTAAAATAGGATATTAGTAAGATCAAGATTTGGATAATCTAGTTTAAATAGGGATGGTTATTTAGAATTAGGAATGTTAGTTGTTAGTAGAAGGGGATGTAAGTTATCACTCTATGCATATCAGCCCCCTATCTATTGTATCAGTATCTGAACCCTGATGGCCAATTGAACAAGTGCCCATACTGCTCATGGTGTGTAAGAACATGCCCTATATCTAATACTGTCTATGGTGCACTAACTTTAGCTATACATGGAGACTCTATGAGATGCAACCTCAATGGATGTAGAACTAAAACTATGTGCTATGAAGGAGGCTCATCTATCTACAATCGTAGTGGACTTCTATGTGTAATAACACCCTGTGGCCTATGTTGTGATGTATATGACTAAGCAATATATCAAAATGGAACTATAACCTATGATGGGGGATCATCTAATCTCAATTTTATTGGGTTACTACATGAAATAGGTCCCTAAAAACTTGATTACAGTGAAAATCTATTTGGAGCAATACTCTGTAATGTGGGTTTATCTAATCTTAACCATAGTGGGTCACTACATGAGATAGGACCCTAAAAACTCTATTGCAGTGTCTATGACTATATTGGATATGTATATGGAACTGCACTATGTACTCCTCAAACTACACTAATATATGTAGGATTCTCTCATTGTACTAGTCTCAAAACCCTCTGAGTAGGTGGGATAGGAGATCTCCTATGAGGCTCTATCCTAAAAATTGCATGACTCTCATGATGAGTAACTGATGATTCCTTTGAAGGAATGTCCTTGGATGACTTAGTCCTGGAGGAATGAGGTTTATGGTTCCATGATGGAGGATATCTCAATGCCCCCAGTGTGAATGATATGATGTTGCTATCAACACATCTATTAAAACAATCCTTGAGTCCATAACAATCATTGTCTTTGTGTTCATAGATATGATGATAGTTATAAAAGGGTCGATGTGGTTGCCTGTGTAGGAGATGTAGATGTTGATGATGAGTAGAAGGTAATGTGATTAACCTCATATCTAGCAATGTTGATAATATGACATATGGGTTATCTTACTCTGAATCAAACTGTAGTGGTGCTCTGTTGATATTCTTTGTAGTGCATATTGTAGGTGGTGCTCTAAAAATTGGTTCTCTATTCTTAACTGGTTACTTTTTTGACTATGGTCTCCTATCTTGTTTTGGACATGGTGGATGCTGAGTGTTAGGACCTATAGATGGAGGTAATGCTATGAAATCCAGAGTAAGCTGATCAACTAAATTTGACTCAATCAATCTTAATTTCTTCTTGAAGGCTAGAACTGTATAACATAAGTGCCTAAAAGAGGACATTGTCTAATATAATATATGCTCGAGAAGGGGTTGGAAAATCCCCTTAATAAATATATGTTGAATCTATAAATATGTTGGTTTATAGATCAATCTTAACATTTGAGTCTTGAATCATAAGGTATAATCACTAACTGGATCTGAAGTATTCTGATGTAATGCAACAAGTTTCTCATATGTAATATGAGGGCTTGTGTTTGATATGTAATTTTTGAGAAATACCTCCTCTTAATCATCATATGTATGCAAGGAACCAACATGGAGTAGATGAAAGAACTAATTATGTGTATTACCCACTAGTGTCTACTAGAACAACTTAAGTAGAATCAAAGGACTCGCATGAGATGGCAAAGCCTTTTGAAAGGCTTTAAGATGTATAAATGGATCTCTTGTTCCATCAAATTGAGGAAATGATGGTATCTAGAAATACTTAGGCAATGAAGCTTTTACAAATGTCTTCACAAGAGGGATACCATGTAACTCATTGACATCCATCCAAGACTTATAAGCCTTGTTTTCCAAGTTAAGGAGTTGTACTTGGTGTTGTAATTCACCAACTGCATGCATCAAATAAAAAATCTCTTGGGATGGTATATTAGTATTTTGAAGTGGATCATTTAAACATTGAGTTTGATCATTTATTTTGGCCATGCGAATGCTACATTTAGTTATTAGATCATAGAGAGGGGGTGTGCTCACTCGAACCTTTGGAGGAATGGTAACTTGGACCTTAGTAGAGGGATGTGGGCTACCATTCTCTTTGGGTGAAGAGTGAGAAATAGGTGCTACTGTAGTAGGGGGTGCCTTGGGAGATTCATTAGTATCTTTAGTATTTAATGAATCACATTATAATTGAATAAAAGATGTGATATTATCATTGACATGTGCATCATTTGAAATACAATCATGCATAGAAGTAGAAGCAACATTTTGTAATGCATTATGTTTGAGAGAAGAGTTAGAAGCATGAGATGAATTTTCTTCTTCACTATGTGCATAATAGTCATCATTATTGCATGCATTATAACAATCAGTGTTTTGTTCATATTCACTCTCATTTTCATATTCATTTTCATGTTCACTATCATACTCATTATCACTTCCATCATCGCTAGGGAGAGGGGTAAGAGAAGATGTTAATTCTTTTCTACTATGCAATAAATTGTCATGTGAATTTAGAATACTTTGTGCATATATGTTATCCTTGAATGGAGTGCATGCATTATTTTTATTTGTAATAAGAGAAGTAAGAGTAAGCAAGTTATCATTTAAGTATTCTTTTTCCATTGTTTGAGATGATAAAGCAGATTTAATAACATGAGATGGATCATTTGAACTATGTATTGGTAGTTTGATTCTGTTGAATTTATATTGTTGTAATTTGAACATAGAAGTAACAAAAGAGAGAGAGAGAGAGATTAGGTTCAAATGGAAGCAAGTTATCACCAATGAGAGATTTACTTGGAGATGCATGACTAATTTGTACATTTGATGTATTGTGCATAGGAGAATGAGGTGAAAAGTACCTTTCCCATTTATCAAAATTATTTTCTTTAGAAGAGGGAAGAAAAGAGATAGGTTTGAAAGAAGAAGATGCATCTAGATTTTCTTCACTATCATTTTAATATGCATCATCATATTCCTCATTAAAATAATAGTAATTGTCTTCATTGTAAATGAAATCATTTTCCAGATTTTTGGCTAATGTGTATTTTTGCAAATTTGTCCATTCATTGTCATAATTATGAGAAAAATTTAGAAATTTATCTATAGGATGAGAGGGAAGAAGTGCATTAGTAGCCATTTTATTAATTTCACCAAAGAGAATATGTAAAAGTACTATTAATCAAATAAATACAAAAATAAATACTAACATAGTGATTTTGAAAATATTTTTGGCACTCCAAACAATTTGCAAAAATTCTAAAATTTTAATCTAAAAATTGTAAGGGAGGAAGGCTTGGGATTTGAGGACCTGGTTTGGAAATCTAGGGTTTTGGGTTGGGGTTTTATAATTTTTAAAAATTATTGAAATAATTTAAATTCTAAAATAAATTTGAATAAAATTAATGCATGAAAATTTATACAAAAATAAAAAATTTGAAATTGAATTTTTACACAGAAATACGAAGGAAAAACCCTAAGGGTACCTAGTGTTTAAAATTTGTTCGAAGTAAGTCGGGTTCACCAAATATTTTATTATTTTTGGGAAACTAGGGTTTAGTTCCTAAACAATAAGGGGTTTGGAATAAGGAGTAAAATCTAATAAAATCTAGTAAAATATATCTTTATATCAATTTGATCAAATCAATTGCACAGGGAAAAGAAGTAACTTATCTATAAAAATAGGTTGAAACGGATGACTCAAAGGCTAAAATCTATTGTGCAAGACTAATAAGATGTCAAAAACCTAATTATGGATTTCATTCAATGAAAGGATGGGAACAAAAAAAATAGGACACTTTGGTGTCTGGTGCTACAATCCAATTCTGACACTGTTGTCGAAATCAAATCCTGGTTCTGGATTCTAATGTGGTCTAGTTTTTAGGTCCTATATGTGTCTTTACTTTTTTGCAATCGTTTGTATGTACCACTTTATAACCTATTTTATTCCAAAACCCTATGTCTACTTACACACATAAAACAACAAACACATCAAAATCAAAAGGGGGAAAAACTGGGTTAGGGGAAGTATGATCGCATGATCTAGAACCCCTAATGTTTTGATCGTTGCCTACATTAACCCTCAAGCTAGGGTCTCAGATAAAATGTATTTCTCCCTTAGGGAATGTGCATAATCAACATGCACATTTGATGTATGAATTAAATTTTACCTAGGCCCTTCCTTGATCAAGCATGCAAATCTATGTGTGATGCATAATGTTGAGCTATATTATTGACTGATTTTAATTATTTACTGTGCCAAAGTAGTAAGTTATTAATATAAAATGCCTTGTAAATTCCAATATATAGGAGACTGTTTATTTTTAATTTTGGAGCTTTATTCACATTAGCCAACATTAAAAATATAAACAAAACTTAAGGGAGGGGATAAGAAGGGTTTAAGACCCGTTAAGCAAGAAAAAATGACCATTGGACAACAATGTCAAGGAGGACAAGAGCACTAGGCACTATAGTCCTCTAAAATTTTACTGTTTGAGACTTAAAAAGATAGGTTGGGACTGACACAAGCCAAGTTTTAGGGTCTCTGGGGGTACAAGTTAGTTGATTGATATGATAGAGAGGTGATAAAAGAAAGAAACAAGACCAAGACAAGAAAAATAAAGACATGGCTAATACAAACAAGGCTCATATTCTCCAGCCAGAGTCTCCTATGAAAATGACTATGAACATACATGATATGTGTGGTTTCTTGACCAATTTAGGGTGTATACATTCCCCCTAATAGTTTTGAGTAAATGCATCACCTGATCATCTTCATATCTCCATACACCATGAAGAACCACCATGCAGGCTTATTATCCTTCTCTCTCAAACCACCTCAAGGACCTCCAACAAAAATTCATGCCACATAACAAATAGGAAACATGCTAAAAAAAACTTGGTAACTCTCCTTGAAACATACATACCTTGATCTTCTGAAAACACTAAACAAAAACATCAAATCTTCATACTAGGCTTGTCTAGACTCCCTGTAGCCCTACCTGGAACTTGTAGAGCCCACTTATTTCATTAAATATAACTTCAAGACTTGAAACTTCATATCTAAATCACTCTCATATTCCCCCTCAAACACACCAATTTTCAACACCTATATAAACATATGCAACATACTTCCTTCACAAACCAACTTGCTAATTCTGCCTCCAATTTGACAAAAACATAAATAAATTGAAAACCACCAACCTTAAAATCTATGTGAAGCTTTATTTTACAACCCATTTAGCCCATTAAACCTATTAATAATCCTTAGGCCTCAAATCAAAATGTAGACCACTTTTCTAATAGAGCCCAAAACCCTAGAATCTCAAAACAAATAGTTCAACACAACACCTTCCAGTCAACGTCCACCTCTGAAACTTCTTATATACCTAGAGATAACCATTACTCATTTATGGACTAAGATTTAATATTACACACAATTGGGAACCTTGACTCACTATAACCTATTTTAGGACCTACAAGCTCTTAAGCACAAATTGGGAAACCAGAGAGCCAACAAAAATCTCTAAATTGACTTCAACATTCCTTCAAATCACATAATCACTTGGAGAATGCTATAATAAGGTCAACAGACCTTACTATGAAAAAATATTATCTTGAAAAATCAAAAATAATTATTTTCCATATGGGAACCTTCAATTTGACCCTACAGACTGCTCCATATACAATTATCAACATCATGACATCACCTTAGCATATTTTCCACCTGGACATACCTATTCCAACTAAGAATACTCAAATCTAGTCTTCTAGGACCATCTAAAGAACACCACAATAACACCTAATTTTTCGTTGAAATGAGTCTCTTTAATAAGCATAGATAGAGACATCTTTTGCACCACAATGCTCTAAAATAAAGTGAAGCTAGGAGTGGCCCACATCTCCTCAGTAACCACTGGAATCCTGTTATAACTATAAGACTTCTTGTTCTTGTTATTATTCTTCTTAGTCTTAACTATGACAACTAGTTCTTTTTCTATATCACTCTCCTTTTCTTCAAAGATAGACTTGACAACACATGGAGTAACTATTAAATCTTGACATACCTTTTTATTTGAAGAATCAACTATGTAGTCCTGAACCTCATCACTAGGTATTGATAATTCATGTTCTTTGCATGAAGATTGTTCAACAATAGAAATATGTTCACTTGGATCCATACTTACCTCATAACTAGCCTTAACTAGTACCTTGGCCTTCTCCTTCAGCTTGGTCTCTTCATTCACAACATGAGCAATCAATGAGAGCTATTGGCACTCTTCAACATTTGTAGCATTCTCCACCATAGCAAATAGATTTCTTAGACCTATAGACTCATCATAATTCCTACTTATCACCTTTAAAGTATCCATGAGTTGACTTGCCTACTATCTTAAACTTTAGGATCCTAATAAAACCTATTATATCTTGTAGGCCTTTGCTTACAAACTATAATAATGTGACCTCTCTATTCACAACTATAACAAACCATTTCCTTGATGGAAAATGAATTTGTCTTACCTTGAATGGACAATGTTTTGCAAAGTGTTCTATATCATGACAGTTGAAGCACTCAACCTTGTTTACACTTTTTGAATGATGACACCCATCATAGTTCCATGCAAATTCATTCTTAATAGGTCTTCTAAATTCTTTAGTTTTATTCTCAATTTGATTACAAGTATAACAGTAACTATTGAAATTTCCATACTTCATAGCATTTGGCTATTTGATCTGATTTGTGATAATTCTGCCTGCACCTTCATTCCTTGTCTGATGATTTATCTTTAAATTATTATCTACCTTGATCTTATTGACATTTATGTCAACTTAAGAAGTAACTTTGGGCTCTTCATTAAAACCCAGTCTCGATATGTCACTAGCTAACTTTGGACTCTTTATGAGATCATCCAAATCATTAGAAATTTTATCAAACTTGACAAATGATTTCACCTTATTTTTAGACTTCTCTAATTCATCTTTCAAAGACATAATCTCATAAGCATACCTTGAGCACTCATCTTCTTTAGCTTTTAGGCTCGTAGATAGGACTTCCAATTGACAACTAAGATGCTTGACCATATCTTCATGCTCTTTAGCATCTTCATCCATTCTTGCCTCAAACACACTCAATTTCTCCTCAAAGTCCTTGAGTTTAAATTTCATCTTCTTATTGATCTTCTTCTCAATATTCAGTTCTTCATGAGCATTTGTCAATGTAGTCTCATAGTCCACCTCATCTCCATCATCATCTGAATCACTCCAAGTAGGCTCTTTTTGATGTGAGCAACTTCCTGCCTCAGCCATTGTAAAATATTCATCTTTATTTGGACCATCATCTTCATGATCATATTCTAAAACACTAACTTCACTCTCATCTGATGAGTTGCAATATTCTTTGATGTATAAACTCTTCTTGTCTTTGAAGTACTTCATCTTGTTGTCAAACTTTCTGAATCCCTTTTTGATTTTATCAGACCTAAAAGATCTCTTGCCATCATCATGACCTTGATCATGCTCTTCATCATCATCCTTCTTATACTTTTGAGGGCACTTATTATCAAAATGTCCTATCTCACCACAATTGAAATATTTGAGGGGTAACTTACATTTATACTTGGCTAAACTTGTTCTCAATTTATTTGAAATCAAAGCAATTAGTTAATCCTCATCTATATCAAAAATGTCATCCTCCTTGAGTTTATTAACTTAGAACTTCTTCTTTGTCTTCATTTTAGTCTTGAAAGCTACTTCCTTCTTTGGTGGTTTATCATCATTCTTTCTCATTTTGTAGGCAGTAAGGGTGCCTTTCAATTGATCCATCTTCAATTGAGTAAGGACATGAATCTCTTCTATATCAAATACTTTTGGACCAAACTTGAGGGATAGGTACCTTAATACGTTTTGAATAACAATAGCCTCTTCAAGGTTGTCTCCAAGACATCTGATGATGTTCACAATCTTATCAACTCTCTATAGATAGGATTCCACAGTATCTTCCTTTGATCATCTTGAGACTTTCAAATTACCTTTTGTGAGTCTATGACTTGGTAAGCTTAACCTTTGAATCTCCTTGAAATATAGTCTTCAATTTATCCCATATTTACTTAGCTGGTGTGTAATGGATTACTTTGGTGAACTCAGTCTCTGTAAGACCATAAGTGATGGCATTCATTGCTTTAGAATTGTTCTCAAATAGCTTTTTTTGTAACACTAGATGGAGGAATAACATGAGCAACATAACCATACAAAATAGATTGCCATACATCAAATCCTAGGGACATAATGTATGTTTTAATTTTGGCACTCTAAAAATCACAATTGTATCAATTAAACATCGATGTTTGCTTAGTAAAGAAACCACCTTGCACATTTTGACTAGCCATTATACCTTGGATCACCTTCAAGATCTTAAGCCTTTACCAAATGACCCACTCTAATACCAATTATTAGAGGTAAAATCACTGAGGGGGTGATGAATTAGTGAGCCCAGATATTTCAATTTCAATTACAGTCCTTTAAACTATTAACCAATCAACATATATCAATTTGATCAAGCAAAATTAATAAGAGAGTTCATTCATTCAATACATACACAAGATCAAACACATAACACATAGTTCTTATGGGAAACCCTCATGGGAAATAAAACCCATGCTCAAGCCTACAACATAGATAGACTATTATCCTATAATAAATCACAAACAAGAGATTGATCAACTCCTTTATATCATCAAACCTTGATCATATCCTCCTGACCAAAGGTATTTAGTGAAACGCCTATTTCACAAGGAGCAGGTGCCCCTAAGAAAGACCAAGTCCTTTAGACCCTCCTTTAAACACCTCCACCTTAATAAATGATTTTTTAAAAACCTAATGATGGATCTCTATTTTCTAACCACTACATAAACTCTCTCTCTATCTCAAATAGGACTCTCACATAGGTATGTCACAAAATCTTTCCTTCTTCACTCAAACTATCCTCATATGCACACTCAGACCTCTTCGCATATAGTCAAACTTCAAAAGCACTATCCTAACATTAAAAACATGAAATAGAGGTCATACACAGTTAAAAAACTATTATTATCATTAACTCAACCAATAGGCATACTACCTATACTTTGCTTCACAACTCTCACATCCACCTTGCACAAGTCTCTCTAACATTCAAGTCTCGACAAATCTCTCACATAAAGTATTTCACAAGCCTAGAAACCAACACATTTGGTTTCAATATATATAAATCATTCATGAATTAATAAGACCAAAATATTTCCTTATTGCCCATAATATATGCCTTCACCCTTAAGGCATCTCACATGGGTCACATTTAAGCACAATCCACTTTCAAATAGGCCTAAGTCACTTTTAGGTCCTATGGAGACCCATTCAGCTCTTTGACACTTCTTCAAGCAAAAAAAAAACATAAAAACACTTTCCGAAATCATGGAATGATTTAAAATGATCTATAGGTCCTCACTAATACCAACAACCATCACAATACCCACTTTCTTAAGCACAATTTGCTCAAACACTTCTTTGTACACACAATCATTACAAATAAAAACATAGTCAACTTCAAAACATTTTTTCATATTGCATATGATTGGTCAAATCTTTAAAAATCTCATAGATCATCTTGATGGAGTCTAAAACACTCCCCATTCACCAATTCATCAAGATATATTGAAACTATATTAGAACAAGCTCAATTACCCTTCTCGAGTTACTTGCAGAACAAACATGATCATAGTCAACTTTAAAACTTCATAACTATGTTTGTACACACTTTCAAATATTCAAATCCATATTTATAGATGTACCTTGGAGTTCTATACATATTTTATTTTTACCGCATGATAAAATTTTATCTATATCGAAAGATATGGTCTAGAAAACTATAGATTAGTTTTTCCCTTTGTAAAAATTTAAATATTTAAATGTCAATGGTCACAGTTAAACATCAAATACTATACTCACATCTTGTGTCCTCATAGATTTAGATAAATATCACACTATAAATCTTGTTTAATCTTTAATATATATGTACCAATGTTCAAACATTAAACCTCAGTCACTTTGACCTCATCTTGTGCAATCTTGCAATGTTGACTTATCACACATGGTCGATCTATATGGATCAACCAGGCCTTTAATTAGCAATGTTCACATTTGATCAATCTATATGAACACTTGATTATCATTAGATACTTATCATGTACATTTTTTGAATTTTTAAACCTCAAACACTTCTTACCATCTTTCTCAACACGCACTGTTAGATCATGATTTGTATAATTGCTCATGCACCGTTGGATCTTCATTTGGTCTTGATCTTTAAGTTTGTTAACCAACAAACACTTTGACCTCTTTAAATTGATGCAAACCATAGCTATTCATTGTATGAACTCATGTGAGCTGTTAGATCTCCATTTGGTCCTAAACTTTAACTTTGTATAGAAATGACTACATATGGGGACCATTGCTATCTCCCTAAAAGGCCAACTTTGCACAATCATAACTTTTGTTAGGCTTAGATGCATGATATTGAATTTGGACTACATGATCACCTTTCAAAATAAAATATATCCATATAACAAAATGCTCTTGTAAACTTCATTCATGTGACATATAATGCCATTAAAATGCCTTCTCAAAAACTTCTGTCATGGAGCCAATTATGCTTGGAACTTGTTTGGGAGACCAATTTTGCTCTTATATAATTTTTGTCATGCTTCAGTGCATGACCTAAAATTTAACACAAATATTATATGCATAAAACTAAACAAACCCATATGTTCACCTTCTCCTAAAATGTCCACATGTGCAAGATATGATACCATCAAAATGCTTACTTAACTTTTCTTACCACATTGCAAATTTGGCTATGGGAAAACACTATCAGTATACCTGGGAGCCCAAATTTGCACTTGCATATATTTTGTCATGCTTAGTCACTTAATCTAAGAATTAGTGCATAGAAACTAGGCACAGAAATGAACAAATGCATATTATCATTTTATCTAGACACCTCCATGCATACAAATGCTGACATCATCAACATGCTTACTCGACTATGCTTGAACCCTTTGAAAATTTGGCTAAGTATTGGAGCTTAGTGAATTATGTTTGAGAAGCCAAATTTGTGCCTTTATATCTTTGACTATGCTTCGACACATGACCTAAATTCTAACACATAATAAATAGGGACTAATGTGATCACCACCATATGATCAACTCCCCTTGACTCATCCACACATGGCAATTATGACATCATCAAACTGCCTATTCAGATTTTCTGCCATTGGACCCAAACTATCTAGCTTAAAACTATGGACTACCAGATGAATTCCACTTATGTACACAAGCTCTCCAATCATAGAAAACCTCTTATAAAAGCCCTTGTACATGCTCAATACTTCAAACTCATCCTTGAACATCTCTAACCATGCCAAAACTAAAGATCAACAAAGCCAATTCTAAGCACACTTTGTCAAGCATATTGCACACTTTGTCATTGTTACTTAGGCTATCAAAGGACATCATCCACTCGCTAAGACACCTCCATGACATCACCATGACATCATTGACAATTCTCCAATAGTAGTCACAAGCCAAGTTTGAAGCATACCAACACCAAGTCAAAGTAAACATTATCAAGTACCAATTCCAAATAATTAGTTACATTCATATTGATAAAGAACATAATTTCACAATTCACATTAGGTGGGATAACTACATGTTTCTTGATTCCCTTCCTTAGAGTAGAGGATACATAGGCATCAATTAATCATTAACAAGGGTGATTGGGGTCAACTTTATCCATTACATTTTCTCATTTTTGTAGGTTTCTATCCCTCAAAATCACACCTAGGGTTTCAAGGTGAAGGAGGATAATTTATGGAGTTGTGCCCATCATAAGGGTTTGACATTGTACATACAAATATATCAAAGTCAGGTGATTGTATGGTCATAGACCCTATTTTTGGTAAGGTCATTACCAACCAGCACAAGTCAATATTGATAATTGATACTAACCCAAAGTTCATAGAACCAATCATCACAAACTATATTCAAGGATCAACATATAAACTAAAGTGTTCAAGTATACTACACCAATAGTATCAACACACACTAGGTCAATTTATCAAATGCAAACATATCCATAAATTATTTCAAAATCAGGACCACAACACAAGATTCACAAATATAGAATTTGAAATATCTCAACTCAAAATTTGAATTCTCATGATGATGATAACACACCCTTGAGAGTGGAACATATTGTATAAAACCTGATGGAATGGTAAGTAATAGTTTGAAATACAAATGCCACACCAACATCTCAAATTGAACCTATTAGCACAATATAATATGCATCTTTTATTAAGTTAACTTCATAAAATTTATTATTTCAATGTTAGATAAGTACTATCATTTTATGCTAGCCATTAAGACACCACCTCTTCATAATCCAATCACATTTTCCCATTATATGCCCAATAAGGAAATGGAATTTGGCTCTTACTCAATTTATATATATCATCTTCCTCTCTATATTTTTCATCATGTTATTTATTGTCATATATCATGTCATTATTATGAAATATTGAGTTTGTATTGTTTAGCTCTCTACCTGGCCTCTATTCTATTTTTACATGTAAGTTATGCCTCGGTTTAAATTTTATCTTGGGTAATGTTGACTTCTAATATGGTATAAGAGCTTTTACAGGCTAGTTTTTTTTATTTAAGCATGTTTATTTTAGGGGAAGTATTCAACAAGTTCTACTTAAGCCTTCACTGTAGATTTCTGATCTTCTTTCAATATTATGACACTTTTCTCCTCATTTATAGTTTGTTTTTATCCATCCAATATTTTTATTTTTGAAAAAAACCAAAGTGGGTTTCTTCTGTTTGGCTTAAAATTATCATTTGAAGAATTTTTTTACGATTTTTCAAATTTCTAGGAATACCACAATTTTTCTATGTACTGGTGATAATTCTATTATAAATTTTAAAATATTTTTAAAAATTTATAAAAATTGTAAAATGTTTCATTGGGTAGATTTGTTTTGGTGAATATTTGGAGTTCAAGACTCTTACAAAGATCAAGGCAAATAATGTTCCCTGTAACAACCCTATGATTTTTACAAATGTTTTATAGGTTGGAAAAACATAGTTATTTTAATGTTTCATTCAATTCACTAGCTTTCCAATGACTTCAAGATTGCAATAAATTGATAATTGGTTTTCATGTGCCAAAATTTTAAATGCAACAAATCATTTGTAAGGCCTCTCCTAGGTTTGCAAGACTTTAACACCCTATATGCATTAGCTAGTTTACCATATGCCTAACCATTTGACCTCCAGTCCCTTACACCCATTAACTGGTTCACTATTAAATTTATTATTTATAGCATTATCCTCCTATGGTAGTGACCAATTCACTATATGACCCTGTGGCTTAAGTGCTTAACCGCCAAGGTTTCCTTCTTACTACACTTTGGACCTACCTGCGCTTTGAAAGGCATATATTTTGATGTAGGAAGCCTGGGAAGATCTCATTTTTCTACTACGATCATGATTCTAACACAAACATTTTGGAGTAGACCTCTTATTAATTTTTAACACTGCTAATTTTTTATAAATTCACTTGCATGTCAAGGATTGCTATGAGAGACCTCATTCATGGATTTTCTCGATTTCATATATTGTAAACTATAAGTAAATTTTCTCATAGTTTTTTAAAAGTGCATATTTTTTCATATAGAAATTATATGCACTCTCAAATTTGATTCATTCTATACATAATTTATTTTTTAATTTTTTCCTCTTTTTTTCATACAAATCTAGGATTGTAACTCATGATTTAACATTATAAGTGTTTTATCCTAATTTGGTTTTAGAACCCCTAATAGGATAGAAACTAGTATATGAATTCAAATTAAAAAATATGGAATTCAAGCAGAAATTTGAATGTACAAACTTAGAATAGATTGCAATGATTTGACATATGGCACATGCTAAAGATAGTGAGTACATCAAAGGGATAAGTAATTAGATTTTTTTACTGACTATCTAATTTTTACTATGTTATGATAGTGGAGAATATGCTGAAGTAGGTTTGTTAACTATGTTTTTTTGTAGGGCCAGTTCCATCAGATCTTGGTCACTATTTTCTATCGATACTAACCTGTAGTGGCTTGTAATGACATGTACAAAAAAAAATGTATGAGATTGTATAATCATGTATGCCTATCTTTGAAAGCTCTATATATGTGATTTTGAACCTTGATGATATGTAAAACTCCATAAATTAGCCTCCTTCACCTTGAATCAAGGTGTGCTTGTGAGGGCTAGAAACTTGAAAATACTATGAAGGGTAATGGGTTTAGTTGACCTAATCACCCCCATTGATGATTGACTTTTGCCTATATATTTGATACTCTGAGGATGGAAATCAATCCACATGTATTTATCTCACCTAGTGTGATTATGAAATTGTGCCATTTTACTTTATGTATGCATCTAATGATTTGGATTTGATACTTGAAAATGCTCATTTTAACCTAGATTTGGTATGCTTTAGACTTGGCTTGTGACTACTCCTAGTGAGTGATTCATAATTTGGAAATAATATGGAATATTTTTCACTGTGTAATAGCATATAGATGTGTACTAGATAAGTGACATGTCTCCCATTAAGTGAGACCTTGATTTGTATATATGTGAGTCCAATTGGGTAATTTATAATACTGCCAACATGTTAGGTAGATGGGCTAACCCTAAAAAAATATTGGATTTTAAAAATTAGTCATTACTAGGATAGGGTCAATAATGTTAGGCACAAGTCAATATTGATTGGGGATACTAACCTAATCTAGCATTACTGATCTGTGTACATGAGAATTAAATTGAGCATCTAGGAATTTTTGTGAATGATAGTACACATGTTTGAAACAAATAGTGTTTTTTTGAGTTTTATTTGAAATGGTGATCTTATCTATTAATCTACAAGATCATCATGCTAATCAACAAAGTCACAAAAACTATGATTCTAGTTCCCTACAAGACTGCAAAGTCAACCTGGAAATAATGAGGTTGCTCTAGTAAATGATGAGGTCACCTTATGGCAAATTTTGTGAGAGCTTAGAAGTCTTAAAATTAACTTTTTTTGGATAAGTAAAACTTTTTTTTGACAATCTAATTTTTTATTTTACAGGTTTTGCTATCTTTTTAGGTTGTTTTTTTGCTTTTAAAAGAAACCTACAAAGGAAAAATCATCCACATTTGGTATTTAGTGCTTAAAAAGAACAAATCACCATTGTCTTTGTGCTTTTAAGAGTATTTTGTTTATGTATTTTCTTGGGTTGTTTGTTTTTCAATTTTTGTTTATAAATTATTATCTATATGCTCTTGCCTTTCTCACTTTAGGGAGCTTGGGTGACCAAAATCACATTGGCTTACCTGTTTGTGTGCCTTACTCGAAGACTACATTTTTTTTGTATGCTCTTCAATTACCCATTCATGGCGTCATAAGAATCAGAAGTAAAAACTCATTTTTCATTGCATTCCATTTTGACTTCGTGGGATGTATTTCATCACCTTTCAACTAGTCTTTAAGGGTGCATAAACCTAAGAAGTGGCTTTCCTAGCATTATACCAACCCTATTATCTAATGGGGTATATAAATTAGAGTAGTGTCGATAGTATATTAGTTTCTATACACTTTGGAGTCTGGTTGCACTGGTAGCACTTCACTGAGAGCTCAAAAATTGAAGTGGTCACGAAGGGACTAGACCCTTTAGCGAATGGCTCGCAAGACCTCACATCCAATTGATGGCTTATTCTAAAGTGCCCATGTACCACAAGGTATATCAAGACCATTTAGTTTTCCATAAAAAATATAGGGTAGAAAACCATATTTAAAGTAGATAAATCATTGATAAATGGATGCAAAGGTTAAAATCCCCCAAATATTACTTTTTACACAAATGTCTGAGAGAAGGGGGGCTTAAAAACCCTACCAATAACGTGTAATAATTAATTTATTTTAATGAAAATTAAATTTTATCCTCTTAAAATTAAGTATATCAAAAGGATTCAATGACTATCTTGTAACTCATGTCAGTTTCCACATGATTACTTGGAGTAATTTTTGTTAAAACCCATGTTGTCTCCACAACCTTATTTAAAAACAAGTACACCAAGCTCTCAGACCAAACAAGTTCAAACACATTATCACCTATTTACACATTGAGATGTTACGTTACCCATTTCTCTTCTAAGTTTGGACTTAAGTTTTCTTTTATTAATCTACACCCTAAGATCCATTTGATACCATTGTGCTATTCACATTTCCTAACCAACCTTGGTCATTTTCATAGTGTTTCACTTATCACTTGAAATAATATCCTTTGTCTCATTTATAAGGTTACACTGCTCATTTCAGTTCTAATTTAGACTTAGGTCTTTTGTGCAGAACCATTTCCCAAATTTTGAACCATTTGACTCTATTATGGTCTCATTCCAAATTAAATTCAAATACCAACCAAGTTAAAGATATTTTTCAAACAATTATGAACCAAGACCATTTTTCATTATTCTAGGTTTCATCTTTTGATCAATAAACAGGTAGATTTCTTATTCTAAAAAATTTAATTATTGGATCCTTACAACTATATTAGATTTAATACCAAAATTCAAATCCAAAAATATAGTCAACTATAAATAATGCAATGCAAGTAATAATGAACACTACACACAAGTTGATAACGAATTTTGATAGATGCCTACATCTTTGGGTTCTCTAAATGATGAACCGATTCATTATAAAATCTATTTTTAATAATAAATTTAAAACTTACAAAACTATAATGAATCCATCATAAAATCAAGTGCCATTTGGTCCTGTAGAGACCTAGACTGGTATTGGAAGTCTTGCACAATGTTCTGGCATGACCTCCCTACTTCACACCTTTATGTTGAATTCTCCTCTATTGCACAGCCTCTAAGAGCCTCTACACATAGCTAAGTTAGAACAGGCATCTGTCATCAGATCCATAAAATGATCCTTCTCCAAGGCCTCCAAGTAGGGCTAACTCCTCCAATAGAGCTATTATTACAATACTTATATTAATAACACCCTATGAATAATAGAGAATTAGAGATCCCATAGTCTCATATAATGCTCCTCTAATGCTCCAGAACCTTGGAATGGAAGAGTTGAAATGAAAGTGAGAGCTTGATCTCAAATACTTGCAATGATATCTTGGAGTGCTCTTGGAATTTTTAGTTTTACAAATGAGGTTCATGGGTTTATATAGTTTTTCAAAACCCATCAATTATGGATTTCTTCATTATTCATCCCCTTGTACAAGCTTTTACTTAAACTTTTTAGCCTTATCTCCCAAAATGGAGTGTGACAAGTTGATGAGGGTCAATGGGTCAAACCACCCTTCATATCTTGCTCTTTGGATAAACCTTCCATGCATTTCTATGGGGGATATCCCAATTTTTATGGGAAATATCCCACATTTGTGGGGAAAGAGAGATTCATGAAGTTAATCCCATTTATCAAGCTTGAGGAAATGGGATTTGTCTAAAATATTAGAGAATATTTTGGAGCTATTGTGGACACTTTAAATGTGAGGATTTAATTAGTCCATGTGTCAAGAATCTATTGGACCATGTGCATGTCGAGTCACCATACCTGTACATTTTTTTCCCTATTGCCTGAAAACGTCAACATGTCATAACTTCTACATACAGACTTGGAATTGGCCTATTCAAAAATATGTCATAAATCTTGTGATGATTTCTATGCCATGAAAATAGTTCAAAAATGTTCCAAGACCACCATCAATTTTTCTAGTTTGACTAACTTTGACCACCTGTTGACCAATGATAATTGGAGCATATGATGTCCCTTTTTTGCATTCCAATAATTTTTAGAAAGCTCTTAATGATCTCTACACAATGGACCATGTTTAAAGAAAACTAAGAATCATCTAAAAATATCCTCTAGATCATGACTCTCCATTGAGAAGGCTCTTATTCTACCAAAATCTGAAACATTCATTTTCTTGGTACTAGATTTGGTTCTTTGCAATGTCTCATGAAGATATCTGTAGTGGACTCTATGGGCTCTAAAACTTCTATTTTGATATGGGTAGGCTATGTCATTCCTTTCCTATGGAAAATAATCAATTCACTGTAAGCACAACATAACACAAAATGCTTAGTTTAAAAAATACATCTCAATGTCAAAGAGACAAGTGTCCAACTGATTCAGTGATTTGCAAGTGAATAAGCTATCTTGCATAACGTGGGGATAGCAAAATTTGTCTATGTCACTAGTTACATTCTCAAAATGGTGAACTACATATAACTATAAAATATCACCTATTACAACTACAAATAAAATATTGTCCATGTATAGGTCTTGAACTGCTTTCTACACATTCTATCATTAGATGTAATTTCATAACAATAGCTACTTCAGTTACAAGTATCAAGTAGGTACACTGAACATGTCCCAAATAACCTGCATATACTGATGTCAAGTTCATAATGGAGTTAATTAAAATGTGAGAAAAAATAAGCATGATAAATCTATCATAATATTCTCCTCATTTGGTTACTGCAGAAATATTCAAAGCTAAAACATTGGCTAATTTTCCTTTCATCAATCATCAAAAATGTCAAAGATTCTTTGAAAAAATTGCATGCTAATCTATAATTCCATCTATGCAAACATGAAATTAAGGACCTGCTTACCAACCCATTTTATCAGATTATCCCATTTAGGTGGTTTTATTTCTTCAATAAATACGTGGGTTGACTCATCAATTGGTGGTGGATTAAGAACTTCATTTTCCTTTACAACAGGGCTATATTCTATTTTCATCTTATTATTTTGAGATAGATGAAATCTCCAACACTTCTCAACCTGATGCCATTCACATGACAATGAGCACAAAAGTTCCTCTTGGCCTCCTTCTTGGATGAGGAATCACATTTGCCATTTCTTTCCTCTGAATGACAAGATTATTCTTTAGCACTAATCTCACCAGGAAATGACTTCTACAAGAATGACTTTTTCTTCCAACAATGGGCAACAAAATGATTACTTAACCCACAAAATACACACACACATATATAATTATAGATTATACATAAAGATGATATAATATTCTTTATGAATAGTCCATAAACACACACAGAGAAGTTAACACTTAATAATTATACACAGAGGTACACACACACACACACACACACACACACACATATATATGGGTGTGTGTGTGTGTGTGTGTGTGTGTGTGTGTGTGACCATTTATATGTATATATCAGGCCATTAGAAGATTAATGTCTAAGGGTTTTAAATGTATATAAATATAAGTGGACATACTTATTATATATGTGTATGCAAATAATTTGGTACGGAAGTATATGTTTATTAATAGTGAATAGATGTATTCATATGTAAATTGGGATGTATACTATTAATTAATAATATATTGATTCGGTTATTAATTATGAGGAAAATGATAAATTGTTGATTAAAACAAATAATGTTGTATTTATTATTATTTGTTGATTATCTTAAGATTTATTATGAAATTCTTGAATTGTATTATTTTTATTATAATACTTATGAACAAGGAATGTTTGTATGGAATGGTGAATTCTTAAATATTATGAAACTAATTGGAAAATAATTTATTTATAATATTCCTTATTGGAAAATGTACATTGGGTTTTATTGAAACTTAGAAAATATTTAGTAGATATTAAGTTACTATTATTTAACATGTAATTATTTCAAGTTATTTCTTGTATTCAATTACTGTGGTATTAATACTAAATCTATATGAGAAATTCATGAAAATCTTGTATATGGATTATTTAGTAAATTTGGTATTAATGACACTAAAGATTATTATCATGAGAAAGTTCTCATGTATTTATTCAGAATTATTAATACTTAGATTAAATGAAATCTGTTTGAGTGTGTGTGTGATTATGATTGATCTACTAGATCATTAAATTATATGAAAACTTTGATCCAAGTAATGTTTATAGTTAAATTTTATTATTTTGCTTATTTAATTAATATGCATGTATGCACGATGTTATGTTAGAACATAATTATTTGTAATACGTTGCATGTTGTTAAAATCTTACAACTCATGGGTTCTAGTTGACTTCTCGATACATAAACCATTATCATCTACTCATTTATGAAGGGAGGGCCATTCTCTAGTTGGGTAATTATGTGGGGGATCTATGGTCCATGGTTGGTGTGACAAATCACTCTAATGACACTCTCCTTCTCCTCCAGCAGTCAGTCGATAGAGACTTTTACCCATGATTTTAGTTTATATACATATGACGGGTTTAAATATACTTATTAGTTTCGTAGAACATTATATTTATTTATATTCACTATAATGTAATAACTTTGTATTATTATACTTGATAACCAGTAATGGGATACTCTTAGTGTGAGATATTTTCAAAATGGATTGGTATATATACAATATAAACCTTCATTCATTCTTCACCTAAAAAATACTGAGAACTCACAAGGCAACTTAAAAAAAATCACTCAATCAAGCATTCAAGTGAGAAAATATGCATATTTATCTCTATTTATATATTAGGCATAGGAGCAGTATCTCTACGGGTTTGAAGTACTAAAAGAGTATCTCATGAGCCATATTTTTTAAGTTATAAGCTAGGTCAATCTATGTACTTATCACACATTTCATCCTCATACACACACAAGCCAACACATAAGGGAGAACTACATAAGTCTAAGGCTCTCTTTGGAGTATTATATATGTAAACAACGCCCATTGACAAGGTTACTTGGGGTAGCTCGACACCCTGTGCCCACTAACCCATTTTTCCTATAGCTACTCCAAGGGTGAGGAAGATAGGGTTTGATCATTTGACAAAGAGCAAAAACTTAAGTGCACAATATGTACATATCAAAAGAGAGGCAAAAGAAAACCCATAAGGTTCTAAGTGGTCACATCAAGATCCAATCACTATTCTGTACTAGACACCTGCATCTAACTTAGACACTAGCATCGTTGTAACCATCCAGATCTGATGCAAGCATCCGAGGCTATATAGTGTAAAATTATAAAATCTAGTAATTGTTATAGAATATTGATCCAATCTACTACCAACTTGTTTCAACCTAGATCTG
Organism: Torreya grandis; assembly: GCA_037957365.1. Taxonomy (NCBI): domain Eukaryota; kingdom Viridiplantae; phylum Streptophyta; class Pinopsida; order Cupressales; family Taxaceae; genus Torreya; species Torreya grandis. The sequence goes on from JARHVA010001026.1 coordinate 1,025,991, forward strand.
CATGCACATAGTAAACTAAGTACTGTTATTTTCAATTTATTATAATATCAATTAATAGTTATGCTTTTTATTTTTGGCATATCTCATTATTATAAATTCTTAATATTGTTCATCCATGTTTGAAAATTAATTGGTCTGATATAGATTTATTTATCACTCTTGTGCTTATTCATTTATATATTCTTAACCCTAGATAGATGACCCCATTTATCTAAAAATTAAGGTTAAGCATTTGGTGAACTTGATGTTTGATCTCAAAACCCTAGCATTGACCTAGGGTTTTTTATTTTTTTGATTGTTTTACTTCATTTCAAAATTTGGCTTTCATTTATAATCAATAGAAAATGTTAATCAAAAAATTCATTTTAAAGTGGAATAAAAAGAAACATTAGTTACTCATCTTAATAACAACAAGAGTTTGATGGATGAATTTTTGTACGTTACAAGAGATGAAATTGGTAAGTATGCTAAGGCTAAGGCTTCCTCACCAAATGATGGTGAATCCTTAGGTGGTACTATAATTGATCATATACCAAGAACCATCTCCGTGAGCACATAATCACTTCATACTTCTAATGGGGGCATGAGATATGTGTTTACACCATTACTCCCTGATATAAATCTTACTATTGCTACATCTTATATGGGAAACATTAATACTTCAATCCAATTACTAGTTTTAATGCCTATATCAACTCAAACTATGGGTACACCTCCTTTGGTGACTTCAACTTCAAACCTTAGTGATCAAAATGTGCAATATATTTTTCAAACTATAAATTTTCTTCAAGATAACGTTATAAATATTAAACAAAGTTATATGAAATCACCTTATGTTATTAATTCACAAGACGTATTGCATAACCCTCTTTCACTTGAAATATATTTACACCCCTGGCCAACTAGTTTTTTTGCACCTGATTTCACATTTTATGATGGTAAGGGTGATCTTGAATATAACCTTCAATCTTTCTATGTGGCATGCCTTGATTATGCCTTTAATGATAAACTTTTAACTAAACTATTTCCAAGGAGCTATAGACACTAAATCTAAATTATATAGGACCCCAATCTTGTACACCTAGAAAATATATATCATGGATATACCTTTAGCCTCTATACCTTCCCACTACTAAAAAGATTGCATACATTATTTCTCTATGCCAAATTACTTAGCTCTTAGTCTGACTAGTGTTATTCTAATGACTAGGCATTATGTCATGCTTGAAATGATATAAACATGCTTATTATCAACCTCTACAAATTTTAGACCTGTACCTATTTTCCAGCTTCATGGACACTTGCATCCCAATCAAACGCTTATGTTGATACAAGTGTCATGTTCCAATGCAAGTGTCTAGTGCCCTAAAGTCATCAAATTTACAAATGAAACATATACCTATGGTCAACCTAAGTGCCTTAATGTTAGATATTTCAAAAAAAGATTGATGTATGTATAAGATCAACCCTCATTCATTCATCAATAAGCACATACCTAAAAACTCATAAAAAACCTTACCAAAAGCATTCAATCAAGCATTAAAGAGAGAGAAGCATCATTTTTTTATCCTATTTAACAAGGACAACACATATAAAGGTCTAAAGTATTGAAGGAGCAGCCCATGAATTCTATTATCCAAGTTATTAGCTAGGTCACTATTGTATTTACTTTTCACATATTGCACCCTTGTACACACACAAACCAACACATTAGGGAAGAACTAAATTAGTTTGAATCCCTCTTCAGTGTAGTGGCTATGTAGTTAGTACTCACTAATAAAGGGGTATTTGAGGTTAGCTCAACATCGTGAGCCCACTAACCAATTTTTCCACAGTCACTATGAATATGAAGAACAAGGGTTTTGCTATTTTATAAGGAACAATAATTCATGATCCAGATCTGAGGACACCAAAGTGAAGGTGACATAGAACTCAAAAATATTGGATGGTCATATCTAGATTTGGTAGGTATTATGTATTGACACCTGCATCTAATTTAGACAAAATCATCGACACAACTTGAAGCCATAAAGGAAAAAAATTTAGAATTTATCGACTAATCTAGAGCACTAATCTAGTATATTCTTAGTTTGTTCCATATCATATCCGCATGCACATAGTAAACTAAATAAGTACTCTTATTTTAATTTCATTATTATATCAATCAGTAGTTGTACTAACTACTTTTAACATATTTAAGTATTTAAATTTAGAATATTTTTTATCTGAGTTTATAAATTAATTGGTCTATTATAGATCTGTTTATCACCATGTGCTTATTAATTTCTATATTATTAACACAATACTATATTGACCAATCTCAACATTTGGTGAACCCGATCGATATAAATGTAAATTTTATCTACTTCTTATGTTTATTAGCTAACTAGGGTTTCAGATTGCTATACTTTTTCATTTCCTACTTGTATTATTTTGTATGCAACCTAGGCATATCCCTAGGTTAGGCGGGGTGCCCATTAAACATGTTGAGATTCTTCTCCTATCACCTAATATGTCTCAAACCAATGAAAGACCTAATCTTATGGTCCATAATGATACAAATGTTGATAATGAACAACATATTGATGAGGTTATCATAAAAAAATATGTTGATAATAAAAACCATGAATCTAATGAAACCAATGAACATGAGTAAATAGATAATGAGAAAGTGCAAGTAATATCATTTTTTTGTGAGAGTATTCATTAAAACTCTAAATATATTGATGAAATCATAAGAACCATATTATAAACTAAAAAATTAAAAAGTGCAGATGCACAAATAGGTCCATCTATTGATCATGCTATTAGAGCTAAGGGCCATCCCCATATACCAACAACCCTCACCTTGGGCACATCACCGCTTTATACTTTTAATGGGGGCACATCATATGTGCTCACATCTTTGTTCCCTAAAATTATTATTACTACATCTTATATGGGACACATAAATAATTCAACCCAATTAGATGGTTTCAATGCCTACATCTATTCAAACTATGGGTGCACCTCCTTCGGTAACTTCTCAAACTTCCAACCTCATAGACCAAGAGGTGAAAGCTCTCGTCCAAACTATAAAAATTTTTCAAACTAAGGTTACAAATATTGAAAAAAAAATTGTAAAATAACCCTATGCTATTGATTCACAAGAGGTGTTACATAAGTCTTTTATACTAGAGATATATTTGCACCCTTAGCCAACTAGTTTTGTTGCACTTAAGTTCACATTTTATGATGGAAAGGGTCATCCTAAATAATATATTCAATCTTTATATGTGGCATGTCTTGATTATGCTTCTAATGATAAATTTTTGGTCAAATTATTTCCAAGGAGCTTAAAAGACCATGTTCTAAGGTGGTTCTATGATTTACCAATCTAATTAATAAATGCATTGAAACCTTTTTTAGGTCATTTTTTGGCACACTTCTCTATCAATATCACTTAAAAGGTTTCCTATGTCCAAATTTAAAAAGTTAAACAAGGAACCAATGAACCCCTAAATAAATATGTCTTGAGGTACAAGACAATGTTAGTTAAAATGACCATTCCAAAGCAGATAAAGAGCTTCAAGACATCTTTGAACAAAGTTTGCTTTCCCCATTACATAATCCATTATTTTCAAAAGGTTTAAATATTTTGATGACTTGTCCATATTATTCATGATCGTGAAATGAAACTTATCTCATTGAACAAGCTTAAGTATGTATCAAACACACCAACTACATAAAATACCAAATTTACTATCAAACTATGTTACAAGGTAAAACCTCTTGAAACTAAAAAGGAAACATCTACCATGATTAATGTGGTGTCACAATAACCTAATCAACTTATCTCATATAATTTACCAAGGAGATAATTTACACGCTTACCTAAGTCTCCAACATCATTACTTTTGGGGCTTGTGGAGTGTCACCTCATATCTCTCGCTCCTCCTGTAAACATTGATATGAGTCAACCTTTACCCCATGGATATGATGTAAATATTTATTATGACTATCACCAAGGATTTGGGTATTCTATGAACATATGTTTTACCTTGAAGCATAAGATCCAAGACCTTATCGATGACCAAAAGATTACATTTGATGATCCTCCAAATGAATCAAGTTCACAACTTGGTGATCACCAAAAATAGAAAATATTTAACAGTCTTTTACAAGATCATTCTAAGAAGGATCCAGAAGTACAAATGATATATAATACACATCCTCTTCCATCACATTATGACCATCCATTGGATGGGATTATTGGTACTTATATGTGTCATACACCTTATATGGTTTAGAGACCCTCTATTACTTTCAATGGCAGCGAGATTGTGGATGATAATTCCAATATTCATTCCTTATTCATTTCAGTATACCTTGATCACCAGACTATACATAGTGTTAATATTGATAATGGTACTAGAGTGAATGTCTGCATCATGAATTTGATTACATATTTGGGTCATACACATAATGATTTACATCTTTCAACCAAATTAATTAAATAATTTGATGGGACATCACATCACGTTCTTGGTGAGATAGACTTACTTTTATAGATGGGTTCAACACACATGGTTACTACCTTTTTATTTATACCACACATACGAGTTTATTATATGTAATTAGGATGACCTCAGATACATATTCTCCACACATTCCCTTATATAGTACATGCATGTGTTAAGTACATTCATGCCAATAAGGTAGTTACAATTTATAGTATTCCATATGAGCATCCACTTAAACAAGAAAAGTTCATATCCAGTCAATTAAATTATCAAAACTACTAAGGTTAATCCTCCATGAAAGTGTAAGCAATATGAAATCCCATTTCCTAGGTAACCAATACTTGAAATACCATTGCATTAGAAACACACAATAGATTTCAAATAATCCTTATCTACACCACATCATATTCAAATATTCAAAACACCTAAACATGTTTCTATTACTGGTACTTCAAAGAAACCACATATCACTCAATGATGGGTTTTATGAACCTCCTTTCCTTTTATTGTTTCTTCACAACCATAGAATCCTACCATGCATATGCAGAACATTATAGATACTATAGTGTCATATATTACACCTATACATGCTCCCTGGTAGTAGTACCAATTTCTTGCACTAGGTTCCTAGTGGGGAGATACATATGAGCATCCATTGGAAGAAGTTATAGAATAGTCCTTTCTTTGAAAATGTTCCAAATAAAATAAAAAATAAACACCTCAAAATCCAAAGATACTTTAAGCATTTACATGTTTTATTGGTTCCTTAGAATCTATGTTGTTAGTTCCATGTTGATAGATGGCATATTGGTACTTTATATATACATATTTGTTTCACACATCATTTAAGTGTGATAAAGGCATACATGGATACATGATATATTCCTATCGAATGTTGATACTTTATTATACTCATGTCATATATGTTTTGGGGGCATCTGATTCTTTCATCTTAATACACATAGGTTATATAGTTCTATGGTCACTTTCCATTATCATGATTGAGGCTATGTTCTTAAACATGCCTTTATTCATGCTTATATATTTTAAACTATACTCTATATGTTATGTACTTAATGTTTTTAGGTAACACACATATCTAGGGGATAGTATGATATGTATATGCTAGTTTCTTATGCTTTTCCTTTATGCACTTCCTTGAGTGTCTTGTCTTGCTTGTTGAGAATTTGAATATGATCCACTGTTTGTGGCCCCTATGCATTTATTTGTTTAATTTGACATTTGCATATGTAATTTATTATTTTATGTACATTTTAATATGTCATTCCTTGCTTTGTGGACATTTGACTAAGTCATGTTCCTTCGATTATGCAGCGTCTAAACAACTACTATAGTTAATGTAGTGTCATAATAACTTAATAGGTTTATCTTATCCAATGCACCAAGGAGAAATTTTTCACACTTATGTGAGTCTCCATCTTCACTACTTCCAAATCTTGTGGAGTTTCACCTCATATCTCTCCTTTATCCTATAGAGATTGATATGAGTCAACCTCTACCTAAAAGATATGATGTCAATGCTTATTATGACTATCACCAAAGCCATGGGCATTCTACGAACCTATGTTTTAACTTGAATCATAAGATATAAGACCTTATTGATGATAAAAAATTACATTTGATGATCCTTCTGTTGTTCCCAAAATCTGTTACTCATTTTTTTGGGACAACATTTGAACTATTTTGTTCTTCATCCGACAAAACTACGGACTCTGCAAGCTGATTTCTATGGACTCTACAGGCTTGTTTCTACGGACTCTACAGGCTTATTTTTATGGACTCTACAGGCTTGTTTCTATAGACTCTGCAAGAAAGAAACAAGTTCCCAACACTTAGGCAATTTCAATGTTGGTTCAACACCGATGTTCAACCAAAAGGTTCATCAACAAGCTTCAAACAAAGGATTGAACCATTGAACCCCACTTCCAACAGGTTCAAAAGTTCAACGACGTCAGCAAGCTTAAAGAGTCAAGCACTTCGGCAAAAGTTCAAAGTTCAACCGCTTCGGCAAGTTCAATGACTTCAAAAGACTTAGAAGAAAAGAAGGCTTCGAAGAGTAAAGAATGAACTGTTGAACCATTGAACCTTGAACCAAAATGGTTCAATGAGTTCAAAAGTCGAACGAGTTTAATAAGTTCAAAAGACTTAATCGAAAGAAAGCTTCAAACAAAAGATTGAACCGTTGAACCAAAGTTGGTTCAATCGGTCAGTTCAATCGAATGGTTCAAAGGAGTCTCCCAAAGCCCAAAGGGCAAGTTCCCTTACGGAGGGCAATGAACAAAATGCAAGTACCCTTGTGGAGGGTAGTGAATAAAAGTGGACAAAGAGATACCCTTCGGAAAGATTTTCCATAGCAAAATTTTACAAGGCAAATCCTTCAGACATTTTGTCTGAAGGAACGATCAAAAGCTTGATGGAAAGTGGCTAAAGCAAGGGAAGATTTCCTTCAGACATTTTGTCTAAAAGAATTGAAGAAGAAAGACTGCCCGAAGGACCCCGAAGGGCAGGTACCCTTGTGGGGGGCTCTCGGCGACTAGGAAATTGACCTTTCTCAAAGCCCAAAGCGACACCTTCCCTTTCGGGTGTTCCAATGACATAAGGCCAAAGGAATTTCAAATCTTGAGGGACTTGGAGAAAACAAAGGTTTCTAAGGAAGAGGATGAACCGTTGAACCTTGAACCAAAATGGTTCAATGGGTTCAACGGTTCAATGAAAGCTCTGAGTAAAGGAAAGAAGCAAATGAACTAGAGAAGCGACAGAACCAAGGAGCTGAGAAGGCCACCCGAACCGTTGAAACAGTGAACCAATGACATCCCTGTGGATGTCAAATTCAAGACAATGAAATATCCATTGATTTTCAAATGTGGCGAGGAACTTGAAAACAAACTCAGTGACCAGCTGAAGAGGGAGCTGAAAGGCCAACATAAAAGGGAAAAGATAGCCTGAGAGCTCAAATTGCAACAGGAAAGAGGGAAAGACCATAAATATATGTGCAAGAGTTATTCCAATAGGTGGAATAGTCCACCAAGTAGATATTTGAGCTTGCAAACATTAAAGGTGCAGCTTATTTTTCTCCTTTAGAGTAAAGGCGAAGTGGACAACTACGTAAATATTTGGTGAAAGACCAGACAACTCATGCTGAGGAGAAGACATTTGAGATGAATTGACATGCCACAGTTAAGGCAGTTGCCCTATTCCAGCATGGCCCCTTGACCAAATTGAAAATGCATTGAATGCAACATGGGTTGTTCCATAAAAAAAAGTGCCAAGCTCTTCTTAGCTACTATATATTGTAATCTCCTATTTTATGCAAAGGAGATCTTTTTGGTTATAAAAGCAAAACTCTACCAAAATTGTGAGGCGATCACTGAGACTTTGAGCTCAGATTGTTAATCATATTTCTTTGTTTGAATGAGAAAGCAAGTTACTTTTAGACTTTGTGCTGTAATAGCTTGTGTCATTTAGGAGATTGTTCTTATGTCTATTTCTTGAATGAGTTCTTGTCCATTTTAATGGAATAAGCAGAACTAGTGGAAGTAATCAGGAAGGTGTCCTGAAGCCAACTGTGGAGAGACTTTGTGCTGCCAGAATTGTCTTTAGTGTGTGTGTTTTTAGTTTATTTCTATGTAAAGGATCTTGGGATGACTTTGTGCCCCCATTATTCTTCGTATTTCACTCTTGGGCAGTTGAGGTGGAGACTTTGTGCTACACCTCATTCTGCTAGTTACTACACCCCTTGTTACCAGTTACTTGTTACCTATCAGAAAGTTTTGAAAAAAGAGAAGTGCCTTCAGTGTTCTCACCTAGATTTCTCCTTTATTTGTGAATATTATCTCTAAAAAAAGAGAGATGGATGGTGTTATCCTACCCCTGAGTGTTATTTTTAGCTTATTTATAGTATATTAATATATATATAGCACTCTCATATTTATAGGGAACCTCCCCTTGATGAGAGGAGAGATTTGTCCCCTTTTGATGTGGTAAACCTGCACATCTGGCTGACCGATCTCCCTTACTGTGGTTGAAACGACCTATTTTGCTCATCAGTTAGTTGGTGACAAAATATTCACCCAATAGTTTTTTGGCGACTCCACTAGGGAAGATCGAGCAATTTTAGTTATTTTCTTTATCCATTTACTCCATTGGGGATCGATGAGCATTTCCAGTCCTTTTCTAGTCTATTCAAATTGAAGCATTTCATATCACTGGGGAACAACATGAAGTAGGAAAGAACACTGCCAGCTTCACACCAACAGTTTTTTGGCGACTCCACTGGGGACAAAAAAAATTACACAATTTGAAGCCTCAAGATTCAGATTGAAGCATCACTTATGTCTTATCCATTATCATTATATCCTTATCCATTTCTATTATATACTCTGAGCTACGAACCAGAGCCGCTAGGGATCAAACGTTTCACTTTGAAAAGTCAATTCTCTGGCAGCTCCATGCCAACTAGAAAGAACGAGCAGTTTGGAGCCTCAAGCTCCAAGCTAAAGTAGGGCTGGTTCTTTTCCATTTTTATTCTACAATCTAGCAACTCCACACTATACAAGAATCCATAAAGTTTAATGTGTTGTTGACCCTATTTTTGAGTTGGTACAACAGAGCAATTTGATTTGTTTCCTCCACAACCTCACCTTCAATGAACTAGAAGTCTTCCTCCTACCAACACCAGGTCACCAATACAAGGCAAAGCTTCTTTTTCCTCTTCTATCAGAGCTTTTCCCATACATACCCCACCAATATTTTTTATCCCCCCTTTCCATAGCCATATAATGGAAGTTCAAGGCCCCTAAGGTAACTCTTTTGGCCCACTCAATTTAACCCCACCTCTATATGAGCTACCACGTAGTTCAAGGAAGAATTTCCCTAAATTCTTTGGTGATAGGAGAGTTCATCTTGATGAACATATCACAGCTTTCAAAATAGCTTGCGATGTGATAGGCATAGAGTATGAGGATGTAGAAATCAGGCTATTTATAGAAACATTGCAAGGTGCTACTGCAGACTGGTTCTATCGTCTGTAGGCCCAGACTGTGATTGACTGGAACATGCTCAAAGCTAAGTTCAAATCAAGGTTTAAGCCTATAGAAGATGCGCATGCCCTATTGGCTCAACTCACACAAATGAAGAAAGAACCTCATGAACTGATGAGGGACTTCATCACCAAATTTGACAAGCTAAGGAACAGGATTCCTACAATTTCTCAGCCAACACTTGAGAACCTAAAATGTTTCTTCATCAACTCATAGCTCCCTGAAGTGAGTTTTCTAATGAAACGTATTGGCCACATAGACCTTGTTGCTACTCAAGATTTGGCCACTAAGGTAGAAGATGATCTCATCTTGGCAGGGAAGATAAGGAGAGATCCTAACAGAGGTAAATCTTCTTCATCTTCTAAATATTCATCTATAGGCACCACTGATCCAATGGTGCAAAAATTGGCAAATGAGTTGCTAGCTCTTAGAAATAAAATGGTGCAAGGGATGTCATCTACCCCTTCATACAGATATATACCAAGGAGGACATTCCCCAATCAGTCATACCAAGGCAATGCTGCCAGGAATCAAGGGTAGCCAAATTGTCTTCCTCCCACTCAGGGAAAATTGGCCATTGAAGCACCTCCAACCAATTGAACAGTTGGATATCTTGAAGTAGAATTTGATTTCTCCTTCCAGCCTAAGTTGAACCCAGAAGATGATGCTAATCTCTTCACAGAGGGATAAGAAGAATTAGCTGGCGACTCCAACATTAGTTTCCTGAATTACCAGGATGAACCTAGAATTGAAGATAAAGTAGTTGATGGATCATATGTTATTTTCACCTGCTCCAAGAATCAATCAACCTAGCAAGCTGATAAATAAAAAATAGAGGAGTGAGCTCAGCTTGTAATTTCAATTGCCAAATGAGGAACTTCTCTACCTTTCCATCTAAAGGACCTGGTGATTGCTAAAAAAGTAATTACCCCAAACATTTCTGCACCTTCAAATTCAATCTCGTAGACCAGTCCTCCCCCCTAGAAACCAAAAGGATGAACTGCCTTTCCCGATTCCTAATTCATTTTAGACATTTGACATAGTCAATCATGTCAATAAAACTAAAATTCAAATGTCTAAATTTAAATTCCTATAATCCAACCCTGAGTAGTTAGATAAATTAATGGAATGTGTGAAGAACCAAATCATCCCTACAAGACCAGCTATTCCAAATGTGACTCCCACATCCACCTAGAATAACTTTGTCATTACTCCTCCTGCTACTCCCAGAAAGACGGAACCATTTTATGTCTCCCTGTTGATAAATGGACACCAGTTGAACAATTGCATCATAGACTCAGGTGCATATGACAATGTCATGCCTGCCAAAGTAGATGAATCCCTTGGTCTCACATTAACCAAGAAATTTGGGAGATGTTTCTCCATGGAGAATAAACAAGTGCCACTGCTGGGACAAATCAAGGACGCCCAGTTTGCATTTGTGGCCTTTCCAGGAAAAAGAATTAAGATGACAGTCCTGGTGGCTGATGTCTCAGCCTCTTACAGCATTCTTCTTGGCCAAAATTTTTGCAAGGATGTTGGTGGAGAATTGAGCATGGACCTATCTGAGGTGAGGATCCCTGTCAAAGGCATCATGTAGCGATTGCTTCCTAAAAAGGAAGCAAAATATGTTGTCACCCAATGTCAGTACCTGAAGCTCAAATTTTGTTTGAGTCTTTAGGCAGGGGTAATTATTTTCTATCTACTGAAGATGTTCCTATCTCAACAAATAAAAATATTGTAGGTGGCGATCCAAAAATTGATTCAAACAAGACATCAGAAGAATTGGTAGGGTGCAGTACATATGAAAAAGGATCTTCCCTCTCTAATGAAGAAAAATCTTATAGAAGATCAGTTTATGATGATGTTTGGATCCTAGAATTCGATGGTAGTAACTCTTCTACCGGTGCTGGAGCTAGGATTGTTCTAATATCTCCTCAAGGAGATATTTTTCCTTCTTCATACAAGTTACAATTTAACAACACCAACAACACTGCTAAGTATGAATCTCTGTTACTCGGGTTGAAGGTAGCTCAAGACAGAGGTGTTAAATTCCTTCATGCTATAGGAGATGTTGAACTGATGGTTTGTCAGGTGAGAAGCCTGTGTCAAACCAAGAATAAAATATTGTGCCATTACTACAATTTGGTATGGGACTGTATTGAAAGTTTTGATGCTTTCAATATATCTGTAGTGTCTAGAGAGCTTCATAGCCATGTAGGTTCATTGGTTGTCTCTACAACCCTCTTGGTCCCTCACAAACACTTTGAAGAGTAGAAGTACACTATCGAGCTGGTCTTTTGACCAAGTGTACCTGATAATGCCAATTATTGGCAGGTATTTGATGCTGACAATCAAATCATGTACTGGACTGAACCAGAAGAACAACAAATTATGGTAGTGGACTATACTATTACGTGCCAAAGTCAGGAAAAGAAACTCTTTTACAAGAAGAGAGAACCAAAAGGAGTGCACAAAAAATTTGATTCCTGGTAAAGAGGTCCATTCGCTAATCATCACTTCTGGGGAGAAAATGGTTTCTTGCTGATATATCAAGACAGAACGCCATTTTCACTATCTCATAGTGGGCATCATTTGAAGCACTTCAATTCTTGAAGTATCAGATTAGATCATCTGTACATATGTATATTTGTATAATCTTTAGTTTTATTTTGTGCTTTTTATTTTCATTTTTGGTGCCTTTCTTTTTGGTTAACATGACTCCATAGCCTAATGACATACTTAAAGGCACTAACAATTTTGGTTTCTACTCCCTTCAATTGTTTTTTACAATCAATGCAAGTTCTCCAACTAGAGCCAGCTATTGTTCCCAAAATCTGTTACTTATTTTTTTTGGAACAACATTTGAACTATTTTGTTCTTCATCTAGCAGAACTACGAACTCTACAAGCTAATTTCTATGGACTCTAAGAGTTTGTTTCTATAGAATATGTAGGCTTGTTTCTACGGACTCTGTAGGCTTGTTTCTACAGACTCTATAAGAAAGAAACAAGTTCCCAACACTTAGGAAATTTCAAGGTTGGTTCAACACCGAGGTTCAACCAAAAGGTTCATCAATAGCTTCAAACAAAGGATTGAACCATTGAACCATTGAACCCCACTTCCAACAGGTTCAAAGGTTTAATGGGTTCAAAAGTTCAATTATGTCAGCAAGCTTAAAGAGTCAAGTGCTTCAGCAAAAGTTCAAAGTTCAACTACTTCGACAAGTTCAATGGCTTCAAAAGACTTATAAGAAAAGAAGGCTTCGAAGAGTAAAGAATGAACTGTTAAACCTTGAACCAAAATGGTTTAATGGGTTCAAAGGTTCAACGAGTTCAATAAGTTCAAAAGACTTAACCAAAAGAAAGCTTCAAACAAAATATTGAACCGTTGAACCAAAGTTGGTTCAATCGGTCGGTTCAAAGGAGTCCCCCAAAGCCCAAAGTGCAAGTGCCCTTATGGAGGGCAATGAACAAAAGGCAAGTGCCCTTGTGGAGGGCAGTGAACAAAAGCGAACAAAGAGATACCCTTCGAAAAGATTTTTTGCGGTGAAATTTTACAAGGCAAATCCTTCATACAAAATGGTTGAAGGAATGATCAAAATCTCGATGGAAAGCGGCTAAGGCAAGGGATGATTTTCTTCAAACAAAATGTCTGAAGGAATTCCTTCGAACATTTTGTCTAAAGGAATTGAAGAAGAAAGACCGCTCGAAGGACCCCAAAGGATAGGTACCCTTGCGGGGGCTCTCTGCTACCAAGAAATGGACCTTTCTCAAGGCTCGAAGGGACACCTTCCCTTTCGAGTGTTCCAATGACATAAGGCCAAAGGAATTTCAAAGCTTGAGGGACTTGGAGAAAATAAAGGTTTATAAGGAAGAGGATGAACTGTTTAACCTTGAACCAAAATGGTTCAACAGGTTCAATGAAAGCTTCGAGCAAAGGAAAGAAGCGAATGAACCAGAAAAGTGACGAAACCAAGGAGCTAAGAAGGCTGCCTAAACCGTTGAAATAGTGAACCAATGACGTCCTCATGGACGTCAAATTCAAGACAATGAAATATCCATTGATTTTCAAATGTGGTGAGGAACCTGAAAATAAACTTAGTGACCAACTGAAGAGGGAGCCGAAAGGCCAACAAAAAAGGAAAAAGATAGACTGAGAGGTGAAATTGCAATAGGAAAGAGGGAAAGACCATAAATATCTATGCAGGAGTTATTCCAGTAGGTGGAACAGTCCACCAAGTAGATATTTGAGCTTATAAACATTAAAGGCATGGCCTATTTTTCTCCCTTAGAGTAAAGGTGAAGTGGATAGCTGCACAGATATTTGGTGAAAGACCAGACAACTCATGTTGAGGAGAAGACATTTGAGATGAATTGACATGCCACAGTTAAGGCAACTGCCCTGTTCCAGCATGGCCCCTTGACAAAACTAAAATTGTATTCAAGGCATTGAATGCAGTATGGGTTGTTCCATGGAACAAAGTGCCAAGCTTTTCTTGGCTACTATATATTGTAATCTCCTATTTTATGCAAAGGAGATCTTTTTGGTTATAGAAGCAAAACTCTACCAAAATTGTGAGGCGATCACTGAGACTTTGAGCTCAGATTGTTAATCATATTTCTTTGTTTGAATGAGAAAGCAAGTTACTTTTAGACTTTGTGCTGTAATAGCTTGTGTCATTTAGGAGATTGTTCTTATGTCTGTTTCTTGAATGAGTTCTTGTCCATTTTAATGGAATAAGTAGAACTAGTGGAAGTAATCAGGAAGGTGTCCTGAAGCCAACTGTGGAGAGAATTTGTGCTACCACAACTGTCTTTAATGTGTGTGTTTTTAGTTTATTTCTATGTAAAGGATCTTGGGATGACTTTGTGCCCCCATTATTCTTCGTATTTCACTCTTGGGAAATTGAGGTGGAGACTTTGTGTTACACCTCATTCTGCTGGTTACTACACCCCCTGTTACCAGTTACTTCTTACCTATCAAAAAGAACTCCTGTTATTTGCTGCAAGACCACTTCTAAAAAAAGAGAAGTGCCTTCAGTGTTCTCACCTAGATTTATCCTTTGTTTGTGAATATCATCTCTAAAAAAAGAGATATGGATGGTGTTATCCTATCCCCGAGTGTTATTTTCAGCTTATTTATAGTATATTAATATATATAGTGCTCTCATATTTACAGGGAACCTCCTCTTGATGAGAGGAGAGATTTGTCCCCTTTTGATGTGGTAAACCTACACATCTGGCTCACCGATCTCCCTTAATGTGGTTAAAACAACCTATTTTGCTCATCAGTTAGCTGGTGACAAAATATTCACCCAACACCTTCAAAAGAATTAGGTTCACAACCGAGTGATCACTAGAATCAAAAGATATTTAACAACCCTTTATAAGACCATTCTAAGAAGGAACCAAAAGTGCAAATGCCAAATAATTCACATCCTCCTCCATCACATTATGGACACCCATTAAATGGGATTATTGGTACTTATACATAATATACACCTCCCATAATTATGATATCCTTTATTAGTTTTGACAATAGTGATATTATGGATTATGACTTAGATCTTCATTCATTATTCAATTGAGTATACCTTGGCTACCAGCCTATACATAATGCTATGATTGATAATAGTGCTAGAAAAAATGTTTTCACCATTACATTACTTATACATTTGGGATATACACATGATTTACACCCTTCAACCAAAGTGGTTTGAGCATTCGATGGAACCTCACAATAGGTCCTTGGTTAGACTGACTTACCTTTATAGGTTGGCCCAACACATGTAGTCACTACATTTTTATTTATACCATATATGAGATTATTTGAGATGTTATTGGGATGATATTTAGTACATACACTTCAAAAAATACCTTTTACAATACATGGTCATGTTAAAAACATTCATGATAATAGGGCATTTACAGTTTTTAGAATTCCATATGAGCATCCACTTGAAAAAAAGAAGTTTATAACCAGAAAATTAATTAAAAAAGTTACTCCTTAGAAAAAAGGTAAGTAACAAGAAATCCCCTTTACTAGGTGGCCAATACATGAGAGACCATTGCATCATAGATACATAAGGAATTATATGAAATCCTCATCTACTACTACACAACATATTCAGTTACCTAAAGCAACCAAACATGCTCCTATTTTTGTTATTCCAAATAAACCATAAAACACTCAATTATGGGTTTCACAAACCCCCATTTCTTATATTGTTACCTCACAACCATAAATTCATATTATACATATGTAGAGCATCACAAATCCTACATTATCATATATTACACCTATATATTCTCTTTGGAAGTACCACTAGTTTATCACACCATATTTTAAGTGAGGAGATACCTATGACCATCCCTTGGATGAGATCATATGATAGTATTTTCTATTCAAATATCTAAAAATACCAAAAGAATCAAAAATCCAAAAATTTAGATAAATATTAAACATTTCCATATCTTATTAGCTCATTGGCATGTATGTTGTTGGTTCCATGTTGGTACATAGCATATCATTTATTTTTATATAACACATGCATTTAACATATTTTTTGAGTATGATATACGCATACCCAAGTACATGATATATACACATATGGATGTTGGGACTTCCCTCTACTCTCATCATTAATATGTTGAGGGCATCCACTTCTTTGATCACAATACACCCAGGTTACATTATTATATGATCATTTACATTATCATGTTTGAGATTATATACTTACACATGCTTATAGATTTCTAAGTATACTTGATATGCTATGTACTTACCATTTTTTGCTAACACATATATCTAGGGATTAGTATGATAGCTTATGTTGGTTGCATATGATTCCATGATTTTCATTTTTGCACTTCGTTGAGTGTGTTCCTTCCTTGCTATTATCTTGCACTGTATTACTTGTTTGAGCATTTGAAAATGATCCATTGCTTGTGGCTCATGTGCCTTTGCCTGCCTATTGTTACATTTGAACATGTCCTAGTTTGTTGTATGTGGATATTTGAATATATCATTATTTGCTTTGTGAGCATTTTATTCAGTCATGTCCCTTGGATTGTGCAACATTTGAACATGCACCTTGTATGATGTCGACTTGAACCTTTGCCTTTTGTTTTGATTTTGAGTGCTCTTATGTGTGTGATTTATTTTTTGTTGAGCTTGTATCGTTACTCTTTAAACATTACCATTATTTACAACATGCATCTTAGGACTTGATGTGATCACTTACTATGTACCTCATTGTTATGTATACCTAGACATGCTACTCCTATATGCTACATGATCCATACACATATTATACAATTGTCTTATCCTTTTGAGGTATGGTAACTACAATTTCCTACTTTCCCTCACCTGAAAATGGGGAGCATATCAATGGATACATGTCATAGAGGCATGAGTTTCACATTTTCATAGTTTCATATTATAGTGTGGGCATGTTATGAAAACATGTTTTCCACACTTATACCAGTTCTTAGATTATGTAGATTCAGTGGGGGCATGTTATGAGAATATGTCTTCCACACTTGCATAAATTTCAAATTGGCCAAATTGCATAGTTATATTATTCATATTCATGTTTGTGTAGCATTATATACATTAGTAACATTATTATACCCAAGTTTCAGCTTAAGACATATATGAAGTGAATATGCCATGAAAAGGGCACTTAAAATTACAAAATCAAATTAGTTTTTAGATTTCAAATACTACTATGGATTGTTATAATACCTAGGATGGTCTTTTATAATTTTTTACTAAGCCAATCTATTATAGTGGTTGAATCACCTTTTGGCAAGGTTTAGGTGATTAAGTCACTCAATCTTACCAAATTTATAAGTTAGACTTTATTAAATCATATAAATTCACTAAATTTATGGAATGGAGTGATTAAATCATCTACCCTTATTAGATATATAGTATGATTTGATTGGATCACTCAGACTCACCAAATTATAAGTATGATTGGGTTGCATGATTGAGATAACCTCAATGATTGTGTGGCAACTCACCTTTTCACCAAGGTTAGGGGCATGTTATCCTCCAATATCTCTATGTATTAATGCACTTACAGGTTTCCATATTTTCCTAATCTTAGCTCTAAGGCTTCATAAGAAAGCATCTCTTTAAATCAAATTACCAAAAGGCAAGATGGCTACATCGATACAAAGGTGAAATCCTAACCTTTCTCTCTTTAAGTTATATCATTTCAACTTATTTCAATTATAAATTATATGCATTGATTATATACTATAACATACTTTTAGTTGAAGGTAAATCACTAACAAATATCTCAAGTTAGAGTCAAGTAAAGACAACGTGTATTATTCACACCCATGTGCCCATTTTTTTCCTTTAAACTAAAAATTTCATTACTAGATTAAAGGGAGAGAAATGTAGATGTTAAATTTTAAATATATAGCACCTTAATCTTGTATACTTCGAAAATACCTACCATTGTTGTACCCTTTAGTTCTAAGACCTTCATGTTGTCGAAAGGCCCACAATTAATATCTCTTTATGCCAAAATGCTTATCTCTTAATCAAACCATTATTATTCTTATGACTAGACCTTTTATATTGTGAATTTTTTTATAAACTTGATCACTATCCTTCTCTATCAGTTTTAGACTTGTACCTATTTTTTAGATTTTTAAACACTTGTGTCCCAGCCATATGCCTATGTCAATGCAAGTGTCCCTTTTCTAACTAAGTGTTTAGTCCCCAAAAGTCATCTAATTTTCAAATAAAATGTATCCTGAAGGTTGAGCTACATAATTTAGTGTGAGACATTTTGAAAAGGTATTGGAATCTATATAAAATCAACCTCCATTCATTCCTCACCTAGAAAATACTAGGAACTCACAAGGTAACTTACCAAAAGTACTAAATCAAGTATTCAAGTGAGAAAATATGTCTTATTTGTACCTATTTCCATATCAGACATAGGAGAAATATCCTAATAGGTCTAAATTATTAAATCAAGGAGAGGTTGTTGAGTTCCAGGGACAACGGCATCAGTCAGGCAAACCGACGTCAGTCAGGGGTGAACAGAAGGGCAACCGACATCAGCAGGAGTCGGCCGACATCGGTCATCTCCAGGCAGACAGGGACCGACGTCGATCACCTGTGCAGTTCCAAAACTGTTCATTGCATGAACAATTAGTTTGTTGAACTGATTGTTTGTATGTAAAGGCTATTTTTGGTCTTGGAGCTGTGTGTCTAATTATTGTAAATTATAAGTCTAAATTATTGTTTAGTATGGGATCTATTTATAGACCCATTGGCATGTATTGTAATATGAGCAAAAGAGGAAGGCAAGGTAGATCCTTCCAATCGTAAGAACAAGTTGATCTACAGGTTGTTGCAAGATCAGGAAGAAGTTCTACATGGTAAGTAAGATCATTTGAGTTGCAGGTTGTTGCAGGTTCATGGGAGATCTACTTGAAGTACTTTGAGTACTTATGTACCGGCAGGGTTATTACTAACTAGTTGGAGGTGAACACCAAATTTGTGTTTGAGTTGTGTGTTGGGACCGTTTTTGGTAGGAGAGTGAACTCTTGAGGGAAAGAGATCTGTACATCTAAGAGGTGTGGAAGATTGTGGCATCTTCATTGTATTTCCTTCTGGCATGAGTATTAATACAAGATTGTGTATTATCTCTCATATTCTATGTCATTTGTGAATTCTAGTTACTTGTTAATTCTGGTATAATTTCATGTTTAGTTCCTCATACAAGGTAATCATATTATGCTCTTATTGAGGAGCAAGATCTTAACAAGTTCGAATCAGAGCTGTTTATGTTCTAGGTTTCCATCCCTGACAAGTGGTATCAGAGCTTTTGGTTGGGTTACTAACAGTTTATATCAGATCTAGTTAGTGTGTGTTGACTACAGGTCACTCACAGGGGTTTCTGTTTGAGTGGGAGTATAGTAATGGCAGAAGAAAGTAAGCTACGAATGGAGAAGTTTAATGGCAAGAACTATCAATTATGGAGGATGTAGATAGAAAATTATCTGTATCAGAAAGATTTGTACTTAATGTTGGGTGGGGTTGCATGCAAACCCATGGATATGAAGGATGAAGAATGGAAGGTTCTTGATCAGAAGGCTCTGGGATCTATAAGGTTGAGCCTTGCATCATCTGTGATTTCCAACTTATCACAGGCTAAGACAATGGTAGAGTTGATGGAATCTTTAGCAAATTTATATGAAAAACCCTCAGATTCGAATAAGGTATTTCTTATGAAGCAATTATTTAATTTGCAAATGTTGGAAGGTGGATATGTTCATAGTCATCTTAGTGATTTCCATGGTTTGGTAAACCAGTTAAATTCAATAAATATTGTTTTTGATGATGAAATTAAGGCTCTCTTAATCTTATGCTCATTACCTGAAAGTTGTGAGAGTTTGGTAATGGTAGTTAGTAATACTGCATCTGCTTCTAAAATCTTAAAAGTGGATGATGTTGTGAGTGTAATCTTGAATGAAGAAATTCGCAGGAAAAGCACAGGTGAATCATCAGGGAATGCTTTGAGTGTTGAAATCAGGGGAAGGCAAAGAGAGAATATTGAGCATGGGAGATCAAGGTCAAAGATAGACAAGAGATCCAAGTCCAGGTATGGCAGAATAACCTACTGGAAATGTGGAAAGCAAGGGCATGTAAAGGGAGATTATTGGTTGGTTGAAGATCAACAAGAAGGAACTAAAGAAGCAGATGTTGTAGATGTTATAGGTATTGTTGCATAGGATGTTTTGGTATGTTCTTTGGATAAATTAGAATCTTGGGTTTTAGATTCTACTGCCTCTTTCCATGCATCCCCAAATAGGGAATTTTTTCATGAATATGTCTAGGGAGACTTTGGAGAAATTTATTTAGGGGATGGTAAGCCTTGTCCAATGGTTGGCAAAGGGAAAGTGAAGCTAAAATTATAGATGGGAAACACATGGGTGTTGAAGGAGGTCATGCATATCCCATTCCTGAAGTGGAATTTGATTTCTATTAGAAAGTTGGGTGATGAGGGTTGCACAGTAACTCTCACAGCAGACTCTTGGAAAGTTTCCAAGGGTGCACTTGTTGTAGCAAGAGGTAAGAAAGTAGGTACGCTTTATCTATCTACTTGTATTATTGATTCTCCTTCTGGTTTATCTACTTCAGCTGTAGATTCGAAGATGTGGCTTAATAGGCTTGGTCACATGAATAAGAAGGGGATGCAGTTTCTTGAGTAAAAGGGGATGCTTTCAGATTTGAAAAGCATGGATCGAGATTTCTGTAAGCAAAGGAAGAAAGTGATGTTTCTTGAGAAATATGATGTTCGTGACAAGAATAGGAAAGCCTTGGTTTTCAAGGAGAAGATGACGAATAGAGATCAGTGCAAGGGGCTGAAGAATTTTGAGCAAATTAAGGTTGATGTGGACAAGGGTTTGATCCAAAAGGAGCTCGCAGGTAGAGTCATCACTCACAAGTAAAACACATAGACCGACGTCGGTTAGAAAATTGACGTCAGCATCCAGACAGGGACCAACGTTGGTTATGTGCAGCCTGACATCGGTGACTCTGAACAAATAAAAATTAGCGTCGGTCAGGGGGAACCGATGTTGGCAATGAAGCAGTCACATGGAATCAACGTCGATCGGGTACAGACTGAGATGTGACCGGTATCGGTCACTGAGATGGATTTTGGGCAGACATCAAGCTGTCAAGGAGTCTCAAGCACCCATATGGAGGATTTAAAGGGTATGTAAGCCTTAAATTTGTCATTTCCCTTCTTTACACTACTTGTTGCTCACTGATGGTTAAGAACCAGGAAGTTATTAAAGAAGCAGAGCAGGTAGATTCAGAAAACAGTGGGAGCTTGGCATGGATGAAGGATGTGATTCCTTGGAGAACCAAATGAGAGTTTTTGGGTAGAGTTTCCAGCTAGAAGAAAGCACTGAGAGACGAATGGATGTTCAGGATAAAGAAGAGTGGGAATGGACACGTGAGATGGAAGGCCATGGTATATGGTATTGAGTTAGCTACAAGACAATGGAGGTTTGACCATTGTGTTTCTCTTTACCAGGTTGGATAATATTAGCTACATTATCCTGTTACTGTATTGTGTGCTTGTTGCAGGGTTACACATACAGGGAGTTGCTGAACTAAAGGTAAAGTTAGTTTAGAGGTGTGTCATGAGGAATCTGGGAGCAACAAGATTCTTTGGCATGAGTGTGTTCTAGAGACATGGAAGGTCCCAGGTTGGCTTTGTCTTCAAATGATTGTGTGAAACCGGTTAGCACACTGATAGTTGGATAGTTCTATGGACAGTGTCCTGATTCACATAATGAGGTTAAGTGCATGGTATGTACTAGACCTGAGATTTCCCAAGCAGTGGGAGTTGTCAACAAGTTTGGGTCAATCTGGGAAAGAAGCACTGAAGGGCAATTCAGTGGATTCTCAGGTATCTAAGAGGGACCAGTAGCAGGTGCACATGTTATGCAGGGTCAAGTTCTTTTCTACATGGGTTTGTAGATGTAGATGTGGTAGGTGATTTGGATGACAAGAGGTGCACCACAGGATTTGTGGTGGTTGGTCTTCAAGAGTGATCTTGAAGAGGGATACAAAGCCAAAGAATAAACTAGATGATGTACAAGTACAGGTATAGGTGCAGTTGTTTATCTCCAAGTGGGAGATTGTTAGGTTATGGAGCTAAAAGCTTCACTGTATGCAGATATGGAGAGGTTGTTGAGTTCTAAAGACACCGGCATGGGTCAGGCAAATCGACGTCAATCAGGGGTGAACAGAAGGGCAATCAACATCGACAGGAGTCAGCCAACATCGGTCATCTCCAGGCAGACAGGGATTAATGTTGGTTGCTTGTGCGGTTCTAGAACTGTTCATTGCACGAATAATTAGTTTGTTGAACCGATTGTTTGCATGTAAAGGCTATTTTTGGTCTTGGAGTTGCGTGTCTAATTATTGTAAATTAGAAGTCTAAGTTATTATTTAGTATGGGATCTATTTATAGACCCATTGGCATGTATTGTAATATGAGCAAAAGAGGAAGGCAAGGTAGATCCTTCCAATCATAAGAACAAGTTGATCTGCAGGTTGTTACAAGATCAGGAAGAAGTTTTACATGGTAAGTAAGATCATTTGAGTTGCAGGTTGTTGCAGGTTCATGGGAGATCTACTTGAAGTACTTTGAGTACTTGTGTACTGACAGGGTTATTACTGACTGGTTGGAGGTGAACACCAATTCTGTGTTTGAGTTGTGTATTGGGACCATTTTTTGGTAGGAGAGTGAACTCTTGAGGGAAAGAGATCTGTACATTTGAGAAGTGTGGAAGATTGTGGCATCTTCATTGTATTTCCTTCTGGCATGAGTATTAATACAAGATTGTGTATTGTCTCTCATATTCTATGTCATTTG
The DNA here is from genome assembly GCA_037957365.1 of Torreya grandis. Classification (NCBI taxonomy): domain Eukaryota; kingdom Viridiplantae; phylum Streptophyta; class Pinopsida; order Cupressales; family Taxaceae; genus Torreya; species Torreya grandis. The sequence continues at coordinate 1,048,982 of JARHVA010001026.1, forward strand.
TGAATTCTAGTTACTTGTTAATTTTGGTATAATTTCGTGTTTAGTTGCTCATACAAGGTAATCATATTGTGCTCTTATTGAGGAGCAAGATCCTGACAAGTTGGAATCAAAGCTGTTTATGTTCTAGGTTTCCATCCCTGACAAGTGTCCCTTTTCTAACTAAGTGTTTAGTCCCCAAAAGTCATCTAATTTTCAAATAAAACGTATCCTAAAGGTTGAGCTCCATAATTTAGTGTGAGACATTTTGAAACAGTATTGCTATCTATATAAAATCAACCTCCATTCATTCCTCACCTAGAAAATACTAGGAACTCACGAGGTAACTTACCAAAAGTACTAAATCAAGTATTCAAGTGAGAAAATATGTCTTATTTGTACCTATTTCCATATCAGACATAGGAGTAATATCCTAGTAGGTCTAAAGTATTAAATCAACATCCCATTATCCATATTTTCCATGCTATAAGTTAGGTCACTCTATGTACTTGTTTATCACATATTATATCCTCATGCACACACAAGGAAACACATAGGGGAGAAATACATAAGTTTGAGGCCCTCTTCAGAATATTGGCTATGTAGGTAATGCCCATTGATAGAGGGGTTATTGGGACATATCAACATCGTGTGCCCATTAACCCATTTTTACCACAACCACTCCAAGGGTGAGGAAATTATGGTTTGCTCATTTGATAAAGAGTGATAGCCTATGCATATGATTTGTGCACATCAAAAAAATTATGATAGAAAATGCAGAATGTTCTAGGTGGTCATATTTAGATCTGGTCACTATTCCATACTAGACACCTGCATCTAACTCAAACAATAATGTCAAAACAACCATCCAAATCCAACACAAACATTTAAGGCAACATTGTGTAAAATTTCATAATATGATAACTATTCTATAATCCTTATCCAGTCCACTTCTATCATGTTTCATCCCATATTTTTATGTGCATATTAGGCCAACTAAGAACTCTTGTTTTAAATTTATTTCAATATCAATCAATAATTTTACTTTCTATTTTTGGAATATTTAAATATTATAACTTTAGAATATTACTTATCTAAGCTTTTAAATTAATTGACCTACCATATATATTTACCATCTTTATGCTTATTTATTTCTATATTCGTTGCCCTAGATAGATGAACCCATTTATTTAAAAATTGGGGTTTAAAAAGATCAAGACTTGGAGCAAGATGGAGAAGAATTTGAGAGAGAAATTTATTCATATAGGTTATGCATAAACCCTATACATAAGATTTTAAAATTCAAGGAAAAAATATCAGTGTATAAGACTATACATATTAGCTTTACAAACTATACATATGAGTGAAGCATGATAGAATAAAAGAGCAGCTGGTTGTAAGGTATGTAAATAGTTTAAATATTTTTATTCAAGATGAATTGAGTATGACTTGAATAAATATCTTAGAATAGGATTACCAATTAGATTTGAAGGCATAAGAAAAATAGAATAGAGAGGTTTTTAGAAGATCAATCGGGATTAAAAAGGGACAATCATCTCCAGTAAGGGGATGAGGTGAGTTTAATCCCACTAGAGGAGAATCATCCCATGGGATGGAAAATAAAGATGATAATAGACAAGGGTTTCAAAATCAATAAAGAAGAAAATAATTTTAGAGAGGCATAAGTTATGGTGGTGGAAGTGGATTGAATGGTCCATGCAGACCTTATGTTTTTAACAAATGTGGAGAAGAAGGGCATAGAGAATTTGAGTTTTTTCACTATCATGAATAAAAATGGAGGTAAGAGCATCGAACAAGGGTGAATTTAGTTGAATCTGAGATATAAGAACATAATATATAAGTTGTAATAGACATAGGATAAAATCTCATGATGAGGAGAATAATGATAACTGAAATAAAAGAACAAGCGCATAGTAAAGAAGGTGGTGATTCATGGCTACATACAAATATTTTTAAACAAGGTGTATTTCAAGGTAAGATATTTTATTTAATTATTGATGGTGGTAGTTGTGAAAAAATGGTTTCTCAATAAAATGTAGACAAAACTAGGTCTACAGTGTGAAAAAGCATCCTTATCCTTACTAGATTTCATGGTTTAAGAAAGGGAATGAAGTTACAATAGATAAAAGGTCTTTACACACATTTTCTATCAAAAAAACTTACAAGGATGAAATATTATGTGATGTTATCTTAATCGATGCATGCCATGTGTTATTGGGAAGACTATGACAATAAGACATGAAAATAATTCATGATGGAGCAAAAAATATGTATGCTTTTTAGAAATATTTTAGAAATGTACTTTTAGTACCTCTTAAAGAAGAAGGGTATGTATAAAGCATATTATCCACAAAATAATTTATCAAGTACATGAATATGGTAGGTTGTTGTCATGTATTAATATCAAAGAAAGAAGACAACAATCATACAAATACTAGTGGAAGCAAAATCTAAGTGTTGAAATAATATGTAGATGTTATACCTAATGATTTTGTAAATGGTTTACCACCAAATAAGGACATTCAACATCACATTAATTTGACTCTAGGATCAGCTCTAACCAACCAAACAACTTATAATATGAGTCTAATAGAACATATAGAGTTGAATAAATAGGGTACTGAATTGGTGAGAAAGGGTTTAGTGAAGGAGAAAATGAGTCCGTGTGCAACCATAACATGGATAACTCCAAATAAAGATAAAACATAGAGAATGTGAGTGAATAAAAAATCAATTAATAAAATCACCATCAAATATAGATTATCTTTCCTCACCTAAATAATATGATAAATGTGCTTGTAAGAGATAAATACTTTACCAAGATTGATCTATGGAATGGCTACTATCATATTCATATTTGTAAGGGATATGGATAGGAAATAACATTCAACATTTGGGTTGGCTTATATGAGTGAATGGTGATGCCATTTGGATTATCCAATGCACCCAAGATATTTATGAGGATGATGATCAATATTCTATAAGACTAAATTGGTAAGTGTGTAGTGGTTTATTTTGGTGATATTTTGATGATCAACAAGACTAAAAAAGATCGCTTAAATAATTAGATAAAGGTATATTAATTGTTAAGAAAGGACAAACTCTATGAAAATCTGAAGAAGTGCAAATTTATGCATAAAAGTTTGTTATTTTTTAGATTTATAATTTCATAAGATGGTGTAATAATGGATGAACAAAAGGTAAAGGCAATTTTTGAGTGGCCTATTACAATAAAAATATTAGAGGCAAGACATTTCCATGGTTTAACAATGTTTTATAGAAAACTCGTTAATAATTTTAGTGGTATTTTTGCACCAATAATAGATTGCATGAGGGGAAATAAATTTTTGTGGATAAGGGCAAAAATAAATAAATTTAAATTTTTGAAGAAGGTGAAAGAAAAACATGTTTTAACATTACCATATTTTAACAAAGTATTTGAAGTAGATTGTGATGTTTCACATATGGGTATTGGTGCTATGTTGAGTCAAGAAGGAAGGCCAATAACACATTTTAGTGATAAGTTGTATAAGGTAATAAAAAATTATTCTACATATGATGTTGAATTTTATGCCATTGTACAAGTATTGAGACACTTGGGGCATTCCCTAACACATAAGGAGTTTATCCTATTTACAAACCATGAGGCCTTGAAGTATGTGAACAGTCAAAAGAAGTTGAATAGTATGCATACAAATTGGGTGTCATTATTACATGGATATACTTTTATTTTGAAATATAAATCAAGGAAACATAATTAGATAGCTAATTATTTGAGAAGGTAAGTGGCATTGTTAACTACTATGTTAAGTGTGATAGTTAGATTTGAAGTTGTTAAAGTAATTGTATGATATTAATCCAAAATTTGGGTAGTTGAATAATGAAAGAATCCATTACCATGTGAGCCAGGTATTCTTCATGATTATTATTTTATATAGGATGGTTATCTCTTCAAGGGAAAATAATTATTTATTTTGGTTGGGTCTATGAGAGATAATATAATAAAATTACACAATGGTGGTTTGGATGGACACTTTGGTAAGAATAAGATAATAGCTTTAGTGAAGGATAAGTGTTTGTTGCCAAATATGAAGAGATACATGACAAATTATGTTTTAATATGTAGGATGTACCAAGTGGCAAAATTTCATTCATAAAATGCAAGCACTTACATGCCATCACTAGTGCCAAGAAGATCATGGACAAATTTGAGTAAAAACATTATATTGAGAATGCCAAACACATAGAAAGGTAAAGATTCATTTTTTGTTGTTGTAGACATGTTTTATAAGATGGTTTATTTTATTTCATGTAAGAAAACCAATTATTCCTTTAGAGTGGCATATCTAATTTTTAAATATGTTGTGATATTGCATGGTGTTCCAAAAAGTATTACTTTAGACAAGGATACAAATATTTGTCTAAGTCATTTTTGAAGGAATCTATGGAATAATTTGGAAACAAAACTCAAGTTTAGTAGTGCATACCACCCATGAATATATGGACAAATAAAATTAGTAAAAAAATGCTTGGGAAATTTACTAAGATGCATAGTTGGAGAGAATCCCAAATAGAGGGACTTGACTTTACCATAATCTGAATTTGCATATAACAATTCCATTAACAAATCAATATGGAAATCACCATTTTAGATTGTTTATTTCATAAATCCTAAGGTCATTTTATATTTGGTGTTTTTACCAATTGTATAATGGGTTAGTGATGATATAGAAGCATTTTCAGAGCACATACAATAATTTTAAGAAAAAACAAGAAGAAAACTATAGAAAAAACAATGACAAGTATAAGGAAGATATAACAAGAATGCCAAAGGTATTTGAAGAATTATATTTTTTTATGGTATATTTGATAAAATTATTTTTTCCCCTAATAATATACAACAAGTTGAAGTATAAAAACATCGGTTTGTGAAGAATTGTGAAAAAAATCAATGACAATGCTTATGGGATGAGTTTACCACACAATTTTGATATTCGCAAGAATTTAATATTTTATATTTATATGAATTTCATGGAGAATATGATGAAGGGGATGCAGTTGAATAAGTGTATCGGATGCAATAGGTACTAGGGAATAAGAAATAAAATATAGCACAGGTTCTGGATAAGAAGATAGTGAATACAAGACAAGGCAACTCTAACAAGTATTTGGTAAAGTGGGAAGGACTATAGAAAGAAGAAAACACATGGATTTTAAAATGGGAGTGGAAGAATATTTGAATAAATGGTAGGATTATAATCATATCAAATCGTAGGAGTTAAGTTGTTTTCAACTAGAGGAAAACGATGCAAACACATGTCTTGTTGAGGCCATAACTTTTGATCTAGAACCTGTATGAGCTCTCATTTTTGGAAAAACAAATATCTTAGAGTGGATAATGTATCCATAACCCATGATATCTAGTTAAGGTCCATTTCCATACGTTTTGAAGGCCATAAATGACCATCTAAGGGTCTAAAATTGTATTCCGTGTATATTTTTGGCAATTTTAGATTTTTTAAAATTAGATTTCTTTGTAACTAGACATGAAATTTAGTTGAAAGTCCACCATTAGATTAGATTTAATGTGAAATGGATAAGTGGATATTTTTAGTTCCATAATAATTTTCATGTAAGATTTGCTAAAAATAACAAGGTCATTAACTCTAGGTAGATTTTGAATTATTTAGTTTTTTTTTAATTTTGCATGTTAACTCTATTTTTGAGTTGCAATTTATTTAAATAATTTTACGTAATGATTTCAATTATTCCTAAAGAATCAATAAATATTAGTGCTAAATTAAATTACGTGGAAATTGAGCCTATTGAACTTTTACTTTGCTAGTTTCTAGTTTCATCATCTGGTATCAGAATGAATTTGATTTTTGGAGGTAATATCTTTTTTAAATTATATTTTGAAACAAATTTTTGTCTTTTAATAATAGATGTAGCAGATGGTAAGATGATTAAGATGAATTGTATAGATGAATAAGACTATGTAACCATTGTAGAGGCAATGGAAATAATTGATTGTAATTATCATATGATAAAGACAAAGGTAAGAGGGAGATGAAGGAGAGGAATAAACAAAACATGAATGAGAAATTCAATAAGAATAGAAACAAAAACAACCTTGATATCGATTGAAGAAAGGATGGTTAGGGACTTAGATGGAAGGAACAAAGTAATCAAGGTGGATGTTTCAGAGTATGGAATAAGTTTAAAACTAGAGGAATTGATAGACTGGTTAAATAGTGTGGAGAGTTTTTTCAAATGGAGAAGTATAAAATAATAAAAGAAAATAATGTTTGCATGTATAAAATTTAAAGGTCATGTAATGATTTCGTGGGATCACTTGCAAAAAGAGAGATAAAGGAAGGGTAAAGAAAATATTAAGACTTAGAGTAAGATGAAGAAGAAGCTAAGAGAAAAATTTAATCTTGTAGATTATCCACAAACCTTCTATAGGATATTTAAAGATTTAAGACAAAAATATCATAGTAAATAAGATTATACAAATGAGTTTTACAAGCTATCTATAAAAGTAGATCATGAAAAAATAGAATAACAGATGGCTACAAGGTATATAAATGGTTTAAAGTTTTATATTCAAGATGAATTGAAAATGCATAGAATAAATAGCATGTAAGAGACTTACCAATTATCTTTGAAGGTAGAGTAAAAATAGAATAGACATAATTTTCGAAGATCAACTAGGTTGAAATGAGGACAATCATCTCTAGTAAGGGGATGAGATGGGTTTAATCCCACTAAAGGAGAATCATCCTATAGGAGAAAAAATCAAGAGGATAATATAAAAGGGTTTCAAAATCAACAAAAAGGAAGAGGATTTGAGAGGCAAAGGCTAGGGTCATAGTAGATGATGGAATGATCGATCCAGACATTATTTTTATTATAGATGTGGAGAAGAAGGGCACATAGAATTTGAGTGTATACACTATCATGAACAAGAAAGCAGGCAAGAGGATAAAAAAAGGTGAACTTAGTTAAATCTGAGACAAAATAACATAATACAAAAGTTGCAACAAGCATAGGAGAAAACATCATGATGAGGAGAACAATGGTAGCTCCAAAAAAAGAACAAGTGCAAAGTAAAGAAAGTGTTTAATTATGGTTGTGTAAAATTAATTTTATAATAAGGTGTACTTTAGGAGGTAAGATATGTAAAGTAATTACTGATGATGGTAGTTTTGAAAATATAGTTTCTAAAGAAATGGTAGAGAAACTAGGTCTCCAATGCGAAAAACACACTTATCCTTAATAGATTTCATGGTTTAAGGAAAGGAATTAAGTTATAATAGATAAAAAGTTTTTAATCAAGTTTTATATAGAAAAAAATTACATGAATGAAATATGGTGTGATGTTATCCCAATGGATGCATGCCATGTGTGGTTTGGAAGACCATGTTAATATGAGAGAAAATAATTATTGACTAAGCAAATAATATGTATACTTTTTGGAAATATGGTAAAAATTTAGTTTTATTACCTTTTAAAGAAGAAGGTCATGTAGAAAGTATGTTTTTCACAAAGAAATAAAACACAAAAGTTATGAAAATAACAACAGAAGCAGAAGTGTTGAAAAAATATGTAGATAATATACTTAATGAGTTTCTAGATGGTTTACCACCAAAGAGGGACATTAAACATCATATAAATTTTATTCCAAGATAAGCTCTACCCAATCAAATAACTTACATGATGAATCCAACATAACATGTAGAATTGAATAGACATGTTATTGAATTAGTGAAAAAGGGTGTAGTGAGGGAGAGCACAAGTTAATGTGCAACCCAAACATTGCTAACTCCAATGAAAGATGGAACATAAAGGATGTGTTTGGATAGCAAATAATCAATAAAATCATCATCAAATATATATTTCATATACATTGCCTAGATGATATGATGGATGTGTTTTCAAGAGCTAAATACTTTACTAAGACTGATCTACAATGTGGCTACTAACAGATTTAGATTCATTAAGGATATGAATGGAAAACAACATTCAAGACTAGGGATGGCTTATATGAGTTAATGGTGATACCATTCAAATTATCCAATGCACCTAGCACATTTATGAGGTTGATGAACACAATGCTATGAGAGTACATTGGTAAGTTTGTAATGGTTTATTTTGATATTTAGTAAGAGTAAAAAAGAGCACTTAAAACATTTGAGAATGGTATTATAATTTTTAATAAAGAAGAAGCTCTATGCAAATGTGAAGAAGTGCAACTTTATATAGAAAAAAATTACATTTTTTGGATATGCAGTTCTATAAGATGGTGTAAGAATAGATGAATAAAATGTAAATACAATTGTTGAGTGGCATATTCTAAGAATCATATCAGAGGTAAGAAGTTTTCATGGTTTAAAAACTTTTTATGGAAGTTCATTGAGAATTTTAAAGGTATTGTTGCACAAAAAATGAATTACATGAGGGGAAAATAATTTGTGTAGAAAAGAGCAATAATAAAAATCTTTCAATTTTTGAAGAAGAAGGTGACATAAAAACCTATTTTAACATTACCAAATTTTAACAATGTGTTTGAGGTATATTGTGATGCTTCACATAAGTGTATTGATGTTGTGTTGAGTCAAGAAATAAGGTCAATAACATATTTCAATGAGAATTTGAATGATGTAAGAAATAAATATTCTACATATGATGTTGAAATTTATGCCACGGTATAAACATTGAGACTTTGGAGACATTCCCTGGTGCCTAAGGATTTTATCCTATTTACAAACCATGAGGACTTGAAGTATATGAACACTTAAAATAAATTTAAATAGTAGACATGCAAAGTGTATACATAGGCTAAGATAACCTATAATTATCCTCTTTCTCTGATTGGACTAGGACTTGAATAATGTCAATCAAATAGAGCCAATGATACTTTGACGATTTGGTAAGGACTTATGAATTCCTTAGATATAGAAGATGGTTAACGACAATGTGAATGTCAATAGGTAAGGGTTCCAAATCCTAATCCAATGGCATAAAGATGTAGCTCTTTTTGTATCTCAACAAAGATAGATTATGATTGTACAACAAATGATTATACTAATGAAGGGTTAGAATGATTATAAAATGTAAGGTGCCATGGTGAACCAAATGGGGGTCTAGGAAATCTATAATGATTCATGGAAAGTATAAGCAAACCTATAGCCACATAAACTTATTTAGTATGGGGAAGGTCTAAACAAGGATACACATACATATATTCACAAAGAAAAAAGCAACATCTAATTAAATAAGTAAAAAAACAAAAGAGTATAGAGATAGAATATACTTATCTTGGGGTGGACCCATCAATGCTTCAATCTCCCACTTAGCTCAAATGGAGATTTAGAAGATAATGTTGTGGGTTGAAGACCTAAAATGGTTCGATGAAGACCTAAGATATATCCTGAGCTTAGAACCCTTAATGACTACTGATATCGAGCTTCAAAGACACCACAAAATAATAGTCCTTAATAAGAAAAAAGTGTGAGAGAAAGCAAATCAAATAATGTGTATAGGATATGATATGAATGAAATATGACCCCTATATATACTGATCTAATACCTAACCAACCCTAAACACTAAGTAGACAATATTAGCCTTGTCGATACATATAAAATAAGTTATTTAACATAGAATAGTGTTGCTTAGGTAAATACAATATAAATAACATATGATAAGCCTAGAACTGTATTGGGCTAGTTGTTACAATACCAGTAGGGTGAAGGCATAAAATAGATGGTATCGACCAACCGATACTTTAGGATATAGGGAAGCTAGTAAATTTGAACAAGAGACATACAAGAGATGTGGATGAATAGGCACTTAGAGGAGTTTAACTGATAATAAAAATGGTGAAATCATGATAGAATATTACATCTCTCATAGAACACCAAAAGCCTTTCCCACCCCATTCCTGGAGCACACTTCAAAATGTGCACGCAGGGAGAACAATGCATTAATGAGCTACTGTAATAAAAATATGTCAGTAGATAATAAAGCAAAAATATTACACGAAGTGGGTGTCATTCATGTAGGGATATACTTTAAGTTTGAAACATAAATCAGGAAAGTAGGATTAGGTAGTTGATGATTTAAGAAGGCGAATGGCATTGTTAACTACTATACTGAGTGCAATAGTTAGATTTGAAGTTTTTAAGGAATTGTATAATATTGATCAAGATTATGGGATGATAGTTGAATAATATAGGAATCCATTAGCCAGTGAGATAGGTACTATGTATGTTGATTATCTTATACAAGATGGTTATCTCTTTAAGGGAAAATAATTATGTATTTGGGTTAGGTTTATGAGACTTGATATTATAAGAGAATTACACAGTGGTGGTTTAGGTGCACACTTTATAAGAATAATATAATAGCTTTAGTGGATATAAGTATTAATGGCCAAAGTTGAATAGAGTTGTGGTAAGGTATGTTTCAATATGTAGGATATGTCAAGTGGCTAAAGGTCATGCAAAAAACATAGAGTTTTAGATGTCATTACCAATACCAAGAGGACCATCAACAAATTTGAGTATGGACTTTGTATAGGGGTTGTCAAAAACATAAAGAGGTGATTTTTCAATTATTGTTATTGTAGATAGGTTTTCTAAGATGATTCATTTTATTGCATGTAAGAAAACCAATGATGCCATTAGAATAACAGATCTATTTTTTAAAGATGTTTTGAGATTACATGGTGTTCCAAAAGCCATTAATTTAGAAAGGGATACAAAATGTCTAATTAATTTCTAGATGACTCTATGCAAGAAGCTAAGAACTAAACTACACTTTATTAGTGTATACCACCCACAAACAAATGTAGTAAACAAGATTTTGGGAAATTTGTTGAGATGCATAGTTGGAGAGAAGCCCAAACAAGGGGATCTAGGTTAATCATAAGTTCAGTTTCCATATAACAATTTTTTTAACATATTAATAGGTAAATCACTTTTTTATATTGTTTATGGCAAAAATCATAAGGTAGTTTTATATTTGGTGCAGTTACCAATTGGAGAATAGGTTAGTGATGATATAGAAGTATTTGTAGAGCACATATGACAATTGCAAGAAGTAAGAAGAAAGTTACATGAAAATAATGAAAATTATAAGGTAGTAGCATATAGAACAAGAAGGAAAAAAGTATTTAAAGAAGGGTATTTTATGATGGTAATTTGAGAAAATAAAGATTCCCCAAGAAACATACAAGTGCAATAAGATTGGTCCATGTATAATTGTGAAGAAAATCAATAACAATGCTTATGAGGTTAGTTTGCCACAAAATTTTGATATTTCTAAATTATTTAATGTTTTAGATATATATGCATTTCAATCAAAATATGATGAAGGAGATAAGGATGAATAAGTAGATTGGAATAAATAGGTATAAAGGAAGAATAAAGAAAATATAACACATGTTTTGTGTAGTCATGTAAAATGTCATTTTAATGCAATGAATGTAATTTTAGACCACCCTCTCCTTAGCTTATCCCTAGACCTATCTTAGGGCCTATTTTGATATTTTTCTAGGTTTTATGCACATCTAGCACATGCCCATATATACCAAGAGCCGTAGTAAGCCATCACCTAGGCATCCCTATTTTTTTTCCACATGTTTCAGCCACCTAAATAATATCATGATCCCATTAGTCTATAGCGCAGTGCACTATTAAAAAAGGGGGAAACACTATCGACCCTTAACTTCCCTTTCCCTTAATGGATATATTTCCACTTCTCTAAGTGTATAAGGTTTGGACTCATTTCATGTTTTGACAAGCATCAGAACACTATATAAGACCACTCTCATTCATTTTTTAGATAGATGGAAATTATCCTGAATAAGATAAAAAATAGTTGTGAAAATTAAGGTTATTGATCCTTATTTACCCCTATTTATACATACATCCATCTATAATAGCCTAAATCTCATTTTTAATTAGGTCTCCAATCTCAATTCAGACTCAAAATATTCAAATTGGTATTAATATTCATGCATACTAGCATCACCCTCCCTTACACCAACACTTCGATTTGGGAGAACTACATAGAGCTTGATCCCATTTTAAAATAATGGTATGTAGGAAATTCTCAACACATGGGGTGTTGAGGTTACATCCAACCTACCTTATTAATTCCACTCTCCTTCCACTTATGTTCATCAAAAACCTAGTAAGCATTGCAGCTTAGGGTTTCACAGTGAAATCAGTCAAAGTGTAGAATAGGTAATGATCTAAGTATCGATAATGCAGATACAAGCTTCCCAAAACATAGCAAATGTCTGCCTGTAATTTCACTACTTCACTTACATAAGACCATTAGCATCGTACATAAGGTCTATAGTGCAGTGTATTACTAGTAAAGAGTGATACACTATTGTCTGAAAAAGGTTATGACACATGTTCTCCATTAATGACACTCTACGTTGCTCTTGCATCACTTTCTAGGATGTCTTTTGTCCATATCAGTCATATTTTATAGCTAAGTACACCTTTTCTAATTTATTTTTATTTATATAATATTCAAATAAAGCAATTATTATGTAAATCAATGGTCGTTGATACTGTAGTATTTTATTCCCTGATTTATTACTCAGTTATTTATCAACCTAGGGTTACATTCCATAATCCTAAAAATTATAAATCATTTTAGATGTAACAAGAAGGCAAAATGTTTTTAAATAAGGGTATTTTGTGATGGTAATTTGAGAAAATAAAGATTACCCTGATAAACATACAAATGCAAGACAAATGGTTCATGTAGAATTGTGAAGAAAATAAATTACAATGCATATGAGGCGAGTTTGCCATAAAATTTTGATATTTATAAAGTATTTAATATTTTAGATATATATTTATTTCAAAGAGAATTTGATTAAGGGGATAAGGGTGAATAAGTGGATTAGAAGAAATAGGTACCAAGAAGGAATAAAGAAAAGATAGAAAATGTTTTATATAAGAAGATAATGAACATAAGACAAGGTAACTCTAATAGGTATTTTGTACAATGAGAAGGACAACATCAAAAAGACAACACTTTGATTTCATAATAGATTTGAATAAGATTGACAAGAATAAATGGTAGGATTATAATTAGGGAAACTCACAGGTTCTTGTTGATGTGTGTTTTGGATGGTGCCAACATTTTAGGCTCACCTTGTGGCTCACCTCTATTTAAAGGAGATTTCAGGTAATCTACCCAAGGTTTTTGTCTACCAAGTCATGATGTGTTTATTTTCACTCAGCTAGGCATTGTGATAGTTATAATTCAAGGGGCTTGTGCTAGTGTGAAACTTAGTTTTAGTGTTTTTTAGGTACTTGAACAATGTAAAAATGTTTATGTCTATTGTTTTAATTTAAATACTAGTTTAATGCATGGGTTTTGAGAGTTTGAGGTATATGTTCATTCATGTATCAAGTTATAGGAAACTAGAATAAGCAAACACATTTTACAATTTGCCCAATAACAAAAATAAGCTCTCCAATGTTTTCACAATTTGGGTTTTACGATTGATTTTAGAGTGTATTCATTCCATTTGTTTATTATTTATCATTGCATTATAGTAATAGAGAGACAAAAATAAAATTCAAATAATCATTGAGATGCACATTACTTCCAAACCCTAATTTTAACAATCGATTAAAAAAAAGCAAAAGATAGGGAAAAGAGAGATAAAACCCTACAGTAGTGATGGAAAACTCAAGATTTCAATTGAACAAACTTTATAAACTGAATATTGGAGCAATCAATAGTTACACAATCCAATCCAAAGCTAATACAATACTACAGGAGAAGTGGATGAAGAAAAACCAACAATCACTACCAAATTCATGCACAAATGGAAGCAAGTAGTCTCTAAATCTTTGTATTAATCACAAATCCATTGTTTGACAATTGAATTCAAGTTAATTACAATCAATCTCCTAAAAAAAAATTGATATAATGACAAGGGAGGAGTTGAAGGAGAGAAAATAAACTGAAGTTGTAGAAAATAAAGAGCTTGATTGATAAAATTCTCTCGTAGAGGTGATATTACCAACCCTTATAAGTCAAATTAATCTAATATATATAAGTTTGGTCTTCCATGGGGGATAATTTTCCCTCCAAAACCTTAACCAAACACCTTTAATGCTTCATATACCTCCTTATCCATTGTCTCCCTCCAAATTAGCCACTTTCATTATTCACAACTACAAAATAGACCCAAAATAGGTTAAAATTTGCATTTAATAGGAATGAATAGTAGGAACGTTAGTAAAACATGAACAAATTTTTGCATAATAAAAATTAGATAAAATAATGGGTAATGAGGTGATCATAATTGAGTCATGATCTCAAAACATCAAACAGATTTAAAAATGGACAAACAAGGCTCGATCTATAGTAAAAAAACTAACTGGGTCCCCCAAAAAACACTACACAAACCTACTTGGGTTTTTTGGCTACAGTGGGTTCTAAAAATGCATTATTATTCATCCCTTACTTAATTGAACATCCCATCCCTAGATAGCATTTTAAAAACTCCTTTGGCCCATATAGAAATAATCTCATATTGGACTTCTGAATAACACTAAGTCTTTTAAGAAATTTTGGATGGGACAAGCTCGAGTTGGTCAGGGTGAGTCAGGTGCTTCAAGGTGATTTGAATGAATTAGGGTGAGTCAAATGAGCTCAATAGTGAGCCTAGTGAGCTTGACTAGGATATTGAGCTATGGGGAAATGACGAGGTGGTTCGAGATGGGCTCGACATGCCTTAGGTGGTGTTTCTACTCGTGATAGTACAATACAAGAAACTGGGGTCAAAATTTGTAACTAACTCTATGTGGGATTTAGAGGGATTGAATCCTAACTACAATGTGAAGGGCCTTACAAGAAATCCAAGGTGAGGATCCTAGTTAACAAGAGGATGGGGTCAGGGAGTCCTTGACCTAGTTGGGGATTTTCCTTAACCAAAACTATAAATAAACATTGGGTTGGCCCCTAATCTAGTTGGGGATCCCACCTTGATTACCATTGAACACCCCATCATGTTATCCTTTTTTATATGAGCCTTGTCCCAGAAGAGGACTATGTCAAAGATTTTGAAGACTTTCACTTTATCTCACTTTTCAAACCAATGTTTGACGACCTCTTAGTGTTTACTAAAATGCAATAGAGCTACATCACATTTTTCTTATAATTTCATTAAGTTAAGTAGGTGAGCTTCTACTTTATTGTAATTTCTAGGTAGTCTCTCATGAATTGTAATGTGGGGAATCTCAGGTTAAATAGAAAAATGGGGTTTTGACCATAAACCAAATGATCAGGTCACGTTCCTTGGGTTATATTGACTCCAGTCTTATTAGACCACAAAGGAAAATTTAACATATTATGCTAGTCCCTAGGGTTCATTTCTAGGATTTTCTTAATTACATCAAGTAGATTTTTATTAGTTGATTTTGCTACCCCATTACCTTGTGGATAATAATTAGAAGAGGACTTTAAGATTACCTAGTTTTCATAGAACCTTTCTAAAAATTGAAGAGATGAGAAAGTAGGACAATTGTCACAAACCATAGTATTAGGCATCCCAAACTTGGTGATGATTTATTCCTCAAGGAAGTTGATTACCATGTTTGTTGTATTATTCTTGCATACTACAACTTTAGTCCAATGTGTTCAATAATTGGTTGTCCTAACTATGAACTTGTGTCATATTTATGAGTTGGCATTGATGGCACCAACAAAGTCCAACCCCCACTTTACAAATGGCTAGACCTTAATAATTGACTATAGTGGTATAGTCGGGGTACACTCTCTATGCATAGTAACCTAGTAGGTGTGGCAAATCTTGGCATGAGTGTGCACATATTTGAAGACATGAAACCAATAATACTCTACCTTGAGTATCTTATGAACTCTTCCACTCCCTGATCCATCGCCAATTCCATTTTTTTCCATGAAAATCACTAAGTACTACAGTTGATTCTTGTTTATTCAGGCATCTAAGACCTATGTCTTCATGATTTCTTCTATATAGAGTGCTTTATTTGATCATGAAGTTATTACTTTTGAGGTGTAAGGCTTGTTTTTGTGTTGAATTCAAATGGTCTGATCATTCATTGTTCAGTAAATAATAGACCATGTCTTGGTACTAATCATCATTAGTAATGTCTTGTACTGTGTATTGGTTGCAAACAATTTGTGGATCTACTTCAGCCATGGCCTTGTTGATCCCTTGACCTTTTATGATTTTCATCGATTGTATCTCTAGGACAAACTCTTAGATAATAATCATCCACTTTCCCCTTCTTTCACCTAGTTCATTTTCCATTAACATAGCTTTTACTTCTGGGTTAGGCACCACTGCAAACACCTTGTTATCAAGAATATAGTGTTTAAACCTCTTGATGGATTTGATCAAGGCAAACACTTATATATCACTCATTGAATATCTCAATTTATTGTTTTAGAGTGGAGAGCTCATGAATGAGACATGTCTCTTGTCTCATATTCTTCCATTTGTTATAAAATAATAACATTATGTTAAACACGAGATATACAGAGAGGAGGGGGTGAATCAATATATCATATATCTTATAAAACTTTTACTTAATCAAACTCCACTTAACCATACATTCAAGATATGCAATAAAATTGAAATAATAACATGCACCACACGAGAGAGAGAGAGAGAGAGAGAGAGAGAGAGAGAGAGAGAGAGAGAGAGAGAGAGAGAGAGAGAGAGAGAGAGAGAGAGAGAGAGAGAGAGAGAGAGCAGATTTTTACGTGGAAACCCAAAGTGAGAAAAACCACTTAGAACAATCTCAATTATATGAATGAGCACCAACTCAAATTACAAAGTTTGCAAGCACTAACTTGTAGGAGCACTAAACCCTTTTCCGATCACCAACACAGTAACTATTTGTGAGCACCAACCCCTCTTATGTAAAACATAATGATCTCTTAATGTTGCTTTCTCAACAAATGCTATAACTCATATCTCTTTCTATTCTCTCCTCTTTTATTATATAAAACAATTACAAACCATGCACACTCTTGCATATTACAAATGGCTTCCCAAGCCTCCTTTTATAGCTTTCCAAATGATCTTTGGCATTCACTATTTGTGACCTTTCAATCCACATGGAAAATGGTGCCAAACTTGCATGACCCTTCGAATCCTTTCATTTGAAAAGTCACATGGTGACCCTTCATGAGAAAATGCTTCCTTTCCCCTTTTGTCTTTATTTGGTGACTCTTTCATCAATGGCTATCTACTAAGAAGCATGTAGTGTATTCCCACCTATGGATTGAATCATCATGGATATATCACTATTCAATGATTTTAGATAGTATAAAAAGGAATAATTTGGGGTAGGTCTCACAAGGGTTGGGATCCTATCCCCAATCTTGGAACTTTTTTGAGTGTCTAAATGTGGTCCTACCAGGCATGCCAAAAATTGTTTATGCAGTGGATTATACCCTAGATAGGAGGCCGAGCTCCTACCTTCCACACGCAACAATGGAAACTCCCCTCTTGCCTGTGGGCAAGGCAAAACTAGGGGGAGAGTCTCTAGATAAGGGCTAGCTCCCTTTGATGTATCTAAGTTCTTCTAGTAAGTTGTTAATACATACATACATACATATATACACACACACACATATATATATATATATATATATATATGTATATGTATATATGTATGTATGTATGTATATATAAAAAGTAATTACCTATACCTGTGGATTCAAAGAGGATTTGAGCTTCAGAAGTTGATGTCTTGGTGAATTCCTCAAGATGACCCTTCATGGGAAAATGAATCCTTTCCCTCTTTTGTCTTTACCTCATGACTCTTTGACTTCTTCATGGGCCCTGTTTTGACTTATGCAACCAAAAATATATTCATTAATATTTAATAAATATTAACACACTTTAGCCAAAATATGAACATTAAAAAACACCTTTATACATTAAATGCTATGGGGCCTTTGTCACCAATAATGTTAGACCTTTGACATCAATGATAATATTTCCAACACACTAGAGTGTTTTGAGGCAAATGAGTAGATGTAGAAGGGCTTTGTATATTTAGGATTAATAAACACCAGTGTGTTTACAATTATTTTCTTGATTTGCACAAAAGTTGTCTGTGTTTTACCTATCCATTCGATCTTGGCATCTTTCTTCAACATGTTATTCAATGGCCGAACTATCTCCACAAAGCTAGAGATGAACTTCCTGACAAAGTTATTATTGTCAAGCAATGGAATTTTTAGTATTGCTTCCACCTTTTAAGGATCTATAGATATTCCCATTTTTGAGATGACATGGCCAAGTAACTTACCCTCTATTACTCCAAAATACACTTTTCTAGGTTTAAAGAGATCATGTGATCTTTGCATCTCTATAAAATTGACCTCAAGTCTTTTGCATGGTATTTTTTGATCTTGAAGAAGACAGTTAAATCATCCATGTATATCATGATGCATATACTAATAAGATTCTTGAATGCTATATCTATGGCACGTTAAAAGGTAGCACCAATGTTTATCAGACAGAATGGCATCCTCTTGTACGTGAATGTTCCCCACTTAGTTGTAAACATTGTCTTAATCTAATCTTCATAGTTCACCACTACAATGTTGTATTCTGAGTACCCATATAACAATGACATCATTTGTGAGCCATTCATTATTTGTAGAACTTCATTTAGTGAAGGTAGTGGGTAATTATCCTTTTTTGAGGCCTTACTCAAGTTTCAAAAGTTAACACATAGCCTTATCTCTCTATTTTTACTCCTGACATATAAAAAATTGGCCACCCATGTGGATTGTCTAATAGAGAAAATTATCCTTGCTTGGATCAATTTTTGTACCTCTTTTAATATCAATGGTTCTATCAGTGGATTGACTGGCATTTGCCTTTATCAAAATGGCTTGACCACGAGATTGAGAGGAATGGTATGAATGAGAATGGATGTATTAAACACTTTTAGGTCCTCAAAACTCTTTACAATAACATCCTTGAAATATTTTAAGGCTTAAACAAATTCTTGTTTCTCTTCTTCAGTGCATGTCATGCCTATAAGCATGTTTTTTGACTCATTAGCATTGCTAAGGTTGAAATGTTGGTGCAACATACCTTTGGTGAGAGATCATTTTTCTTTGTCACCCTAGAAATCTAATCAAATAGTCATTATAATGAGACCATGTCCTTAGGTATACTATTAGTCTTCAAGTTGGTGGCCCTTTCCTTGTTCAGTTTAAATTCTTCCCTATTATCTTCATATATGATATGTGATTCAAATACATCAGTGTTGGTGATGAATTCAATGATGTCTTAATCAATATTGAACACTTAGAAGCTCCAGATATTATAAAAAATAGGAGTAGATATTAACTCGATAGAGAGCCTTCTCAACTTGGACTCAGCGATAGGCTCAAGAGTACTCGTAGTTATAGCTAATGCATTTACCATGTAATTATTTCTATGGGGTAGAGTTTAAAAATTGAATGCATCAAAATCATCTATCAAGTTACACATTTGATTTTGGTATAAATGGGTACAGGGCTATCTAGAATCGTAATTTTCTCATCATGGGATCTCAAAAAATCCTTAATTTCACTCAAACAACTCTCATTAAGCTTGTTGGTTTTTGATTCAGCCATACCTAATATTGAAAATAGTTGTTTACAACATTCATTTTCACTCAGATCACCTGGTTTCACCTCTTTGTGCACTATGATAGTAGTAGGAAAAGAAGTGATCTTAGGTGCATAAAGGAAATCATCCCCATAAAGTTGATCTAGTTCCTCAATTTCTAAAATTTATTGTATGGACAACATGTTAATGGAGAATTTCTGGGATGTTTTTGCTTCCTTTTCAAGTGCATACACCTCGAGCTCTGACTCTTCAAACAAGATTGCATTTACTTTTTTGTATTTTGTAATCATGTGAGTCATCTTTGGCTCATGTTAAATTTTGATTTGGTTATGTGTGCCTCTCCATGGGAGACACATGTGGAATAAATTAGTTTCTATGTAATCATTTACTGTTCTGGACTAATCCCTACTCAAGAACATATCATAGGCATTAGGTATATCCACTACCTAAATATCAATGAACTATTATACCCTCATATCAGAGGTTAATTTAATATGGATGTGATTTAGTTATCTCACACCTTGACCTTTGATTTATCCAATTGAACCATTTTTATGTTAGAATTTGTAGGTGTTAATCCCAATCATTGACAAATTACGTAGGGCATCAAATTGTCAGAAACACTTGAATCCACCAAACAATTATGCAAGTTCTTGACAAAAATATGTATCATTAGTAGGAAAGGAGATGTTTAAGTTTCTCCTTATACAAGGTAATGTGGGTGTCAAATGTCCTATCAGTTTCTTTCCCTTTAGGAATAGATAGTTATTTGAGTAACATGTCTTTTTGGGTTGAGATTTGAAGCAAATCAAACATCATGATATTAGCCTTAGTTTTTTTAGGTCATATACAATATTGTATATGTGTTTGCTTATCTGTATTGACTTGTCAGTCTATGGAGGTGAGGAGTTATTCTTGGGATGATAGTATGTAGGAAGCCCTGTAGGTGGCAATGGGTTGTTACTCAAGTTCTTGGTAGGAGAAACTTGAGTATTGTTCATAAGAGTAGAAAAATTCAATGGAGGTTGAAACTTGTTCCTCAATTGATAGTTGTTTCCCCTTTGAAATGAGATAAAATCATGGACCTCATCTAGGTTGTCCTCTATTTCATTGTCACTCTCAAATAGAAACTCATAAGTCTCCAAGACTAGAGATTTTATGGGGTTACCTCCACCTTAACTAAAGTTATTTTTAGGTGTGAAGAAGAGTTCTAGATTGTCCAATCCTTTTGAAAGATGTTTAAGGCATAGATAAACTCTACACAATAAGTTTAAACATGTCCAATGGTATAAAGTATCTTACACTAGGTGGGTAGCATTAAATCAGCTAAATTTAATGTATTAGAAGCACTATTATTATTATTCTGGTTATTGTTATCCAATGGGCTAGGTACACCCCTAATATTTGGTCTCTTGTTTCATTGTCTATTGGTCCTTCAGAATTTTAAATTTCTACTAGGTGGTGTTAGGTTGTGGAGTTAAAAGCTTCACCAGGTTGCGAACAGGAGGAGTTGCTGAAGTGTCACATACACCGGCATCGGTCAGGCCAATCGACGTCGATAGGATTAAACAGGAAGAGCAATCGACGTCGGTCAGGGATTGGCCGGCATCGGTCATCTCCAGGCAGACAGGGACTGACGTCGGTGGCATGTGCGGTTCAGAACTGCCAGTTTCACAGACAGTTAGTTAACAAACTGAGTGTTTGCATGTTAGGAGCCAATTTTAGATTAGAAGCTGGGGATATAATTATTGTAATTAGGGTCTATATAATAGACTCATGGGCTGTATTGTAAAAGTGTGCTAGAGAGTAAGAGAGCAAATATTAGCTCCTTCAGAGGGAAGAGAGCATGGTGTGTTCCTCCTAGTTCCAAAAGGGTGCTGAGTGTGTATGATCTTGAAGAGATGCAGGTGTGCAAGTTTTGGTAGAAGATCCATCGGGGTACTGGTTGAAGAATCAGAAGGACTTGGTGAGGCAAGGACAAGGGTTCTTTAGGGTGTAGAGATATCTACATGGTAAGTAAGGTCTGTTGATTTGCAGGTGGTAGCAAGGAAAGGGAGATCTACTTGGAGTACGATTATGTACTTGGTGTATTGGCAACGTTGTTACTGACTGGTGGAGGTGAACAACAATTTTGTATTTGAGTTGTGTGTTGGGACCGTAAGAGAGAGAGGGAAGAAGTCCTTAAGGTGTAGCAAGCCTTAGAGGTGGAAGAAGAAGTGGCATCTTCTTTATTGTATTTTCTTCTGAGTGATTATTAATACAATTATGTATTGTCTCTAATATGCTGTGTTGTTTCATATTTCTAGTTACTTATCATTCTAGTTAAATTCCGTGTTTATTTGCTAATACAAGAGGTAATCATATATACTCTTATTAGTGGAGTAGGATCCTGACAGTTGGTATCAGAGCTTTTGGTTGGGTTGACTAATAGGTGGTTCAAATCTGGTTAGTGTTTGTTGATTACAGGTCACTCTCAGGGGTTTCAGATTGAGTGGGAGTACAGCAATGGCAGAAGAAAGTAAGCTACGAATGGAGAAACTGAATAGCACGAATGGTCTGATTGATGGAAAGAAAGAGCAGGTAAAGGAAGATTGTTGGTTAGTAGAAGATCAATGTGTAGAAGCAGATGTTGCAGGTGATGTAGCACAAGATGCTCTGGATAAAGTAGAATCTTGGTTTACAGATTCTTTTGCCTCTTTCCATGCAACTCGAAATAGAGCATCTTTTCAAGAGTATGTCCAGGGAGACTTTGGAGAGATTTATTTAAGGGTTGGTGAGCCTTGTCAGATTGATGGCAAAGGGGAAGTGAAGCTAAAATTGTACACAGGTAACACACATGTGTTGAAGAAGGTCATGCAGGTTCCATTCTTGGAGATGAGTCTAATTTCTTCAGGAAAGTTGGGTGATGAGAGATGCACAGTAACTCTCATAGCGGATGCACTTGAATTAGACAGTGGTAAAAAAGTAGGTATCCTTTATCTATCTACATATATTACTGATTCACCTTCTGTTGCAGAGATGTGGCTTTGTAGGCTTGGTCACATATGTAGGAGGGGAATGCATGTTCTTAAGCGAAAGACAGATATCTTTGATAAACTTAAGAACTGGAAAGCCTTGGTGTTCATGGAGGAGATGATGGACAGAGATCAGTTATGGGGACTAAATTATTCTGAGCAGGGCTGTGTTAATTTGAATAGGGGTTTGACCCAAAAGGAGCTCACAGGTAAAAAGTCATCACTCACAGGTGAACACAAGTACTGCCATCGGTCAGGGGGAACCGACATCAAACAGACAGGCATCAACGTTGGTCATGTGCAGATCAGTAGAGTCAGTGGTGTCAGGTAGCAGGAATCAATGTCGGTCATTCAAGAACTGATGTTGGTAGTAGGTACACCAGCATCAGTCATGAAACTGACATTGGCAGACAGGGTCAGTCGTAGGGAACTGACGTCAGTCGGGTGCAGATTGGGAGATGGCCAAGATCGATCACTGAAACGGATATTGGGCAGACAACAAGCTATCAAGGAGTCTCAAATGCCCATATGGAGGATTGAAATGGTAAGTGGACCTCATATTCATTATTTACGTTCTTACTAGTTGTTTACTGATGGTCAAAAACCAGGAAGATGTGAAGAGGCAATGCAGGTAGAATCCAAAAATAGTGGGAGCTTGGCATGGATGAGGAGTGTGAGTCCTTGGAGAAGAACCAAACAGGAGTTTGTTGGTGGAGTTGTCAGCTGGAAGAAAGCACTAAAAGATGGATGGATTCCCAAGTTAAAGAAGAGAGTGGATGGATACGTGAGACAGAAGGCCAAGGTATATGGTCTTGAGGAAGCTGCAGGATAGTGGTATAGGTTTTGACAGGTGGATGACAAAGTAGGGCTTTAGTCAATGTCAGTGTAACTATTGTGTTTGTCTTTACCAGGTGGATGTTGAGTCACGACATTATCTTATTATTGTATGTGGTTGCTTGTTGCAGGGTTACACATGCAGGGAGTTTTTTGAGCTAAAGGTAAAGTTAGTTCAGAGGTATGTCATGAAGAATTTGGAGCAGCAAAATTCTTTGGCATAAGAGACATGGAGATTTTGTCTCCAGTGGGAGCTGATGTGAAGAAGGTGTTGGTGAGGTTCAAGATACAGGATGCAGAATCGGTAAGCACACCAAGGGCTAGACAATTCAAGCTGAGCTTAGAACAAGGTTCGAAATCACATGAGGTCTGGTGTAGACTTGAGTTTTCCCAAGCAGTGGGAGTTGTTAGAGAGTTTGGAGCCAATTCGGGGAAGGTGGATTCTCAAGTATCTGAGAAGGACCAACATCAGGGATTCATGTTATGTAGGGTCAAGGTCTTCACTACATAGGTTTATAGGTTCGAATGTGGCAGGTTACTTGGATGACGGGTGTAGCATCATAGGTTGTGTGGTGGTTGGTCTTCAAGATTGATCTTGAAGAGGGATACAAGCCAGGAAATGAATTAGATGAAGGTACAGGTATAGGTGCAACTGTTTATCTCCAAGTGGGAGATTGTTAGGTTGTGGAGTTAAAAGCTTCACCAAGTTGCAAATAGGAGGAGTTGCTGAAGTGTCACATACACCAGCGTCAGTCAGGCCAACCGACATCGGTAGGATTAGACAGGAAGAGCAACTGATGTCGGTCAGGGATCACCCAGCATCGGTCATCTCCAGGCAGACAGGGACCGACGTCAGTCGCTTGTGTGGTTCAGAATTGCCAGTTTCACAGACAGTTAGTTAACAAACTGAGTGTTTGCATGTTAAGAGCTAATTTTAGACTAGAAGCTACGGATCTAATTATTGTAATTAGGGTCTAATTATTGTATGCATGAGATCTATATAATAGACTCATGGGCTGTATTGTAAAAGTGTGCTAGAGAGTAAGAGAGCAAATATTAGCTCCTTCAGAGGGAAGAGAGCATGGTGTGTTCCTCCTAGTTCCAAAAGGGTGCTGAGTGTGTATGATCTTGGAGAGTTGCAGGTGTGCAAGTTCTGGTAGAAGATCCATCGGGGTACTGGTTAAAGAATCATAAGGACTTGGTGAGGCAAGGACAAGGGTTCTTCAGGATGTAGAGATATCTACATGGTAAGAAAGGTCTGTTGATTTACAGGTGGCAGCAAGGAAAGGGAGATCTACTTGGAGTACGGTTGTGTACTTGGTGTACTGGCAGTGTTGTTATTGACTGGTGGAGGTGAACAACAATTCTGTATTTGAGTTGTGTGTTGGGACCGTAAGAGAGAGAGGGAAGAAGTCCTTGAGGTGTGGCAAGCCTTAGAGGTGGAAGAAGAAGTGGCATCTTCTTTATTGTATTTTCTTCTGAGTGATTATTAATACAATTGTGTATTGTCTCTCATATCCTGTGTTATTTCTTATTTCTAGTTACTTATCATTATGGTTAAATTCCGTGTTTAGTTGCTAATACAAGAGGTAATCATATATACTCTTATTGGTGGAGTAGGATCCTGACAGGTGGGTTATTTGTGTTTTTTGGGTGTTTTGTGTCACTTTTATATGTAAATTCATTGTGTCATTTGTTAACCTTTAGACCATTTTCTATGAATTAGCTACTTCTAGGTTCACACCAACATTCTATGGGTTTCCTGCTTGTGGTTGTGGATTGGCCACAAGTGCATTAGCATTTAGAAATGCAGGGATAATAGGGTGTGTTTGATTGTGAATATTGTTAATAGGCATTTGGGTGTTTAGAAATGATGAGACAACTTGTTGATTACTAGTCAAAGTAGCATAATCGCTAATGTTAGGAATGGTAGTAGTGTTGTTATATGTTATAAGAACTAGTTGTTGATTATTTCACTAAGGTAAAATATGATTGGGAAGCTATAAGGTAAACCATTAGGCATGTAGTTCATGGGTGTTAGATTGTAAATCAGACTTGGGCTCCCATACAAGGCACCTAGGATTAGATTCATATATGGTGTTTGGTGTTGGAGAGCATGATTAATCATCAAGATATGATTTTAAGCATCTAGTTGAGCTAGTGAATGTAAAGGGCCCATTTTGTAACCTTGTGAAACCATTTGCTACTCAATATTTTTAGCATCATTGTATGCCAAGGAAAATAATAAGAGGATTTTTGGGGTTCTTTTAAGGAACATGGATGTTATTGAGTTTAAATCCCTTAGGTATGCTTGTATGATAGCCACTTCCATTTGAGTGTAAGGGTATTTTAGCCTCTAACAGAGTTTGTGAAAGTGTGCATTGAAAACACTCATAGGCTCATTAGGATCCCTATGGGCAGCCACAAAGTGATGATACAAGACATCTAGATCAATGGGAAACCTAAAATGATTGACAAAGACTATTTATAAATCAGCCCAATAGGTAACAAATCCATTTGGCAAGCCTAGATACCAGGCATAAGTAACCTCTCCTAAGGAGTATAGAAAGAGGTGACAGGCCACATCTTTGTGTTACATTTATGTTTGGATCAAGGCATCCTTTAATTCCTTAATATGCTCCTTAATTTTTTGAATCTTGTTAGGTGTGTACTTTGGATAGAATTTATCCATATTCTTTCATAAATCATGGGTAGGCCCTAGAACGTTCATAGGGTACCACATCCACCAAGCCAAGTGGGATTAGCCACCATTGGTGGGTTTTGAGGGGGAAAAAAGGGGTTGATAAATGGAGTTACAGTAGTATGCAAGCTACTGAGTGTACTTATCAAGTTTTAGGTTTCCCTTTGTTCACCCTCAGTTTTTAATGTTTATTAAGTTCAAGGAATTCAAAATTAGTTCCTACAAATTTTGATCTAGTGAGTATCCCTCGACTTTCCAGTTTAGCTTTCATAATGCGTGAGTGTGGTAAATACTCGTGAGTGTTCACATTTCAAGTTTTCCACTAAAATTTTAGTTTTACACTTTTAATTAAGTGGTGGTACTCCTAGCGCTTGTTCTATTGACATGAATTTTGACATGTCTCAATGTTCTAGGCTTGCCTCATATTTCACCTCTCTTAAAAGGGGATTCCAAGGAATATCCACAAGGTTTTTGTCTATCAAGTCATGGCACACTGATCTTTACTTAACTAGGCATTATGACAGTTCCAATTCAAGGGGCTTGTGCTGGTGTGAAACTTAGTTTTATTGTTTTTTACATACTTGAACAATGTATAAAAGTTTGTGTTTGTTGTTTTCATTTAAATATTGGTTTCATGTGTGTATTTTAAGAGTGATATGTGGATTTTCATTCATACATCAAGTTGTAAGAAACTAGAATAAATAAACACATTTTACAACTTGCCTAATAATGAAAATCAACTCTCTAAGGTTTTCACAATTCGAGTTTTACGACTGTATTCATTCCATTTATTTATCACTTAGCATTACAATATAGTAATGTAGAAATAGAAATAACATTCAGATAATCATTGATATGCACATTAATTCCAAACCATAATTTTAACAACTGGTTAAAAAAAAGCAAAAGATTGGGAAAAGAGAGATAAAAACCCAACAATAGTGATGGGAAACTCAACATTTCGATTGAATGAAATCTATAAATTAATTATTGGATCAATTATTAGTTATAAAATATAATCCAAATCCAATTTAATCCTCTAGGAGAAGTAGATGAAGAAAACATAGCAACCACTACCAAATTCATGCACAAATAGAAGCAAGTAGTCTTTATCTTCGTATTAATCACAAATCGATTGTTTGAAAATCAAATTCAAGTTCATTATAATCAATATCCCAAAAAAAAATTAACATAATGGTAGGGGAGGAGTTGAAGGAGAAAAAAAATGAAATTGTAGAAACCAAAGAGTTTGATTGACAAAATTCTCTTGTGGAGGATAAATTTCCAACCCTTGTAGAGTCAAATTGATCCAATATATAGAAGTTTGGTCTTCCATGGGGGAGAATTTTCCCTCCAAAACCTTCACCAACAACCTAAAATTATTTAGCTACTTCCTTTTCCATCCTCTCCCACTATTCACAACTGAAAAATATACTAAAAATAAGTTAAAATTTGCATTTAACAAGAATGAACAATAAAAACGTTAGTAAAACATGAACAACATTTTTTACATTTAAAATTAACCAAAATAGTAGGTACCATGGTGATCATAATTTAGTCACGATTTTGGATCATCAAACAATTTTTAAAATAGGCAAGTGAGGCTCGAGATATGGTTAAAAAACCAACCAGGCCCCCCCCAAAAACACTACACAGACTTATTCAGGTTTTTTGGCTTTACTGGGTTCTAAAAATGCAATATTGTTCATCCCTTATGTAATAGGACATCCCATGCCTAGATAAAATTGAAAAAACTCTTTTGGCACCATATAGACATAATCTCATATTGGACTCCTGAATAACACTAAGTGTTTTAGGAAGGCTTTATTGGGTTTGAATTTTAGATGGGACAAGCTCAAGTTGGTCAGGGTGAGTTAGGTGAGCTTGTCGATCTTGGCTAGTAGCTTGATCTCCAAGAAGAATTTCAAGGTGGTTCAGGATAAGCTTGATATTCCTTAGGCAAGGTTTCTACTTGTAATAGTATAATATGGGAGATTGGGGTCAAAATACCTGACTAACTCCGTGGACTTTGAAGGGCTTGAAACCCGACTACAACATGAAGGGCCATACAATGATCTTAAGGCAAAGAGACCGATTAATAGGAGGATGTTGTCAGGGAGTCCCTAACCTAGTTAGGGATTTTTCCTTAACCAAGACTATGAATATATTTTAGGGTGGCCCTGATGTAGTTGGAGATCCCACCCTGATTAC
This sequence comes from Torreya grandis, assembly GCA_037957365.1. Classification (NCBI taxonomy): domain Eukaryota; kingdom Viridiplantae; phylum Streptophyta; class Pinopsida; order Cupressales; family Taxaceae; genus Torreya; species Torreya grandis. Next base: position 1,077,415 of record JARHVA010001026.1, read on the forward strand.
CATTGAAAATTGTGCTCGTTGGGAAAACACATGAAAAATCCTAGGAATAACTTCCAAGGGATGCTCGACCTAATTGAGATAAATATTTTGATTAACATTACAAGCCTCAACTTAAAATAAAAGTGGCCCATTCAAAATAAAAGTTGTAATTAGAACTACTAAGAAAAATAAAGACTCACCTAGACCTATTCGGGCTTTGAAACCTCAATTAGGTCTATGGCCTTTATCATTTTGAAACAAATTTAAAATTCACCTCGAAGAATCCTAATTAGGATTATCATAAGGCAAATTTCATCAAGAAGACCCAACTAGATAAAAATGCAAGTTTTCGCCTGATTCAATTGAGATTTTATAAGTGAAAAATGAAGGTCAAGATGACATCAGGGGTAAAAGTGCCAAATAGGAAACTCGCTTTATATCACTCAATGAACACAATGGAGTAGGTTTAGGAATCATAAATGGAAAATAATTTTAAATGACTCACTAGAGGAACCTAGGAGACTTAGGTAAATTGGAAACATCTTCCTTATGAGACCCTATAAGTGGGATAAGTGGCCTTAGAATACATTCTCACCCAAAGAGCAAAATATGAAACTTATTCGTGTAAGTGAGACATAGAGGATGGGATAGGTTCTAGAGGTTTAATAGGCACAAAACCCAAATTGACCCCTTGAATCTATTTTAGGGAGCTGAGAGAGTAAATAAACAAGAATGCCACGCGAGTAGAAGTGTAGTAAAAGTCCATTTTGAGGCTAAGTGTTATATATGAAACTTTATTATTTGAGCTTATTCATCATAATGGGAAAAAAATTAGGAGCTTGAAGGGTACACAAATTGATATGACCCCTTAGAGGAAGCTAAGAGAGTTAAGAGAGTTGAGAGAGCCAGTCTTCAAATACAAATTAGGAGGTCATAACTTTACTTTTATGCGAAGTACAAAATACAATGTGACTCGCATGGATGTGGAATTTCCAATGGTGGTTGTTTCAAGTGTTTATTTGGTATGCAAATTGATATTGACCACCATGTGAAAGTTATAGTACTGATACCAAAAAAATGTGAGTGCATGTAGGAGTAAAATAAAATGTCAAAAATAGGTTCCCTGATTCTTGTAAGAATGAGGGTATGTTGTGAAAACAATAACAGAGCTGAGTTTTTTTCAACTAGAGGAGAATTATGCAAACATCTATCTTGTGGAGGCCATAAATTTTGAAGTATAAACTCAATTAAGCTTTTGCTTTCATAAAATCAAGATATAAATAGAAAAATATTTCCATAACCCACGCTAATTGGTTAAGGTCCATTTACATATATTATTAAAGGCATAAGTGACCATATAAGAGTCCAATATTGCATTCTAAGTATTATTGTGGTAATTTTATAATTTAGACAATTATATATATTTAAATTTAGACATGAACTTGAGTTGAAATTCATCTATCATAATGGATTTAATGTGTAGGGGATAAGTGGAGATTTTTAGGCTCGTACAAATTTGTGTGTAAAAGTTGATAAAAATAGTAGGGTTAGTTAAATTTAGGTAGATTTTGATTTATTTAGATTTGTAGATGATATTTTATGAATATATATCACCTCAATTTTATACACTTGGAAAACTAAAACCTTAGTTGTTCCTCTCACTTCTTTACCTTTCCCGCTTCCACAAGTCTTCAATCTGCTCTATCTTTGTGCCCCTTGCCCTATATCTCTTAGTCCAACCAATATTATGTTGATGACCCAAGTCTTCTATCTTGCCCAAAATTCTTAAAATGTACTTATCTTCCATCTCTATAAGTTCAAAACATGTACCTACTTTCTTGTTCCCTAAACACTAATGTCTAGGACATATAGTAACATCAACATTATTGCCCTGTCCTGACGTAAGTGTCCATTACCCTAAAGTCATCCAATTTTCAAATAAAATGTATCCTATTAGTTGGCTTAAGTGCTTTAATTTGAGTTATTACTCCAAAAGGATTGATATAAATACAATATCAACCTTAATTAATCTCTCACCTAGAAAAGGCCAAAGAGACTAAGGCAACTTATCGTAAACACTCTATCAAGCATTCCATTGAACAAAGCTTCCCTATTTTCATACCAGTAATAGGTAAAACACATATATAGGTCTAAAGTACTAAAAAAGCAACCCAAGAGCCTAATTTTACAAGTTACAAGCTAGGTCACTTTTGTACTTGATTTGCACATATTGTATGATTCACACATAATCCAACATGTAAGGGAGAACTACATGAGTATGAGGCCCTCTTCTGGAGCATTAACTATGTAGGTAATGCCCTCTGATAGTGGGGTCTTTGGGGTCAGCTCAACACCATGTGCCCTCTAACCCATTTTCCCCCAAGGTCAATATAAAGATGAAAAGCTAAGGTTTTTTCATTTTACAAGGAGTGATATTCCATGACCCAAATCCGAATACACCAGAGTGAAGGTCAATCAAAAATCAGAAGCACTAAGGTGGTCACATCCTATTCTAGTATATATTTAATATATGACACTAGCATCAACCATAGATAATAGTGTCAATGTAATTGTCCTAGACTGACATTACTATTCAGAGTGCTAAAAGTACCAGAGCTAGAATCCAACAGTTGTTTCTGTCAGGAGAACCTACAACAATCAATATGCTCTGATACCAACTATTAGGTGACCCCTTATCCAATGGAAGCACAATTGATTACTTTTTTATAAGCAATTAAACACAGAATTATACCAGAATGAAAAACTAGAAACTTGAGACAGCAAAGAATTTGAGAGACAATACACACTCCTGTATTAAATATTACTAGAAGAAAATACAATAAGGAAGATGCCACTTATTCCTCCACCTCAAAGGCTTGCCACACCTCAAGACCTTCTTCCCTATCTCTCTTTCTCAACACAAAACCAACTCCACAACCTGAGTTGCTATCCCTCCTTGAATGCTTCAGCTGATCTCCTTGACCTTACACCTGTAGATCTACTTGACCTTGCTTGCTTCAATGCTTTTACTTGCCTTCTTGATGATTACAATACATGCCTTATGGGTCTTTAAATAGGATCCCATGGTTACAAAAATAGAAATCTAACTACAATAATTAGACACACAGCTCATGACTATAATTAATCATTTGACATGCAAACACTCGCTTCACTTAACTGACTGTTCATCAACAGTAGTTCTGGAAATACACAGGGGACCGACGTCGGTCCCTGCTTGCCTGGTGTTGCCGACGTCGACTGACCTCCTGTCATCACTGGTTTCCTTTTGCACTGCACCTGATTGACGTCGGTCATGCTATCGACGCCGGTGCTTCTGGTTCTTCAACATCCTCTTCTTTGTGTCTGCAAATAGTTGAAGCTTTTAGCTCCACACCCTAACAATCTCCCACTTGGAGATAAACAGCTGCAACTTGTACCTGTACTTGTACACCATCTATTTTATTCCTTAGGCTCTGTATCCCTCTTCAAAGTCACTCTTGAAGACCAACCACCACTGAAACCTGTGATGCTGAACCTGTCACTTATGCCACAAGAATTTTGCTGCTCCCAAATTCTTCATGACATACTTCTGAACCAACTCTACCCTTAGCTCTGAAAACTCCCTGTATATGAAACCCTGCAACAAGTAACACAATACAGTAACAAGATAATGTAGCTAATATTATCCAACCTAGTAAAGATAAAATACAATGGTCAAACCTCCATTGTTCTGCAGCTTAAACAAGACCATATACCATAGCCTTCTGTCTCACGTGTCCATCCACTCTCTTCTCTAAAATGGGAATCCATCCCTCTATCCAGTGCTTCCTTCCAGCTAACAACTCTACCAACAAATACCTGTTTGGTTCTTCTCCAAGGACTCATACTCCTCATCCATGTCAAGCTCCCACTGTTTTTGGATTCTACCTGCATTGTTACTTCCATCTTCCTAGTTCTTGACTATCAGTAAGCAATATAAAGAAGGTGAACAACGAATATGAGGTTCACTTACCATTTCTGACCTCCATATGGGTGTTTGAGACTCCTTGACAGCTAGTTGTCCACCCATCATCCGTTTTAGTGACCAATATCAGCCATCTCCCAGTCTAGTCCCGACTGATGTCGGTTCCCTGCATTGACCCTGACTGCCGACATCATTTCCCTGGCCGACGCCGGTGTCCCCCCTGCCGACGTCGATCCTTATGACCAACGTCAGACTTCTCCTGCCCGACCTACTGACCCTGTTGGTCTATACATGACCGATGTCGGTATCTGGCTGATCGATGTCGGTTTCATGTGACTGACATCGGTGTCTGTGTGTTCCTGTAAGTGATGAAATTTTCATCCGTGAGCTCTTCTTGGATCAAACCTCTGTCCATGCTGCCCTGCTCAGATTTATTCAGCCCCTGTGACTGATCTCTATCCTTCATCTCCTCCATAAACACAAAGGCTTCTTTGTTCCTATCAAAAGCATCAAATTTCCTTTTTCTATAATGAACTCTATCTGTGCTTTCTGAATTTGAACACATACCTTTTGAATCAAGAACGTCCATTCCCTTATTATTCACGTGACCAAGCCTATTAGACCACATCTTTGAATCTACACCAGAAGTAGAATTAGTAATATAAGTAGGTAGATAAAGAGTACCTACTTTCTTACCTCTTGCTAGAACAAGTGCTCCCTTGGTAACCTTCCAAGAGTCCGCTGTGAGGGTTATTGTGCATCCCTCATCTCCCAACCTTCTTACAAAAATTAAACTCTGCTTTAGAATTAGAACATGCATGACCTTCTTCAGCACCCATGTGTTGTCAATCTGTAATTTCAACTGCACTTTCCCTTTGCCAACTATCTGACAAGGCGTACCATCCCCTAAATAGAGCACTCCAAAGTCTCCCTGTTCATACTCATGAAACAAATCTCTGTTTGGGGATGCATGAAAAGATGAACCAGAATCTAAAATCCATGATCCTACCTGACTATCCAAAGAAAGTATGAGAGCATCTTGTACCACAATATTTGCATCCTTTGCTTCTTCAGTACCTGCATGTTGATTCTCTTTATCTCTCAACCAACACTCCTTCTTTGTATGTCCTTTCTTTCCACAAAACCAGTAGGTAATACCTTTGGACTCGGATCTCCTTCCCGACCTTGATTTCCCTTGCTCAACCTTCTCCCTTTGCCTTCCCCTGCTTTCTATACTTAGAGCATTCCCTGATGATTCACCTGTGCTTCTCCTGCGTATTTCTTCATTCAAGATCATGCTCACAACATCATCAACTTTTAAGATTTTAGAAGCAGATGCAGAATTACTTACTGCCATAACCAAACCGTCCCAACTTTCAGGCAAAGAACATAAAATCAAGAGAGCCTTTACCTCATCATCAAAAACAATATTGACTGAAGCTAATTGGTTTACCAAACCATGGAAATCACTGAGATGAGTATGTACCGATCCACCTACCTGTATTTGCAAAGTAAATAGCTGCTTCATAAGATATACCTTATTAGAAGCCGAGGGCTTTTCGTATAAATTTGCCAAAGACTTTATCAACTCTTTCGTTGTCTTGCATTGTGATAAGCTAGAAATCACAGATGATGCAAGGCTCAACCTTATGGAACCGAGAGCCTTCTGATCAAGAACACTCCATTCTTCATCCTTCATATCTATGGGCTTGCATGCAACCCCACCCAACGGTAAGTACAAATCCTTCTGATATAGATATTCCTTAATCTGCATCCTCCAATGTTGATAATTCTTGCCGTTAAACTTCTCCATTCGTAGCTTATTTTTTTCTGCCATTGCTGAACTCCCACTCAATCAGAAAACCCTGTGAATGACCTGTAATCAAAAACAATAACCTACTTCCTGCAAACCGTAGCTCTGATACCAACTGTCAGGAGAACTTACAACAATCGATATGCTCTGATACCAACTGTTAGGTGACCCCTTATCCAATGGAAGCACAATTGATTACTTTTTTATAAGCAATTAAACATAGAATTATACGAGAATGAAAAAGTAACTAGAATCTTGAGACAACAAAGAATTTGAGAGACAATACACACTCTTGTATTAAATATTACTAGAAGAAAATACAATAAGAAAGATGCCACTTCTTCCTCCACCTCAAATGCTTGCCACACCTCAAGACCTTCTTCCCTCTCTCTCTTGCTCAACACAAAACCAACTCCACAACCTGAGTTGTTATCCCTCCTTGAATGCTTCAGCTGATCTCCTTGACCTTACACCTGTAGATCTCCTTGACCTTGCTTGCTTCAATGCTTTTACTTGCCTTCTTGATGATTACAATACATGCCTTATGGGTCTTTAAGTAGGATCCCATGGTTACAAAAATAGAAATCTAACTACAATAATTAGACACGCAGCTCGTGACTATAATTAGTCATTTGACATGCAAACACTCACTTCACTTAACTGACTGTTCTTCAACAGTAGTTCTGGAAATACACAGGCGACTGATGTCGGTCCCTGCTTGCCTGGTGCTACCGACGTCGGCCGACCTCCTGCCGTCGCTGGTTTCCTTCTGCACTGCACCTGATCGACGTCGGTCATGCTGCCGACGCTAGTGCTTCTGGTTCTTCAGCATCCTCTTCTTTGTGTCTGCAAACAATTGAAGCTTTTAGCTCCACACCCTAACAGTTTCAGAATATCCTTACATCCTACTTTATACATGTTATAGATCTAAAACTACATTAGCATCAGAGCAAGCTAAGTACATCACTTGTAATCATTTCAATATCTACCACATTTTTACTTTCTATATTTAGACTATCTCAACATAATACACTCAATGTATGCTTATAAATGAGTTTAACATCTAATTGGCATGTTAGATATTTGATTATAACCCTTATGCCATTTCATTTCTATTTACCCATTTAAATTAGAATCTAAGGATAACTCCAATAACTTTAGATTATATTTTAGGGTTAACCCAATCTTTGAACATCAAACCCTAGGATAAATTGTGGTTTTCTAATTGTTGTACTTTGTTGTAAATTTTAAATTTTTCATTTGTGAAGCAATGTAAAATGTTAGTGCAAAAACCCAATTCCAAATGGAAGATAAAGAAGCATTGATTACTCATCTCAATAATAACTAGAACTTAATGGATGCATTTTTATATGCTACAAGAGATGAAATAAGTAAACAAGATAAAACTAAGGTTGCCTCACCTAGTAATGGTGAATCATTAAAAGGTACTATAATTCAACCCACACTTATCAATCCACCTACATCTAGTGGGGGTGCAGGTTATGTGTTTAAACCTTTATTCCCTAAAACTACCACTGATACATCTATCATGGAATTACCTGTTGTTTCAACATAAATATTGATTTTAATACCTATTACTAATACTCAAAATATGTTTACATCCCCTTTGGTGACTACTCAACTTGCTAATCTAAATCCTCTTGGGCTTCGAATTCAATCATTCCTTCAAGTTATAAAGACCTTGGAGGACAAGATTACAAACTTTGAAAAAAAAGCTTTAAAATCCCCTTATGCTATAGATTCGAAAGATGTGTTGTATAACTCTATTGCAATTGAAATATCTTACCACCCTTTACCAACTAGATTTGTTGCACCTAATTTCACATTTTATGATGTCAAGGATGATCCTGAACAACATCTTTAAACCTTTTATGTGAAATGCCTTTGCTATGCTTCCAATGATAAACTTTTCACCAAATTATTTCCAAGAAGCCTTAAGGACTATGCTTCAAGGTGGTTCCATGATTTACCTCTCTAATCTGTAAAAGCATTCAAACCTCTTACAGACTAGTTTTTAGCACACTTTTCCATTAATATTTGTAAAAATGTTTCCTATGCTTAAATTTCCAAAATCAAACAAGGAACCAATGAACCTATCAATGTATATGTCTATAAATATAAGACAATGCTAGCTCAAATGACCAATCTTATGATAGACAAATAGTTGTAAGACATATTCAAGCAAATTTTATTTGCTCCTTTGCATGAGTCCATTGTTTTCAAGAATTTGAAATATTTCAATGACTTATGTCATGTTGTATGAGACTGTGAAATGAAGTTTATGCCATTGAATAAGCTAAAGTATGTAGTAAACACATCAACTTCATCTACATCTAGTACCAAGTTTACAATTAAACCAAGCTATAAATTAAAACCTCATGATCCTAAAAATGAAACAACTACCATAGTTAACATAGTTTCATAACAATGTAATAATCTTGTTTTATCTAATGCACCAAGGAGACAGTTCTCCCATTTACCTGAGTCTCTAGCTTCATTACTCCCATGATTATTAGAGTGCCAAATTATATCTCTCCTTCATCCTATCTAGGTTGATATAAGTCGACCTATAACCAAAGGATATGATGTGAATGCTTATTTTGATTATCATCAAGGACCAAGACATTGTACATACAAATGTTTTACCTTGAAGCACAACATCCAAGATATTATTGATGACCAAAATCTTACATTTGAGGATCCTCCAAAGGAATCAGGCTCACAACCTAACGATCACCATAAACATAAAATATTTAAATTTTTTTTACAAGACCATTCTAAGAAGTAACCACAAATGTAAATGGCATATAATTCACATCCTCTTCCATCACAATATGGGCATCCACTAGATGGGATTATTGGTAATTACACATGACATATACCTCATGTGGTTGAGAGACCTTCTATTTCCTTGAATGACAATGAAATTAAGGATGATGACTCTAATTTCCATTATTTATTCATTCAATCATACCTTGATAAACACCCCATATGAAATTTTATTATTGATAATGGTGCAAGCAAATTTTTTTGCATCATACCATTACTACGTACTTGGGTTATACTCATCATTATTTACACCCCTCTACAAAATTAGTTCTAGCATTCGATGGGACCTCCCAGAAGGTTATTTGAAAGATTTACTTACTTTTATAGGTTGGTCCCACACATGTGGTTATTACCTTCTCAGTTATCGCTTCCACATACATCTTTGATATGTTATTGGGAAGACCTTGGATACACACTCTTCAAGTAGTACCTTCTATAATGCATGGGTGTGTTAAATACATTCATTCAAATCAAATAATTATAGTTCCAAAATTTCATGAGTATCCTCTTGAACAAAAGAAAATCATGCATAAACAACTAGCTATCAATCCCACTAAGGCTAATTCACCACAAAAGGGTAAGCAACGTGCAATCACCTTTACTAAGTGGTCAGTACTTGAGAGAACATTAAGTTAGAGACATACAATGGATTCCATTAAATCCACATATTTTAATACACACCATGATCATATATCTATAACACCTTAAAATGTACATATCACTATTATACCAAAGAAACAAACAAGCACTCAATGATGGGTTCCAAGAACCCATACTCCTATTATTGTTTCATAAGCATAGAGTCTTATTATACATATGTAGAACACCATTGATACCATAGCGAAAAATATCACACATATGCATTCTCTTCAACAACATAAATAGGGTGTTACACTAGCATCACCCTGGGAAGACATATATAACCATCCATTGGATGGCATTGTAGGATGATCTTTCTTATTTAACAATACCAAAAAAATCAAAATATTCAAAAATAAAAAACAAACACTTTTGGTATTTACATGTTTTAATGGCTCCTTGGCATCTATGTGTTAGTTCCATGTCGATAGATGTCATACTCAATTACTCCTACATACACATATGTGTCACACATCTAGCGAAGTGTTATACAGGCATACATAGATACATGATACATTTATATTTTGGATGATGAGATTTCCTTCTACTCATGTGATATGGACATTTGGGGAATCCCCTTCTTTGATATTCATGCATAATGGATTATATGATTTGATAATCACTCTAAATTAACATGTTTGAGCTTACATGTGTACTTATATGTGCCTATTATCCATGATTATATTTTAGACAACATACTTGATATGATATACACTTGACATACTTTTCCTATCACATTTGATCCATGGCTACTATGACATGTTTATATTGGTTGATTATGTTTTTCTTTATGCACTTCCCTGAGTATTTTGCCTTGTTATTGTCTTGCTTATTTGAGCAATTTAATATCCTTCTTTATTTGTGTTCCCCGTGCCTATGTATGCTTTCATTGACATTTGCATATGTCATTATTTGTTATATGGAAATTTGAGTATGTTTTTCTTATTTTTATGAACATTTGACTAAGTCATGTCCATTCAATTATGCGGCATTTGAACATGTCCTTTGTTTGTTGTTTCCTTGGACCATTTCCTTTTGACTTGTTTTTAAGTGCTTATGTGTCTGTGCTTTTTTGTTTGTTGAGCTTGTACTGTTAGTATCTATACATTTCCATGATATTTATCATGTATCTTAGCCCTACATGTGATCACATTGGTTCTATGTGTTTCAATGATACATTTACCTAGACATGTTCCTTTGTATATGTTACAAAGTTACATTCACATATTATACAGTTGTCTTATCCTATAATCACCTAAAAGTGGTATTTGAGTGCTAAAAGTACTACTTGAGACTACCTATTCCTAGAGTAGCCCTAGAATTATCTTAGGGCCTATTTTCACACTTATCCATAGGCCACAAAAAACCTTAGACATCCCTAAAATAGTCCCAAACCCTCATTCTTACATCTTGGCCCTTTGTGCCTCATGTTATACCACATGAACACTAATGCCATAATAGGGATAGGAGCACCACATGGTGCTAATGTCTTGTTTTTGGTGCTATTGTCCTTTTCCTCCTTTTTCCACAAACGAATATCTTTTCAAATTTAAAACCTCATAGGGTCAGACTAGACCTATTTTAGCACCTACACAAGCATCACAACAATATATATACATGACTTTTAACCCTCTAACAACTAGATAGAAATTAGATGAAAATAATATATGCAAACCCAAAATAATTTGTGCACAATTAAGGTTATCAATCTCTATTCTACCCTACTTCTACATATTAACATCTACATCGGCCATAAGCCCAAATTAGCCATATTTCTAGTCTCAAGCACATTCACAATACTCAATTCAACCATCATACTAGCTTCACTTGCAATTTCACCAAAACTTAAGTGGAAAGAACTACATCGGGCTTGATCCCTCTTTGGAGTATTGGTATTTAGGAAACTCTCATCATAGCAGAGTGTTGAAGATGTCTAGCCTACTCTACTAACAAACACACTTTTTAGCTTGTATCAACCAAATTCCCTAGTAATATGGAGGATTAGGGTTTGATCACAAATTTAGCCAAAACATGTAATATACAATGTTTTAAAACTCGTGCACATAAGAACAGTCTTGCATAGAGGATACTACCACCAAAATAGGGACACTACTACCACATATCCAATAATGGGACTTTTGTCCAATCAGGGCACTACTATCCAAGAGGGATCTCGACACTAGGATCCTATTTGTGACACTCAAACTAGCCTCTTCCTTAGTTGCTGCCCTCCAAATCATACGTCCCAGTCATTTTACAACTATGTTCTTACTTCCAATATTTATCACTATTTTTAGAAAGGTTAAATTTAGTCAATTATGTAACGAATTGGTGGTTATATTTATTGCATATTAATACCCTAATTTAGCATACTTAGATATTTAACAAACATTGTATTTACATTCACTAAGTCCTAAAAGGTTAAAACATTTAGTGAACCCAACTTCCTTTAAACATTGATCAAACCCTAACCCTAGATGCTACTAGGATTTGTATTCTTCTTTTCCCATTTTCATTGGTTGTTTTAAGCTTTTTAGGATTTATACATTCTATTTTAGTGGCCCTATTTCACTTTGTTTACTATATTCCATCTGAAAATGTTATCTCTCTTCCATTATGAAGAAGCACTAGGCTAAGTGGCAATCCTATTGAACATATTCAGTTTCTTTCTATTTGAGATTATACCATGGATAAGGGACTATTTGTAACTCATATCATTGATCCTTCGTACCCTAATTATGTGGATTTAAATGATAATGAATCCAAAGATGAGAAATATAATCAAGATCAAGAAGATACACAAGGTGGAAACCAGAACATTCTCCCTCCACTTAACAATGAAAACCTAATTGTCAATAAGGATGAGATTCTACAAAGCTTCAGAGATAGACTTTGAGAACAACCCCTGGATCATGCACAGAATTTTATAGCCATAATGGAAATAAAGAATAAATCAAATAATGGTCAATCTTCTATTCCCCCATATAATATCATTATTACAACTATATTGGGGCCAACTCAGCTAGCACAACAACCAAATGTAACTGAACAACCTTTAGTGACAACTACACCTCGTATGGTTAGTTCTTCCACTCTAGATGTATAATCCCTTATGCAAGAGGTTCATACTCCAAAGGCTAAGGTGTTACATCTTGAATATGGAGCCTCTAGGCCATCACATGCCTTGGATTCTCATGTTCTTTTACATACACCTTTGGCACATCACATAGAAGCAACTATTTTGCCATCAAGATTCATGACACATAAGCTTACATTATATGATGGTAAGGGTGACCTAGATCACCATCTATGAGCTTTTCACATTGCATGTTTAGACTACATGTGTAATGATTGGCTCCTCACTAAGTTATTTCCATGAAGTCTACAGGATTATACCTTACAGTGGTTTTATGATCTATCAAATGAGTCTATCACCACATTTAATCCATTAGTAGATATGTTTATAACACTCTTCTCAATAAACATCAATGATAAGATCTCATATGCTCAAGTTGGACAATTGAAACAAAAATTAAATGAGCCTATTATAGAATACGTCTTATTATAGAAGACTCTATTAACCAAATTGACCATCCCCATGGTAGACAAAGAGATTCAAGACATCTTCAAATAGAGTCTTCTACCAGCATTACATGAAGCTATCTTGTTTAAGAAGTTTCCAACCTTCACATATTTAAGTCACACAGTAAAAGAAAGAGAAGTCAAAATTCCCTACATGAGAAAAATAAAATATACTAGTGGATCAGAATCATCTACTAAGAGTTCTAGTAAGCCTCCATACAAGGTAAGGGCCATTGAAAATAAGAGTGATCCAAAAGCCACGGTTAACGCAACTTCAGAGCCATCTCCTTGCCTAGTTTTATCAGCTCCTCCACGTAGAGTTTTCACCAACCTTCTAGAATTTATAGCATGTGTTTTACAACAAATCTTGGAATGCAATATCATATCTTCCCTTCCCATCAAATAGGTTGATACTACATGGCCTCCTCTAAAGAACTATGATTCAAATGCATTCTACAAATATCACAGGACACCAGGCCATACACCAAATAGATGCATCAACTTGAAACATAAGATACAAGATTTGATAGAGGCTAACATTATTGATGTGGGCACACCCACAGAGGCACCCAAAGCACAATAAATTCAAGATAAGGCATTGAAAATACTCTCGAATCCATTTCTAAAGCATAAAAAAATGAGGTAGGGAGCACTTTATGTGTTCATTACACATATCAGGGACATGCACACCAGCTTCATATCACACTACTACAAAAGAAGCACACCCACTACACAATATCATTGGTGTGTACCATACTATAGTTGTAACTAGACCACTCATCACCTTCTCAGAGCAGGAGATTGTTGATGATGATTTAGATTTATATGCACTCTTTATACGAGCCTACATAGATCATCATCATATTTAGATTGTTATGATTGACAATGGATCAAACATTAATATGTGCACTACCACACTTATACAACATTTGGGGTATTCAGAGCAGGATATATCTCCTATAGACACAATTATCAGTGTTTTTAGTGGTTATATTCAAATATCCATTAGGGAGATTGTACTTCCACTAGAGGTTAGACCAACACATGTGGCCACTAGATTCTTAGTAGTACCTAATGTAGGCATATTTAACATGTTACTTGGTGGGTTATGGATACATACAAGCCATGCCATCTACCATGCACATATGCTTAAAGTATATACATGCAAATTAGGTGGTCATAGTTGAGGGTATTTTATATGAGTACCCTTTACCTGTCTCACAAGCAATTACATCATAGTTTCCAATTATAAAATAGTTACTAGTTATTTCATAGTTACCAGTTACAACTTCAAACATAGTTTCTATTAATACACCAGAGTTCAGTAAAGCCACTAGTGCAGGTGAGGTCTACTCGTACAATGTTTCCACATATGCATACTCTCCCACAAAGACCATTATTAGAGAGACCCATGTGTCATAGATTCTAGAGGGCCTCCCTTTATTCACTTTCTTTAGAGATCAATATTATTGAGTTCTCAGGGTTCTTAGCATAGGGCACCTATGCCATGTACAACATCAACTACTAAATGGGTCCCTAAGACCCCTACTATTCAAAGGATACCACAGTTAGTGTCATGAATTCTTAGCACCACTCCATAAGCAAGGCCAAATATGGATCGCTCAATACAATAGGGTCTAGGACCATAATTACCCTTTCATACAACATGCATGATCATTGTTCCTTTATTCGACATATGCTACATTGATAATGAGTCTCCCATGAGACTCATTAGTTAGTATTTTTCCTCCCTTCTTGTACATACTTTCCTTCTCTCTTGTCCCTTTTACATAGTTTATATCTAGAAAATACAAAAATAACACAATATTTTAAAAACATTCAAATATTTACTCATAAAATTCAAAATTACAAATTATATGTATTTCCATGTTTACATTTCTTATATTTTCCAGACACTACATATGCTAGCTATCTTAGTATAATAAGTTTTATCATACATACATGCTTCACTTATTCTTGTCGAGTGCTTGTAGATTGCTACAGGACTCATGTCCACTACACTAATCTAGATTTGCTATTATCTATCCACTAAGGACATTTACACCGATACACTAGTTCTTCATTTGACATGTTTGCCCATTTAGGGGCACCCTATACACAGTTTCGATTACCAAGTTCTATCTTTGTAAACTCTACAACACATATTTAACATTGTTATATCTTGATATTGATCATGCTACACTTACTCAGATTTTTTACTGACTATTAATACTTTATAATCAAAATATGTACATCTTAGGTCTTACACAAATTTGTATTACATGTTCATGCATAATTTCATTTCTAGCTTTCCTAGTTTAGACTTGATTATATCTCCATACTTATTTTATTCAAGGGCATTTGAATATGCCATTGTTTTTTGGTTCTACTTCACTTATTTTCATAATATGTATGCTTTGGACATGTGCCCATGTCCTTGTGTGTGCCTTCCTAATTATGTATGTAGACATTTGAACATGTCCTTCTATGTGTCTCTATGCCTACATTCTTGTTGCTTATATATGTGGCCATTTGAACATGTTTTTGTATGTCTTATTTTTTCATATTTAGTGACATGTGCCCATGTCCCTTATACTAGATTCACTTGCACTTGCACTAGCACATAGGTGGGGAGAACTAAATCAAGTTTTATCCCTCTTTGGAGTATTGGTATGTAGGTAACTCTCATCACAATGGGGTGTTGAGGATGTCCAGCTTACCCCACTAACAAAAACACTTTTCAACTTGTATCAACCAAATGTTCAAATAACATGAAAGATTAAAGTTTGCTCACAAATTTAATCAAAATAAGCAATATACAAGGTTTTAGAACTTGTGCACGTAGGAATAATCCTGCACAGAGGACACTACTGCCACATATCCAATAATGACATTACTATCAAATTAGGATGCTATTAACTAGGAGGGATTATGACATTGAGATCATATTTATGAAACTCAGACCAACCTCTTCCTTAGTTTCCAGCCTCCAAATCATCTGTCTCAGTCATTTTCCATCTAAGGTTTTACTCGCGCTATTTATCACTATTTTTAGAAAGGTCAAAGTTAGTCAATTTTGTAATAAATCAATGGTTGTATTTATTACATATTATTACCCTAATTTAACATACTTATCTCTTTAACAAACATTGGATTTACATTCACTAAGTCCTAAAAGGTTAAAACATATCCTTTTGAGGTGAGGTAACTACCAGTTCCTATCTTACCCTCACCTCAAAGGGGGGCCATATCAATGGGTCCATGTCACAAAGACATGTTCTCCACACTTGGCACAATTTTTAGATTTAGTGGGGGCAAGCTTTGGAAGCATGTTCTCCACACTCATTCAATACATAGTACTTATATCAATTTTTAGATTTAGTGGGGGCGTGTCATATGGGCAAGGCTTCTATAAATTTATAGTTCTCATATTTAGTGGGGGCATGATCTGAAAGCATGTTCTCTACATTCATTTAGTATATGGTACTTATATCAATTCTCAAATTTAGTGGGGGCACGTTTTGAAAGCATGTTCTCCACACCTATTTAGTATTCAACATCTCCAGATTATGTAGGGGGCATGCTTTGAAAACATGTAATCTACATTGGTACTTATATTAATTTTCATATTTCTCCATATATAGTGGGGGAATGCTTTGGAAGCATGTTCTCCACACTTACACAGTTATTCAAATTGGCCAAAGCAGAGAATTATATGATTCAAATTCACAATTATGGCATAATTCTATATATATATTGGTACTATTGTTATACAAAGTTCCATCATAAGACATATAATGTGCCTATGTTATGCAACATGTGTCTATTCTTTTAAAATCCAAATTAGTCTCATATTTCAAAACCTTTTATGGAATGTTATCATATCACAGACTTTTTCATACCCAGTGAACTTTTATAGACTTTTATTGAGATAATCTATTGTATTAGTTAGTTTACTTTTGGTATGGTTGAGGTGATCAAATCACTCAATCATACCAGTTTTTTTAGGATGGAATTGATCATCTAGCCTCACTAGGTTATAAGTATCATTGGGTTATAGGGTTGAGCTAATATCAACTTTTAGGTGGTAACTCGCTTTTGCTCCAAAGTTGAGGGCATGTACCTTCCAACCTAGCTCTCTCTCTATTTCTTTGGATATATGCACTTTAAATATTTATATATATTAGTCTTAATCTTAGTTTCAAAGCCTTACAATGATACATATTTTTCAAAAAAACTTTCCAATAGGCAAGGCAATTACATTGACACATGTGTGCACTCCTAAACCTTGTTCTTTTAATTTCAATATATTTTCAAGTACTTTCAACCCAGATTATATGCACTAATTTTATAACATGCTTTTGGTTGCAAGTCAATCACCAATAAAGCACTGAAGTTGGGAACACACAAAGATAGGGTATGCATACACACCTAAGTACATATTCATTTCCTTTAAACTAGTAATTTCATTACTAAATTAAAAGGGGGGAAAATGCAGATGATATTTTATGATTATATAACACCTCAATCTTGTACACTCAAAAAACTTAAATCATGGTTGTTCCTCTCAGTTTTTTACTTTTCTCATTTTTGAAAGTCTCATGTCTATTATATCTTTGTGCCCCTTTTCCTATATCTATTAATCTGACGAATCTTATGTTGATGACCCAAGTCTTATATCTTGTTTAGAAAGCTTACAATGTATTTACCTTCCACCTCTACAAGTTTATAACTTGTACCTATTTTTCTACTCCTTGGACAATAATGTTTGAGATAGACAATAGTGTTGACATTATTATCCTGTCCTGACATAAATGCTTTAATGCAAGTTATTGCTCTAAAGGAATTGATATAAATACAATATAAACTCTCATTCATTCCTCACCAATAAAAGACTAAAGAGACCAAGGCAACTTATCAAAAGCACTCTATCAAGCATTTAATTGAATAAAGCTTTTATATTTTCATATTAGTCATAGTTACAACACATCTATAGGTTTGAAGTACTAAAAGAGCAGCCCAAGAGCTCAATTTGCTAAATTACAAGCTAGATCACTGTTGTAATTACTTTATACATAGTGTATGATTCACACACAAGCCAACACACAAGGACAAACTACATGATTTTGAGGCCCTCTTATAAAGTATTCGTTATATAGGTAGTGCCCTCTGATATCAGGGTCTATGGGGCCAACCTGACACTATGTGCTCACTAATGCATTTTTCTCCAAAGTCACTATGAATATGAAAATCTAAAGTTTTGTTATTTCACAAGGAGTGACAGTCCATGACCCAAATTTGAATTCACCAAAGTGAAGGCAAAACAAAGCCCATAAGCATTTAGGTGGTCACATCTTGTTCCAAGAGATATTTTGTACATGACACTAGTGTTGACCCTAGACAGTATCGTCAAAGCAACCGTCCCAAGTTGATGTTACTATCTAGAGTGCCAGAAGTATTAGAGCTAGAATTTGATGACTATTCTAGAATTTCCTTCCTACTTGCTTTCTACCTATCCTAGATCCATTATTGAATTAACATCAGAATAAGCTAAGTACATCACTTCTTTGTGATTTCTATATCTAGCATAGTTACACTTTCCATATTTAGACTATATGAACATAATAAATTTAGTGTATGCTTATATATGAATTTAGCATCTAATTAGCATGTTATAAATTTGATTATCATCTTTGTGCCATTTCATTTCTATATACCCCTTTAAATTGAAATCTAATACTAACACCAATAACTTTAGATTCTATTTTAGAGTTAAATATTTGGTGAACTCGATTTTTGAACATTAAACCCTAGGACAAATTAGGGTTGTTGTAAATTTTAAATTTTTCATTTGTGAATAAATTAAAAATGTTAGTGCAAAAACCTATTCCAAATGCAAGATAAATAAGTATTGATTACTCGTCTCAATAATAACAAAGGATTAACAGATGCATTTTTGCATGTTACAAGAGATGAAATAACTAAACAAGATAAAATTAAGGTTGCCTCACCTAGTAATGGTGAATCCTTATAAGGTATTATAACTTAGCCCACACTTATCAATCCATGTACATCTAGTAGGGGTAGGGCTTATGTGTTTAAACCTTTGTTTCCTAAAATTACTATTGATACATCTATCATGGAATTACCCATTGTTTCAACATAGATTCTAGTTTCAATACCTATTACTACTACTCAAAACATGTTTATATCCCCTTTGGTGACTACTCAAATCGTTAATCTAAATTACACTAAGCCTAAAGTTCAATCATTTATTCAAGTTATAAATACCTTGGAGGATAAGATTACAAACTTTGAACAAAAATCTTTAAAATCTCCTAATTTTATAGATTCACAAGATATGTTGCATAACCCTCTTGCACTTGAATCTCTTTTCACCCTCTGCCAACTGGATTTGTTGCACCTAAGTTCACATTTTATGATGGTAAGGGTGATTTTGAACAACATCTTTGAACCTTTTATGCAACATGCTTTGACTATATTTCCAATGATAAACTTATGACCAAATTATTTCCAAGAAGCCTCAAAGACTATGCTTTGAAGTGGTTCTATGATTTGCCTCTATATTATGTAAAAGCATTCAAACATCTTGCAGACTAGTTCTTAGCACACTTTTCCATTGATATTTATGAAAAGATTTCCTATGCTCAAATTACTAAAATCAAACAAGGAACCAATGAACCTATCACTAGTTCTTACCACACTTTTCCATTGATATTTATGAAAAGGTTTCCTATGCTCAAATTGCTAAAATCAAACAAGGAACCAATGAATCTATCATTAATTGTAGCTTGAGATATAAGATAATGTTATCAAAAATGACCAATCTTATGGAAAACAAAGAGTTGCAAGATATATTCAAGCAAATTTTTATTTCTCTTTTACATGAGTCCAATATTTTTAATAAGTTCAAATATTTCAATGACTTATTCCATGTTGTACAAGACAAAGAAATGAAGCTTATGTTATTGGATAACCTTAAATATGTAGCAAACATAATATCTACATCTACATCTAGTACCACATTTATAATTAAACTAAGTTATAAAGTTAAACCTCCTAATCCTAAAAAGGAAATAACTACCATGGTTAACATAGTTTCACAATAGCCTAATCAACTTATTTTATCCAATACACCAAGGAGACATGTCTCCTATTTACCTAAGTCTCTAGTTTCATTACTCCCATAGTTACTAGAGTGTTAGATTACATCTCTCCCTCATCCTATTGAGGTTGATATGAGTTGACCTCTAGTCAAAGGGTATGATATAAATGCTTATTGTGATTATCATCAAGGACTAGGACATTATACATGCAAATGCTTTACCTTGAAGCACAAGATCCAAGAATTTAACAATGATCATAAATAGAAAATATTTAACAATCTTTTGCAAGACCATTATAAGAAGGAAGCATAAGTGCAAATGGCATCTAATGCACATCCTCCTCCATCACATTATAGGCACCCACTAGATGGGATTATTGATACTTACACATGATATATACCTCTTATGGCTGAGAGAACTTCTATTTCCTTTGATGACAATGAAATTAAGGATGATGACTCTAATCTTCATTCTCTATCCATTCAAGCAAACCTTGTTAAATACCCCATATATGTTAGAGTATGTATTTATGATGTTTTTTAGTGTATTAGCTAGCTATTTCATCATTTTGTGATTTTGTCCTATGTGAGGATTTATCCCTCATTGGTTAGTTAGGCTAGTTCTTTATTTTTTCTTACCTACTTATCCTTTGGCTTCTTATTGTACTAGCATCTCATTTTTTGAATAACACTTGACTTGCTTTGTTTTGCAATTATTTATTTGTAGCTTACTTGTGTGATGTTTTTTTGTTTTTAACACTTTGAAATCTTGGGTTGGAATGTTTCTTCACCATTCCTAACATGGTACTAGAGCTATGAGGTGTTGCATTCATCCGCACTGTTGTATTTTTTTTAGAAATTTCCCTTGTCGTTGCTACTTCTTCCCTTATCATATATCCTCAATTTTTATTTACCCTCTTCCATATCTAACATCTTTATTGAAGTTTTGAGGAAAGTGGCTTGTTTTTTTTTCTCAAAGGGAAGGTGGAGAGGAAGCGTTAGAAAGAGGACAACACTTCATTGAGGAGGCATTGAAGCATTATGCTAGAGTTTTTTTTATTCTTTCTCGATTGTGTGAGAGCTCTTTACTAACTGCATGGCATTTTAAAAGGTCAAGTTATGGAAAGAAGGCATTGAATCATGCTTTGATAGAGGCATTGGGGTTTGATCAAGAGCGTTGGAAACTAGTAAGATCTGTGTTGAAGGTTTGTCAAGAGGCACTTTAGTCCTATACTTTTGGAATTTTTACAGAGGTGCATGGTAGTTGAGAAGCTAAGGTGTTGAAATGGAACCTCTAAGCGTGGTTGGATATTTATTGTGTGGACATTATTGCAGTTGGAACACTAGTTTTTTTTTTCCTAGATCATTGAGTGGAAGAAGCATAGGAGATTGGTGTTTGGAGAGAGAGGACTACACTAGGTCTCTTTTTTCAAGCTAGGCATTCTTTTTTTTTCCTGATATACATGGGAAGTTAGTGCACTAGAGTGTGGTGCTAAAAATGTATTTTCAGACCTATTTTTCATCTATAGTATGCATTGAAACTTTTCCAGATCAGCATGAAATTATTGTACTTATGCATAGAGGTCTACATTCATGTTTAGATATCAAATATTTCTACATTGGCACTTTAGAGAGGATATTCCAGGCCTACATTGCATAAATTTGCACTTTTTTCTAAACCTCTACATTGGATTTTTCTTACGAGGTTTCAAATCAACCTAGAAGTCTTCTTGGATGGGTGGCATCTCACTCTTTGACATGGAGATTCTCCTTTGGTAGCGCCTATCTAGGATTAATACACCTTCACCAATTGTAATTCACTATTTTATCATCTCAAAAACAACGTGATCATACATTATTTCTTTTACAAGCTGTATGTTTTCCTTAAAAAAGGGAGTCCAATTCACTTGCACAAGCATAGAGGTAACTAGTAGATTTTTTTTTCATGTTGGTTCACTTGACTACATTAATTGTTTGATTCTTATTCCAATGAGTGGTTGGATGCCTATATTATTTTTTGATTTGGTCACTAAAATTAGTTTGTAACGTCTTTTTTAATGGTTTGACATATTTTATGGGAATTCGTAAAGCCTCTAACTTTTGAACCGTAACCTAGATTTAATTTCTATTCTTTTCAAAAGTGTATGGTTTTAGATTCTCTATCTATTGATGTCATCAATTTGTAAAAATGCACTACTTTTATAAATTGCCAAATTAGGGGGGTCCTTACTACAATCTTTTAGGGGGTTATGTCAATGCCAATTTTGTGCACCCTTTTGCATTCTTTCTGCACTTTGGTGATTCACTAGCATGGCTTCTAATTCTGGCATTGACCACTATGAGCCTTTGACTATACATAATTATCATACATGGAGACCTCAAATGGAAACAATCATAAAACATAAAGGATTATGGTCCCTAATGAATGAAACTCAATCAAAATTCACATGTGAGTTTGAAAAAAATTAACACAAATGTAGGTTTGAGGAGTGCATGGGATTGATTGGGACTTATGTGAGTGACAATTCATAATTTCATATGGATGGTTGTGATACTCCATTAAAAATATGAGCTAAGCTAAAGGGTTTATTTAGAAAAGTAGATCACTTGAGAGCCATGCAGCTTGAAGTGGAGCTTACTTCACTCAATCTTGATGACTTTGCTTTTATTGTAGACTACCTCACTAAGTTTAAACATTTGTTAACACAGTTAAAGAGGAGTGGATGGGATAATAAATATGAAGAGTGTGTGTAATTAATTTTGTCTAAATTGAGTTGCCCATTCCAAATCTTTGCTTCTACCCTTTTCTCTAGCATGTATGTCTTAGGTACCACATCCAAAATGCCATATCTAGAGTTGTTTTGTGAGTGTCTTACTAGGGAGGAATCCAAATGGTCTCAGCTTGAGTCTTCCACCTTTCAAAAAGCATTAGTTGCATCACATTCTAATAACAAGGGAAAAACTAAGAGTAAGATTAAGAACACTCCTCCTCCATCTCAAAATGCTCCTAAGCCCAACACCAACACATCTAAACCCAAATCATCTTCTAAATCTAAAAATAAGACTAACCTAACTTGCTCTTATTATGGGGGGACTAGTCATGAAGAGTCTAAGTGTTTCAAGAGAATGTAAGCCCTAGAGGATGTCGTTAAGAAACACAAGATTTTTATCTCCACTCCTTCTCCATCTCATGAGCATGGGAAAGCACTTAATGTTGTCAAGAGATCATAGGTACCTATTTCATATAGCTGGGTTCTAGATTTTGGTGCTTCACACCATATGACTATTTTCAATCAAACTTGCACCCTTGGGAAGGTAGTTTTAGGCCTTCATAGTTTGTTGAAACAAAAAAATAATCCAATGTTGTGGGTAATCTAATTAGTGGATTAAATCTCTAGATTATAAGGGCTAGTTCCCTTTGGTGTATCAATTAGGATCTCTACTCTACATTACAAACTACCAGGGAAAAGAGAAGAAAGAAACTTGAAGGGAAAACCTACATAATGATGGTGATACACCTGAACTTGATTGATCCACTCAATTTGGGCTCCTAAAACACTGATCAGACAGTAAAAAGACTAATTTTTTAGCTCCAAATGACCCCTACGCATCAGTATTTCATAAAAAGGTTCTATCTTGTGATCAAAGCTTGAGGGAAATGATGGAATAGGCCTAATTCAAGGCACTAACCAGCCACTTTTATCCATTGTAACTTTAACCAAGAGATGTTAAACATAGAACATGACCTGCATAATCTGATCAGCTAGTAACTAGGTAAGAATCAAGACATGATAAGGAATAAAATTCTATCACATATGTAAATCAATGACATGAATACACTATACCAACACTTTGGAGTCTAAAAATTGTCATTTTATTAATTTTAAAAGGTTACACAACACAAATTTTGGTAGAATATGGTCTTGCCAAAAAGAGGATAC
The DNA here is from genome assembly GCA_037957365.1 of Torreya grandis. Taxonomy (NCBI): domain Eukaryota; kingdom Viridiplantae; phylum Streptophyta; class Pinopsida; order Cupressales; family Taxaceae; genus Torreya; species Torreya grandis. The sequence continues at coordinate 1,101,309 of JARHVA010001026.1, forward strand.
AATTCAAGGCTGAAAAGCCAACTTATATAGAAAAACATACACAAGCCAAGAGGTTGGCACTGAACATCAAAAAAGAGGTCAACTCCCACAACAACCAAAGTCCAATTTCCATTATGCCAAGATAACAAAGCCTTCTAAAAATATCTTCTTGTAATTTATCTTGCATAAAAAACCCTTTGGTGTTTGAAAATAATGGTGAGCTCAAGTTTGAGTCAAAACCTTCATCATGCATGATGCTATGCCAATGTCCAAATCTAAACTTCTAGAACCATTGAAAGCTTGAACTTGAAGCTAAGTTGGATCATTACATGTAATAAATGACTAGGAGACAAGCATGGCTTCAACAAATAGTCAACTGAAGCTTTGACCAATCAACTATAAATAGCCTTCTACCATTAAACTCCTTGAGCTATTTATGCATTTGAGTTTCCCTATTAGAATTGAAATAGTTGTGCCTGAAGGTAGCTGCATGTCTTTAAATGATTTGATTATTTCATTTATTTTTTGGCATTCTTTTTATTGTAGCTTAGACTATAGATCTTCCTATAGATGAAAAATAATATTTTATTGGATTTTTGCATGTTCATGCTTGTCCTGGACGCGTCTAATCTTGCTTAGGCCACTTTTCATGTTTTGTGTACTTCTATCCCTATTCTTAGATTTATTTTTAGTAGCTCATTTCCTCATATTTTCCTTTCTTTCAGACTTTCTTTCCCTGGCAGTCTATCTCTTTCTTTCACCTTGTCTGCTTGGTTTCTTTTCCTTTTGCCTTGGACAATTCCTTCAATTTATTTCTCTTTCATTTCCTTTAAATAAATTGTCCAAAAGAATTGTTTCCTTCTTTTTTTGGTCATTTGTAATTGTATTGGGCTTTTCTTTGAAACATTCCTTTAGACAAAAAGTCAAAAGGAATTCTTTCCTTGCAAATTGCCCTTCGAGCTTTTAACATGTCCCTTCAACACTTTCAGAAAGACCCTTCGACATTTTTAAAGTGGAATTTTTGGAAGGAAAAGAGCCCTTCCAGATTCTCAAAGTGAACTTTCCTGAAAGGAAAGATCCCTTTGAGATTCTTCAAAGTGTTCCTTCAACATTATTGAAATGGACTATTCCTTTAGACAAAAAGTCTAAAAGAATTCTTGGAAGTGAACTTTCTTTTGGCATTTTTGTCCAACACATTCCTTCAAACAATTTATTCAAAGGAATATCCCTTTGGACTTTATACAAATTTCCTTTCGGGTTTTCGAAACTGCCCTTCGGGCTTTTGACAATGGTCTTTTTCTGAAGAAAATGACCCTTTGAAACTTTTGTAATCAACCCCTCAAAAAATGAATGATCCCTTCGGCAAATAGAGAATTTCCCTTCAGATCTTTATAAATGGTCCTTCAGAATTTTATTTAGTCCATCTACCTTGATTGTTGAGACAAAAAAAAACCCTTCAACTTTATGGAAAATAACCTTCGAAAATATTGAAAAAGTCCTATCCTTCATAAAACTTCAATGAAACTTTAGCTTTTCTATTAAGTGCCTTTTCTCCTTGCAATGAACCTTCCCAAAGGGAACGTACCCTTTGAAGGAAATGAAATACACCTTCAGGTTTGTGAAAAAGAACCTTTCGAAAGAGAAAAAGACCTTCAAACTTTTGCAAATGCTCCCTTAAAACTTGGAAATGGTCTTTCAGGAAAATGAAATAGATCCCTTCAAAAAAATTGTCTTGGAAAATGTTTTAGACAAAAAAGTTTGAAAGAATTCGGCAAAGGACAAAACTTGAAAGAATTCTTTATGAAATAAATAGGCATTATTCTTTTATCATGGACTCTTTATGGAAAACTTTTGCCAAAGGAAAACTTGAATGCCAACACTTGGCCTGAAGGTTGAAGATGTATACATGTTAGACTCTTCTGGACCTATCCTACAATTGTTCTAAACACCTCAAAAAGCCTGCTTAGATCCTTCCACTATAATGACATAAAAATATTTGAATGATAAGGGTGGCAATTTGACCTGTGGGGTCAAAATTGTCAACAATGACTTCGTCCAAGGAGTCCTTTGTATCTCTTGGTTTGAGTTCTACTTCCAACATTGAGGTTGGAGATTCTTCCTTTATTTCTATTAAGGGGAAGGGTGACATACTACTATATGGTGGCTGAATCAATTATGCATTATATGTTCTAGACATCACCACCAATCTACTTTCAATTTATCATTCTTATCAAGGTAAGACAGTGACTTTCACACCATAGGGTGCTAAAGTTTGAGATTTGTTAGAGCCACATACACTTATTACATAGGGTGTTGTTGATTATAGTTCTTGACTCTATTATTTTGAGGGTTTTAATGATACTCTTTCTTTAGGGATGTTTTTAGTTTCTCATGCAGATTCTGAGAGTCAACTTTGGCATGAGAGATTTAGACACCTAAACTACATATATTTGAAGGAGTTGAGCGTTCACAGTATGGTGGAGGGTCTTCTTACAATTTCATGTCTTGATGGAGTTCACCCTAGTTATGCACTAGTAAAACAACACCAAGATCCATTTCCTAAGGGTATGTCCACGAGTGCTTCTTCACCACTTGAGCTTGTGCACAGTGATTTGATGGTCCTTCCTACTCCTTGAAATGGAGCTAAGTATCCACTTACTTTCATGATAATTTGTTGAGGTGTACTTGGGTTTATTTCTTCAAGTACAAGAGTGATGTCTTTGCTCATTTCAAATTCTTTAAGGCTTTGGTCAAGAAATAATCCTCTAGTTGCATCAAGAAGATTTGTATAGATAATGGGGAGGAGTACTTCAGTTGAGAGTTCTCTAATTTTTTTGTAGATCATGGTATTATTCACCAGCATTTTATTACACAGACTCCACAACAGAATGGCTTAGTAGAATGGAAGAACTGAAATTTAAAGGAGATGGCTAACTGCATGATGTATTCACATGATTTACCTCCTATATATTGGGCAAAGGTAGTTAATTATGTGAACTACATTCAGAACCACACACCACTTTGACCACTTAAGCATATGACTCTAGAGGAGGTTTGGTCTAGAATCAAGCCTGATATCTCATTTTCTGAGTCTTTGGGAGCCTTGCTTAGGCATTTGCACCAATAAAAGGAAATCATTGGATAATAAGAGAAAACTTTTGATTTTTGTAAGGTATTGTGAGGACATGAGTGCTTATCATCTTTTAGATCCTGATACTCATGATGTTTATTTTTAGACACATGTACAGTTTGATGAGCACTTCACAACTCATGACTCTTCATCTTCTTCCATGTCTTCTTCTTCTTTTTATGATTCATCACCTCCTCTCGATGATTCATTATTTGAGGACCTAGTTCAAGAGATTTTTGAGGAGGTTATAGAGGATGAGGCTTATATTCACACTAATGTTTCCACTATGCCTAGGTGGGCTTATACCATAGTTTCTGAGGCAACATCTTTCATATAGAATCTTCCACCCACTCTACATAATCATGCACATTATATGAGTACTGCACTTTTGTGTCAGACATTCTCTTGGGATCCATAATCTTTTTCATAGGCTCATGGAATACAGGAGTGTGATGATGCAATGACAGATGAGTATTTTTTATTGATGAAGAATCACACTTGGGATTCAATCACTCTTCCTAAGGGCAAAATTTTGGTTAGGCACAAGTGGATTTACCACACCGAGTATGCAATTACTGGGTCCATTGATAAGCATAAGACACATCTTATTGCAAAGAGGTTCTTGTAAGTCTAAGGTATTGACTACTATAAGACTTATGTGCCCATTGCCAAAATGATTATGTTCACATTGTACTTTCTCTTGCTACATCATAGGGTTAGCTAGTGTATCAAATGGATGTTAAGAGTGTTTTATTGCATGGAGACTTACATGAGGAAAGCTATATGGAGTAACCTATTGGGTTTGTTCATAATTATTCTCCTATTTATTAACTTATAAAGTCTATTTATGGTCTCAAATAGGCCCCTCAAGATTGGTATGAGAAGATGGATTCATTTATTCTCTCCACTGGATTTATTCATTGCCACTTTGATCCCATGCTGTATATTCAACTTATTGGGGAGGATATTATTATATTGGTCTTGTATGTTGATGATCTACTTCTCATAGGTAGCTCCTCATCTCAGATTCAGATGATTCAGTAGGCACTTTCAACATAATTCAACATGTTAAATCTTGGTCTTTTGCACTTCTTCCTTGGTTTATAGATTTCATAGTTAGTTACATGGATTTATTCAAGTTAGCAAAAGTACACCATTGATCTTCTTCATCATTTTGGCATGGTTGATTACAAGCCCAATCCTTCTCCTTTTTAGTCTAGAGTGACTCTCACTACCACTTGTACTATTCCACTTTGTGATCTTACATTGTATAGGCAAATGGTTGGGATTCTTATGTATTTGACCCATACTCACCTTGACATTTCATTTACAGTTGGGCTTATATTTAGGTTTGCGCATGACCCTCACAATAGTCCTTGGCAAGCTGCCAAAAGGATTTTACAATATTTATGAGGCATTACTCATTTTGAATTACACTATACCAGGGGTTCTACTTAGTTGTTTGGGTATACTAATTGAGATTGGGCAGGTTATCTTGATGATAGGTGTTCTACTTCTAGCTACATATTTTATCTTGGTTCTTTACTTATTACTTGGTTGTGCAAGAAGCAACAAAATCTTACACTTTCATCTATAGATTCTAACTATAGGGTAATAGTTTTAATGAGTCAATATATTCTTTGGCTTCATTAGTTATTGACAGAGTTTAGCTTCATGCAGGATTCACCCAGTGTACTTTGGTGTGATAACTAGAGTGCAATTCACATATCTCACAACCTAGTTGAGCACCAGTGGACCAAGCACATTGAGGTACATATGCACTTCATTCATTAATACATTCAAGATGTAGCTATTAGCTTAGACTATATTATGACTTAGTAGCATGTTGTAGACATCTTCATGAAGACTTTTGCATCACCTTGTTTCTTTGAGTTACGTGGCATGCTTGGGGCTTCTGAAGTTGTCTGTAGGGGGTGTTCATGAGGACATATTCCTTCTTCATTTCATGGATACATATTACACATGAGTACCTTATCAAGCTTAGTTACCAAGACTCATACTATGGATATGTCACTATTTTTTTTTGGCTATTGTTAGACCCTAGCTTCACTTGAGGTGGGGGTGTTAGAGTTTGTATTTCTCATGTTTGTTAGTGTATTAGCTAGCTATTTCATCCTTTTATGAGTTTGTCCTATTTGAAGATTTATCTCACATTAGTTATATAGGCTAGTTCTTTATTTTTCCTTGCCTACTTATGCAAGGGCTTTCTATTGTACTAGCATCTCATTTTTTTAATAACACTTGACTTGCTTTATTTTGCAATCATTTGTCTCTAGCTACCTTGTGTAATGTTTTAGTTGTTAACACTTCAAAATCTTGAATTGGAATGTTTCTTCACCATTCATAACAATATGTAGTGTTATGATTGATAATGGTGCAAGCAAAATGTTTTGCATCAAGATATTACTTATGCATTTGGGTTATACTCGTCATGATTTACACCCATGTACCATATCAATTCAAACATTTTATGGGACCTCCTAGAAGTTTCTTGGCAAGATTGACCTACCTTTATAGGTCAGTCTTTCACATGTGGTTACTACCCTTTCAGTTATCCCTTCGACAATAATCTTTGATATGTTATAGGGAAGACCTTGGATACACACTCTTCGAGTAGTACCTTTTATAGTGCATGGTTGTGTTAAATACATTCATGTCAATTGGATAATTTCAATTTATAGAATTTCATATGAGCATCTTCTTAAACAAAAGAAATTTATACTTAGACAACTAGCTTCTAAGCCTATTAAGGCTAATTCACCACAAATGAGTAAGTAACAGATAATCCCCTTTACTAGGTAGCTAGTACTTGAGATACCATTACATCATAGACATACAATGGATCCATGAAATCCCTATCTTCTACTACATACCATGATCAAATATCTAGATGACCTAAAAATGTACATATCACTACTATACCAAATAAATAAACAATCACTCAATGAGGGGTTCCAAGAGTCCCTACTCCTATTACTCCTACTATTGCTTCATAACCACATAGTACTATTATACATACATAGAGCACCATTGATACCATAGTGACAAATATCACACTTATGCATGCTCCATGATAGCATAAACATGGTATTACACTAGTTTCACTATGGGGAGACATATATGACCATCCATTGGATGGCATCATAAGATGATCTTTCCTCTTTAACAATACCAAAAAAATCAAAAGATTCATAAACAAAAAATAAACACTTTTGGCATTTACATGTCTATTGGCTCCTTGGTATCTATGTATTAGTTCCATTTTGATGGATGACATACTAAATTACTCCTACATACACGTGTCATACTTCTACTGGAGTATGATACATGCATACATATATACATGATACATTCTTATTTTAGATGTTGGGTTTTCCTTCTACTCATGTCATATGGATATTAGGGGAATTCACTTCTTTGTTCTTGATACACATAGGTTATATGATTCGATGATCATTATACATTATCATGTTTGAGCTTACGTATGTACTTATACATGCTTATTATCCATGATTATATCTTACATAAAGTACTTGATATACATTTGACATATTTTTCCTATCACATTTGATCCATGGGCTACCATGACATGTTTATATTGGTTGCTTATGCTTTTCTTTATGCACTTCCTTGAGTGTTTTGCCTTGTTATTGTCTTGCTTCTTCAAGCATTTGAATATGCTCCTTTATTTGTGGCCCCATGCCTATGTATGCTTTCATTGACATCTACATATGTTATTATTTATTGTATAGAAATTTGAATATGTCATTCATGATTTTATTGACATTTGAATAAGTCATGTTCCTTCGATTGTGAGATATTTGAACATGCCCCTTGTTTGTGGTCTTCTTAGACCATTGACTTTTGACTTGATTTTGAGTGTTCTTATGTGTGTGCTTGTTTAATTTTTGAGCTTATATTGTTACTATCTAGACGTTGCCATGATATTTATCATGCATATTAGGCATACATGTGATCACATCGGTTCTATGCACTTCAATGATACACTTACCTAGACATGTTCCCTTCTATGTGCTACATAGTTACATTCATAGATTATATAGTTATCTTATCTTTTTGAGGTTAGGTAACTACCAGTTCCTATCTTAACCTCAACTTAAAGGGGAGGGCATATCAGTGGGGGCATGCCACAGAGACATGTTCTCCACACTTGGCATAATTTTAAGATTTAGTGGGGGCATTCTCTGGATGCATGTTCTCCACACTCATTTAGTACATGGTACTTAAATCAATTTTTAGATTCAGTGGGGGTATGTTATATGGGCATGGATTCTACATATTCATAGTTCTCATATTTAGTGGGGGCATGCTTTGGAAGCATGTTCTCCACACCTATTTACTATTCGACATATCTAGATTATAGTGGGGACATGTTTTGGAAACACATCCCTCACATTGGTACTTATATCAATTTTCATATTTCTTCATATATAGTGTATGCATGCGAAAGCATGTTATCCATACTTACACAATTATTTGAATTGGCTAAAGCACATAGTTATATGATTTAGATTCACAGTTGTGGAATAATTCTATATATATTGGTATTATTGTTATACAAAGTTTTAGCATGAGACATATCTAAAGTACATATGTTATGTAACTTGTGACCAATAGTATAAAATCCAAATTAGTCTCAAATTCCAAAATTATTTTATGGACTATTATCATATCACATAATTTTTGTACTGATACCTTGTGAACTTTTATGAACTTTTATTGAGCCAATTTATTGCAGTAGTTGGTTTGATTTTGGTATAGTTGAGGTGATCAAATCAATCAATCTTACCAAGTTTTCAGGTTGAAAATGATCATCTATCTTGATTAGGTTATAAGAATCATTAGGTTGCATGGTTGAGCTAATCTCAACTACTAGGTGGCAACTCAATTTTGCTCCAAAGTTAGGGGCACGAACCTCAATCTCTCTCTCTCTCTCTCTATATATATATATATATCTTTGGATATATGCACTTTAAAGTTATATATATATATATATATATATATATATATATATATATATATATATATATATATATTTGTCTTAATATTAGTTTTAGATCCTTACAATGATACATCTTTTTCAAAACAACTTTCCAATAGACAAGACGGTTACATCAACACACATGTGTACTCCTAAACATTAATCTTTCAATTTCAATCTATTTTCAAGTACTTTCAATCTAGATTATATGTATTGATTTTATACTATAACATGTTCTTAGTTGTAAGTCAGTCACCAACAAAGTACTCAAGTTGGGCACACACAAAGACAAGGTCTTTTCTTTAAACTAGCAATTTAATTACTAGATTAAAGGGGGGATGTAGATGATGTTTTATGATTATATAGCACCTCAATTTTGTACACTTGGAAAACTTAGACCTTGGTTGTTCTTCTCTATTATTTACCTTTCCTGCTTCTACAATTCTCGCATCTGCTCTATCTTTACACCCCTTAGCCTATATCTCTTAGTTTGAACAGTCTTATATTGATGATCTAGGTCTTCTATCTTACCCATATGTTTAAAATGTAATTATCTTCCATCTCTGCAAGTTTATAACTTATACCTACTTTTTTGCTCTTTGGACACTAACATCTAGTATAGACAATAGTATCGATGTTACTATCTTATCCCGACACAAGTGTCTAGTGCCCTAAAGTCATCCAATTTGCAAATAAAACATATCATATTGGTTGGCCTAAGTGCTTTAATGCAAGTTATTACTCCAAAGGGATTGATATAAATACAATATCAACCCTCATTCATTTCACAATTAGAAAAGACCAAAAAGACCAAGGCAACTTATCAAAATCACTCTATCAAGCACTTAATTGAACAAAAATTCACTGTTTTCATACCAATCATAGGTATAACACATCTACATGTTTAAAATACTAAATGATCAACTCAAGAGCCTGATTTATGAAGTTACAAATTAGGTCATTATTGTACTTGCTTCGACATTACTTTCCTATCCTGACACAAGTGTCCAGTGCCCTAAAGTCATCTAATTTGCAAATGAAACATATCCTATTAATTGGTTTAAATACTTTAATGCAAGTTATTACTCCAAAGGGATTGATATAGATTCAAGATCAACCTTCATTCATTTCTCACCTAGAAAAAACCAAAGAGACCAAAGTAAATTATCAAAAGCATTGTATCAATTATTCAATTGAACAAAGCTTTCTTATTTCTATACCAGTCATAGGTACAACACATCTACATGTTTTAAGTACTAAAGGATTAGCTTAAGAGCTTGATTTGTTAAGTTATAAGTTAGGTCACTGTTGTACTTGTTTTGCATATATTTTATGATTCACACACAAGCCAACATGTGGGGAAGAACTACATGAGTCTGAGACCCTCTTTTGGAGTATTGGTTATGTATACAGTGCCCTCTGATTGTGGGGTCTTTGGGGATAGCTTGACACTGTATGTCCATTAACCTATTTTCTCCTAAGGTCACTATGAACATGAAAAGCTAGGGTTTTGCCATTTCACAAGGAATGATAGTCTATGACCCATATTTGAATGCACTAGAGCAAAGGCTAAACAAAACCCATAAGCATCTAGGTGGTCATATCAGGTTCTAGCATATATTCTATACATGAAACTAGCATCGACCCCAAATCCTAGCATTGACGTAACTATCCTAGAATGACATTACTATCTAGAGTACTAGAAGTACTAGAGCCATAATATGATGACTATTCCAAAATCTCCTTCTCACTTACTTTCTGCATGTTCTAGATCTAGAACTGTATTAACATCAAAACAAGCTACATACATTACTTCTTTGTCATTTTTATATCTAGCATAATTGTACTTTCTATATTTAAACTATCTTAGTGTTATAAATTTAGTGTATGCTTATATCTAAGTTTAGCATATAATTGACTTGCTATAGATCTAGTTATCATCCTTGTACCATTTCAGTTTTATATACCCCTTTAAATTGGAATCTAAGGCCAACTCCAGTAACTTTAGATTTACATTTTAGGGTTAAACAAACTTTTTAAATTTTGCATGTCAACTCTGATTTTGAGTTGAGTTTTATTTAAAGACTTTTATGTAATGCTTTTAATTATTCATGATAAAAAATAAAGATTAAAGCTCAAGAAAATTCTGAGGAAATTGTGCATATTGAAATTTTGCTTTTCTAGTTTCCTCTTCTTTAGTCCACATTCTGTGGTACTCAAAGTTCAAATCAAACTTAGTAAAATTCTTGGCACATTAAACTTGATCAAGACGATCATCAATCCATGGAAGAGGGTATATATTCTCAATGGTAAGTTTTTTAAATTATCTATAATCAATACACATTCTCTATTAACTATATTTCTTAGGTATTTAAATAATATGACAACCTCATGGATAGTTACTAGGATAAATTACACCTTGATTAATCAAAGACTATAATTCTTATTTTACCGCCTTGGGATCCTTCAAGGACTACTAATAACCCTAGATTTAGAAGTGGATTGTCACATAACAAATGAATTTCATACTCAGTAGGCCTATTTGATGGAAATAATATAGGCTCATAGAAAACCTCCTTGAACTGTTGTACCAAATATGCCATACACTTATGGTCTTATTACACCGATAGGTCCTCCTATAATGGCATATGGGGGAGGTGGCTAGGAGTCGTAATGGTGTGAGAATGTTAACATTTAATTATTTGAAAGCCAACATTATAAAATAAAAAATAAAATAATTACATTATATCAAAGCTGATATTATTAAATAAAAAAATAAAACAACAAACATGACGGTTTAAAAATATAAAAAATATTTAAATACCAAAAAAATCAAACAAAAATAAAAAGTAAAGCGATCGAACTGACAAATAAAATATAAACTTTTTACATTTGATATTTTAAAGATTACTTTTTCTCATTGTTTTTCCTATACAACTTCCTTATTATTTTTAGTATGAAATTGATTAGATAATATATACATAATCATAATTAATTTATATGTAATATATAGATTTTACCACATCATATTTACAAATAATCATAATAATGACATTGTAAAAATAATTAATTTATAGGTAATATATATAGATTTTACCACATCATATTTATAAATAATCATAACAATAAAATTGTAAAAATAATTAATTTATAGATAATATATTAGGAGTTTACCACATCATATTTATAAATAATCATATTATAACAATGAATTAAAAAAATAAATTATAATAAAAAAATTACCACATCATAATAGATAAATAATATAAGATAATCACAATTAATTTATTTATCATAAAAAATATCAACCCATGATAATAAATAAATAATATATAAATAACCATAATTAATTTATAGTTAATATGTATATTTTACCACATCATATTTATAATATATAATCATCATTAACTTATAAGTAATGTATAGATTTTATTGTATAATTAATATACAGATTTTACTGACATACATTAATTAATAATATATAAATAATCACAAAATAAATTATGGTAAAAAATATTATCATGTTATAATAATAGAATAGATAATATTTTTACCTTATTATTGTAATATGTTTATAAATAATCATAATAATAAAATTTTAAAAATAAATTATCATAAAAAATATTAACACATGATAATTAATAATATATAGATAACCACAACTAATTTATAGGTAATATATAGATTTTACCACATCATATTTATAAATAATTATAATAATAAGTTTGTAAAAATAAATTATCATAAAAAAGATTACCACATCACAATCAACTAGCATACATATCTTAGATAAATCTATGTAAAATACACGATAGATATCATTTTCGAAGTGCCTATATCATATTGAATTATGACTACCTCGAGAATGATATTTATCTGTATATTTTACATACATTTATCTAAGATATGCGTGCTAGTTTGTTAGTAAAGATGCTAGAAGAAGTATTATGTATAGTTACTTCTTCATCTTGAATATGTCTCAATAAAAGTAAAGCAAACTTCTCACTGGCATTGATAAGTTTTCTAGCTTCAAATACACTTACCAAGTAGATTTCGAATCAGCTTTGTAGGCTAAAATGATGTAGCTCTTATCATCCGTGACCAAATGATATTCCTTGGTTTTCTTCATGAAGATATCATCCAAGATATACAAATAAGGGCTGCCAAACACTACATCACATAAATTAAGAGACACAACATCCACTGTAACTTCATCAATGAAATGCGCATCAATTCATAACATAAATTTACATTGTTTGATCATCTTGGTGTCTACACCTTTATTCATCCAACCCAAATAATATGATATTGGATGATTATAAGCATCAAACCATAATTTGTCTACTAACTCCTTGCTTATCAAATTTTATTGTGAACAAGTATAAAAAGAACATCCACTTTTTTTTCCTCGATTTAATTTTAATATGGAAAAGTTTAGAAAATTCACTATTTTGAGCGCTACTACTACCCAAAAACACTTCTCTATTGACATAGGTACAACACAAAGTGTCATCGACATCGGAGCTACAACTAATAGTCTCACCTTGGAGAGAGGGCATAACCTTCGTATTCTTCATGTTCTTGAACAAATGCAATTCTAGATGGAGATTTCAACATTGATCCTTAGAATGATTATCAACATCACATTTCACACAATGTCTTTTAGTATCATTTTTATAAATGAAAGTAGCAGTATGTTTATCTTTCCCTTCCCCTTTACCCTTTTTCTTGGAGCTACTTTGTTGCTCGAAAGTGCTTTAAGAGGTATATAGATCCTTCTTCTTATCCATCTCCAAGTAGTGAGCTTAAAAATAAGCCTCATATACATCCATAGGCTTGGCTAAAAGGATAGATCTCCTTAAACAGATATGGAGTCTACCCACATGCTTCATCAAGATGTCATGGTCTACCATATCTTTTCCCATTTGGACAACCTTCTTTTAGAATTTACTTGTGTACTCAGACACGCTTTGACCTTGATTTTGTCTAAGATATGATAAATACATGGGCCTCTCTTCCTCATAACAAATAGGATAAAATTGATTATTGGTTAACATCCTAAAATCATTCCACTTATTAATATAAGGAAGCTTCGTAACAATCAAAGTATGAACATATTTATCAAACCAATTTAAAACATGATTGGTTAATTTTAACCTTGAAAAATAATTTTGTTGACTTTCATTAATCTATGCAAACCAAAATATACCTCAAGTTGAGCTATCTAATGGTCTAGTCTCTCTACATTCACATCCCCATCATACAACTGAATCTCTATCTTTGCCTCAGTCTTGAATGAAGGTGAAACATGGCTAGCATGGGGTTACTCTTCCTACTTATCATGAATGTTATGAGAATCATCCTTGTTTGCTTTTAACACCTATGTAGAAACACCAAGCTTCTCCATGAGAATTCCCATAACAGACTCCAACTGATCAAGCTTTCTCATAAAAAGAGAAATGCTAGCTACTCCTTCTTCAAGCTTGAGAAATCACTCTTTATTATTTAGACATATTTTCCATCAACACGGGTCATACTTGTAACATTTTGTTTCCACTTCCTTATGAAAATATTACTTCAAAGGGAATTGGGGTACTTTGACCACTAATACTACTTTATCTAGTGATGGGCATAAACAAAAAATATAGTCACAAATACACCAAATCACACAAATGACTGTTACTAAAGAGATTTGATACCAATCCGATCCATAAACTAGGTGGATATTTCATACTAAGTTTCACCAACACAGATATGATGACTCCTAACTCAACAAATGATTAGAAGTTGACTATTCTAGGTTGTTTCCAATACTAAAACATAGATAAACAAGTGCTAGAAATGAAATGTACAATATATTGCACATGAATATGAAGCATAAGAATAAACAAATCCTGAAATGAACACAAGATGTATCCTAAAGAAACTTAGTATGGGAAAAACTCCAGCGGGTGAGATAATTGCATTCCCCTTCCACTATGTAATTCAAGATATGTACAAGATATTACCAAACATGGATATCATGGACATAATTATCACTACTACTATATCCAAAACTTGCACACAAAATTGCTTTACACTTATCATCAAACACCTATCTGAACTCCAACGCAACTGAACCAACCATATATAACTAGGAAACAATGAGACAATAAGAACAAAAAGTCAAATTTATACCCTGCAATGTGAATCCAACTTCATGACTTCTCGCTACATTTTCTAATGTCATCTTCCTTACATAAGACCTGTATTTATGCTCTCTCAACTTTCGATTCTATCAAGAATCTTAAACAAACCATCACTAAGAATTGGAAACATTCACAACCGTTACCCTTGTTGTCTTGTGATGAAATCGCCATTGTTTGTAGTTCGATGGTTGCAGAACTGTCAAGATGGCTGCGCAAACCTTTGGGGTGGTTATGCAAGTGTCACCTACGTATACAAGTGATTTTGTAATCACCACCTATAAAGATCAGTGGTTGATTCATCTATAACAAACCCCTCCATTTCAAGAGCGAAAAACTCATTGACTTCATCACTGTGAAGGTTTTTGAATCACCCACATACTGAGTTTTCCATTATAACATATTTGATTTGAGATTAGCTACGTATTTAATTACATTGAAATATATTTTTATGTGAATCAGTTCATGGTTATATTGTTAATCTTTAAATTAACCAAAACACTAATCGATCAGATAGTTTGGTTAAAGGTTTTGGAACTTGATAAATGTGTATAAATTTTATAATAATATTGTATCACTTGGCGGTCTGTCGCCATGTGACACCGTTCATACAGAGGTCCGAACCAAAACAAAATGCCATAAAAACAAAAACCTTTATGAACTATATATGCCAATAGGCTAGTCGGATATGCCACGCGGACTGAAAGCATCCAGTCTTTTAATAAAAACCCATTCTGCCCTTTCCAACGATTTCAGAGCCGATGATATCGATAAAACCATTCTGGCTACTTCAAATGCTATGATTGGCCATGGCAAAATAGCCATGGATTTGCTGCTCAAGTTTTTCACAGCGATTGTCCTTTTGATCGCAGCCAATGTGTGCGAGTGTCGCCAAAGCATTTCTGAAGGATCTTTAAATCTGTCAGAAAAGGAAGGTTTTATAGAGATCATCTTATCCGAAAAGGGAATAAACTATGCCAGAGAGCTGCTGGTCAATCAGGCTCTGCAATCTTTGATTCCTCTGCGCATATCGGACATGAAAAAATCTATGGAGATTCCATATATTTTCGACTTGAAAGCTAAACTGTACGATGCCGCCATTGCTAACATAAATGTGGCTTACTCTACAGTTCATTTGGGGAAATCAGGAATTAATATTATAGCTTCACAAGTGCAGGTGAATTTGACGATGAAATGGAAATATTCTTACAGAACTGGAATAATACCGATTACAGTCTCTGATAAAGGACGGGCTTTTGTCCAGGTAAGAGAAACTTCTGCTCCCCATTTTTTTAGGTTTCCGTTTGTTTATTTTCTTAGGAACGGGTTGCCCTTAATTTTACTCTTTTGCCCTTATCTTTCACAGTTCGATTAATTTCTCTTTCCAAATGCTTCTTAATATTCCAATTTTTGGTACCTAATATTTTTATTGCTTTTTAAAACAGTAGTCCCACGAAAATTGCTCTAACTATTTCTTCAAGCTACGTACGACTTATTAAATTTCCTAAGAGTTTGGAGTCAAATACTAATTGTAAATTAAAAAACTCTTTCTTTTTTAAATTTTAACATAATAATTTATATATATATATATATATATATATATATATTGAATATTAGAAGTTATATATTAACTTGATCTTAATTAAAAATTAAACTCTAACACTAATGACTCATTAATCACCTTATAATTAAGAATATATAGCTTACAATAAGATTTTTCTATGTACTTATATTTGTTAATGTAACAAAATGTAGTCACCAATCTCTATTTTAAATTTAAACCTCTCATTAACTACTCTGTAATTAAGATAATATATCAAATTTTGATATTAAAATATAAGTTTAAGTTAATTTTATTGGTAGTGTTCCTAACATAAGTTTATAACTTGCATTTATTATAAATATTCAAACCATTTTTTTTTTTTTTCCTATTCACTTTTAACATTTAAAAAATAACCTATTTCAAATTTACTTCCTATTTACTAAATTTGATGATGATGACGACGCCTTATAACATCTTTTAGACCAACTTGGTACGTAGAACCCTACAAAGTGTGTAGATCATGTGATTCACTTGAGACATTTTTTACAAAATGTGATTTTCTAGTTGTTCTTATTGACACTAGCGTTAACTCCATTCAACTAAACATAGTACAAAAAGGTAGGTGTTAGATACAAATGAAGACTAATACATACGTCTTAAATACATCTATATAAAAAATGCCAAGAGATATAATTCTTGAGGTGCCTATGTTGGATTTGTCACATACCACGTTGATTAACGACACCATTACCTTTTCTGTAAATTTTTTGTTGATTAGTGACATATGGCTTCAATCTAGTTGCATTATTGCATTGGGATTAAAAATCTCTTTTCACATTGTTTAACTCTAAAAATGTAGATATGAGGGATCTAGGGTTAAAGGGGTAGAGATAGTCTAGGGCAAAATGATGGTAGACTATCTCTAAAACAAACCAATTATTTATGAAACTCAGATAGAATATATAATGACTTTATTATGCTAAGATGTTAAAAGATAGAAAGTACAACTATGTTAGAAATTGCATTAATAATGAAAACAAGATACTTAACTGGCTCTGATACTAATACAGATTTGGATTTGGAACAAGTAGAAAGTAAATTGGATCTGGATTCTAGATCGGTCGTATGATTCTAAAAATATATTTTTATAGCTGCAAACACTTGCGTCGATCTGGTACAGTTACATCGAGGATAATGTCTAACTTGGACGTAGGTGTCTAGTATGGAATACCTGTTGAAACTAGATGTGACCACTTGGATGCTTTTGGGTTTTGCATCGCTTTTGTTGTGGTGTATTTTGATCTGAGTCATAAACTGTCGCTCTTTATCAAATAACAAAATTGTGGTTCTTCATTTTCATAGTGCTTATGAGGAAAATGGGTTAGTGGGCACACGATGTCGAGCTGCCCCAAAGATCCCTCTATCAATGAATGCTGCCTACATAGACAATACTTCGAAGAGGGCCTCAAATTTATGTAATTCTTCCTTACATGTTGGTTTGTATGTGAATCATGCAATGTATGATAAGTACAACAATGACCTAGCTTGTAACTTGGCAAATATGGCTTATAAAATGCTTTTTCAGTATTTTAGACGTATAGATGTGTTGTTCTTATGACTGATATGGAAATATGAGAAAACAAGGAAGCTTTGCCTCACTTGAGTGTTTGATTGAATGCTTTTAGTAATTTGCCTTGATTTTTTCTAGGTCTTTTCAGGTAAAGAATGAATGAGGGTTGATCCTGTATTTATACCAATTCCTTTGAAGAATATCACATACTTAAACACTTAGGCCGATTATAAGTATATGTTTAATTTATAAATTTGATGACTTTAGGACACTAGACACGCGTTTGAATAAGACACTTGTGTCGACGTATGTGTTTGACTGGGATGCAAGTGTCTAGACAGTTGAAAAACATGTGCAGGTCTAAAACTTACAAAGATGGAAGATAAACAGGTTTATAACATTCTGGGCAAGATAGCAGATCTGAGTCATAAAAATAGCATTGGTTGGACTAATAGATAAGCAATTTGGCGCAAAAAGATAATGTATGTGAGCTTTTTGGCAATGGAAAAGGTCAAAAAGCTTAAGTTACATTCATGATATGTATTTACCAAGTGTACAAGACTAAGGTGCTACATAATTTAGAGACTATATACATTTGCCCGCCTTTAATCTAGTAATGAAATTGTTAGTTTATAAAAGAAGAAATGTTTACTTGGGTGTGTATGACACATATTGTCTATACTTGAGTCCAACTTGAGTGTTTTGTTGGTGACTGACCTGCAACAAAGAACATGTTACAATATATAATTAGTGCATATAATTTGAAACAGAAAGCATTGAAATGATTGAAATTGAAAGAGCAAGGTTTATGAGTACACATGTGCATCGATGCAATCATCTTGCCTTTTGACAATTTGATTTGAAAGATGTATCATTATTAATCACTGAAACTGAGATTAGAACAAACTATAAAATCTATAAAGTGCATATATCTAAAGAGATAGAGAGAGATTGGAGGACACATGCCCTCAACTTTGAAGAAAATGTGAGTTGCCACCCAATAGTTAAGATTAGCCCAACTATGCAACCCAATCATACTTATAACTTAGTGAGTGTGAGTGAATCAAGTCAATTCACACTATAAAGCTGGTGAGGCTAGATGATGTAATCGAGTTCAACCTATATATTTGGCAAGATTGAATGATTTAATCACCTCAACCATACCAAAAAATGAACCAATTATTGTAGTAAATTGGTTCAATATAATTGGCAAAAGTTTAACTTGGTGGGTGTTGACAGTCTCTGAAAGTGTTTGGAATTTGAATTCGATTTGGTTTTGTAATATTAGGCACACATTGCATATCATATGCACCTTAGATATGTTTCATACTGAAATTGTGTATAACAATGGTACCAATGTATAGAATTCTGTCACAAATGTGTATATAAATCATATAACTATGCAATTTGGTCAATTTAAAACTGTGTGTAAAACATGTTTTCAAAACATGCCAACACTATAATCTGAAACTGAAAACTAGTGTAAGTGTGGAGATCATGTTTCTAAAACATGCTCCCACTGTATATGAAAAAATCTAAAAATTGATATAAGTGCTAATGTGGAGGACATGTTTCCAAAACATGCCCCCATTGTAATTTGGGTATGTTGCATATTGAATAAATATGGAGAACATGTTTCCAAAACATGCTTCCATTGAAATTGAAACTGTGACAAATGTGGAGAACTTGTTTCCAAAACATGTTCCCATTGCAATCTAAATCTGTGAAGCAATGTGGAAGTCATTTCTCTATGACATGCCTCCTTTTAAGGCGAGGGAAAGTAGCAACTGGTAGTTACCTTACCTTAAAAGGATAAGATAACCATGTAAATTGTGAATGTACCATGTAGCACATAGAGAGAACATCTAGGTAGATATATTGTTGAAGCACGGAGAATGTCATCACACTAAGTCTTAAGATGCATGATGTAGATTATGGATATGTCTACATAGTAACAATACAAGCTCAACAAGCAATCACACACAAGAGCATTACAAAACAAATTAAAAGGCAATGGTCCAAGAAGACCTCAAATAAGGGACATGTTCAAATTCTGCGCAACCGAAGGGGCATGACTTAGTCTAATGCCTACAAAGCAAGAAATGACATATTCAAATGTTAACATACAACAATGACATATACAAATGTCAAAGAGATAAACAAAGGCACGGGGGCTGCAAACAATGAAGTATATTCAAATGCTCAAACCAACAAGATAATAGCAAGGCAAGATACTCAAAGAAGGGTATAAATGAAAGCATAAACATATCATACTAGTCCCTGAATATGTATGTTACCAAAAAACGTTAAGTACATAACATATCAAGTACACTACGAAAGATATAAGCATGGATAAAGGCATGTGTAAGTACATATATGAGTTCAAGTGACCATATAATGACATAAGACATGTGTATGTAGATGTAGTTGGTGTATTTGCTACATACTTAAGTTTGTTCAATAAGATAAGTTACACTTCACAATCACGAGCAATATGACATAAGCCATCAAAAGATTTGAACTTTTTGAATACAATGGACTCGTGTAAAGGAGCAAACAAACTTTGCTCGAAAATATTTTGAAGCTCTTTATCTACCATATGATTGGTCATTTTAGCTAACAGTGTCTTGTACCTCAAGACATATTCATTGATAAGTTCATTGGTTCCTTGTTTGATTTTTGAAGTTTAGGCATATGAAACTTTTTCGGTGATATTGATAGAGAAGTGTGCTAAAAACTGATTTGCAAGAGGTTTGAATGCGTTTATTGATTGAATTGGTAAATCATAAAACCACCTTAGAGCATAGTCTTTTAAACTCATTGGATACTATTTTGTCAAAAATTTATCATTGGAAGCATAATCAATATATGCCTTATAGAAAGATCGAAAATGTTGTTCAAGATCACCTTTGCCATCATAAAATGTGAACTTAGGTGCAACAAAACTAGTTGGCAAGGGGTGCAAAGATATATCTGGTGAAAGAGGGTTATGTAACACCTTTTGTGAATCAATATCATAAGGCGATCTTACAGAATTTTGTTCAATATTTGTAACCTTAGTTTGCAAAAGTTTTATAGTTTGCACAAAAGCTTGCACCTCTTGGTCTTTTAAGTTGGACATTTAAGAAGTCACCAAAGGAGGTGTAACCATAGGTTGGGTAGATATAGGCATTGCAATTGATATTTGAGTTGAAGCATTTAGGTTTCCCATGTAAGATGCGAGAATAGTAGTTTCAGAGAACAAAGGTTGAAATACATATCCCGTGCCCCCATTAGAAGTATGAAGCATTAATGTGCTCAAATGGAGGGTTGTTGGTGTATGGGGATGACCCATAGCTCAAATAACATGATCAATAGATGGACTTGTTTGTTCATCTACGTTTTTTGTTTTTTTAGTTTCTAATATGGTTCTTAAGATTTCATCAAGATCTTCAGGGTTTTGACGAATACATTCACGAAACAATGCAATTATTTGCACTTGCTCATGATCTATTTGCTCACGTTCATCGATTTCATTAGACTCATGGTTTTCATTATCAAAATCTTCTCTATGATAACCTCATTAATTTGTTTTTCATTCTCAACATTGGTATCATCATGATCCATAAGATTAAGGAGAAGCTCAATGTGTTCAATAGGCACGCTTCCCAATCTAGGGTATGCCTAGGTTGCATGCAAAATAATATAAGCAAGAAATAAAAAAGTACAACCTGAAACCTTAATTGACTAAAAAGCCTAGGAATTAGAAAAATTTGCATTCGTATGAATCAGATTCACCAAATGTTTAACCCTAATAATATAATTATGGGGGATATAGGGTTAAAGGCGTGGGGATAACTTAGGGCACAAGGAGGTTAGACTATCTCTAAAGCAGGGCAATTATTTGCTTAACTTAGATAGAACATATACTTAATTTATTATGTTGAGATTTTAAAAGATAGAAAATACAACTATGTTAGATATTGCAATGATAATAAAAACAAGATACTTAGTTGGTTATGATGCTAATATAGATATGGATCTAGAACACGTAAAAAGTAGATTAGATTTGAATTTTGGATCGGTTCCTTGATTTTGGAAATTATACATATGTTGTTGCAAACACTTGTGTCGACTTGGGACGGTTGCGTCAACGCTATTGTCTGACTTGGACGTAGGTGTCCAATACAAAATATCTGCTAAAACTGGATGCGACCACCTGGATGCTTTGGGTTCTGCATCACCTTCACTATAGTGCATTTAGATTTGGGTCATAGATTATTGCTTCTTGTCAAATAACAAAACCCTAGTTCTTCATCTTCATAGTGGTTGTAGAAAAAATGGGTTAGTGGACACGTGTTGAGCTTCTCCAAAGATTCCTCTATCAATGAGCGCTACCTACATTACCAATACTCCGAAGAGGGCCTCAGACTTATATAGTTCTCCAATATGTGTGGGCTTGTGTGTGAATTATGCAATGTATGATAAACAAGTACAATAGTGACCTAGCTTGTAACTTGGTAAATGTGGCTCATAGAATGCTCCTTCAGTACTTCAGACCTGTAGATGTGATGCCTCTAAGATTGATATGAAAATAGGAGAAAATATGGAAGCTTTGTCCACTTGAGTGCTTTTGGTAAGTTGCTTTGGTCTTTTATAGGTCTTTTCAGGTGAAGAATGAATGAGGGTTGATCATGTATTTATACCAATCTCTTTGGAGAATATCTTGCACTAAAACACTTAGGCCGACAATTAGTATACGTTTCATTTGCAAATTGGATGACTTTAGGGCACTAAACAAGATAAGATACTTGCATCAACATATGCGTATGATTGGGATGCAAGTGTCTGGGAAGTTAGAAAACAAGTGTAGGTTTAAAACTTGCAGAGACATAAGATGAGCAGGTTTATAACATTCTGGGAAAGATAAAAGGTCTGAGCCATCAGGGTAACATTGGTCGGACTAAAAGATAAACAATTAGGCACAGAGAGATAGGCAGGGCTTTTGGCAACAAGAAAGGTCTAGAAATTGAAGGTACATCCATGATATGTATTTGCCAAGTGTACAAGACTGAAATGCTATATAATTCTGAAATAGTGCCTATATGCGTAAAAAAGAGCTCCAAACTCCACCATATGCCTAAGATATCACAATTTTCGGACCACCTTCCCCAAATAAGAAGAAAAACTTATTTATGATAGTCAAATGAACATCAAATTTAAGGTTTGAATTTATTTATTGACATCTTACATTATTTCACTCCACCACCACCCAAGGCCATTGTAGGTTATTCATATCAACATAATAATATATTAACTTAGATATCTTAAATACACATATCTAAAAAATGCCGAGAGATATCACTTTCAAGGTGTCTATATCGAGTTCATCACTTCCAACCCAATCACAAAAAATAGATGTCCCTGTCAATATTTTTAAATATGTTTATTTAAGATATTTAAATTAGTTCTTATTTTAAATTATATTTTTCTAATATCTCTACTTGCATTTACATTTTCTATAAGAGAAAGGACTCAATATTGATGCACCACTACATCCTATATTTAAGGTCTAATTAGTACATTATATGATGTTTAAATATTGTGTATCGTTATTTCTCGAGCTAATCGTTAGGAAAGATAGCACATACATTCCCTTTTTGTTGGTGTAAAAATAATAAAAATATTTAAAGATGTGTTTATAAATAGAATTTCTTAATGACTATGAAACTCTACCACATCATATGTGGGTCGAAGTGATGGGGCCATTCTAGTTTTGTTGATTATATTGTGACTATATAAACTACAACTCCATTTACAAGTACTACTTATATCAATAGGTTGAAGGTTAACATGACCCTCACATATTTAATAGTCAATAACTTACATTGATTTCTTCATTTGACCACTGATGGATTAGTGGTCCTTGCTTTGGGTGCAGTGCTATGCACGATCCCTTGATTAAATGCTTGCATGTAATTTTCTTCTGTTATGATTATGCACACAATCCTTTTGTTATGATATTGTCATCAAATTCATCCTCGATGTCCAAATCTTCTCATTAATAAATTCCAATGATTTTTTTTTGGTTGTGTATCCCATAGATTTACGAGAATTAACACATTTGATTAATGTTTATAATGTATTGTGGCAATACAATGTATTTTGACATTAATTATTATTTTCGTAAAAATGATGCACTTTTGGTGTGCTTATGAAATGATGAATGAATGTGGATTTTAAAGTTGTAGAAACTATTCTAACTTATTATTATTTGATTATGAAGCCACGTATATGGGGTAGCAACGAATGTATTTAGAGACATTTAAATGAGATTATTTGGGGATTACATAGTGTGCTTAGAAAACACTGAATAAATGATTACAATCCGATCTGAGAGTTTTTGGATTATAAAACCACATATATGGGTTAATGGATTATTTTTGGATTATGAAGCCACATATATGGGGTAATAGGATTTTTTTGGGTTAGGAAGCCACATATAAAAGGTATCACAGAATTTATTTAAAGTCATTTAAATGAGATTTTTTGGTATTATAAAGTCACAAACGTAGAGAGGAGAAGGTTAAACCAGTAAACATATTCATTCTGTAACTAATCACTCATTATGTTAGTATGAGGGCCACTGAAGAATTGGCTCCATTGATATAAAGATCATGGCCTATTGGGTTTATATATTGTTATGAATGAACACTACCAAGTAATGTGGGATTATTATTTTTTAATGAATGAGGATTTTATAGTCGTGGAAACAATTCCAAGATGCATCGAAAAAGCATATATTATGACTTTAAGATGGTAAGGGATGTATTTAGAAGCATTTGAATGGGATTTTTAAAGGATTGTGAAGACTTTGAAAGGAGATCGATGGTGGAAGGTGCCATGAAAGAGCTAAGGAATGGAACACTGTAGAGAACCCTTTTCAATTCTATTAAAGAGAAATATTTTTAACCATTATATCTTCATCAACACAATTCAATTTGAGTTTTGAGATTCTTTTCACATGTAATAGTCATTATAATAATTTTTGTACAATAGCTTCCTCTCCATGACGACGGGTTCAATATAACCCTTAAAACGTTGGAATCAAAATTCTATACACAATATTATCTATAAATTATTGCAATAATTCAATTTAATCTCATAAATTTTATTTATTATATAAAAAATATTATTTCATTAAAATGTCACATAATGTTAATATTAAAAGTAACATGCTTTATTCTCCTCATGGAAGCTTTCTCGTCCACTCCTCGGTCACCACATGCTCCAACAATCCCCTAGAAGCTAGAATAAAAGATATTTAAGAATAAAACAAAACCCTATATACTGATTTGGACTAAATCCCTGGGTGGTTGACTCCCACAGTATTTACAATAGAAAATTTACCGTTATATATGAGAAACAATTAATATGAATGAAATGATATTAGAGGATTTGTATTTAAAAATAAATAAGAGGGATAAACTCTCATATATTTTGCTCAATTTAAGTGGATGTTGTGACTTTTGTCTCAAATGTTGAAGACATTTTTACGACAGACAATTTTTCCTAAATTAAGAAATGTGGACTGTGAAAGAAAGAGGTAAATGTGTCACTTGAAATTAATGGTGTCTCTTGCTTACAAAGTGTGTGTGTGTGTTGACCACATATACACAAGTGGCCAGTGAGATTTTTCATCTCCATTTGTGCATCTGCCAAACAGGGCAGCAAATATTCACAACTGTATTCTTACCGTGACATTGATTTTTTTTGAATTGGTGCAATCCTTCCGCATTCTCCTGAGGCGAGTGGAGGCGATGAGCAGGTGGAAATCGAGATAAGGTGGGGGGTACTGTTGGGTGATTAACATGTTTGGTTTACCAGTTGAGCGAGCAATCCCATTTGAATGTCCATTGATGATATTTTTATAATAAAATATTTTTCTTCAATTTTTGATATTTTCATCATTTCAAAGAATTTCAAATACTTCATTTTTAATTTTAGGTTGATATCACAAGAGAGTGTTAAATTAATACAGGTATCTTAAATACATATTTCATATTAAGAGCTATCAATTTCAAAATTTTTTATCTTGGATTTTTTATACATTATAATTATTAATAATTACATTATTTTTTTCGTAAATTTTTTATTGATTGGTGACAAATTGCGTCAATCCAACTACACCAATATGTTAAGCTTGGAAAAATATATTCGAAAAAAAAAAGGACTTCAAACTCCACTGTATAGCCAAGATATTACAATTTTTTGATTAACTTTTCCAAAAAAAAATAAAAACTTCAAAATGATGCTTAAATAGATGCCAAATTTAAGGTCAAAATTAAAAGTGAACATATTCATGAATATTACAACCTACCACTACCCCCCATTTGTCATTGTAGAATGCCTTTTAGTGTAATCACCATGAATGCCCTAAAAAATTATCCATTTATCAAAGTATTTATTCCAACAGTTTTATAAACGAAAACGTGTTATACATGATTGTTGGGCAATGTTATGAAGTCCATCTTGTTCAAGCTTCTCGAATGTATGTTTGTATAACATATATTATTTTACATATTAAATTCTATGAGGAGGAAAGGGTATGGTGTCTTGTTTTTAATTTTAAAGTTACAATTTTTTTTTAATTTTTTAATTTTTTTTTTGGGGTGGTAATTTCTTTCTAAGTTTCCCAAAATAGATTATACAAAGGCTAGAAAATGATGCTTTCTTTTTGTCCCAATTGCAAAGTTCAACTTCTTTATAATAATTTTCTGGACCAGAGTAGGCCTTCAATCTTTGCATAATTACAATTTCAATACTAGAGTTCCAATTTAATTTAAGATTACGATTAATATTTAAATATTTATAAGAGTGAACCATCCCAAGAGAATGGTTTTGAAAGAGATTATAGGATAAGTTGATTTTTTAGATGACTTAACTATTTATTATGGTCATTAAGATGCTTGACAATGAGGACAATGCCTTCAATGTAAGGTAGAAGTAGCATGGTGTAGTTGCGAAGGTTAGTACCAATATACTCAACTTCTTTTAATTTTTTTCTAAATGATTTATGTAAATTAATAATGCAATTAATTATTTGGAGGGACCTTGATTGTAGTTTGGGAATAACTCATTCGAGTTCCTCATTTTGTCTCTTGGTTGATTGTTAGATTTTATGTACTTTCTCTTTTTTATATGAGATTTAATAATATATCCCACAAAAATCAACAATCTAATTAAAATTACTCGTGAAAGCCTTCAACCACCTAATAAATGTTATTGTCACAATTTTCTTAAGGCTATAATACAAATTTATAGGAGAAATAAATTTGAAGACTTAATTCTATCATCATTTTAGAAGAATGTATCTCTACAAACAATTATTTAAAACGTAATTACAATTGTTGAAATAAAATATATTTAAGAACTAAAGAACTTTCAATTATCACGTATTGGACAGCCAATATTTTACTTTTAATTTGGTATGACAACTGTGTCTAGAAACATCATTTGTCACTACTATATTTTATGCGTTTTTATTTGGTTTTTAAATGATTTATAAGTTGAATTTATGACAAAATTTAAGTTTTATTTATTTATTTTTTCAATTCAAATTTATGTCGTATTTATGACACCACATGATTTTGTATAATCAACATAAGTCTGTTGTTCAAATGTATTTTACATATGATAAATTTATGATATAAGTGTGTGACAAATTTACGATCCTATCTTTTTGAACATAAAGGTGTCATAAATGTACCATTAAATCTTTTTATATATACGTGATTAGGGAATCTTACAAATGTGTCATAATTGTATTGTAACTCTCGTACTATTGGATATTGTAAATTTGTCATATTTTTGTCATACTCAAATGTCTTACTTTTGATGTTTTTTACTTTTATTGAATTATAAATTTTTATAAGATAAAATTACTTAGTATTATAATTTTTTGCAAGAATGCTTTACAAATAAAATAAGAAAAAATCAAACAAAATATAAAGAATAGAGATCGATATAACAAATAAAAGACAAATATATAAATGTAATGGATGTATATACATCATTATGTTGCAAATAAGTGGACAATTGTTGAATATATAGCATATATAACTAATTAATATTACAAATCACTAATCTTTCTACAAATCGACATGTATCCTAGCCTTCTGCATGTTGAATCACATCAAGCTCTCCTAAATTCAGAATGCTAGTAGTTGTAGTATGGGGAGTTGTAAGCGATAGGTGGAGAACCCCACTACTAGTGTGAACATTGCTATTAACAAGGCAAGAACTAAAATCACCACCACTCCCATTGTAAGTGCTCTCCCAAGGAGACGTCTATCTTAATCACTGCCACCATTGTCAAGAGGAAGATTATATACATTGAGGTTACCTTATTGGTCATCATTGTTGCTACCATCTAATCTTGAAAGTACCTCATGATCATCTTTATTTATAGGCTTGAATAATTGGTCCCCTGTTAAAAAAAAATAAAAACTATAATTAATATTATATTAAATAGATTTTTTTTAAATATATAATATGATATCATCTTTGAAATCCATATACTAAATTACATAATTAAAATTTAAATCAATAAAAAAATTATAAAAATAAATTAATAATTAACTAATCAAAATTTAATCATGTTGAATCTAAATATTTTCAATGCTAGGTAATATGTCATTCTCCTTATAGGTTTTTTTTGATTGACCACAACTCTTTTACTTACTTTGTTGATTTATACTTTTGAGTTAATTATAGTTTATATTATTATTTTTATGAATAAAATAAGTAATATTTAATTAATAAATAAAAATTAAATGTTTATCAATAAAAAATAAATACTTATAAATATGAGAGATATAAATTTAAATTAAATATTTTAAAAATTAATGTAAGTATGAGAAACACCGATTTTCCATTGCGATGACGACTATTCTCTAATCTCTTTTTTTTAAATTTTTATTATTATGTTAATTGGTTACTAATCTTTATAATCTCTAATTATTATGAAAAAGTGGCGATTTAAAAAATAATAATTTATTAATGTATCTTAAAATTCAAAGTATTTATAAAATATTATTAAATCATTTAATAAAAATATAATAATTACAATTATATTAAAAATAATTACCTAAAATTTATTTTAATAAATAAATAAAAACAAGTTAAAAAATAATAAAATAATATAATTTTAAATAATACAAAAACCAGAGAAAAAAATTAGGTAAATAAAAAAATTTAACTAAAATACAAAATTATATTTTTATTGTAAAAAAAAATATATCTCACAATGTAATTGACAACAATGGATAAATTTAAGATATTCATTAAAAATATATAAATTACAAAATATATATTTTACATACAAAACATGAATTTAAAAGTAAAAAGCAGTTTAATTTAAATAATAATAAAATAATTTTTTCATTTGATTAGGTAAAACGCTTTTGATCGGAGCTAAGAATCAGTATGGGACATAAAAGGGGCCTATTTCTTGCAGCAAAACGGAAGGAAGAAGAAAGAAAAAGAGCAGAAGGACACCTCCCAAAAGAACAAGAAATATGGGACACAAAAGCCATAGAGAATCTAATGAGAGGGGTAACAAAAAGAGAGGATACAAATAACTGAACACCCAAACACTCAAAAAAGGAAGTAGAATAATACATCACTCAAGACCAATCTTTGCTAATTGTCCATCAGAGGGGCTTATCCACAAGAGAATATTGCTTGTCACCCTCGTTTAGAAAAGAGGTCTTCCAGGGTCCATCGAGACCCATTGGATATGAGAGAGTGCGCTTCTGTCCTCAATAATTCTCCGTCCGATCTACATCTTTTCTTCTTTGAAGGGACTCCAACATCCGTGTGTCGCTTAGAAGCCCTGGATGGGGGAGACCAAGGAGGGTCTGCTTGAGGAGGGATTGACCGCGGGGTCGGATTCTCCTGCAAGGGATCTTTTGTGAAAGGGAAGGTCCGGAGTGGGGAAGGGGGTCCTCAACAGGTTGAGGGGTGGGGGAAGGAGGACAGGGGGAGCAGGTCTAGGACATCCCACAACGTCTGTCATCATCACTGAGTGAGAGAAAGGGGGGTAGTTAAACTTTCGTGATTGTGCCACTTGAAAAACAGGGCAAGCTCCCCTTCTTTTCTCTTCCAAACTTGTTGAGGAAGCTGGTGAGGCATGGAGGGACACCCAACGATGCGATGCCCAGGGAGGTGGCAATGGAAGCAATGGAAGGGAAGGTCTTCATAATTAAGATGTTGAGTCCACGAGCCTCATGAGGAGAGCAAATTAACCGAAAATGGGAGCGGCATGGAAAGGTCAACGAAAGCACAAACACGGATCGAGTTGAGGCTCTAGGTGGCAGCATCAACCTTTACAAAAGTTTCAACTTTATCCACCAAGAGTTTGATGAAACACTCATTCCTTATCATTGGAGGGAGAGAATGAAGTCGAAGCCACATCGGGACAATGTTGAGTTGAACCAAATCCGGTGAGAAGAAAGGGCTCCAAGCGTAGAAGAAAATGCTAGAACGGTTGAAAAATCATGGCCCAGAGTTCCACACAAAATCCCTGTCAATGGAGCTCTGAAATTCCACCAAGAAGAACCCTGCATGCAACAAGGAAAAGGAATGAGGACCAATGGAACGCCAAACCTTCGAGGCCCAAGTTGAGAGAGCTAAAGGAGAAGCGAATGATCCCACACATTTACCGATCAGATATTTGCTGCCAATATTCGCTTCCATTTCCAATAACGGAGGGTTTGGGATACCCAGTTCAGGGACCGACAAGGCGTCCTGAATTCAAACATCACTAAGCAGAAGGTCCTCAGTGATGACCAGGAAGGAACACAAGAAGCATCCACTAGAAGAGGCGTTGTAGAGTTAGAGCATGAGGGGATCCAAGATTTGCAAAAATCGGAACAGTGATGGAATGGGTTGAGAACATTTTAACTATAAATAATTAAGAGCAATAAATCTACTAAACAAATTTTTTTACATAAATTAAACCGCACTTCCCAATTAATGACATCTTATATGCATGCTCAAATAAAATTGTTTTTGATATATTAATTCTTAAACAAATCTAAGAACAAAGGTTACACAAAAAATAATATCAAAATAATAAATTTTGAATATATTTTTAAAAAATAAAAAATAAAAAATTTTAATGCAAATGAGCCTATCAATATTATATAATAGAAAATTTATTATATAAATAATAAGTGTCGTGTAGGATTAATTCGTGTTTTTAAATTGAAAATTATTTATAATTAAATATTTATTTATAAACACAAGAATTATAACATAATTAGTCTTACCATTAAATTGTATATGATTGAATTATTTACATTTAGTTTGTGAATATGTATTTAATAGGTAGACTACTTGATTAAGTTATCTAGTATTAGTAATATTTATTCATAATTAAAGATAAAATTAGTATTATATTGATATTACATAAACAAATAAAAATTAATTTATTAATATATTAATATTTAGATAATTTAATTAATAAAATTTATTGTAAAATATAATTTAATAATTATTTTCATTAACATATAATTGTTGATTTTTTTTTTAATTATATTATAGAAAATTGAATTATTTAAATTAATAATTTTATTTTAAAATACTAAATATGTTTTAATAAATTATTTATTTATTAAGATATCATTAATTAGTAATGTACAATATATTAACGAGATGGGGAATAAACTAATTGTAATGTAATGTTTTCTTGATGGGTATCTAATCAATCAGTCACATCGGATTATTTTGATATTTTATATATTTTTATTATTTTAAAACAGATTAATTAAAAAGTGAAATCAATAATACATAATAAATTGTATTATATAAATATTAAATTTTATATGCTGCCAATACATCCGTTGAGCTAGGGACAGATCTCGAGCAAAAAGACAAAGTTCAAATCTAAGTAAATCCAGCGATAAAATTTAACTCGCGAGCTTTAGTTTGGTTCAAGTGTTTCACTGTGATTCTTGTTTGCCTGTTCGCACCCGCCACGCAAGCATGAAAACAATTACAGATCCGTCCATTACCAATCTTAAACGCTAGGTAAGAATATTGGACCAACAAATTTGGATAATTTATTGTCCTTACTTTAAGGCGAGGGCTAACGTAATGTTTCGCCTTCACCATTGTTGCCCATATGTTCATTCATCTTAATTTAAATCGATTAATGGATTACCAATTTCCTCCTACAATTCATGTCTGAGCGAAACAGCCATGGATTTTCTGACTAGAAATCTCAATTTTTTTATAACAACAATTCTCCTATTCTTAGTAATGTCCAATGGGTCTCAGGGTCTTTCCGATGTATTATATTCAAAAGCATCGGAGGATAAAGGTTTTATGCATATGACCGTCTCTGCAAAGGGCCTAAATTATGTCAAAAATCTGCTCGTCCAACAGGCCGTGCAATCTTTGGTTCCTCTACATATACCCGATATAAAGAAATCGGTTTATTTGCCATTAATTGTCCACTTCAATGCAGAATTATACAATTCTTCCATTGTCAACATTTCTGTGCCTGCGTCATCAATTCAATTGGGTCAGGAAGGAATCAATATTATAACTTCAGAAGTGGAGGTGAATTTGAGTATGCAATGGAAATATTATTATACAACCTGGTTAATACCATACGCGGTCTCTGATGAGGGACGGGCTTTTGTCAAGGTAAGGGATATTTGATTTCCTGAATTATATTTTTGTCTGAGTATTTCTCCAGAATTCATATATGCAACCCTGATATGCAAGGCAACCTATTCTTAATATTACAGCTCTGTTTAATATATATATATATATATATATATACTTCTTGCTATTTGCAAAATAAAATATGGGGACCTTGTGTAACCCTCTGAATTATATCTTATAGGAAAATTGATTTAAGTTGCTCTTTATAATCCTTGGAACTGAGTAAAAATCAATGTTCCAAAGGGATGCATCCCCACACCTCGCCCCGCATCCCTGTCCCCATCTCTGTTTTTGCATTCAAATATCATGCCTAATTCTATTTTCGTATTCCAATATCGAACCGAGGATTTTGTGGGTACTTCTAGGCTTCCCTTTTACGTATTCTCATATTTCCCGTTCCCTGCAAAAAGGGACTAAGTGGAATGTAGGTATAATTAATCGAATATTTTAATGTTTTTGTACATAGGGCCTTTGCTTGTCATTAGTTCATATAGATGGGCCTAGAGGATTTCACTTCTAGATGACAAATTGAACCTAATTAGTTTGCCTTTACACTGCCCTGTATTCAGGCAATTCTGCCTTTGCCTCGCCAGCCTCTGACATATAACAGCAACAATCTGACATTGGAGAACACCGTGCTAGAGAATATGTCCACCAGTTCTTTTTTCGAAACATATTTTATAATATATTGAGCATGTTTTAGCCATACACATGTTAATCATATGAAACAACTAATAACATTAGGAACAACAGAATGCATACTGATTGCTGATATTGTTGGTCTGCTATTAGGCCTGAGAGGGATAAGATAGAAGACGTAATTTTTGAAGCGTGCTAGTAAAAAGCAGGCATACCAGGTATTTCGTTGATATTGTAGAAGCTTTTGCACAGATCCAGAGGCCTGCAGGCCTGCCATTCCTGTTAAAGGGGAGGATTTTAAATTTTAATACATAAGCATGAAAGATCATACCTCTGCTATAATTCAGAAAAGTGCCTTTACACTGCCAATACCTGATTATATATTATACGGATCAACAACTTGTAGGGGACGGAATAAACACAAAAGTGAGATGTTATCCATATTAAATATATTAATAACATATTAGTTAGTTCATTAACTAATGGTTAGTTGTCAATTACCCCAACTGTATAACTTCATATTGCACAATAAAAGGATGATGCACCCACACTTCAATGTGTATCTTCCAGATTTCTTTTCATTCTTTCAGAATTCATATTTGCTAACATCGGTATCAGAGCCAATCGTTCAGGGAAGCCCTGGTTGGGTATGAATGGAGCAAGTTGTTTGAGGAATCCCTAGGAGAAGGGTATGAACAGTGCAAGAATGAAGAGGTTTGAACAAAGAGTCAGTTTGTGATTGCTGTACGTGTGAGGTAAAGAACCCAAAATGTGAAAGGACCAGATCGGGAGTCATGAGGATCACGCAGAGAATTCTGATGATTAAGCATAAGTCTTGAGGGAATCTGCAGAGATTTGCAGAGAAAGAACAAACTGTAGAAACACGATTTGTAGAGAAAACCACCAAAATTGTGATTTGATTTTGCAGTCATGATTTTAAGGCCCGGGTAGAAATAAGACGTCATTGACAGGTGTGAAGGCTCGGGTAACAGTTTGTGAGAGGCTTGTAGAGGATGCAGAGGCAAAGGATCAAACCCATGCACAACAGAAAATGCGAACAACAATAGCAGAAAATAAACCACAAACAACAGAAAGAAAAATGTGACATAACAGTCGCGTTTTGGTGCTGCTAGGGCACAGAATGTGACTGTTATCTGCAGACATTTTTGCAGTTACAGTCAAGGTTGCAATCAAAATATGAAGAGAATGAAAGTGCAGACTGCTGGTGGTTTGTAAAAGTGATTTCCAAGTGATTCAGGTGATTTTCAGTTTGTAGTGTGTTTTAACCTATAGATTTGCAAGTTGCTATATGAAGAATTTGCATTAATTTTTGTGTCAGAACTGTACTTTTCATGTTGCATTGCTTTCTGGGTTAGAATTGACTTTTTCTGTTGCATTGATTTCCGGTTCGGAACTGTACATTTTCTATTGTATTGATTTTTGAATCAAAGGTAAAAAATTCTGTATAAAATGGCCAACATTAAAAATTTGATTATGCCGAAACCGCATAAATCGACTGACCAAATTACAATGTTTGGAGTCATAAGATTTTAACAATTGTGAAATATTGTGATTGTGATCAAATCACTCTTGGTAGTGAAGGAAGACTTGTTATGAACTTTGTTGATTATGACAAACGGCATAAGGAGCCTTCTTGTTGTTGAAGTTATCTATGTCAGATGACATGATTTTTGAGGTTTAGAATGCCAGTGAGACAAGTGTGTTGTGGACCAGTCTGAAAAATAACCATCAAACTTTAAAGAAAAGTCGAGTCTTGTACTTGAAGAATCTACTATTCTCTATAAAGATGAACAAAGGTGGGTCCTTGTCAAAACATCTTTGGATGAAAAATCTTCGAGACCAACTTCAAGCCATTAACAAGAAGGTGGATAATGAAGACATTGTGGCTCTTGTTCTAAGCAATTTGACACCCTCCTATGAATCTTTTGTTGTGGCTCTACACTTGATGGCAGAAAGCCGGAGCCTGACATTTGATCAGTTTAGTTCTTGTTTGCTGCAAAAAGAACACAAACAAACACAAATCAGCGAGTCCCGTTCTGGACAAACAGATAGTGCACTTGTTGCTCAGTCGAAGGGAAAGTGGAAATGTAATCCTGAAAGGTCTACTTCCAAATATTAGGTGAAGTGTTACTACTGTCATAAAGTTGGGCATGTCAAGAAGGATTGTCAGAAGCAAGAGTATGATATTTGACATAACAGAAAGTCAAATGTACAAGTGAATGTGGCAGTAGTTGAATTGAACGAGATTTTGAAGAAGAATATGTTCTCATGACATCATGCTCAGACGAAGGTCCTACCACTTGTTGGTTCTTTGATTCTGGCGCATCCATACATTTCACTTGTCATAAGGACTAATATGTCAAATTTAATGCAAAAACAAGTTTTTTTTAATTCAGTTTCATTATGTGATAGAAGATCATGTGCTGTAGAAGGCATATGAGATATACACATTGTATTGAATAATGTTGCAAAATTCATGGTTAAAAATGCTAGGTATGTTCCTATAAAGAATAAACATCTCTTATCAATTAGTCAGTTTACTAAAAATCCTAACTTTTAAGTTATTTTTTTTGGAAACAAATGTGTCATGTTTGATGTAAAACATGATAGAGTAGTAGCTCTAGGCATTGGACAGAATGACTAGTATAAACTTGTTGATCCTGCCACAATCAACTTACATGCATTAGTTATGGAGGACAATACCAACCGTTTGTGGCATGAGAGATTTGGACATCTCAACCTTTAGTACTTTGCCAAACTTAGAAAAAAAAATATGGTGCTTAGTTTGCCTACTATTGAAGAAAAACAAGATATGTGTGTAGGGTGTTCGTTTAAAAAGCAAAAGCAGAAACCATTTCCGATTGAAGGTGCATGGTGTGCGAAAAAGATCTTAGATCTCGTGCATGTAGAGCTTTGCGAGCCATACTGGAAATCATCTACAATCCTTAGAGCAAGGTATTTTTTGTTGTTGGTGGATGACTTCTCTAGGAAGATGTGGGTTTACTTCTTGAAAAAGAAGTCTGTTTGTTTTGTTGCATTTGTGAAGTTCAAAGCATTGGTGGAAAACCAGACAACCTTGTGGATCAAGACCTTAAGATCTGACAATGGAGGTGAATTTACTTACAAGCTGTTCCAAGACTACTACAACAAGGTATTTATGGATAGTTGACAACCCCATACACTCCACAACAAAATGGGGTGGTTGAGAGACGTAATCGAAATATCATGGAGATGGCTTGATGAATGATGAAAAATAGGAGCGTGTTGTCAAATACTAGGAAGAAACAATGAACACGATGACATATATCCTGAATAGGAGTTCGTGTAAAGCTTTGCTAGATGTCACACCTGAGGAAGCTTAGTGTGGAATCAAACCTGAGGTAACACATTTTTGTGTTTCTGGTTCTGTTGCATATACTTTGGTACCTGATAGAAAGAGGATTAAACTAGATTCCAATAGTGCTAGATTTTTTTTTGCTGGCTATAGTGACCAATCTAAGGCCTATAGATTGATTAATGTTTCTACAAACAAGATAATCATTAGTTGAGATGTTGATGTGAAGGAGACAAAATCCTTCTTTGTTTGTAACCAACAAACACTCTTTGAGGTACCTGAATCTAGTGTTGTCATTCCTTTGAAAGAAGAGGAATCAAGATCATCCAATACTCCTTCATAGACCCTAGTGCAACAATCCATGGCCGATATTGCCAATACTTCACTAGTATATTAGCGATGCCAACCTACATTGGTTAACACTCCGACTAATCCTTGGTCAATACAAGAATCTTCGGTACATCAGAGGTCTAAGTGGTTTTACTTCACTCTATAGGATGTGCGAGAGGATGAAATGCCTCAATCAGATGCACGACCTTAGGGAGCAAACAAGAAATTTGTTGATTCAACTGAGGAACACGTTCATTTTGTTCTTGTTTCTAATCTTTTCACGATATCTGAACCACAGAGATATTTTGAAGCGAAAGGCAAACCTGCATGGGAGGCTGCCATGCAAACAAAATATGATACCTTGATGAAGAACAATAATTGGAAATTGGCGGAGTTACTTCCCAATAAACAATGCATTGGATGCAAATGGGTGTACAAAGTAAAATGCAAAGTTGATGGTACTTTGGATAAGTACAAGGCTTATATTGTTGCGAAAGGTTTTTCCCAACATGAGGGAATAGACTACAAGGAGACTTTTTCTCCCACTACGAGGATGGTCATATTTCGGTTGCTTCTTTCCATAGCAACTTAGTTTAGATGGAATGTGATTCAACACATTTTGGTTATTTCTCTCCATAGTAGCTCAATTTGGATGAAAAGTGTTTCAAATGGATGTCAAGAGTGCTTTCTTGAATGGAGATTTGGATGAGGTCTACGTGGTGCAGCTTGAAGGTTTTCAGGGACCTGGGAGTGATCATCTGGTTTGTAGACTGATTAAGTCTCTATTCGGGCGTAAACAGGGTCCACGATATTGGTATATTAAAATTGATCAACATTTACAAGATTCTAGATTTAAGGAGTCTTTTTGATCCGAATCTTTATGTCAAAAGTGATGGTGATGACATTGTAATATTTATTGTCTATGTTAATGATCTTTCCATCATAGGTAGATAGTTTGTGTTGCTTTTGACACAATTGATTTAGGCCTTCTACACTATTGCTTAGGTGTAAAATTTTGGCAACATGACCATCTCATTTTCATAGCTTAGATAAAGTATGCCACAAATCATTTGAAGAAGTTTGGAATGATAGGTTGTATTCTTGTTTCTACACCTATGGAGGTCAGGTTGAAGTTGCCAGCCCATGATGTTTCATCCCCTGTCAATGAATCACTCTATAGACAGTTGGTGGGCAGCCTAATATATCTTACGTCTACATGAATGGATTTATGTTTTGTTGTTAGCTATCTTTCTTGGTTTTTGTCTCAATCGAAGCTCATTCATTGGATGAGAACAAAACATGTTTTGAGATATGTTAAAGGAACTCTTGACTTTGGCATCCTATATCAGAAGCTAAAAAATTTCAGATTGATAGGTTGTACGACTCTGATTAGGGAGGATCAGTGGATACTTGGAGGTCTACCACCCGGTACATCGTTTCTTTTGGTTCAAGAGTTGTTCTTGGCAGAGCAAGCTTCAACATACTATAGTTATGCCTTCCACTGAAGCATAATACAGGGCAACACTCAATACCAATTGTGAATCAGTTTTGGCTACGTCGTATTTTGATTGATTTTCAACTTTCTCAACCTACACCTACTCCAATTTTTTGTGACAATCAAGGTTTATTGAAGTTGGTTAAGAATCTGATATTTCATGCATGCCCTAAACATATTGAGATCCATCATCACTACATTCAACAGTTAGTTGATTCTTGTGATATTTCTCTTCACTTTTGTGCTTCTACCGATCAACTTGCAGATTTAATGACTAAACCTTTTGTTTCTATTTTGTTTGTAAAATTTTGGGATGAACTTGGAGTTGTTTTCAGTTTAATAAGAGGGGGTATTAAATATATTATTCAACATATTAGCTAGTTCATTAAGTAATAGTTAGTTGTCAACTACCCCAACTATATGCAACTACATTTTGCACAATAAAAGGACGCTCATGCACTTCAATGTGTGCCTTCTCGTTTTCTCTTCATTCTTTCAGCATTCATATTTGCTAAAAATCCAATTAGTCAAGTGTGTCACTTTATGAGAATTTCACTACGTAACTCTAGATATTCACATTACCATACTCCTAAAAGGTTTTCACTTCTATGTTTCATTTCTCAGACGTACAATCATAAGTTGGTTTCCGAAGTTTTCATCAGCTAATATAGTTTGCCAGTCACGATTAATTGTTTGCATCTCATTTTTTAATTTTTTTTGGTGAGAAAATAAGCTTCCCTTAGTTAAGATGTAATATCCCCACTGAGATCTACCTAGAAATGCGTGAATTTGTTTTCTAAAATAAACACATTCAAAAATAGATTACATCTCGAGAATCTATTAGAGATCATATAAAGTACTCATGAGTCATCATGGTAAAAAATCATATTACATCATAAGTCACGGTTTTCTAATATCAAGAGAGTATGTCAAAACACAAATATAGAAAGTAATTATAACATCTTAGCCACAACTGATACAAATACATAGTCACCATTGTCAACGAACAACAATGCATAATTACAACTCTTCATGACAATTTTCAATAACAAGTACAATATAAAACAATGTACAAATAAGATACATTCCCTGGAGCATATTTCTCAAACTTCAAGTATCTGTGGCAATTTCAAGTGTCATCTCGATAAGTAGTACTGCTGTGGGGAAGGAGAGCATCATTCGAGCGTTTTTTCACACCAACCATGAACCAACGATCCTCTACACTAATCCCATCTGGAAATGGCCCTCCCTTCATGGATGAGTAAATAGTGACGGCACGGGAATCCATAGAGACAAGCAAGTACCTGTGTGTTGTATGATTTCTAACTAACTAAACATGTAGTGTATCATATAAAACTCGATCCATTGCAAGATATCACATATACATCTAAACCATATCCATGAAATGATAATGTCTCACTAAACATATTTTGGTCAAAGCTTTACGAATAGTAATATAAAAGCGATTTATAGATCAATCAAATCTATACACATCAATTGATCGGGTTGCCTTCATCTGACATTGTAATACTAGTAAGCCAGTGAAGTCCATTTCACTCCTTACTCCGCATTAGCAATGCAGATTGGTCAAATACAATTCAACCACAAGATTCACACAACTTACATCCTACTAGCAAATACATTACATGGTATGCTAAATATAGGAGTAACCACACCATACATTTAATCCGTCAAACATATGCATGAATCTTACGTTATATTCTATCCAATACTAGAAATAATGATTACAGTTATACCACCCTGGTAAATACATAATTAATTGCAGAGTTCAAATAATACAATTTGTTTTCAGTTTAGCTACACCCTATGATAACCCATATTACCACAGTTCGAAATCAAACTAATGAAGTAGTTATAAATACATGGAAACACGCATTCGTATTCAATCGCTAGATTATCTAGAACTCGTTTTTCCGAAACATAAGAAATCCAATCTAACATTCAGTTTACATTTAGGGGTTTATATGCAAGCATTTGCTAAGTTATCTTAAGTAATTCTTTCAATTTCAGATATTAGTCCACCCGAGGATTATAACTGGAAGAATATACCCCCAAGTTTCTAAATATGCTATTAGGCTTGTTTACTCTTATTTTCTAAAAGAAACATTCTGCTAATAGTCATAAACACATAACTTGTTATAACGTCAAATTCCATGCGACGGTTTTCATATAACAAGTGATCTAGTTGTTTCGCAAAGTTTTTCTCAAGATACTAGGTTTACTATATTTACCTAAGGTACTTATTACCCTGAATAAGAAAGTTTATAATAAAATGTATATTGTTTCCATAGAAGCGTAAATCACCCATCAATGACTCCATAAGTGGAACAATCTACTATGGTTTTAGGTAACTCAAATATAACTATATGATAACATCACCTATTTGATTGAAGTCTAAGTTTTTCTAAACAAGAGTTTCTTATATCTTTTCAACTGATACGACAGCATCCTAATATTGCGAAAGTTTGTATTATAATCATTTCATGCTATTACAGTGCTAAAGAATCTGTCTTATGCCCATATGTATATTAAGTGTCAAAGCTTGGGTATATTCCACATATAACCATATGCCATTAGTTTAGCAGTTTGAATTATAACAAACTCATTTTTTTTTCCAACACATCAATGTTATTTTCTCTCCCCAAAATGTGACTACGTCCAAATTACATGTCTGAAGACATTCAAATTCAACAAACTCTCAAATAAAGTCATTCAATTTAATTAAGGTGTGGCGACCCCATATTTGTGGCAACGTTTGGCAAAAAAAAAGAAATTCTTTTCTCATACGGCGTAAGAGCTACCCATATTCACCCAAGTTTTATTTGCTTACAACAATGATTTAAAAGAATATGTTGGGAATTAAAAAGTATGGCGACGCCCCACTAAGTATAGCATTAAATTTTGGGTTAGAAACAAACTAATTAAATAACCAAATAGAAAAAAGACTTCAGCGCATCATTGAATCAACACAATTTTTAACACATGCAAGATCCTCCCAATAGCGACGCTACGAACTTTCAGGCACTACTAAGAGCGACGCCTAAGCTTTGTCGACAATACAATATATTCAAATTGTAAGATACTGTAGATTAAAGGAAGGTAATGATGTCCGAGTGTAGAGATTCTAGCGACCCATGAATTAATTAAATTCAGCCAAAAGGATGATGCTTGACTTTAGTTTGCTAGTAATGTATGATAGCAATTTCTCATAACAAGAATTAGCTACAATTGGATAATAAATCAATCCCCCCCTATTTTCACAATTTTAACTCTACCTAATGACTCCCTAACCAAATCGATGCCGTTACACTAATTTTTTTTTAGCAGGCTGCAGACTTGAGGTTGTGACCCCATGGTTTGGACCTGATAACATGTATGAATAATAAATACAAAATTACAAGACCGACACTTTCTCTTTATTGGTTCATACAGGGTTTCAGATAAGGCAATTTCTTTTATATATATTCTAATTTGCTGAAATTCGGTAAATTGTGATGCCACGGAAGATATGTGGTTTCCAAAAGAAACTACAACCATTTAGACTAAATATTGTTTTTCCCTATTGTATATCAACAATTTAATATGATTAATGTATAATCTAGTTCACCCAGATAGTGGTTATGGCGTTAACATTCCACATGTTCAGCTGGTATAAATTATACATAAGGCATACTGCAAGTTTAAGGGATTTCACATATGTTTTCATTTTCTTCAGGGAAGCACATGAATTAATTGTGACTTGAGAATACAAAAACCAACATTCAAGCATTCCACCAAACACAAATCAAAAACGCTGAGTAAATAATTAATAAATTGAATTACAACACCTACTTGATAATTCTTTGTGTTCTTTTCTAATATTGTGTCCCTTGCTTCTTCTTTGATCTTTTCCCAAAGCTGCACCCTTCTCTTTTCTTTCTCCAATGCATAAGATCTCGACTTCTGCTAACCTCCCTAAGTAAATAGGCGCAATTCTTCTTGTTCAAGATTTTTGTTTTTGTTTTTTGTTTTATGGCTATTTTAATACCTTTAATTCTTTTTTTTAGATTCTCTAAGTTTTAATTATTTCTTTTCTTTAATTTTATTTATTTTTTCCTTTTCTAGCATAGTTCCCATTTTCTAATATATTTTTAATATGGAATGTTCAAATTTCATAATTTTATTAAATTAAATTAGCATCCAATATACTATAACAATTTTTAAATGATAATTTCAAAATCTACAACTAACCCGTATTTTAAATTTTTGTTTGCCAAAATTATTCCTACCATTGTTAATAACAAAATGTGTCAAACACGCAAAAAAATTCATTACTATATTTTTATCTACTCGAGCAAACCATAGAAAGCAACGCTCCAAACAAGTATTAAACACACCACAAACAATTTTTTTTAATGCATTTCTATCATGTACTAACTACTGTGGTGTGTGCAGGTTTTCACCAGCTCTCTGTCGACCTTCAACGTCTCCATCTACGTCACCCTCTCTGATGACGCTCTCTCTACGGCTCGCTTGAGGGATGAATTCTCTTGCGTCCACCTCACAACACGTAGGTAATTAGATCATATCACATGATAAACATATAACAAAAATAGAACTTACAATAATACATTAATATGCTCAAAATGTAAACACATATATTAACCAACTCACAGTAAGCAATAATGTATTATCATGTGTCTAAGCAATATTCTACTATCCCATAATAGCATAAATCTCAAGCTTAGTCAGGAATATAACCAATATCATATGTCTCCACTATAAATATCCATGACTAGTCAAATAGTTTGCTTAGTGAGGAATCGGGATGCAACATCCTCCCCCCTAAAACTAGTCATCGTCCCAGATGACTCTTATTCAAACATATATTCTGAAATTGGGATGCAACATTAGATATAGTTAAAGATCTATCTCATACAAAAATATTTTTGGGTGGTATGGTGGCCCACCGAACAAGCAGTTTGCATATAACTCGTGTCTTAATATCATATTATACTTGTAGCAGAGTAACAAGGATGCCAAAATTCATGAAGTTTATTGAAAAAAATGCCAAAATTTTATGAATTCTATATAAAAAAATGCAGAGATTTAAGAGTCGAGCTTTAACAGCGAACACACCAGTGTTAGGACACTTGTGTGCCCCTAACTGTTTGTTGATTTTATGGTGATGGCATTCCTCATCTGACATTTTCTTCATCCTTTAGCTGTTTTAAGCCTTTAACTGATCAGACACTGTAAGATTTAGATGAAGCATCTTGTTTTTAGTGTAAAAATGGACAAGAGTTTCACCTCATGATCATGTTCTATAAATCTCACAAGAATTTGGAAACATAACGCTAGAAAGAATAAACAATAAAATGAGACAAGCAAAATCGGAATTAATATTCTTCTAACATTCCAGCAAATGATGATGGACCTCTTATGTATAAATAGAACATCACAGAGGTGCATGCATAAGATAACTTATGTATAAAAATATAAATTACTAAAAATAGACTTAGTTCACTAGAGAGACACTGAGTGACTCACCACGTCGAACTTATTAATTTAAGAATCGGTCAAAGTTATCCATGATTAACTGTGAGATTAACTAGGATAAATTATCAATTAAGGATATTATAGCATTATCCATACTTTACATTATTATTATTCACCTAATAATGGCAAAGTTAGGAAAATGATGAAAAACCTAAGTAGGAGAATGTAATATTCCCAAATGTCTGCCAACAACAAATCCAAACCTTCCAAGACATGAATGCAACCAAGAAGGAGATGACTGAATATATAATATCAACATTTGAGAAAGAGATTGCTGCCCAAACAGGGGATCGTTGCCAAGGAGGAACAACAAAGGGTTCGCAGCTATTAGAAGGAGCATCACTAACCAAGGAGATCGCCACACTAAACAACAATAATTAATTAAGGAGATCGCTACATTAAAACAACAGTCTTTAAAATAACATTAGTTATTTATTAATTATTTCATTAATGTGTTAATAGCATTCTTTCAAAGGAAAGATGCCACCCTTGCGGAAGTCACACCTCTTCGTGTATAGTTGAGGGTATAAATAAGCATTTGGGAATGGAAGGAAAGCATCAAATTAAATTCTATTATTCAAACATTCAAGTGCAATTATGTGCTTTATTATTCTATTCAAAGATGAAAACCTTTGATAGAAAATCGAAGGACGAACACCCTTCAATAATTTAATTGTAATATACAAAATTATTATTCAAATATAAAGTTATATTTTATTAAAATAAAAAGAAAATACTCATAAATTCCGTTTTATCAAATAATATTCTGTTTAGGAATATTATAGTGGCATCAGAGCTCTCATCCTGCGATCCTATGGAAACGAAATTCATATGCAAAATAACTTATATTACGAAAGAAGAAATAAAACCAAGAAAGTAAATCAACCAATGAAGGAAATGGAAAACAACATGGAAGAGAGGAACGGAAACGATAAACGGATCGATAAACTCATCTAAG
The DNA here is from genome assembly GCA_037957365.1 of Torreya grandis. Lineage (NCBI taxonomy): Eukaryota > Viridiplantae > Streptophyta > Pinopsida > Cupressales > Taxaceae > Torreya > Torreya grandis. The sequence goes on from JARHVA010001026.1 coordinate 1,145,790, forward strand.
GCCAAGAACAAGTGGCAAACACCATGAGTCAATTAGCTCTCGTAATGCAATCTATGTTGAATCATGGATATCAAAATGATGGAAATAGTCATTCTAACAGTAGTCATAATCAAATATTTCATAAAACAACCGCGAGCTCTTTGAATAGACCCTTTCAACCAAAATTTATTGCAAGAAGGGAATCAAGTATAGAAGAGGAATCCCAAACATCATTTGGAGATGACCTTACAACAGACTTCAAAGAATATCGAGCCCTTTCGATGATTTATGAAGTGAAATTTCACTCACAAAATTCATGGACATGAAAATAAATTATAACGGCATCAAAACGGAGCGTAAACTCCAAAATAATCAAAAAGATCTTCAACATGCATTGGAAAAATTAAACCTAGCAACTTTTGATGGCTCTAATAAATGCACGGCTCGAGCATGGATCCAAAAATTAGATACCTATTTATCTCTTTGACCCATGACAGAAGAAGCGATCAAATTCACAACCCTTCATCTCGAAGGTATTGCTCATGAATGGTGGTACCACGGGTGGATTACGCAAGGGCACGATCTTATTAAATCTTATGATGAATTTACAAAAAGATTGATCGAAAGATTCGATAGAATCGACCTTGAAATCCATTTTAGGGAATTAACATTACTAAAATAAAATATCAATGTGGAAGAATTCCAAAGACTCTCTGTGATGGTTCCCAATATTACAGAAAGGAGGCTTATGGTATTATTCATGGAAGGATTGATTGCACAACTTAAAGGTTTAGTCAAAGCCTTTAATCGTCCCACCCTCCAAGAAACGAATAAAAAGGTATTAGATTTGGAAACTTCAACACCAAGGAATAAAATTGTGCCATTTGTGCAGCCAAAGATGACCAATAATGGACAACCATGAACCATGCCGTCAGGGCAGCAAGGGACAATACCCTATAGTCAACAAAGAAAACCACTTCCATTTGGGGGATTCCAATCAAACAACCCACCTAAAACGGGAAAAGAAGTAGAAACAAGAAATGATCTAAGGAGGAAAAATCTATGCTTTATGTGTAAAGATCCTTGGGGATCAGGTTACCGTTGTTTGGGAAAAGGACAAGTTCATTACATTGAAGTTATTTCAGATGGGGAACTTGATGAAGAAGAAACAGAAGTTGAAAAACCATACTTGGGGAAGTACTCTTGTGACATTATCTGGAGTGCCAAGGTACCATCACTGTATTAATAGATAGTCTTCAAGGCCAAAAAATCACTATATTAATAGATAGTGGGCCACTCACAATTTCATCGACGAAGGATTGGTGACAAAAATGGGTTTAAAAACATAAGATTTCCAAGGTTTTAAGGTAACCGTTGCGGATGGTTTTACCATACCATGCACTCGACGAATCCCACTACTCCATCTCACTTTGGGAAGGCATCAAATTAATGATGATTTCTATGTGGTGGGTATTGGCAAAACAGACTTGGTACTAGGTGTGCAATGGTTACATTCCTTGGGGGAATTTACCCAAAACTATCAAACCATGGAATTAAAATTTAAAGTAGACGGGAAAGAAATAGTCCTTCAAGGTATGGCTAATGGACCCCCCCAAGTGATCACCACCAAGAGAATGGAATGAACATTTAGGAAGAACCAAGTGTTGTGGGCCACACAATGTTTTGTAAGCTCTACAAAATCAGAACCACAGAAACATCATGTCAATATTCAGCGCATACTTAACAAACATGCTAAAGTTTTTAAAAATATCCCACATGGATTGCCACTCGATAAGGGGATTTGACATATCATTGAATTAGAAAATTGTACCCAATCCATAATAACCACACCTTATCGCCATCCCATAATTTATAACGAAGAGATTGAAAAAGCCATCAAAGAATTATTGGAGATGGGTCATATTAGATCAAGTTCAAGTCCTTTCGCCTCATCTGTGGTTCTAGTTAAGAAGAAAGATGGCACTTTGAGAATGTGCATAGACTATCAACAATTGAATAAAAAGACAATAAAAAATAGATATCCAATACCACAAATTGACGAATTAATTGATGAGCTACATGGAGCTATTTATTTCTCCAAAATTGATTTGAAATCGGGATATCATCAAATATGGATGCGAGATACCGATATTCAAAAAACAACATTGAGATGTCATTATGGGCATTTTGAATTCTTAGTCATGCCCTTCAGATTGACCAACACTCTAGCCACCTTTCAATCATGCATGAATCATATATTTGGTCAACATTTGAGGAAATTTGTGTTAGTTATCTTCGATGATATATTGATAAATAGTACGTCATGGGAAGAACACCTAAGACATTTAGACTTATTGCTATAAATTTTAGAGCAGCAATCTCTTTTTGCTAAAATGTCAAAGTGTGAGTTTGGCATGACGGAAATATTATACTTGGGACATATTATCAATAGACAAGGAGTGCATGTTGATAAAGATAAAATTCAAGCAATATTAGATTGGCCTACTACTAACACCACCCAATTAATAGGATTCTTGGGATTATGTACTTATTATCGAAGATTTGTTAAGGGGTTTTCCAGAATCACTGCCCCTTTAACTAATTTAACAAAAGAGGGAGCTTTTCAATGGTCGGAAATCGGTCAATCAACATTTGAAGAACTTAAGAAAGAAATGAGTTTATGTCTTGTATTGACGGTACCCAATTTTTCTTTACCCTTTGTGTTGGAATGTGACGCTTCGGGAGAAGGAATCGGAGCTGTCCTAATGCAACAAGGTCACCCTATTGCATTTGAAAGCAAGAAATTGAAAGAACAGGAGCATAAGTATTCTACATATGATAAGGAAATGTTGGCAATTATGCACGCATTGGTCAAGTTTCGTCAATACTTGGTAGGTGGACAATTCATAGTAAGGACGGATCATAATAGCCTAAATTTTTTCTTGAGTCAAAATGATTTAAATGATAGACAACAAAAATGGGTAAGGTCCAAGTTTTTGATTTCGATATTGAATATGTAAAAGGGAAGAATAATGTTGTGGCGGATGCATTATCAAGAGAATCCTCCTTGTGCTTCATATCTACCATTGCAGCTGATTGGAAAGTCCTCATAACGGCTGAATGTGTTAAAAATGAATTCGCTAATTCAATTCTTGAAGGACAAAATGGGGATGAACGGTCTAAAGTAGTAGAAGATCTAATTTTGTATAAAAATAGAATCTTCTTGGTACCCTAATCCAAAATTAAACATAAAATGTTAAAAGCTATTCATGACAGTCTTTTGGTAGGCCATCCGGGTTATCTCAAAACATATAAACAAGTGAGAGAGTTATTCTTTTGGAAAGGGCTTAAGAGTGAAGTTCTTAAGTATATTCAAGAATGCCTTACTTGCCAACAAAATAAAATCGAGCATGAATTTCCAGTCGGTTTATTTCAACCTTTGCCCATCCCTATTCGCAAATGGGAGAGTATTTCGATGGATTTTATTATCGAATTGCCGATGGTTCAAGGGAAGAATTGCCTCTATGTGGTTGTTGACCGTTTAACGAAGTATGCTCATTTCTTTCCACTACCCGTCAAGTATGATGCACCTTTGGTAGTCAGAATATTCTTTAGAGAGATATTCAAACTACATGGATTACCAAAAATCATTGTTAGTGATAGAGATTGCCAATTTATGAGTTTGTTTTGGCAAGAACTCTTTCACTTAGCAGGTACCGAGTTGACCCTAAGCACGAGCTATCATCCACAAATAGATGGTCAAAACGAAGCTGTCAATAAATGGATTGAAGGATATTTAAGGAATCATATTTCGGGGCAACAATGTGCGTAGATCACATGGTTACACTTGGGAGAATTTTGCTATAATACTTCCTATCACATGTCAATTGGAATGTCACCTTTTAAAGCTTTGTATGGATATGATGCTCAATCTTTTGTGAACTTAGTCATACCAGATAACAGAGTTTCAAGTGCTAAAGACTTAATTCAAGAAAGTTAAGATATCCTTAGAACTCTCGAGGATAATCTTCAACAAGCACAAAATCAACAAAAGCTATATGTAGATTAGCATAGAATAGAAAGGAGTTTTGAAGTTGGTGACATGGTGTATTTGCATTTACAACCCTACAAGCAAAACTCTATCAAGCAAAGCAGAGCCGAGAAACTCAAACCACGTTTCTATGGACCGTATAAAGTCATACGGAAGATCGGGGAGGTTGCTTATGAGTTGGAGTTACCTAGAAGTAGCCGAATACACAATGTTTTCCATGTCTCATGCCTAAAAAGGGCACTTGACCAACATATTGTTCCTTCCATCGAGCTACCACCATTGGACGAGGAAGGTAAGTTGATCTTAATACCTGAATCCTTCTTTGACATGCGCGAGAAGAAGCTAAGGAATAGAAGTATCACCAAATATTTGATTCATTGGCAAAATTTACCTCTTGAAGATGCCACATGGGAAGGAGCCTCAATCCTTGAACATCCTAACTTCCAATTGTTTGAGGACTCCCAAATGTCTGCCAACAGCAAATTGCAACTTCCCAAGACATCAACGCAACCAAGAAGGTGATGACTGAATATATGATATCAACATTTGAGAAAGAGATCACTGCCCAAACAGGAGATCGTTGCCAAGGAGGAACAACAGCAAAGGGATCGCAGCTATTAGGAGCGTCACTATTTACTAAGGAGATCGCCACACTAAACAACAATAATTAATTAAGGAGATCGCTACATTAAAACAACAGTCTTTAAAATTAGTTATTTATTGATTATTTCATTAATGTGTTAATAGCAATCTTTCAAAGGAAGGATAGCACCCTTGCGGAAGTCACACCCCTTCGTGTAAAGTTGAGGGTATAAATAAACATTTGGGAATGGAAGGAAAGCATCAAATTAAATTCTATCATTCAAACATTCAAGTGCAATTATGTGCTTTATTATTCTATTCAAAGATGAAAACCTTTGATAGCAAATCCAAGGACGAAAACCCTTGTGATAATTATTGTAATAATCGAAAGACGAAAATCCTTCAATAATTTAATTGTATTATACAAAATTATTATTCAAATATAAAGTTATATTTTATTAAAATAAAAAGAAAATACTCATAAATTCCGTTTTATCAAATAATATACTGTTGAGGAATATTATAAAGAAATAATAAAATTCTTAGTGTTAAAGGTGTATGTACACCAACTTCCCCCCTTAAGATTGTGGTTCTAGGAGAAGGATGGATTTACAACTGCCCCCTTGTAGAAAAACTCCCTGAACCTATAACATGCCTCATAGCTAGACAAATTTGGTTTGTGTCATTGGTTTGGTGAAGGTGTCTGCCACCTAGTGCTTTGTTTGACAATATTGCAAGTCAACAACTTTATCATGGATCAATTCTGGATATAGTGCATCTGGACTTCTATGTGTTTAGAATGCTGATGTTCCATTGGATTCCTTGAGATGTGGATTGCACTCCTATTGTTGCACCAAATAGTTGTGGGCTTCTATAGCTGAATTATGATCTTTGAGAAAATTGATGAATCCAAATGGACTTAGTATCGGCTAATTGCTTCTTGCTCAAACAAACATTAGGGCAATGAAGGTTTTGAATGCATGGAGCAAGTGCAATTCAAGTTTGATCTAATCTAAAAATGGAGTTATGTATCATCCAATCTATCCCAAAATTACTAGATGTTAATCTAGTTGTGTCGTAAGTGTGATTGATAACAAAATATGCACTAAATAACCTCAAATTAAGCTTGTAAAGCTTGCTGGTTTTCCTTTGTGTAAAACCTGTAATTTGTGAATACGAATTTCCAAAAGAAACTATCGTGCCGCACTTGTGCACAATCATTTTTTACTAATAAAGGCTAAAACTACCTAATTACAAGAAACTTGCATACAAGTTAATGCTAAATTAAGACACTTACTTGACAACCAAGTAAACTAAAAATATATTGCTAAAAATAGATTCTAAGATAACAAGTTTGTTTACCCTTAGAATTAATTAGTGAATGGAAATTAACTCTAAAGTATTGTAAACTTGAAATTTGATCTAAGAGAGATAAGTAAAGCAATCTACTTTAAAAACATAATGATATACAAAATTTACAGAAGTAAATTACTTAAAGTAGCAAGTAGGGTTAGGGTTAGAGAGATATCCTTGCAAACTGTTTTACTTTTTCTTTATTATGTTTTTTATTGACTGTGATTGTATAAAAATGCTGATAGAGCTTGCAAACACAATGTTAATTTAAAACTTTGCTTCGTTGTATTCTAGGACAAGTGTGTAGTAGTCGGACAGGGTCACAGTGCGCCGTTGTCCTTTCAACTTTGTCTGTGTTGATTGTGTGCTGAATCTAAAAGTTGAACGCTGTTCGATTGTTTGTAGATCAATTGATTCTGTACAGAGTCTATTTGGATGCGTATATCACCTGCAAAAGCAAAACTCTTGCCTGCACAAGAAAACAAACAAGATCAAATGCAAAGGGGGAAAAATTGGGAAAGTGGGATATGGTCGAGCTATCCTCATAAAACCTCTTATTGATTGAGTGTTGCTTACATAGTCCTAATGGACCTCATGTTGATGTAGTTCTCTCTATGGGGAAGATCATAGATGAATGCAACTAACAATTTGTATTAGAGTGCTTGACAAAGGATGGCCTCAACCTGCAAGAAAACAATGTTAACTTGGTCAATGACTGTATTACTACAACATAAATACAATAGGGCCCTTTGCTGAATAGATAAGTACTTTAGAATTGCCTTTGCAAGTGAGTGTTAGCTAATGTAATTGGGGGTTTCAAGTGAGACATTTGATGTGCTCTTATACGAGAATCTTTGAATTGTTTCCGATAATCGATCTATTGTTGCATGCGGGAGAGTTGTTAGGAAGTGTGCCATTTTGAAAAACTATCCCTTAGAGCACTGTAGACACATCTTGCACCAGTGGACAAGTGTGTAGTGCGTCCCTGTCTGCCTAGTGCACACTTGTCCATATTGGATAGAGGCTTATGAAACTAGACTGACATTGAAGTGTCTGCTGATTAGGGATGTTTAGGAAAAAATTAGGGAGGTATGGAAGATGTTTACAATAATTGCAAGAATTAGAAGGCTCTCATATAGATAAATAGTTATCGGAATGTCGAGTTGGCCAAACAAGGTAAAAGATGTCAAGGACAAGCATTTTCAAGTATTTATTGATTTAATTTTAGTGTCTACATTTGCCCCCCTATTCTAGTGATGCATAAATTATTAGAATAAAGGAAATGCGATATTTGAGTTTGTGTACACATTTTGCCTTTGTCATGGAGATGTGCATACCCACTTGTTGAGGTATGTGGAGAAATGTTGAATTGAGAGTGATCAAGTCTCAATTTGAAGAATCAGTTTATATACTTGAGTTGAAAAGATATGTGTTCTAAGCCTCATAGAGTACTCTGAATGTGTGAAGAGATGGGAACCAGCAAAGTGGTTTGCTAAAGTGCAACCAAAACATTGAGTGTCACCAAGCTTTCATGCGGTCCACTTGATAAACTGAAAGAGAAGAGGTGAGAACCAATAGATGGATCGCTAAAGTGCAACCAAGACGTAAAGCATCACTAATCTCAAACGTGGTCCACTTGCAAAAGACGAATCACATTGCTGCAGACGGATCTAGATTCAAACTGTAATTTTTTGAAAACTTGATATTTGATTTTTGAAAAAGAGAATCTAATTGATGTATAGAGTGCCAAATGTGATATTTTGAAAACTGTTTGAAGCCTTGTATTTGTCATTGCACAAGTGTGTATGTGCTCAAGTAGCTAAATGAGTGGCGTGCATAAGCAAGTTGAATGACCCCATAATCTGAACATTTTGATTTTTACACATTATAAATTGTCATTTCTGAAAATGTATTGCTTGTAAAGGCTCATTGTGATGCCCCCCTTTTGAGATGAGGGAGATTGCCCGCAAATCACTGTCTCAAAAGAAAAAGTGAGCATTTGTGAAAGATATATATGCATGTAATAACATTTGCATATATTGAATTTGTATTGAAATTTTATAGATGTAACACTGAAGCATTTGAAAAATTTGTGTATTTGCTTTGCATCATGTAAGTGTGATCTAGCATTGGAGTACTAAATGAAGCATGTAAAATTTGTGATTTGTTGCATATGTATTGTAAACATAGTATTTTGAAAAGTGAAGCATTGAAACACATAGATTATATGTGCATGATATTTATCATGACACCATAGATAGATACGTATATGCACAGTAATGCATGATAAGAATCATGGTACCATAGTAGCCAAATATCAAACAAGTAAGCAAATCCACACAAATATCATGCAATAAGGCCTAGAGGCCGTAGACAAGAGACATGTAAAATGTCACACAAAGTGTAAAGAAAGTTTGCACAGATGTTACACATTGGGCCCAAAGGTTGAATACAAGGGACATGAGAATGTTGCAAAAGCATGGAAGACCAAAAGGCCACACACACAAGGCATGATTCTGCCATACAAGCAAGGTGTATTTTGAACATACACAAGGCCAAGGGCCGCATGCACTAAGTAGACAAGTTTTAATCATGTTATGAAACTGACATAAGCATATAAAAACAATATATAGCAAATGGGGCTAGAATAGGTTAAGCTTGTGCATCTATGTTTCATTTTAGCAAGTAGCATATTCACCAAGACATATGTTAAGATAGAATCGAAAGACTAAAACATATATTTTCATTTATAGCTCAACATGGAAAAGAGGTTGTGAATAAATACAACCTGGAAGGTGTTCATATAAAACAATATGATGCCCCCAACTAAGCAAGGTTGTTGGATGAAAGGTTTGACCAACATTGAAACCATCTAAAAGTATGCCTTAGCTTGAACTTGACTGATATTTGAATGTTCATTTTATTATGTGTGCAAAAAACTGTGTAAGAAGTCCCCGTGACTATGTTGCAACTGAAGTTAGAGAGCAAATATGCATAGGGACAAGTGTGTGGTAGGGGACAGGTGCATAGTCCCTGTTGTCTTCCTACTGCGATTTTGCCCAGATTGACTGTATATAAAAATTTTCGATCAAGAAAGCTTTTGCTGTGTATGAAGATTGTTTTGCATTGTAAAATTTGTCCTTTTACACACTCAAATACCTTGTGAGAAGCATTATGTATGGAAAATATGCTATGTACTGAAATAGAAAAGTAAATGACATAAGCAAAGACATATCAAACAATATGAAACAATGCCTACATGTTATGAGTTTTGATTTTTTTTTTTGTATTTTTATAATATATGAATGTTTTTGTATTTTTACATATTTGAAAAGAAAAACATGCATAACTGAAAAACTGCCAAAGCTAGGAAAATAACATGGTTGCAAAACTAGAAGAAAAGAGGGGGGGGATTTGAACACCCCTCAACAAGGTGCTGAAACAAATCATGGCAAAGAGATGCCCCCAATGTTAATGTAATATTGCAAAGATGGCAAGCAGGGCCATGTAAGCTTATGTAGAAGTAGGTAGATGTGAGCAAAAATACATATGAGAGCTTAGAGCATGTATAGATGTGCAATAATAAGTAAATGAGTTGGCATGAAAGATATGTATATTGAAAGTTTAATAAGATGGTTGTTTTGGGTTGTTCAAATGGGGTTGAAGCAAACAAAGGAGCAAGTGCCCCAAAGTGAAAGGATAAAACCTAGAAGTTAGGATTGGGTGTAGAAGAATAAACAACTAAAAATGAGGAACAAAGAAGCTATGTACAAGTGGGTACTAGGCAAGCGTGCTTAACCAATTATTTAGGTAGAAGAAACCTCCCATGGACTGCCTGCATAAAGAGTGTAGTCACCTTAGATTCCAATAACCACTTAATTGAATAGGCTTTAGCTGTGCTAACTTTTTTGATTCATGTGCCGTATTTGCAGTAGATCTTCCGGATGAAGTATGCTGATTGGTTTGCTGAGTGATCGTAACTATGTTGTCTTTGGAAATTGTAACCATTGCACTATCTTTATGAAATGTAAGGGAATCATAATTAGTAGTGAGTGTTGCACCAATTAATTTTTGCCATGATCTCCCAAGGATTGCATTATATTTCTGTAAAGTAGGATCAATATCAAAGAATGTAGGACATGATTTGAGACGCAATGTGATTGGTAACATAATAGATCCAATGCAATGTGTGGGATTTGCAGCTTAATGGAGATGTCGTGTGTCATATCCAAGAGATTTGAAAAGAGCATGACTACATATGTTTACTTCTTGTAAGTGAGTAACTGCAATATTAGTACATTGTTTGCTATCTAAGAGTGGATTTACCATGAGAAGCTCCAAATAAGAAACAAGTTGCTCTGGAGTGTCTTTTGGAAGAAGATACTTTGATTCTTGCATCGGAACTCCTTTATTAAGAAATCCCTATTTGAATAGATTACCATCTTGCTGTACTTTCAAATTTTGCCTTGTGTGAGCTTGTACTTGTTTGACTTGCATTTGCTTCTTAGAGGATGTAATCATATTAGAAGTACTAGAATCAATAGAATGTGAATCTTGTGATTTATATTGCAATCATTTTGCACAATTTGTTGTCAATAATTTTTTATTTACCATTGCCCTATAGAGGAGAAATAACCTTGTATTCACCAACTTCAATAGATGTAAATAATGAATGAGAGAGATTGTCATCTTCATCCATGGGATTGAAAGATAATTTGTATATTTTTTCATCTGTTAACTCTTGTGTATTCTCATCATCACTACTGTAATAATCTTCTATTTTGCAATGAGAATCCTCTGTGTACCACGAGTGGTAATGTGGTAATGGCCTTTATAGAATCTATAAGAGGTAATCCAAGTTGTGCAGAGACGTGTTCTTGTTGCAAAGTTTCTTGAAAAGACTCCTAAATATGTTGAGGACTTGGAGAAATTTGTTCAAAATCAGCTACTTTACTAAATTCACCTACTTCATAAGTATGCATTTGTGCAATAGGAATTAGGTGTTCAGGTGCATTGAAGGAGACTTTATTTGATTGTGTGAATTTACAATATCAAAATGGTGTATTAGCTGCAGAAATTGTATACTTGTGTGAATCATATAGAAACTTGATGCACCTATGAATTGTAGAAGGTATGGCTCCCATAGCATTAATCCATGTCGTCCCAAAAATATATTATACTGTCATGGAGCAGCAACAACTTGGAAGACCATAAAGACCATTTTAGGACCTACTAGTATATACAACGTGATGATTTCCAGTATAGATGTTGGAGTTTTATCAACGTTGTGGATACGTCGCTTAAAGTTTTGAAGATTGCTCTTATTAAAATCCAATTTTTGTATTAAGTCATAACTGCACAAATTTATTCTATAACCTTTGTCAACTAAAACCCTCTTAATCAACTTCCCATGAATTTGAACCTGGATGAATAATGACAGATTTTGCTCAAAAATGTACTATAAATATCTTTGAAGGTGCTTATAATAGAAGCAAACGAAGCTAGTTGTGTGTCCACAAGAATAGTAGTATATATCAACACAACATAGAGAATATCTTTATAAGCATGTGACCTTTGCAATAACTTTAGAATAGAAATCTTTGTCGGTGTAGTGCGCAATTGCTCAATGAGATCATATCCTTTGTGTTGGGAAGCTTGTCGTGAATTTTGGATAGGGGGTGGAGGAATAGTGACAATAGGTGTTTGAGGTTGAGAAACCAAGGGAGCTCTTCCACGTCTAGTGTGAACAACATAGACGTGAGAATCTAAAATAAGTTGTGGACGAATAAGAGTTATAGAAGAGGATTCGATAGGGTTAGGTTGAGGGCGAGTATGAGGAGGTACAAAGGGTAGAGCACAAGCTCTTTGACATCTAGTGGTGATAGGAAGCAACTCAAATTGAATGGCACAAGAAGCGGTGGGGATAACGGGTATGATCTCATGAGATGGCATATCATGACCTTTTTTACAATAACCAAGGCCCCACTTTTGTTCTGAAAAGGCAAAATAGGAGCATGCTTACCTAGTCCTTGTCCCATGGTATAATTATATTTTTGTAGATAATTAAACCCAAAGCCATGTTGTTGATGAGGTATTGAAGATTTCACAAAAACAATAGGTGCAAGCAGAGGACAAGATGACATAAAACAAGTAGTTGGATTAAGAGGAAGAGATGAAGTATGAGGACCTTCTTTAATTGCTTTGTATGGACTCCATGAAAAGACAATGAATAACATGTTGCAAAGGAACGTTAGATGCCACAAGAAATTGCGTGATTCTATGTAATAAATGAGAAGATCATGTTTATACTACACCTACGTTGTTTGGATACGGGTACGGGTACGATTCGGGTACGTGGGTACGTCATTTTTCAAAAACCTTGATTTGGATATGTCGTGGGTACGTCTCTATATATATATTTTAAAATATATATATATATATATATATAAATTTAAAATATATATATATATAAATTTAAAAGAATTTTAAAATTAAAAATATTAAAAATAAAATTTAAATACTACCTAAAGATATAGTAAACTGTAAATTTAAAATAAAATATAAATTATAATATTAAAAATGTAAAAACTAAATAGTATTTAGTTTAAATTTTTAATATTATTTAAATTTCTAATATTATATTTTATTTTATTTTTAATAGTTATATTATATTAAATGAAAAATTTAAAATTAATTTATTAAATACTTAGTAAAAACTAAATACAAAGTTAAAAAAATTAAAACTAAATACTAAATGAAAAAAAAAATTTAACATACCTGGAAATTGCAAATACCAGAGTCCTCTCCGTAGTTGCGGCTGCACTCCACACTCCCACAGTCTGAAAGGGATGCACTGTTTTTATAGGCGTTTTTCGCGTTTAGGGTTTCCGGTTCACCCGCCATTTGATCCCGCTTTAAGAAGGAAACATGGTTTCCCTCATCCTTTCAGTATTTCTTTCCCAACTCGAGTATCTGATTACGATCAAGCTCGTTGTTACAAGTGCAACTCGTTAGATCGACCTAGCTCGGGCTCGAGTTGTGCAAATTGCACTGAAATGGCAACTCCGACAGCATTCCAAAGGTCCACTCCCGGAACCATCCGCAAAAGCGTAAACCAAACTAGCAAAGGGCGGCTAGATCCAATAGTTTCGGAGAATAACTCCAGGAACAATCAGAAAAATCCAAAATACATGTAATCAAGTCTGTTACTGGGTGGGTGAGTTGGGATTCGGGCATCGACAATCCTAACAATGGCCTCAGGCCAAAGCTCAAATCGATTAAGTTTTTAGGGTTTTTTTTTCGCTTTTTCCGAGTTTTTTTTGTTTTTCGGGTTTTTTGCCGGAAAATTTCGGGGACGCCCCGGAAACGTCCCGAGTACGCTCGGAGTCGTCCCGGAGGCGCCCGCTGGCGTGCCAGACGTTTTCGGCACGCCGGCGAGCGCCTCCGGGACGCCTCCGGGCGTACCCGAGATATCCCCTTGCCGAAGGTGCCTCCGAACAGGAGGCGTCGCGCCGGGTGGCGTACCCCTGCAACACAGTACTACACCCATGAATAAAAAAATGAAACAAGCATGATTTTAATCAAAGAAGAAAATGCAATCAAAAATTAAGGTTGAAAGGGTGATCTAGAAGGGTTTGAATGATTTGTAGGCTTTCAGATATACTTGCTCGTTTGTTGGAAAGTGTTGACTCAATATTTCAGAGCTGTGTTGCAGGGGTACGCCCCCTGGCCCGACGCCTTCTGTTCGGAGGCGCCTTTGGCATGGGGACGTCCCGGGTACGCCTGGAGGCGCCCGTCGGCGTGCCAAAAATGTTTGGCACACCGGCGGGCGCCTCCGGGACGACTCCGGGCGTACTCGAGACGTTTCCGAGGCGTCCCCAAAATTTTTCGGCAGAAAACCGAAAAACAAAAAAAACTCAGAAAAAGCGAAAAAAAACCGTAAAAACTTAATCGATTTGAGCTTTGGCCTGAGGCCATTGTTAGGATTGTCGATGCTCGAATCCCATCTCACCCACCCAGTAACATACTTGATTACATGTATTTTGGCTTTTTCTGATTGTTCTTGGAGTTGTTCTCCGAAACTATTGGATCTAGCCACCCTTTACCAGTTCGGTTTACGCTTTTGCGGATGGTTCCGGGAGTGGACCTTCGGAATGCTGTCGGAGTTGCCATTTCAGTGCGATTTGGACAACTCGAGCCCGAGCTGGGTCGATCTAACGAGTTGCACTTGGAACAATGAGCTTGATCGTAATCGGATACTCGAGTTGGGAAAGAAATACTGAAAGGATGAGGCAAACCATGTTTCCTTCTCCTTAAAGCGGGATCAAATGGCGGGTGGACCGAAAACCCTAAACGCGAAAAATGCAAAAACGCCTATAAAAGCAATGCGTTCCTTTCAGACTGTGGGAGTGTGGAGTGAAGCCGCAACTACGGGGAGGACTCAGGTATTTGCAATTTCCAGGTATGTTAATTTTTTTTTTTCATTTAGTATTTAGTTTTAATTTTTTTAACTTTGTATTTAGTATTTACTAAGTATTTAATAAATTAATTTTAAATTTTTCATTTAATATAATATAACTATTAAAAATAAAATAAAATATAATATTAAAATTTAAACTAAATACTATTTAGTTTTTACATTTTTAATATTATAATTTATATTTTATTTTAAATTTACAGTTTACTATATCTTTAGGTAGTATTTAAATTTTATTTTTAATATTTTTAATTTTAAAATTCTTTTAAATTTATATATATATATATATTTAAAATATATATATAGAGACGTACCCACGACGTATCCAAATCAAGGTTTTTGAAAAATGACGTACCCGCGTACCCAAATTGTACCCGTACCCGTACCCGTATCCAAACAACGTAGTTTCAGAGCACTAATTATGGAGGTAGAACCATACCCATAGTCCATTAAACCAAGCTTCGAGGCTAAATTGAGACTAACTTTTTGGGGCTAACTGCTTACCATTGCATTACAAAATTACACAGATGGTATAGCTTCGTATTGGTGTAAGCAAGAGGACCCTAGGTGTTTTTGATAGACCGTGACATAAGTGGAAACTAAAGTCTGTGCTTAGCTTTGTACTATGCATATGAGTATTGTAGTAAAAACTCCTCATGCCACGTTGTAAATAGAATGTTGCGTAGCTCTTTGCAACAGTAGTTAAGTAGTTTGAAAATTGTTGGAACAGATTTTCTAAAACAAACAAAATCAAATGAAAAAGAAAAAGGAAAAGATTTGTGTATAGGAGAACAAAATTTAACCAAAAGTTGAAAGAAAGAGCCTTTGTGTCAGTATTTATCCAAGGTGACAAGACAAATTTTTCAGTATCAGATTACTTTAAGGTCGACAAAAGTTGAATCATTATATTACAGATAATATCCAAGGTTGAGGATTGTATTCTTTCAGTATCAGGAATTTATGGAAGTAAATTGAAACTCTAGGACAAAAATCAACAAGTACAAGCAATGTTCTATTCTAAAAGTAGGTTTACCAAAATATTTACCCTTTAGAATTAATTAGTGAATGGAAATTAACTCTAAAATATTGTCAATTTGAACTCTGATCCAAGAGAAATAAAGCAATCTACTGTAAAAACACGATGATATACAAAATTTATAGTTGTAAATTACTAAAAGTAGCAACTAGGGTTATGGTTAGAGAGATGTCCTTGCAAACTGATTTACTTTTTCTGTATTATGTTTTTTGTTGAATGATTGTATAAAATTGTAGACAAAGACCTGCAAACACGGTGTTAATTTAAAACTTTGTTTCGCTGTATATTGGGACAAGTGCACAATAGTTGGACAGGGTCACAGTGTGTCGTCCTCTAGTGCAACTTTGTTTGTGCTGATTGTGTTGAATCTAAAAGTTGGAGACTATTCAGCTCTGTTTGTAGATCAACTGATTTTGTGCGGAGTTTGTTTGGATGCGTGGATCACCTACAAAAATAAAACCCTAGCCTGCACAAGGAAACAAAAAAGATTAAATGCAAAGGGGAAAAAAGTGGAAAACTAGGATATGGCCAAGTTATCTTCAGAAAACCCCTTGTTGACTGAGTGTTGCCTACATAGTTTGAATGGACCTTATATCGATGTAGTTTTCTGTATGGGGAAGATCATAGATGACTGCAACTAACAATTTGTATTAGAATGCTTGACAAAGGATGGCCTCAACTTGCAAGAAAACAATGCTAGCTTGGCCAATGATTGTATTACTGCAACAAATATGTAGTAGGGCTCTTCACTGAATAGATACGTGCTTTAGAATTGCCTTTGCAAGAGAGTGTTAGCTAATGTAATTGGAGGTTTTAAGTGAGACACTTGATGTGCTCTTATAGGAGAATCTTTGAATTGTTTCCTATAACCAATCTATTGTTGTGAGCGGCAGAGCCTTTAGAAAGCATGTCATTTTGAAAAAACTAGCCGTTAGGGCACTGTAGACAAGTCCGCACTAGTGGATAGGTATGTAGTGCATCCTTGTTTGCCTAGTACACACTTGTCCAGATTAGATAGAAGCTTGTAAAACTATATTGATAGTGAAGTGTCTATTGATTAGGGATGTTTAAGAACATATTAGGAAAGTCTATAAAATGTTCACAATAATTGCAAGACTTAGAAGACTTTCATATAAATAAATGGTTATTGGAATGACGAGTTAGCCAAGCAAGGTAAAATATGTCAAAGACGAGCATTGTCAATCATTTGTTTATTTAATTTTAGTATCTACAAAGTTTAACTCACTAATAAGATATGGACATTATGCAAGAAGCCTCTTCATCAATTAAGCAAACATGCAGACTTACATGCACACTAGACAAGTGAAATTCTAAAAATAGAAATCTAAAAATAATATTTAAAAAATAGAAGTTTGACTAAAATAACTTTAAATTCAGTTAACTAAATATTTAGTGAGTTGGACTCTAACACTTCTAGCTATTTTTTAAGAAGTTCCTAGAAAGTGTCCAAAATTAACCAAACAATTAATCCAGATCATAACTGAATTAAATACCCCTCCTAAGCTAATAAAACACTAAATAATCTAAATCTAACATAAATACTCAAGTGTCCATATTGGCATCATACTCAATATTCTTCCCTTTGATGTAAAAAGAATGCCTATCATCTTGAGTCTTCTATGAATCTTCTTCAACAATCCCTTGGTGAAAATATCAAGAAATAGATCTTCACTATTTACATTCTTAATGACAAAATGTTTATCATTGACCAATTCTCCGATAAAATGATGTTTGAGTCCAATATGCTTGGTTCTAGCATAGAAAACTGAATTCTTGGACAATTGTATTGCCCTATTTTTATCACAAAAAACATTGTGTTGACTCAAGTTGAGCGTCTCTAAAATCAGCTAAGAGTCTTTTTAGCGATAATCTTTGTGTGCAAATTGATGTAAGGTTTGTATATTCAACTTCAGTAGAGGATAATGGATTTGTAGCTTGTTTCTTTGATTACCATAAAACCATCCCACTTCCTAATGTGAAGCGATAACCTGGAGTTGACTTCCTATCATCAAGAGATCTTCCCCAATCTGAATTTGTATATCTAATTAGACATAATGAACTTGCTGGTTTGAAATGACTACGATTATTATAAGTACCTCTTGCATATCTGAAAATTCTTTTCACTGTTTGCAAATGCTTGAATGACGGTTTATCCATAAATATAGAAACTAATGAAATGCCATAACTGATATTAGGTTTAGTCACAATGAGATGCATCAAACCTTTCACCATACTTCTAAAAGTCTTTTCATCAGTTGAATGACTTTCATCCTCTTTCATTAGTTTTCTCCACTTGCAATTGTAGTGTCTATGGGCTTCAAATCTTGAAGATTGTACTTTAATATGTCTTGGGCATATTTGACTTGACAAATGCATACTTCCCTTTCTTTGGATGGATTTCTATGCCAAAAAAAATATTTCATAAGTTCAAGATTAGCCATCCCAAATTTTGATTTCATAGTTTCTTTGAAGGTATTCAACATAACCATAGAGCTACTTGTAAAGATCAAATCATCAACATAGAAACAAAATATATAACATGAGAACCTAATGCTTGTATGTAAAGAGTTATTTCATTTTGAATTTTTACAAAGCCTTGATTCAATAACCAACCATCAATTCTTAAGTACCAAGCTCTTGGAGCTTGCTTCATCCCATAAAGAGTCTTCTTCGTCTTATCTATCCACAATTCTTTACTCTTTACCTCAAAACTTTGTGGCCGCCTCACATATACTTCTTTTTTAATCACTTCATTTAGGGATGCACTTTTGACATCTATTTGATAGATTGTCCATCCTTTATAAGGAGCTATAGCGCGCATTAGTCTTATAGTGTCTTGATGTACCACAAGTGCATAGGTCTCCTCATGGTTAACCCCATATGTTTGTGCAAACCCTTTTGCAACTAGTCTAGCTTTTAACTTGACAACAATATCGTCGCTCTTGACTTTGGTCTTGTAGACCCACTTGGTTCCAATGACATTTTTATTTAGTAGAGGCTAAACAAGAGTCCATAAATCATTCATCTCAATCATTTTTAATTTTATAGCATCAACCTATTTTATCCTTTGACTAGATTTTGTATAACTTCTAGGTTCAATAGCCACAAATGGGAATGCAAACATAGTATTTTCATTATAAGCATCATCAAATAAATTACTTTCTTGATGTTAAAGCCTTGTGATTCTTTTCTTATAATTCTAATTTAACATTTGATTGGTTGGATGTGGATTCTACAAACGCTTGTTCTTGCTTGGAGTTCATGAAGATGGATGACTAGTCTCCTGGAAAGAGTTAGTATTGTTTCCTGTTGAATTAGAAACATGCGTAGGACTTTGTAAGCCTTCAAAATCAACTTCAAGAGACTGGCCTCTTCATTTATGATCCCTGTAGCTACATGATCAGAATAAGCATACACCTCATTTTCAAAAAATTATATTCTCTAGAAAAAATTGTGGATTTACTAGCAAGATTATAAAATTTGTATGTTTTGCTTTCATCACTATATCCTGTGAAATTGTGATCAATACTCTTATGACTTAGATTTAGATAAAAATAAACATCATTTATTTCACCATTTACCTTGACTTGTGATTTGCATGTTGTCATTTCCTTCAACTTGGATGGGCTTTCTATCTGCCAATTGGACTTGGATTTTGGATTCATCTAATTTGCTGAAACCAACTTTGTGATTTGTTGAGCAACCGGAATCAATAACCCGTCAATTCTTTGCTTCCTCTATTCCTACATTACATGTGAGACAATAATTTGATTGCTCTTGAACATCACTTTGTTCAGCATGAAAACTTTTTTTCACTCTTGATTAATTTGATTGTTAGCTGCCAATATCCTGCAATATTTTATCACGTGTCTTGTTTTTTTGTGGTAATGACAAGTAAATATTTCTTGCTCTTACCTATGAAGTTAGTTTCAACTTTTCCCTTTGAATTTAAGTTTTTTGAATTCTCTTGATTCCGATTTTTATTTTTTTCTTTAGTCTTTGAAACCTTTGCTTTGGTTTCAAGTTCTTGTTCTTGATCTCCTGCATATAATCTCATCTTATCTTCATGGGGCAAGAGAGAACCCACTAACTCATCAACATTTTTAGTGTTCATGTCCTTACACTCTTCAAGTGTGATCACAATATCCAACTATCTTTGAGATAAAGATCTTAAAATTTTTCATACTATAACACTATCTTGTATAGTTTCTCCATAAACTCTTATTTTATGTACTAAGTCATACTTATGCAATATTCTTCAAGTCCTTCATTATCAAACATTCTCAAATTTTCAAAATTTATTTTAAGAGTTTAGAGTTTTGTTTCGCTTACCTTAGTAGATCCTTGATATGAAGTTTCCAAGGTATTCCATGCCTCATCGGCATTCTTGCATCTTGTAATTCTTGGATAGATGTTTGGGTTCATGGCACTTTGAAGATAAAAGAAAGCTTGTGCATCTACATTTTCTTCATTATTTTTTGTTCTTTTCTAATCTCGAGTCAAGGTATTCCATTTTTGAGGTGGTGTGTACCCATGGAGAACATTGTCTTAAACTTCTTTCCATACAATAATTCTCTTTTAACTGATCTCTCCAATATTCAAAGTTGTCATATTTGAAAATGAGCATATTCATGGAAGTAGAATTCACTGAAGCCATTGATTCTCCTGATAATGGCTTAAAACCCTTATGAACCTTATTTGAACGAGGCTCTGATACCAAATGAAGGTTTTGAATGTATGGAGTAAAAATCAACTATAATTTATTCTGAAAATGAAACTATATATCATCCAATCTATCGTAGAATTACTAGATATTAATCTAGTTGTGTTGTAAGTGTGATAGATGACAAAATATGCACAGAATAACTTCAAATTAACCTTGTAAAGCTTGCTAGTTTTCCTTTGTAAATACCTGCAATAAAAATTCAATAATAACAATATGCAAAACAAAATTTCAAAATCAATTGTTGTGCCACATTCGTGCACAATCTTTTATTAATAATAAAGGTTAAAACTAATCAATTACAAGAAACTTACATGACAAATTAATACAAAATTAAGACATACACTTAAAAACCAAGTAAATTAAAACATACTCTAAGATAACAAGTTTAACTCATTGATTTGATATGGACATCGTGCAAGAAGTCTCTTCATTAGTAAAGCAAACATGCACACTAAATAAGTGAAAGTCTAAAGTAGAACTTTAAAAATAGAAATATAAAAATAGAACTCTAAAAATATAGGTTTGATTAAAATAACTTTAAATTCAGTTAACTAAACATTCAGTGAAGTAGACTCTAACTGACACTTTTAGCTATTTTTTAAGTTCTCAAAAGTGTCAGAAATTGACCAAACAATTAATTTATGACATAATTGAATTTAATGACTCTCATAAGCTAATAAAACACCAAATAAAATAAATCTAACATGAATAATCAAGTGCCCATATTGGCATCATACTCAATAGAGCCAAGATGAAAAACATAGCCTAAGGTGGACTTACGATCATCCATGTTGCTAGCCCAATCAGAGTATGTGAATCCACTAGTTTTGTAGTCCTCCCTGCCAAATACCAAATCCCGAACTGATGGGTGCCCCTGATGTATTTGAGAATATGCTTTGGATCTTTTCAATGGATCTCATGTGGATTATGCATGAACTGAGAGACATCAGCCATGCTGTGTGACAAGTAAATAAGACTGCCAACCAATTGCCTATACAATGTGGAATTTGCTAGAGGCATGGAACACTTAAATGACAACTTGACATTGGAGAGGAATGGTGTAGGTGTGGACTTGCAATCAAGCATGCTAAACTTTTCTAAAATGTCTAAGGCATGCTTGGGCAATGAGACACCTATACCAGATTCAGAGTGATCTTGAGCCCAAGGATATAGTGAAAAAGACCCAAGTTTGATAATTCAAACTCTTCATGGAGTAAAGTATTCACATCTCAAATTAATGATGATGAGCTCCATGTGATAAGTAGACTGCCAACATGGAGAACCAATATCAAAAGTTCACCATCTTCCTTTGATTGTAGACAATGGGGTTGAAGAGGCATCAAGAACATTGATGGTCAAGTAAGAATTGATCCATCTTTTTATACCAAGCATTGTGGGCCCGTTTCAATCCATATAGATACTTCCTTACCCTACACACAAATGAAAAATCCTGAAAAAAGCCATGGGACTACTTCATGTAAATTTTTCCCTGCAAGTCCCAATGAAGAAATGCATGTCCATTTTGATGTATTGTCCAACTTTGAGAAGCTGTGAGAGAAAGGACAAATCTAATTGAGTTCATCTTGGCCATAGGAGCAAAGCTTTTCAATAGTTGACTTCTTAGACTTGGGAGAAATTTTTAGCATCTAAGCAAGCCTTGTACTTGTAAATCCTTCCCTTTGTAGCATACTTGGTCAGATTAACTCATTTACATCAAACAAGCTTTCTTCCTTTTAGAAGAGGGACTATGTCGCAAATGTTCTTCATCAAAGAATACTACTCAACTTGCACTGTTGAATACCACTTTGTTTACCCATTTTCTTGTTTGAAGGTGGCCAGATCTGAACTTATAGAAAATTACACCATGCATTCACCATGAAACAATGATTGTGGGTAGCAAGTCTCATTTAGATAACCTCCATAAGACCTAGCATCTAGGTTGACTATTTGGACCCATTTCGGAAGTGAATGAGGAGTTGGTGTTGGGGGTGGTGGTGATGGATGAGGATTGCTATCTTCTTCTTCGTCAGAAACAAGATCATTAAAATTGACAAAGCCCTTAAATGCATTGGATGAAGCATGTTGGCTAGAAGAAGTGGGGTTAGGAGCCAAATGTTGGTTAAGAAGTTCTATTTGAACACTTCTAGCAATAACCAATTTGTGTGTAAAGATCAAACAATCTATACCCCTTGACACTTTTTAGGTAACCAACAAAAATGTAAGGCTTGCTTTGCTTTTGTGGGAATGTGCACCCCAGCATTACACCATAACACTCTTAAGGTTCTCTACTGAAGGTTTCCGTCCAATCCAAGCTTCCTTTGAGTCTTCCCTTATATTGTTCGGTGAGGTGTGCGGTTATGAATATTGCAAGAGCAGTTGATGGATTTAACCCAAAGATGTGGAGGTAAATCTTCAACTCCATTCAGCAAGTCTATTATGTTGTGGGATATAGGGCACTGTGTTGCATCTATATGCCATGTTCGGTGCAAAATTATTCAAACTCACCACTGACATGTTTGCCGCCATTAATGTCCTACGCACCTTGATAGACTTTATAATTTCATTTCAACTTAGCCTTTGAATTCCACAAATTACAGATCAGTTTTTTGGGCTTTCTAGATACTTTGCACCATGGTTTGCATACTCAAACTCGACTTGGACTTGGCATACCAAAATTTTTCCAACTTGGCAAAACTCGACAACTTAAAAATATACTTAAATTTCTGTAAAAAACATAAATTTTATATAAAATACAGTTAAAAAACGTATTAAATGAGCTTGTAAAACATTGGGGAATTGTTTTTAATCGCATCATCATGCGAATACAATACCCAACTGATACCTATTATAACTTATGAATTTATGATGATTGGCATAGAAAATCATCATAAAAAATTGCATGTCCATGCAAGTTACAGATTACAAGAATCTACAATTTTTGCTTCTTCATTCTAGTGAAAAATTTGGGAGATTGAGAGGGTCTAGTCCTTGTACTCCGCCTAGAAGGCCGTCCCTGCAGCGTTACTCTGGTACTAGATGGCAATGACTTATTTGTTTCATGTTTGACATCATCTACAAGGATGCCATCCAATGCAATCTCCATTGCTTTTATTGTACCACTACCTACACCCTCCATAACTTGTCTCTTGAAATCAATAATCTTGTCCTTTGTGAATAAGGGAGTCTTCTCATCTTGCATAGTCCAATCACTATAGGGATCAATCTCATCCAAATCAATAGGTCTTATGATGTGTTCTACACCTTTTTTGTGTGAAAGGCGAAAGTTGTATTGCACAAAAATTAGGGCATTGAAGTGTTGTTGAGTCAACTTATTGTGCTTCTTCATGTGAATGGCCTCAAACTAACTCCAGTTGTGCTCACATCTAAAAGTGCTACAAGGTTGAGAGAAAATTTAGAGGGCTAGCTTTTGAAAATTTGGGGTATTTTCACTCTAGTCTTCCCACCAAGAACCTGCAAACAAAATATTCAAAAGTTTGTGAGTAATTAATAATTGTAAATTTGTAACTTTTAAGATATAAATAAAGACTCCAATTTTTGTTACCTGGTGTTTGGGTGGATCTACCTTGGATAGCTAGTGGCGAAGAAAAGAGCCTCCCTTAGCTTGCTTGTAATTCTTTAACTCTGAAATAATGAGGTCCTTCACCTCAACCTCAGGTGTCATCCTCTCAATGCATGTTGAGAAGCTTTCCATAACCTCCCTATTAACATTTGTGAAGCCATTAGAGAAAAAAAAAACTTGGGGTTGAGGTAGTACCCCGCTGCATGAATGGGTTGGTAGAGTTGATTGTTCCACCTCTTATCAATTACCTCTCAAATGAGATCAAATTTGTCTCAATCCCCCTTATAATAGTTTTGGATGGCCTTTTTGGCCCTATCCATGGCCTCATAAATATACCTTATTGCATTTTGCTCCTCATCCACCAAGCGCAAAACCCTTACCAAAGGGTCTGACGTCTATAAACAAAATGAAAGTTACAAACTTACAATTTAAGTAAATAATTTTAAAAATTGAAAATAAAGGAATCGACTTGAAATTGAAATTGAATTTACTTTGATGATCTCTACAACTATCTTCGCAAAGGCATCATCAAAAACCGTATTTACGGTCCTCTCTCCATCTGTTTTTTTTAATATATTGAGTTTAGCCATGCTCGACTCACAAACATTTGCTTAAATAGTGTCAACAAACTACAAATACTTTGCAACGTTAGAAAGTTAGTTGCAAACCTTGTGACACCCGCTTGCACAAACTTTTTCCCCTTGGTGTGATCTCTCATCAAGTTGAGAACCCAAGGGTGATTATAAATGTATTTTGTGATTTTTTGACATTTCTACAATTGGTTTGACTTAATAAATTTTGCCTATGTCCTCTAAAAGAAGGTCAAAACAGTGGGCCGCGCAAGGGGTCTAAAAGAGTGATGGATTCCTCTCCTTAAACAGTCTCCCAATTGCCACATATTCTGTTGCATTGTCAGTGACAACTAACACAACATTCTCGATGCCCACCTCTAAGACAACCTCCTGTAGAATCAAGCTCAAAGTTATTGCATTTTTTACTTTCTAAGAGACATCAATTGACCTCAAGAAAACTATCTCACCATTTGAAACTACTAAAAAATTAATGAGGTGCGGTTCCTTCCATTTGTCCATCCATTTGAAAGAATGGTGTATCCAAACTTTTGCCATTGTTTCTTTTGGTCTTCTAGAATTGACTTTGTATCTACAACAACATTCTGAGTAACCTCCTACTTAAGTCTTTTGGAGAGGGTGCCTTGTACCTTTTCTCTGCAGCTGTCAATGACGTCACTAAATACTTCCAGTACAGGGTCTTCGCCACGTTGAAGGGAAGGTTGTTGTAATACTATAATTCTCACATGCCTTATTTGCTCCTTTGTGCACCTCCTTATTCCATTGTGTACCTTGTAGCAAAGGTTGTGCCCTAGGTATATTTCTAAGTACAAAAAAGTGATGTGACTGCTTTGTTCGAAGTAGATGCAGTAGATGTGTCTCATATGCGTGGACCATGACTAGAGCCCACAATATCTACCATATCTACCTCCGTTTTCGTTTCTAAGTCGGGATTAATGGCTGCTGCTATGGCTGCTTGTACCTTTGCCCTCTCTAGTTTATTCTCATCCAACAATGCAAGCTTTGCTTGCATCTTTCGTTTTGCCACCTTTGTGGTATTGGGACATAGAGTGATATTGCATCAAGGAATGCATGTTGGTACATAGGGTGATTGATGCCTCCAAAAACCTTCTTTGAGTAGAATGTGGAAATCACTCTCCTGGGACGATCTAGCAATGACATACTTCCAAGCAGCGAAACAACTTCCAACAAGATGACTTCCACTCACTGTTGTTGACCTTGATGCGGAGCTAGATGCCATTGTATGCTAACCTATGGTATGGTCAAATACAAAAAAAAAAAACATTTAAAAAAAAACTTAAACCATTAACCCTATGTAAAGGAAAAAAACCAGCAATTTCGTTCATAAATTATGAAAAACTAGTGTAGATTATGAATAAAAATTATGGTTTTGAATGGAATGCATGTAAATTTGTAAATCATGTTTAGGAACCTAATATTAACATTTTAGAAAGATTTTACATGCTTGGAATAAAAGAACAAAATAAAACTAACTTGGAAATCGAAAATCGTCAAATCTGCTCTACAAATCCGCTACAAACTCCTTCCAATTCGCTCGAAGGATGCTCAAATGTTGTGTGATGAAAGTGTGTGGGCGTGTGGGCTTAAGAAGAAGCAAATGCAGCGTCCAAACTGCGTCTGGTGAGCTACAGGTTCGGACTTGCTGAGTACTCGCTGCGAGTTCTATGCCAAAACTTGCCTAGGCAGAGTAGGTGAGTTTAGGCAGAAAAAACTCACCTGGTAACAAAATCAGCGAGTATTTGAACTATGCTTTGCACAAAATAAGTGCCCTTAATTTAATAGAAACATGCGTAGTAATGAGAAAGTGAAACCCTGATTTCTTCCCACTCCTTATGCTATAAGGAACTCAAGATTCTAGACAACGCCTTAATAAATTTATTCAAGCTTTAGAGTACTCTAAGGCTACTTCATTTGGCCCATAGAGCCAACCCTTCTCTACATATGCCAATAATGCTCATGCCCCTTTGGTCATTAGGAGGGCAGTAAGTCTAGCAAGAAACACTATGGAAATCCTTAGAGCCACTAGGATTAACCCAGTTGAAGTCACTAAGGGGTTTAGCAAGTCTATTGTGAGTTGTTGCAAATGGCACTCAACACGAAGAAAAATGAACATGTGTGGCTGCTAAAATTTTAGTGCAAATTTGAAACTTCATAGCTAAATTTGCTATAGGAAAATTTTCTCCACTCATATGGTATATTTTAAGAGCTCAAAAGTAGAATCCTGGAATGCAAAAAAGTATTCAAAGAATCTCGAATTGTCTCCCAGTCTAATTCATAACCATCCATAGCAGAGTAGCTGTGGAGTTTGAGGATGAGAACTTTGAGTGTAGCACTGGGTTTTCTTTTGTTGAAATTAGATCCCAAAGCCAGATAAAAATATATTCAGGCATTCCATGGCCTTAGCTAAAAAATATTTTTCCTCAATGGTAGAGAAAGAGTTGCCATCAAAATGGTTGTTCAATGATTGAGAATGGTTCTCCCTAGCCAATAAAATCACTTGAATGAGCTGAGAAACAGCTAGGTAAGCCAAAAGATAGCCTAGAGTTTCAATAACTAAGACATACAAGGTTGGGGTGAAGATTAGAGCCTCAACAACTTAAACATACAACGTTGGGTTAAGGGAAAAACCTTGATAAATGGAGCCAATAACCTCAAAGTGCTCAGACTTGTGGCCATGGATGGTGTGACAAGCCAAGTCATTAGAGAACAAATTTTGGATATCTTGGGCTGAATCAACAATAATGAAAGGCCACTCTATTTTGTCATATAGGATTCCTAGAAGTCAATCTTAATGAAAAGATACCTATTTTGAGGCACTGCCCCATTCCATTCCTTCCCATATGACAAGGATGTTATTGAAGATATAACAAATTTTGATAAAACCTTTCTACTCGAGATGGACAACGGTAGTCCACAACGGCTTATGTCGAAGAGCCAATACTTTTTGTAATAATTTTATATGATACATTCAACAAAGGTATCATTCTCCAACTAGTAATAAGCTTCAGAGATCTTGCTTTAACAATAAATTAGATATGTTTTTTATTTATCAGTTTGCTTAAAGTTCTATGTTGTAAACTTTCCTGATAAGCTTTAAGCAAGTCACCAACGACCGTAGTGGCTTTAAAAAATACCCAAGGAGATTTACCTATACTTGGAGTCTTATCATTAGCCATTTGGCACAAGGCATGATGACGCTGATCGAACGAAATTAGTTGACCTATGTATTGTTTCTAAAAGCTCACAAGACGCTAAATCAAGATAAGCTGCCTCATACTCCAATAATTTGTTGAGCATGTAAAATCTCCTATAGGGAAGTAAAACAAGATTGCATGTTGCTAATGGCTTTAAAATGCTTAACTGCTTGTGTAGCGCACAAGGATTTGAAAAATTGTTAACGATTTGGAGGATGCTCGTAATTTTTTTGTTATTAGCTTGTATTTTTGTTTGAGGCTAACTATGATGTGCTAGTACACCTTTTGTGTGTAATTGGGGTAAGAACAAATTCATGTGAAATCTCCTATAGGGAAGTAAAGCAAGATTGCATGTGGCTAATGGATTTAAAATGCTTAACTGCGTGTGTAGCGCACAAAGATTTGAAAAATTGTTAATGATTTGGAGGATGCTTGTAATCTTTTTGTTATTAGCTTGTATTTTTGTTTGAGGCTAACTACGATGTGCTAGTACACCTTTTGTGTGTAATTGGGGCAAGTGTTCTTTTCTTGTTTTATGTTAACCATTAATAGGAAGTTGCATAAAAACTATATACAATTAATTTCTCAAATATATATGGTAGTCAGCCTCAAGCATCAAACAGTAGTAGCGTTTATTTACCAGGTGTGTATATACCGAATTAATGTTCTCTAGGTGGCTTTGTTTGGACAGGAGATTAATTGAAGGTACTTATAAAAATGTGTAGAAGTATTTTTCAAGTTCTTGCTAGAGTGATGGGATTCGGTAAGTATGCTTATGTTTATCCATTTATTAAGGAAAATCTGACAGGGAAAATTTTGTATTGAAGGTTGAAGGAATGGAAGTTGGAATCACCCTCAAACTGGATGAACAAAATGGATCTTTATATTTGATCACAATGGAGTGTGGGACATCTTTGAAGGATATCACCATTACTTTAGATGGTGGAGCATCGTGGTTTTATCAAGGGTATGTGTCTGAAATAGCCTGAAGGAATTTATAAGCTCAATTATAGTTTTTCAGTTATAATTTATTCTTAGTGTTACACTTCATCAGGTTTGTACTTAATGTTTATTTTGCTTATCATGTATTATATTTTATACTAGTTTAATAATATTTTATGTAGCATCTGGTGTCTGGCCATATTTGTAATAGCCACACATGTGGCACTTGGGTTTTGTTAATCCTTAGCGTTAAAGTCCTTTTAATTACAAATGTTGAAAGTAGGGTAGGAGAGGTCTACCTTTATAAATAACCTACTTCTTTCCATTAGTATATCTTCGGTTCTAGTGAATTTTGAGACCTATTTGTTTGAGCAAGTCTCTTGTGCCCTCTTTGCACTCTGAGTTACTATTATGACTTACTATCTTGCTCCACTTGAGCATAGGCTGATTGGCATCAGAGCCTTGTTTTTGTGCATATTGTAGTATGTTAAAGTGTTACTTATAAATATGTGGCCGACATGTTTTGTTAGTGATTTTCGGCATTTGATCATGTGTTTAATAAGACTTGTTGTATGTCGGTTGCAACGGTTGTAGTAACTGTCAACTGCTGGGCCTTGCCCTTTAAATAGGATAATGAATGTAGGGATATGGGCGATTGTAGCAGGTCCTCCCTGGATTGTGCAAATTGTACCGAGACTTATTATTTATGAATACAAGCTGCTATTGTTCGGATTACTACTCTGTGTTCGCTACTATTGATGGTCTAGTATCTCAATAGCCATCAATCATTCTACATTTTGCCACCATTGCCTTAAAGAACGCCGGGTCAAGTTAAATTAGTTTCACAAATCTATGTGCCAAACATAACCATGAAACACAATATTACAACAACACAAAGGGTTCTTGAAGAAGAAGACCGATGTGTTGAGCAATAATTCATGCTACTGACTTCGAACAAAGCCTAGAGAGACACACAGTCAGGGAGGGGACCCAAAAGTTAATTCAAAAAATACATAAAGGGGATACGAAGCTTGAGGTCGAAGCGTTTAGTCAAAATTGGTGGACCGTACGCCACTCGCAACAAGGAGTGGGTAGAGATTGCCATAGTCACTTTTGGAGCAAGGAAGGATGGACCTTCTTGATTATTTTGGGTTAGAGGCTGCTACAAGCAAACCATGGGAAAATTAGGGGCAGCCTGAATGACAAGTTGGAGCACACAAAAAAGTACCCGATGGTGGGCAAGATAGTCTACGAATCCCTATCGAACAAAGGGTTGAGCGTAGGGATGTGTCCAATAGTGCTAAGAGAGCACATGGACATTTGATGTTGACCTTCTTAAGAGGGAGACTTGAATTTGATAAACCATGCTAGAGCCATGGTTACCTTGTCATCTCCAGAAAAGCAAAAAATGCCAAAATTTAGTAGTGACGAATTTGAAGATCTGGTATGGCATTGACATACGTGCATCACTATCTGGATTGCCAATGGGCAAACATATGAGCAAATTTGGCTAAGATGCTTCCTAGCTACTCTTAGGGGCATGGCATCAATTGGTACACTGATATGTCAAGTACTGACAAAGCAACATAGGCAGCCCTTAGGCAAGTGTTTGAAAAGGAATTCAAACTCCTAAGGGACGACAATGAGATTGTGGCAGAGATCTACAACGCTAGACAAGATAAGCATGAGACGGTTCGGGCTTACAATAGGAGATTGAAGGAGTTGTTTGGCAAACTCGAGAAGGAACAAGCCAAAGGGAAAATAAAGAGGTAGTTTAAAAAGGGGTTGGTTCCTTGACTAAAAAATAAAATAAAGGTAGTCTCACTTTATCATACGGAGATGCTTATAACTGAGCGATGGTAATAGAAAGTGAGAAGAAAACTTCATCCTTGCACATAAGACGACGAAGTGAAGATGAGGACTCTTATTCTAGTGACAACGAACCAGAATCTGTGCAAGCATTGAGAAAAGACATGCTCCGGATGATGATGGAACTAAAGGGAGATGGTAAGAAAGATTGCAAGGATATTTTGTGCAAGATTTGTCAAGCTACAGGGCATATAGTCAAGGACTGCCCGTACAATTTGCTGGAGAAGAGCGACCAAGTACTGTTCACACTAGGAGAGCCATCGACGCCACCCACCATGTAGCCAAGGAACTATTGAAGACAGTTAAATAGTAGTGCCGGAAGTTAGATTCAGTATGACTTCGAAGGACAACCAATAATATAGTGTTGGGAGTGCAATGAATGAGGCCATTTTGCAAGAGATTGCCCTAACCAGAATGCCATTGAACTTATTTGAAGATGACGTGGACTCGAGAACCATAACGATGGCAATTGTCCAAAGCAAGCCAATGTCAATATGATTGATGTAGTCGAGGGCAAGGAAGCTATGACAATTGCCAGAGCACAAATAAAGAAATCCATTTACTTTGATCCATGTACGGAGAAGGAAATGTTGGCCGAAGCAAGGGTGGAAGTCGAGAGGGCCATGGTCGAAGAACGATGTATGACCAGACTAGAGTCCAACAAAGCTATTGCACGATAGGTCTTGCAGACCACTATACCTGTGATGACAGGTGACTTATTGTAAAACATTCCAAAACTCAAGAATTCTTTCATTGCTACCATACAATACATTAACCGAAACATGGAGCATACAATGGTGCACCTAGCATCGGGTGATGGAGAGAGCAAAAAGCAAAAGAATGAGCTCGTAGTCGAGCTGCCCTTGTTAGGTGACCAAGTGATTGATCCTATGCTTCTAACGATGAACCTAGCCCGACAGTCAACAATTGTGCATATGGAAGTTTTGGATAGGAAATTGACAAACACCATCTTCGACATTGGTTTTGGTGTGAATGTTCTTACAAAGGAGACTTGGAAGAGTCTTGGGAAGCCAACTATGTGGCCTCCGACATTCCAACTAGTAGGAGCAGAACAACAAGGTAATAAGGTATTGGGTCTATTGATGGACCAAAAGGTAATTATTGGAAGGCAACCCTTTTTGTTGAATTTTTTGGTCATCTTCAAAGGAAGGCCTATGATGCACTATTGGGTCGAGGTTGGTTGATAGCAGCCACAACTGATCAACATTGGAAAAATAATTTGATTTTCATTGAAAAACAAAGGACGAAAGTATGTCATAGATTTAATGAATTAGGCAATAAGTGAGGAAGTAGCCTCATTAGACTCATTGGATTCCTACTCCGAAGAAGAATGTTCAGCTGACAAGAATCGAGGTATGATGGATTCAAACGATGAAGGGGTATTGGAGTTATAGTTATACTTCGAATATGAGACGAGATCTCTCAATGGTTTGTTCCATTGGTAGATAAAAGACTATGAAGTGTTTCAGCCTGATTGCAAACGCTTTGAGATTATGGAGATTGAAAAAGTCCAAGGCTTGCAGTGGGATGAGTAGAATTAGATGTTAGTGATGCCAAGTCCTTCCGAACCGTCAAACTCATAGTCAGCTTATCCACTGGTGTGCAACGAATACAATGATAGGGCGGCAATGTTCAATGGAAATTTGGCCTACTAGTTGGAACGGGTAGCCAATATGAGGTCTAAAGAGCTGACTTCAATGATCCAAGTGAATGGTTCAAAGCTAAAAATATATCAACCCATTACAAAGAGTATCAGTGTTATAGATATCAATGGCAAGCACTTAGGCGAGGAAGAAAATTAGACAAACAATGTTATGGGTCAAATTTATAAAAAGAGCATTAAAAGTATTAATGAAGTTTGGCAAAGTTATGAGCCCCCCCCCAAGTCATACAACAACAACACTTAAAGTGGCCCCCAAATTTAACCAGTGCTCAGCACTATATATATATCACCCAAACATTTAAAGTGTTTAATAAAATCCCTGAATGTTGCTTCCCATCTCCTGAACATTGTAAAATTGAGTGCCCCAATCCTAAATGCTTCAACCCTGAGCGCCCCTCTATAACGTTCACCCTCCAAACATCCCAAATCAGACCGTACAGGCTGTTATAAGGGGGAGATACAACAAAATCTGCCGTACGCTCCATTTTGGTCGAATGTCCCTCCTCCTTCCCCTGCTGAGCATTGGCCCTTTGAATGCTCTACTCCCCTTGAACGCCCAATGACCTTTGTGTGCCCCTCTGCCATATGGCCTGTCCCTCCCTGTTGTACCAAACGTCCTGCCCTAGACGACTTGGCCGTATGGCCTGAACTTCAACATTATGGACGGCTATTCTCACCCACCATCCTTTTTTCGAACACTGCATACCTATATCACAGCCATACGCTCCACAAGAAACACCATATGGTGTTGGAGGTGACTATAAGGAGCTGTACGGCCAGGTAGAAGTCTCAGATTTACAACCATTATTTTTACCATCAGTGATGCATAAAAAGATCCGAGAAATAGTGAATGGTTCAGGGAGGTAACTATAGTGAATAAATTCAGATTTTGCTTCCACTGGAAGAAAAACAGGTATAAAATCAGCATACAGTTTCAGCCCTGGCTTTTGAAGGCAGTGCAAGTGCAGGTTTTGGAGAAAAATCCAAAATCCATGGGCCTATCCCAGTAGCAAATATCTAGGTATACAAGGGTTTTAGCAATTATTTGGTGATAGACACGTTGGGTTTTCCAGCAGCCGTGATTTTGGAGAAAGTTGCTTCCAAACACCTGCAGCATTGAGCTCATGAAGTTTATGCACTACGAGCTGAATTGTGCCAATCACAGCCTACTCCAGAAAACTCTTCACTGGATGAGCCAGCTTGCATGAATCCAGGGACATCTTCTTCCACCCCTCCTAATTCTCCTCCTTGATATGTTTTTTTTTGTATAGTTGGAAGGGACTCTGAATTATTTATAGGGGGGAGGGTAATGTAGTACGTTAAAGTGTTACTTACAAATATGTAGCCGACATGTTTTTTTAGTGCTTGTCAGCATTTCATTGCGTGTTTAACAAGACTTGTTGTATGTTGGTTGCAACGGTTGCTGGAACCGTCAACTGCTGGGCCTTGCCTGTTAAATAGGATAATGAATGTAGGGATAGTGGCACTTGTATTAGGGCCTTCCTGTATTGTGAGAATTGTATTAAGACGTATCATTTATGAATACAAGCTGCTATTGTTCGGATTACTATTCTCTGTACGCTACTATTGTTCAGATTACTATTCTGTTTACGCTGCTATTGATGGTCTAATATCTCAATAGACAGTAATCATTCTACACATATTTGGTGGGTAGTTTTGTTTGCAACAGCTATTGTAGCCTACATATAGGATCCCTCATTTCCAAACTTGCCCCTTATTTATAAAAATAAAAATGAGAAAAATGTAAAAGAATGGAAAAAAGAATATGGGAAAGAGAACAACGGCTGAGAGTTCAAGTCATATCAAAATTTTTATCAAACACTATTAGATACTAATTTAATATTGTAAAAATAAACAATGCAAAAAAAAAAAATACAAGTTCAAACACAAACATCATATCGAACAACAAACAGTAATAAATTAACATCACTAATGGAATCCAGGTAAAAATTTCAGAATTAGTGCTGTTATTGTCATACAAATGGGATCATCACTAAATTGATTAGTGAGAAAGCTGTTCACATCCCTCACTGCTAAGTTATCCACACAAATATCACTTATCAAATTATTTCTCGAGTACTTTTCCACCACCATTGCATGGGATTGTAGTACATATCAGATACCTTGTTCTGAGACAATCTCTTACATGTTCCACTAAGAATGGTGCTATAGCTTAAACACATGCAATTAGTGTGCAGGCTTCACTGTCACTTCAGTTTGCCACATCTTCACTATTAAGGTCTCTCTAGAAGAGTCCTACAATTCGGTACATTTATTTAGAGGCTCTTCTATCCTCATACTCTTCCCTTACCAAACTTGGTCTTGGGATTCTTTCTAAAGGCTTGGGCTTCCCCATTGATGTCCTTCCAACTCTCAGCGACTGCACACCTCCTCCTTCTAGGCTTCCTTTATGGCTTCTTGAACTTTCTTGATAAGAGCTTTGTTGGTTACTAGGTTAGGATACACTATCATTTTAATTGTAGTCGTTTTCTCCATAACATGTTCCCAAGTCCCTTCCAAACAGCTCATCATCTTGTGAGTCGGGACTCATCATATTATGGTCTCTTCTCCATACCATTGACATAACTTCTTCATCCCTCTCCACAAGCCTAAAATTTTGATTTGGATCCATTTTCTCCTCACATTTTGAGGCGTTGAACCATTATCACTTGCGTACACGAATTTTTTGATGTATTTTGATCTCTTCTTTATATAAACACTTAGCTGAATCTTATTAAAAAATGTTATAAATGTGACAACACTCGCAATCATTGTTTGGACACTTATGCCGAGTATGCTTGGGAACTAATTATCTTAGGACAATGGGTTGAATATTGTATTATGGAACATGAAGAGACGTTTTGTGAAGAGCCATGAGTTACGTAGGATGTGAAAGGTGAAAGGTCAAAGGTTATTGCAAATACTCAGTTATGATTCCTTAACGAGAATCCTGAGCTTGTTGATGCGAATCTCTTGTATCATGTTTGTGCTTTTCTTGATTATGTCTCAGTTTATTGTGACAAATGCCCTTCCTTGCCAACATATGGTATCACAAACCATTGAGAAACCTGAGCCTGTAACAAAGTCATTTTTGTGAGGAATGGTTGGAGTTAAAAATGAGATTTGGGAGACAATATTTCTGTTGTTTGATGTGTGGACAGTGATGTGAAGAATACATGAAGAAAGAACGTGTGAATAAGAATGAAATAGATGTTAATTTATGGAAAGAACTGCACAAACATATGAGTTGTAGGCACTATCGTGTTGAAATTTTTGAGATAATGTTTCTTGGACACATTATTTTGCAGTATAAAATCAAGTTGGCGGGCCAAGCAAATATTCCAAGGAACACAGCAGTGACAGTTTGGCAGACAATTGGAACCATGATTATAAATTTATAGCACACAAAAGGCGCTACAAAGATGTATAATGCATAGGAGACAGACACTGGTTATTTTTGAATGTGGACAAAGTGAACAAACTGTGGTGAAACATTGGAGCAAATGAATAGTACTCATGCATTGAAATTTATGTATTTTTTGCATTTTGAGACATAAAGAGGAGAAAGGAGGAAATAGTAAAGGAAAATTTCTATCAATGGAGTCTCCCAATTTCGACATCATTACATCCTTCTTTCATTTATACCGAACCAATGTAACTTGCATAACTTATCACAAACCACTAACATTTAACTTAATACTGTATGCGACCCACAAAACATTAAATGCTAATCTCAATAGCACATGATGAGTTTTATTAATTACTACACTAACACACACACTTAACCAGAAATTGTGTGTTATTGATACTACAGGCTCCCGTAACACAAAATTATGGTTACATTAAAATTTGAAACAATCCATGCTTTGCTACTTTGATTTGTTGCTTATTTGCTCCAGCAGATCTAGGACGCTACCATGCTCAATCAAGCTGCCATAACCCTTGTAAAGGTAGTCCTTCAAGTAGGTAGAATGACCAAATTCTTGAATTTTGTTTACGCCATTGAATTCTCTTTGATACCTATCCATATCGAGCAACCCATTTTTAATTCCCGCTGAATAGAGACCCATCAAGAAAGCCATTATAACATGTAATCATTGGATCCCTCACTTTTGTAGTAGTCCTCTCTAGCATGAATACATGTTTCTATGTTGTTATCATCACTGTCAATTTCAATCTCAACGTCATTGGTGCCTTTGAAATTGGCTTTATCTTTTGTTTATGAGTAAATCTATTGCCTTGCATTTGCAATTCCAGTTTATGCAGCCTAGTTTCCCACAGTAGCTGCATTGAATACTATCTTGATTGCTTTTGTTGTTGA
This sequence comes from Torreya grandis, assembly GCA_037957365.1. NCBI lineage: Eukaryota > Viridiplantae > Streptophyta > Pinopsida > Cupressales > Taxaceae > Torreya > Torreya grandis. The sequence continues at coordinate 1,182,236 of JARHVA010001026.1, forward strand.
CCTCACTTTTTCTGGATTTACCCTTACCCTTAACAAAGAGAGCATCTTCAACTGCATCATTCAATAATTTCTCATCAGTGATGAATTGCTGAAATCATAGAATCTAGATATTGTTAGGGCAAATTCCCAAGAGTAAATGCTACATTGCTCTAGTTGGACGGTGGTCTAGAGTTACATTTACTTCTGCTATCTGTTTTATTAAAGATTTCATCTTTACATTTACTTATGCTAACTGTTTTTTATAGGGTTTCAGCTCACACGCATGACTTGATATTGTATTAACAATCTCATACTTAAAACATTGGGTTTGCAGCTGTTGACCTAAAAATTGTTCAATTCTTTTCATATAGTTTTTGAAGACTTAGTCAGGTCACAGTGATGAAATTTAGTATCGGATATACCAATTTCAATGATAGATTTACCATTTTAATAGTTTTGCAGGATCGGTAGGTTTTGTATCTGTTCTTTGACTATCATCCACAAATTCTGTGCATTAATTGCAATTGCATTTTCCTTCTTGAGACAATGGAAGGATCTTGTAGAAACAAGAAAGTTTCTCGCTACTTTAATTATGTAAAATTGACCCTTGTACCCAAAGGGCACGATGCCAGCTTGCTTGAGGCTTCACATCCAATATCCAGCTGCAATATGATGTATTAGATCATCTCAAAAGTAACAGATCGAAGGCTCCTAACCAATTATCTTTTGTTGATAATTGACAGATAACTGACTATCATTTCATTCCAAAGAGAGAATCCACTCTATATACAAGAATGAGCAGTTTGGGGTCTTTCACAAGTTGGATATGTCACAGGATTTTGATAAATGCAACTGGCTTTTGATCATTGAAACTTTAAAAGTCGTTGGTTTCAACTCCCAATTCATTGAATGGGTTCACAGTTGCATCATGGAGACCACTTTCATGATATCTTTTAACGGGCCCAAAGGGCCCAGACCGGGGCATCAAGGGGTTTACAGCAAGGGGATCCCCTATCCGTATAGCTATTCATTACAAGCAAACTCATGGAGGACCATCAGATCTTTGGGCTGCCTGCTGTTCCAGGAGACACTGGCTTTCAAGTTTCATGATTTCCAATTTGTGGATGATGCACTCCTCTTATCGTCTATTGTTAAGCAGCAGATCTTCAAAATCAAAGGGAATTTGAACTGTTACCATTATGAATCTGGTCAAATAATTAATGTAGATAAATCCTCAGTAATATTCCTCAACACCCCTATCCAACACATGCGATCAATTATCAGCATACTAGGCTTCAATGAAGAACAACACCCAACCACATTCCTCTGCTTCTCACTCCACATCCAGCTAACAAAAATTACACTATGAAGTACAATACAAGCTAAAATGCAAGGGGAATTGCATCTTTAGACTTTCAAGTGGTTATATCTGGCACGTAGCATAAAACTAATACAAGTAGTGCTCCAAGCCATGACAATTGATCTCCTATTGCTCCCATTCCCAAGGAAGGTAGAAAAGGCACTTTGCAAACTAACATTTTCCATGAAGGGGCCTAGAACAAAAATTAAAAAATTTCACCTAGTTTCATGGAATGTGGTCAGTAAGCTGAAAAAGGTAGGAGGTCTGAACTTAAAGAGCGTATCCATCTTTAACCATGCTCTTTCTATGACGTTGGCATGACAACTTTAGCAAGTTGACCCACTTCCTTGGGTCTAGATTATAAAAGGAAAATACTTAAATGCTCAAATATTAAGCATTTCAGTTGAAATCCCCGTCCTAACTAGGGGATTTGTAATATGTAGACAGATTAGATCAGGACTGCAAATGTTCTGACAGCGAATGCGTGATCCAGGAGGATCTGAGCCTTTGATCAACTCACAGTGTAATGGTGGTGCTCCGCACCATGTGCTGTTTACACCAACAGCTTCAGGATCATCCCAAGCACATGGTCGTGCTGTGAAGTCCTAACTCCTCATCGTTGATGTTGCACAACTTCGACAGTGTCAGTCCTGTTTGGATTACAATAATTTTTGTCTCAAAACTCGTGACCCTTCGTCATTCTTTCCTTCACGCCCTCAGATGGTAGACAGATCAAGTCAAAGATTGCAACTTTGAATGTTTTTTTGAAAATAATAGAGGATGCTTTGCAAAGGCGACAGGAATATTTGGAAGAATTCCATGCACTTGACAGAGTGGAAATCGTTGATCACTTCTCTTGACTTAATTTGCTTTCAAATTCGAAGTAAAAGCTAAGCAAAAGTCTAAGAAAGAAGATTCCAAGTCTCAGGACAAAGCTCAATTCAAGAATTCCAAGTTTGGAATCAAGTAGAATCCTAAACAAGGAAATGGCCCTTCTTGTCATCCTTAGAAGAAGAACACACTATCAAATGATCAGAACAAGCAGTCCAAGACTAGCAAGTGGTGTTCAATTCATAACGCCAAGAGTCACTACAATGAAGAATGTCGTGCTAGGAAAACTCTATTTGCACAACACACATTAATCAACAAAATTACTAAGAAACTGAAGTTCCCTCCCTTGGCTCTCTCCAACACCTCCTTTACTCCATATCAACCATGTACGATAATTCTTTATGTCACTCATGGTCCACACCATACATTTACACCTTATTGCATATCAAAGTGAAATCTCTCTACTCTAGAACCCTTCCCACCACTCAATATATAAAATTAAACTTCTATGGATCTAATGTTGGCAATTTGGGGAATATGGGGGCGGGTGGAGTTTCCAACAACCAGTATAACAAGATTCAAGTGTCATACTGTGAACACTTGGGACATAACACACAAGATTTTGCGAATGCGTGGTTACTAAGAAGGGGAGTGCTATTATCCTTCCTATACAGATTTCAACAGCTCCACATAGAGGGGGCTCTACTGTGGTCATTGAAAGAATCCAATATCAACCCAAAAACCACCTTATCTTGGACTCTCCAATGTCATGAATAGTATTGTCAACTTGCCGTTCTCCCTCTCATCTAACAAATTTAGTCATGTTCAACATAGAGTTAACCAAGTAGCTGACAACTTGCAAAGCATGTTGTTACTGCCCTATCCACCCACCAAGGATTGCATTGAGTACGATGCAATCTCCCCAAGAAATCCAAATGAATTATACCAAATATAAGAACCTATGAGCAAAAAGCGTTTATGTTGGATAGTTGGACAAAAAGGCACATGCACAAATCCATCCCACGGGCTCCACTTAGACATTAATCAACCTCTGTAAATGTATTTAGACACACACATGCTTTCTTTGCAATAAGAATACAAGTATACATAGAATAATAGAACAAATACTAGAAAGCCATATAATAGCATATATAAAGCTCTATTACTATTGAGCTAACTCCACTACAAGCTAATATTTAAAACTTGATATCCAAGTCTATATAGAAGGATGAAAGCGTACATGTCGAATGGTTGCGATGATTTAACATGACCTTCAAAGAAACTAATTGCATTAATTATTAACAATATCCTTAATGGTCTACACTATCACCCTACAAAAATTGGCCACACTGTTGACCGATGTATATAAAATATAACCATTAGGGGTACATAGTGATAATACTTGTCAATGCAAAATCTTCTCAGTTCAGCATCAAATGTCACACACATAACCACTGTATAAAAATAATGTTTAGGGAGCAACAACACTTCTCTAGGTGTTATTCTCTTAAAGACATTTTAAAATATCACTAAAGCTTCAAATAAGATCATCACCCTCCAATGAGTCATCTTAACGTTTATAATAGTTAATATAAGAAAAGATCTCACGATCACCTTAAAAATTAGTTTGAGAATATCCCTATGCAAGGTTTTATTTCAAAGGCGTCCAACTTCCATTTTCCATCTGACCAACCTCTCTATGTTTATATAAAACATCTTGTGTCCAAATCTTATATTGGTTATCAGTTCTCCATGGACCCATGCGATCTTGCAGGCAGAAATTTTATCATTTTTTTGTTCACATAAGAATGTGACTATTGATTACAAAATAATGTTGAGAGTTCATATTTTTTATCAACACTTCCACCTTGATTGTCAATACACGTTCTCACGACACAGTCATCATTTAACCTACAATTTATTCTTTTTCTTTTCCAAATATTTTTTTAGAAACCACCACTTTTACTGCAACTCCCTTGGCCATACTTAAAAAAAATTTGGTACCATGAAAACCAAGATTATTTGCCTTGGTCAAAATCTTGCAAACCTTTAATAAAATAATCCCTATAATACATATAACTGATCTGAATTCCAGGGGGTATTTGGGGGAAGACACTCCAAATAAGGATTTAGATGTGTTATTAACTTATTTGCATTAATGGAAGCAATATTAAACAATATTCAGAATAGAGAAAATAATAGAACTGAAACAGAAAGTTTTATTAATCTGTGCCATGTACATGGCATACTCTTGAGGGAGATGCATGGCTGCTTATATTCTATTATGTCATCCTATCTACTCACAAATATGTATATATAATAATACCAAGCCGTGAAGGATGAACTGTAATGGTAGTTAAAACTTGAAACAATTGAGCTTCCCCATGCGACTCTCTGCCTTCTGATGGTTGCATGGTTTGCTGAGGCTAAATTGTGTAGATGTTGCATTGTGCAGATGCTAGGCTATGCTAATGTTGCGTTGTGTGAATGTTGGGTTGCGTGGAGGCTGTGCGGCATGGAATGCTGGGTTGCATGGAGGTTGTGCTATGTGGAATGCTGATTTCCGTTGAGTTGTGTTGAATAACATTAAAATTCGACAGTAAAAAACTGGACCGCAGGGCATACTCCTGCACCCCACAGAGGTGCTGCCCCTTGATTTTGAGAATGGATCCCCTTGAGTCATATTGGGGCTCCATTCAATTAGGAGTGAAGGGAGCATTGTTGTTTCCTGAGTTGAGCAGTGTGTAGTCTGCTGCTGTGCGGGATGTGTGAGGTTGCATGGAGTGTGTAGTTGCATAGAGTTGTGTGGACGTCCAAGGCACTCAAGGTGAGAGTGCGAACTGGTGTGGCTGCAATCGGATCAGTATCTTTGCCAAATATAAGCACATCATTGATATCTTCAAACTTTAAATTTAAAAATCAACCCACCATCATTTCCACCATGTCCATTATGTGTGATATTATATTATTAACTTGGAAAAGTAATGGCCACGACAATACGTCCAATTGGATCCATATAATATAATCACACTTTGCCACTTTGATTAAAAAACAATTCAATCCCATCTTTAATTTTGTGGAAGGATATATGTGACCTGGATTGCATTGCGACATTTTTAGAGCCGCCAGATTTAATAGATATTAGCCATTTGATATAATTTTAAAAGGAATTGTATGCCCATGCTCTAACTGCTTTCTAACCTAATAATACCTAACTGAACAAACCTCTTTTTCTTTAATCGGAAAAGTGTCAGATGGTTCATAATTTGGTAAACTACCGGGATCACAAGAAAGTGGGTCAGTTTGGAAATACTCTGTGAGAATAAATGCTCGTGTAGAATATTTGCAAGCAAATTCCAATGAGGAAATCAAAGACAAGGAGTTGTTGGGCATAGCAAAGGAGGCAGCTGTGAATGATGCTGAGGCAGAGCAAAATGACTTGCAGGAAGACGAGTCTTTACCTTCTCAAATGCAGGACTTGCAAATTAAGATTAAATAATGAAGAATTCAATAATGGTGTGCCAAAAAATTCTGAACAAATATTTTCAAAGGCTATTAAAAGTGCGCCTAGACATAAGGAAAGTGCTCCTAGACATAAGGAAAGTGCTTAATGTTGATGGTTCTAGTGAAGATGTAGGGGATTTGAAAGAAAACAAGTTTGGAAATCAATTATAGGAGCTAAATTCATCACAATTGGAAGAGCAAGTATCTTAGTGCAGCAAAAAGAAAAAAAATTGGGAACAGAAAGAATAAAGGCTGCACATCTACAGAGGAAAGAACTGCTAAGCAAAATGACAGGAGGAAGAGAAGAAATAATGTCAGGCATTAAAAAAATGGCTTTGAGGATTGGTTTTGATTCTCTCCATTCAAGCTTTGAAATTTGGTCGTCTTAATAAGCAAAAGAGTGGGTTTCTGTTTGAGCCCTGAGCTTCACAACTCAAAACATAATTTGAGTTAGAGATTCAATGCTTTCACAGTTCATAAAAATTAGATTATAGGTTTTTGGAAATACTGTGTTTTTATGTTTAGTCCATAATTTTAGTTCATTTGGTATATTACACTGAACCTTCATGGCTGCATGGTGAAAATTCTTTCTTCATGGCTACTCCTCACGGTGCCTTCGACCTGGTTTGTTGTTGTATATTTTGTATTTTACTATTTGTACTCCCACTTTGGGGTAATTAGCTGTAAATATCATCAATAATGAAACCTTTAGTTTTCAGAGGGATCACTTGATGTGTTAAAATGGTTTCCTTTTGTTTTGCTCATTTACATCATGTGACTTACCAAATAATTGAAGGGTTAAACATGTTGTTTGAAGGTGTGCAAATGATGAGTGTAAGTGCACGTAATGATGGATGCTAGAGTAAATACTTTTACAATGGAAGAACATCAAATTTTTTAAATAGGTAGCTGAAGGTTCTCACATGCCTTGTAGTAGTAGTGTCAGTTCACTATTCAAAACCTAACAAAAGTAGATAAATACCTTACAATAAAATTTATTTTTCTCTTCTTTTCATATTACTACCTTTAAATATATAATACTCTCTCATATATTGAGAGCAACCCTACCAGATTTCTACTTGAGACAAGCCAACAAACTATTACGGCTTACCTGAAAGTACTTGCAAGTGACTAATTTCTAGATTGCCCTTCTTTTCTCTCTCTCAAATTTACTTTTTACAATTCTTGATCAGGATGGCGGGCATGGTCAAAAATCCATCTTCTTATACATTTGTTTTCGTTTATTTGTCAATCAATTATCCCTCTTATACTATGTTTTAGTTTTATTTGCTAATATTAATTAATTATTTTCTCACAGTTCTTCCTTCTAGGAAGATTGTAGGTCTTTTCTCTCTCTCTCTCTCTCTCTCTTTAGTTTGATTTCAGGGTTGGAGGGACCCCTGCTAGATAAAAAGAAAGAGAAAACCATTGGCCTGGCTTGAGGAATAATTCCAACAAGGCATATGACTATACAGAATCCAAAAAACCACCAAATACCATAACCTGAATACTATTATATTTAATACTGTTCAAGATTACAAAAAAAACCTTAACTTTTTAACAGTCATCCCCATAACAAAAAACCAATTGACAGACATTAACAAAGCCATACAAGACCTGATCCATACATTAATCCGAGATGTTCACCACCTCTGACAACATCCCACCCCAGTTGCGGCATGCCACCTTGCTGTCCATCAAGCCCTGAATCCCCGATTGAGGAGATGCCCCTGCTTCGCCAACCGACTGCCCCGAACCTACAACTACTGGCATCACCACCGACTCCATCTTACAGCTGCCATCCCAAAGCGCAAGCTGCCGCATTCAAACAACCTCTTTTTGCTGGGGACCCCACCCCCTACGACACCTGCAACACCTAGCTCGGGGGAGGAAACAAACGTCTGAAGAAGCCTTGGGCCAAAAATTTTACATCTGCCACCCATTCCTTAGACTCGCGAGCATCTTGCCACGCTGCGAAGCCCAACAGAGGAGCCTTGATAGTTTCAATATTTGGCAAAACCACCTCCTTAGCCAACTTTGTACCATTCGTCATGACCGACTCAAAAGCCTCGGCTAGATGCGAAAGGGCTATGGAACGATTCTCCAGCCCCCAAAAAACACCAAAGGGACGAAACCCAAGCCGTCCTTACCAGAGAAGGGGAGAGGAACAAGAGACCCACTTGGAAAATTCACTAGTCTCACCTGCAAATCCACCCAATATTTCGAGGTCACAAAAAGCTCAACCATTTCCATCACTAGCTCTTTATCAGAAACGAGCATCAAAAGATTTGTGGCAAACAGGAAAGCCACCTTCGAATTAACCCACCACCTCAGGGTCTTTTCTAGCACCTCACCACCCAAAACTTCTAGAATAGCTTCAGCCACTTTTGGGGTGGGAGCCCCAAAAATATGATTCAACCGTGCCATCAAGACAAGGTCTACCAAACCCATTTCTCTCTTTGCCCAACCCCTGAAAACCACAAGGAAATCTAAAGACTCCACACAACTTTGCTCCATCCTACCAGCTCCCCAACCCTTCACTCCGAAGAAACAAGGCAATGGAAAAAACCCAAGAAAACCCATGTAATAAAGACCGTCGCCGATTTGCACCAATAGAAATGATTATTGATCAAACATTCCACACGAACCAAATGATAGATATTAAAGGGCAGCTCATCAATGTTAGACACTCCAATCTCCACATGCACTAGCATGTTGTTGACGTCATTCAGAAATTGAAATTAACCACCTTGCTAAAATCATCCCAGGGTTCCCTTATTTATCCACGCGTGTGACTTCATTTTGCTCTATCCCAGCATTAGCCAGAAAATCAGCCACTTGGTTGGCCTCCCTATAACAATGCGAGCACTTCCAATTTTGAAATTTGGAAACATCACCCCAAATTTTCTCAAGGATATTATTAAAATTCCATGATTCAGCCCCTTGTTTGTACAAGGCTTGAATGACGACGTGAGAGTCACCTTCAATTTCCAAATCAAACACCCCACACTCAAGCGCTAGATCAATACCAGCCACCAAGGCTTGGGTTTCACCCTCATTATTAGTCCCATCCATCAATTTGATAGGCGCAGCTCTAATGAGAGAATCACTACAATCCCTGATCATACACCCCGCCCTTGAGGTCCTTGGTTCCCCCAACAAGCTCCATTGAAATTGAGTTTGAACCACCCCGATGCGGAGCTTGCCAAGCAATAACAGCCCTATTCTTTTTCTTTATTTTTCCATTTCTAGTTATGATCGACCCATTAACGGGGATGATCACTATATTGAGCTACCACTCATCCTCATGTCCCAACTAGATAAACAACCATTCTTATGTTGAACTTGAGCTGAGACCTCCTCCAAAATTGAGACCTCCACGTCCTTCAGAACCGTTGAGGGCGGCTTCTCTTTGCCTTCAAAAATTCTTTGATTTCTCTCTCGCCAAATCATCCAAATGAGAATAGTTGGGCTCACCCTCCACAGGCTGTTTAAAGAGTTCTTTACATCTCCCAAAGGGTAAGAAGAAAAAACATCCAAGAGTAAAGACAACCAGGCCCAAACCCAACCCAACTTGCTACAAACCCAAGCCTAACAAACCACTGCGAAGGGGCATTTAAAAAAACAGATGATCCATCATTTCCTCTGCTTGTTTACAAAGACAACACTTGGACGGCCCTAGAACAACCATCTTACATAGCAGATCTTGCATCAGATATGCTATTGAACACCTACCCAGGCAAAAGCCCCTGCTTTCTGAAGGCGGTTCCTACACCAACACAATGGTCAAGCCCAAGCCAAAACCACATCAACCGCTTCCGCCATTTGATATCCAAGTTTGATCGAATAAAATCCAGCTTTGGCCCCGATCCAATGCAACGCATGCTTTTTGGAATTGATGAATTTTTTCCTATTCTCCAAACATCTAGAAAGGCTTAGATGTTGGGCTTCAGGAATCGGAAGGTTCGCCAAACTTTTCCAAACCCAGCTGCCAACACTACCAGTCCTTTGAGGCTCAAGATAGTCTGCCACTTTGGTACCCCACAAGTCAAACAACACCAACCTAATATCGACAGCATCAATTGACTCCACAATAGGCTTATGGCCATTCTAGGAATCAAACCAAAAATCGGCCTTCTTACCATTATTTATCGCCCAAGAAATATGATCATCAATGATGTGCTTACAGTTGAGCAGAATATTCTACATTTGCCAACCTTTAGGGGGATTGGTAATTGCCACCATGCTTTCTGGCCTATTTGAGCCCAGATACTTACTACGGAGCAACTTGCACCACAACGCCTCCAGTTCAACTAGTTTCCAAACCAACTTGGCCCCTAGTGCTACATTTTGAAGCTGAATATCTTTTATTCCAGCCCCACCCATCTTACTACGTTTACACACACGATCCAATTTGAGCAAGGGGATCTTTTTCTTTGCCATCCCCTGCCACAGGAAATCTTTCATGATTTTATTAAGAATTTTAACCACCCTTTTGGGAGTCTGCAACACAGAGAAACAATAGGTGGGCAAGGTGCTCAGAACAAACTTGATCAAGGTGATTATGCCAACCAAAGACAACCACCTTCCTTGCTAGGAGGCTAGGCGCACCTTAAATTTATTGATGAGTTCCTCCCACTGGCCAAACTTACTACCTCCCATGAAGAGAAGCACTCCCAAATACTTGTTAGGAAGGGAGCCAATTTTGAAACCCAAAGCCCTTGCTATGCCAAGTTTCTCTTGATCTTCACACTTGAAGTAGATCTCAGATTTGGCTTCGCTTACTTTTTGCCCAGAGGCCTCTTCATAGCTTAAAACTAGATTTTTCATTTCCACAGCCTCTTCCAAAGAGGCCCTGTGAAATAAGAACGTGTCATCAATAAAATGATGGTGAGACAGACTGTCCAAATTTTCCAAATTTTGATCCCTTGCAATCTACCTTCCCTCTTAACCTGTTGCATGGAACGACCTAGAGCCTCAACCAGCAAAATGAAAAGAAAGGGAGACAAGGGATCTCCTTGTTTCAACCCTCTAGAAGCCCCCAAAAAACCTTTCGGGGAGCCATTGACTAATACCGAGAATCTTGGGCCAGAGACACAACTTGACACCCATTCACACCACTCTCTCCCAAAGCCAAATTTACTCAGAACATTGAACAAAAAATCCCAATTTACTCGATCATATGCCTTGGTGATATCCAATTTTACCATCAGCCCTTTCCGGTGATTATGAGAAAGAGAATGGATAATCTCATGAGCCACAATGATGCCTTCTTGGATGTTCCTACCAGGCACAAAACCCGCTTGCTCTTGGGAGCTCAAAGAACCCAGAACCGATTTGAGCTGTCTAGCCATTGACTTAGAGATTATCTTATACACAACATTACACAAAGAGATGGGACGAAAATCGTTGAAACTCACTTGGGTAGAGCCTTTAGGAAAAAGAGAAATGAATGTTACATTAAGATAAAGGGCCACCTTTTGCCTGATGTGTGATTCTTCCACCATTGCCAGCACATCCTTACCAACAATGTCCCAAAAAACTCAGAAAAAAGCGGTCGAAAAGCATTCGGGCCTGGAGTTGTATCCTTACCAAGCGAGAAAACCACCACCCGGGCTTCCTTAAGAGAAAAGTGGGCCATAAGGAAATCATTTTGACGCTCCAAGACCAAATTGGGGAGGGCCTCCAAAAAGGGGTTTTGCGGCGCGGCCCACAACACTTAATCGCCAGCTAAAAGAGATTTGAAGACAACCATTGCTTCCCCCCGAATACCTTCTTGGGAGTCCACCCACTCCCCATTACTTGAGTGAATGCTTGAAATCCAAGAGACATTCCTTTTAGCTCTGACTAAATTATGAAAGAAGGCATAATTCCTATCACCTTCTTTGAACTAGCTGACCTTTGATTTCTACTTCCAATAGATTTTTTCCTTGAGCAACAACTCCTCATACTCTTGCAGAAGCTTTTTTTTCCTTTTTGAAGGCCCAGGCATCCATACCAATTTAGAAACCGACATGTTCACAATGCTCAACTCCGCTTCCACCCTAGCTTTTTCCTGAAAAATATTCTTGAAATGAACATTATTCCAAGATTTGATCTAGTGCTTGATAAATTGCAATTTTTTAGTCCTCCGATACATCAAAGATCCAAACTGAGAAGGGCAATTTGACCACCAATCCTTAACATTTTGAAAGAGGGAAGGATTCTGGAGCCACATTAATTCAAACTTGAAAGGACACTATGCCGAGGGGCGATCCACACTCACAGAGAGACAAATAGGAAAGTGATCTGAACCAAAAAAAGAGATGATAGATCTTTCCACCAACCAATTTGATGATAACCAAAGAGGAATGATGAGAAACCTATCCAACCGCTCTACTATGTTATTGAAACCCGCCTGCCTATTATTCTAGGTAAACCAACCTACCTTAGGAATAATATCCAATAATTCATTATCAGAAACAAAATTGCCAAAATCCAATTGAGATCTTTTGGGGCAATTGATACCCCCCAACTTCTCTATGGAATTTAAAATAGCATTGAAATCCTCCCCCACTAAAAACTTCTTTGAATACCTAGCTAGCATCCGAGCGAGATCTAGCCAAAGCTGGGCTTTTCGACCCAAGTCATTGGGGCCATACACATTAAGCAAAAAAAATTGATATCGCTAGAAAAGCTAGACACCATACACAGTTGCCAATTAGAGCTGGAATCCAACACAACCATAGAGAAGCGAGCCGGGGCCCAAACAACTGCCAAGCCACCTGAGGCACCAACAACCTCCACAAAAAGATCCTTCCATCTGGACCAACTTTTTTGCAAAAGAAACTCCACTTCTTAGAGACTCAATTTTGATTCTTGGATAAGAAGGATATCAGGGTTCTCCGCCAAAATCAGTTGTTTCACCAAACGCCTTTTGTTAGGGGCATTCAAGCCCCTAACATTCCAGGAAACAACCTTCATTCCAGCAGAGGGGGACCTTCCACCCCCCACTTGCCAACATCCAAAAAGAGTTCTAACTTATCTTGCTTACCTCCCAAAACTTCCCCTGCCATTTTTTCCACCCCTGATTTCCTACCTTTCTTCTTTTTAGGGCCCCAATTGAGATGAGATAAGGAGCACTGCACCTGCGAAATGGACAACACGTCTCTCGAATTTAACTCTTCCTCAAACCCATCTTCATCGTCAGCATCCCATCCACTTTCCAACCCCCTTCCAATTTCTTTGCAAACCACCTTCTCCAACTGCTGAGCACCAACCTCCAGAACCCTATTTCCCCATTCCCATCGGGCAGAAGCAAGGATTTTTAAGACCTCGATTCAGATTCAATATATTCGCAACCTTTAAGCATGGTTGCCAGAGAAAGGGCCCCACCTTGATCGAGTTTTTGCAATAAACCCTGCGTTGTTTCCAACTGTGGGGCCAACCCTCGAACTACCACCGAACTAGCCTCATCACCCTCTCCAACTGACTTGGCAGCAACATCTTCCATCGTCGGATTGCCCTTTTTGGCAACCAAGAAGGGGAAATTGAAACCTTATTTACTTTTACTGATCTGAAGCTGAAACTATAGTATTTATGAACATGCTCCAAATGGCGACAAACATAAACAACGAAAGAGAATTTTCTCAATGTCAACGCCCTAGCACCAAACCCAACCAAAAGCCTTAATAACAATACTCCCTAGAATCTCTTTATCCAAATCAACCAAAACCCTTATTGGAGCATAGGAGGCTAACACACCTTTTGCGGAGATCGGATCAATTTCAATGAACTCTCCCAAGGAACTACGCAAAGCTCCTTACTCCAATATTCACTCCTTACTCCAATATTCCAAAGGAAGCCCAAAGAAACGAATCCAAACCAGAAACAAGCCATTGAGAGCTGAAAAAGAATCAAAGTTTAGATTCCATCTTGTCAACCAAAGCCCCACCCCATCGAGCGACCAATAAGGGAGACTCAGAATTTTCTCACGAGTTTTTGAAGAGGCGCAAAGAACAACAAAAAATCCCTTGGGCAAGAAACTAACCTTAGTGTCACAACTCCAATTCTTACACACCCAGTGTTCCACTTCTTCGACTGCTGGACACTTACCAACACTTTTGATTATTAGGGCACACTCAGTCAAGACTTGCAAATTTGCAATGAAGTCCTCTGATTCCCAAACCAATTCAACAACTTCCTAGATCATCAGCCCTTCCGACGACCTGTCCTTCCCTGACTCAACCTTGACTAGGCCTAGCAGTTTCCCCCTGAGCTTTACTATTTGCTTGCTTTCTCCCAATAGGAAGTTTATTGGCACCAATCACCACTTTATGAACTCCCAAAACCGAAAGTGGGGGGAAGCCTTTTGCCCGATCCTCCTATGCCTCTCCCTTCCCATACGAAACTACATCACCCTGACCTCGACCAGATTCAAAGCCTAGCCAGTCCTCCACCGCCCTGATCTCTGCCTCCACTTCTTTAAGCTCCTTACGCTTGTGGAAGCTGTGATCGAAATCCCAAATCTTACTTTTCCTAGACAGATTTGCGTGATCCACCTCCCGTGCAAACTTCTCTTGGTCGATCCGCCTGCTCCACCTGTTCCATGTTAACTTGGTTACCATCTAGAACTTGCAGAAATGAAATTGCCAAATGCTGAGCCTGCCCAGGTGAAATAAATCTTACCACAACCTTGAGTTGAGTGAAGAGACGTGTGGATCAATGGGTGAAGGTGGGGTGACAGTTCCCACGCCTGGATCTTGTGCCACCAATGATAGTCTCGTCCTCCCAAAAGGCTCGAGCTCAAAACAATCATAAGGGATTAATTAGACCACCTTTCCCAATCATTGTCGCAGATTAACACTTGATCAACACCTCTTTTGTCAGCTCGTCAGCGACTTGATTCGCTTCATAGAAACAATGGTTCGCTTCCCAACCACTAAAGACTCTAGGCATTCCCACGCACGGCTCAAAATGTTCTCAAGGTTCCATGAACCTACCTTCTCATTTCGCAGGGCTTGGATTATAACCATGGAATCTCCCTCAATGATGATTCGATCGATTCCGCATTGGCACACAAGCTCGAGTCCTAGAACTAAGGCTTGAGCCTCCGCTTCGTTGTTGGTTCCATCCATCAGCGTTTTAGAAGCCGCTCGAATGAGTGACCCAACACAATCCTGGATAACACAGCCAACCCCAGAAGATCCAGGGTTCCCCCTAGCAACACCATTGAAATTGAGTTTAAACATTCCCGAGGGAGGCGGCTTCCAATCCGTCCTCCCTATATGTTTATCAGCTTGTGTCGATAAATTCGAGCCATTAAGTGGGGGGATTTTTAGCCATTGCCGTAAAGAGATGATTTGGAAGTCCCAAGGCGAAAGACTTCCCCTGTATTGTCGAGCATGAGTGGAGCCCATTTCAAACAACCAATTCAGCTCTTGATAACTTCCTTAGAAGAGCATGCCCGGTCTTCAAAAATTTAAAGATTTCGTTCTTTATAGATAGTCCAAATCAAAATAGATGCGCAAGTTTCCCAAAGACATGCGAGGGTATCTTTTCCAGAGTCCAAAGGTCAGGATACAAAGGCATGTTTCAAGTTTTCCACACTGGTCCACTGCCAAGCTAGCTTACCGCATTGCCAATGCTAGGCCGATCTAGAGAAAGTGCAGGTGTAAAGGAGGTGATTAGCATCTTCCTCGTCCTCTTGGCACATCACACATTTGGATGGGCCGACAAAGCCCATTCTCCTCAGGGGATCATTAGTGAGAATGCGCCCTTGGACTGCCAGCCAAGCAAACACCTTAGCTTTGGGGAGGTTAACTTTATTCCAACGAAGTACTGTAGTCCAACCAAAGGTGGATTCTACTTGCTTCGCCATTTTATAACCAAAGTTGACAACATACCACCCTGATTTCGCACCCACCCATTGAATTTGATTGGGCCTAGAGCTGATAAATATTTTTCTCTTAAAGAGAATGTCCGATAAATGCACCTTTTGAAAATCAGAGATTGACACATTATCAAAAAATTTCCATTTCTAGTGGACCAGTTGTGCTTCCTCTTTGGGTTCGAGGTAATTCCTCACCTTGTTACCCCATAGTTGCCTCAAAATCTCTTCAACCTCCCCAAGATCCTGAGTCCCCCTTAAATTCTTATGTCCATTCCAGGAATCCGCCCAGAAATCAACAAGGTTCTTGTTGTTGATCACCCACGAGACATGATCCTTGATAATGACACGACAATTAAGGATAAAATTCCACAGGGGGGAACCCTTAGGAGGATTTTCCACCTTCAGAATGTTGAAAGGGGAGAAATCCCCGAAGTATTTTTTCTGCAGAAGCTTGTTCCAAGTTGCAAAGGTTTGAGTGAGCATACCCCAAACCAACTTAGCTCCCAATGTGAGATTTTGAACATCTAGCCTTTTAATACTAGCGCCTTGTCCCACTCGGGGACGACAAACCTTGTCCCATTTCACAAGCGTAGTTTTCCTGGAGTCCTGCGTGCCTTGCCAAAGGAAGTTTTTCATGATTTTGTTCATCTCCTTGAGGATTTTTGATGGCAGTTGTAGGACTGACATAGTGTATATCGGTAGCGCACTTAGAACATATTTTATAAGTGTGAACCAACCAGCCAAAGAGAGGTCTTCCACTCCAACTTACCTTTCCACTCCGAGAATTTTGAGAGAAAAGTCTTGAGTAAATTCTCCCACATAGAAGCTCTTCTAGCTCTTGCGAACAGGGGGACTCCAAGGTATTTGGCTGGTAGTTTGCCAATTTTGAAATTCAAAACATTCGAGATGGCCACCTGCATTTGCGGGTGGGTGTCGAAGATCTCAAATTTAGCAGTGTTTACATGTTGACCCGAAGCTTTCTCATAATTCACTAGAATTTGCGTAAGATTCTCAACCTCCACTAACGATTGGAAGCCAAACATAACAGTGTCATCTGCGAATTGTTGGTGAGTAAAACTTGCCACTCCAGTCGTGGCCTTTAGCCCCGTATCTCCCCATCTCTTGCAGCTCTTGAGAAGGCTCTTCCCAAAGCCTCAACCATGAGTATGAATAAAAAGTGGGAAAGGGGATCCCCCTATCTGAGTCTTTGGGTTGCTTCAAAGAAACTAGCTTGTTCCCCATTGATTAAAACTGAAAATCTCGGGCTCAAAATGCAGCTAAAAATCTAGTTGCACCATTCTTGGGAAAGCCAAAGGCTTCGAGAGTCTATCAAAAATCTTCAGTTGACCCAATCATATGCTTTACTAACATCCAATTTCAAGATCATCCCCTTCTTGTGGCCAGCCACCAGAGAATGAATGATTTCATGGGTGATAATCACCTCGTCATGGATGTTTCTCCCCGGCACGAACCCACCTTGTTCGATAGAGATAAGTTCATTGATAAAGCTTTTCAACCTAAAGGAAATGGCCTTATAGAGAAGATCATGTAAATAGTGTTGGAAAGCGATATAGGTTTGAAATTGTCGAAGGTTGACTGCGACTCGCCTTTGGGAATGAGAGCAATGAAGGTACAATTAATATCAGACCCAATTCTTTGTTTCAGATGGGATTCCTCCACTAGTGTTACAATCTCGTCACTGACAATATCCCAAAAGTTTTGGAAGAAGGCGGCAGGAAAACCATCTTGTCCTGGGGATATATCTCTACCCATAGAGAAGACCACTCTTCTGATTTCTTCTGATGAAAAGGGAGTCATCAACAATTTATTCTGCCATTTCGAAACCACCCCAGGGATGTGTTTAAGGTTGTGAGATTGTGCCTGCAAGTCAACTGCTTCCAAGTTGACAAGGTCTCTGATGCAAGAGAGATCCTCCTCCTGAATCTCAGATTGCCGCTCAAGGGATCTGCCATCTTTGATGGGATGCAATTAACATTTTTCCGCACACGGGTTGAGTTATGAAAAAACTGTGTTGTTATCCCCATCCTTAAGCCATGTCTCACGAGACTTTTGTTTCCAAAAAAATTCTTCCCTAGCATATAGTTTCGCCAGCTCCGCCAAAAGATTCTTCTCAATGAGATAAAGATTTGCATCCATACCAGCATTAAGAACAACTTGGTTGAGAGTGTCCAGGTCCGCCTTTACTCTAGGAATTTCTTTAAAAATGTTCTTAAAACAATCTCTATTCCATGTTTTGAGGCCCTTAATGTATTGGAGTTTTTTGCTGAAAGTGTAGGCTTTTGTACCCTTCTCAACCTTGCCTTCCAACAACCATCTCTTGACCAAATCGAAAACGTAAGGGTCCCGAAGCCACATTAACTCAAATTTGAAAGGGCATTTGGGTGAGCTCCATCTTCAATTTTGAGCTCAATGGGAGCATGGTTGGAACCCGACACCGGGAGGATGCGGCATTCGAAGGCCCAGTCCTTCTCCATACAAGTTGGGGAAACCAAAAAGCGGTCTAACCGCTCAACAATGTTGCTGAATCCAAGACGCCTATTAGTCCACAAGAACCACTTGGATTTGGGGACAATGTCCGCCATACTCGAAGATTCTTTGAACTGAAGGAAATCTTTCCCAGATTTGGATTTGATTTTAAACCCTCCCCATTTGTCCTCACTAGACAAGATGGCATTGAAATCTCCCCCCAAAACACAACATTGGTCCGGTAACAATGCTAGTTGTTGATGGATCTTGATCTAAACCCGAGCTTTACCAGCCACAAAATTTCGTCCATACACATTAAACAAAAAGAAAGAAATGCTAGAAGCGAAAATCAAGACTTTACAAAGTTGCCACCTCGCACCATAATTGATGGCTTCAACTTTTGCCTTGGAGGGGGCCCAAATAATTACCAATCCTTCCGAGGCCCCAACAAAATTAGTAAAAAACCCCCTCCAACCAATCCAGCTCCGCCCTATTAAAGAATTGCCTTCCGTCTTGCTTAGCGTTGTTTTTTGAAAGAGAATAACATCAAAGACAAAATCTTGTAGTTGACGCCTTACCAGGTGTCATTTGTTAGGAGCGTTAAGGCCCCTAACATTCCACGAAACAAGCTTCATTGATGCTCAGCAGGGCTTCCTGCACCTCGCCTTCCAGAGTAGGCAAAAGCTGTAATGAATTTCTATATTCCTTCAACCACTTCCACATCTGTTCGCTCTTTAATTGTTATGCGACCTCTTTTGCTAGAAGATCCACAACTAGGTTGTGAGATTTTGCAATCAACTTGGGACAGAGAGCTTTTCAGTAGAGAGTAACTCCTCTTCCTCTTCTTCCTCAAAATCTTCCGACAGGGGAGACAACTGAAGGTCTTCTACCATCCCTGAATCCCTCACAATGGGGCTGGCCCTATCAGGGTCCTCCATATCAGCCAATTTATCTTTCCTACCACTATCCAAGGTGATGATGGAAGAAAGCTTCTTAGCTTCTACTGAGATGAAGTTGCACTCCTTTAGCATGGTGTTTGGCGATAGATTCTCCCCAGGTTCAAGTCTACTTTTAAGCACTTCAGTCGCTGCAACATTAATCTCCAGTTTTTCGAATAGGTGTTCAGCTGACGGATCCTTAAGGGGGGGCTATTCCAGCCCTTCAAGCAAGGGTTTCTCCCAGGGCAGAATTGTGGTTTTTACCACTTCCCTTTTAGGCTTGCCTCCAATAACTTCTGGGCATTCCCGACGAAAGTGCCCTATTTCTTTACACTTGTACCATCTAAAGGGGATCTTTTCCACGCCCACCCTTTGGTCCCAAGTGCCTTCCTCGGTTTCGATACAAACAGTTTCCGGAACCGCCTCATCCAAGCTTAGTAAAACACAGGTCCTCGCATAGGACGCCAGTGCCCCTTCAAGAAGCTTAGGGTCTATTTTTATGAAACCTCCAAGGCCTGCACCAATATGACTGAGACAGTTTTCACTCCAATATTCCATTGGTAGCCCATACAATCTAATCCAAATAGGAAAACTGCTATTCCTAACTATTAAGGGGTTGAAGTTGGAGCTCCAGTTTTGAAGCCATAAACCGGTGCCCTTGAGAAGCCAAGGGCTCCCTTTAAGAATTCCCAGCTTAGACTGTTCAGAAGGGTAGGTGATTGAAAGCCCTTGGGGAGGAAGCGAATGGAGCAATCCGGTCCCCAATTGACTTTTACACAATCTTCCACCTCTCCCATTGATGGCCATTGACCTGCAAACTTCCCAATCAGCCCCCTGCTCTTGTTTGCGAAAGATACAAAATGCACTCCTATTCCCTCCTTCCCCTTGTTCTAGGAGGGCGAGTCTTGGACTGTAGGGAACTCCCTAGTAAGTTGCTTCTCAGTGCGGGTTTAAGTGAGATGCCCAAATCAGTGCAAATCCTTGGGGAGACCTGTTCATCAGTCAAAACCCTAGAGGTATCATTATAGCAAACCGGCTAGTCCTCTCCCAAATCCTTTCTACTTGCTTCTGGAATCTCCTACGCGATTTCCCTTTTGTTAGGTCTTGATCTGTTCGACATGTTTTTACCTTTCCCATGGGGCAAAGGCCTCTCCTACTGTTGCTGTTGTTGCAACCATCGAAGCTTCCGAACCCTCGCCATCCAAAAATGTTTAAAATGTTTGTTTAACAGAGTTTTTCAAATGGAGCCAGAACCGTAAACATTTTTATAACCGGATTTGCTACAATATTATGACCATCATTAAGAAGTAAAAAATAAAAAACCATTTGACTTGAGCTACTACTAACAAGTTTTATAGCAAAGTTGCTACCTCTATTCATGGTTTCTTTTAACTCACTCTTGAAATAACCCTTGGAGAAAGCTAATGCCTTTCACCAATATTGTCTTAGAAATTAATCATTTTGAGCAACAAAACTTATTATTTTTATTAAATTCTATACCTACACAAAATACATTTAAGGCTTTTTTATTAATGAGATTTAACTATCACTAATCCATTTTACCTTGTCTCCATCCCTTTCAAAAGAAATGAGACATCGTTTGGACCAATAACATTTCCTATCTTATCTAGAGCAGAAAGGTGTTATGGTTTATTTTTAACATATAATATTGATGGATCTTTACTGATATTAACATTATTTTTAATTTGTGTATTGTCAACGATTCATTTCCTATCTTAACTAGAGCAATAAGGTTTTATGGTTTCTTATTAACATACAATATTGATGGATCTTTATTGATACTAAGAGTATTCTTAATTTTTGTTTTGTCTATGATTAATACATAATTGTTAATGACAAATTTCAAGCCAAAACATATATGATATATGCCTATTGCAAAGTTGACGTAATTATCTTTTTTTTTCAATGCTTAAGTTCATTTTGAAGAGAAAACACAAGGCTAAGGTTTATAAATGTGGAAATAGTAGAATATACTATAAGGTTTAAGTTTTTAGAAAAAAATGATCGAACTTATTTTGAGGATTCTAGGTAAAAGCTTTGGGAGTTTTAAGACTAGAATATACTATAAGAATATACGATAAGGTTTAAGTTTTTAGAAAAAAATGATCGAACTTATTTTGAGGATTCTAGGTAAAAGCTTTGGGAGTTTTAAGACTAGTTAGAATTTTAGGAAATCATTTAAGGGGTGTTCCTGTATTTATTCGAAGGGGAACAGGAAAGAGGTGTTCTATTCATTCGGGAGCTATAAAATATTATATAGACACGATTTAAGGTGTTATTGAGAACTATTACTGATAGTTTTGAATTTTTAATTGTACAAGATTAACTTCTTTATCTGTTTTTGTTATTAAATATTTAATAAGAATGGTTTATTGTTGATTGTAGTTAATCATAGCATTCTCTGTTCGATAGAGTTTAGGATAGTTTCCCCATATAAGAAACACCAATTTAAACAAGTATGATTGATAGAGTTGAGGATAGTTTCCTCATATAAGAAACAACAATTTAAACTTGTATGATTGCTTTTGAGGAGCCTATGTTTTAATATTTTGTGAATGCAATATATGTTTTTCATTGTTTCTAGTTGTTTGTTGTATGTCTTAAAAGTCACGATTTGCAATACCCTGCGACTCACAGATATGATTTGAACTAATCTTTATATTGCACAATTTAAAATAAAATATAAGTCACATCTGTGTCATCCAATTCCATTTTATACGGCAATTGTACAGTTAGCAAAGATCTTCAATTTTACTATATATATACATGATCTCATATATATTTTGGTCGTTCCAATTTGGTATTGATGTGTGTGATTTGGAAATGCAGTACAAGAAAACTCATGAGGAGGTCTTTGCTAATTCCTTTATAAGAGGAATAAATTAGTAGTCCTCTTTCCACTGTTGATGTGGGTTTTGCTATGCGAATGATTTTTTTTATTTTTTGTTTGCATTTTGCAAAATAACACTTACAATATCAATCAGCGAAAAAATTTCACGAGTGGTGCAACTGCTAGTTTTTAAATGGGTTTGCCCATGGGTGCAATTTTTTGCACCACTTCATCAAAATAACACATATCACTCTTCACCATCTTCCTGTTCAACACACTGTAGAAACTACTTTTCATGGATTAATTTTCCCAAACCCTAATACAGTTTTGGATGATATGGGTCATTTTATGTTGACATCCCCCTTTTTTACCTAAGAATTTTTCTTTTTTGGGTATATTGCCAATACTTTAGATTCTGGAATGTAGCAGGATCGTGATGGCCACGTCTGTACTAGGGCAACAGCTCACCTGACAAAATCAATAAACAGTTACGAGAAAAAAAGTCCCATAGACAATGGTTTCCTTGCTGCTAAGGAAGTAGACATGGTATTGTTTCAAGGAGTCCACAATCCCTAACTAAAATGTTGGGTTCTTTGTGCTGCATCCTATTTCTCCTTGCATGGTTGCAGGTAATGACGAATTTACGAGGGTTCATTACTATTAAAGTTGTCCTGGGGAGGTTGTTGGATTTTACTCTTTTAGTGATGCAAGCATAACCCTAGATCAAGATAACTTTGTGCCCATGGTGTTTATCCATCTTAGCGGTGGGAGGAATCATGCAAGAAATCAAGAAGCATGTCTTACTGGTTTTACCTTGTAATATACATGTTGCCATTTTCCCATGAAGTCTTTTTTATTAAGGTAGGAAGACCCTTTTCTTTTTCATAAATTTTTAGCAGGTTTCTTTGCTTATTTGCCTGATGTGCCCTAGAATGGATTTTTTCCATAGAATTTTTACTGCACTCAATACCTATAAGGCAGTAGTTGTGACCTTCCAGTACTTCATAAAAACGGTTGCTCTTAAAGGCTCTGATATTTCCTCTTCAGTCCCATGATTAATCTCAATCGATACATCCACTTAGGATAAAAATATCTGTCTAGATACATCTTCATCCAAATTTTCCATCTCAGGTTTTTTCAAATTCATAAACAATGTAGACATTTCTGAATTAGTAGAAACATTGAAAGCATCCTTGACCAATGCCTTTTCTTTTGTCTTTCCGTCCTCTTTGTCATTTCTCAATATATATTTCCTGTTTCATAACATGCATTGTTCTAAAATACTCTTTTATGGCTGCAGATATAGGATCCATTTATTATTATTATTATTATTATTATTATTATTATTATTATTATTATTATTATTATATCAAAGATTTGTAGCTAACCCAAATCAAACTTTTACTTAGCGGATTTCAAGTTGTGTCCCTTCTGCTCTCTCTCTGGCAGACTCGGCAATCGCAGTTTCCCACCTTCCACCATTTTTCCAGCAAGTAGAATATAGCCACTGATCACTCTAAGATTAAATTCTACAGTTTTATACCTTGCAGTTCTTACTGTATGTTGGGTTCACCAATGTCAAGTTATTCAGACGTACATGCGTGTTCATTGCATTGAGAATGCAAGCATACATAGAATAAAGAGTAAATACTAGAAAGCCATAGAATAGCATATATAAAGTTGTATTGCTGTGGAGTTAACTCCACTCCAAGTTATGATTTAAAACTTGGTATCCAGGTCTATGTAGAAGGATGAAAGGGTACATGTGGAATGGTTGCAATGATTGATCCATGACCGTTAAAAGAAACTAACTGCATTAATTACTAAGCATATTCTTAATTGTCTACAACCTAGGTTGTTTGGGTACGTGTACGGGTATGTGGGTACGTCATTTTTCAAAAATATTGATTTGGATACACTGTGGGTACGTCTGAATATATATATTTAAAATAAAATTATATATATATATATATATATATATATATATATATATATATAACGATGCATATTACTCATTTTTTTAGTAAAACACTTGAAAATACATAGTATTTGTTCATTCATTGCTTCAAAAAGTTCAAAGTAAACATTGCAAATACATTCAAATCTACATGAATAAATCATCTAGATCCGGATTGTCCTCATAATCATGAATGACACTCCCACTAGCTACACTTGGACCACTCTGACCAATGGCTGCCTCCTTGCAATGTGCCAATGGCTGCCTCCACAAACAATTTCTCTTTGCAATCAACAATGGCAAACTGAAACAACTCCTCCCACGTTGCAATGACAAACAACTACATTTCTACTCGCAAAAAAAAATTCCTCTTAACTGCTACAAACTGAGCTGCTGCAAGCTGAGTTTTTTTTTTTAATTACAGCTGCAAACTCTTTTTGGTGTGTTATGAGAGTGAAGGGGGTTATATTTATAGCATTTAGAAGCAGATTAGAGTTTTTTTAAAAAATATTTAATAGTATTTTTTAATTTTTCCGTGCCTGCGCTTTAGTTTTCTGCTAGAAATGTTCCGGATACCTCCCGGAAACATATCGGAAACATCTGAAAAGGTACCAGAAACATCATAGACTTTTCTGGCACCTTTCCAGATGTTTCCGGTAGGTTTTCGGGAGGTATCCGGGATGTAATGGTACCAGAAATGTACCCAGGCTGGATTCGTGGGGAGGAGACGTTTCCGGTACCTTTCCGGACATTTCCAGTACATTTTTGGGAGGTACCTGGGATGTACCGGTACTGGAAACGTACCCAGGCTGGTTTCATGGGGGGGAGGGGCGATTCCTGCAACACAGTCTACAACCTACAATGTACATCTTTTTTTCCTTAAGTGACTATTCGTGTTACATAAATGTAACTTTAATAACAGAAAAGTCTAAATTGCAAAATTGCATTTGATTATATCTAGTATGACAATGCTGGAAACGACCCTTGGATCAGTATATTTTCTGCACTCCTTGATTTGAGCTCAATTGAAGCAAGCAACTGTACATGCTGTGCACTCATTTGTATTATGTATTTATAGAAAGAAATAAAGATATAAATGTGTTAATGTCCTTGAATGACCACATGTAGGTCAGGGGGACTCGAGAATACATCCAATTACAAGGAAGCTTCGAAAAAAGAAATCTAGGTCTATATGGATGCTTCTTGGAGAAGAAAGAGAAGGAAACTTTTAGAGAGTTGACAATCTAATTACATTTTTACTAGATCATATGACTAATGTCTCATCAAAATTTGCAATAAAATAACTAGTCATCAAAATAAAAAAGGTTAACACAGTTGACTCTTGATAAAACAGAGATAAAATAACTAGCTATTCTACTTTGATATGCCTATAATGTTTCTCAAATGTCTCCTTCTAAGGTAGTGTTGTTATTGAAATCAGTATCAATCCAATTGTTGATAGAAATGCTCTGTGCTTATTGGCGATGACAGTGCCCTGGCAGTAAACCATGCCCAGAAACAGATAAAGCAATGGATAAATCAGTCTATGCTACAGCTTTGTATCCTAGTGTGGAGTTTGACCTTAAAACACAAGAGGTTGAGTTCTTAAAATAGCCTCGCAGGAGTTCACATTTTTGAATCAAGAAAAACTTCCGCCAGATGCTGCCAAAGTATCCTGTAAAGATTGTGTATCATATTGTAGAGAATGCCAACACTTGAGAATAATAATGTTAATGTTGCATATTGCTTCATTATTTTTAGTTTTTTGGGAGATGGATTACTTATTTGTTCTTATTTAGGTTATATTCCTGCATTTTCTGTGAATATAATGAGTGCCTTTTTAGAAACATTTTGTGTGACATTTCGTTTAAAAAAGCGTTTACGTAGATAACATGGCAAAGATTTTCGCATATTTCACATGTAACAAAATTTTAGACATTTTATGGTCCATCTTAAATGTTTATTTTTATTACTAAAACAACTCATATTATGTCTTATTTCCTGGACAGGCTCGTGGATGCCTTTGAAGGGGAAATTAGAGCTTCAGTAGAAAGTACAGTGACATCAAAGATCAAGGAAGGCATTATAAAACTCGATTCATTGTTGCAGAACCTCCCTAAGGAAATAGGTATTGACAATACCGTTGCATTGAATTTTACAGTCATGCAGGCTCCTGATGTCGGCCCTAAATCAATCAGTATTGGAGTTGAAGGATTATTTGTGGCAATGACTCCTCCTGTTGTTCGATTCCATCCACTTTCTGATTCTCAACCTGGGATCTCTTGCAGCGGTCCATCAAAGATGTTGGAAATTGCATTGAGTGAAGCTGTCTTCAATTCAGCTGCAGAAGTGTACTTTAATGTAATAATAGTCTTTTAGTTCCTTCCCTATACACTTTGTGTATTTTTATTTTCCTTTCAATACTAGGGAGCTAGTTTTGCTGGTTAAAAATAAATTTGGGGGTACTGTTAAACCCCTAGCCATCACCCCAAGGCCATTTTCAGATATCTATAAAATGCATGTAGAGTCATAGAAGATCTTGTAAAATCAATATGCCAAGAAACACAATAACAAAGCCTCCTTTCACACCTCCTTCCGAAGCAGCTTAGTCATTGTCATTGCAACATGCACCACAAATTAGTCTGTCATAACTCATAATCATAGTTTGTTATATAACTTGATTATAGAACAAAGAAATGATAAAAAGAAACATGAATTGTTGCTGATTTTGGAGTGCTTGCATAGTTCTCCAATTGTAACCTGGTACACCCAAGGTTAATCATTAATAATAAGGAAGTGAAGAGATGCTTTGTATAAGTTTGTTTTGGGCTTCTGAAGAAGGCCCATGCAATTGATCACAACGAAGACAATGTTGATTGTTTGTTTTCATCTTTCGCCACAAAGACAAATGGAAGAGCCTTTGGAGGCACCATGAGAATGGGTTGGCCATCAATACTTTTATTTAGAGGAAATGAATGTTCAAGTTGTTTGGGTCAAGCAAATTTAGTTGTCATTTGGAAATTTGATTTATCATTGTTTTTTTGCTTTTGGGCAATCAGCTGCTTATGGACCACTGCCTTCTAGCCATTGCCTTTGTGCCATTGCCTTCATGCCATTGTTTCCTTTGGAACATTAATTGCCTTAAAACCATCGTTGCCATTCTGCCGTGGGACTCAAAGCATGCACATCTTTTTTTTGTTTAAGGGTAGTCAAATATAACAATTTGGTTGGAGTTCGAAGTTAGTGAGATAAAGTATCCCAATGGAAAAACTAAAGAAATTTTAAAGGGGGTGCCTATTTATGAAACTGTTTGGTTTTGATCATCCTTTCTACTAATCCTTGTGGTTCCGGTTAGTGCAGGACTGCAGGTATTGGGAAAAAGAGTGCATTTACAAGTGCAAGAAGATTAGTCTCTAATAGGTTTACTAGTTGTTTACTGTGAGATAGCCCTTCAAGTGGCCTTAATTTATTGTGCCTGTCACTCAAATTTTTTGTCCTATCGAGTGTTGGCTCCTTTGGGTCTTGAAGGTTTCTATTTTCATTTCTAGTACAACCTTATGACAATATCTAGTCATTGGTAACTCTATGCCTGTTGGCATCCTTTTGAAAGTGGTGAAATTGACATTGATTGATATATTCTTAGTCACAACACTAGTGGCGGGAGTATCAGTCCACCAACAACGTCGACATCTAGTGTTTTTGATAAAGTGCCTACTGTAGTTTTGTTATCAACAGGTCATGATCTGGTTGGTAGTAATTTTAGAGTTCTAGCTAAATTGTCTTAGTCAAGTGATTTTAAAAAGATGACCTTGAAAAGATTCAAAATATGCTGAACATAAAGGCCAACAGAAAGGCCATTAAAAGGTGTGATAGAATAATGATGTCCACTTTAATGTTACGAGATAATACATAGAGCATTTATTGTTAATTATATTTTAGAACATAAAGTAGTATATATTTATTAATTAAAAAATTCATTAAGATAATCCATATGTTTGGGTAGTTGAAATCGTTGGTTGTTGAAGGCAGTCAAATGCCATTTTCAGTTGTAATTGAATCATTCAAACATCAAAGGGAAGATAAAACATTGAGCAGTGAAGGACAACCCTTGCAATAGAGATACGTCTCCTGCAAGTCTCCCTTTTTTTAGACGTGAACCTATATCCAATATGTGTACCCTATCCTATGGCATGCATCTCCTGGTTCGAGTCGTGAACCTATCTCTAAAATGTGTACCCTAACCTTAGAGTATGCATCTCCCGGTTTCAATAAGTAGAGAAGATTTGCATCTACATCCATGGCATGCTCAATATTTTCATAAAGCACCTATGGTATTATACAAAAGTGAGCAGTGAAGCAAGGATTTCTATAACATTCTTACATGTATTCTAGGAGCTTCTGCTTGCTGAATTGGCTTGACAACATCTCGAAGATGTGGGTTTTCAAAGGGATTATTTCCCTTCTCCACCAAAAAGACAGGCATGTCAGGCTGCTGAAAATAGGATGGTCGATGATGCTGCTGATCACCCCACTCCAATAAATTGCCCTAAACCCAGGCTGCCTCCTTCCCACAGGTTGGCGACAGAGATGCCCTCAAAGACTGATCAAGCTGGCCCAAGCCATCCTTCTGGTGTTGGGGATTCTGCCAACTAGAAGACACTTTGAGTCACCTGAGTATGACAGCTGTCTGGCATGATATCTCCAACTTCTCAATCGAATACAGACAAACTGCTGTCCTGTCTTTTTGTGTACAAATTCCAGCATAAGAAGTTGATGCAAAGTTCTTACCAGATTATTGTTTATATGTTTTAAAGTAGTCTTAGTAGTTCTTAGATCTTGCTTTTTTGTTTTTGGTTTTTGAAAGTTTGGGTTGTGTTTCAAAATACGTAATATCTGAGGCTGTACCCTCTTTTATTGTCTATCAAACCTCCCTCTTTTCTGACCTTTATCAGACGAGGTATTTTTATGTTATCCTTTACTACCTTTAATACATGTTAGCTTTTATAAAAAAAAAAAATCTTAGACAAGGCTGGAGATGCTTTACCCACACCTGTGTTTTAACATTTGTCTTTATTTGGTCTACAGTTACGCAACAATCCCATTGACTTTTTCTAGTCACTTGAGGACATAAAGAAATTATAGTTTTTTCTTTCATTCTCTGGAATATATGTTTTTCTGTCTGTTGAATAATTTCTTCATATCTTCTAGTTTTACATTTGAAGAAATGGATGATTCTTCTAACGAGTCGATTTTATGCTCATGATAGTGTCTATATTGTAAGCTCAAGCATTTTAATTTTTTTATACTAGTAGTCACCTAACCTTAGATTGTCGGTTAATGCAGTCATTACAAGTTGAAATAAATATCTGTTTGTTCAATTCTGACACCATTTTTATGGTTTGGCAGGAAGGTTTACTGAACTGGATAGTGGATAAGGTGCCAGAACAATCACTTTTGAACACAGCTAGCTGGAGGTTTATCGTTCCCAAACTCTATAAAAAGTATCCCAATGATGACATGAAACTAAATATTTCAGTGCCCTCGCCACCAATCGTAACCATTACTTCAGATGGGATGGAGGCCGTTGTTGTTGCAGATATGATAATAGATGTTATGGATGGGAATGATACCATTCCAGTAGCATGCATATCAATGGTAAGTGAGATGTTGAAAAGAATTTACAAACATTGGGATGGAAAATTGCTTCTAAGCAATTGGGGAACACCAAATGCATTTGACCTTGCACGGCATCCAAGAATCCTGAATTTGAATGAGTCTGCTTCTAATTCATCCATAATAATATCTTTGTTTATGTGATTTAAAACATCTCATAACACAAAAGTATTCATCTAATGGTTAGTCTTACTGTTCAAGTCAACTATGCCAGTATTTCCTGCTAGGGCTTGGGATGGTTAGTACAAGTTTCTCCTTGAGTGCTGTTCCCTTTATTGTATTTTTCCTTTCCATGTTTTGTGCTTCCTATATGAATTAATTCCATTTATACTGACATTGAAAACTACGACAGCAAGTAGGGTTCACCTGTACTTATTTATATCGGTTTATTATTCTAGACCTATAAAGAACTCTTAAGTATCTGGATACAAACAAGCATTTTTGAAGTACACATTAAATTTTTATGCTGATCTTTTTGTGATAAATTAGTTGACTATTTTCGCTTCAAGGTTTCAAAAATCAAATTGTAATAAAAAATTCAAACAGCATAAATCCTGAAGTATGTTATTGTACTGATAATTATGCAGCCAGGAAGTTTTCCCATGTTAGAGGAAACTTATTTAATTTTTTCATTACTACGAAAGAGGTTTTTTGTTGTTAGTAACCTTTCTTTAATAATCACCTCCAACCGACCCCCCACCCCCCTTCCCCAGCTCCTCCCCTAATTAAAAGAAAATAGTTCTTTTAAGTCAGTAGAAGACAATATATTATTAAAATGATAGCCTTTATGACGATGTTTGTTCTGATTTGCACAGATGTATGTATGTAAATATTACATAGCTAGATACAAGGGAAAATCTTTATTTTCTGATTAGAATTTTTTTGGTTGTTTTTATTGAATTCATTTAATCTCTTTCATATTAATGATGGGATAATGACCTGGATTGTAACTTAATAGTTCTGGTTGTAGCCGTGCTGAATGGATATATAATATGATCATTCATAAAGTGTCCAATTTAGAGTCGTTTCATGAAAAAAAATATAGCAGTAAAAGCTTGATCTGTGTCACAAAATGTGAGATTTAGATTCAGTAACTCTTTCTCTTCAAATACTGATTTGAAATGTATTTTTTTAATAATCGGAGCTAGATGAAAGACAATTCTGGATTTAGATACTAAATATGGACTCGTTCAGTTTTGGGAAAAGCTTCCACATATAAGGAGATTATCGATGTAACTGTGCTGTGTCTTTAATGCTTGCCTTGATAATGTTTGCAGATTTGCAAAATGCTCACTTCCATGTCAAGAATCAAAACACTGTTGCTCCAAATGATGGTTCATTGAACTTCTTTGATTTAACAGGCTAAGAACACCTTTGAGTTAGAAATGAGTCCACGAGGTTGAAACTTGGAATTGGATACCATCGTATTTAAATTTTAAATAGATAATAAAGATAATGATCTACTGATTTTCTTAGCTCACATTCCAATTGCAGAAAATTGTTCTCTTCTGGGAGGTTTTTCAAGATTCCATCTACAAGATTAGCAAATTCAATTGCTTAATGCTTCCAATATTAGATTGTAACAAAAACATACAAAACTAGCATGCTCCAGTTGGAATTTAGTGGGTTCAAAACACAAGGCCTGTTTTGTCTGCTGAAAACATAAAAATTAAAATATAAAATTCATATATTCTAAGAATCAGAAAGTCAAAACCGTGTCATTGTTGGAACCTCCATCCTTGAAAATGTTTTGCTTATCCTTTTTTCTCTAAAATGTATTTTTTTTCCCAAAGAAATGTCTCTTATATTAGACAAGCGAATAAGAGGATACATAAGCTGAACAATAGATTTACACAGAAAATTTCTTCCTATAAAAGAAATGAAAATACCTGAGTTTGATCATCAATTGGCAAAGATTCAACATCTTTGCGGAGCCATTCAAACG
This sequence comes from Torreya grandis, assembly GCA_037957365.1. NCBI lineage: Eukaryota > Viridiplantae > Streptophyta > Pinopsida > Cupressales > Taxaceae > Torreya > Torreya grandis. Next base: position 1,213,632 of record JARHVA010001026.1, read on the forward strand.
TATCTTTAACAAGGAAATCCAAGTCCTGCTTAAAGAGTCTCAATTTAGTTAGGCTAATTGGTAATTATCCTCCTGAAAAGTGCTTTGACACCTTGTCTTCCACAGAAGGCTAATGGCGGACAATCAAATTGTGTGCCATAAAAATTTTCAGCTCTCCCTGGTCATCCAAGAATCCCCCTAGAAGAGGGCCTCACCAAGAGACGGCCAACAAAGAGGAGATTGAATTCATCCGGCAACCAATTCCAGAAAATCCTATCTACAAAGAATGTAGGAAGAATTTGAAATGCCCACTTTGCAAAACGTTGATTTGACTTCCTGTTGCTCCATTTCTCGTCCCTTCAATAAGGAGCTGATCCATGTTTTTTTAATTTGAAGAGACAGCTTTCAAGAATCATCTTACAGAGCTCTTGAAAGTTCGGCTTGTCTGCCATACTCATCACTTGATCTCTATATAAGTCACTTGAAGTCTGCCACTTCTGTAATTCATGGTTCCAAAGATCTCCCCAAAGAGTCCTTTCTTTGCCAGAAAATAGGGGCAGCAAAGAGGAGGTTGAATTCAGCATGCAACCAGTTCCAGAAAATCAAAGAATGCAGGAAGAATCTGAAATCCCCACTTTGCAAAACCTTGATTTGACTTCCCATTGCTCCATTTCTATCCCTTCTATAAGGACCTAATCCATGTATTTGTGATTTGAAGAGAACTTTCAAGAATCATCTTGCGGAGCTCTTGAAAGTCCGGCTTGTCTGTCGTACTTGTCACTTGAGCTCTATTTAAGTCACTTGAAGTGTGCCACTGCTGTAATTCATGGTTCCAAAGATATCCCCAATAAAAAGGTCCCTTCTTTGCCAATATTTTACTCACAAAAGAGGGGAAAAGGTCATGCTTCCCACTACTAGAGTGGAATGCCCAAATAGTTTGTGTGGTCAGATTGCACACATCTTGTGGGCACTCAAACTTCCAACGAAGAGAACCAGAGAGTAATTGCTATTGAATTTGGGAATGAGACAGAACCGATTCTCCCAAGACCCCTGGAAGTCACAAATGAACACAAATCCCATGGATCTTGTTGGTTTATAGATGGAAGTTTCCTAAAAGAACCATGAATTCAATAGTTACATGTTTCTACTATAGACATGGAAACTATCTACTGTAGTTATAATAGCTTCATTATTCTAATAATTGGTCAGCCACCTACCAATAAGTGTTAAAACTTTTACAACATCCTCTCTTGATGTTTGTTGGGTAGGATTGGTTCGGTAAACAATCTCATGTGTCCCAGCATAGCTTAGCGGCTAGCCTGATGAGTTTACGATTACCCATTCACAATCTTTCGCTTTGCTTGCCACTTTGGGTCTTACAACAATGTGAATGGGTCAAGCATACAATCTTTTGTACCCATCTAAACTTGACAACTGTGGACATGAACAACATCCCATGTTGTCCCTATGATCACTATTCCACCTCACCAAACTGCACGGATAACCAGCCTTTGCAACCATTGAGTAGACTAGGATATGATCCTAAATATTGGGTTCAGTCTATACTTATGCAAGTATATCTGTTCTTGAGACATTTATGCCTGCTTCTCTCGAGTATAATAGCCAAATAAACTATGGGTCATTCTTTTTACAGCTTATTAGGGACCCATGTACATCATTGCATTTGAAGCATTACTTTAGTCTTTCTGATAATAATACATTTTCCTTTGCAGCATCCAAATAACCTCTGATTATTCATTAGCCTCTGCAACTTACAATTTATCATTGCAATGCCATGAGCAAAGAAAGTTGACCTTCCTGGAATTCCTATAGACATGAATAGCTTCAATTTGTCTATAATGAAAAATCTTATTTTATGCTTCTTCATAAACATTTGGTCATCCATATGATTTTTTTTGCTCTTTTTTACTGGGATGGTCTGAAACCCTGGGATTTGTTGTCACTTTGTAGGGAGTCACAGGCTGCATGAAAGCCCTGAGACTTGAACATGGGCCAGTGATGGTAAATTTCCGCTGATCTATCAGTGGACCATAACCCTTAGACTTGCTAGGTCATTCAAGGAAAATACATACACCAACGAACTTTGGATCCTTTGAAACCATCCAAGGAGTGTGAAGATTCTCAAATTGACTTTTTTCTTTGGTTTACACTTTTTTAAACATTCATTGACCGTTGAAGACGAGTAGTTGGAGTCTCTTATCATACTCACCCATATCTTTGGCTGACACACATCTTTGATATTAGTAACTATCTGGGTATTAATTTGTGGGGACTTATCCTAGAGTCACTAAGCCTCCATAATCTCCTGTGTTCTTGTCTGTTTTCTTTGTAAGCATGCATCTTATTTCATCATAAACAAGAGCTACCACAGCTCCTATCTCTGAAGAATTTACATTTATTCAAAAAACCTCTATCATGGCTATAATATGAGCAAGGTAAGTCAGCTTTAGAAGACTCCATCTTTTCTAGCTGTAGTCTGTAGATGAGAGGTCTGTGGAAAGTTGATCTACCTCTGCATTTTTAATGAAAGGAGATGCCTGCCTAATAGTATTCTAAATATATTTTTGATATTATAATTCATCTGGTTTATCCTTGCATTCCCCCTTTCATTTTATTGTCCTGTTGAAATTTCTGCCATACTCTGAGAAATCCAATAGAAAAAGGTTGTTGCCACTTTACATTATTAGTATATGTGCTGAATTGACTCTCTGGAATGCCACACAATCCACATTAGTTAACCCTGATTTACCGAGTGTGACCTTAACTGTGAGGCTGTAGAGGATAACAAATCAACCCAAGATTCACAACCTGAATGCTCCCTTCCATCTTAATGGGATGATGGAAAGGCTGGCATACTCTGGTAAAATCAAATCCTAAAAGCTTATTGCCACTATATATTACCACTACCAAGCTACTTGTTTAATTGATTCATCCTTGTTGACCGCCACACAATCTGCATTAGTCAATCCATATTTACTGAGTCTGGCCTTAACTGTCAGGCCAGGAATGGATTGTGAAAATTAGAAAATGAAATTGGTCCAAACGAAAATTGTAGTCATTCATTGAAATGAGATGCAAGAATACATATAAATTGCAAACTATGTAACTATTCAGTTAATTTTCAAGATGACTGTTTAGATACCAGAAGAGGACAAATTTTACCACACCTAGGATTATGTACAAGAATATTATATCACCCCTTTAATCTATCGGGCTTATATTGAGACCAAGCATGCCTCTAAATTTTTCAAAAGCTTATAATGTGCAAAACTTATGAAAAGTTTCAAAAGCTTTTGATTTTTTGCTTCATAAATATATCTAGGTCATTCTGCTATAGTGATCAATTGACAACATGAAGTACTTATGATTACCAGCATAAAGAACTGGTAGAGGACACAAATCATAGTGAATTAAATGCGATTTCCTTTTGGCTTTTTAGTCTGATTTTTGAAAGTGTTCTCTTTTGTGTTTAGCCAGTATGCATGCTTCACATTTTTCAATCTTTTTGGGCAGAGTTGGAAAACCTAAAAACTATCCTTTTGCATTGTTTGAATGTTGTCATAGTTGGTATGGCCAAATCTAGCATGCCATAAAAGACTTGTTGACATTCCTCCTTCAACAAGATGAGTAAAGTTTCTCGAAATTGAAAGCTCACCTCCGAGTTTCAACAACTTTCATTCATCAAACCCAATCAAGACAACTACATTATCACATTTTATTTTGATGTTAACCTCTCCATCATCTAGCAAAATGGAGTGGCCTTGTTGTCGAATGAGTACCAAGGATAACTAGTTTCGTTTCAGTTGAGGAAGGTATAGTGGAGAGTGAAATTTGGAAGCCCTGGTGACTTGAATCAAATTGTCTATTTTCCTTCAAGGTGCAAACTTGTTCTATCTACCAAATATACCGAGTTACATATTTCTTCATGGAACTCAAGAAGTCCCTTCGGAAAGTCGTGTTGCGTGACACCAGTATTTAGGACTCAAGCATCATCCCAAGTTGAATTCATTAAGGCATTATTGACTTCATTTAAAATGGAAACCACACATTTGCATGTAAATTGAGCTTAGTCTGGTTTTGAGATTTTCTTTTTTTCCTTATTTTCTTAATTTTTTTTTTGATCGGCCTCAATCTTGTTCCATGATATTTTGCAATGATGAGCCTCATGACTTCCTTTTCTACTACATCACTTGCAAAACAAATTTTGTTTGCCATTTTGCTTTTCACAATGTTGACCATTGTTTCTTCTAGTTTTGCCTCTTTGTCCTCTATTTCTACCTTTGCCTCTTTGTCCTCAAAATCTACCTTTGCCTCTATCATTTCATTCATTCTTGGATGACTCCTTTTTCTACCACATCATTTGCAAAACAAATTTTGTCAGCCATTTTGCTTTTCATGATGTTGGCCATTGTTTCTTCTAGTTTTGCCTCCTTGTCCTCTATTTCTACCTTTGCCTCTATCATTTCATTCATTCTTGGATGAGGAAGCCCTCTTGGAAGAGTTGCTCTTTTGATGAGCATACTTTCCTCTGTGGTTTCAGTCTTCTCCCAAAAGCCTTTTCTCTTTCAACATTTTTTTCACGCAGTTGATCAAAAGTGAGTATTTTTTATTGATAGCTTGCTTGGAAAGACTCAAAATAGGTTGAATGTGGGAAGAGAGATTTTATGAAGGCATTCATATATACATCAAATTTTGCACCAATAGCTTCAACATCATGCTTGATTGCACGAAATTATAAAGCCATACTCATTATATAACCATTTTTCAACTCATGACTAAACAATTCAATTGCAATTTTATGTATTGCAATTTTGAATGGGAATCATACAAATACTTGAACTTGTTTAGTGTTTCCCATGGTGTGTTGCACCCTTGTATGTGACGAAAAACTTCTCCATCAACTGAGGCTCTTATTAAGGCCAATGCTTTAGAATTTTTATGTTCCCATGTTTTTGATTTTGTTTTTGCTGTTGGTTTAGTTGGTTGTGTGTTTCTTTCACAAATGTTGAACCACAACTCATTGAAAATGAGAGTATTTTCAACTTGTATAAACCATTCTAACTAGGTGTCCTTGGTTAGTGGTGTCAAGTATTGTTTTGATTGAATGTATTTTGTTATCAAGGGAAGATGGATTGGTTTCTTATCATTCCAATATATTTACATTTCTATATACCACCATACTGATATACCAAACCTCTTGATATGCTTGCCCTTCCTATATACTCGTCGGTACGTGCAAGAAACGTGTCCTTTCGATATACCTAATAGTACGTGAAAGAGATGTTAAAGCACGTGAGAACAAAGTGGTTCATGGCACTTAGGCAACACGTGAAAATGATATGTCCTATCAATGAAACCTACCTAGAAATAAATCCTTGTATGCAAGTGTAATTTCTCTATATACTTGAAATTTCTTACGGTCAATATTTACTTCTAACGACAGAGACAATTGGGTAGTGGAGGGAAATATAAAAATAAAAATTGTCCTTGTTTTCTCCAGTGATTTATAGGGTCAAAGCCTCAAACATTGTTGTTGCAACTATGTTAGACATTGGATGTAGTAGTTCAAATGTGACGAATTTACTCGTAAACGTGAATCAGAGGCACCACATATACCATACACTACATTTGCAAAACTGGTTTTGATTTTATGTTTGCTTGCACCAATATGATTTATTTTTAAATATTTAAATAAGTCAATAATCCTCCAAAATGAATATGTATGATTTTTCAAATTAAAAGCTTAAAAAATATATAAATTTCAAAATTCGAAAGGAAACTTAGGTTTCGAAAATGCTAGGCGATGGTGGAGAGGCTGTAATGCACAATTCCAGCCCTTCAATTATTATCAAATAGTGCCAAACGTCAAGCCATGTCATTGGAATCATGGATGGCAGTGGCTATGCTAAGAAATTTTGTTTGTGACATCAATGGTGATGCACTGGTTTGCCAATGTTAGGGCAAAAGGTTATATTGAATGGACTTCACTCAGTGCCCACTACAGGTTCCTCCACTTCTAGATAGCCACGTGGCAGCGTTGGCTTATATCAATTTTTGTGCAAGGACATGTTAGCACTTTATTAATGAGTCTGGTTTGTATTTGAACAAAAAAATACTCATGAAATAATGCACACAGTGAATAATAATTTATTTCACGCACTATATTATATTTCATTCAAGATATCAAATACATCAAGAGAGGTTACATAATATAGGTGAATGAACTCCTTGATAGAGGGAGCCAACACCAATCCCAATCCCAATCCCACATATCTCTCAACTATCCTAAGATATCACTTCTCTCTTTATTCTCTCACACACACTTATCTTTCTACGTAATTTGTTCTTGCAAATCACTCACACACATAATTATATTATTATTAAATGAGTTGACAATTCATATTACTAATAATATTACAAACAAATATAATGTGAGAACCAACGTTAGGCTATTCCTAACATTCCCCCCTTAGTGCGAAACGCGGGGAATACATTATTCTGTACTGCAACTGCTAACAAACTCAAATGATGGTTTTTCACTTGGCTAACCGCCAACCTACAAACAACCAGAATGGTTTTACACTTGGCTTACCACCAATCTACAAACAAACAAGATGGTTTTACACTCAACTTATCACCAACCTACAAACAAATAAGATGGTTTTGCATGTGGTTAACCAACAACCATAAAAGAATGGTTTTCAAGTGGTTTACCACCAATCACATCATGATGTTTAGTACTATTATCAACTTTCTTCATTATCACACATTCGGAGAAAATACAAAAGGATTTTCAGCTCACTTGTTACAAATGTGAATAGGAAAACATCATATGTTCATATTGACACAACTAAAAATCAAATGCGCCACTAAAGCAAAAGTGGCCCCGTTGCTAGTGGCTAACAAGAGGCTCTGAAACCTCTAGCCTCTGTTGTCTTCGACGTCAACAAGTGAAGTTGCTTACTCAACCGATATGTCAGTGAAGCTCAGATGCATGAAGTTTTCAAGGAGAAATCCCCCCCATAATTAGGACGTCGCATACAAGCGATAATGTATCCACGAGGCAATTTTTTTTTTTTACAATTTTTGACAGTGACGACTGAACTATTGACTCAAAAAGATGACTCTTTGACAAAAACGACACATTTTAAAAAAATGACTCTAATTCTAATATTTAACTTTGACTCTTTTGACATAAACATATAAACATTTTTTAGATCTTTGTAGACATACTTGATAAAAAGACTTGACGACAATATTATTAACAATACTAGACCATAGAAATTTGAACTAATAACGAAATTCAATGTTGGTTTAAAAAATGATTTAAAGCAAACTAATATCATTAAACTTAAAAACTTAGAAAAATGACATAACTTGTATTGATTAAATAATTGATCAATCTAAATATATATGAATCGATTATTGTAATAATAGAAGACTACAATATTGATTTTAGTTTAATAACTAAACCTTGCCAAATGACACAACTCAAAGCTAATTGACTAAACTGATTGAAACTTTGACTTATGAGAGACACGATCTATTCTCATTAAAATAGAAATAGACCAAAAATAAAGCTATTATATAACATGAATGAACTAAATCAGACCTAAATATTTTATAGAAAAATATGAACAACTTCAAAAGGATGCGGCGAATCGGAACCAGAACATGCCTATGGATCCACCAAGGTGGATCAATATCAACCTTTCCTTGGAACACCTGGTCGCCATGTGTGAAGAATCGACCATAGAAACAAATAGCTCCCCAATTACAATATCTGAGTTTTTGGACGAATTGAAACAATGAATGAGCTTGTGCTCTGATACCAATTTTAGGCCAGGAATAGACCGTGAAAATTAGAAAATGAAATTGGCGCAAACTAAAATTGTATTCATTCTTTGAAATGAAATGTAAGAATACATATAAGTAGCAAACTATTTGATTGTTTAGTTCATCTTCAAGACGATTGTTTACATTCCACATGAGGACAAATATTACTACACCTAGGATTATGTACAATAATATTACATAACAAGTCAACCCAAGATTCACAACTTGAATGCAGCTCATCCTTTGCAAATGATCCTATAACCAAACAACCATCGATCTTGAAATTTATGAAGCCACAATCATATGTTTGAATGACTAACAATTGAAGGATTTATCCAGAATATATCATATAGTCCCAGTCTTAGAGCAGGACTTAACATAGTTCCATCTCCAGTCCTTCCAGACAAGTCATTAGACTTTAGAGTCCAATTTGAACAAGTCGATTTGAGGAACCATACTAATAAGCTCAAGAAAGAATCACCTATAAGTTATAGTTGATTGCTAGAACCAAGTGCAGTTTAGGCTTCTTCAATCCAGCTAGTCATTTTATTCTTGTTTGAAAGGTCCCTCTAGAGAAAGAACCTTTTTCTAGCCATTCTTTTTCTTACCGAATTCTAAATGTAGCCCAACCAACCCTATCAAGAGGGAAGGATCCATATTGGCGTATACCATCAATTTAACCTAGATGGGAAGTTTTTGTACTCCCAATTCAATTATTATAATTCCTTGCCAAATCACCTTAAAAATTGCAAACGAAGATCATAAAAGAACTTTCTCCCAGAGTACATCACATGTGCTAAATGGGTTTGTAATACTAGATATTTAGGAAGCTTTAAGAATTCCATGCTTGACAAACAACTCCCAAGGTGCATCACCACAAGCATCACTTGCTTCCACTTTCTTGAGATAAAAATACCTTGCATTCTAGTATCAATGATATCATGTTGTATTTTCTCTCCAAGCAATTGGTATGTGTTAGCATATGGCCAAAAGAGAGGTTTATTTAATGTTTTTATTCCTATAATTTATAGCCAAAGGTTTAATGTTTTGTATTAGGAGAATAAAAGTTTAGTTATGATTTTATGATGTAGTAGTTGTATTATTATGATATAATTAGGTCTTGAGTTGATGGGGGGGTTATTCCCTTTGAAGGTTGTATATGAGTTGCCATTTAGATGAAGAGGTTGATGGGGCCTTTAGCTCTATTGGATATTTGTTGTATACTTTTCATGTTTTACACCCTTTAGGTACTGTATAGCCACGCATGGCAATTGGTGATCTTATAGGTATTTTCACCTATAGTGATTGTTGTCACTCAATTTTGCACCCTTGGAGAGGTAGTTCAAGCCTCCTCCAAATTGAGTGAAACATTGGATTACCTCTAGGCTTGTGGGTTGCCTATAGCAGAGGTAAACCTATAGATTGAAGAGCTAGCTCCCTAGATTTGTCTTTAATAGCTTATCACCTATACTACTAGCTCATTTAGATGAAAAGGGAGAGAGAGAGAGAACATAAAGTAAATCTATCCTAACAAGGTGATGCACGAATTGTAACCTAACCACTACCAACCAATTGCAATGACACTTCAAGCAAAAGCCTAACCTGTACATGAGACTACTCCAAAACTGCCATTGCATTAGTATTTATCATGGAGTTTGTGAAACTAACTTAAGCGATGACTAAACTCAAGGTCATGACTTGACACTTGTGGAAAGACAACTCACTAACACTCATGAAACACTTCATTAGAACACTTCAAGAGACCTGCAATAGACTTTCAAAGCTGAGTATGAATTCAAACAAGGACAACATACTAAGGAAGAGAATCTATCACTTAGCAAGATCAATTAGTTAATAAACACATTGAAACAACTCATGGAGAAGGTAAACCAGATCATTCTTTATTGCTAAGAGGCTGCAAATGAGCAGGGCTTCACCATACTCAGGTGGAGGATACATTTCAAAGCCAAAGTGGCTCAATATATAGCATGAGTGTGAGAGAAGGGAAGAATAGTGTAAGAGAGAGAAGGTAGACAAGTGTCATGTGAGTTACAACAAGAAGAGGAGTTATGGAATTGCCTCAACAGGTCCAAGAGGCCATGTGTAGCCCTTATGAAGATGCTCCAGCTCTCCAAGTGGCGTGGGAGTTGAAATGCTTGTTTGACACCTTGACTAGCTTCTTGAAACTTCTCTTCTTCTTGACATGTTGAAGGACAAGTGGCCTTCTTGGTGGTTAGATCAGTTCTCTGATCTCTTTGCTCTGCTCTTGACACCTCTTAGCTGACCCCAACAGCTTCTTCTTGACACATCACCTCTTTCTCTTGCAAGGTGTCTAGAGGACTCTTCATCTCCTTAGGCCTATTTTGCACACAAGTGTCAAAACTTGGTTTCAGTTACTCTAGCTTGTCCAAAATTCATGGGTTCAACAATCCATCTTGAGGTCTCAAACTAGCCCCAACAAGGCATTCTCTATCAAAAGCTTCAATTAGGCCTGATTCCTTGTAACCCTAAAATAGCACAAACCTCCTTGTGTAGAGAAAAATACAGAGGATCCTGAGAATCTAAGGGCATATTCCAGCACCCTCTATTGCTTTATAGCTCCAAGTTCAATTTCATGCTCTAAGAGTGAGTGGAGATGTCATTTTCTGCCCTTTCTCTCTCCTAACTAGGCTTCAATTAGGCCTCCCTGCCAAGAGAGTGAAAAATGCTTCTACAAGCTCCCCACACGTGCCAAACCCCAAACAAATGTGTGATTCAGTTAGAATACCTCCTCCCTTACCTCCATGCCAAATTTGAAGTTCCGACTCACTATACGAACCTGCAAAATAGCAAAAATAAGTCGTTTTAGCCATATTCCGTATGATTTTGTACAGTATTGTATCAACCAATTGCACGGGGTGATGCATAGGGGTGTTGTGAACATGTTCTGGGTGGTTTGGAAGTTTGTTTGATCCATCTGGAGGCATGAAATCTTGTTTCTCTCTCATCGGGTCCTTATGGCTCTCCTAGGCAACTTGAAAGTGACTTGGGTTCTTAACGATGGTTCATAAAACTGGAAGCATGAAACAACCAACCAATTCCACAAATTTGAAGTGTACCAGGGTGGCTAACTTCCCCTAGGAGCACAAGGTCCCATACATCATGTGTGATCCGTATCAAGCAAAGCAAAATGACCTATTGGCTGGAAACAAGCATTATGTGAGGTCTGAGAGCAATTTGAGGTCTGTAGGTGGTTTTCAGGTTGGTCCTTAGTTTCCAATGGTCTCAAAAGGTCTGAGACATCCATCTTAGCTGTTCCAAAAGTTTTCCAACCACATTCCTTCATCAAATCTCTTTGCATCCTCAATGTTCTAGGCCTAGGGTTTGCAATCCAAATTGACTGTGTGACCCTAGCTGACTATATTTCTGATTTTTTCTCTCTGTCATTTGTTTAGAGCTCCATGAAATGTTTGTATATGCTTTTCAACATCTCTTCAAGGTTCTCTAAGTTCATCTCAGCTCCACTTCATCTTACTTCATTGGCCATCTTCCAAGTCACTGCCTTGCAGGCCTGTGTATGCGCTCAAGTCTACTAGGACTGAACAAAGCTTACTGTGCTCGTCTTACTTGTTAGATCTGAGGCTTTAATGGAGTGATTGAACATGTTCTTCATCACATTCTCAAGGCTTTCTAAATCTCAACTTACTCCAACAAGCCACTTCTTAGGACTGACTGTCCATTTTTCAAGGTCTGTGTATGGAACCCTGTGTATGCACTCAGCCTGCTTAAGACTACACAGAGCCTGAATGTGCTTGTTTCCTTTCCAACCTGGGTTTGAGAGTCATGTAGAACAATGTTCACACCATTGAATCATATTCCAACACTTGCTTTCTGTAGACCATCATACAGTCCTCTAAACCTTCAAACAAACAACTACTCTAAGCAAAGCAGAACTGTGTTGGACTGTGTGTGCAGGGTTTCCCATGTTGGTCATCTTCAAGCTTGAGTCTGAGTTATTCATGAGGTGATATCACACTATTTCAATCACCTTTACTTACCTTGTTCTCCTTCAGTCATCATACAGACCTTAAGACCTTTCCAACAAACACAGACTACAAGAGCTAATAGGCCTGTGTCCTGCCTTGACTGAGTAGGCAGAGTTTGTTTCCAATGTTTGTCTATCTTAAAGGAGTCATAGAGCTCTATGATGTTTTGTAGTCACTGATAATCTCCTCCAATCTCCATAGACATCTCTCTCTCCCAGACAAACAACTTCTTCTTGACTAGACAGGCATAATTATGGTAACCAAGGACTGTGTATAGGTAATCAGCCTTTGTAACCCTGTTTAGTCACTTTCTCTCAAATGGTTTGACTAGACAGGCATAATTATGCTAACCAAGGACTGTGTATAAGTAATCAGCCTTTGTAACCCTGTTTAGTCCCTAACTTCTCCAAACTAACCTTAAACCATGCTAACAAAGTTAAATGAAGACTCAAGGGACCATATAGGGTATGACATGACCACATGACAAGACCATGACAAGTTTCAATATATAGGGGGGTGACCAATTTGACTTAGGATCAAATTTGGTCAACAATGATAATATGGGTGGTGGTATGATCCATCATTTTATAGGGAATCATTATGGATTGTATTCTTGGCCCATGATTTTGGTACCCATAGTATTGTAAGACAAATTAGGCAGTTATTTACTGTGTGCCTACATATCCTCGCACATGCAGTAGGGTAAATCAAAACTAAGAAGTATGTTATTGTATTGCAGGGCAGTTGTGTTAATTTAATAGTGGAGGAGGTTATTGTGTTGGGTTTTTATTGTAAGGGTTTCCTAGGTGAAATCATGTACCGCATAATATTGTGTGTGCGCCATTTCTCCTATTCCTTTTTTAGCATAAAGATTTTGTTAGTATTGATTCTCTTGTATTGGTTTATCGATCAGTTTCTTGTCAAGCCCTCTCCCATGGTGTTCAAATTTTCTTCTCTAATCAATAAAATTCATGGCCACAATGATGCCATTTCTCCATTTTTTATTTGTGGTATCATGGTGGCAACCAACCTTAGATTGTTTTAGCACAGATTGCTTATTGCCTCAAGGACACTCTTAAGGATAGCTTAATGCCCTGGTTTTGTATTAAATATTGTTTTTGTTTTTACTCAATTTTAAGTGTTGTTCTAGTGGATAATAAAACAAATTACTTTATGGTTTTACTTTGTAAATATGCTGAACGTCTGTCCGGTAAATGAAACTGAGATTCTCTATTTGAAACATGGATCTACAAATTTTTCAAGGGCTTCGATTTTTTTTTCAGTTTTCCACGATCATTTTGTCATTTTTGAAATATCAATGAATAACTTGTGAGATATTTTTGGTCCTACATGCACCCCCTCTTTTTTATTGTATGTAGAAATCAACTATGTTTAGGAAAATTCATGATACATGTGGCAGTTTTCCAGCAATGAAATGTTTTTGGATCGGAGAGGAGGTTGTGGAGACCAAAATCCCTCCATTTTTAGTGTGGGACAATACCGTTGATGAAAGAATGAATCATCAGGCATGAATGCTTAAAAAATATGAAAAACAGATTTTGTAGATTCAATTTCCTGCTGTATAGCACCTGAAAATTATTGAGATTAGTGTCATTGGAAGCGTCCTAATATGAGGAGAAATGACCCAACAATATGGAGAGAAACTCAGGCCTAAGCATAGAATAACTCCTCAAGATAAAGAGAGCTTGAAGATCTCCACGGGGAAAGTTAAACCATACTTTGTTACCTATTTCACCAAGTGTTTGGGAGGATATTTTTTATTTGCAGGCCTGAAATAGTAGAATTCTATATTGGAAATCATGGATATTGATGTGGTCTAAAAAAGCTCTTTGTTGAAATTTGACAGAGTATTCTGCACAGTGAAAGGTAGTTCATGTACCTTCCAAAAGGGAGTTGCACAATTTTTTTGTTGTGTATGTTGCATGTCTGAAGGTGAATTGTATCTCATCAGAGTTGAATCTCTGGTGAGAAGAAGAAAACCGCTCATTAAATTGATAGTTTCAGTTTTTTCAAATTCATGTTTTTGCTGGGCAATGTCCATGGATCTGGAAGCACACTTGTAAGTGAATTAAATTGATTGACGGGAGATCATTTTTTGTTCAAATTGACTCTCATTGTGTAAGAGCGGATCACAAAGAGTAAAATCCCTCCATATTGTAAGTTGTGGAAGTTTTTTCTAGTGTGTTTGGTGCACATCTAGACAAGGAAAGAATTTTGATAATAGCACATCATTCCATTCCACAAAACCCCCTTATCATTTGAGCTTTGTAAGTCACTGCAGATTGCATAAATCCTTCTTCAATCTGGTATTTGCTTCAAGGTTTCTTTAAATGTATTCAATTCCAACTAAGAGGGCCACCTTGATAAGTTGTATTTTAGTTAGAAATAGAAAAAACGTGAATTGCCTTTTATCTTTACACAAGGAAAATTTAATAATTCCCTTTAAGTGACATATTTTATAAAGGAGGAGGCTAAAAAGTTTGTTATTGTTTTCAAAGGTGTCTGTTCAATCCTTGGAGCGACAAACAACATGAAGGATCTATCATGTATAAGAGGTTTAACATAAAATCTTCTAGGGTTATCACTTATGATTCTATGAGGAGTTGTTTAGGAAGATACAAGGAGAAAATTGTTAATTTTCTATGGAGAATAATGATTTTTAAAGAATAACTGGGAGTTCTTGTAGAAAGGGAGTGTTCTTGATGTAAAATGAAGTTTTCTATGGGATCACATTTTATGTTTGTTGTAGAGGGAGATCCTAACCAAAAGACAAAGGAAGGACTTGCACTGGGTTCACCCCTATTAACTGAGATTTAATTTAAGGTTGTCTCTTGACTCGAAGGCTGATCTGATCTCAGGACCATAGTGGAGCAAGCGAAGCATTGATAAGGAGTGTAAGGTGTTTGGCTGATATTTTTAAGGCGTCTTGTTTTGGTGTGTGCAGCTTAGTGGAATGATGTTGCAATGATGTTTTTACTGTCCACGTATCATTAGTGTTTTGATCATCCTAATGGTGGATGTTAAGGCAGGAATTTCAGTCTTGTTGGTAATTGATTCTCATGTTAGCTGGTTAAAATGTCGTATTCATTTAAGACATTGTGATGCATATTCCAACTAGTTAGAAGGCATAGTGCATTACCTTAACCAAGTTATTGCCTTCTCGAATAGTCGATGCTTTGTTCTCTTGCTATTTTGGGGTGTATTCTACATGATGTGTTGTGGTACATTCTGTTCTACACACAAGAATTTCATAATTTTTAATTGCTATACCTTTCTACTCTTGGTACTTTGGTTGGATTGTACACTTGAGCCATTTTTTGACATTTCAAGTATTATCGTCAATCTTCAAGTTTTGATGTAAATTTCTCTTCTAAAGGGAGAATTAGAGAGATTCGTCTTGAGTTTGCTGCAAGCTTGAGACTGGGATGCTGCTATAGCAACATTTTAGTAGACTGAATTAGGATTTGTCTATTTTTAGCATGTATCGACATTTAGCATATAGAGCATTAGAGTTAGATGAAGCACGTTGTTTTTTGAGCTCTTCTGTTGACTGGATTCAGGCATGACTGAGGCCCATTTGTTTTGTCACTTGAGTTGCTCCGCTCAACGTAACTACCCCTTTTCATCTTCAGGGTGGTGTATTGCTACTGTTGAGGAGGATGGTAACATGTTATGGTGGACACAATTGACAAGAAACATGGGGTTGTGTGTACTCTCAAATCTCATGATACGGAAGATGGTGTGATCAATTTTCAATCTGTATGCAGGGTTTTGGCTACAGGTTTTTGAGATTCTCGGGTTTTGCATTCTCTTTACAGGTTCTCTCAGGAGATTTGGATGCAGGTTGATTGATGGTCCATTGATGACTTGGATCAACCAACAATTTACAATTGATGATCCTTTGTAGAGTATGATCATTTGGGTTGATGAAATTGCACAGGTTTGACAGGATATTACAGGTCACAGAATGTTTGTAGCGTGGTTGGAGCATTAATGGCATATATGTTCCAAACTACATGTACATGTATGGGTTTACAGGATGATGGGGAGTGAGAGACACTCAGAAACGGACATATCAGGAAGTATCAAGCTGCAGTGGATGACAATCGAAACAGGGACACATGGGGTCAGGCTGCAGTGGACAGTAGTAGGCACAAAGTGTTGACACAGGAGATCAGGGTGTCAAACTACAATGCATAACAACAGAAACAAGAGATCGGATACAAGTACTAATAATTGCTCATTGCATGTTTTGGTTGGACAGCTTCTTGTTCACACCATGAATCTATCGTTTCTTGGAGATTTTAGGGAGCAGGTTGGTAGCAGTTTCATAAGACGCAGTGATGTTTGCTCCAGTTTTTGGCCTTTTTGGTACTTTTGAAGCAAGGATGGGAATGTTAGCATATGGTTCAAAAGAGAGGTTTATTTATGGTTTTATTCCTATAGTTTATAGCCATATGTTTATTGTTTTGTATCAGATGAATTAAACTTTAGTTGGGACTTTATCATGTAATAATTGTATAATTATGATATAGTTAGGGCTTAAGGTGGCTGGGGAGGTTATTCTCTTCAAAGGGTGTATAAGATCGTTGCCATTTATATGGAGAGGATGATGTGACATTTAGCCCTCTCCCATGGCATTGTACTTCTTTTTCTGAATTAATAAAATTAATGACCACAACGATGCCATTTCTCCACTTTTCCTAAGAGACCATATTATGACATTTATTCCTCCATTCTTCCCCCGTGATTACTTCCCAAGGACCATTTTCATTTTTTATTTTATCATACTCTCTTCTCAAAGGGAAAGGAAAGCAGAGTAGAATACATGTCTATCTGCTAGAATCCTGAATGAAGACTCCAATGTCCACATCCCCAGGTAGAATTTCTTGTGAGGTCCATCAGAAAAAATTAGAAAAATAAAAATAAATTGGGGACATCCCTTCCAAGTCCCTAAATCATCTGGGACATCACCAAAATCAACTGGATGCATCCCCACATAACATTGATTTTCCCTATAGTGTCATTTGCATGGTAGCATTTAACAGAAAAAAGGTGAATGACTTCTAGGTGCCTTGCAAGAACCACAAAGCAAATTAAGTTGCTTATAGGTACCGAAATAGGTTGTATGACACAGAAAATAGGTTATATATATATGACGTGATTTTTCTTAACAAGGTTGACTTGGCTGGGATTTTGCTTTTGCACTGGTTTATAGAAAACGCAGAGGGAAAAAATTGAAGGATAACATAATGGAATTGACCTGTAAGAAGTTAGTTTTGACTAAGATCTGTTACCCGTTTCAACTAGGTTAGAGTTGAAATTTTCCTGTACCTAAGCTTAAGACTGTGTCTCCTGCCAAGCCAACCTGTTCTTGCTTTTAATTCATGAATATTTGCACCTGAACAAAAATGCCTCAGTAGTCTTTACTGTCATGGACGTGTGACCTCAAGCTTACATAAAATGGATCTCTGATCTTTTCTAAAAGCTTAGATTTTTTATGCCTCCTCTAAATGTGGTTATGGATTTGAAATCCATTTTAGTTGTCCGGTGATTGGTTTGTTATCTTCCTCACTTTCGGTTATGAATTAAACTCCTAATTGACCGATTGAATTAATGAGTGTTCTTGTTTTGTATTTTATGGTAAAAGGAAATCGAGTGTTGGTTGGGCTGTTGTCTAGTAGCAACTGAAGAGTACATGTGCAAATGACCCAAGCTCTAGTGCTGAACGTGCATATGCTTATGATGTTATGGCGCTTTTGAGACTGGGTGAAGACCTGGTAACCTAGACGGCCTACATGATGTGGTATAAAAGGGAGGATGGCTCACTCCTGAAAATTGGGCTAGAAACTTCTATTTTAAATTTTAAAAAGAGGTCAAAGGAAAATAGAAAGAAGCAATCGGAGGTACTTCAGAGGCTATATGCTTAATATCTATGTGGACGCAAAGAACATATTTTTGTGGCTGGAAATGATGATTGTATTAGATTGGAAGTGTGTTATTGATACCCAAACAATTTAAGCATTCAAGACAGCATTTGGTTTATTCCCGAGTATCTTGGATAGGAAAACAAATAATTTAATGTTATTTTCTTTGTAACAAAGTTGGCAAGATTTGTTTACTAGATATTTTTGGAATGTGTTTATGATCACCATCAATTAAAACACGTTGTGATTGATTCTTGTTAACAGACAATCTCTGCCAGTGGATTAATGGATGTTTCTGGGAACAATATTACTGGTGTAGCAGATTTACAGAAACTTGCCCTTAAGCTTATGTGGAGCAATGTTGGTGATTTCCATATGCGCTTGATTCAGGTATATTACATTTTATTAATTCTCTACCTCCTAACTTCAATTTACTAGCAAAAAGCTATACCTGTGCTCTGTGCAAAAATTCATGGACACTGGGCAATTTTGTTGTCCTGTCATCACTATTTAGACAGTGTATAAAACCTACTCTTGTCCAAGAATACAAGAGCATAGTACTTCACATGTTTTTCTGTCAATACTCTTATGTCGTGTTAAAAGAGGGTTTCAATTCGTTTTCCACCCTATCAAGCATCTCAACTATTTCTCATGCTGTCAGAACTGCTTTTATTGCAAAAGAACCTTAATGTGTAATTGCCATTGATAGCTTGTCCAATGTTCCTTATTGTTGTGGTGCCATTTACCATCAACGTCGCTCAACAGCACTAGGGGATATGATACCTAACTTTTGTTATGCGGACTTATGGGTCACCTATCCATGTTCTTGGTTTTGACATATGAGTTTTTCATGATCATTAGCAATTTATGACACATTGTCTCTCACATATATCTTTTGGCCCTTCTGCAGGTTATAGTGCAAACTCTTGTAAAGGATGTCCTTTTACCCTTGATAAATGTGAACTTGAAAAGAGGATTTCCTTTACCTATCATTCAAAACTTTACAGTACAAAATGCCGATATAATATATGGTGAATCTCAATTAGTTGTATGTACAGATGTACAGTATATGATTTAGCAATTTAGCATAATGTAAATGATATGGTAGGAGTCTCATTGGCACTTGCTGGTTCTAATTGCTATGTCGATTTGTTATTCATAGCAATTGTGCAATAAATGTATAGGAGTCCAAGGCTAGAAGATAGAGCTTCTGTAACAGTATGATTAGATAACTCTGTCAGAGATTTAACCAAATAGTTTTTATTTTCCATTTACTTATAAAACAAAAGATGTAAAATATGCAGGAAACACTTGTAAGATATTTATGAATTGAAACGATTGCATTTTCCATTTTTAAATTCCTTGGTTATAAACATTTTCTTTGTACTCTATTGATAGAAACAAGTATAGAATCACTCTTTACGCTGGTTCTTGCAAAGGTTTGCCTGTATTTTTCGCTTACTAGGTTCAATACAGAACCAATGGTGGTGCATGTATTCCTTGCTCTGACATAAGACTGTCCTCAGTTTGTATTTTTTTTTTGGTTATGGGTAACTGGGAGATGATGCTGATCTTGGGGAGTCAGGTTGTGACCCAAACCTGTACAAGCATTTGTAACCTCCCGGGACTTATTGCTAGACCACAGCGTATGCTTTTCATTTTTACACCTTAGGCATCCCCCTATGAGTGATGCTCTTGCCACAGTACAATCTGCACAGAATGAGGAATAAATGGCTCACATAAGGTCAGAATAGTCCTACATCACTAAACAGTTAATCTGGTGGTGAAAAGTGTATAAAAAAAGTAAATGCAATATAAATAAGAATTTAAGTGTGCTAAATTTTTTTTGGAATCTGCGTCAATATTGTTGAACGGTTGAGAGATGCATATTTAATTGGGCAGTGGCTCTTATGCCCAGGGCATGTCCTTCCACATTCATGGGCAAGTGCTAGTAATAAGTTACAATGAAATGAATTAAGTAGTCAAGATATTTATGATGAAATGGAAGCACACATTCTTTCACATGAGAATTTGTCAATATAAGGGAGTGTAGATAGTATATTTAATATTAATTATAAACCAAAGTTTCTGTGTGCTGTTATGTGTTTATTCCAATGCTCTTGTATCGTCTGAGTGGCCTTTGTTGGCCATCCACTTTGGTCTCTTCAGGTTTATCTTTCAGCCATTTAGATGCCCCCTATGTGTTTCTTCTTGAGCTGTCCGGGGCCTTTAAAGCCCCTCCTAGGCCTCTTCAAGCCATCCTCGCCCCTCATAGGCCTATTTTGGCCATTCAGGATCCTCCTCAGGCCATGTAAACGATAAACAATAGAGAAATTGAGATATGATGGGAACTAAATCCTCTTCTCATGAATGGGTAAGTGCTAATGGACAACAATCAACAAGAAGAACAATGATAATTTAATAATAATAAGAACAAGGGAACCAAGCTACAATTGAGATCCCAACACCTTTTGTGTGTCTGGGCGGGCATGCACATGCACACATGTATTTGGGATATAGACATAAAGGTTAAAATGTGTATCAATAGATTTGATTAGAATATTTTATATCATAGTTTTGTTGCTAGTCTTTGACAAACTTATGCATATAATTTCTCAAGATTGGGAAAGGGATGACAGGTAATACACTTAAAATATGTTAATGGAGTGGAGGAGAGTTGCTCAAGGGACTGTCTTTTAGGGGAGCTTGCGTTTGTACTGTATGTGCTGATTGAAAAACAAAAGACATTCAAACTAGGCATCGAGCCTCTTGTAATGGATTGGATTTTTTCAATTGCCTACAAGAACTAAATTATTTCTCATCACAGATTGGCCATTTTTTTCTATTTCAGTTGCTTAAAGGAACTGAATAGTTTGGTCGTCACCTTAATAACTGTTTTCAATTTTTGAGACAATGCAAGGTAAACAAATATTTTTAACAAATGGATCAGCTCATAATCTTGTATTTGACAAAAGAGCAAATAATTTAATGCATCCTCACATAAGGCTGTTAATATGAAGAATCTGGACATAAGCTTTGGTAGCTATGGCAAAAAATGCTTTGATACTTGACGACTAAAAATCCTATCTTCATAGGATTTTCAGTTACAAAAATGTAATTTGGAGCTTATCTCTTCACTTTTACTCTAAGATCCAAAGTTCAGAGGGTTTCCGATTACAAAAATGTAATTTGGAGATTACCTCTTCACTTTTACTCGAAGATCCAAGTTTGGCATTATGATGAACCAAATCTCATATTAAGACTTATATGATAAACTATACTCATGTTCCAATAAAATGCATTGGCTATAAAAAGTAAATATGAATTTTGGTAAACGTGTAGGACATGATGTTGGGAGTTCATATTTTCTTGTTGTTGTTGACCCAGTGTTTTCCTCCGGCTTGGAGTCTAGGCTGTGCATACCTACCGGCCACCTTACTTTGTAACCTTCACTATTTTTTTATTAATATTGAAGGGCTTAATAGTAAAATAAAGTGGGCCATAGATTTATGAATTTGTTCTCTGTTCCTACTATTAAATTGAACAAAGATGGTGTGCCTCAAGGAAAACGGAGCCATCAAAGATTTAGGGGATGAGTTGGTAGGATGCTTCTTTAAGCAAGTGAACTCTCATTTGCATGAACAAGAATATCACTTAGCCTCAATAATCGAAGCACTTTGAACATGTGGACTGGCATGTATCAACATTCCCAAGAAGGTTAACGGACCCCATGGTGTCCCTTTGGTCCTTTTCTAAAGTTAGGGAGCATCAAATTGTGTTTACTAAGAGGGTAGTAATAAATATTGAGGATATTACGCCTTCCAAAGGCTAGTGGGCTGGTTATTATTAGATAAGTAGTTATTAGGGCAATGGCTTGGAGTTTTGTGGTGGTGGTTGAGTGTTGTTACTTTATTTGTTTTTAAGGATTGTTGTGGAAGCATACAACATCTCGTCCCCATATTCAAATAAATTTATATGGACATTGCGATGAAATAATGCCATAATGTGATGTGGATTTTGTAAGAGGAAGGCTGAAAACTCCTTGCCAACATATATTTTAGATGTGATGCGTAGCTGCAATCTCGGTTCTTTTTAGATTTAAGTTACTGATAATGACCTCATCACTATGTTGCACTTGAACTTATGATTCTACTACATTATTTTGGGGGGTAGTGTACGTGCAGGGTATCTGGAAGATGTTAGACTCTAAACTTAACCTAGAAGATATATTGGAAAATTTTGCAATTGGTAGTAATTAAGACATTGTTAAAGAAATGAAAATGAATCCACCCACTATTAGTCTTATATGTTTTTGTATGCTTGACCTAAGGTTTAAAGTGTGTTTTTCCATCAATAATCAAGGTATAAAAACTCAAATCCCATATTATCCTCAAAAGCTTAAACTCCTAAAATGCTATCATGATCACAAACCACCAATTTGAGGACCATTATCACTCCTTGTGGATAGAAAAACATTCAACAAGAGGAGGATAAATAGTATTCATCCGCCTTTGCTCCACTTTGGTTGGAAACATGGATAGTTGTTCACCCGTCTCACATTATTATAAAGTTTGAAAAATCAATATGAATAAGAAGAAACAATTGAACCCAACAAAATAGATCAATCCTATCACCATGATAAGCCCATCTCTATCTTCAATGAAATCTAGTATGTTAGTTACAAATTTTAAATGATCGGGGTCTTCAACTGATGAATTTGCCAATAGAAACTTTGTCCACTCAGAGTGGATGGACATCTTTATCATATGACACTTCTGAAACTGCTATTTTATAGGGAGGAAAATAACCCATGCATAAATCTTGTACAGGGAGTGGGCCTACAGAACTTTGAATTCCAAATTGCACTTTGATAACAAGGCAAGAGGTAATCCTTCTAGGATCCCACCAAGCCAAAGCAACAATATAGCGGAAGTATTTGATAGGTGAGAGAGGTACAACGGTTAATATAGCACATGATTACACAATTCTTAGCCTATGGTCCTATGGAGGGGGGTTTGCAAGCCTTTGTTAGTTCAATGCTGAGATATTTTAGATGAAAAATTATACGAATTATATGCAAACAGATGGTTCAGATTTTTATCAAAATTTAAAATTTCTCGTGGAAAAGATGTGTGAATAAAAAGTCCAAAACTTTCAGCCCTATCACTGATAATCGCAGAAAGTTTACTACCTACAAATACGAGACTCCGATTTTTCAGGGAAGATTCATTTTATTCCTATAATTATATTATTTCAACTTCATAGAATCAATCTCATATGAAAAATAAGAGCTTAAAGCTCTTCAATAAAACCATATTCTTAATATTTTTTATAATATATGTTTTCAAAATATTTATTAATTGTGTAATTTTTATTCAATAATAATATAAAATAACCAATCATATCATAATTAATAAAATTTATAACTACTAAATACCTAATATATAACACATTAAAACTATTACAAACCCCACTATTACAAATTAATCACTGTTATAGTACATCATGGGCATCCTCCTATATTTAAAGTTAAAGACATTAAATATTGGTATGAACCTTGTTAAAGGGAAGGCTATCTCTTCTTAAAAAATAATAAACCCCTTCAAACTATAATCTATTCTTTGTGGATCAACTTTCCAATTTTAGGTTTTGTAATTTTCTTAATTATTCATTTAATTAGGCATTAATTAGTTAATTGGTTTTGAAATTTTAAATATATTTATTTAAAAAATATATTAAAATGTATTAATTTTAAGATGGTTATTTTAAATTTGTTATACAATATTGTTTATTGAAAATGTTTATATTTATTAATGATATTATTTTCTTAATAATATTTTTGTTTATTGGTAACAAATGATTTTAATATAATTCTTCTATTAAGTCGGTCAAAATAATTATGAGAATAAATTTCTTGGCATGAGATCTTATTTAACATTTGAACTTTTAATGAAGCATTGGGACATGAATCGTGTAACCTACAAATTCATGGAACGGATAAAATGTTTACAAATATAAATAAGAATTATTTTTTTCACTATAAATATGGTATTTAGGCCTCTCTACCTTTATTGATTTGAGTGGGCAAAATGTTGGTTTTATAAGTAAATTCAAATCACTTATGGTCAAAAAAATATTATTATCCATTATAGATCTAAAATATTTCAACAAACGCATAAAGATTTAACACATACAAAATATGTGAATGATAGAATACAATTTAGAGAATATTGTGAATAAATGCATCATAAAAGGTGTAAGATAATAAGGGTTTACAAAAAAATAACATAATAAATGAAAGTGTTGTAGTTCGATTGGTGAGGATGATGGTTGCTTATGTCCATCCTCTAGGGTACAAATCCAACTAAGTACCCAACATGGAGAGTTAAACGGTTAAGGTTAGGATCATGCCCTAGGTGATTTTGACGGCGTAGATGCCTCTTACTCGTGGATGCGTAGCTGAAAGAGCTCACTGATTTAGATGTATGCTTACTCATCATTGTAATCTATTATATATTAATTTCTGAAATATAGGTTGATATGTCGACATTTTATGTAATTTAATGATTTCATGTGAATGTTGCCTATTATCACACACACACACACACACACACACACACACATGTATACATATATATGTGTACACACACACAAACATAAAACATGCCTTACTCATAATAAAAAACAACAATATAATAAATATATATAAAGAGAAATAAAATATTTGTGTACTCAAATTATGTGTGTGTGTGTGTACAACATAAAGCATGCCTTACTCATAATAAAAAACAACAATATAATAAATATATGTATAAATAGAAATAACTATTTGTATTCTCAAAATTTTGAACCTAAGAATGTGTAATCAAACCCAAGACGATTATTACTTAGAAATTTGGATTTGAAAAGAGACAAATACCAAGGTTGTACATTTCACTTTGACCAGGGATCTTGAGCATAACTTTACAATTCAGACAAAATGTATGGAATATAAATCTAACTTTTGGGTTTTGTTCACATGGTTTTGTCTTTCATTCATATATCTTTGTTATACACAACGATTCTTATATACCTTCAATAGTTGAATCTCTAACATAATAAAAAGGTAAATAAGGATTAGGGTTTGCATTAAAGTTTAGGTGGCCAATGTCCACTAACTAGCCCTCGAACAATGAGACTTTGTGAAATAGAACAAAGACCCTACCATGATCCTTGGAATAATAGAATACACCTTTTATGTATCAACAATATGAAGTTCAATGATATATGTGTAATAGAAGTCTAAATGAAGTCGACACTTATCTATCTGTAAATGAATTTTAATTGCAACTTCGTGAGATTGGCGTGTGTGCCTTCCAATAGCAAGAAACAAAAAAGGCAAAAAGGGTGAAAAGCCCTGTTAGGTTAAAGTGGGATTGGGATAGTACTGCTAGGATAGAATAGTTCAACCAAACAAATTGTCATCGTTATACAATACAGTCCATACCATGGAATCGGAAGAATAAAGAATTAGGGAGAGATTAGTCTAAGGATACAAAGAAGTTTCAAGCTTTGAAAATTAACCAAATCATCAATATCATTTTATTTAAACTAAATTAACTATACATAGACAAATGTACATAATATACATGAAGTGACATAAAATAAAGCCCATGTAACTATTTTAAAATACTACAATTTAAACAACCACATCTTCAATATAACACATAGACATTGTATCCTAGACGCCATAATGTAAACAACCATGTGTGATTTATCTTAGATGTAGGGATAATTTTAAGAATGGACCCCTAAAAGCTTACTATAAAACTTTGACAAATCCTAGAGTTCAGGTATAATTCCATTGACAAATCTTTGGTAAAATCATCACAATGATATAAATTGACTGACGATTTCTATTATCTCTTTCAAAAAACTTATAAATAGCTGGTGAATTAAGCGTCATATTCAAATCAAGAAATAATGGCAAAAAATTCAAGTTAAACCCCTTTCCCCAAACACATTCATGGGGTATATATGTTTGAAGTGGAATAGCGATTATGATTAAGCTTTTCAAAATGGCCATTTTGCTTTGCCCTGTGAAATTGGGCGCAGTGTAAACATTTCAAATATTCCTTGAATAAATAAATTCAAGAAAGGAAGACAAGAGAGACAACACGAATAAGAATTTCTACAGACCCATCTCAAACCTAAACCCTAAGTAGGGGTGTGTGACTTTGAAAAAAAAGTCATCCCCACATCAATGCCCAAACACATATTCACAAGATTTTTAAGGTCTTACTGATCTTGTTACTAAGCAAACAATCATAAACAAATGCAAAGATCTTTCTAATCTCATTACTAAACAAACAATCACGTGTGACAACCAAATTGTGTCTAAAATTAAGGGTTTTGATATAAGATAAAAAAAAGTTTTTCACACTACAAGGAAAGATCTAATGAAAAAAAATAACACGACAACAATTTGAATCCCTAAAAGATAGACAAAATTCATTAGAAGTGTGAAAACATTTACAGAATGTATGGCTTGTATTTCTTACTTGGATTGTGCTTCAGTGTTGGCTACTTAGACTTCTTCTTGGGCTCCTCTTACAATTGTCACTCGCTTCAAAATTCCCATGACATATAGGGCATGTATTTCTTACTTGGATTCTACTTCATTGTTTGTTGTTTAGACTCCTCCTTGGCCTCCTCTTGTAATTATTGCTCGCTTCAAGATTCTCATGACATGTAAGGTTTATATTTCTTACTTGGATTGTACTTCATTGTTGATTGCTTAGACTCCTCCTTGGCCTCCTCTTGCAATTGTCGTTCACTTTGCAATTCTCACAACCACAAAGGAATAAAACTTTAATAGAAATGAAGTTATATGAATTTAGGTTTTAGGGTTTGGTAGTTCGAGGGTTTTAAGCAATTTGAAATACTTACGTAAATTTATTTCATATAAGGTAACTTGTGTTAATTAAAATACCAATGGAGAAAGAGGTTAGAGGATGAGAAGTCTAAAGTCGAGATCTTATTTATGGTCCCTTATTTTTAACAATTAAATTTGTCTTTCTTTTTAAAAATTAAATTTGTCCTTTTTAAATGCTAAATTTGATGGCCATATGATTAAGTATAAATTGAATACAGACCTTTTTAAGTCTCTCAAAAGACCAACTAAATAATATAATAAACTGAGTGTAGCAAAAATTGTGATAAAAAATTAGAGTATAGAGTATAAACCAACTATGGGGCCATAGGGAAAGACAATTATGAAAAGTGAGGATGACATAACTGAAAAAAATATTCAAAACATTTGCATAGTTTTAAAATTATAAAGTATATAATAAGGCCTATCAAAATGTT
The DNA here is from genome assembly GCA_037957365.1 of Torreya grandis. NCBI lineage: Eukaryota > Viridiplantae > Streptophyta > Pinopsida > Cupressales > Taxaceae > Torreya > Torreya grandis. The sequence goes on from JARHVA010001026.1 coordinate 1,240,789, forward strand.
TTAATCACATCCATATTGGCCTTTCAAATATTTCTTTATTTCAATTAATAAACCATGTCAACAAGAATATAATTATTATCTTAAACATTTTAAAACAAAATATAGTATGATCGTAAACCTCTGTTGCGTTTATTCAATTTGTTCTTTGTGCAATGTTTAAAAGAAGTTCTTGCGTGTCATTATTTCTCAGAGAAAATCAATTTCTTATTTATTTAAAATAAGTATGTGGTAAAGACTAACCAAACAATAAAATAAACTGAGTATAGCAAAAATAGTGACAAAAAATTCGAATATAAAGTATAAACCAACTATGGGGTCATAAGACAAGACAAATATGAAAAGCGAGGATGATATAACTGAAAAAAATATTCAAAACATTTTCATAGTTTTAAAATTATAAATTATATAATAAGGTCTACCAAAATGTCTTAACCACATCCATATTGACCTTTCAAAAAATTATTATTTCAATTAACAAACCATGTTAACCATAATATAATTATTACCTTAAACATTTAAAAACAAAATACAATATGATCATGAGGTTCCATGACTCTTTTTGTGCACTACATATGGTGAAATCATATGTAGTGCTTAGTATAAATTGAGTACAAATCACAACTCACACTTTTGACACAGTTGATGGATCTCATAGACTCAAAGAAGTCCCTGTTACAAGGAATCAATTCCTTGAGGTTGTATCCTCTATAAGTTACACCTTGAAGGAAACTGAAAAATATTTCTCTTTAGAGATTAAATATTATTTTCCTCGGGATGAACTAATAGAATCCATTGCTGTGATGTACCCTCAATATTGAAAAAATGTTAATTTCTCAAATTTTTAGAATAAAATCAAAACCTTGGCTCAACACTTCTGCAAGAGTGTACAATTGAATGGTGAACAAACTGAAGGCATTTAGATTTGCCAAAGCTAAGGGATTGGTCTGTTCGATTTGCCACAACAATTTTTGAACCATGCTTTTGAAAATGGCTCGATCACTAGACTATGGATTACCTTAAGTTTGAGTGAAATACTATGTGATGGTATTTCATAATATTTTAATCTTGCTAATTTATGTCACACAATGGTTTTGGGCTCATTAAAATATGAGAGAATTTTTAGTCCATTATCAATTTTAAAGTCAAAGTTAAGAAACAAGCTTAACAAAAATTGGAGACTTGCTTGAGGCTCCATACAACTATATACAATGTCCTCGATTTTCCATTTGATAAAGCTCTAGCAATTTGGCAGTCAACATCTGAAAGAAGAGGATTGACTAATAATTCTTCAAACACATTACAGTTCTACAATACTAGATCTAAGTTCAACAACTTTGGAAGATGATGCAAATAACAATTATCAAGAACAAAATGAAGAAAATTGGCATGTTGAAATTTGAAATTTAGGAATCTAAAATCCGAGATTGATTAAAGAAAAACATCAAATTTTACGAACAATTTTAAAATTTATGTTATCAAGGTTTTAAGAAAGCTTGTTGAATATAATGCAGAGCATATAAATGAATAAGAGGTAATTTGTGTATTTTTGTTTCTTTTTTATTAAGAGAATATGTCTATAACTGTTGTCAACTCTATTATAGAGATGCATATGTATATTGTGGTGTTCCCTTGTTATTTTATACCAAACTTTATTGAGGTATCTATATTGTAATGAACTGTAAGTATTTATATTGGACCAACAACTTCACTTCGATCAATAGCTTGCACAAATGACTAGAAATTTTGAGAAAACCATCACATATGTATTCAAGCACCTTCTATTAATCCCACGAGTAATGTATTCAACCAACATTAAATTTTGCCTTGGGGCCTCTCAATATGTCAGCACCAATTCACAAAAAAATGAGAAAAAAACTCAACCTTGATCCCCGTAACTTTGATTAGGTTTGAAAATTATTTATTATTAAGTTTTTTAATCATTGAAACTATATAGAAGGAAGAGCATGTTTATTTTACTCGATTTTATAAATGTCATAAGAACCACTTGTGACTTTGGACACAATAATCTTTAAGGTAATAATTATATTTTGGTTGGCAAGGTTTGTCAATTGAAATAAAAAAATATTTGAAAGATCATTATTGATTATGGATATGGTTAAGATACTTTGGCAGACCTTATCATTATCGATTATGGATATGATTAAAACATTATCATTATATTTATTTCAAGATAAACGACTGTGCATACAAATAATTGCTCTCAGTATTCAAATTTGTTAGGATGTGAAGTCACTATTCATAGTCACTATTCACCTGCATTGTTCAAGGCCATTATTCATGATGACGTGGCCTAATGGTGATGTGGATAGTTAGTGATATGGCTTATGAATGATGTGGTTGATTGATGATGTGGCAGGGGCCCATGGAGAGTATCCCATGAGTGATCAAGTTGATGTGATAAGAGTGAGGCATAACACTCCACTAAGACATATGGGTTTGTCCTTGGTAATCACATGGGTGGTGTCACATGGTGTTAAAGACAAAAAGGTTGGTGTGAATCAAATTTCTAAGGGACCCCATGATTCCCATTTGTAGAGATAATCAAAAGATGATTGCAAGCATCTTTTAGACTCATATGGTCACATGGATAATGAGACAAGAAAATTACTATTGTTGTTTATCCTCACTTGTAGAGTGGGAGACACTATTTGGAGCCATATGGAAGTGGATTGGATCTTTTCTAAAGTGGATGGACTAATTTTTTGACCCTTGCACATGAAGACAAATAACTTTTGATGATCATTTTTCACTCCATATGGAATGTGGCAAATTTTTTTGTGCCACTATTCATTCTCTTTCTCCCCTCTCTCTCATGTTGTAAATGATATTAATAAGCATGAAGCTCTCTTTGTAATTCATCCAATTAGTGGATCCATGCAAGCCTTGGGCTTGCATGCTTGGAGGTTAGATCTTGTAGGCTAGTTTAGTTTGGTTCACAAAATGGATGCTTCAAGTGGAAGCATTGAGTGCTTGTATGTTAGCATTGATGGAGTTATTATAGAAGAGATTTGATGTTGAAGTAATGAAGTCCGGAATCTATCATTTTGCATGTGATTTTTCCTTACACATTGCAAGGTTTCCATGTAATCTATGTGTAATGTGTCCTCTTGCTTGTCTTTATTTTGTGTAACTTATTTTTTGCATTAATTTACTTGCACTGTAAGATATAGTTCATTGATCTAACATGTAGTATCAAGACTTTATTACTAACAAGAACAAAAGAGACACAAATACATACCTTATAGTTGCAATCACAAGGAAACCAATTTAGAAATTATTTGCACATTGTCCTAATCTTTCAACTATCAGAGCTTCACTTATGCCAATTGTTTGCATTAATGACTGTCAGCAAATATCTTTAAATAAATACATGTCAAAAAACTTATCATTATATTTACTCATTTCAAGACAGACAATTGTGCATGCAAACAACCGTTTTTGGTCTTTAGAACAAAAGAAACACAAATCCATACCTTGCAGTTGCAATCACAAAAAAATCAATAAAAAAATTTTCTGCACTTTCATTTCTAACCTCTCATCCTAATCTTTCGAATACCATAGCGTTGCTTCCGTCAATAGCTTGCATCAATGAATAGAAAAATCAAGAAATTGTCAACAAATATTTTTAAAGAAATGTTTTTCAAGGAACTTATCATTATATTTATTCGGTTCTAGACAGATGACTGTGCATGTAAACAATTGCTCTCAATCTTGAGAATAAAAGAAACAAAAATTCATACCTTGTAGTTGTAATTACAAGAAAACCAACTTAAATTTTTTTTGCACCTTTGTTTTCAACCTCTCATCTCAATCTTTCAACTCCCAGAGCTTTGCTTCCATCAATAGCTTGCATAAATGACAAGAAAAATTGAGAAATCATCACATATGTATTTGAACAACTTAGATTAATTAGACCAATATTAAATTTTGTCTTTGATCGCTCAATATGTTGATGTCAATTCACTAAAAAATGGGGCAAGATCTAAACCTTAATCCCCGCAGCTTTAATTCCACATGCACCGCATTCAATGTTAAAAATAAAATAAACATTAGATTCAAAAATTACTTATTATTAATTTTTTTAGTTATTAAAACCATATAGAAGGAAGAGCATGTTTATTTTACTCTATTTTATAAATGATGCTAAAAAAAATTCAAAACATTTTCAAAATTTTAAAATTATAAATTATATAATAAGGTTTGCGAAAATGTCTTAACCATATCCATAATTGTCCTTTCAAATATTTTTTCATTTTAATTAACAAACCATGCCAACCAAAATCTAATTATTACCTTAAGTTTATTGTGTCATAGGTGCTCTCTCTCTCTCTCTCTCTCTCACACACACACACACACACACACACACCCGTGGTGATTCTAGATTAACCTATACATGTCTCATATAATTTACTAGTGAATCAGACCCATACATGCATAGTAACTTTGGTGAATCTGTGTCTTGAAATAGGATCAAGTATAATCTATAAGGTGATTCGAAACCCATGTATAAGAAATTATATAAAATTAAGGCTATTTGGCCGATGTATAATTTTGCAGAATTAGCCATTTTAAAAATTAAAAAACCCTACTTATAGCCTTTTGGCTATAAATAGCCTCTAAAATTTTCCCTGCTTGGATGTAATAATTAACAAGGCCATGTAATAACTATCTTTGGAGAAGAAATTGCTTTTGAAATTGAAATGTATATAAGCATTGTAATTTACAAATTATATGATATTTTTTATTTATTTTTTGTTTTTCAATTTTGGATTTATTGTTACAATGGAAGTGGTCTTCCTATTAATGCAATGGATGGTTGGTTTGAGGATGAATATGTTTGTTTGTTCGACATTCTTTTGGCTTCCTTTGTAAATTTATAATTCTAAAAAAATTGTTCGAATTTTTTTATATATATCTTTATTACCCCAGGTTGAATATGCCTCTTTAGTGCATCTCAAAATTACTTTTATGACTCAAATCTTATTTGTTCAAAAAAATGATTCCACATTGAATGGCAGGCTTGGCCCACAATAACATATATATCTAATAGACTATGATCTTTATACCAATGAAGGTAATGTCACAATGGACCTTGCCCTCCCACTAATATCATGGTTTATTGGTTTTTGGATGAATATATTTGTTTGCTTGGCGTTCCCCTTTCTTCTTATGTAACTTCATAATTCAAAAAAAAATACATTCAAATTCCTCCAAATATGTGCCTTATTACTTCAAGTTGGATATGCTTCTTTAGTGCATCTTGTAATTGCTTTTACGATTCTAAAGTCCTCATTCATCCATAAAATTAATCTCCATTGGTTGGTGGGCTTAGTATAGGGCAATATATAAATCTAATAGACCACGATCCTTATGCTAATAGAGACGATGCTACAATAGAAATGACCCTCCTACTAACATAATAGTTGATTGGTTGCGAGATAAATATGTTAACAACAACAAAAATTGTTCAAATTCCTCTAAATACATGCCTTGTTACTCTAAATTGAATATGCCTCTAGTAACTTTGACATATTTAACTAACCATGATCCCAAATTGATTTGTAGGCTTGGTCCGTGACATCACATAAATTTAATAGACCATGATCCTTACGCTAATAAAAGCGGTGCTACAATAGAAAAACTTTCACATTTTTACTCGATCATAATCCTACATTAATTTATAAGTTTGATATTACAATTAAAAAACTATCAGATATTTACTTAATCATAATCGCACATCAATTTTTAAATTTAATCCAAAATAATATAGAAATCTAATAAATTACAATCTTTATGTCAATAAAAATAATATTATAATAAAAATGATCCTACTAATTAATTAATTACGAAATGAATATATTTACTTAACTAAAACAATAACCTTCACACAATCATAATTTTCTAACCCATGAAATACAAAATGAAGAAAGGAGAATAGAATATTTGGATAATTAATGCAAAACTCTCTCTATAAGCGATTCACATGAGATTGTTAATTATTTAAATGTAATTTTGATGATAAAGTGCCTATGTAAGATGGGTTTTAAATTTGACGGTCAACCATGCTTGTGAGGGCTTGTTTTAGTCACTGTTATTCATTCAATATTGTCCTCCAAAAGCTCATTCAATTCATGTTTACATGAAAGACTAATTATACATATTATTGTAACATGAAAGAGTAATTATAAATATTCAAACAGTCCCCTCAAAGTTTTCCTTTCATAGTACGGTCCTAAGAAAAAATCCACTATGTTTTACACTTAAAAAATTAGAATATATTTAGAATACGTTAATACAGCCGTCAAAATTAAATCATGCCTGCTAGGTAGTGACTGAAAATATGCATAGGTTTTCAATTAGAGGACATACAACCAATAACACAGTCATAGGTATCAACTTTCAAGTAGTTGAAAAGACATAAGAGTTGGACCTCACCTAATGATAATGACAAGGAAAGAACTCAATGGTTCATAAAATGACAGAGAAAGAACTCAATGGTCTACCTAATGATAGAGAAAAAATTCAATGGTTTCAATGGTCTACCTAATGATAGAGAAAGAATTCAATGGTCTACCTAATGATAGGGAAAGAACTCAATTTTATGTTAGGACTTAATAATTATGTTAGGTCATGTTTATAAAAGTATCAGTTTTAAAGTAAAGCGATTTTTTTTAAGTATTATTTTTTAAAATTTTAAGTTAAGGGTATATTTTTATCTAATTTATTTATGATCAAAAATTATAAAAAATAGTTGTATTTCAAATAACAAGAGTAGTGAATGGTTGTTGGTACAATTAGTGAGGATATTTGGTTCATAAAGAGTTCATTAGATATCATTTCTTCTTGTTATTAAAATTTGTCACGGTATAAAGGATGAGGCCGAAATCGTGTCGTACATGAATTTGAAAAAATAAATACCTCTCAAATCTTGATTCTTAACCTAAGATCATCGCATAAAATAGCGATCAACATAAATAAATGACAAGAATCGACTAAATATACATTTCCTTAAAAAAAATATGTTAAATAGAACCACTTTTTAAAAAGTTATAACCCTTGAGAACTTATAAAGGTTAAATTTGACAACATATGAATATATTTATTCTTCTTTAATGTAATATATTATAATTTTTTAAAGATCTTTTGAAATAAAATGGTCAAAAATTCATAAATATTTTACATATATTTATGAATGATTATATAAATATATTTACTTTTTAATGTTTCCTTCTTTAAAGATGACTCGTAATTTTTAAAGGACAATGTTGAATGAATAATCATGATAAAAAAATTAACTTCATCAAATTTAACACTTTTATGAAAAGGACTAATCAAACAAAATATTCTAAAAATATATATTTTTTGAAATCAATTTTTTGTATGAAATAAAGGAGAATGTTTTTTCAATATTTATGAGACATGATGAACTTGGAGGCGCACAAAATAAGTTTGAATTATTATTGGATTAATTCATTTTATTAAAATAATTAAATATTTCAAGGATTACAATTAAATAATTTAAACAATAAAAATTAAAAGATAACATTGAACACTTTGAAATCCAAGTAACTTTTTGAGTCCAATTCGCGAGGGCTATTACTATCTAACTTATAAACATTATCAATATATTGTCCTTCCCAATTACAGTGACACTATCAAAATGTGTTTGTTGTCCTTCACAATTGCAACCATCAACTACAAAAAATAAAATAAACCCTTACACAAACATTGTTTTACTATGTAAAATCACACATCTAATATAATATAATAAACAATTTTAATCCCATATCGACCAAACACAATAACAAGTTTCTAGTTGAGCACAATGCACAAAATAACTCCATTAAGCTTAACATTAATTATGCTTCAATGCAACTCAAATCAATATCAAATGTTTTTATATATTTTATCATATGACTACAAATAATACATATGACAACCAAAAAACTATGATTTACAAGTTATCATGTTGTAGTTTTATTCAGAGTTTAGGCACTTATCTAGTTGTTCAAGTTAATTCTGGACTCATTACAATTAGGCACAAAGATAGTTTATTCCCGTAGTGCTTAACATTTATCACTCAACTGCACTGACATCAATTCTAAGGTGCAAGCCTTATGCGCTCACCTGAAGCATAGTAGAGAAAGAACCGAGGCCCACGTTGGGCTAGTTGTACCATGGTGCAATGCATCACATGTAGGACTTGGTCAAAATAAACAAGGCTTTTGGTGGATTCATGGGTGCAAGCATTTCTGGGCTAATACTGATGATCTATAGGTGTAACCTTGTTCAAGGAACTCATTCTGGCCATAAGGGTGCAAGTCTTTATCGGGTTCATTCTATAACCTCAAGGGCACAAGTTCTTTATCATTAAACTTAGCGTCATTCGGTTGCTCTGAGGGGTCAAGGGGATGCTTTCACTAGAAGGCTCATTCTGGACTCGCGCATCTAGCTACGGTACCAAAGTATGAACGCATGACCTTATCTACACTTGGGCTATTTCATAGAATATGTTGACATCATCTATTACACACAGATGCCATTAATAACTTAGACTAGAGCTTCGTTGCAACCTACCATTCATATGTTGAAATTACACTTATAATTATTGCATTCAATTCGCATTCAAAGAACACTATCGTAACCACATAAACCAGATCAAACTCAATTAGGTGCAATTCCATTCTTCATTAAATAAAGTCCTAGTAAATAGAGTACATGACAAGTGAAGCAGAGCAAATGCTTATCTAAATCTACTAATAGCCCGTAGGCTCACAGGCGAGCTTGGGAACTACCATGTGGATCCTCAAAGGCATCCATGTTAATCCTAAGTTTTAATGGCAGTCGAATCGCTGTGTCTAAAACCAATTTTGCAGGGCTTCACTACATCTATTGCATCTCCTTCCTTGCTCATTGGTTTGAGCTCGGCTTTATAGCACGTAGGAGCATCTTCTACCAGGGTGGAGTTGCACACATTAGGTGCCGAGTTGGAGCTCTTGCAACCATTATGTTGGCTCCATTACCTTGCACCTTTCGTGTTGTGATTTCCATGTGTATCCACTTCTTGAAGACATCCAAGACATCATGGAATTGGTTAGCCACTTGCTAGTTGGTGCAAGGTGTGCATCAATTCCTCTAACTGACGTAAAAAGGGGTCAAAATAAAAATCATACCAAATGATTGCCTCACATTGAGATGTCAGTTATTTTGGCAAGGGTCCACACTTAGTCAAATTAGGGGCCCAACATTAACCCATACAAAATTGCTAGTCTGCCCTAGACTAGGCTTTCACAGCTTTTGGTGCACATAACTCAGGCACACTGTCCTTCAGCTCGATGTTGAAGACTTCAAAGCCCTTGATAACAAGCTTGAGTTCCTCAGTGGTACTATTTATATCCATGGAGGTGACACTGAGTGCAAGCACATATGTCTTCTCCAATTCCCTCCTAAAGGCCTCGAAACTTGCCTTAGCTTTTGTCACTCCTCCATCCAGGATTTCCCCTTGTTCGCAAGCCTTAGTCTGCAAGGCATGGAAGAGTGCTTCCAATTTTTGTTCCTAGTCTTTAATCTGGGTACTTAAGGCATTAACTTTCCCCATTATCTGGGTGTGCTTTGACTTGTTTGCAGTGTATACTTATGCCATCAGGTCCTCCTTCTCCCTCTTTTCCTGCTTGAGGCACGTGTCTATGACTGACACCTAGTTAGAGAAGCTGTATAAGATGGCGTCAGCTGCATCTGCACCCTCTTGAAGTTTGGTGAAGAGTTCTACTTCTCTGAGTTTTGCAGCTAGCTCCTTTTGTAGTGTAGTGCATGGATCCCCTTCTTATTACATCAACTCTACCTTCAATCTCGAGAACATCTGCTCTACTAACACACATGCTTTGTCAACCTTTAAGAGGTTCGATATGTCAACACCATCTAAGAGGGATGGCTCGATTATTTCTATGCCCTCAGCTAGTTCTTTCAACTTAAACTTTATGGCCTACGCTTCCTCCTCTGCATCTTGCATGATTTTATTCCATTTCTTCACCCTAACATCATTAATGATGTTTTTGCGTGACATCATTGGCCATCCAGATGAGTGCATTAGCAAACTTGACAGGGTTCATGGCATGAGGATTTAGGATAAAGGAGTCTTGCCCCTCCTCAGGTTTATCCATGCCCAAAATAGCCTTTTGAGGCAGCTCAAAGTGAGGCTCACCCATGTAGCTATCGAATGCAAATGAAAGCTATTTTCACGTCCTATATGTTATAGATTTGGGGGGCATGTATTCAAACATGTAAAAATATTCCTTTGTCTACCCCTTTTACATATTTTCCCTGAGGCTCAATTCTACACCTTCTTCTGTGATGGATAGCTCTGTGTGTTCTTCTTCTTCATCAATGCTACTACTTTCTTCGACGCTTTCCTTTGAGGTTTCTTCTTCATGTTCATGTAGGGGTTCTTATTTGGACTTGTCCCCTTTATCTGCTTCTTTTTCTCCCTTGGCACCAACTTCTCCTTCTTGTTTTTGTTTGGACTCTGTGGCACTCTTTGTTTATTACTTTTCTAAGGAGCCAACATCACCTTCCTTTTTTTTAGGTGCCCCTTCACTACTTGGGCGTGCCTGTTGTGCAGCTTCATTTATTGTGCTGGTGGGGGCACTAGGTGCCTTCTCTATTGCTTCCTTTGTTGGTTATGTGTTTGTGGAAAGCTCTTTCTCTTCCTTCTCTTTCTTGGCCTTTCTTCTTGGGCCTTCTTCTTTTTCTTGACCTTCCTCTTCTTTGCTATCACTAAGGCCTTTTCTTCCTCGACCTTCCTTTCCTTGGCCTCAACTCTATCAATAAGCTCTTGAGTCATGTCAGTTGCGTTCATGGCCTCTCTTTATTCTCTAGCATCAACGCCTTCATAATTTCTACTTCACTCATTCCTAGCTTCCTCCACACCTTTCTCTTTTCCTCCTCAATTTGTGGAGGCTATGTGGAGGGCCCTTCAGATGAGGTGTTTTCTAGCTTCTTCACTTCTCCAAGCATGGCAGTAGTACTACCTGAGAGGGCCTTCTAGACTTCCTCGACACTAGGATCCTCTCCCATCTCTTCTTCTTGGAGAATGTAAACTCTTGTCCCTACTTCTTCCTTCTCCTCCATCTCTTCACATGCCTCTTGTGCTTCCATTTCTGCCAAGGTTATCATTGGCATGGCAACGGGACCCTTAGACTTCTTTTTCTTCTCATTCTTGTTGGGTGAAGCAATCCCTGGCATGAAGGTCATTCACTTTTTATTTGGGGCATAAGGAGTCACTTCTTTGCTAGAGGCGATTTTGAACCTTAGGCGCTCTTAAATTTATTCAAGTGTTTCTCCTCACTTTTTTTGGGGAGACTTCCTCTGCATTGTTGGCATTGGCTTCCCTTCATCTTCGATCTAGAGGGGGAGATCATCATCTTTCTCAAGGTGTGCACCCTTCTTTCTTGGTTTCGTCTCATAATATAACATGTGTATGTGCCCAAGTATTACTTCTTTTTAGAGGGGATGGAGGTCAGTGCGATTCGAGTCATCCTCCTCATCTTTTATAGCTTTTCCTCTTAGGTGCACATATTGGCACCACAACCTGCTTCTTTCCAAATCCATAGCCTTCACTGGGATGTCTAGCTACTGCATGTTGGGGATTCTTCTTAGCACATCCCTGAAGTAATTACAAAAATGTGTAAGGGATTTTTAGCCAGCCTAAACGGTTGTTGTTTGTGAGTGCCAAGCACACTACACAGAAGTGTCGCATGACGGTGAAGGTCACCATTCCAAACATGTTTTGGGGAAGCTCCTTGATGATGCACCATTCCATCCTGAATGCCTCTAACTATTAAGCGCACCACCCCATCACTCAGGTCTTATACTTTTGGGAGAAGGAAGGGGGGCAGGTGAAGTCGTGGTACTTCAGTGATGAGGAGTTTCTGTGCACTGAGAAGACCCAAAGATTGTCTTTGTTGCCAACGGGCATGTCGATCTCCTCCATAACTATTAAAATCAATATTGACCTCCACCTGAAGGTCTCTCATGTCGTATGACACTTAAGCGTGTTTTTTATCATTTCCTCAACAACGAATTTGGCAACGTTGAATTTGACCCCTTACACCATGTGATAAGTGATACACAAGTAGGCCTTGAAAATATCTCTATTTAGGTTGACTCCAAAGAATAGAAAAATAAGTAATGTGAGATTTGTGATAGGGAATGATAAGAAGGAAGAGGGTAGTTTGTATTTGTAACTTTTCACATTCACATTGATTGTTGTGAAAATACATTATTATGACTATATACATTAACTACAAATAACTACGGTTGTTGTCAAAGCTATTCTTGAGGGATATTAATATTCCCACTTCAAGCCCTTCTTTTGGAACATTATGAAATTTGTTACTTTAATAAATGACAAGTGAATTCATTTTTTATTTTTATTTTTTTTGGTAATTTTTGAATTACACTTCTAAGACAAATTTGAACCCCTTAAAAATATCTAGAAGGATTCAATTTTGATGAATGAGGTCAATAGTTGTTCCACTCATATTCAATAATACTCTGTAAGAAACAATCACACCTTGCTACATGGAATGTATGAATAAGATCAATTTATTTAAAAAAAAACAATTTAAAATTTATTTTTCATTCCAATTAAACACATGAAACAAAAACAATGAATTAATAAATAATAATTTTATTAATTAATATTTTTCCTACAATATTTAAATGTACTATAATATACTAATTAAACTCTAAAACATAAAGATACATTGTCCACCCATATTATATCCTCTCCTTTATAAAAAATATAAATATGTATAAACTTAAATATAAATATTAAATAGATATACTAATAATTAGATTTAAATAAGTTTCATCAATTATGATCCATCACTAAATAATAATATAATTAATAATTTTAAAATAATTATATTTTAAAAATTGAAAAATAAAATTTAAAAAAATTAAAATTAAAATTTTATTATGAATTAAAATAATAATTTCTCATTGATAGGGTGATTTAAGATAATTGCAAAAGTGACTCCAACTAAATGCAACATCAATAATAATATTTACAAATTTTTTTTCCAAGAAAAGTATAGTAAATATTATAAGACTATTTTGGATTCTTGGATGAAACAATATCCTAATTAGAGTAGTCTTTTGTTGTTTTTTTAAGCTTGTAATAATTTTTTTTGTTTTTGTTTTTGGAAAATATGTGTAGAAAATAGATATATTGGGTTAAGATCTAAAGAAGCAGGAGTATCTTTTCCACTTACAATAAAATTAATAAAAAAATGGAATAGAAAAGAAAAACATTTTAGATTTATCAAGATCCATCTATTCCTTACATGCAGGAAGCACTTAAATGTTTTTAGACTAAAAATATATATACTTTGATTTCAGAAGACACAAACTCTTTACCATTAAGCTAACTCTCATATAATCTTATATGGATGACATCATAATACATCCAATTTATATGGTGAAACAAGACCAAGTGCAGATTTAGTTGTAATAGATGGTGGGTTTGGCTTGGTGAGGTCATTCCAATGCTGAACTTTTGCCTTGGATGATTTTGTTGTTGACATGTATTTTGGAATCCCAAGTTGTGTAGGTCCATTTTCTGAATAAGAGTTATGCCTGAGTTTAGGATCATGGCCGCTGCTATCAGCTTTGGCTTTAATCTCAGGAATACTGCAAATGACATTGGAACCACAGCTCTCCTCTGCTTCAACACGATCTTTGTTGTAATCATCTCCATTAAAAAGCAGTTTCCTGGGAGCTATATGGTGATTAGTACCAGTCTCTGGGTCCCCAAAGTTATTCTTGGGAGATTCATGGCCTGAAGAATCTGATGATTTAGCAGGTGTTCTTGACATACTGCTTTTGGCTGGAGTTGGAGATGGGGTTTTCACGGTGATGGGATTATTGTAGGGGAGTGGTGTGGTGGGAGGTAGGAATGGGATTGGCTGTTTGTCAATTGTCTTTTTCTTATTCCTCTTGATTTTTCCACACTGAGGTGTTGTCAATCTGTCCTGTTTATTGTCATCTAGATAGTGATGATGATTATTCTTCTTTATGTCTTTTACAAGCTCTGTGTTGTCAGACGGACGAGCAGCCATCCATCTTTCCAACCAAGTCCAGCTTAAGTGAGGTTGTTGGTCTGAATGAATACAATCACCCACAACTTGTTGATTCTTTCTTTGTCCACATATTCTCAACTGCAATCCACATAGAAAAACAAAATATGACAATTCAATCAGTACATGGTGTGGTTGGGCTACTCCAAATGACACACAAGAAGGTTATGATGGTCCCCAAATTTGAGATTTATGATACATGATAGCCTTTTAAGATACCCTTTTAGGAGCTTAAGCTTTGTATTTGACTTTTAGGCTAGTTCTGCAACAAGTTTCTGTATTCTGTTAATTAAAGTAGAAGTTCACCCCTAAAATCACAAAAAAAACAACCCCAAAATTCAAACACAAGAATAAAAGCCTGAGAAATACTCCAAAAACTTTAGCTTTTTCAAACGATTTGTGATGCCAAACATTGTGTTTGAGAGAGGTGTTTTTTTTTGAAGCAAAACTCCATATGAAACACAGGAAGAGAGCCTTGATACCTGCTGCAAAGAAGCATATGCTAAAGCCTTCTCGCGCCTTATGGCTGCATCCTGCTTATTCTGGAGTTTTGCCTGTAATTCTTCAAGTGTAGCTAGGCTATGGTCCCAGTCTTCCTGTGTGCAAAAGCAAATAAGGTGTTATACAAATTCACTGATAAAATTTGATCAGAAACAATAACAATTATATGAAATGAATCTCTAGATCAATGTGAATCTTTTCTAAACTGAAACTCAGGCTATTTTTTGACTTCCCTCAAAGACTGCAAGAAAAAAGGTACAATAGTTGCTAGTTCAACCAATTGTTTTTATGGTGCTCTGGACCTAAAGACTTCATATCTGATCATTATCAGGAAACACAGGTCTTTTGATGACCACGACGCCCAAACTTTGTAGTAAAATTTTGTGTTTATGTTGCATATTTGATTGTAAAATGGATTATAAGAAAATACTTGCTTGGAAAGCCTTATGCTTCTCAGGAAACATAACCAGAGAAGCTGGCTAGATTGGAGAGTATTAACCTTTTCCTAAATCTGGGATGTGCATTTCTATTTGGAATTGAACATATGTGATTGAAAAGAAACTCTGGTCAAGTTCTAGATCATTACAGAACCAAGAGGATCGGAGAATTAGACATTGTTATTGATCAGCAGATCTGTTTTAGTTAGAGTAATCACCCTCTTTACTTACCTGGAATTTCGCATTATACGTTTGCAATTGACGTTTATGCTGAATCTGTTGCTGAACAGCTTGGCCTTCCTCAGACATCTGAACCTGCCTTGCACGAACACAAGCTTGCACTTTTATAAGAGCCTGCATGCACCTTGAATCCATGTTTGTTTGTTGCTTCACAATCTGCCCATCTACCAGATCTTGAAACCTCAGAGCAGCTTTGATAGCTCTAAAAGCTCGCCGACCCTTTCAAAAAACATTATACAGAATTTTGTGGGTCAGTAATTTGTGTCATACAAATTCGGCTATCAAACCAGCAAAAATTATGGGATACCCTACTTCAAACAATTCTCTCATTAAAATGCGCCTTTAGTAGAAACTGTATCACTATGTGTTGGACTAGCACACATACATTTTGGGTTCTACCAGCACCCTGTGATAAGTCCTCTATATTTAGCAACTTTGTTGCATACCAACTCAAGCCCTGGCGTGCCTGACTGAGTGGTGGAAGGAGGAAAGAAATACCCAAAATTAATGTGTGCTAAGCCAACACTCGTGTTACCGAAACTAATCCAACACACAAAAACAGCACAAACCATACACAAAAATATCCTGGAAATTTTGTAAGAAAGCAAATTTCATTGATTAGGGTATATGAGCATACCAGAAAACCCCTGAAAGCAGCCTGGATGACAATGGCTGCATTCTCCTCAATTGAAATTTCTTCGTTAGTTCTGAGGGCAGAGCCTTGTTCCTCAGCCAATTCTTCAAAATTGTTAGGTTTTACAACCGTGTCTGACAACGCAACTTCTGAGTCCTCGTGGATGGGTTTTACTACAGTGGTTTCAGACTGCAGCCCAGATTCCACAACAACAGATGCAAACCCACCTTCAGGAATGCCATGATCTATATGCTCATTGCTTTTAGAAACCTGTCGGTCATCGCTATCATCATCAGGATCATATCGACAAGAATATGATTTGTCCACACTCCATTGATTCTTTATCTTGTTCTGTGTAAAATGCAGGGTAAATTTTAGGGGATACTCTTATACCAAAAAACTTTTGAAGGGACCTTCATATTAAATGAGGAAAGCCAATTTTTTTTTCCGTCACTAAGCTTTTCTGTTCAAGACCAATTTGTCAGTACAGCATCTTCACAATTGTGTTTATAAAGCGACATGATAACAGTCTAACAGATTAACAACCTATTGTGAATTATAAAGTGAGATGATAACAGTCTAATAGATTAACAACCAGCAAAATATGATAGGGCTCAAATTCCTTCGAGTAATGTTTCATCTACACCTCATTAACTACTGTGATTAACATGAGATCACACTGAATTATTAATAAGGAACTATATGCCTATTCCTGATTATGTGCAAACTGCATTAGAACAACATAAAATAAGTAAGTGACTGCAATTTAATTATCTGATCCTAAGGTTCCAATCGCAGACCGAATTTTCTTACTTACAGTTACAGATTGCTCTTTTTTCAACCCAGATCGGTCTTTGGAGAAAGCTTTTGCACCCAGAATTAGACTCTTGATAATTTGGCTGGACTTCCCCATGGCTTCACCCTATTCTTCATCTAACTGCACAACCCATGAGCAATAAAGACCAAAATCGAGAGAGAAGACTCATTCAATTTGCATGGAGGTTGTCATTACATAAAATTTAGTATGGAATATTATGGTGCAGAGCTAAACTTTTTATGGCGTATATTTGAGGCAAATCATCTCTGAAAATGTTTACAGTGCTCTCTGAGTTTGTTGCAGCCTTACTGTTTAATACCAAACCGTTTTGGCAGGACCCCTGTAACCACAAAAAAACAACAGTGGTAGTGCTAAATGACAAAACTGTAGCAATTGGGTTCGGTTTTTGACATGGGCTGTTTGGCTTTTAAAGGATATGTCAAGTGTAGTGGTGATTACAAAAGAAGCGAGCTGGATCCCTTGGAAACGTTTCCTGTCTCAACCTTGCTAACTAATCCTATGGACATGATATACATTAGAACTTACTTTTAACTGTTTGTCCAGCTTGTATCCTGCAATTCATTTGGCATTTATTACAGCACACGACTCAATTATTTTCACATTTATTACCATAAAGCTCATGCTGAGGGAGCCAATTACCCAAAAAAATTAACATTGACATCTTATATGAAGTTACAAAAGCGAGAGAAAAGGTTGAACACCATCATCACACACCCCTGTATATTAGCTAGTGACCTATTTCATCTTGAGTAAAAGTAGACCACTGGTTAATGATTTAATGACGAAGCATTTGTATTTTTGGAAAGAAAGTTGTACGTATAAATTTTGTAAGGGATAAGATATATACGCTGGCATTTTAAAACACAATTAAATTCCTCCATACATTATAACCTTATGTACCATAACTGAACTTGCAGGTAGGCAGGAACCCTGACTTAGAAAGAACTCTACTTTTTCTAAATAGTAGAAGCAATCTGACCCAGTCATAAACTAAGGTTGGTAGGACTAATTGGGTGCATCGGATCACTAAATTATGGTTGTCTCCATAATTTTTAGTTATCTGCTACTTTCTCCTCCGTAATATTTAGTTACCTGCTACTTTCCATGGAGAAAGGACACACACTATCTTTTAAAACTATTGACTAATATTAAATTATGGAATTTAGTACGTTTGCAGGCATGGGAATCTTGAAAAGAAGATATACCTAAAACAAAGGGGAAAGAGAGACTCCAAAAGAAAAAGTAAATCCCATGTGGCAGGACAAAGAAAAGAATATCAGGGAAAAGTAGTAAAAAAAAGGGCAGTGGGCCTGGAATCAATTAATCCAAACATGGTACAACCAGCATTTGTCCATTTCCCAACTCCGCTGTCACGGAGTCAACTTTCATAACATGTATTTAAGGCCATTGAGATCTTTTTAGTTGGAATTGTCGCTGTTTCATTTGGCATTAAGCCTGTTATTGTCATCTTGCTAGTTGGATCTGCCATTGTCTCCTCTGTAGAAAGCATCCTTATGATATCACATGGTTGTTTATTTAGTTTTTAATATTAAATTGTAAATTTTAAAAATTTAAAGGATGTTTGTAGGTGTAGATATCTAAAAATGGTCCCAGCGATTTATTGATTTTTATTAGTTGTTATCTTAAATTGTAAGATTTTAGTTTTTTTTAAATGTATTTGTTAATTATTAGTTTAAATTAAGGGGTTTTATTAGTGTGTTTTTGTAGATTTTTAATAATTTTTTATCTACATTTCAATTGGTATATATTCTCTTATGATTAGTGTTATTTTAAGTATTTTATTTAGAATTTGAGAATTTTGTATGATCTTTTGTGGTTTGCGTGTATTCATTTTCTTTAGCCCGTTATTTTTATTTATTTATTATTGAATGTCTAAACATTACATGGAATCATTAAATATATAGAATGTCTGACATTTCTGTCCATATTTTTGAAGTAAATATATAGCGGATTACAACGCTGAGTAAGCATACATCTAATTCAGTGAGCTCCATGACTAAGGGGCATCCATGCCATGGAAGTCACCCAGAGCACGATTCTAGGCTCAACCACTTGACTCTCCATGTCGAGTATCTAGAGGGATTTGTACCTTGGTGGATGGATATAAACAACCATCATTCCTCACCAATTGGACTACAACCTTTTCGATAGACTCAGCGTTTTCACCTTGTGATCGTTTTGATTTGTATTTGCATGCCAAAAGGATCCTATTTTGAATTCAATTTGTTTATAAATACATAAACTTTGTAGTTCAAATCTATTTAAATAAATTTAGATAACTCATTTTATTATTCACAAGAATCTATTGAGCACTCCAAAACTTTCGTGAGGAAATCAAGCAATCATTATGACATTTATTGAGGCACACAAGTTTGTGTTTAGACACACAACATAAGACAACAATTTGCATGTTATTAGAGCTTCTTCAATATTGAGACTTGTAATTTATAATATTTTTAGTGCCTAGTAGAACTTTTTTCTTCATTTTTTTATCCCTAAAGATGGTTACACTTATTGTACTTGAAACGTACATGATGAATTCAGAAGCCAAATCTCAAATATCAAGATAGTTTGACTATTCTTTGGTTTAACATAAGGCCTAAACCACATTATTGTCTTTGAGTTTTCATAAATTACTGCCTAATTAGTGTGTTTTCTTTTTCAAGGGATCAAAGCGAAAGATCAAGAAATTGGGTGAAGTTTTTGGAGACCAAAACCAGGAGAACACGATCATCAAATTATCTTGAACTTGTTTGTACTTTTGTCCAAAACAATAGTGTATGGTTTGGATTGTCCAGAAAGTGTAGAGTCAACACAATCTTCTCTAATCATCATTAATTGTTTGGGTTAGCTTCATATCATTTCTAAGCACACATTTTTAGTGTCACCTTCTAATGATTGCCATCAAATCACAAAACAAAATCAGACAAGCCTAAACCTTATGTATTTTCCCTACTTTTGGTTTTGGAATTAATTAATTAGGTTTGATTACTATTTTGTGCATGTTATTTAGCCAACTTAAAAGTAAATGGGTATTCATATTGTAATTTATTGTAAATCCATTCACCCATATTACATTTCGCTGAATGTGGATTGTCTTATATGCAACTTTAGAGTTAAATTGTGTTTCATTTTAGGACAAATCTAACTTTATTTTATTTTTTTAAGGATTATTTCCTTTTTATGCTCTTAGATCCAATAGCCCCATCTTTTTGTGTTTGCTTTCAAACCCTAAGTTAATTTTCTCTGATTTTTTTCAAACCCTAGTGTATTTATATGGTGTGTATCTTTCATGTTTGATTTATATCATCAAAAGTGATTAGATATAAATATTCCACTTAGAAGAGTGTTAGGATTAATCGAGAACATATTGAGTTTATTGAAATTCCTTTACTTAATTTTGGATTTTGTTTGAAAAAATAAGAATCTGAAAAGATAACTAGTGTTGTTGCTTCCAAAACTGTTATATTTATTGCAAATGATGGGAATGATGTGACTTTGAATGGTAATGTTGTGAATGGGTCTCAAATTGATAATGCATGTATAGTGGATTGTGATTAAATAGTTTGCTTGGAAGAACATGATAGAGCTAAAAACATTACACATTCTAGGAAATATGTTGTGGAACACCCTCATAAAATAACTAGATTAATGAAAGTATTGGGAGAAGTTGCAAGTCAAACATAGATTTTTATCCAAGGGTTCAAGATAGGGTTAATTTTGAAGAAATACCTTATAAAATCGATAATGGATATACGAGTGCTCATAATAATGAGTATGATTCACACTTTAGAGACTATCTTTCATCTTGATCACCTTAATGTTCTAAGTAATATCATTCAATAGTTGTAACTTATGTCTTCTCATGTAGTCATTTGCCATTTTTTCCCTAAATCTACCAATGCTTAAAGTTTATATTTTTTTCTAATGTTGCTCCTATTACTCTGCGTATTCAAAATGCTATGGTTTCTCAACATGTCCCCATTGCTCCTTAAGTTCTTTAAAATTTTCAACATGCTTCAATTACTTCTTAGGTTCTTCTAATGTCTTAACATGTTTCCATTTTACTTATTTTGGATTAATGATCTAAATAATGTAAAACTAGGGCTTTTTCAGATTGTGTAAAATATAGAACTAATACCCGGATATGAATTTAGAAATGGAAAGATTGATTGCATTTATAATATTTGAACTTAAAAAAATAATATAAAAAAGACGTAATTAACTTATTTATAATTTTTGTCTCTCATAAATGTCATCACATGTTCTGAAAATACTCTGTTTATGCCCTATCATTGTTCAGATAAGGAAATTGTAGGTCAAACCTCGTCTAGACACTATCAATAATAGTGAGACCTTTGTGACAACCAATACCATCCTAGTTCCACTAGAAGTGTCCTTGTAGACTGTGCATGTTTGTTGTACCTTAGACCACTATGCCTACCCCTGTAAATGTTTCTTGTTCTTGAGCTCGCCTTCAATCATGTTCATTGATCCCTATTTTCACGCTTCTTCCTTTGAAACCATAAATCTCACTTTCAACCACAAGATGATCTTTGAAAAAGGGGTCACTATGTTGGGTTGGATAAATCTAACCACACCCTGTTAAGTGAATGAGTATTGCCTACATTCCAATACTTTGAAGAGGACTCAAACTACACATAGTTCTCCCACCTATATGTGTGCGCGCTACATCGTGATCAATCTAAAATGCAATACAATATTTAGATTTTAACACTTGGTGCCATATAAATTTGATCTACATGTATATATAGATTTGGCTTTATGGATGCTCCTTGAGGGGTTTTTCAAAAATTTATGCCCTTTTTATAATGTCTTAAGAGATGGTTGATTGATTCCTCAAGTTTCCAAGTTGGGAACAAGTGAGTGCTAGGTTAGTATAACCTTAGGATTGATTTATAATTATAGCTGATTCTTTGATATTTCATGCTATGGCCAACCCATGAAATCTGTTTAGGCAAAACTAATGGAGACTTCAATTTGAAATATAGTGGTTGAGTGCTCTTGGATACTAATGGCAGAGGGAAACACTTATCGTAAATTAAAATTGTTCAACTTTTGTTAGTACTATCCAACTAGTGAAAATCAATGATTTGGGATATGGAGATACTTTGTTTTAGAATCTAGAAGGTTTTTGTACATACTATGTTGATCCTAAATATGTATCTCTAGAAAATAGGGTCAGCTAGGATAACATGTGGGTAATGGATAGGGGAAAATGTGCACAAGAGTCAAATATGTACATAATGCCCAAGTATGTCAAAGTGTGCCAAAGTTAATGTTGTAAAGTGCCTAATCCAAATTTTAGGTGACTATAAATGCCCTCATTTTAATATAGTATTGATAATTCTAAATTAAAAGGTAGAGAATAAAATTGGTACTTGTGTTAATCTTACTTGGTGTTGACATGTATGCCCCAAATGTCTCATTTTTTCCTTTCAAAATATGTAAGAAAACATGTATAGATGAATGTCTTCTCAAGATAAGCCATCTCAAATAATCTAGATCATTTACCTATTTAAATTTGAAAATGGAATGAATACATCTTAGGGTACATGAACCATGTTGCCACTTGTTGAACTTATTTGGAGAATGCCATGGGATGATTATGCCCCAAATAGATGCAACCATTGAAACCATGAGTTGAAGAGTATTAAGGTTTGAACCATTATTGGAGGAAGAGTGTTAGAAGTTGAACACCATAGAAACCTAATTTTAACTAATTTAAATACCATCATAATTATTTTTTAGAACTTGAAACTAGGTTCATATGTAAATGTGGAACCTCAAAACCAAGTTCACATATAAAGGTGGAACCAAAAAAATAGGTTTGTATGTAAAAGTGGAACACTGAAACTAGTTTTGTATATAAAGGATCAATCATTGCAAATGGATTATAGACCCAAAATTATTACATATTACCATCAATACTCAATACATAAATAGAAAAGTGTTTGCATGAACCACATTTATGCCCTGAATCTGATCCCCTTATACCTTAGAGTAATATAAAATCCCATCATCTATCTATTATAATGTCATAGAATGCCTCATAATATTATATAATTCCTTGCATATGTATCAATATAATCAATCAAATTGATTTGAAATGCATAATCTGACCCAATCTACTCAATAATTTCATCTAAGTCAAATAATTTGTCTCATCATGTGAATTAACTATCTGTCATGGCCTAAATATCTATTACAAGCCCACTGTTTGCCCCACTTTTGATATGAGGGATGAATCAAGGGGGATTCAATCTTGGGGTATGGGCTTCAATCATTTAATGAGAGATCAAGAATCAAGACATTCCTGTGAATCACTCATCTCAAAAGAAAGAGTTATGCACACAACGTATTATATAGAAAAATATAATCATTTAAAGTATGTATACAAACATGGTAAGATATTAGAGATTTAAATTATTTTTATAACATGAGTATTATAATTTAGGAAATGCTTAGTTTCTTAACATAGGGAGGTTGGGGTTGTCCGACCCAACATACTGACCCTTTTTTCAAGGGTCATCTTGTGGTCGAAAGAGAGATTAGGGATTCAAAGGAAGGATAATGAAAATAGAGATCGATGCATAGGACCATAAGAAAACACGTAATTTAGAGGAATATAAAGGTGTAAGCACTAAGATTTGAAGCATCAAAAACTTTCACAGTCAATAAGGACACTACCGGTAGGGCCTATACATTACTAGTCACTATAGGGGTCTCAATTTTGTTGGTAATATCAATAGATGGTTTGAGATCCTATTTATTGATCTTAGGGGATATAGAGTAGACATTAAGCATTTTAAGAGATACTAATGAAAAAATTAGCAATAGAGTATTAGAATAATCTAAGTACCCATCTCCCATAGTGTTTTGTCAATTTCCAAGTATTGAATTGTAATATTAATCTTTCCTTTCACAATCATATTTGTATGATTATTTCCATATTTTATGCAATTTTAATATTCATATTTTTACTTCATTAGATAAAATTTATCAAAAAAATTACAGTAAAGAATTTTTATGAACCCAATCATTGATTTGAGCATGAAAAATCCCAAGTCTCTTCTACCTTAGGGTTTCATCCTTTCTTAGGGTTTGAATTTTAGATATGATTTATTATTTTATTTTATTTTCACATAAACATAATGGAAGATACAATTAATATAGATGATCATAAAGTAAATGATTATACTTATGGAATATATAGTATCTTAGTCTTGTATACTTGGAAAACTCAAATCTTGGTTGTTCATTTTAGTTTTAAATTATCCCCGGTTTCAGAAATCTCACATCTAATCTATCTTGTGCCCCTTGGCCTATCTCTTGGTCTAACCAATCTTATGTTGATGACCCAAAAGTTATATCTTACCCAGAATGCTTAAAATAGAGTTATCTTATGCCCTTGTAAGTTCTGAGCATATACCTATTTTCTAACTACCAAGACACAAATGTTAGCCTCAAAACCCTATGTTGATGTTAGTTTTCTACCCTAATGCAGGTGTCCAGTGCCCTAAAGTCATCTAGTTTTCAAATGAAATGTATCCTAATAGTCAGCCTAAGTGCTTTAATGCAAGTTATTTTGTGATAGGATTGATATATATTCACAATCACTCCTCATTCATTCCTCACCTAGCATTCATACCAAAGAAAACTAAATTGAGCAAAGATTCACTTTTTATTCCTATTTACATAATAGTCATAGGGATTTCACATATACAAGTATGAATTAATGAAGGAGTAGACTAAGAGTATGATTTACTAGTGTTAGGTTGTGGAGCTAAAGGCTTCAACTTTGCAAACGTGAATAGAAGGTTGCTAAGATCCAGAAGCACCGGCGTCGGCATTATGACTGACGTCGGTCGTGACCAGTGCAGAAGGCCACCGGCAATGGCAGGGAGTCGACCGACGTCGGCAGAACCAGGCAAGCAGGGACCGACGTCGGTCGCCTGTGTGTTCCAGAACTGTTTGTTGCACAGACAGTTAGTTAAGTGAATGAAGTGTTTGCATGTAAAGGCTAGTTAGAGTCTTGAGCTACGTGGATAATTGTCTAAATTAAGAGTCTAAGTTATTGTTTAAGTCTGGGATCTATTTATAGACCCATTGGCATGTATTGTATTTAGTACAAAATAAGGAAGGCAAGGAAGTTCCTTCCAAGTGTAAGATCATTGAGTTGCAGGTTGTTGCAAGCTCATAGGAGATCTACATGTGTGAGTATGGCCTGTTGAATTGCAGGTTGCAGGTTCATGGGAGATCAACTTGAAGTACTATAGAGTGCTTGGTGAACTGGCAGGGTTATTACTGACTAGTTGGAGAGGTGAACACCAATTCTGTGTGTGAGTTGGTTGTTGGGACCATTTTTGGTAGGAGAGTGTTGAAGAAGAATTACTGTACACTTGAGGTGTGGGAAGCCTCTGTAAGGTGGAAGAGTGTGGCGGTTCTTTATTGTATTCTTTTCTGTAAAGTGTTAATACAAGATAGTGTATTGTCTCTCATATTCTGTGTTATTGGTGAATTCTAGTTACTTGTATTTCTGGTTATTTTTGCATTTATAATTGCTTACTTTTGGTAATCATATTGTGCTCTATCTGAGGAGCAAGATCCTAAAAAGAGGGATCAGAACAAGTGTGTTTGTTCTTGTGATCCCCCCATCAAGTGGTATCAGAGCTTTTGGTTGGGATACTAACAGATTGGATTAGATCTGGTTAGTGTGTTTTGATTACAAGTTACTCACAGGGTTTCTGTTTGAGTGGGAGTAGAGCAATGGCAGAAGACAGTAAGCTACAAATGGAAAAGTTTAATGGCAAGAACTACCAATTATGGAGGATGCAGATTGAGGATTATCTGTATCAGAAAGATTTGTACTTACCGTTGGGTGGGGTTAATTGCAAACCCTCAGATATGAAGGATGAAGAATGGGAGGTTCTTGATCGGAAGGCTCTAGGATCTATAAGATTGAGTCTTGCATCATCTATGATTTCCAGCTTATCACAGTGTAAGACAATAATGGAGTTGATGGAATCTTTGGCAATTTATATGAAAAACCCTCGGCTTCTAATAAGGTATTTATTATGAAGCATTTATTTAATTTGCAAATGTTGGAAGGTGGATCTGTACATAGCCATCTTAGTGATTTCCATGGTTTGGTAAACTAGTTAAGTTCAGTCAATATTGTATTTGATGATGAAATTAGAGCTCTCTTAATCTTGTGTTTATTACCTAAAAGTTGGGAAGGTTTGGTAATGGCAGTTTCTAATACTGTGTCTCCTTCAAAAGTCTTAAAAGTGGATGATGTTGTGAGTGTGATCTTGAATGAAGAGACACACAGGAAAAGCACAACTTAATCATCAGGAAATGCTTTGAGTGTTGAAGGCAGAGGAAGGCAAAGAGAGAAGATAGAGCGTGGGAGATCAAGGTCAAAGATAGGCAGGAGATCCAAGTCCAGGTATGGAAGAATAACCTACTGGAAATGTGGAAAGCAAGGGCACTTAAAGAGAGATTGTAGATCGGGTGAAGATCAGCATGAAGGACATGAAGAAGAAGCAGATGTTGCAGATTACACTGCATGGGATGCTCTGGTATGTTCTTTGGATAAAGTAGAATCTTGGGTTTTAGATTTTGGTGCATCTTTTCATGCATCCCCACATAGGGAATTTTTTCATGAGTATGTCCAGGGAGACTTTGGAGAAATTTGTGTAGGGGATGGTAAGCCTTGTCAGATGGTTGGCAAAGGGAAAGTGAAGCTGAAATTGCAGACAGGTAACACATGGGTGTTAAAAGAGGTCATGCATGTCCCAGTTCTGGAGTGGAATTTGATTTCTGTTAGAAGTTTGGGTGATGAGGGTTGCACAGTAACTCTCACAGCAGACTCTTGGAAGGTTACCAAGAGTGCACTTGTTGTAGCTAGAGGTAAGAAAGTAGGTACGCTTTATATATCTACTTGTATTACTGATTCTCTTTCTGGGTTATCTACTTCAGCTGTAGATTCGGAGATGTGGCTTAATAGGCTTGGTCACATAGATAAGAAGGAGATGCATGTTCTTGAGTCAAAGGGGATGCTTTCGGATTTGGAAGGTATGGATCATGATTTCTGTATGCAGAAGAAGAAGGTGACGTTTCTTGAAGAATCCGATGTTAGTGACAAGAACAGGAAAGCCTTGGTTTTCAAGGAGAAGGTGATGGATAGAGTTCAGCACAAGGGGTAGAGGAATTTTGAGCAAAGCAAGGGTGATTTGGACAAGGATTTGATCCAAAAAGAGCTCGCGGGAAAAATTCAGTTCTCACTAGAAAAACACAGAGACCGATGTCGGCGGGAAAACTGGTGTCGGTGTCCAGACAGGGATCGACGTCGGCTATGTGTAGCCCGACATTGGTGACTTAGGGTAGATAACTATCGACGTCGACCAAGGGGAATCGACGTTGGCAAGGAGGCAGTCGCAGGGAGTCGACATCGATCGGGTGCAGACTGAGATGTGACCGGCATCGATTACTGAGATGAATTTTGGGTGGACAGCAAGCTGTCAAGGAGTCTCAAGCACCCATATGGAGGACTGAAGGTGTAAGTAAGTTCTTAAATTCATCATTTCCCTTCTTTACACTACTTGTTGCTCACTTATGGTATAGGACCAGGGAGTTATTAAAGAAGCATAATAGGTAGATCCAGGAAACAGTGGGAGCTAGGCATGGAGGAGGATGTGATTCCTTGGAGGAGAACCAAACAAGTGTTTTGGATGGAGTTGCCAGCTGGAAGTAAGCACTGAGAGACGAATGGATGTTCAAGATGAAGAAGAGCGAAAATGGATACGTGAGATGGAAGATCAGGGTATATGGTCTTGTATTAGCTGCAGGGCAATGGAGGTTTGATCATTGTGTTTCTCTTTACTAGGTTGGATAATATTAGCTACATTATGCTATTACTATATGATGTGCTTGTTGCAGGGTTACATATACAGGGTATTGCTGAACTAAAGGTAAAGCTAGTTCAGGTGTGTGTCATGGAGAATCTAGGAGTAGGAAGATTCTTTGGCATGAGTGTGTTCTAGAGACATGGAAGGTCATATGTTGACTTTGTTTCAGGATGATTGTGTGAGACCGATTAGCATGCCGATGGTTGGACAGTTCACATAACAGGTTCTTGATTCACATAATGAGGTTAAGTGCATGGTATGTACTAAACTTGAGTTTTCCCAAGCAGTGGGAGTTGTCACAAGTTAGGAGCCAATCCGGGAGAGAACCATTGGAGGGCATTTCAGTGGATTCTTACAGGGACCAGCAACAGGTGCACATGTTATGCAGGTTCAAGTTATTTTCTACATGGTTGTAGATGTGGATGTGGCAGGTGATTTGGATGACAGAATTGCACCACGAGACTTGTGGTGGTTGGTCTTCAAGAGTGTTCTTGAGGAGGGATACAAAGCCAAAGGAACAAACTAGACTGAGTATAGGTACAGGTACAGGTTGTAGCTATTTATCTCCAAGTGGGAGATTGTTAGGTTGTGGAGCTAAAAGCTTCAACTTTGCAAACCAGAACTGAAGGTTGCTGAGATCCAGAAGCACCAGCATCGGCATTATGACCGACATCAGTCGTGACCAGTGCAGAAGGCCACCGGTGACGGTAGGGAGTCGACCGACGTCGGCAGAACCAGGCAAGCAGGGACCGACGTCGGTCGCCTGTGTGTTCCAAAATTGTTCGTTGCATGAACAGTTAGTTAAGTGAATGAAGTGTTTGCATGTAAAGACCAGTTAGAGTCTTGAGCTGCATGGATAATTGTCTAAATTAAGAGTCTAAGTTATTGTTTAAGTCTGGGATCTATTTATAGACCCATTGGCATGTATTATATTTAGTACAAAATAAGGAAGGCAAGGAAGTTCCTTCCAAGTGTAAGATCATTGAGTTGCATGTTGTTGCAAGCTCATAGGAGATCTACATGTGTGAGTATGGTCTATTGAATTGTAGGTTGCAGGTTCATGGGAGATCAACTTGAAGTACTATAGAGTGCTTGGTGAACTGGCAGGGTTATTACTGACTAGTTGGAGAGATGAACACCAATTCTGTGTGTGAGTTGGTTGTTGGGACCATTTTTGGTAGGAGAGTGTTAAAGAAGAATTACTGTACACTTGAGGTGTGGGAAGCCTCTGTAAGGTGGAAGAGTGTGGCGGCTCTTTATTGTATTCTTTTTTGTAAAGTGTTAATACAAGATAGTGTATTGTCTCTCATATTTTGTGTTATTGGTGAATTCTAGTTACTTGTATTTCTGGTTATTTCCGCATTTATAATTGCTTACTTTTGGTAATCATATTGTGCTCTATCTGAAGAGCAAGATCCTAACAAGAGGGATCAGAATAGGTGTGTTTGTTCTTGTGATCCCCCCATCAACTAGTCTATAAGCTAGGTCACTGTTGTACTTAATTTCTATATATTTCATGATTCACACACAAGCTAACATGTAGAGGAGAACTACGTCAATCTAAGGTCCTATTCAAAGTATTAGCTATGTAGGCAACACTCATTGACAAATGGGTCTTTGGGGTTAGCTTGACACCATGTGTCCGTTAACCTATTTTTGTTAAGGTTAATATGAAGATGAAGAACCAAGGTTTTATAATTTCATGAGGAACGATAATTTATGACCCAAATCTGAATACACTAGAGAGAAGGTGAAGACAAGCCCTAAATCATCCAAGTGGTTGCATACTTTTCAAACATGTATTCAGTATAGAACACCTACATCCAATTCAAACACTAGCATCAACATAACCATCCAAGGCTGACACTAGTGTTTGTAGCTCCAAAGGCACTCAATCTAGAATTTGGTGATTGTTCTAGAATCTCCTTCCAGTTTGCTTCTTTCCTATTATAAATCTAGAAGTGTGTCAACATCAGAACCAAGTAAGTACATTATTTCTTTATCATTTCCATATCTATCATAGCTTTACTTACTATTTTTAACCTATCTTAGTTTAATGAATTTAACATATGTTATATTCGAGTTTGTCATTAAATTAGCCTGATATAGAGATAGTTTATCATCCTTGTACCATAGGCTATCTCTATCCCCTTTAACCCTATATTGCCTAATCTATATTTTTAGGGTTAAACATTTGGTGAACCCAACCTCTGAACATAATTCTTACCTAAGCATACCATTTAGGATGTTTCTTACCTACTTTGTCTTAATATTTATGTTCTTTATCTCTCTCATCATGGATGATATCAATTGCTTTGATTACTATGATTATGAAACTCTCCAACTTTATATTAAGGAAGGGGTGAAAATTAATTACTCTTGTATTCTTCCAAGTGATAAATCCTCAAAATATCAAATCTTTGAATGGTGGTAGCTATCATCCCTCTAGTCAAGTTCATGCTCTCAACATTTCAACCGATGATTTGATCCATTTTAAGGAAGATAAAGAGCCTTTACCCATATTTACTACACCACCATCATATGATTTTGGCCTTTAATATTTGTTAAAATATGGATATAAAGGCCAAGGATTGGGCAAACATGAACAAGGTATAACCCACCCTGTATCTCTTAAATATAATACAAATTGGCAAGGCTTGGGTTTTTTTAAGAAAAATCCATGAGTCACTAACAAGGCAAGTCATCTAATCAGGTACATGCACATTTTACCACAAAAATGGTTTCATATGACCAAGATGCTCCTTCATATGATCATCAAAAGTTATAACAAAAACATAAGGAAATTATGACTAATTTACAAAATAATTACTAAATTATTTCAATGGTCCAAGCTATTCAAATGATATACCAAAAGTACCCAAATTCAAAGATCCAATACCACTATTGACATATTCTAAAGTTAGTGATCATGAACTTTCACTTATTATCCATGAGGATTATGATATTCATATGCCTCGATTCAAAAAAGGAGATGGGTTGGAACCAATGATTTTACACCTATGATACACACCACTATTCCCATGGAATATCTTATTTCTATGTTGAACACTATTAGGGATATTAAAAAATAGGTTTCTATACTTCAAATGCAAATGGATTTCCATAATACTAGTGCAAATGTGACTTCATTTAATAATCAACCTCTTACATAATGCATACTTGAATATACTTGTCCATAAGATTTTGAACTACTAGATTTACCTCTCTTTTTGAGTCATAAGGACCCATTCGACCACATGATTAACTATGTACATTATTTTGGTCAATGGGAAAAATATGACAAACTATTGCTAAAGGTATTCTACGTAAGCATTTTTTATGAGACTCATAATTGGTTATATAGCCTACTAAAAGGTTCCTTAATTAATTTTTCCCAATTGGAAGATGATTTCTTCATGCATTTCAATATCCACAAGGTGCCAAAACTTTCATTAGCACATTTACACAATTTCAAGAAATGTGATGATGAGTCTCTTCAAGATTAT
The DNA here is from genome assembly GCA_037957365.1 of Torreya grandis. NCBI lineage: Eukaryota > Viridiplantae > Streptophyta > Pinopsida > Cupressales > Taxaceae > Torreya > Torreya grandis. The sequence continues at coordinate 1,272,059 of JARHVA010001026.1, forward strand.
AATATTCGATTCAAAAGTACATCATATGAGCTAGTATTTAGACCCTCAGATTTGGAATTGCAATTTATTTTTAGTAGAGGTATTATTTCCCTATTAAAATAAATATCATTACATAAGTAATATGAGTCATTTACACATTTATATGTGGATATGCATATATATGTTTCATTCATCCTTACTCATCAAAAGGAGCTTAACACATCCCCTTATAAGTACCAAAGTTTTATTCCTCGCACAAAAGAGGGAGATGAACTACCAAATGAACACTATGAAAACAAATGTGGAGTTCCTAATATTTACATGGGCACTCTACAAGGTTTGCTCAAAATGGGACCACTCTAAGGTCTGTATCCTATGTAAAAACCCCACAGTGAAAAATAAAAAAACATCCAGACAAATAGGATTTGACAATCACCTTATATATGGGTTATTCGTCCCCCTTTTGTGCCATTATGTGGATCACACCAACCTGTCAAACCTTGGTAATGAGTGACCCTTAGATTGGTTTCACCCCTTTTTATAAATTTTGGCACTAGTTTAAAGAGTCTTCATGGATCTTACACCAGCTAGTAGGTAGTTGCAAAGCACCAAACTTCTTTAAGACATCCCTCTCAGGACTTTTACGAGGCAGCTCAAGATGCACATATGTTGGGATAGTGGAGCAAGTAGGAAAGTGACACCAAGTAATAGCTCAGCATATTATTGTGCATGTCTAACTTAGGTAGCGTAGTGGAGTCAGTAGGCTCATGACAACTCAGCACTTGGCACATGCCCATCCAACCTAGTAGGAGATGACCTTCACATATAAAAGGAGACTCAATTTTGAAGAGCTACAAAAGAGGGGAGAAAATATAGTGAAGCTCTAGAAAAATAGAGAGCCAACATTAGTATTTTCATTCTACATATTAGTTCAAGTAGTTCAAATATATCTCCCAAGCTCACATGTGAGCCGTTGGGCATGAATAGAGTTAGGAAGAGTATATGCTCTATTACTTGTAATGAATTTTATTGATTAAGTTAATGAAGAATACCATTGTAGGAATGAAGTATTAATCCTTATTTTATAATCTATATAATGTTATGCTTCTGAGTTAGCCTCATTTAAGCTTTATTTCAATTCTTATGTAATAGATTGAAGTGGGGAATAAAGGTTCAACCTTGGTTGATAATGCCATCCTTATGGCATTTAGTGACCTCGATCGACCTATAAATGCACTAAGTGTTGGAACTAGAATGTACCAAGGTTCTAAGACCCACACCTAGAGCACTACCTTGAGAATGAATCGTTAAACCTAATCATCCCTTGACTTGTCTAAGTGCTCAAAGGACCCTATGCTAGTCCTTTCCCAAATTGTACCACTAAGAGCCTTGCCTAGCTAATCATGGACTTGCACCTTAAGACTTGTGCCACTAAGAAGGCTTGTGCCTATTAAACTCCCCTTAAAGGACTTAGCACTAGAAGGCCACCTAATCTCTCTATCCAATGACTAAGTCCCTTTGAACTCTAAGTTGTACCATATTGCAACTAACCCAATACAGGCCCGGTCCCTTCACTATTGTACTTTGGGTGAGCACACAAGGTTTGCACCTTGTGTGAAACTAATTTTGGTGCCATAACATGATTAAATATTGTGTGATAGACCTTGTTAGCCTTGTGCATGGCTTCCCCAATTCTATAAATGACTTGGCTTGATAGCTAAGCACATGACCAAGTGCAGACACCAACCTAGTGAACTTTTCTACAACATTTTGGTTTTGTTATCAAGATACGTGTTGAATTTCATTACTATAATGGTGAAATAGAGTGATTATCTTACTATCACTCAATAATATCGAGTGCTAGATAGAGTAAGTGTAAGATAGTTTCATGCAAAAACATCCTACATGCAAAGGGAAACAACTTTGAGAATGGGTACTAACCAACCTATACGATTCTCTATATGAAGTGTTCTTTTGTGAGTTACCTGAGTATGTGTACCAGTAGTTGGTTGCCTACACTAATACTAGAAGATGTAGTTATGGCCAGTGCTTTGAGTGGACCATAAAGTGTGTAGAAAGGTTGGAAAGATTAGATGAAGTTTGGATGCACACTATGGATAAGAGGTAGAATAATGCATTGAAAAACTACGTATTAGAGGTCATAGTGTCGACCTTCTCATGTCCTAAAAAATTAGAGTATGAGTTTATTTGTGAACCAAGAGGCACATTTATAAGAGGGCTTAGTACTAAACTAAAGAAGCTCATAGTGAATTATGGCATATAAATCATAAGAATGGAAGGCTAAAATCCTTGCACATATGGGCGAGCATAGAAGGTGAGAAGGGGAAGTGTAGGTGAGGCATGATGGTTGAGGAGGAGAAACCTAACACTTGAGAGATTCAGAGGTTGAACCATGGAAAATGCAGGTGTAGGCTAATGGAGGATATAGAACTTGGATGTGCTGAGAGGACCCATAATGAGCAAGAAGGGAATGGAGAAGGATCCCTTGATTTGTAGTGGTGCGAGGCAATAAAAGAAGAGATAGGAATTTGGACTCAATATTTGGGTGTAGGATGTAGTGAGTTCCTATAAGAAGTGGTGCTTTAGGATGTGCCATAAGCACCTACCCACTTTGAACCTAAAGCACAAACTCATACATTAGATTTCCTATTAGAAGATAAAAGAACATTAACTGAACCTATTATCGACCTAGACTTTGATAGGATTCAAGATTTGAATCAAGAGTTTATACTTGATCAAGTGATCCCCTATGATAAATTAAGTAATGGTATGATGAATATAACAAGCACCAACCTAGGATCTTTGAACATAGGTGTAAGTATTCCCATGCAGAGAATGTCAGTTGTGCTAACTAAGTAACAACCCATAAGAAGTGGCACAACACCACTAGTGAGTGGTACTGCACTTAAAAGTTTAGTAGTGCAACATACTCTGTTAGGGTCAATGCTCAAATCTATAAGTGGAGGCATGGGGGGACCACCCCTAACATAGATGCAAGGGAGACAAGTGCTTCAGAACCCAGTGTCACCCCCTCAATAGATATATTATGAAATGGTGATGTACTTGCCTAAGTATCATAGAGTTGAAAATGTTATAGAGCATGTACTAATGTGTGAGTTACAATAGCATGCCTGAGGCATCACCTAGCCCAAGTGTAAGGCAACCCAGTTTGCTATCACCTTCTTAGATTGTGCCCATACCTGGTATCAAAATTTTGATTTGAAACATGCTATGGTTAAATAGAATGTGCTAAAGGAAGCCTTCTTGAAAGAGTTTGATATCCCTGAGTTTGAGCAGTAAAGCATTATGATGCTCAAAGAGATCAACCAAGAGTTATTTAATAACATGCACCTATATGATGCATGATTTAAAACTCTTCTCTCTAAGATTTCATATGACATTCATCCCTCCTAGCATGGGTAATGGTTTGTTGGGGGCCTATTGGTGCCTTTAAAATGTGTGTTGTCTACGAAGACTTTCATATAACCCCATAAAGAACTTAAAGCTTCACTCTGAGCCGAGGTGGTAGGCAGTGTCAATACTAGGATCAATCCATTCATGGAGGCACAAATTACATCAAGGGGAAATCCTACCTAAAAGAGGGTGATACACCAGAATTATGATCCTACTCAGCTTAAAACCTAGAACACTGAGTGAACAAGAGAGAAGGAAGACCTTAGACTTCAATTAATCACTTGTGCATAAGTATTTCATGCAGAGGTCTGGTCTAATGACTAACACCTGAGGGAAATGGTGGAGAGAGGTCTAATAAAAGACACTTTACAGCCACCTAACATCCACTTACAGTTTCAACAAAAGACAATAAAGAACACTTTGACATGACCTGCACAAGGACAATATAGCAACTAGGTATGAAACAAAACTTGGGAAGGGAGAAAGACTCTACCACTTATACAAATTGCTAAAGAAATATACATTGTGCCATGCTTGAAATTTAAAAGTACAGTCTATTTTATTGATCGTAGAGGTTACACAACTCTTAATGGCAGAGTCTAGTCTAACCAAGAGAAATTGGATGATTTTTTAATCAAGGCTAAAAGCCATTATATAGCAATTTGCAAGAGGCCAAAGATAGGTGTATAAACTTGAAGAGAAATATCTTCTTTTGTTAACTCCAAGCTTTACTTGGCCTTAAAATAAAATATGTTTTTCCATTGTTCTTGCATGAAGCCTATTTATTTGATGAAGTGCACTCATCCTTGTCATGAACCGTCCTACCTCCTTTTGCATGGAAATCTTCTAGTGGATGTGGCGTTTAATTATTTAACTCTAAATATGGATTAGTCAACTCCAAATATGAACTCAAAACTCTTGTTGAAGCTATATTTAGTCCTTCAAATGTATGCATTGAATGAAGACAAATAGGTCTCAATAATCAGTCAACTAAAACTTAGACTGTTTATTCAAAAATATCTCAAGTGTTTGAAAATAGATCTCACTTTCGAAAATAACTCCAACATTTGCATGTAAATATTCTAATTCTAGTTGTGTCTATTTCTAGCAGGATTCCATATTCAATTCTTCGTCAAACTATCTATTTTTTGTTCCTTTTGCACAGTCGGCTTCCATTTATTTTGGATTTTTTGTTACCTTTTTTAAATCTCAACGGTCACTTCCTGCAGGAAAAATTTGACGACCTACAGGACATCACCCGAAACTGTCACCTTTCCTTCGAAAATATTTCCATAGGCTTATTTCTGTCATTTTTCCTTTCTCTTATTTGGTCAGGCCTTTTCTTGTAACCTTTTTGTTTTGTCGGCTTTGCCTTGGTTTTGTCTTCAGACTTTGTATACTGTTCCTTCCGAATTCTTTCCGAATTCCTTCAAACTTTTTGTTCAAAGGAATTCCTTCAGACAAAAGTTTGAAGGAATTGTCTTTGCCTTTGCATTTTTTATGAAATGCCTTTTGAGATTCCAATGTGTCCTTTGCCAGCCAGCCAGTCCATGTGTCCTTCAATAGTAGTACAGGTGTTAGTCAATAGTCCAGGTGTCAGTCAACAGTCTAGGTGTCTATGTATCCTTCAAAAATATTTTTGACCAAGTGCCCTCCACTTGGGCACTTGTCCTTCGAGAGCTCGCTTGACTTCTTTGATTGAACCACTCCTTTGAACCCACCATTGAACCCTTTGAGTGAACCAGTTCAATGGTTCAAGCGATCGCTAAACCAAGGCTTTGAACTTGCATTGAACCCTTTGAGTGAACTGAGTGTTTGAACCATTTGATTGAATCGAAACATTGAACCAACACGTTGAACCGGTTCAAAGGTTCAAGCGGTCTTTGAACCAAGGCTTTGAACTTGTGTTGAACTGAAACATTAAACCAACAAGTTGAACCAACGCATTGAACCAAGCTAATGAACCGTGCAAATGAACCAAAGTGATGAACTTTGCTGATGAACCAAAGAAATGAACCAAAGTGATGAGCTTTCAATGGTTTGAAAAAGGTTAAACTTGTGAATTCTAGACCAGAGTCTGAAGAAACTTTACCAGACCCTACACTCTCTGAACTGGTTCTTCATCTGTCGAATGACTACACCAAATAACAAGAAAAAATCTGACTCATGGAAGATTTATCAACATTTTGGCGACTCAACTAGGAAGCATGCCTGCTATGGTTGAGGACCCAAGCCATATATAGACTTTATTCAAATTTCTTGATGGTGAATCCGATTTTAGATCGACAAAATCCACTCTGATCATTGTTGTAATAACCTCCTTCAAAATAAGAAGGGAAACACATGAAAGTGGAAAACTAACTAAAAGCAAATGTGCAAACAAGCACTTATTGAACAAAACTGAAGCAAACTATTGTGCTTTTACAACACTTGGAGGAAAGCAAAGAATAATTAAATATGTACATGGAACTTTTCTCTTTAATAGAAATGTTTTAGATGTATCCCATTTACTGGGATTTGAAACTCTTCACCATCCATCTTAGCAAGTTAGAAGGTGTTGTGGGATTTGCAGCTGGAGATTGTGTATGGGCCACTCCAAAGTGAATCAAACTTGTGTGCCTTCCTAGTTTGGCTTGGTCCTCATCCCACTTAAGGACCAAATCTCCTTCACTAAAGCTTCGTGAGGAAGCTTCTTTGTCAAACGTCTTTTTCACCTATGCCTGATAACTTTCCATGGCTAGCATGGCTTGATTTCTTGTCTCTTTCAGCTCCATAATTTTTGCATACCTGATCTCCATAGGCTCATTTTCTAATAGTTCAAGTTGATGCATTAATTCTAAGGCAGGAAACTTAAGAGAGATTGGTAACCTTGCTTCCCTACCATAGACCAGCTTGTAGGGAGAGTTAGCTATTGACTTTTTGTAGGTAATCCTATTAGCCCATAGCGTTAACTTCATCTTGAGGTACTATGATATCTGATTGTCTTTAATGGTCCTTCGTATGATCCTCAATAGGTTCTTGTTTGTAGACTCAGCAAGGCCATTTCCTTGTGGATAATAATTTGATGAGGTGTTGAGATAGATTTTGTGTTGGACTGCCCATTGGCTGATCCTAGATCCCACAAAAGCCATTGCATTGTCAAAAATAATCATTGAAAGGACTCCAAACCTAGTGACCAAACTTTCATATAAATCAAGGATGCTAGTTTTGTTTGCCTCCTTTAATGCAACTGCTTCTGTCCAATATGTGAAGTAGTCTGTAGCTATTAGAATCCACGTATGCCCTGAACTAGAATGAGGGTTGATTAGACCAATGAAGTCTAATCCCCACTGAACAAATGGCTGATCCACTTTAATTGGCTGTAAGGGCAGGGCTGCTAGTTTAATTTTTCCTGCAAACATAGCACATTGTTTGTCAGGGACCTAGAACAACAAACAATTCTGATACCAACTTGTCAGGATCTTGCTCCTCAATTAAAGCACAATATGATTACCTCTGTGTAAGCAACTAAACACAGAATTTAACCAGAATGAATAAGTAACTAGAAATATGAAACAACATAGAATATGAGAGACAATACCCAATTGTATTAATATTCATCCAGAAGGAAATACAATAAAGAATATGCCACACTTCTTCTTCCCACACCTCTAGAGCTCCCACACTTCTAGGGTTCACCAATAATTCTCCTCCAACACTTTACTCTCTCAATCACGATCACAACAATCAACTCAAATATAGAGTTGTTGTTCACCTCCACCAGTCAGTAACAATGCTGCCAATACACCAAGCACACAACCATACTCCAAGTAGATCTTCCCTTCTCTTGCTGCCACCTGCAAATCAACAGACCTTACTTACCATGTATATATCTCTACACCCTGAAGAACCCTTGTCCTTGCCTCACCAAGTCCTTATGATTCTTCAACTAGTACCCCGATGGATCTTCTACCAGAACTTTCACAACCTACAACTCTCCCTGATCATACACACTCAGCACCCCTTTGGAACTAGGAGAAGCAACTCTTGCTCTCTCTACAAGCACAATAGCTTTCGAGCACACTTTTACAATACAGCCCATGAGTCTATTATATAGATCTCATGCATACAATAATTAGACTTTCTTAATTACAATAATTAGACTCGCAACTCAAGACCAAAAATAGTCTTTACATGCAAATTGCCTGTCTAAATATAGACCAATCCAGAACCCGCATGCAAACTGCATGCACACACAGGTTGCCGACGTCGACTCCTTCCTGACCGATGTCAGCCGACTCATAACCAACGTTGGTTGCTTATGCACTATTATATGACCGACGTCGATTGATCAAACTGACGTCGGTTTCCCTGCAACTTGTTCTGCAACTCAGCAACCTCCCAGCAACCTCCTTCCCTGTTTGCATTAGTAAAGCTTTTAACTCCACAACCTAACAATCTCCCACTTGGAGATAAACAGCTACACTGTACCTGTACCTATACACTATCTAATTTTTGTTCTAGCTTGTATCCCTCTTCAAGCTCAATCCTGAAGACCAACCACCACACAACCTGTGGTACACCTCTTGTCATCCAAGTAACCTGCCACATCTGAACCTACATATCCATGTAGTGAAGTCCTTGACCCTGCATAACATGTTAACCTGCTACTAGTCCCTCTCAGATACCTAAGAATCCACTAAACTGCCCTCCAGTACTCCTTTCCTGAATTGGCTCCAAACTTTCTGATAACTCCCACTGCTTAGAAAAACTCAGGTCTACACTCGACCTCATGTGATTTCAAACACTGTTCTAAGCTCTACTTGAACTATCTAGCCCTTGGTGTGCTTACTGATTCTGCATCTTGCAAATTGAACCCCGCCAACACCTTCTTCACATCAGCTCCCACTGGAGACAAAATCAACCTGTGATCTTCCATGTCTCTTATGCCAAAGAATTTCGCTGCTCCAAATTCTTCATGACATACCTCTGAACTAACTTTCTTTTAGCTCAAAAATTTCTAGCATGTGTAACCCTGCAAAAAGTAACCACACCACATACAGTAACAAGATAATGTCGTGACCATTATCCACCTGGTAAAGAAAACACAACGGTTACATTGACCTTGACCAAAGCCATGCTTTGTCATACACCTGTCAAACCTGTACCACTATCCTGCAGCTTGCTCAAGACCATATACCCTGGCCTTCTATCTCACGTGTCCATCCACTCTCTTCTCTAAGATGGGAATCCATTCATCTATCAGTGCTTTCATCCCCACTTGCAACTCTACCAAATCTCCCACTTGGTTCTCTTCTGAAGATTCATGCCATGCTCCCACTGTTTTTGGATTTTACCTGCATTGCCTCTTCACGTCTTCCTAGTTCTTGACCATCAGTAAGCAATAAGTAAGAAGGTGAACAATGAATATGAGGTTCACTTACCCTTTTAGTCCTCCACATGGGCATTTGAGACTCCTTGACAGCTTGCTGTCCGCCCAACATCCATTCCAGTGACCGATCTTGGCCATCTCCCAATCTACACCCGATCGACATCGGTTCCAGCGACTGACCCTTACTACCGACGTCAATTCTCCTTACCAATGCTGGTGTCCCTTTTGATGACGTCAGTTCCTGTATGACCGACATCGATTCTTGCTACCTGACACCACGGACTCTGTTGATCTGCACATGACCGATGTCGGTGCCTGTCTGTTCAATGTCAGTTCCTCTTGATCGACGTCGGTACCTGTGTTCACCTATGAGTGATGAATTTTTACCTATGAGCTCCTTTTGGATCAAAAACCTATTCAAATTAACACAGCCTTGCTCAGAATAATTCAGTCCCCTCAGCTGATCTCTATCTGTCATCTCTTCCATGAACACCAAGGTTTTCCAGTTCTTAAGTTTGTCAAAGATATCTGTCTTCCACTTAAGAACATGCATTCCCTTCTTACATATGTAACTAAGCCTACAAAGCCACATCTCTACAACAGAAGGTGAATCAGTAATATAAGTAGATAGATAAAGGATACCTACTTTCTTACCACCGTCTAATTCAAGTGCATCCGTTGTGAGAGTTACTATGCATCTCTCATCACCTAACTTTCCTGAAGAAATTAGACTCATCTCTAAGATTGGTACTTGCATGACCTCATTCAACACCTGTGTGTTATCTGTCTACAATTTCAGCTTTACTTCCTCTTTGCCAAACATTTGAGAAGGCTCACCAGTTCCTAAATAAATCTCTCCAAAGTCTCCAAAGACATACCCATGAAAAGATGCTCTATTTTAGGCTGCATGGAAAGAGGCAACATAATCTATAGACCAAGATTCTACTTTATCCAGAGCAACCTATGCAACAACACCTACAACATCTACTTCTACACACTGATCTTCTACCGACCAACAATCTTCCTTTACCTGCTCTTTCTTTCCATCAATCTGACCATTCGTGCTATTCAGTTTCTCCATTCGTAGCTTACTTTCTTCTGCCATTGCTTCTCCCACTCAAACAAAAATCTCTGCAGAAACCCCTATGAGTACCCTATAATCAACAAACACTAACCAGATCTAAACTACCTGTTAGTCAACCCAACCAAAAGCTCTGATACCACTTGTCAGGGACCTAGAACAACAAATAGTTCTGATACCAACTTGTCAGGATCTTGCTCCTCAATTAGAGCACAATATGATTACCTCTGTGTAAGCAACTAAACACAAAATTTAACCAGAATAAATAAGTAACTAGAAATATGAAACAACATAGAATATGAGAGACAATACCCAATTGTATTAATATTCATCCAGAAGGAAATACAATAAAGAAGATGCCACACTTCTTCCCACACCTCTAGAGCTCCCGCACTTTTAGGGTTCACCAGTAATTCTCTTCCAACACTTTACTCTCTCAATCACGGTCACAATAATCAACTCAAATATAGAGTTGTTGTTCACCTCCACCAGTCAGTAACAACGTTGCTAGTACACCAAGCACACAACCGTACTCCAAGTAGATCTTCCCTTCTCTTGCTTCCACCTGCAAATCAACAGACCTTACTTACCATGTATATATCTCTACACCTTGAAGAACCCTTGTCTTTGCCTCACCAAGTCCTTATGATTCTTCAACCAGTACCCCGATTGATCTTCTACCAGAACTTGCACAACCTGTAACTCTCCCTGATCATACACACTCAGCACCCCTTTGGAACTAGGATGAGCAACTCTTGCTCTCTCTACAAGCACAATGGCTTTCTAGCATACTTTTACAATACAGCCTATGAGTCTATTATATAGATCTCATGCATACAATAATTAGACTTTCTTAATTACAATAATTAGACTCGCAACTCAAGACCAAAAATAGTCTTTACATGCAAACTGCCTGTCCAAAAATAGACCAGTTCGGAACCCACATGCAAACTGCATGCACACACAGGTTACCGACGTCGACTCCTTCCTGATCGATGTCAGCCAACTCATAACCGATGTCGGTTGCTTTTGTACTGCTATATGACTGACGTTGGTTGTTCAGACCGATGTCGGTTTCCCTGCAACTTATTTTGCAACTCAGCAACCTCCCAGCAACCTCCTTCCTTGTTTGCATCAGTGAAGCTTTTAGCTCCACAACCTAACATTGTTTGCACTTCTTTACCCATACATGGAAATCACCAAATATAGTAGGCCAAAAGTACCCACCTCTCATGATCTTGAGTGCTATTATTCTAGCAAAAAAATGTTAGGTTGTGGAGCTAAAAGCTTCAACTATGCAGACGAAAATGAGGTTGCTAAAGTTCCAGAAGTATCGGCGTTGATAGTATGACCGACGTCGATCATGATCAGTGTAGAAGGCAACTGGCATTGGCAGGGAGTCAGCTGATGTCGATAGCACCAGTTAGATAGGGACCGATGTCGGTCGCCTGTGTGTTTCAGAACTGTTCGTTGCACGAACAGTTAGTTAGTTGAACTGAGTGTTTGCATGTAAAGGCTACTTTGAGTCTTGAGCTGTGTGTCTAAATTAAGAGTCTAAGTTATTGTTTAAGTCTGGGATCTATTTATAGACCCATTGGCATGTATTGTAATTATGAGCTGAAAAGGAAGGCAAGGAAGATCCTTCCATTGTAAGATCATTGAGTTGCAAATTGTTGCAAGGTCATAGGAGATCTACATGTGTAAGTATGGTTTGCTGAATTGCAGGTTGTAGGTTCATGGGAGATCTACTTGAAGTACTTTAGAGTGCTTGGTGTACTAGCAGGGTTATTACTGACTGGTTGGAGAGGTGAACACCAATTCTATGTGTGAGTTGTGTGTTGGGACCATTTTTGATAGGAGAGTGAACTTTTGAAGAAGAATTACTATACACTTGAGGTGTGGAAAGTCTCTGTAAGGTGGAAGAGAGTGGCGTCTCTTTATTGTATTCTTTTCTGTACAAGTATTAATACAAGATAGTGTATTGTCTCTCATATTTTGTGTTATTTATGACTTCTAGTTACTTGTACTTCTGGTATAATTTTTGCATGTTTAATTGCTTGTATTTGGTAATCATATTGTGCTCTTTCTGAGGAGCAAGATCCTAACAAGTGGGATCAGAATAAGTGTGTTGTTCTTGGATTCCCTGACAACTAGTATCAGATTTTTTGGTTGGGATACTAACAGGTTGGATTAGATCTGGTTAGTGTGTGTTGATTACAGGTTACTCAAAGGAGTTTTTGTTTGAGTGGGAGTAGAGCAATGGCAGAAGATAGTAAGTTATGAATGGAGAAGTTTAATGGCAAGAACTATCAATTATGGAAGATGTAGATTGAAGATTATTTGTATTAGAAAGATTTGTACTTATCGTTGGGTGGGGTTGATTGCAAACCTCTGGATATGAAGGATGAAGAATGGGAGGTTCTTGATCGGAAGGCTCTAGGATCTATAAGGTTGAGTCTTGCATCGTCTGTGATTTCTAACTTATCACATGCTAAGACAACAATAGAGTTGATGGAATCTTTGGCAAATTTATATGAAAAACCTTCAGCTTCGAATAAGGTATTTCTTATGAAGCAATTATTTAATTTGCAAATGTTGGATGGTGGATCTATACATAGTCATCTTAGTGATTTCAATGGTTTGGTAAACCAGTTAAATTCAGTTAATATTGTTTTTGATGATGAAATTAAGGCTCTCTTAATCTTGTGTTCATTACCTGAAAGTTGAGAGAGTTTGGTAATGGCAGTTAGCAATACTGTGTTGGCTTCAAAAATCTTAAAAGTGGATGATATTGTGAGTGTGATCTTGAATGAAGAGATACGCAGGAAAAGCACAGGTGAATCATCAAGAAATGCTTGGAGTGTTGAAGGCAGAGGAAGACAAAGAGAGAAGATAGAGCGTGGGAGATCAAGGTCAAAGAGAGATAGGAGATCCAAGTCTAGGTATGGCAGAATAACCTGCTGGAAATATGGAAAGCAAGGGCACTTAAAGAGAGATTGCAGGTCAGGTGAAGATCAGCATGAAAGACATGAAGAAGAAGCAGGTGATACAGGTATTGTTGCACAAGATGCTCTGGTATGTTCTTTAGATAAAGTAGAATCTTGGGTTTTAGATTTTGGTGCCTCTTTTCATGCATCCCCAAATAGGGAATTTTTTCATGAGTATGTCCAGGGAGACTTTGGAGAAATTTATTTAGGGGATGGTAAGCCTTGTCAGATGGTTGGCAAAGGGAAAGTGAAGCTGAAATTTCAGATAGGTAACACATGGGTGTTGAAGGAGGTCATGCATATCCCAGTTCTGGAGTAGAATTTGATTTCTGTAAGAAGTTTGGGTGATGAGGGTTGCACAGTAACTCTCATAGCAGACTCTTGGAAGGTTACTAAGGGTGCACTTGTTGTAGCAAGAGGTAAGAAAGTAGTTACGCTTTATCTATCTACTTGTATTACTGATTCTCTTTTTGGTTTATCTACTTTAGCTGTAGATTCAAAGATGTGGCTTAATAGGCTTGGTCACATGAATAAGAAGGAGATGCATGTTCTTGAATCAAAGGGTATGCTTTCAGATTTGAAAGGCATGAATCGAGATTTTTGTATGTAGAAGAAGAAGGTGACGTTTCTTGAGGAATCTGATGTTAGTGACAAGAGCAGGAAAGCCTTGGTTTTTAAGGAGAAGGTGACGGACAGAGTTTAGAATAAGGGGTAGAAGAATTCTGAGCAGAGCAAGGTTGATTTGGATAGGGTTTTGTTCCAAAAGGAGCTCGCGAGAAAAAGTCAGTTCTTACAAGCAAAACACAGAGATCGACATCGGTAGGAAAACTGGCGTCGACGTCTAGACAGGGACCAATGTTGGCTATGTGCAGCCCGACATCGGTGACTCAGGGATAGATAAACACTGGCGTCAGCCAAGGGGAACTGACGTCGGTGATGAGGCAGTTGCATGAAACTTACATTGGTCGGGTGTAGACTGAGATGTGACTGGTATCAGTTACTGAGACAAATTTTGGGTGGACAACAAGCTGTCAAGGAGTCTCAAGCACCCATATGGAGGACTTAAAGGGTATGTAAGCCTCAAATTCATCATTTCCCTTCTTTACACTACTTGTTGCTCACTTATGGTAAAGAACCAGGAAGTTGTTAAAGTAGCAGAGCAGGTAGATCCAGGAAACAGTGGGAGCTTGGCATGAATGAAGGATGTGATTCCTTGGAGGAGAACTAAATGGGAGTTTTTGGTGGAGTTGCTAGCTAAAAGAAAGCATTGAGAGACGAATGGATGTTCAGGATGAAGAAGACCAGAAATGGATACGTGAGACAGAAGGCTAGGGTATATGGTCTTGTATTAGCTGCAAGACAATGGAGGTTTGATCATTGTGTTTCTCTTTACCAGGTTGGATAATATTAGCTACATTATCCTATTACTATATGATGTGCTTGTTGCAGGGTTACATATACAGGGAGTTGTTGAACTAAAGGTAAAGCTAGTTCAGAAGGGCGTGTCATAAGGAATCTGGGAGTAGCAAGATTCTTTGGCATGAGTGTGTTCTAGAGACATGGAAGGTCACAGATTGACTTTGTTTCAGGATGATTGTGTGAGACCGGTTAGCACGCTGATGGTTGGATAGTTCTATAAATAGTGTCTTGATTCACATAATGAGGTTAAGTGCATGGTATGTACTAGACCTGAGTTTTCCCAAGCAGTGGGAGTTGTCACAAGTTTGGAGCCAATTCAGGAGAGAAGCATTAGAGGGCAGTTCAGTGGATTCTTAGAGGGACCAACAAAAGGTGCACATGCTATGTAGGGTCAAGTTCTTTTCTACATGGGTTGTAGATGTGGATGTGGCAGGTGATTTGGATGACAGGGGTTGCACCACAAGATTTGTGGTGGTTGGTCTTCAAGAGTGATCTTGAGGAGAGATACAAAGCCAAGGGAACAAACTAGATGGTGTACAAGTACAGGTATAATTGCAGTTATTTATCTCCAAGTGGGAGATTGTTAGGTTGTGGAGCTAAAAGCTTCAACTATGCAGATGAAAAGGAGGTTGCTAAAGTTCCAAAAGTACTAACATTGATAGTATGACCGACGTCGGTCATGATCAGTGTAGAAGGCAACTGGCATCGACAGGGAGTCGACCGACGTCAGTAGCACCAGTTAGACAGGGACCGACGTCGATCGCCTGTGTGTTTTAGAACTGTTCGTTGCACGAACAATTAGTTAGTTGAACTGAGTGTTTGCATGTAAAGGATACTTTGAGTCTTGAGATGCATGTCTAAATTAAGAGTCTAAGTTATTGTTTAAGTCTGGGATCTATTTATAGACCCATTGGCATGTATTGTAATTATGAGCTGAAAAGGAAGGCAAAGAAGATCCTTCCATTGTAAGATCATTGAGTTGCAGGTTGTTGCAAGCTCATAGGAGATCTACATGTGTAAGTATGGTCTATTGAATTGCAGGTTGCAGGTTCATGGGAGATCTACTTGAAGTACTTTAGAGTGCTTGGTGTACTGGCAAGGTTATTACTGACTGGTTGGAGAGGTGAACACCAATTTTGTGTGTAGTTGTGTGTTGGGACCGTTTTTGGTGGAGAGTGAACTTTTGAAGAAGAATTACTGTACACTTGAGGTGTGGGAAGCCTCTATAAGGTGGAAGAGAGTGGCATCTCTTTATTATATTCTTTTCTGTACAAGTATTAATACAAGATAGTGTATTATCTCTCATATTATGTGCTATTTGTGAATTCTAGTTACTTGTACTTCTGGTATAATTTTTGCATGTTTAATTGCTTGTATTTGGTAATCATATTGTGCTCTTTCTGAGGAGCAAGATCCTAACAAGTGGGATCAGAACAAGTGTGTTGTTCTTGGATTCCCTGACAAAAAATGTCCTCCGCCAAATCCATCATGGAACTCTTCTAGCAACCTTTGAGTATGGCCTGGCTCTACACACCTTAGTAACATTCCATTGATATCTTTCTTGAACAAGACACCATCAACAAGCAAAAATGGAATTGATTACAGTCTAAAATACCTTCTTCTTGAAGCACTTAGGTGGGAAGGGTAATGACCTTCCTGTAGATAGTTTACCAGATTGTGGAACTAGCTGAAAGGTGATGTTTGTACAACAACAACTTCTACATCATTTGATACTAGAACATCTTCATTGGTTTCTTGCAAGTCTTGATCTAGATGCTCACAAAGTCCTTTGCCCCTAACCAGTCTCGTGATCTTAATTTCTATATCATATTCCATCACTTTGGTTATCCAACTAGCCCTTTTCTCATTCATGTCCTTATTCAGAAGAAATTCCTTGATGCTTGGATGAGCAACCATTAGAAGTATTTTATTATTAGACAGTAAGTGCCTAAATTTCTTCAAAGATCTTATAATTGCAAGGATGTGTTTTAAACAAAAGAGTACCTTGTCTCATACTCATGCAAGCCTTGGCTGTAGAAGGATATTGGCTGCTCCAAGTCTTCATGGTTCTGCTACATAAGAATACCTGAAATTGTGTCCACGTTAGCATATGTATACAGAATGAAGTCTTTCTTGAAATCTAGATTCAAGAGCGTAGGGGCACTTGCTATGGCTTTCTTAACATCTTCAAATCCTGTTATTCCTTCCTTAGACCAACTAAAGCTCTGATTTTTCTTTAACATGGTTGTAAGTGGCTTAGCTATAGTAGCAAAATCTAAAATATATCTCCTTATGAAATTGATCTTTCCAAAGAAGCTTTGCAAAGCCTTTTTTCTCATAGGTAAGGAGAGTGCTAGAATAGATTGAATCCTCTCAGAATCTATGTTTAAACCATGCTTAGAAACAACATGTCCAAGAAGCTTACCTTCATGAACTGAAAATACACACTTTTTAGGATTTAGAGATATCCCAAATTGTCTACACCTTTTGAAAACATGCTGGAGGTGCACTATGTGATCTTCTGCATCCTTTGAGAATACTGTGATATCATCTACATAGACAAGCACAAATTTGTTAAGAAGGCTTTGGAAGGCAATATCCATGGTTCTCTGAAAGGTTGCCCTAGCATTGGACAAACCAAAAGGCATCTTTTTGTATGTGAATGTTCCCCACTTGGTTATGAAAGTCGTCTTGAATTGGTCTTCTTCTTTGACCAAAATTTGATTATAGCCGCTGTACCCATCTAACAAGGAAAACCTCTCTGAACCTGAAACAAGCTACAAGATTTGTTCCATTGATGGCAATGGATAGTGGTCTTTAAGTGAGGCCCTATTTAAGTCACATAAATCAACACATAACTGAATCTCACCATTCTTTTTCCATACTAGAACAAGGTTTGCCACCCAAGTTGAGTGCTTGATTGGAAATATAATAGCAGACTCTATAAGCTTGTGAAGCCCAACTTTCATTAAAGGCTCAAGTTTTGGATTAATTGGCCTTTGTCTTTGTCATACTAGCTTAGTTTCATCTTCTAGCTCAATAGTGTCTTGAGCCAAGCTTAGATCAAACCCTTTGAGATTGCTATACTTCCATGCGAATATGTCAGCAAAATTTTGGCATAATTTGACAAAAGCTTTTTATTGTAGTGGAGTGCATACCTTGCCCAATTTCAATATCTTACCAACTGCAATCTCCACATTAGCGTAGTGCTCCTCTTTTGTAGACAAAGATGGTTTCTCTTTCCTTAGCTCATCATCTTCACTGAAAATGTTTTCAAGTGTAACCAATCCCTTGGGTAGTTTATTGGTTTTTAGCTATACAATCTGGTCACCATATTATTGTAGGCATTTTCCTTGATTTTTTGGAGAAAACTCAGCTTTTTCCTGTAAAAACCTCAAAATTTGATCATCACTTTCAAATACCTACTAATTTTCTTGGTTATTTGGGACAAAAGGCCTTACAAATATCCTTATATGTTACTGAGAAGCAATACTTTTAACATCAGTTGGAATGTCAAATTGCGCCCCAATAGCAGCCAACCTATCAACATGTTTATTTTTATCTCTTGGTATGGTCTGAATATTAAAACCCTGGAAATCTTCAAGTAAATCCCATACCCTGTGTATATAAAATTTAAGTAACATGTTCTTGCATACATTTAAGCCCCTTACCTGGTGAACCACCAGTTCACTATCTCCAAACACTTGTAGACAACTTGCTTTCATCTTCCTAGCCCATTGCAAACCGTGGACTAGTGCTTCATATTCAACAACATTATTTGAACAACCAAACTGAAATTTAATGGATGAGAAATACCTTTGTTTCATAGGAGAAACTAAAATTATTCCAGCTCTTATCCCATGCTTATTTCTTGATCCATCGAAGTATAGCTGCCACAAGCCTTTACTAGACTCACCTTCTTTGACCATGGCTAGGATTTGTGCATTGTTCTCATGAATACAATATACACCAAGATCTTCTTCTTCAATCAGCTTGTATGGATCATACTCATGCAAATTAGAGGCCCAATCATCAAGAAATAACTCTGGAACTCCATCCAAAGGTGAGTCTTTTTCTACCTCACTAGTTTGTACTACTTCATCTGAAATAATACAGTTTGCATTGACCATACTTGGCGTATAAGGTTCCATGTGAAAATGCGTAATAGGTTCTAAATGAATGGTTACCTTTGTGCCATATCTAGTTCTAAACAATAGGTATGTCCAATTAGCTGATAGGTATCCCCCAATCTTTGAGGTGAAATCTCTTGAAAGGCACATGGTGAAGTAAGGAGGTAGATCTACTACTACAATGTCCTGCTGAATAGTCACATTAGGACAAGCATGTAACGTTGGTTTTAAATCTTTAATAATCCTTACCATCTTTGTGGGTGAACCATCCAATTGTAGTACTCCTTTAGTATTTAGCTCATAGACAAGGCCGAGTTTGTTTGTAATCTATTTAGGCATGATGGTACTGCTGGCTCCATTATCCACCATGCAATTATGAACTAAGGTGTCTCCTATTATCAAAGAAAGATAAAAAGGGGGGGTCTTCTTTACTTTTACCTTAGTATTGTTCACCTTTGGTATATTATCTCCTTGTTATACTTGCTGCTTAGTTGGTGGATCTGAGTTTGCCAAAATAGTACTTCCTTTGTCTACTAATTTTGGAGACATTTCAAGAGCAGAAAGTTCTTGAATGAGGCTATCCTTTTGGCTTGGAATTGACAAAGTATCCCACATGCTAATATTGATGTTATATCTTTTCATCTAGTCTACAATGTTGAACTGGGAAGGACTTACCTTTGATTGAACCCTTTGTGTCACTTGCTACTCACAAACAAGAGGTATTTGTTGTACTTTGACAACCTCTACATTCTAATTTTTTGTGACTGTGGGGGCAACAAGCTATTCTTTCACCCCTTGAGCAATAGTACTAGAAGCATTAGATGTACTTGCCACTGTTTGAGCTTCTTCAATAGCTCTTCTTTTATTTCTTTGGTGAGTTAGAGCTGCAACTTGATCATTTGAAGTGTTAGTCCTAACATCTTGAGAAAAAGCAATGTGATCCTCTACCTGCCAATTTACATTAACAGCATCAGGTTGCCCTTAGGTCATTCCTTGTGATGTGAGGCCCATATCTCTATATTGGCTCTCATGAAAAGAGAACTCCTCTTCTATCATCTGTGGCATGGCGCTATTTGTCTGAATTAAATCTTGATTTTGAAAATTATTTAGATTTGAAGGCTGCCAACCTAAATCTTGCACTAAATTATTCTAAGATGGAGTTGGAACGATGGCCTTTGAAGTAGAAGGAGCACTTGGATCAATATAAACATATGGTTTTGCTAGAGTTATAGCCCCTTGCATTTGATAGGGTGGTCGGTTCTCTCTGAAACCCTGATAAGAAGATCTTTGATCCTTGAAAGGCTGATAGCTGTTCTGATTTTGTTATTGATAAGGCCTATTTGACTGGAATTATTGCCTCTTAAGCTACACTATTTCATTTTTGAAAGATTGTAATAGACTTTTTTAGCTATCCTATCTCACTAGACTGACTAGTAGATGCTGCAATTAGACGCTGAGGTGATGGAATTGGAGCCAAGGATGGAACTTGAGGGACTTGAAGGGCTGGTGCTGAACCTATCTCTAGAAATATGGGCATTGGAGGTCTTGGAGCAAGCTTTCCTACCTGAATCAAACTATTCTCTGCTCTTATTGCCACGTCATAGGCACCTGACAAGGTAGTGTTGCCCATTGACTATATCATCACACTGATATCAGAATTCAGAGCTTTCAAAAAATATAAAAGAGCATACTCTAGTGATGGTCTAATTAGGACCGGTATCCCATGCCATGTCTTTTGGAATTAGAGATTGAAATCAGACATGAACTCATGAGGGGCTCTCTGTATGGCTGTTAATTGCTTAACCAAAGATAGGTAGTTATACTTGTCCTCAAACTGTTTGACCAAAGCAGTGCCTAATTCATCTCAAATAGAGATAAATCTAAGTGGGAGGGTTCTATACCATTGTAATGATTTTCCTTTGAAAGAAGCAGCTAATAATATGATGGTGACATTATCTTTAGTTACATTATGAACTGAACAAAGATTAACAATATCCTATATATGCTCAACAGGGGTTGTTTGATCTTCCCCTGAGAAGAATGGAATACTTTTGAGGGCAGATATAGGTATATCATTTAGTTGTGCTAAATTTAGTGGACTCCCCCTATTGAATGGAGCAAATACTTGATTTCTTATGGCCATCTGAATGGTGGGGATTTCAGTGTCAAGAATAATAGGATGAGGGGGAGCTAAATATTCCCTCCTTAGAGGATATGGACTTGCTCTTCTAGATCTTGCTCTTTTAAAAGTAAAAATTCAAAAGGAATACCTTTGCTTGCTGATCTTGTAGTAAATTTTGGCATGAACTGATTATCTAAATGATGCTATGAACTCTTCTGCCCTTCTGCAAATAAATATCTTCCTTTGCTGTGATGATTTTTAGTAAGGAACTCTTTTTGTGGTCCCACTGGGCATGCCAAAAACTATTGCCAACCTGGAGTTGCACCCTAATTCAAAGACGTGCAAAAAATGGCCAGTCCTCTATTTGGCTGAAACAATGGGATCTTCTCACAAGGATGGGTGCCTCTATAGTGAGAAGAACCTCCAGAGAAGGCTGGTTCCTATATGATGTATCAATGAAGATTCCTACTCTATGCTGCTGATTATCATGGAAAAGGGAGAAAGAAAACTTAAAGGGGAAATCCTACCTAAAAGAGGGTGATACACCAAAATTATGATCTTACTCAGCTTAGAACCTTGAACACTGAGCGAACAAAAGAGAAGGAAGACTTTAGACTTCAATTAATCACTTGTGCATAAGTATTTCATGCAGAGGTTCAGTCTAATGACTAAAACTTGAGGGAAATGGTGGAGAGAGGTATGATAAAAGACACTTTACAGCCACCTAACATCCACTTAAAGTTTCAACAAAAGACAATAAATAACACTTTGACATGACTTGCACAAAGACAATATAGCAATTAAGTATGAAATAGAACTTGCAGAAGGGAGAAAGACTCTACCACTTATACAAATTGCTGAAGAAATATACACTATGCCACGCTTGAAATCTTAAAGTACAGTCCTTCTTATTGATCGAAGAGGTTACACAACTCTTAATGGTAGAGTCTGGTCTAACCAAGAGAGATTGGATGATTTTTTAATCAAGGCTAAAAGCCATTATATAGCAATTTACAAGAGGCCAAAGATAGGCATATAAACTTGAAGAGAAAGATCTTCTTTTGTTAACTCCAAGCTTTACTTGGCCTTAAAAAATAAAATATGTTTTTCCATTGTTCTTGCATGAAGCCTATTCGTTTGATGAAGCGCACTCATCCTTGTCATGAACCATCCTACCTCCTTTTGCATGGAAATCTTCTAGTGGATGCGGCGTTTAATTAGTTAACTCTAAATATGGATTAGTCAACTCCAAATATGAACTCAGAACTCTTGTTGAAGCTGTATTTAGTCCTTTGAATGTATGCATTGAATGAAGACAAATAGGTCTCAATAATCAGTCAACTAAAACTTAGACTGTTTATTCAAAAATATCTCAAGCGTTTGAAAATAGATCTCACTTTTGAAAATAGCTCCAATGTTTGCATGTAAATATTCTAATTCTGGTCGTGTCTATTTCTGGCAGGATTCCATTTTCAATTCTTCATCAGACTATCTATTTTTTGTTCCTTTTACATAGTCAGCTTCCATTTATTTTGGAATTTTTTATTACCTTTTTTAAATCTCAATGGTCACTTCTTGTAGGAAAAATTTGATGGCCTGCATGACGTCACTCGAAACTATCACCTTTCCTTCAGAAATATTTTTTGCAGGCTTATTTCTATCATTTTTCCTTTCTCTTATTTGGTCGGGCCTTTTCCCCTAGCCTTTTTATTCTATCGGCTTCGTCTTGGTTTTGTCTTCGGACTTTGTATACTGCTCCTTCCAAATTCCTTCAAACTTTTTGTCTGAAGGAATTCCTTCAGACAAAAGTCTAAAGGAATTGTCTTTGCCTTTGCTTTTTTATGAAATGCCTTTTGGGATTCCAATGTGTCCTCCGCTAGCCAGCTAGTCCACGTGTCCTTCAACAATAGTACAGGTGTCAGTCAACAGTCCAGGTGTCAGTCCATAATTTAGGTGTCAATCCACATGGCAAGGTGTCCTCCCAGCTGTCTATGTATCCTTCAAAAATATTTTTGACCAGATACCCTCCACCTGGGTACCTGTCCTTTAGGAGCTCGCTTGACTTCTTTGATTGAACCGCTCCTTTGAACACACTGTTAAACCCTTTGAGTGAACTGGTTCAATGGTTCAAGCGGTCGCTGAACCAAGGCTTTGAACTTGCATTGAACCCTTTGAGTGAATCAAGTGTTTGAACCATTTGATTGAACTAAAACATTGAACCAACACATTGAATCGGTTTAAAAGTTCAAGCGGTCATTGAACCAAGGCTTTGAACTTGCATTGAATCAAAACATTGAACCAACACGTTGAACCAATGCATTGAACCAAGCTGATGAACCGTGCAAATGAACCAAAAAGATGAACTTTGCGTATGAACCAAAGAAATGAACGTTGCCGATGAACCAAAGCGATGAACTTTGCTGTTGAACCAAAGAAATGAACTAAAGCGTTGAACTTTCAATGGTTTGAAAAAAGCTAACCTTGTGAATTCTAGACCAAAGTTCGAAGAAGCTTTACCAGACCCTGCACTCTCTGAACTGGTTCTTCATTTGCCGAATGACTACACCAAATATCAAGAAAAAATCTAACTCATGGAAGATTTATCAACAATAACCTTGAATATAGATTAAAGATGAGTGGGTGCAAAGTGATGAAAGAATTGGATAGAAGAATAATATTTATCAGTGTGAATGATTTAGTTGTACCTACTAATGAGGAGATGCTCATCTTGATTAACAATGATGCAACTAGAATGGTTAATGGGTTTATTTGATCAAGGGTGGGATGGAAGGATTTTCCAAGGTGCCAAGGAGAAACTTTTGTAGCTCCATTGATTATAGACCTTCTTAAAACTGATTTTTATTATAGCATATGATGGTAGGCATCATGATAGAACACCATGAAGACTTAGCCAAAACATGCATAAGGACTGACTCTTGATTTAATAAACACTCGAAAATAATGCATCAATGATAAAAACCATGATGATAATGTTTACGTATGAATATGGATAGACTCAAGAATAATGTGCTCAAGGAATCACCTAATGAATGCATAGAGACCAAGTCAAGGCAAAAGTGATGAAAGTAAACAAATAAACAAGAAAAAAACAAACAAAAAAACAACCTAAAATAAACAAACAAACAGAAAGCTTGAAAACAAAGTTAAAAGAAGGCATCCTAACAATGACAATGCCCTAATAAGGCGGATCAAGGATAACTGACTAGGCTTAGACAAGACAAATATTTTTTGATTTTTGAAATGTTATGAATGATTTTATAATTTTTAAGTATCTTAACTGATTAGAGAATGATAAGATACATACTCACAAAATGATGAGAGCTTTTGGCTTAGGTTGCTCATAAAATGATGAGAGTGTATGGAAAGGGGGACTGAGGTGACCTCAACATGAATTGAGCATGACCCACATAGTCCTAAAATGACCTCAAGTCATAGTAATTCCATCCATACAAAAGATAGAGAAAAACCAACTAAGTCCTAACAAGTTCTCAAATCTAGTAAATGGTTAGTCAAATGAAAATAGTAATGGCAAGGTGATGCAGTAATGCATGATAAACAAGTGTTGCCCCTACTTTGCCCATAAGTAGTTATAAATAGGATATAGGGGCATAGGTCAATGATACTAATTTTCTCATAGGTAGTTATAATTATTAGCAAGACTAGTGAAACACTGATTTGCCCATAGGCAATTATAATCAGGCTTACATAAACAAACTTGATAGGATGAAAGATATCTTGCCAGATTAACTGTCACACTAATTTCATAGACTGTCATTGTAAACATGGATTGGATTTATTTTTGAAACTTGATTGGAATCCTCTCACAAAAGGTGTAGGAAGAACCAAATGAACCAAGATCAAAACAAGATTGGGTAGGATGACTAAACATAGGCTTTGGTCTAGATAGGAATGGAATGGTTAGATGGCATGATCTTGCTAAAGATAATGATGGTTTTTGATAGATTGGATAAAATGGTAAGTGGGTTTCCCTCAAGTGGTGGGGTGAATGTTTGGGATCTACAATAATGGCAAATAGGCATATGTAACAATGACAATGTGAAATGGTATGGTACATGTTTTTGGCTTGGGTGTGGTTTTTGATTATGTTATTCCTAATGATGGGGAGATGCACATCCTAATAAAAAAATGATACAAACAAAATACTTGATCATGTTAATTACTATCCCACACCTCATTTGAATAGTTACTCTGTCAAGAACTGGATGGCAATTTGGTTATCAAGAATGCTTTGATCTTCATTGGTTGTTGATTCTGATTCTTTCAAGTGTCGAGACAAGGTATCTTTATAGCCTCTAAAAAGGAAAGTGTGGCCATGTATGGTAAACAAAGAAAAATAATAGATGGTAGGTTTGATTATGAATTGGAATAGTAGATGATAATTGAATGTATAATGGTTGAGAAATAAATGAATATTAGGACTTTTAATCACATGTAATATTTATGATTCCAGATTTAACATAATTTTGGTTATGGTGGGGTCGAAGACTTGTTTTGTCAATAGGACCATCAAATTTTTTTATTGTTTGGGCCTGAGAGTAGCTACCAACTGATTAGGCTATAGATAGGAAGTTATTTTGATTTGATCTTTGATTTTGTCTTCATCAAGTAGTGAAGAACTTTTATGCTCAACTATTAGTGCCTCAAAGAGGTTTTTACCAATGAAGTTGTCTTGATTGTCCCATAGCACCTTCGAGAAGGTTTCACTAAGGAATGTTGACTTTTGACTTTGATTGTCTTCTAGTGCTTCTAAAAAATTTACACTAGCAGATGCTGAAATCTGACTTTGATTATCCCCTAGTGCCTCCAAAAAGGTTTCACTAAGAGAGTGTTCTTTTGCTATATGAATGTGATCTTGACCTCTTTGTTCTTAATCAACTACTATGTCACCATAGATGCAGTTCAACAAAGTGTGATTCTGTCAATCCCAATCAACACTATGGGAGATGGAATGTTAATGATATGGTTATTTTGGTTGATAGTAATGGCCTATGGAATGGCAATGGAATAGCGAGAGGCAACATAATCCTCATAGAAGATACTAGGATAATTTATGTCAAAGCTAAAGTAATCATCCAAAAAAACCATAGAAGGATCACAAATGTATTTAAATTTATCTACAAGGCATGCGTAACCTATGTTGTAACAACCACAAACATATTCTTCTTTTGAATTTGATTCTAACTCAAGGGACTCTGAATCTGATGTTAATTTAAATTGCGATGGTAAATTTGATGTCAGTTCAAGAATAAAACCTAACTCTAACTATAATTCTTCATCTGATGGGTACCCTGTTACAATGATGTCTTGTTGAATATTTGGTTTTGGACAAATAACGGCCTGTGATGGCATAATAAGCTCCACAAAAACTAGTTTGTTAGAGTGGGACTCCTCTAGGATGGGAAAAAGGTCAAGATACAACTCCTTAGATACTGGCTTATCAATAGGAGGCTCTTGAAAAATAAGCACAAGGTCGAGGTAATGATTTTCCCAAATGTGGTTATAATCATTAAGAAGTGACTCGATAAAGACTGGCTCATCAGTGTGAGATTCCTTGATAACTAGTATAGGATCAAAAGGTGATTCCTGATAGGTTGACTTATCATAAGTGGTTGGTTCAACAAAAACATCTTGGATTGGTTGGTTCTCTTGGCCTTGGTTTCCAATGAGTTGGAAAATACCAATTTTGAACATATCTTAGTTTTCAAAGGATTGGATTAGTTGAGGTTTGGATGGAATTGGTTCTAGATGATGAATGACTTACGGTTAGATAATGGTAAGGCATTGGGGATCATGATTTCTCATACGAGCCAAAGGATGAAGTCTTGAAATGGTAATGATAGGGAGTTGTGGAGCTTGATTTCTCACACAAGCCAAAGGATGAGGTCCTAGTATATATATGGTTTGGCATTGTGGAGCCTGATTACTCGCACAAACTAAAGGATGAGGTCTTGGTATGGGAATGGTGAGATATTGTGGTCTTGGAATAGAAAGGTACGATGTGATGGATCTTGATTAATTACATAAGCCAAAGCATCCAAGTCTTCCTCATAAACCATAGCATCTCAGTTGTGAGTTGGCTCATAAGTTGGTTCTTGACTTTGTTCCATGCACTGATTATTATAAAGAGGGTATGGATCCATATCCCAAATAATATTATCTATAGTTGGGTCTTCAAAGTCCTCCTCACAAGCCTCTTTATGCCAATCAAGGTCTTAATTTTGATTTTGTGGATTTTGACTATGTTCCCCATATGGATTATTATAAGGAGAATAATAAAACTCCTTCGAAAATATTTCTCTATAGGGTTTCCTAGTGGGATTTTGTGCGGCCATTCTATCATAAGTTGGATTGTATGTGACTCCACCATAGGTGTAACTAGACATATCCACATAAATGATGAAAGATTTGAAACAAAAAGGTTTAGAGTTTTACAAACTTTGAAAAATTATCTAAAGGACAAATGGTTCAAACTTGGTCTAACTTGGTCGAAGGGGTGGAGCTGTATATCCAATGTGGTTTAAAAATGGAGTTGTATCTTCAAAATGGTTTGTGATAAGACTTGGAATAAAAAATTCTAACATCAAATGTCTAATGTGAGATTTCATATGCATAAAATATCAAACATCTGGATAAAAACTAGCATGTCAAAGGTATAGGTCAAAGTGTTCCAAACAAGGTCTAAACTAGGAAAGGGAAAAGTTGAGTTACTAGGTCTTTCATCCAAATGCAGAGTCAAAAGCTAGGCTCAAACAAACAAGCATATGCTAGGACTTTTGACCAAATGGTGTCAAAATTTAGACTTGAAACAAAGGCTAATGTGATTTGATTTAATCTAACAAGTTTGGAAACAACTTTGACATAGACCCGGCACACATAATCAAACATAAACATGATCAGTTGGCATAAGGCATGAGGCAAAAGGATTTTTGAGAAAGGTTGTGTTCTTCCAAATAAAGGCACAAATAATGATGAGGATAGGCATTAAAAAAACAAACCATCAATAGTTTTCAAATTTGGGTAATCGATTAACCAAATTTATGCAACCTAAAGGAGAAAGATATATGTATCAACCCCATGAATTGAAGCTTAAACAGAAATCAATCAATATTTAGATCCAAACTTAACAAGGTTAATTGAAAAATCAACTTTGAAAACTATGATTTGACCAAACAAGCTAGACAAGATTCTACAACATGATGGCATAAGACAAAGGTCCAAATGGTAGACATGACATGGTTTGAAATAAATAGTTTTTCTAACAAGGTGAAATAAGTCTTGAAACAAATTGAGCAACCTAATGGCATAAGCATGCTCGAATAATTTGATCTATGTTATGCTTTAAAAGACTTAAAAGGCAAAATTGTTTGATATGATTTTGGTAACATAACACTACCCTCTGCAACTCAATTTGATGCAAACATAAACAAGTTTAAAAAAAATTCAAGGTATAAGTGTGGTGTAAAATAGCCAGCATAAGACCTCTTTAGATAAAAGAATGATGTATAAACAAATTGATTTTTCCATGGCTTTATGAACAAACAAACACGCTTTAGTTTCAAAACATACCAAGCAAAAATGACCAAAATACTCTAAGTATAATCATCCAAATCCTAGCAAGGGTATGGTAATATGGGGTTGACTAAACTATCAAGCTTTTGAATGTTTCTAGGGGAATCAATTGCACAATGACTTTCACATCAAATGATGCAAAATACAAGAATAGAAATTGGGTGATCGTGGCATTGGTTAGTTGTAAAAAGGTCTAGTTCTTTTTACAACCACTACATCCTGTTGTTTGCTCAGTGTAGTACGATGTCCAAATGTAGATATGTCTTGTGTTTAACTTCAAAGGAGGAAGTGAAATCAATGTCATGTGGTGAAACCTTAGGTTAAAGCTTCCCTAAAGAACTTGTAGGAGGTAATGACGTCCTCCTCGCAAGCCAAGTTTACATGAAATAAAAGACTAATAGAAAGACTTTAGGCTCATTTTCAAGGTCACCCAAAATTTGATGAGTTTTTGGAGAGTGCTTTAGATGACATTATTTCTAAGCCTTGGACTAGGATTTTTACAAATAAGGAAAGTGATTTTGATTCCAAGGGTTCCCTAAAGGGGACAAATGGAAGAACATACACACAACATCCTTATATTTTGTGAAAATAAAGTGCCAATTGAAACAAGTGAAAACAAAATTGATAAGTGTGTTCAATTTTAAGCCCAAATGAAATATTTGGTGGTGTTCATTTGACCCCTTGGTCTTAATTTGTAACTTTTAAAGGTGACTACAAGATTTAAGCAATGGCATCCTAAATGATTTTCCTGTAAGCACCAAAATGGAAAGTTTGATTCATTTTAAAACACCCTAAAAGAAGTTTAAAAGGATCTATTTAAGAATGCTGTGATGATTTTTCAAGTAAAACCTAAAAAAAAAATGTTAGAAAGATGTTTAGCTTAGAAGCACTTTTGAATATGAAATAACCAACTTATAAAAATGATCTCTCAGATTTGTGTAAAAAAAACACAGTGACCGTCGATGGTTATACTAACCAGTGACAATGACGTTTATGTAGACCAATGACAATTTTACTAACTAGTGGTGGTTATGCAGACTGATGTCATGTTTACTAATTCTAACCAATGATGGTTGAAAATGACCATCAGTGGTTTACTCAATTGGCAATGGTTACTGTGTAAACCTGTGACAAAGAAAAACCAGCCAAATGAAGGTAGAAAATCACTTAGAAAGAGTTTTAAGCATCCAAATTAAAATTTTAAAATTGCCTCATGCTCTCTTTCATATGTGGGATGTGTTGGGTCCCATCGGGCATGCCATTATGTGAGATATGAATTTGACTCAAGAGAGGATGGTTAATATCGTGTTAGTTTCAAAATGAAAATAAAATGAAAGAAACACACTAACTAACATAACATCTCTAGGCCTAGACACTAGGGAGAGATTAGTTAAAAAACATGAATAAAAAACACAACTAAAATGCAAAAGAAACCTTCTTTTACCTTCTTTGGATGCTCCAAAATGCTTGTTGTAGTGGCTTGCTTAGTTTGTGCTCATGAAGTTTTCATCAAAGGAGGCCTGGATATCTCCTTGTCTCCTTGGCACCTTGTGGCTTTGGCTTGGCTTGGATTGAAATAAATTTGGCAGGGTAACACTAATTTAAATGGATTTTGGAATAATTTGAGCATTATAACTTTTCACCAAAATAACTTAGAAATGTTGTTCATGGCCTCTCTATTTATAGATTTTTGAGATTGATCAGAATCAATATGAACCATCCATCTCAAGATTGAGATGTGTGGCTAAGGACTAATCTAATTTTGCAATTAAAATTGGTAAATAGGATCATCAATATTTGGGATAGAGGAACAATTAAGAGGTATGGAGGGATTTGATGAGGCATGAGAGGCATGAATCATGATATTTGTGGCATTTATGGCCGAAGGATGTCTTCCTCAGAAATGAGGTCACTTGATGATGTGGATATTCAATATTCATTTCCAAAAATAAGTATTCAAAAAGTTTCCATGAAATTTTTAATTAGGCTCTAATTTAGTTTAATTAGCTCTTAAGCATGATTAAGCACTTTGTGCATAAATTACTCAAATTGATTAGAATGCCTTGTTATTGGTCCAAAATTTGACTGGATTGGAATTGGAAGTTGATGTTAGATGCATTGGATTCGTTATCCCATTTAGGATGTTTTCAACATAAAATAACAAAGGCACGTGTCTCATGTGAGAGATTTGATAAGAAAGAACAATCCAGAGCACCTAGGTGTAAAATTAGCATTTTGACTCATAATGATCCGATCAAAGTTAGCTAGCCCATAAATTGTATTGCCCCATTTAATGATATTATAGCCAAAATTTGCACTTGAATATGTCAAGTTCAAATCTTTTAATGTGATTTAGTGTTTTTAGGCCAATTTGTGCACTTTAGGTGGAAATTGGTCAAAAGCCTAGTTAGAGGTCATTGGTGGACAAATTTAGGTGTCTAGAGATATCATGGATGCTGAGTTCCATGCAGACTTTGTGGTCATTGAGTTAGTAAAATATGATAACTACCCAATGCTCTTGAGAAGGCCACGGTGCTATGCTAACAATGTAGACATATGCTTCAAAAAGCATTATATGACCTTTAAGAATGACAATGAAAGGGTGGTGATCCCACTTAAAAATGATCAAGGGCCACTATATGTAGAGAGTGTTGATATCAAAGATGAGATCAACCACATCTATAACATCATGATGCAAGGTGCCAAGAAGCTCAACCCTAATGACCAAGGTGTGCTTAAATGAGAGGATTGATAATCATCCTTTGACATGACTGATGTAGCCTATGAGCGATGGGTTGAAGAAGCCTATGAGGTCACTAGTCGAAGGTACCACCTAGTGTGAGTAGTTAGGCCAAGACTAGTTAAAACAAGGTTAGTTAGGATTGAGTGCCTCAAAAATAAATGGGCCCCCCATGCCTGGAGGATAGAGAAAAAGGTACATTAGCTCAGTAAAGGGAATCTTACAATGCTTCCAAGGTATGAAGGGAGATAACCCACAAAAAAGTACATCCAAGACATTGAAGCCTGCATCCCAAAGGAGATAGATCAAATGGGTGCACTAGTGCATACCCTGAAGAGCACTGTCACTCACTGGTGGGTAGAACATAGACCTATTTTTCCAACTTGGTGGGATTTGAAGGCAACAATATACACTAGGTTTGGCAAAAATAGTAAAGTTTTGGACATACCTATTTATGCCAAAGATTCTGACCTAATCATGCATGTACATATATGTAAATAAATGTGGATTGACTGCGATGAAAATGTGCCAAGAGGCCTATGGTTATACACCTTTTATAGGACCTTGAAGACATGGGCTTGGGCATGGTAAATTATAAATGAGATGCATCATGAAATAGGAACTGGGAAATGCTCAAGGAGAGGTTTGTGCACACTTTCTCCTTTTCTTCATAGAACTTAAAGCTACTAGAGCCATTACAAGTTATCCATAGAGTAGTGTTTAAGGACACTGTAATATTAGAAGACCACCTAAAGGATATGTTCAAGGAGAAAGGACTAGAGTTCCCAATATTTTTTGAATAGATGATGCTCAATAGTGACTCTAGTGAAGAATATGATGAGACCTGGAAAGAACACAATTAGAAGGCTTTGATGGGTAGACAAAAGCTTATGCACCTTGTCGATGACAACACCCCAATAGATGAAGACCTAACACATATTTAGATTGAAATAATGGAGGGGACAAGGTAATTTGAAGACTTTCATCATGAGAGAAATGAACCCTACCACATGCCACTCAAGACCACTAAAGTGGATATCAACATAGATGGTGAGCTAAAGATCACCACTATAGGTGATTACTGGTCTGAGTTAGAGCTAGCATGAATTTTTGACATTCTAAAAGAATTTTAAGACCTATTCCCATGAAATTATAAGGACATGAAGGGCACCCACCCTTCACTTAGAAAAATGAGCATCAAGATAGTGGATGGTGCAAGACCAATCAAGAAGCACGCATATCAGATGAATCCCAATCTCTGTGCCAAGGTGAAGATGGAGATCAATGGAATGATGTCTATCAGTATCATCTACTTGGTATAATAATTTAAGTGGGTGATCTTGATGGTCATCAACATCAATAAATATGGGTGTATATGAATTTGCATCAATTACAAGATATTGAACACCGTCTGCATCAATGATCCATTCTTGACCCCGTTCACCGATGAGGTCCTATATAGAGTCATAGGTTGTGAAATCTACACTTTCACTAATAGGTTTTTGGGTTACCATCAGGTGTAGATCGAGGAGGATAATGCCAAAACAACCTTTATGATTGAATAGGGTTATTTCACCTATAATATGATGCCCTTTGGACTCAAGAATATGCCAACCGTATTCTTTAGGGTAGTGATCACTACCTTTAAGGAGTTCATCCATAGGTTCCTACAAGTGTACCTCGATGGCTGGATTGTGTATGGTGTTGTAGAGGACCACTATGACAATTTGCACCTCATGTTTGAAAGGTGCAAACAACTCCAAATCTCCTTAAATTTGAAGAATTATATCTTTGTAACCTCATTTGGAACATTACTTGAGCACATCATTTGTAAAGATGGTTTACTTGTCGATCTAGAAAAGATTGTCATAATAATCCAGCTCTAAACCCCTTCAATGCAAGAAGATGTGTACACCTTTCTAGGCCATTATGAATACTACAGGTAGTTCATTCAAGGCTATGTGAGAATGGTGGTGCCTCTAGAAGATCTCTTATGCAGGGATGGCCCATTCTACTGGGGTGAGTCATAAGAGGAGGCCTTTGAGACTAAAGCTAAAGTTGGCCAGTGTGCCAATTCTATAATTTCCCAACTGGATGACTCCTTTTCACATCCACATTGATGCTTCAATCTCTGCCATTGGCATTATACTAGCACAACCAAGTGAGTGCAAGATGGACCACCCCATCTCCTTCACAAGCAAAAAATTGACGCAAGCAAAGCATAATTATACCATCACTAAGTGTGAGGTGTTGGAGATGGTCTATGCCTTACAAAAATTTAGGGAATACCTTTTGGTAAACTTATTCATCTTCTTCATAAATCATGAGGTGCTCAAGTACCTCATGAACAAGCCTATTTTACATGGACACATATGTAGATGGATTGTTCTCTTCTAGGAATTCTAGTTCTCTATAGTCATCAAACTTGGGACTAGACCATTTATCTTGCATCAACTCTAGTGATGTGATGGTACCCATTTAAGATGACATGCTAGATGTGTAACTGTATAGAGTTTAATGCATTCTTGAAGACCTAACGTAGATTACTACTTTCTTAATGTCTATGTTTCACCCTAGACCTAGTCAACCAAGGAAAATAAATAACTCATTGTCTGCATCGCCCCCTTCTATCTCATTAAAGGGGAGCTCTATAAACTAATTAGGGATGAAGTCCTATGCTAGTGTGTTTTAGAACACAAAATGGACTCCATCCTCTATGAATCACATGAAGGGATCATAGGAGGCCATTGCATAGGTGACATAATGGTGTACAAGGTATTGTAGTAAAGGTCATACTAGCCAACCCTATTCCAAGATGCCAAGGGGTATGCTAAGGTACCAAATGTATGTCAATGCACTATCAAAACCACCCATCAGGATGAGATTCCACTCATTCCTATCCTCACCTAAGCACCATTCAAAAAATAGGCCATTGACTTTGTTGGGACAATCACTCTTGTAGCAAGGCACACTAGTGTCAGATACATTTTAACAACCACTGACTATTTCACCAAGTGGGTCAAAGCCAGGATGACCAAAGACTATACATCCATGATAAATATGCACTTCATATGTTAAAACATCATCAATAGGTATAGGTTCCCATTAAGTTTAACTAGCGATAGGGGCACTCATTTCATTAATGAAATGGTGTACATCCTCTTGATAGAATATATGGTGTCACACCACAAGACCACCCCATATCTTCCTTAGGCTAATGACATGGATGAATCCTTTAACAAAATCTTAGGAATGTGTCTCACAAATATATGTGATGTTGGTAGCAAGGACTAAGATAATTGAGTTTTAGCAGTACTTTGGGCATATCACATGACCTATAAGTACCTGAATAAGGATACACCATTTCAACTGGTGTTTGGCATTAAAGTAGTTATACTCATGGAGTTCATGGTACCCTCCTTATGCATTACATGCATTGGCCACTTAGATGATAATGAATCTCTAAGTATAATATTGAAAGAATTAGAGTGCTTGGATGAGAAGTGCGCCCAAGCCAAATGGAGGCAGCAAGTTGAGAAAACATGCTAAAAGTGATGACATGATAAGTAAATCAATCATAAGGAGTTAACTAAAGGAGCATTGATGTTGATCTATGATTCTAAGTACTTTAATCACCTAGGCAAGTTAAAAATTTGGTGGATGGGTCCATACATCATCCACCACATCTTGGAAACATGCACATGTAAGCTGCACACATTATCTGCCAAAATGCTCCTTGGGAATTTCAATGACAACTGACTGAAGCCATATAGGTAGTAGTTGGGTGCATGTGCCATGGAAAATATAACTTCTTGGTTAATAGTCAGTTGGAGTTAAGCTAACCAAAATAAAGTTTGGTGAAAGCCAAACCATTCTTTTCTTTCTTTGCTCCTTGTACAAGGTATAGAGGCAGTGAGCAGTGTCCAATGACCATAAGAACATTTAGGTCAATGCTTCATGCTTAATTCCAATCAAGTTAGTCAAACACTTATGCCAATAAACACATGAGGCAAAAGATCTAAGTAGTGGGTGCATGAAGCTACCATGCACTAGCACATGTACAAAAGATAAATAGTGCAGGGTAATTCAAGGCCCAAGAATGAACCACTCTGGAGTTACTTATGTACCAAAGTTGTAATAAAGTATATCATTCGATCTGGTGCTAGAAACCCCTAAGGCAAGAGAAGAAATTCAACATAGTTAGGTGCATGATTTAAAAGTGACGATGCTCAACTTAGTTGAGTGCAAGGCAGATAGTGAAGATGCATGTATTAAAAGTGTGTAAGAGCATTTGGAGAGAAACAAAGCACTAGAGGGCTAGTGTAAGGAATTTATATGCTGTAAGAAGGCCAAGGAAAGATGATTTTCAAAAAAATTACCAAGGAAGAAAATCTTGCTTGAAATAAGAGTACAACTAGAGAATAAGTGGAATCGAGGAGGCTGAATCACACACATGTGAGGTGTTGTACCTAGGTTACCATAAGAAAGGTGAAGGTCGTCCAGAAGGAAGTCATCCAAGATAACTGACATCCACCTAGGAAAGAATAGGAAGTGACCATTTGAACCACATGTAACTTCACTAAAAAACTATTAGGATCATTCAATGAGGAGGTAATGACAACATAAAGATACATAATTATTTCATACAAGATAGGATATTTTCAAAGATTTCATGGATTTTTTGCATTTCCCAAGAAGATCAAGGCACCTACACCATTAAGCCTGCATTAATAAAGGAGGTTGAAAAAGAAGGTTATAATAGGGAAAATGGTAGAATTACTAAGGTTACCAAGTTTATGCTAATACAAGACTTAATATGCAAACTTAGCAAAAAACCAAAGAGCCAAAGGAAGAAAGAACTCGCTATAAGTAAAAATTTGACCAACTCAGGCACCTAGAGTGGAAGGAAGCACATTAAGGAGTGCACTCATAGTGAAGCCAGTGTGTGAGGGATTGGGATGAGAGAAATTGGTATAGAGAGCCAAGTAAAACATAATGCTATCATTGGGTCACCATTAATGACTAGCAAAGCTTGGAGCTAGATGCACAAGCAAAAATCCTATGACTACAAAAGCACCAAGCATCATTAGAGGTTTCAAAAAAACTACACCTCCTGAGGTTTAACTCTAGTAGATTTAAAATGGTAAAGAAGTGAAAGGTGTCAAGCTATACAAAAGCAAATATAGAACCTAAGAGGGTCAAAATTGTTGAGGAAGCATCTGCCACCAAGACAAAGGTGCAAATAGTTGAGGTAGTTAGTCTCGTAGTGGTGGATATTGAGGTACTCATAAAAATGTCATATCAACACTTGCAATTTCCATTAGAAGTATCAGTGGGAGAATTATGGTGATCCTTAATGATGTATGATAATTGAGAGAATACAACCATTGAAAATCAAACCATTTTTAGGACTTGGCACAGGACTAGATGGTGGATATAAGGCATAAGATCCCCAGAGATGACACCCTCTTCAATGTCTCGATTCAAGACAGGTTAAAAGCCTCAGGTGCAACTCAGCTCTATGAGTTACCTTGCTTCAAAAAGACTAAAGAGCTCATTCAATTCATTCTCTCACACATCCATGAGGACCTCATATACTTCACAAGTTGATGCATGAAGATCTAATTACAAATAATAATATGAATAATCGGGCTCCTGAACATAAGTAGAGACATCCATCAGCTAATGGATGATGATGAGGAGGTAGAGTGAGTCATAAAGATACTAAAATAATTCAAGGGGGGCTATAAATTCTTGATATACAAGTGTGAATAACCCAACACAAGGGTGACGGTGGACCTTGTGAGCTCAAAGTTATGTCCTGGTAGTTGATGGATAGATGTGTCCAAGGCATATCTCTACCTAGCCTATCATATGGCATAGGGCATCTAGTTTAACATCATATAATTCATCATCAAATAATTTATTAGGAACACATTTGAATGCTATGATGCCAAAGGGACCTTCAAATGGGGCTTCATCCTCATCTTGATTATAATGGAAGAGATCGAGATCATCGATAGAAGTGTGGACAACCTGTGGGTGTTACCAAAACACTATGAGTCCTTAGCATTGAAATATAAGGACTATGCTTGCCCCACTACCTTCAACCTAAATTAAAAGACTCACATGTTGTATTGGTGTGAAAAGTATATCAAATCCTTTGGATTTGAGTGGTACATACCCCAGAGGCTTCCCACGAGCATGTATGGGATGACAACTTTTGTCATGATGCAACACTATTATGTTGTGCACTTAACACTAAAGGATAAGAATAAGTTGGGATGGCTGAAGCTTCTATTTGCCTTCTCGATAGAATACTTTCAAGATGTGCTTCACCAAATTTCAAATACACAAATAATGGACATCCCAGTCTAGGAGCTTGCCACAGATAGCTAAAGAATGCAGTAAGGGCTCCCCCATGTAGATGGAGGTGTGACTAAAGATGAATAAGATGCCTCATATCACCCAGACATTGACCCAATCCAAGAGGTCACTATCCTTGGATTTATCCATATACTCTACTATGTGATGAAGCTAAAGAAGAAGGATTCCAACACTGGGCCTATCACCAAGAGGAGAAAAGACCCCTCCATCCATATTGGGGATGAGGGAACCCTAACACCCACCAAAAAGAAGAAGTCTCTAAAGAAGAAGAAAGGGGAGACCTTGGA
This sequence comes from Torreya grandis, assembly GCA_037957365.1. Classification (NCBI taxonomy): domain Eukaryota; kingdom Viridiplantae; phylum Streptophyta; class Pinopsida; order Cupressales; family Taxaceae; genus Torreya; species Torreya grandis. Next base: position 1,309,608 of record JARHVA010001026.1, read on the forward strand.
AGAAATTTAGGATGGACTGATGCTAAAATCACTTCATAAGGGGAAGTGTCAACTTTAGAATATTTTAATAAGCATCTGCACTTCACACTAAGAGCCCCCTCTAGTGTAAAGGATAAAAAGAAAGGAAAAGCTCCCTCTTGAATGCCCAAAATTGCTATATCTAAAGAAGAGGAGGTAGAGGAATCTAAAGAAGACGAGTGGCAATGGGGCACTTTCATTATACCTGAGGATGATGAGTCCTCCTCAAGTGAATAGAACCCTTCCCTTCCACCTCAAATTGAGTAAAAAAAACCCAGGTGAAGATCGAGGAGACTAAACTCTAGTGAGGCTGAAGTCTAGAGGATGAAAGAGCTATAAGAGCAGAAGGAGGAAATGGCTAAAGAAGGGGTGCTGAAGGAGGTTATTCAAATGGTGGAGGCTAAAGAGCAAAGGAAAGAAGATGAGTGCAAGGTGCTGATGGAGGAAGGAATTCAAGAAGTATAAATGGGTATGGAACCTAAGGAGGCAACCCACTCTGATATGCAAATAGAAGAAGAGCTACAATGCCAATGGAAAGACATGGGCTTGGATCAAGGTCATATTAATGCAGTTCTAAAATTACATTAGAGGCATGAAGAGATGAAATACATGGGCATGTCCCAGGATGAGATCGATCGGTTAGAGGCCAAAGAGATAAGAGAGAGAAAATAAATGCATTGTGTAGGCTATGAAGATGAAGAAAAAAGTATAGAATGCCAAGAAAGAAGAGAGAGAGTAGGAAACAACCCATAAAGAAAGGGTGCACATGTTGAAATAAAGAGAGGAGAAGGTCACTGCAATTATGGGATCAAGTAAAGAGAGAATGCCAGAGAAGTTTCTAGGTACTCCCACTAGTACCATAGATAAGGATACACAACAAGTGCACCCTAGGTTCAAAGGGGTGCCTAAAAGTAAGGAAGGTAATACTATCACCTTGAAGGAATAAATAGATAAGGAGACCAAGGCCCCAATAAGGCAAGAAGAAGAGAAATCTGGTGGAATGCAAGTTCATGCCATAGAGTTGCTGTAAGAAGAGATGGATGAAGGGGAAAATTATATAGAATAACCCCTATAAGAAGAACATGATGGTGTTCCAAGTGTCGAATAGGGAGAAGTAAAAGAGGAAAAAGAAAAATCCAAAGAAGGCACTAGCATGAGCACTAGCACCAGTAAGGAAGAAGAAAGGGCATGGTAGGACTTTAAGGAGGATGAGGACTTATAATTGATAGAGTGCATGCCTCTAAAGACTACCATGATCCTAACGTGCCACCAAGTTTCTTAGGTGCTAGACTGCTATATGAATGAGCATGAGTTAAAGGTTCCAACCAAAGCAATATAGGGTGCCAAGAAGCCAGAAAAAGGCCACAATTACCAACTCCTAAACCCTCATGACGTGAACCACTTGCACTCAACCAATGCACTTATTAAGATGGCCTCTTTTGTCATGCATAAGAACATCATGAATGAGGTTCATGCATATATCTAGAAGAAGATAGTGAAGAAATCTAAGAAAGAGCTAAAGGCCATGAAACTAAAACTCCAACAACTGGTAGAGTGCATAGAAGAGGCCAAGCCATCCCTCTTAGATGGTGTGGACACCTTAGATATGAAGGAAATAGATCAAGTATACATGATTATAGAGAATTTTTTTCCTAGAATAAGACCAACACTCAAAGAAGAATAATACCCTAGTGAGGCCTTGAGGGGAGAATTGAATAAAAATTTGGATGTAGTGGAGGACCTCTTTGATATACTCAAAGAAGGTGTGGAAGAGGCAAACAATATCTTTTACAAATTCACCAACTAAGCTTTAGTCATTGACGCATGCCTTAAGAAGGAAAAAGAAGAGAAAGACGCTTTGGTCCCATGCTCTTTCATGATGACAAGGGCCAAATGCATGTAGATAATGGCTAAGGTAAACTCCCTTAGTGACTAGTTGAAGACAAAAGATCAAGACTTGGGGATGGTCTTCTATGCCTTCCAAACTAAGGCCAATGAATAAGGAAAAAAATTGGATGGCAGGGTGAGCACACTAAAGAAATGTTCAAAGCCTTTAGGAGAGAACTTGAAAGCATAGATGTGCTTGCCCTTAAGGCTACTTGCACTGAGGTAGATAGCACCATTGATGAAATTAGGGGTGTTATCCAAGGCTATGAGAATTTTAAATTAGATCTAGTATGAGGTGCACCTAATTTTTATGTTCTTAAGACACTTAAAGACTAGTCTGAGGTGGACTAGCAATTTTGTATAAAGTAATGTTGGGCCCCATTTTGTACCATTACATGGACCACACTAACCTATCAAACCTTAACAATGAGAAAACTTTAGATCGGTTGCACCCATTTTTGTATATTTTGGCACTAGTTGGAGGAGTCCCCATGAATCCCATGCTAGTTGGTGGGTAGTTGCAAAGCACCTAACTTATTTAAGACATCCCTATCAGGACTTACATGAGGCAACTCAAGATGCATAAATGCTAGGAGAGTGGAGCAGGTAGGAAAGTGACCCCAAGTGATAGCTCAACATACGATATGTGCATATCTAACCTGGGTAGTGTAGTGGAGCCAAGAGACTCATGATGACTCATCACTTGGCACGTACCCATTCAACATGATAGGAGTTGACCTTCATATATAAAAGGAGATTTGCTTTTGAAGATCTAGGAGGGAGGGGAGAAAACATAGTGAATACCTATAAAAATAGAGAGTTGACATTAGTATTTTCATTCTACATATTAGTTTAAATAGTTCAAATGTATCGCCCAAGCTCGCATGTAAGCCATTGGGTATGAATAGAGTTAGGAAGAGTATATGCTTTGTTACTTATATTGGATTTTGTTGATTAATTTAATGAAGAAGACCATTGAAGGAATGATGTATTAATCCTTATTTTATAATCTATATAATGTTATGCTTCTGAGTTAGCCTCATTTAAGCTTTGTTTTAATTCTTATGCAATAGACTGAAGTGGGGAATATAGGTTCAACCCTGGTTACTAATGGTGTCCTTATGCCATTTAGCAACATTGGATGATGTATAAATGCACTAAGTTTTGGAACTAGAATGAACCCAGGCTCTAATACCCACACCTAGAGTGCTACCTTCAGAATAAACTCTTAAACCTAATCATCCCTTAACTTGTATAAGTACTCGAAGGATCCTATGCTATTCTTTTTTGAGATTGTGCCACTAAGAGCTTTGCCTAGCCAATCATGGACTTGCACCCTAGGAATTGTGCCACTAAGAGGACTTGCACCTATTGAAATCCCCTTGAAGGACTTAGCACCGAAAGGCCACCTAACCCCTTTGGCCAATGACTAAGTCCCTTTAAACCCCAAGTTGTGCCATGTTGTAACTATCCCAATGTAGGCCTGGTCCCTTCATTTTTACACTTCTAGTAAGTGCATAAGGTTTGATCCTTGTGTGAAACTGATGTTGGTGCCATAACATGATTAAATGTTATGTGCTAGACCTTTCTACCCTTGTGCATGGCTTGCCCAAGTCTAGAACTCACTTGGCTTGATAACTAAGTGCATGACCAAGTGTAGACACCAACCTACTGAACTTTTATACAACATGGGTAGTGTTTATTTTTGGCATAACCATGTTGATCCTACACAAATAAAAACTAATTGTCATATAAAATGCTTAAAAAAATTGGACTTGATCTAAAAAACTTACAAAACAAAGGAGGTTGGAAACACTCTTTAGAAAACATAATAATACTAATTACTTGTGGTCCTAAAGTAATTCAAACATAGGTTTGGGTTACACCTACCACATCTCCATATGCCTTTACACTATGAAATCTTTGGTTATAAAAAATAGAAGTAAAAATTGATCCAAATCAACAAGGGATTTATTCTTCTCATGAAGGCAAACTGATCCATATTCCAAATGATAACATTAGTTTTTCTACTACACATGTAAACCATGAGGAGGAACATGCTATGCACCTTTTAAAATTATTGAATCATGATTCAAATAATTTAAAAGATACAACTTAATGTTGAAAAGCTTCACATATTCAAAAAATACCAAAAAAATAAAAAACATTCAAAAATCCAAAAATATTTTTAGCATAAACGTGTTCTATTGGCTCATTGGAATCTATGTGTTAGTTCCATGTTGATGGATGACATATAAATTAATCCTACATACACATGTGTGTCACACTTCAAATTGACTGTAATATAATCATACACAAATATATAATCTATTCTTATTTTGTATGTTAGGGCTTCCCTCTACTCATGTCTTGTTTACATTAGGGACATCCGATTCTTTGATCTTGATACACACATGTTATATTATTCTATGGTCTCTTCATTATCATGTTTGAGATATTATGTAATTGCACATGCCTTTATCCATGATTGTATGTTATATATGGTACTTGATATGCTATGCACACTTGATGTTTTTTTGATAAAACATTTGATGCATGGACTACTATGATATGTGTTGGGTGAATATTTTGTCACCAACTAATTGATGGGAAAAATAGGTTGTTTCAACCATAACATAGGGAGATTGATCAGCCAAATGTGTAGGTTTACCACATCAAAAGGGGACAAATCTCTCCTCTCATCAAGGGTAGGTTCCCTATAAATATGAGGTGCTATATACTATATATATAAGTAGAAAATAACACTCAAGGGTAGGACAACACCATCCATCTCTCTTTTTTTAGAGATGATGTTCAAAGACCAAAGGAGAAATCCTAGGTAATTACTAAAGGCATTTCTCTTCTTTCAAAAATGATGTATAGAAAACTAGAGGAAGACTTCCTGGTAGTAAATGTAACCACAAGAAACCCACAAAAGCACAAATTCTTTCGTTGCTTCCCTCATTGAAACAAGGCGTAGTAACACAGAAAAATGAAGTGTAGCACAAAGTCTCCACCTCAACTACCAAAGAGTGAAATATGAAGGACAATTGGGGCACAAAGTCATCCTAAGATCCTTTAAATAAAAACATAAAATAAACACACTAAAGACAATTGTGGCAGCACAAAGTCTCTCCATAGTTGACTTCATGACACCTTCTTGGTCACTTCCACTAGTTCTTCTTATTTAATTAAATGGACAAGAACACATTTAGGAAACATGCATAAGAATAATTTCCTCAACAACACAAGCTGTTCCAACACAATGTCTGAAAGGTCACTTACTTTCTCATTCAGATAACAAAATATGATTAACAATCTAAGCTCAAAGTCTCAGGAAATGCCTTTCAATTTGGGCAGAGTTTTGCTTCTAATAAAAAAAGATCTCCTTTACATAAAATAAGAGATTACAATATATAGCAGCCAAGAAAGACTTGGTGCCTTGTTTCATGGAATGGCCCATGCTGTGCATTCAATGCCTTGAATGAATTTTTAGTTCTATCAAAGGGCCATGATGGAACATGATGTTGGCCTTAACTGTGTCATGTCAATTCATCTCAAATGTCTTCTCCCCATCATGGGTCATCTGGTCTATTTTCTAGATAAGTACATGGTTGTCCACTCACTTTTATTCAAAGGGAGAAAAATTGGCTGCACCTTTGAATGTTTGCATGCTCAGATGTCTACTCGGTGGATTGTTCCACCTATTGGAATAACTCCCCTATAGATATTTTAGTATATCTTATAGCTTTCCCTCTTTCCTATTGCAATTTGAGCCCTCAGGCTATCTTCTTACCTTCAACAGGCTCTTTTAACTTCCTCTTCAGCTGGTCACTGAGTTTGTTTTCAGATTTCATGCCACATTTGAAAATCAATGGTTATTTCATGACTTCTAAATTTAACGTCTATGGGGACGTCACTGGTCACTGGTCACTTGAACCGCTTTGAGCCTTAAACCATTTCAGTTCAAAGTTCAAAGGTTCATTCTCTTTCTTTAACTCAATGGATTCTTTTTTTTTATTGAACTCGTTGAACCTTTGAACTTTGAACTCTTTTGGTTCAAGGTTCAACGGTTAAATCTTTCTTCTTCGATGTCTAATTTTCTTTAAGTCCTTTGAAGCTGTTAAACTTTTCGAAGTTGTTAAACTTTGAACTTGCCGAAGTGCTTAACTCTTTGAAGTCTACTGATGTCATTGAACCTTTGAACCCATTAAACCTTTGAACTTTTGGAGGTGGGGTTCAATGGTTCAATCTTTTGTTTGAATCCTATCGATGGACGTTTTGGTTGAACCTCAATGTTGAACCAACCTTAAAATTGCCTAAGTGTTTGGAACTTGTTCCTTTGTGAGAGCTCACCTGTTGAAGTTGTTGAACCCATTGAACCTATGAGTTCCTTAGCTAAAAATGCTTAAATAATTGAAGAACTTGAACTCTCAGAACATTTTTTGGAGGGAAGAGAGAATTTTGGCTTGCAAGACCAAAATAGTTGATATGTTGTCCCCAAAAACAAGTGATGGATTTTGGGAATAAAAATTGGCTCCAGTTGGGAACTTCCATTGATTGTAAAAACAATCAAAGGGATTAGAATCCAGAATCTTCAGTGCCTTTAAGTATGCCATTGGGCTATGGAGTCATGCTACCCAAAAAAAGGTGTAAAAAACAAAACAAAATGAAACGTACCAAATAGAACTAAAGACTATACAAATATACATATGTAAAATTGATGTCACCTGATACTTCAAAGATTGAAGTGCTTCAGATGCTACCCACTGCGAGGCAGTGAAAAGGGTGTGCCATCTTGATACTTTAATAGGAAACTATTTTCACCATTGAGCTGATGAATATCAAATGAGCCTTTCCATAAGGAATCAAATTTTCCATGCATTCCCTTTGGTTCTCTTCTCTTGTACCATAACAAAACTTGATCACCAATCTGAAAATTATAGGCTTTTACTTTCTAGTCAAAGAGCTTCTTCACCAAACTTTGATGCGTAGCAATTTGGTCCACCACCATAGTTTGTTGCTCATCTAGCTTAGTCAAGCACATGATTCTCTTGTCGATGGAGCTTTCGTATGTCTTATCTTTGACCACCTTTATCAATTTCAATGCTGATAATTCTAGGGTGATTGGTATCTCTACATTGAGACCATACAAAAGTTGGAAAGGTGACACATCTATTGCCCTCTTAGGCATAATTTTGTCTACCCATAAAGTATCAAACAATGCTTTATGCTAGGTTAGTTGGTTGTCATCTACCAAATTTCTAATGATGGTCACCAAGTTCTTATTGCTCGATTTTTCTTGGCCATTTCTTTGCAAAAAATAATCAAAAGAGTGGGAGAGGGTAATTCCATAATGAAAATAGAACTGAGTAATCTCATGGGAAGAGAAACATGCTACATTATCGGTCATTATCTTGGTTGGGACCCCAAACTTGGAAATGATGTTCTCCTTGAGGAGATTGCATACTACTTCTAAAGTAGCATGTTTGGCTGGAATAGCTTCCACCCATTTGATGAAGTAATCTATGGCTGTGAGGACATAATCATGTCTAGTGCTTGAAGGTGGGTTTACAACACCTATGAAATTGATTCCCTATTACTGAAGTGACTATTCTATTACCACTAACTTAAGAGGCAAAACAACTAAATTAGGTCTTCTAACTAACTATTGGCACCGTTCACATCTTCATACCCATTTGTATGCATCTTGGAATGGATTAGGCCAGTAATACCTGGCTCACATAATTTTATGGGCAGTTACAGGTACAAAAAAATGTTCTCCACAGGCCAGATTGTGGAAGGATTCTAGAAGTTTGTTCTGTTGCACTTTATCCACACAACAAAGGAATACCCCATCAAGGTTCATCTTATACAACCCGTTATCCCACAGAACAAAGTTGACAGCTTTCAACTTGACAGACCTCTTTTCTTTATGAGACAAGTGAGTAGGACACTCACCATAGGTAAGGAAATGAGAAATATTTGAATACCACTCATTCATGGTGGTGACAAAGAGGACTGTTGGTGTGTCTTCAATTTCTACTTCTTCATGCCCTATCTATTTTGGTCTATTATTGGAAATTAATTGGCAGAGACCCCTTCCCCACACAAGCTTGGTTGGTTTGATAATAAGATCAAACTCTTGAATTTTAGCAATCTAATTGCCCCTTTTAGTTCTAAACTCCTACTGAGTTAATATGGATTTGACTATGGTATCAAGAACTAGGGCAATAGTGTGTGAATTTAGGATGTAAAAATGGAAGTGTTTTACTATCTTTACCACTGCATAAGCATGCTTCTCTAGATTTGAATATTTTAGTTCATGAGCTTTGAGAGGACAACTCATGAAGGATATGGGAGATTCCACACCTTCTTTGTTCTATTGAACCAGAATTGCTGAAAGTGTGTGCTCAGAAGCATAACTGTACATTGTGAAATCTTTGGTATAATCTAGACAAACCATAATTGGGGCATGGGTGATAGCTATCTTGATGTCTCGAAATGCCAATTTTCCTTCTTTAGTCCAGCTAAAAGTGGCCTTTCCCGTTATCATGTCCACAATGTGGTGGGTCTTCTTGATAAACTCAAGAATGAACCTTCGTAAAAAATTCACCTTTCTGAAGAAAGAGTGAACTACAGTCTTACTTGTGGATAGAGTAAGCTCCTAGATGGATTTGAATTTTTTTGAGTCAATCTTTATGCCTCCTCAGGATATAATTTATTTGAAAAGTTTTCCTTTTGTTACCCCAAAAATAGACTTCTTGGGATTTAAAGAAATGCCATTCTGGCGACATCATTCTGGCACTTGTTGCAAATGGTGCACATGATCAGGATGATGCTTGGAAAAGACTATTAAATCATCAACGTACACCATAATGAACTTTCCCATTTTATCTTTAAAAGTAAGGTCCATTGCTCTTTGAAAAGTGGTGCCAACATTTATCAAGCCAAAATGCATTATTTGATACGCAAAGGTGCCCCAAGGTGTGGTGAAGGCAGTCTTATGTTGGTCTGCTTGACCAATTTTCACTTGATTGTACCTCAAAAAGCTGTCCAACATTGATAACATCTCTAAACCAGTCACCATCTGAAAGATTTAATCCATGATGGGCAGAAGGTAATTATCCTTTAGGGAGGATTGATTCAAATTCCTAAAATCCACGTAGAGGCAAATTTTGCCATTCTTTTTTTTCACAAGAACTATGTTTGCAATCCATGTGGAATGATGGATTGGAAAAATTATTCTAGCATTTAACATTTTTTGTATTTTAGATAGAATAGTACCTGATATCTTTGGACTATATTGCCAATATTTTTGATTGTAAGGCACTGAATCACTCTTGAAAAAAATTTCATGATGAATTTCTTCAGGCTTGAGTGACTTCAGATCATCATAAGAGTATGCCAAAACATCCATGTAATAGTAAAGCAAGTTAGTGAATTTGAGTTTCTCCTTCAGAGTGCAACACTTCCCAATGTTCACCATCTTGGGATTTTTCTTTGTACCCAAATTTATTTGATTAAACTCCTGGGAGGAGTTTGAATCCGTTTGTTGCTATTTGATCAACCTGTCGTGCTTATTAAATAGTTTCTTAAAGGAAACCAATCCTTTGGGAATTTTATTCCCTTTCATCTATAGGAATTATTCACCTGCGTCTAAACTTGTTTCAGGGGATGATTCAAGTTTTTGAGGCTCACTGCCTTCAAAGTGAAGTTGTTCAAAGCTATCTTTTTATTCTAGAAAGGTGACGATTTGGTTGTTGCCATTGAACACTTGCCAATGATTGGAATTATCAAGCACACTTGGTCAAAAGACCAATTTGATAGTGTACCTATCTCCCTTAAAATATAGGTGAGGAACCAAGAGAGTTGTAGAAATAGCTAATGCATCAGCTCGGTCATTGAATTCCCTAAGTATTGCAGAGATACTAAAAGCATCGAAGCTTTCAATTTGGTCCCAAACTAGATTATAGTAATGGTGCAATCTCTCACTTTTGGTTTGGTATAGGTTTCTCACCTGGCAAACCACTAGTTCAGTATCTCCTTTGGCATGAAAGAGTTTGATGCCCCTGTCTTGAGCGGCCTTCAATCCGAGCAGTAGGGATTTATATTCAGCAGTATTGTTGGTGTTGTTGAATTGCAACTTGTATGAAGAAGGAAAAATATCTCCTTGAGGATATATCAACATAATCCCAACTCCAAAACTTGTAGAAGAACAATTTCCATCAAATTCTAGAATCCAGACATCATCAGAAACTGATTTTTTCTTAGATTTTTCTTTAATTAGAGGGGAGGATTCTTTTGCACTTGCACTGCATCTTATAAATTCTTCTACTATTTGATCTAAAAAAAAATTTAGTTTGTCATTTTCAAAAGTTTCATTAGTTAGGATAGGAACATCTTCTGTAGTCAGAAAGTAATTACCCATGTCTGAAGACTCAAATAGAATTTGAGCTTCAGGCGCTGATGTTTGAGTGACAATATATTTTGCCTCCTTTTCAGGAAGTAGTCTCTGCATGATGCCTTTGACCGAGATCCTTGATTCAGATAGGTTCATTCTCAACTTTCCACCAACATCCTTACAAATGTTTTTCTCAAGAAAAATGCCATAGGAGGCTAGGACGTCGGCCACCAGGATTGTCATCTTAATTCTTTTATTCGAGAATGCTATAAATGCATATTGGGCATCCTTGATTTATCCCAGCAGTGGCACTTATTTGTTCTCTATGGAGAAGCATCTCCCAAATGTCTTGGTCAGTGTGAGACCAAGAGATTCTACCACTTTGATAGGCATGATATTGTCTGAAGCTCTAAAATCAATGATGTAGTTACTCAGCTTGTGACCATTTATCAATGGGGAGACATAGAAAGACTCTATTTTCCTAGGGGCAGTAGGAGTAATGACAAGATTGTTTGGGATGGACATGTTCCTTGGGGGATCATGAGTTACTTTCTTAACATCTTGTTTTGTAGGGATAGATTTATTCTTCACACACTCAACCAACCTATCCAACTGCTCATATTTGGCTTGTAAATATTCAAACTCAGTCATTTGAATTTTGGTCTACTTAGTATGGTCGATTATGTTAGATGACTAAAATGAAGTATGAATAGAGAAAAGAAGTTCATCTTTATATTTTTTTAGGGGTATGGTACTGGTCTAATAATTTGAAGCAGGAGGTGAAGGAATATTTGAGGTACTTGCTTTTTTGTTGATCACTGGGTCCTTCGATTGGAAAGGCAGTGAAGTTCCTCATTTAGCAATTGAAATTGCTGGTCAAGATTCTTCTCTTATTTTTCTTTTATCTACTTGTTGAGCTGACTAGTTCTAGGACCTGGTAAACACTACGTATGATCCATCAAATACTTCACCTTTACTTTTGGGTTCATCCTGGTAATTCAAGAAACCAATGTTGGAGTCACCAGCTGATTCGTCTTAGTTTTCTGCAAAGAGATTAGCATCATTTTCTTAGTTTAATTCAAGCTGGAAAGAGAAATCAAATTCTATTTCAAGATATCTATTTGTTGAATTGGTTGGAGGTGCTTCAATAACAAGCTTCCCATGTGGGGGAGAAAGGCAATATGGCTACCCTTGATTCTTAGTAGCATTGCCTTGGTATGACTAATTGGGAAATGTTCTCCTTGGTATATCTCTTTACGAAGGAGCAGAAGACGTCCCTTGCACCACTTGCTTCCTGAGAGCTAGCAACTCATTTGCTAGCTTCTATACCATTGGATCAGTGGTGCCTATAAATAGATATTTAGAGGATGAAGAAGATTTACCTCTGTTAGGATCTCTTCTTATCTTCTCTATCAAGATGAGATCACCTTCCATCTCAGTGGCCAAATCTTGAGCTATAGCAAGGTCTATGTGGCCAGTCCATCTCAATAGGAAACTCACTTTTGGAAGCTGAGAATTGAAGAAAAACATTTAAGGTTTTCATCTATTGGCTGAGCAATGGTAGGAATCCTATTCCTCAGCTTGTCAAATTTGGCAATGAAGTCCCTCATAGGTTCATGAGGGTCTTTCTTCATTTGTGTGAGCTGGGCTAGCAGGGCATGCACATCTTTTGTAGGCTTGAATCTAGCTTCAAACTTAGATTTAAGGGTGTTCTAGTCAGTCATAGTCTGGGCTTGTAGATGATAAAACCAGTCTGTAACAGCACCTTGTAAAGTTTCTATGAACAACTTGACTGGTATATCTTTGTATTCCACACCTATCACACCACAAGCTATGCTAAAGGCTGCAATATGTTCATCAAGATGAACTCTCCCATTACCATAGAATTTGGAGAAATTCTTCTTGAAACTATGAGGTAGCTCATGTAGAGGTGGAGTTAAATTGAGTGGGCCAAAAGAGTTACCCCAGGGGCCTTGAACTGCCATTATATGCCTATGGAAAGGGGGGATACCAAATTTGGGTGGGGTATGTATGGGAAAAGCTCTGCTAGTAGAGGAAAAAGAAGCTTTGCCTTGTATTGGTGACCTGGTGTTGGTAGGAGGAAGACTCCTAGTTTGTTGAAGGTGAGGTTGTGGAGGAAACAAATCAAAATGGCTCTACTACACCAACTAAAAAATAGGGTCAACAACACCTTGAGCTTTCTAGCTTCTTGTATAGCATGGAGCTACCAGATTATAAAATAAAAATGGAAAAGAACTGGCCCTACTTCAATTTGAATCTTGAGGCTTCAAACTGTGCATTCTTCCCCAACAGAGTCCCCAAAAATTGTTGGCATGAAGCTGGTAGTGTTCTTTCCTACTTCACATCATTCTCCAATGATATGAAATGCTTCAATTTGAATAGACTGGAAAAGAACTAGAAATTCCCGTCGATCTCTAGCAGAGTGACCAAAAACTAGTGGCATGGAGCTGGTAGAGAATTAACTTTTGAAATGAAACACTTGATCTCTAGCGTCTCTAGTCTTGTAGCTCAGAGTATATAATGGAAATGGATAAGGCTATAATGATAATAGATAAGACACAGGTGATGCTTCAATCTGAAGCTTAAGGCTTCAAATTACACAAAATTGTTATGTCCCCAACAGAGAAAATGGATAAGGAAAAGAATTGAAACTGCTCATTCTTCCCCAATAGAGAAAATGGATAAGGAAAAGAACTGAAACTACTCGTTCTTCCCTAGTGGAGTCACGAAAAATTCTTGGGTGAATATTTTGTCACCAACTAACTGATGGGTAAAATAAATTGTTTCAACCACAACATAGGGAGATTGATTGGCCAAATGTGCAGGTTTACTACATCAAAAGGGGACAAATCTCTCCTCTCATCAAGGGGTTGTTTCCTATAAATATGAGGTGCTATATACTATATATATAAGCAAAAAATAACACTTAGGGGTAGGACAACACCATCCATCTCCCTTTTTTTAGAGATGATGCTCATAGATCAAAGAAGAAATCTTGGGTAATTGCTGAAGGAATTTCTCTTCTTTCAGAAATGATGTTTAGAAAACTAGAGGAAGACATCTTGGTAGTAAATGTAACCACGAGAAACCCACAAAAACATAAAGTCTTTTGTTGCTTACCTCACTGAAATAGGGCATAGTAACACAATAGAATGAAGTGTAGGACAAAGTCTCCACCTCAACTACCAAAGAGTGAAATATGAAGGACAATCGGGGCACAAAGTCATCCCAAGATCCTTTAAACAAAAATAGAAAATAAACACACTAAAGACAATTGTGGCAGCACAAAGTCTCTCCACAGTCAGCTTCATGACACCTTCCTAGTTACTTCCACTAGTTCTACTTATTTAATTAAATGGACAAGAACGCATTCAGGAAATAGGTATAAGAATAATTTTCTCAACAATACAAGCTATTCTAGCACAAAGTCTGAAAGGTCACTTGCTTTCTCATTCAGATAACGAAATATGATTAACAATCTGAGCTCAAAGTCTCAGGAAATGCCTTTCAATTTGGGCAAAGTTTTGCTTTTGATAACAAAAAGATCTCCTTTGCATAAAATAAGAAATTACAATATATAGCAGTCAAGAAAGACTTGGTGCTTTGTTTCATGGAATGGCCCATGCTGTGCATTCAATGCCTTGAATGCATCTTTAGTTTTATCAAAGGGCCATGCTGGAACAGGGCATCAGCCATAACTGTGGCATGTCAATTCATATCAAATGTCTTCTCCTCAACATGGGTCATCTAGTCTATTTTCTAGATAAGTACGCGGTTGTCGACTCATTTTTATTCAAAGGGAGAAAAATTGGCCACACCTTTGAATGTTTGCGCGCTCAGATGTCTACTCAGTGGACTATTCCACCTAATGGAATAACTCCCCTGTAGATATTTTAGTATCTTCTATAGATTTGCCTCTTTCCTTTTGCAATTTGAGCTCTCAAGCTATCTTCTTACCTTCAATAAGCTCTTTCAGCTTCCTCTTTAGCTGGTTGCTAAGTTTGTTTTTAGATTTCATGCCACATTTAAAAATCAATAGTTATTTCATGACTTCTAAATTTGACATCCATGGAGATGTCACTGGTCATTGGTTGCTTGAACCACTTTGAACCTTGAACCTTTAAACCTTGAACCATTTTAGTTCAAAGTTCAAAGGTTGATTCTCTTTCTTTAACTCAAAGGATTCTTTTTATTTATTGAACTCATTAAACCTTTGAACTCTTTTGGTTCAAGGTTTAACGGTTAAACCTTTCGTCTTCAAAGTCTACTTTTCTTTTAGTCCTTTGAAGTCATTGAACTTTCCAAAGTGGTTGAACTTTGAACTTGTCGAAGTGCTTAACTCTTTGAAGTTTGCTGATGTCGTTGAACCTTTGAACTCGTTGAACCTTTGAACCTTTGGAGGTGGGGTTCAATGGTTCAATCTTTTGTTTGAAGCCTGTCGATGGACCTTTTGGTTGAACCTCGACATTGAACTAACCTTGAAATTGCCTAAGTGTTTGGAACTTGTTCCTTTGTGAGAGCTCACCTATTGAAGTTGTTGAACCCATTGAACCTGTAAGTTCCTTAGCTAAAAATGCTTGAATAATTGAAGAACTTGAACGTTCAGATCATTTTTTTGAGGGAAGAGAGAATTTTGGCCTGCAGGACCAAAATAGTTGATATGTTGTCCCCAAAAACAAGTGATAGATTTTGGGAACAACAATATGTTTATACTGGTTGTTTATGGTTTCCTTTATGCTTTTCCTTGAGTTTCTTGCCTTGCTATCATCTTACTTGTTTGAGTATTTGAATATGCTCTTTTGTTTAGGGCCCATGTGCCTATGTGTGATTTATTTGACATTTTAATATGTCATTATTTATTGTATGGACATTTGAATATGTCATCCTTGATTTTGTGGATATTTGACTAAGTTATGTCCCTTTAATTATGTTGCATTTGATTATGCCCCTTATTTGTAGTCTCCTGGGACCATTGTATGTTGACTTGTTTTTGAGTGCTCTTGTGTGTGTGTTTTTTTGCTTGTTGAGCTTGTACTGTTACCATATAGATGTTTCCATGATATTTATCATGCATCTTAGGCTTTCATGTGATCACATTGTTCTATGTGCTTCGATATTATATTTACCTAGACATGCTATTCTATAGACTACATGGTTCCATTCAAAAATTATATAATTATCTTATCCTTTTGAGGTGAGGTAACTATCAATTTATATTTTTCCCTCACCTCAAAGGAGGGCATATTGGTGGAAGCATGTCAATAGAGGCTTGTTCCTCACATTTGGCACAATTTTTAGATTTAGTGGGGGCATGCTTTGGAAGCATGTTCTCCACACTTATTCACATTTGGCATAATTTCTAGATTTAATGGGGCATGCTTTAAAGCATGTTATCCACACTTATTCAGTACTTAACACACCCATATTTAGTGGGGGCATGTTTTGGAAACATGTCCTCTACATTCACACTTATTTTGGTTTTTAGATTTATCCATATATAGTGGAGGCATGATTTAGAAGCATGATCTCCACACTTACATTCTTTTTGTATTAGCCAAAGCACATAATTGCATGATTCAAATTCATATTTTTGGTAGAATTCTATACATTGTTACCATTTTTATACACCATTTCAACATGAGACAGATCTAAGGTACATATGCTATGCAATGTGTGCCTAATATTACAAAATATAAATCAAATTTATATTTCAAAACACTCTTCTATGGAATGTCATCACCCACTAGGATGGATTTTTATGGATTGTATTTACTATAGTAGTTGGTTTGATTTTGGTATGGTTGAGGTGATTAAATCACTCAATCTTGCCAGTTTTTTAGGTTGGACGTGATTGTATCATTTAGCCTCACCAATTTGATAGTATGAGTTTACTTTGTTCACTCATGATCACTAGGTTATAAGTATGATTGGGTTGTACGATTGAGCTAATCTCAACTATCAGGTGGTAACTCACATTTTATATAAAATGGGGGGCATGTGACTTCCAATATATCTTTTTATCTATCTCCTTAGATATATGAAATTTACAAATTTATATATTTGTCCTAATCTCAGTTTCAGAGCCTTATAATGATATATCTTTTCAAATCAACTTGCCAATAGGCAAGGTGGCTACATCAATACACAAGTGTACTCTTAAACCATGCTCTTTCAATTTTAATATTTTCAATACTTTTAATTTTAAATTATACATGATGATTATATATTATAACATACTCTTGGTTGCATGCCAATCACCAATAAAATAATCAAGTTGGACTCAAGAAAAGGTAAGGTGTAATATACACACCCATGTATGCACTTATTCTCCTTTAAGCCATTAATTTCATTACTATATTAAAAGGGGGAGGAAATCTAGACAATATTTATGGATTATATAACACCTCAGTCGTGTACACTTGAAAAACTTAGACCTTGGTTGTTCTTCTCAGTTCTAAACCTTTTTCAATTTTAGAAGTATCATATATGTTCTATATTATGCCCTTTGGTCTATCATATATGTTCTATATTATGCCCTTTGGTCTATCTCTTAGTTTGACCAATCTTATGTTGATGGCTCAAACCTTCTATCTTACCTAAAATACTTAAAATATACTTATCTTATGCCCTTATAAGTTCTAATCCTATACCTATTTTTTAATTTCTAGGACACAAGCATCAACCTCAGACCCCTGCATCGATGCTAATATCCTACCCTGATGCAAGTGTCTAGTGCCCTAAAGTCATCCAATTTACAAATAAAATATATCCTAATGGTTGGCTTAAGTTTTTTAATTTGATTTATTTCCTGATAAGAGTGGTATATATTCACAATCCCTCCTCATTCATTCATCACCTAACATTCATAATAAAGAACATTAAAATGAGAAAAGCTTCCATATTTATTCCTATTTGTATATTAGTCATAGGGACCACATATACAAGTATGAAGTAGTGAAGGAGTAGTATAAAATCCTAATTTTCTAAGTTATAAGATAGGTCAATGTTGTACTTGATTTTCACATATTGCATGATTTAGTCACAAACCAACATAGAGGGGATAATTACATCAGTTTGAGGCCCTCTTCAGAGTATTAGCTATGTAAGCAATTCTCATTAACATAAGGGTATTTGGGTTCAAATCGACATCATGTTCCCATTAACCCATTTTCCAAAGGTCACTATGAATATGAAGAACTACGATTTTACAATTTCATGAGGAGCAACATTCCATGACCTATATCTGAATGCACCAAAATGAAGGTGAAGACAAACCCAGAAGCATCTAGGTGGTCTCATCCTTTTATAGTAGGTATTCCATTTAGGACACCTACATATAGTTCAGATAGTAGCATTGACATAATCATCTAAGGTTGAATTTAGCGTTGTGACTCTAGAGGCACTCAATATATAATTTGGCGATTATTACATAATCTTATTCTAGTTTGCTTCTCATTTTTTTCATATCCAAAACTATATCAATATCATAACCAACTAACTATATTATTTTATGTCATTTCCATATCTAACATAGTTGTACTTACTATATTTAGCTTATCTCAGTTTGATGAATTCAATATATATAACATTTAATTGGCCTCCTGTAGAGATAGTTTATCACCTTTGTACCCTAGGCTATCTCTATCTCCTTTAATCCTAAATTCCCTAATCTATATTTTTAGGGTTAAACAATTTTCACATAATCATAATGGAAGATACAATTAACGTGGATGTTCATAAATTAAATAATTATAATTATTTTCATGATTATTTTGATAATATAAATCAACATAAACTTACAAAATATCTTAAAATGAATCAACACATGACTGATGCATTGTTACATTTCATCAGAGACAAAAATAGTTTTTTTGCTAAGGAACATATATTTGAAGAATGAAATACTAAAATTTTAAATGACACAAATATATATTTTAGAGGACTAGATTCAGAAATAAGTGTTTATACCATCATTCCTACTACTACTATTCATGTCTCAATATCTATAGCTACACAAGTTCTACATACACCTAGTGTGGAGCCAACATAATTTAATCTTCACATTTCTATGGTTATCCCTATGAAACATCATTTTGTGCATCTTAGGCTTACTACTCATGTGATGCCATCTATTGATAATCAATCTCCTATGCCTCCTAATCAAGAGCTTATATAAACTCTTCTTGATATTGAAGCCAAGGTTTCCAAATTGGAACACGGCTATTATAGAGTGGATCATTTGAAAAAGTCTCAAACATTATTACATAACCCATTGGATCCATAAATTTACACTTATCCTTTGTCTACAGGAGTCATTGGACCTCAGTAGATGGTAAAGGTGATTTAAAGCAACATCTTAGTGTCTTCCATGCAACATGATTATATTATTCATATAATGATAAGTTCTAGCAAATATTTTTCCTAAGAGCCTTAAGGAATATGCATTGTGATGGTTTTTGTACCTTCCTTTCCAATCAATACATGCTTTCAATCCCTTGGATGAATAATTATTAACTAATTTTTCTATCAATATTAGTGAGAAGGTCTTCTGTGCTCAAATTGTAAAACTCAAGAAAGGACCTAATGAGCCCATTCGTGACTATGTGCTTCATTATAATACTATGATTTAAAAATGAAAAATCCATTGGATGATAATAAATTACAAGACATATTCAAATAAATATTACTTTTACCTATCTATGAGTCTATTATGTTCAAATACATCTGATCTTTCGATGAAATGTGACATACGGTTAAAGACCATGATGCTAATCAAATTGTCATGAACAAGCTAAATTATGGGATTGACCATCCTACATATTTTAATGGCAAGTTTTAAAGAAAACCAAATTTAAAAGCCAAGGCTAAACATACTAAGAATGAGGCTACAATGGTTAATGCAGTTTCAAAACCTATTAATAGGCTTGCCCTTTTGATTGTTAAAATAAAACAATTTACATGATTATCATAACCTCCTCATAAGGTGTTAAAAAAACTACTAGAATGCAATCTCATATATCTCCCTTCACCAATAGAGGTTGATATGACAAAGGCACAACTTACAGTGTTTAATATCAATGCATATTGTGATTGGCATAGATGTGAAAGACATTATACTAAAAGATGTTGTGGTTTGATAGAAAAGATACAAGATTTAATCAAGAACAAAACAATTAAATTCAATGATTTTAATATACATATGAATGATTTGGTTGCACAACCTAATGTGAAGCTTAAGATATTTTTGGGTTCATTTCCAAAACACATGGAACGATAAACCAAAACTAATCCTAAGATACATATTATTTATAATGCACATCCTCCTCTGACTTTTTATGCTTCTAGAACTGAGGAGGTCATCCTATAGATGACCTTATTAACACACTTAAATATATGCAAGTACAATGACCTAAAATCACATTCGATGACCATGGGATTATTGATGAAAATTCTACTAATGCACCTTTGTTTATATGTGCTCTCATAGACTTGCATCCTAAACGCAATGTTAAGGTGGATAATGGCTTAAATGAAAATATATGCCTTATGACATTGTTCAATAGTCTTGGATAAACAAGAATTTTTTTTGATACAACTACTATAGTGAAAGGATTTGATGCAAAACTACTAAACTCTCTTGGGAGAATTGTGTTACCACTTATGGTAGGGCCTCCTATTATTGTTGCTTGGTTCTTAGTTTTCTCCAATATTAGGATATTTGATATACTATTAGGACATCCATAGATACTTAAGATATGTGTGATTACATCCTATAAATATTGATTCTTAAATTATATATATAGTAAAAAGGTGTTTACAATTCTTGATATTCCATATGAGTACTCCATTTAACCAGAGACATCTACTCTAACACCTATGCAACATTCTATTTTACAACTTGTACATATTAATCATATGAAGATAAATTAGAGACATGTGATTGATATTTATTGAAGACTAATCTTATAATGTCCATGAAATAAATGATTTATTTGAGTTCAATAGATGTTACCTACTTCGTCATGTCCTAAGATAGTTCTACAAAAATCTCACGCATGTGTTCCAAAACAAAAATTGTCACATTCTTGAAATACAATGGAGCTTAAAAGGTTACTATGGTTACTATAGTTATGCAACATTTACATGATCATGTTGACTATGATGACAATGCTATATATTTTACAATGCATGATCATTTATCCAATTCAGACAATGTTATGTATGTTATTCCCCACCTACGATGTGTGACATTCACACCTATATATTTAGGAACTAAATTTGAGCATCCCATTGATGGGATCATAGGTTCATAAGGACATGTTTAAAAATTATAAAAATTCAAAAATATTAAAAAAATTCAAAAATTCAAAAAAATCAAATGTTCAAAAATACAAAAGTAGGACCTATGCATGACATGCTTTACTAGTATATTAGATTGATTGATGTTATTTATTATATAAGTTATTAATTAAATATCCATTTTACACACATGGTTTTCACAGTATACATGAGTGGAATGTAGGACATATAAGTTACATATGCTACATTCACACATATGTGTGACATTATTTACACCCATGGGTATGGCTACACTTGTAGAATATTTTCAAACTTATTAGGTTATAAAGTTTTAAACTAGACCATTG
Organism: Torreya grandis; assembly: GCA_037957365.1. Taxonomy (NCBI): domain Eukaryota; kingdom Viridiplantae; phylum Streptophyta; class Pinopsida; order Cupressales; family Taxaceae; genus Torreya; species Torreya grandis. The sequence goes on from JARHVA010001026.1 coordinate 1,330,584, forward strand.
ATTATAGTAGACTATTATATATGATTTTATCTTGATTATAATTTGAAGAGTGATATTTCCTATGAATATTGTGTTTTTTTATACTAGATGATGACATTGATTGATTATGCAGACTAATATTGCTTACTTCTTGCATTATTAATGTTTATTATTATATTATGTGATAATTGATGTGTGTTATTGTGCATATTATATGACTACATTGATTTTGTCTTGTCACATCATGTTTGTGTTAGGACAGAGTCGAGTTAGAGTCAAGTTATGTCTTGAGTGTGTATGTGATTCATGATCATGATTGTGTGTTTTTGCATGGTTATGGCTACACATAATACTATTTCTAAGCTTGTTTATATTATTATTATCATGCATACTTCTATTGTGTATGATTTCATGATTTCTATCATGAATCTATTGGGATGCTTATATTATATATGTAATTGATATATTTGATTGACATGACACTTGTATGCTCACTTCCTTCGAATACATGTTTCATACATACTTGAATGATCAAATATTTTTATCTTATCATGTTTATATGCATACTTTGCACGACTATAGTCTTGTATATAACACATGGTATTAAGAACTCTTTCTTTTGAGATGAGTGATTGATAGGCTTCATCCCTCATATTATAAAAGGGGCATATAATGGGATTATATTAGAGACTTAGGCTATGATAGATGAAAAATTCACATTTTGGGTCAGATTATGTGATTCATATGGGACATACTGAGACATATGTGAAAAATATAAGGAACAATTGGAACATTCTATGACATTTTGAGGGTCAGATTAAGTAGATTGAGGGACATTCTATGACACTGTGAACAATATATTATGGAATTATATATCACTTTGAGGTACAAATGGATAATATTTGGGGCATGAATGTTGTTCGGGCAAACAATTTTCTATTTTCTATATTTTGGATCAATGGAAAATGATGGAATTGTGTAAGCACTTTGGATCTATAATCCATCTACAATGATTGATTTAGAGTTTCATTTTACATACAAACTTAACATTGGGGATCCACCTTTGCATATGAACCTAGTTTTGGAGTTCCACTAAAGAATTATGATGATATTTAGATTAGTGAAGTTGAGGTTTCTGTGGCACTCAACTTCTAGCACTTATCTAGTGGTGGTTGAGGCATTTATACTTCTCTAACTCATGATTTCATAGATTACATCTCCTTTGGGAATAATTTCTCTATAACATTATCAAAACAAGTTTAATAAGTCATAACTTAGTTCATGTATCCTTAGGTATTTGCTTGTTAACTTTTCAATTTCAAATCATTCAATGATCTAGAATATTTCTTTTTTTTCATGAATGGACATTGATATATACAATTTTCCTTGCAATTTTTTACATGGACCAATTGGTAAATTAGGGACATACTTATCAACAATAAGTGTGGCCATCACATGTACCAAATTTATTCTTTTATCCTTTTAATCTAGATTTTTAAATACTAGACTAAAAGAGGGGAATTTGTAGACATCTAAATTTGTAGTAGACAATTTGACAACATCACCTTTGGCATACTTGAAATTTGTATATATATTTTACTTGAAAAATATTTCCCCTATTTGTCTACCCATGTGTTGTCTTTTCCAACCTAAATTACTAGATAAAAATATTAAGGATCACCCTAGTTTATAGAAAAACCTTACAAAATCGTAAACAAACTTACTCCATATCTCAGATCACCAATTTTTACTTCTAGGGTAGTACTTGTAACTGTAAGATCATTTTGGTTTTTCCATAAGTGTGTACCTCTATTATTAGTGTTCAATAACCCTCAATGGATATTTTTAAAATTAGGAACACTCCATTAGGTTGGGCTAGACACATTTAATGGATTGGACATAGTGGGAAATATCAAAGAGTGAGTTATAAATACAAATCAATCCTAAGGTTATTCCTATATTGGAAAGTCCTAAAAAACTTTAAAAATAAATTAAAAATATCTTAATAAATTATCAAAAAGGCATACATATTTGAATACACATCAAAAGATAAGTCTTAGAGCCAATTTTGAATACAAATACATGTCAATAAAGGTTAAAATTGCATGGTGCCAAGTGTCAAAATCCATAAATTGCATTGCATTCTAGATTTATTACGATGGTGTATACATACACACTTAGCTATAATAACTACGTGCAATTTGAGACTTATTATGAGTATTATAATGTAGGCAATGATCAATAACTTAACAAGGAGTGGTTAGGGATTTTCAATCCACTATACTAGCCCTTTTTTCAAGGGTCTTCTTGTGGTTGAAAGTGATATTAGGGTTTCAAAGGAAGGAGAAATAAAGGGATCAACACATAGTACCAAAGGTGAGTACACACATAAGATATATATACAAATATGGGTGAAAAGTTTAGATGTGTCACAAACCTACAAAATCATTAGGACATTATAGAAAGGGCTTGAAAAATACTTATAGCTGTAGGGGTCTCCCTTTTACTGATAACATTTACATAGGGTTTGAACTCTTGTTTCTTGATCTGAGAGGTTATAAAGTAGACATAGAGAATTTTTTAGAAATAATGATTAAAATAATGATCCAAAAATATTCATAATAATCTAAGTACCCTCTCCCATAGTGATTTTTAAATTTCCAATTATCTAAGTGAAATATCAATCTTCCCCATTTTATTCAAATCTTTATGATTATTACCCAATTTCACACAATGTAAATATTCACAATTTTACATTATTTATATCACATTAATAAAAAACAAGTAAAACAAAAGTGTACCAATAATTCATATATAGGATGATCCTCCTTAGTTTTAGAAGCATAATAAGTCGAAGGAGGATACACATTATAAGTCATATGGATCTTAGGATTAGTCTTGATTTCTTGTGCTGCATGTTTCAAGAATGGATCAGAGAATATCTTACGCTTTGTATTAAGTTATGGAACTCAATAATCCATAGGTATATAAACATAATTGATCTCATTAGTATTATTTTAAATTAAGTCTTGTATCTTATGTCTTAAGCCAAAACATTTATTAGTTGAAGGTCCTATACATCTATGCCAATCCAAAGTATTGATATCAAACCCCCTTCATTGTGTCTATGTCACAAAAACCTCCATTTGTAGAGGGAGAGATATGAGATTGCACCTGAGTAAATTTTTTAAACATTATGTAAAGGCTATGCTAATTTTGTAAATTTTCCCCTTTGTAGAGCTGAAAGGACAAGCCTATTAGTAGGTTGTGAAACTGCATTGACCATTATTTTAGCCTCATTCTAAATATGATTCAACCCTTGGATTTGAAAGGTGTTTTTTTTAAAACTCAACATTAGAAGATGTGGGAGGGTTGGTCCCATACTTAAATTTTTTTATGGTAATTATCTTAATTTCATAGATTTTAACTATATGACACATGCCATCGAATGGTTAGAAACATTTGAACATAATAGAATCATGGAGAGGGGAAATTAGGATTTTCTTGGATGTCTTTAAAAATAATTATCAACTATATTTTTTGTCATTTTTGAAAGCGTAGTCTTATAGTGAAGATTGTAGTCACTAATGGGCTCATTAGGTCCTTGCTTAAGTTTAGCAATTTGAGTATAAAATACCTTCTCACTAATATTAATAGAGAAGTGAGTTAAAAATTGGTCATCTAAAAGATTAAAAACATGTACTGATTAGAGATGAGGATCATAGAACCATCACAAGGCATATCCCTTAAATATCCTAGGAAAAAGCTTTGTTAGCAAATTATCATTAGATGCATAGTCTAAACATTCAAAATGGAAGGCTCTAAGATATTATTCTAGATTACCTTTACCATTGAATGGTGTAATATTAGGTGCAATGAATCCTGTAGGAAAGGTATAACTAGAGATATCTATGGAAAAAGGTTTTGTAATAATGCTTTAGAGTCTGTTGAATAACTATTCTATGAGAATTTCATTTTAGTTTAGAGACTTTGGATTGAATATCTAATAAATTTTGTACAAGCGCTTGGTTTGTAAACAAATTAAATTGATTATTAATAGATAGTGTCACACAAGTAGTAAGCCTAAGAGGCATAAAAATATGGTGCATGAGGATAACCATAATAATCTGAGGATTAATTTTTTTTCCCCTCACACTTGGTGTAGGCATCACTTGTGTAGCCATGAGTGTAGACATATGAATAATAATTTGAGCACCTATTATAATATCTATGCCTCTAAAATTTGTATTAGTCTTGTTGTTCCTTAATTGTGGTTTCCTTATAATTATTTACATTATTAACCTCTAAGATAATGTTCAAGATAATATCTAAGTGTTTACTTTGCTTACTAATTTTGTTTCAAAGTTTTGAAAGTGAAAATATTTTTTAGAATCTACACCATAAAGTTCATTAGGATGTGTTCTACCATGATATTAATCATTATATTCAATGTCATCTTCATAGGAATTTTCAAAATTAGGCTTACCATCATTGATAACACGTTCATATTCATCTATCAATTATTGATCAATGTGTGTATCACTAAAATAAGAAGATGTATGTCATTAATTTCCACCATAGTAGTTGGAACACAAACATAGGATTGGGTCAAAGGAATATAATAACAATCCCAATTTTCTAACACTTTATCATATAGGTAAAAGAGGCCTAAATTTCTTAGATGGAATAGGATGTATGGATTAAAGCACTAAGAAAGGATAGGGAAAAGAAGAAAATTTTAGGTTTGCAACTAGGGGAAATAAAAAATTAGATTTAAAAGTCAAGAGAGGATAAATATGAAACTCTAAGAAAGTATGAAATCCTAAAAAATGAATAAACCCCTAGTTTTTATTACTTAATTTAATAATCAGGTTCATTAGATTATGTAAAATATAATAATAATTCCCCAATATTAATTTTGAAATGTAATTATTTTTTATTTGATGAGATAAACAATTTTAAAACTGGAGATATGGACCGAACAAGTGAGGGTTTTGATAACTAGACCCACAACCAGGGAGAGGATTTTACACGATGGTCCCATAGCCAAACATTACAAGGCATAACAAGGGGGTTTTAAGGATCCCCCAACCAAATGTACAAAAATAGGGTTTGGAGGCTCCCCTAACCTTTAACAAGCACAACTAGAGGGTTTTAAGGTTCCCACAACCATAACTAGCACAACAAGAGGGTTTGAAGGTTCCCACAACCTTGGAAAAAAAAAGAGGGGTTTAAGGACCCCACAACCTTTACAAAGCATAGATATAGGTTTTTAAATCTCCCACAACCATAAAAAGAATAATGAAAAGGTTTAGATGCTCTCACAACCTTTGTGAATCAGATAACAAGTGGGTTTTAAGGCTCTCATAACCATAACACAAGGGTTTTAAGGGTTCCCACAACCTCAACACAATCAAGGATATTACAAATAAATGAAACTTTAAGGGTTGACACCCTTAGGTAGGACTTCCTTGAGACTTACATAATAAAAATAGAGTTCACCAAGAGTAGAAGGTCTTATGTCACCTGGGTCTTTCACACATCCTCCACATAGCTAAGACAAAATAAGTGGGATTTTCCTCCAACTGAAACCAACGAGGTGGATTCCTCTATCATCTACTCTAATAGAAAAAAATTTGGTTAGGATTTACATATCCACCAAAAACCAAACCAACTTAAACTGAGTAGGGACCTCCACAAATTTAGTCTTCAGTATAGTTTTTGCCCATCCTCTGCATTCCCCACGCACATTAGGAGTGTAAACATATCTAAGTAGAACCATAACCCCTAAGGAGGCCTCATCAATGTTAGATCTAGTTCCATAATATCTAATGAGGAATATAAGGAATCCTAGAACTTATATTAAACAAGGGTGGACTCCTCTAACATCCACTTTGATATAATATTGAATGACTTTAGTAAAACAAAGCCCTCTAGAGCCCAGAAGCCAACTTCCCTCATAACTTATCACCTCAAGATAGAAAATTGTACTTACAATTCTCAAGTGGAACATATGGATTTATCTATTATCCATGTAGATCGTAGGGACTAAAGCATAGACTTCTCTAATATCCATGCCACTCAACGAACCAAGGGAGTGGGTTCCTCTAATACCCATCCTATCTTGATAAGATTTCAAGGGGTGGGATCCTCCATCATCTACCCCATATGAGGTCCACAAAAGGGTAGCCATGCAGTGGATGGAAAAGATACAAGGGGTGGGCCTTCGAATCCCCAACTGCTCCCATACCCTCTCAAGGCTCCAATCAAGTTCCAATATTAGAAATGAAATTATTGATATTGCATTTAGAATATTTGAAATTGACAAAGAAATAAAATGGATATGTACTTACCTTATTTATGATTTATGTCACTCATAACAGTCATCACATGTTCTAAAAATATTTTTCCTATGCCCTAGCACTACTCAGATCAATAAACTATAGCTTAAACCCTACCTTGATTTTGATAGTAACAATGAGACCCCTATCATGACTAGACTGTATTATTTTTCTTATCAATGTCCCTATAGACTATGCAAGTCTATGGTGTGTGAGCCAAAATTAGTTTAGATGTTTGGATCGGGTTGGTTCTACAATCAAACCCTTGTATCAAGTGAACTTGTAGTACAGAGAAAAGTCACTTGGATGACTTTAAGAGTATTTTTATTGTTGTAAGTGTAACTAAAATAAAGGGAATCTCTTTAATATTATTGTAGCTAATTTGGTAACATGCTACAAGTCAAATATACTTAGTCTTTTGCTGAGATCATTTGGTGTAAGAAATTTATGTTGCTTTCATAAATGTTACAAATGGTGGAAATGTGGGCACTGAATGTGTGGTTTGAATTTAGGTCTGTGGATGTCTTGGTGGTCATCCAAAAATAATTCCATGGAGTATGGGATTTAAATATTCTATTAATATGATTATTTCAAGAAAAATATAGTTGATTCTATATGTTGAAAGATGTGGAGCCAAAGGATTATAAAAATATATTTTTTTGTCTTTTACTAATAGTTGTTTGAAGTTACCTAGTCATTTTATACATTGACATCACATAATTTTTTGGCAACAAAAAATTATGAAGACATGCAAACTATGTAACTATTAGAGAAAATTTATGTTGGCCTTCCTTGTGGAGAGAACATTTAAAATCCTTGTTGTGATTATTGGGTTGGAGAGGAAGATATTGGGTAATGTGGATGGGTAGTTGGATAATTACAAATGTGTATAATTAATATTTCCCTTATGTTGTATCCAAATAAGGACAAAAAGGAAATATTCAAATCATTTGGTTATTTTAAAGGTTGAGAGGTTGGCTCAGGTAGAGCCTCTCATTTTCATAGCCTTGCATTATAGTTCTCGTGGTTGTAGGCACAAAGTGGAGGCAAGGGAGTGTGAAACTAAGACTATCATACTATAAAAATAATTTTAATGATAATTTAATCCATGCAATGAATCATTCTAGTCATGGGATTTTTAAGGCATACCCTTCTTGGAGTTTTCACCCATTTTTGGATTTTTTACAAAGGAAATATTGTGTCATGTGAATTATATTTTGTGTATGCGATTTGATATTTATCATTTTTCCTTGTTATTTACATTCATTATTCATGTAGATATCTTAATTAGTCCAAAGTAGTTGTGAGTGATATGAAAAGTGTTAACCTATAAATCCACATATAATGAGTCATTAGAGTTATAAATACAATGATTTATGGATCAATGCCTTAAACCATTATTCCTACACCTATAGATGTTGTATGTATGTGCATTCACATTTTGGACTATGTATTGATACATCTTTTCCTTCCCCCTCCTTTGAAACCTTAAATATTAATTTCAACCATAAGATGACCCTTGAGAAATGGGTTATTATGTTGGGTTGGAAAACTTGAAAAACATCTTGCTAAGTGACTGAGAATTGCCTATGTTTCACTACTTTGAAGATGGATTATACTACATGTAAATCTCCCATTTATGTATGGGTGTGCCACACAATGGTCACTATAGAATGCAATGTAATATTTGGATTTTAACTCTTATAACCATGAAAATTTGACATGTGTGTGTATTAAGACTTGGCTCTAGGGTTGATCCTTTGAGGGGTTCTTAGATTTATATGACTTTGTGATAATGCCTCGAGAGAGTGCTAATTGATTTATCAAATTTTTTATCTATGAAAAAGTGAGGGTTAGGTCAGTATAACCTTATAATTAACTTGTAATTATAGCTAACTCCTTGATAATTCACCTTATGATGAACCCATGAAACATATATAAGTTAATCTAATGGAGACTTCCCAATTTTAAAAATAGTTGTTGACTGTTCCTGGACACTTTTGATAAAGGCATACACCTATTGTAAATTATAACTAAAATCCTTTTATTGGTGATCTACAATTAGTTAAAATAAGTGATTTGGAATATGGAGATAGTCTATTTTAGATTATGGAAGATTTTTTTACATAATAGACTTATCTTGAATATGAGAATTCAACGAATAGGATTGGATAAGACAACACGTGGGTAGATAGATAAGATAAAGTGTACACAAGAGTCAAATGTGTATGCAACATCCAATTATGTCAAAGTGTACCAAAGTTGATGTTACCAAAATTTATAATACCAAATTTAAGTGTTTATAGATTCTAATATTTTTTTTTCAACCATATTTTACTTATAATGCTTATCAAATTTATTCAAATGTTATTCCTTCTATTTTGGAAAATTCTTCTATTCCAACTCATTTTACTCCTACTTATATTCTAAATCTTGAAATGACTGCCATGATACATACATTGTGTGACTTTAATAATAAAATAAAAAAATTATTTAGGTTCTCAAAATACAAATAATATGACCACTTCAAATGATATTCTTCTAAGCCCTTGGTTTATGAAGTGATTACATATCCATTTCTAATAGGTTTTATTACTCAAAAGTTTGAATTGTTAAATTTAAAGGGAGATCCTTCTCATCATGTTAGAGCCTTTTATTCCTCTTGCCTAGACTTTGATCATGATGATAGATTGTTGAATAAATTATTCCCAAGGAGCTTGAAGGATTATGCACTTAACTAGTTCTATGCTTTACTATGTGTATTTATATACTGCTTTAGAACCATAGTTGATTTATTGACTAATTTTCAAATCAATATTGGTATTAAAGTCACATTTTTAAAATTATCTCAATTCAAACAAAGACCAAATAATTTAATTTAAGACTATGGTTACCAATTTGACTTACCAACCATTAGTTAGTGAGCTTCAAAGTATATTTTCCAATAATTTTCTTTCAATTATTAAAAAAAAGTGATTTTCAACACTTATCACTCTGTAGATGAACCTTTTCACATTGTTAGGGATTTTGAGGCCAAGATTTAAGATGAAATTTCACTTAAGTCTTAGAAATATGCTTTAGTCTTTTGTAATTATTTTTATATTCCTCTTAGGTTTCATTTTTCAATGAATTTCTATTATTTATCCCCTTGATTTTGTTTGTATTTTTACATCCCAAAAGTCCACAATAACTTCTAAATGATGATAATGCATTTATTTTATAAATATGATAATTATCCATCGAAAGCTTATAAAAGTTATGGGTGAGTTTGGATCTAAGTTTGCTACTTTTTTATTCTATGCATATGTTTGAATTTGTTCTCTTTCACTTGATTTTGGTAATAATTTTTCATGTCTTTGTCATAAGATGTGATGATTATCACGCCTTCTCAAATTAGTTTTCCTTTATCTAGTTAAGTAGTGCTTTTTAAGTATCGGTACATTATGACTATGTTAGGGTACATATTTCATCTTCATATTATATACCTATAGATAGAGACCTTAATTTATTGATTTATATATATGCTACTGATGATATTGTTGAGATAAATGTAGACCTTGTTTTTTAATTAGTTATAGGTTTATGATTATGGCTTCATATTAGGTTGGGGTTACATCCCATTTTCACTCGAGGGAAATTATGAGAACAATAATGGGTATATTCTTATTCCAATTGAGGTTATTATTTCATTAGTTATTTTTATGTTACTTTATTTTCCCTTGATTTAGAGATTTATTTCTCTTATATGTATTCTTTTCAGTTTATTAAATCTTATTTTCATAGTGTGTTTTATATTTTGGTATGTTTTCATGTGTTTGGCATGTTGGCAACTATCTAATGAATTCAATGTGTTTCACATGATTTATATTGTTGGATATTTGTTTTATTTATTTCATGATTAATACAATCTAAATAAGATAAAACTATTGAATATTTAGATTATGTAGAATAGGCCATTAATCATACAAATGTTAATGTAAAAGGCATATTGATATTACATTTATCATATTTATAATTGACAAAGAAATAGAGGATAAATACACTTAGTTATTTTTAAAAAATTTATTTCTCATTTCATTCATCACAGTCTCCAAAACTTTTATTTGCATGCTCTGAAAACTTACATGGATGATACCAACAAAGCACAAACCCTTAGAATGATCGGTACTATCTTAGGGTCTATAGGTGCTATCCCAGTTGACTATGTAGGAATGCACTACCTTAGATCACCATACTTATAAATGATTTATTTATGTGTTAATTTCTTTGATCTTGTGCGATGATCATTGTTTTGCCTATTTTTGATTTGAAACCATAATTACACTTTTGACACAAGATGGACCTTGAAAAGGGGGTTATAAATACAAGTTGGACAACCCAAACCACTCCCCACTGAGTTACTAAGTGTTTTATATGTTCCAATACTTAAAATAATGATCAAACCCCAAGTATTTATACCACCTAAGTGTGTGTGTTTACTGCCATAATCATGCTATAATGTAATGTAATGCTTAGATCTCAAAAATTTACAATACACAAATTTTATCTTGTATTTTATTTAGATTTGGCTCTATGGCTTCTCCTTCAAGGGTTTTTTAGATGTGCATGTCTTTGTGATAATGTCTCAAGATATTTCCAATGGATTTCTCAAGCTTGTAATAACCTTGCTGAGATGAGTGCTAGATCATGACCTAGTGAATATGACCTTAAGTTTGTTTTGCATTTATATATGACTATTTTATATTTTCCACTATTAATAAGCTATAAAACATGTCTAGGATGATCTAATGGAGATTTATAAATTTTAAAAGTATATGTTAAGTGCTCCTGGACACTACTAGTAGAGGTAGACACATGCAAAAAACTACAACTATCCAATTATTTCTAATACTATCCTTGGATTAATAATCAACGGTCTAGGATATGAAGTCAGATTGATTAGGATTATGGAGTGTTATTACACAAACTAGGGTGATCCTGAATATGTGTAGTGGTAAATGGGGTTAGATAATACAAGTGGGTAGACAGAGAAGAGAAAATCTGAAAAAGATTCAAGTGTGTATGTATAATTCCAAGTATGTCAAGATCGATGTTTCCAAGTATCTAGTACCATATTTATGTGTCTAAAAATCCCTCCCTTTTAGTCTATTATTTAAAATGCTAGATTAAAATGATAAAATAATAAATTTTATACTTATTATTATTTTCAGTTGGCATTAACAGGGATGCCCCTAATGTCCCACTTGTCCCATGAAAAACCTACAAGTAAACATGTATATATTAATGTCCACTTATAATAAAAAATAAAAAATGAAAAATAATCTAGACCATTGAATTATTTGAAATTGAAAAGATAATGACCAAATATACCCAAGGGCATGTGAACCAAACTACCACTAGTTGAACTCATTTAGAGAATGCCATGGGATGATTATGTCCCAAGGATATGAAACCAATTAAACCATGAGTTTAGGAATATAATTTTTTCAAACCTCATGAGAGAGAAGAAGTTATATAATTTTAATGCCACATAAACCTCAAGTGCACTACTCAAAATTTCACCATAACTCTTTTTATAAAACCAAAAAAAAGGTTCATATGAAAAGGTGGAATCTTGAAATAATTTTGTATGTAGATTAAAACTCCAAATCAATTGATATAGACAAATTTTAGATCCGAAGTGCAAGTATGTAGTACTATAATTACCCATCCATATACCTCATAGAAATAAAAAGGTGTTTTCATGAACAACATTCATGCCTAAATTTGATCTATTTGTACCTCAAAGTGATATAAAATTTCATAATCCATTTCTTTTTATATTCAATTTGATAAAATCTACTCAATTTGACTCATATGATCTATCTCAAAATGTCATAAAATATCTGAACTATTCCTCACAATCATATAAAATTCCTCACAAAAACCTCAATCTACTCAATCTATCCTATATTAATCACATAATCTGACCTAAATTGTGAAGTATTTATCTGTGATGAAATAAATATCTAGACAAATCCATTATATTTCTCCTTTTGAGGTGAGGGATGAAGATCACAAATCACTCATCTCAAAAGAAAAAATAATGTGCATTATGTATTATATAGAAATATATAATCATGTAAAGTATGTATAAAACATGATAGTTTATGTCATCATATAAAGATTTGATCATTAAAACACTATGAAACATTTATCCAAGGAAATTAGAATAAAAAATGTTTAATATCAAACATGCATATCAATTAGGCACACATTAATATCTATCGTAGTATATGCATGAGAAAAATCATGTCATTACATAAAATAAATGTATGCGTGATAAAAATCATGACACCAAACTCAAAAATAGTCATGTATGGATCCACATACACACATGTGCACATAATACCATATTCATGAAACTCAAAATCACTCAATACATGACTCTACTCTAATCCAACATAGACACGACATGGCCATGATACAGACTCGAGGTTCTTCTAACATAACTAAAGCACAATGTGAAAAAACACAATTATTGCATTTATATAATCACATTGTATAATGATCACATAATGTAATAATAAAAATCAAATATGCAGAAAATAAACACTGTTAGTCTATATAATCAATCAATATTATCATATAGTATAAAAAATTATAATATTCATAATAAATAACACCCTAAAAATTATATGTTATGAGTTATATCAAGATCTCTTAAATAATATTTGAAAGAATAGTGAATGAAAGAAAAATATGAAATAATATTACCTCATAAGATTAAGGAAATAAACCACAAGATTAAACTAAGAGTTTTGAAGTGGGAAACTGAACTAATCAAAAAAACTTACGTGGATATTAATAAGGTTTGTCAAGCATTATCCTCACGATAAGAGGAGAGAACTTCAAGTGTAGAAGAAAGGAAGATAGGGATCTTTAAATAGAGTTAAAGGAATGAAGATGGAGTTAAAAATAATCTCATCATGAACTTAAAATACCTTCTTAGTGTATGCCAAATTTTCCTATTAGCCAAAAGGTGAAGGGAAGTGTGTGTCATATATGGGGAGGAGCTAATTTTTTTTCTCCCAGAAAAAAATTGCAACTTCATATTGAGTTAAAAATGAAAATACATTTAAAATATGCAAAAACATCCCAAAGGAAAAAATATAACAAAGACAAGAAAGTATAATACCCCTCAACATAAAATTTTAGAGTCAAAGGCCATCGCCAAAGAACCAGGGGATGAACCACCAATAACCAAACAACTCAGAAAACAATGCTAAATAATGATAATAGGATTCAAAATAATACCAAGTAAATGACATGTCACCAAAGGAATCAAAGAAACAAAACATTTCCATGACCAAAATGAGCCACAATGGAAATAAAGAACAAGATTGTGCCACCAAAGTAGTTCAAAGGAGAAAATGAAATCAAAATCTCAATAGAGACCAAACCCCACAGAAGAAAGAAACCCTATAGGAAATCAAAGAACAAAATAAAAGATAATAATGATGGGATAATATAAGATCCATACTAAAATAATGAAGAAATGCCCATAAGAAAAGTGTCAGAGAAGAGTAGAAGACAATAGAGTCAAGGAAAAAGAAGAATCCGTAGGAAACAAGTGTATGCCAGAAGAAACATGGTAGAGTACCAAGAGTAGCATTCATAGCAACCAAACAAAGATCACACCACCATAAATAAAGTAATGACATTGAATAATCAATCTTATAAAATTGGTCTATGATGGATAACTAGAGCATCATCTTCACGATACTCATTGATGAGCCACAAATCTGGGTCCAAACTCAACCCCTCTTTAGAGAGGAAATCAACTTTTGAGTTAAGCTCTCTATAAACATGCTAGAAAGAAATGGTTTCAAAAGAGAGAGCCATTATGAGGTGATAGAAAAGATGGCAATAAGGCACACATTTTCTAATTTAGAGACCCCTTTCATCTAATTAAGAACAACCAAAGAATCCCCAAATATCTAAACAACCTGAACACCCTTCATTACTGCAAGCTTAAGTAGAAGCTTTAAAGCCATAAGCTAAACAAAATTATTAGTACCATGACCAAGAAACACCTTGAAGTGGAAGAAGTGTGTGGAACTACTGTAAAGAATACCCCCAACTCCAAAGATAGCTTGATCACCTTGACAAGCCCCATTAAAGTAACCCCAAGCATCAGAGGCATCAATGTGGGGATGTAATAGTAGATTTTTTTGGGTGGCTTAGGAAGGATATTGAAGCGACCAAATATGACCTGAATTTGGGATAGACATTGAAATGTTGGAATGTTATTTCCTTGGAAAATGGAAGTATTCCAGGCAAGCCAAATACCCCAAAAGATAATCAGAGGTAAGGCCATATAGCAATTGAGTTCCACTCTTTCCACCCAATATTTCATGAACTCAATAACAGTCAGTCCTTTCCAAGCATCACTCACCCCAATAGATAACCGTAACTCATCCCATATCTTAACAACACAAGGGCAAATGATGAGTAAATGATTCATTGTCTCTAAGGATTATAAGCAAAGATCGCATCTCCTTAGACCATTCCAATTATGATTTTGAAGGACCTCCCATGTAAGGGCTCTATTGCTCATGGCAAGCCACATAAATATTTTAATTTTGTGTGGAGATTTAATTTTCCATAGTTTTTTCCACCACCAATGACTCACAATAGTGGCATCATTATGTAATAAGGACTAGTAACCCAACCGAGTAGTATATACCCCCAACGTAGGATTTAAGGACCAAGGTAGCACATCATTTTTAGGAGAAATTTTGATATGAATCCAAAGTAATCTTTGGACATATTCGTCCCATGTTAAGCCTACCTCTCCTTCTAAACCCAACATAGAAGTAGTTTTCCATCCTTGTCTCCAATGGGTAGTGTGATTTTGATCAACCACCTGATATAAGGAGATCCCCAACAACTTCAACCTATCAATCAATTTTGCAAGTAATTTATAGTTGGTACCACAACCCACCTAAGGATCAATACCCACTTTCATATTTTTTCTAGAACCCACCTTCCACAAAAGTTAATTCCCAATGATAGGAAAGGTACAGATTGTTGCTTTCCATATAATTCAATCATTGTGAGAAGTCTTGCAAGGGTTGCATATACACTCTTCCACACTAAGTGGTTCAGTATATTTTTAGACCAAAGTATTTTTTTAGCTAAAGCCTTTCCAAAGAGATGGATATATTTTATACCCCAACCCCAGAAACCTTTGGAGTAACAAGGGTCTTCCATTTAACCAATGCAATGCCATCCTTTGTTTTTCTACCTTTCCAAAGAAACTTAAAACTTTTAATATAGATATTGTCAAGGACATCTTTAGGGATATGGGCTAATGTAATCCAATAGATGAGAATCACTTCCAACACTAATTTTATGAGAATTAATATACCACTAATAGAGTGCCATATGTTACACTAACAACAAATTCTGTTTTCCACCTTTTCAATCAACCAAAACCAATCATTCTTTCGGTAATCATTTGGTTTCAACATGAAACCCAAATAATTAGGACCTTTCATAAGATCCACTTGTTGAAATGGAAAAATTTCAAGGATCCACCTAATTTGATGTGCCTCCAAACCATTGATGGATATGTTGGACTAATGTTCATTTATATCCATATCTATAGCCAAGCTAAATAGATCCAAAGAACCCCTTACCTAAGAAATATCCTAATGAGAGCCATTGCAAACCAATAGTACATCATTAAAAAATAGAGTTGTGTTAATAATATGGTCTTATTGATCTTAACCCCCCTAATAGACCCCAACCTTTTGGCTTTAAGAATGGTCTGACTCAACCCTTCAACAATCAAAAGGAAGAGCAAGGAAGAGAGTGGATAACTCTACCTAATATCATGTGAAAGGATGAAAAAAGGAGAAGCTAAGACATTAATTAGTAAATCAAAGGAGATTGAATAAACATAGCCCATAATCTAGTTAACCATATGAAGGTGAAACCCCACATGATCAGAATTAATCTTAAGTACAACCAGTTTGATTTATTAGAGGCTTTGGATAATTATAATTTTAAAACAACCATTGGCACCTTCTTCATTTTAATCAAATGCAGACCCTCTTATGTAGCCCCTATAGCATCATGAATTTGATGACAATGTACAAACCCAAACTGTTTTGATGAAATAGAAGAGGAGAAAATACCTTTGATACAAATAGAAATGATTTTAGCAATAATTTTATATATGTAATTGCATAAGGAAATAGGCTAAAAGTCCTTAAAAGATGCAAGAATGTCTTTCTTAGGTATGAGGGCTAAGAAGGTAGAATTGAAAGCACTAAGGATCTTCTTGATCCACCTAGACTCATCAATAACCCTAAGAAGCTCTTCCCCCAATAAATTAAAAAAACCCTTATAGAATTCCATAGTCCAGCCATTCGGCCTTGGGCTCTTATCCTTATGAAATGTATCTAAAACACATAATAACTCATGTTTAGAGACAACCACCTACAATCTATCATGATTGGACTCATTGACAAAAGTAGGAAAGAAGGAAGAGATATGAATAATCTCAACAATGTTCACTCAAGTTGATACTGTAAATAGATTTTAAAAATGAGTGACTCCCAAAATAATAATCTCCTAAAATGTCTGCACCGATGAGCCATCCAAATTTGGAATTTACCAAATAGTGTTCTTAATCTTGAGATGTTTAGCAAAATTTTTAAAAAACTTCATATTCTCATTGCCATTTGACAATCACAGTGCTCTACTTTTAAGCCTCCATTGTACCTCACTATTTTCTGGATGCTCTCATAACTTCAATTCAAGAGATTTAAGCCTAATTTTAATATCCTCATTAAAATCTTGAACATTGACATTACCATAAATCTTAATAATATTATTTACAAATAATAAAATATCCCTCTCATCTGCTTGACATTTGTTGGCTACCCAAGAAACAACCGCCCTTTTAACTCTCTTAAGATTGGAGGCAAAATGTAGATTAGCCAATTCCAAAGAGTGCTCATAAAAACTAACCCACTCCTATAGGATAATATGAATGAAGTCCTGATCATTTAACCAAGATGGATTAAATTTAAAAGTACTTGAAGGATTTTTTTCCTCATGATTGATTTGCATCAGGATAGGGTGATGATCAGAGTCACTACTAGTGGAAACCCAATGTCTGATTTTGCCAATGCCAATTAAGAGAGTGTGAAATAAGAAACCTATCTAACCTCTTGGCCATACTATCATTCCCAATTCTCATATTTTACTAGGTGGGAACCAATTTGATTGGTTCCAAATCCACCAAGTTTGAAGCCTCGATTTCTTTTAAGAAGAATTCAACCTATGGATCCACTCTTGCAGAGAACCCCCACACCTCTACTCTCTTAGTAGTGAAATTTAGGTCTCCCCCAACAATGGAATTATCTTCTTTTAAGAAGTTTTGGGAGAATAAATTATCCCAATATGACAATTTGTCTTCATTAGGCCCATAAATATTCAACATCGAAAAGGTTTCCCTAAGCTCCAAGGAATAGAGTTCAGTCCTGATACATGAGTGATAAGAAAAGGAGTTAACCATCCTCATAAAAGAGGTTCTCCATCCAAAAAATAAGCCACCAAAGCTTCCAATGGAATTAGATGCCAAAAAGACCCAGTCCTTCAAAAAAATGGAAAGATCCTCAATAACCCTACTCCTAGCCCCTTTGGTCTCTTGTAACAAAATCAAATTAGGATTTTGAAGATGTATCAATCATTTAAAAGTAATTTTTTTAGAGGGATCACCCATCCCTCAAAAATTTAGGGACACAATGATCATGGATTATAAATATCTAGGGCTATCCCCACTCCAAGGTCCCCTTGAATAGTTTGTTATTTACCCTGAAAGATTTCTAGCATAGTGGTGGTTTTAGCTTGTGTAAGCTGAGACAGATGACCTTTCCTCAAGGAAGAATAAGGAGGACTCAAGATAATTCCCAAGCCACCTTCAATACATCCATCATTGAAGGCTTGAGTCTTAAGATAGGATCTTAAGGGGTATCTTGAATGGCTTCAAGTAGAAATAGAATTTGTAGAGAATAATTTTGGAGAGTTCCAAATGTTAAGAGCTTCCTTGTGTAACCTAGCCTCAAGAATGTTTTCTTGAAGAAGTATTAGAATATCCTCAAAATATTTATGAAGATTCACCATTATTTCAAACTGGAAATTAGAAGCTTACTGCACTAATCATAATTATGCATAGTACTTTCCTTTTGGAATTGAAGCACAAGACTCAGAACTTGAGGACACAAAAAAGAGCAAGCTTTGTTCACCAAGGATAGACACAAATGATAGAGAAAGGTTTCCTAAAAGGAGATGTGTTGAAGAATAGAGGGGTCTAGAAGCATCACATCCATATGAATAACATCCAAAAGTTTTGAGTAGTCAGCTACCATTAGATGAGAATCCCTCTTGAGCATCAATGAATCTTCATCCAAAATTGGTATATGCAAATTTAATTCTAAGTGATGTGGAGGAGACTTTAGATTTTTAGACACTAACTTGGTAGGACATGGACCAAGGTTTAAATCTTTATGAGATCCAAGAATCCCTTCGAAACTATCCTCAAACTCCTTTGTAGGTTGAAGAATGGAGTTTGTCTTCCTTCTCCAAGCTTTAGGAGAGAGTCGTAGAGGTTAGTCATTGGATAAGTGACCATAGACATGCCATCTAACACACCTGAAATGGACAACAACATAATCTAAAGATTGTGTGTGAGTCCAATGCCCAAACTCCAATACTAAATTCTCTTCCAACCCCTCCTTCAAGTTAATTTCAACTAAAATTTTGGCAATTGTTCTTGAAAGATGCTTAATATAACTTTCGTCCACATCTAGAAAAGTCCCAATACTATCCATGATAGACTTAAAAATATTCTTGTTCCAAAATTATAATGGCTGGCCCAGAACATTCTTGTTCCAAAATTCTAATGGCAGGCCTGGGAGTTTAACCCACATAGGTTGTTTCCCAAAATGTTACACATGAGGATCAAAGCCCAGCATCCAAATTTTGAGAGATAGTATTGATGACCCCCAAAACCATCTTTGTGCTAAAATAGAATTTACATCATCTAAAGATCTAAAAATAAAGACAAGATATCCCTTAACAAGTTTTTGAGAAATTAGAATATAACTAAGGAGTGGTTGCCAGAATTGAGTCATCCACTTATCTAAATTTTGTGTCAATATTCTTCTCCTGGTAAAGCAACTATTAAGAGTAGTGTTACTAAGCTCTAGAATGTTTTCCATAGTGACATCCTCCCCCAACACAAGGTGAATAGGTTTCCCTCTGAGCTTAATACACCTCCTGCCTCTCCTGCTTGAAATCTTTAGAGGAATATCCAAGTTCTAATTCCCAATGTGGGATTGTGGAGTAGGCCCAAGATTGGTCAAACCTAAAGATTGATATTGAATATTTTCACCTTTCTTAAAAAAGAATTAATGTTTTTAGTGGACATCCCTAGAAACTCAAATGCCTGAGAGGGATGATCTTCCTTAGTTGGGTAAGAAAGATTAGGTGTACAATTGTCTATGGGATCCCTTTGAAGTCCTAGGGACAAAGGAGCCACAAGAAGTCTAAGCTAAAGAGGGGTGAAAATCTAATTAGGAAGCTGATTCTTGCCCCCAATAATATTGTTGATAGTAGACTTTAACAGTTCTTTTCCTTTTTATGCCCAATTGTAGTTCCCAATCTTTCCACTAAAAGAGTTATCAAGAGAAGGATTTTCTAGAATTAACGAAGTATGCTCCCCTTGATTAGCTATAAGGATGTCATAAGCTATCCCTTGAGAAGATGAATTCCCCCAAATGTCCATAGAGAAAATATAACTTCTTTCAAGGGGGTTGTCTAAATAATTCACAAGTTCTTCTATATTTAGGAGTTCAGGGTCGATGAAACATTCCCTCTGCATCGTTAAATTATCCATCAGAAGAATAGTTAATGAGAAACAAGCCAAGAAGGCTCCTTTGTATAATCCACATCCAAACCAAAAGTACCAAGCCAAATGACTAAGGGAAAGGCTCCTAACCCAGTCAAGACAATATCAAAAAATATCTGACAGATAAATAAGAGCCCCATGACCTCCCAAATGCAAAAAATAAAAGACTCTGAAAGGAAGTTTGATCTATCCTTACATTTCCATTAAAGAGCAACAAAACATAAGGTCACAAGCCTACCAACATAATTACCAAAAAAGGAATATAATTTCTAGTCCCAAACCAAGAGGTAATTCATTGTGGCATAATGATAAACACTTGTCATACATATTATGATACACCGGAACCCTGACAAGTCTAACAAGAAAAAGAGTCCTTCCTAGTCCCTGCCTAGTTTAGAAATAGATTAACCCATATTAAAAAGAGGACAACCTAAACCAACCAAAATAGCCCCTAATTACTACCCATGTAGGAACTTGAGTGAGCAATCCCTTCGAACAGAAGACTATCAAGTTAAATTGGTTTAAGTAGTCCAGATATAACTGTAAGGCTCTCTTAGTAGTAACTTACCCAGTCAGTCACAAAATAATCCCTTCATTCTCTACCACTCTCAAACACTTTTAAGTCTCCTGAATCATTTCATCCAAAAATGATGAGGAATATTGTTCATAATGTTGTCCCCCAAAAATATCACTCATTTTTGGGACAACATTTGAACTATTTTGGTCTTACAGACCAAAATTGTCTCTTCTCTTTTCAAAATTTGTCTTGGGCATTCAAATTCTTCATTTTTCAGGCTTAAATCTATAGACTTTGTAGGTGGGTTCAATCAAAAGAATCAGTTTCTAACACTTGGTTATTTTTGGGATTGGTTCAGTGCCTTGGTTCAAACAAAAATGTTCAAAAGCGGGTTTAAGCAGCAGGTTCAACGTTTGGTTCATCCTTTGGTTCAATGTCAAATGGTTCAAAGGTGGGTTCAATCAAGCAGTTCAATGCTTTGATTCATCCTTTGGTTCAATTAAATGGTTCATCAATCAATTCAAGGCTTTGTTTGAACTATTGAACCAAAACTTGGTTCAAGCGACAAAGTTCAAAGGAGTGCCCCAAGAGTCAAAGACACAAGTGCCCTTGCGAAGGGAATTCCCATGGAAAAAAGTGACCAAGGTAAACAAACGGACCAAGATAAAAGCCTAGCAAAATTCCATAGATGTTTCCAAGTGTCGATGGTCGAGCCTCACTAAACTTTGTTTCTG
Organism: Torreya grandis; assembly: GCA_037957365.1. Classification (NCBI taxonomy): domain Eukaryota; kingdom Viridiplantae; phylum Streptophyta; class Pinopsida; order Cupressales; family Taxaceae; genus Torreya; species Torreya grandis. The sequence continues at coordinate 1,352,121 of JARHVA010001026.1, forward strand.
TGAATTGGCAGATATTGCCATGTGTCCCTCTTGAAGCTTGTCAGAAGCCTCCAAGTGTCAATATCCACAGTCTCTTCCCTTAGATTCACTATTTTGAGCAAAGACCATGGTGGACCTGGGGACGAGTGACTAAATGACGTGGAACATGCCAAGTGTCTGCATTTGCAAATTTGAATTTCTAATAGGTTTCAAAGCCTCTATCAATAAAAATTCAGAGTCTCACAGAAGTTGCCACATGTCTTCACCTATTTAGCAGCAAAATGTTCCACGTGTCAATTGCTAAAGACCAGTAGAAAGTGACTAAGGAATAGAGCATCAAATTGAATCTAGGACCTAATTCAAATAACCAAAAAAGGAGGAACGATGAAGAAGGATCAGATCACCAGGTGGACATTGAAAGATGTAAACTTTCAATAGCGTGACTTGTTTCTTTGCATTGAGAAAAGAAAATGGGTAGATGCCCCTAAGTTCCAGCCTGCCTTCTTAACAGATTTCAATGCAACATGATGTGTTACTATTCTTGAGTCCTTCTTGAAGAGGCTATATAAGGGAGTCTCTTATATTGTAATAATATATCTCTTTTTTGACAATTAGAATGAAACTCAACCCAAATTGTAAGGCATTACTAAGACTTTGAGCTCAGATTGCTGATCATATTTTGTTACTAGAATAAGATATCAAGTGACTTTTCAGAATTTATGCTGTAATATCTTTGTTGTTGAGGAAACTATTCTTATGTCTTTTTCTTCAATATATTTTTTGTTCCTTTAATTCAACAAGCAGAATTAATGACAACAGTCAGGAAGGTGTCCTGAAGAGTCAAGTGTGGAGAGACTTTGTGCCCCCATAATTGCCTTTAGTGTGTTTTCTTTTCATTTCTGTGTAAAGGACTTTGGGATGACTTTGTGCCCTCATTGTCCTTTGTATCTTACTCTTAAGTAATTCAGGTGGAGACTTTGTGCTACATCTCGATTTGCTGGTTATTACATCCTTTGTTACATTTTGTTGTTACTACCAGGAGTATTCTTGTGGTTTGCTAAATACAACTTCTGAAAGAAGAGGAGTACTGTCTGTCATTTCCCTTGAGTTTTTCCTTTGATCCGCATGCATCATCTCTGAAAAAAGAGAAATGGATGGTTTGTCCTACCCCTGAGTATATATATATATATATATATATATATATATATATATATATATATATATATATATATATATATAGCTTATCTATAAGGAACCTCCCCTTGATGAGAGAAGAGATTAGTCCCCTTTTGATGTGGTAAACCTACACATTTGGATGACTAATCTTTCTACTTTGGCTGATCAGACCTATTTTGTTTATCAGTACGCTGATCGACAAAATATTCAACCAAGACATAATATCAAATATAGACTTAGGAAACTAACTCTTAGAATCTTACCAAAGGATAAAATAGATGAGAGGTACCTCATAAATCAAGTATAAAGTATATTTATTATAATAATAAATGTACAATTAAAATATAGACTTAGGAAACTAAAGTAGCCTAAAGTGAATCCAAATAAGGTTAATCTCTAACACTTATTCTTAATTTTAATTTGGGATTACAAAAGTGGAGAAAATATTTTATAAATAAAGAAGAGAATTGAAATTACATAAAACTCTCCCTTAACGAAAATTTTATTCAAGAGGAATTGTAATAGATTGAGAAGAAACGAGAAGAAAAACCGTCACCAAAATTTGTAAAGATGACGATGTGATCATAAATAATCTTCAAGAAGCCTCTTTAGACAAGATGGTCAAACTACAATGAAACAAAAATAAAAAAGAAAGAAAAATGATCCACTAAAACTTATAAAATAAATAAACTAATACCAATATTTTATGTTAAGTGAATTACATGTCATAAAAATATGATCTATTTACATAATATAATAAAAGTAGATGTAAAATAAGATTAATTGAGTAAAATATAACTTCCATCACAAATACAAAATTCTGCATAAAAAAGATTAGTAAAAAAACTCTAATCAAAAAATATTTTATTTGAAACATTAAAGAAATGAATGCATAAAAATTATGAGTTAACAAAAGGGAGAAAAATAAGATTTGTCACTGAAAAAAGTATTCTATTTGAAACGATTACAGAATTGTCACATGAAGACACATCAAAGTATATAAAAAATACATTATTTTTAGACATCTAAATTATTTTTACTTTAAAATTAGGTGTTTTATTAGTTTTTCAATAATGTAAAGTGTTATGAGTCGATTTAATATAAGATTTACATAAATGTAATTTCTAATATTTAAATATAGGATATACATATTTATCACAATGCTCACAAATTTTACCATTTTTAACCAAATACTAAGTATGACAAGCATTATAATCAAAATAAGTCTTATCATATGCTCCCAGTCCTTCAGTGAAGAGAAAAATGAGTCATGTATAATTCACATTAATTTTAAATAAAAGAGGCTCAACAATACTATTTTTCATATTTTTTAAGACCTTTACCTGAATAACTTATCGAGTGCATAATGCGTAAATCAGGGTTATAATTTTTTTGATGTAAAGAAGTCTAAGGTTTACTAGATTCACGTTTACTATCAACATGAGAGGTGCTATTAAGATCAAAAGACATAATTTTTGCATTGAGTACATGAAAATAAATTTGCATAGTCTCTATTTTTTCATGAAAAAAGTTTTGGAGAATATTACGAGTCATAATTTGATAATGCATAGATTTAAAAATATTAATTTCATCAATTTGAAACTTATTTTTTACCTTAAAATTCTTAAATGTGAAAAACATAACTACATTAAAAACCATAATAAAAAGGATAAATACAAAATTGATTTAATTTCAAAAAAATAATTATAACAAGTTTACTCAAATACCTTAAAAAAAAATTACTTTCATTAATTTACCACTTAAAATACTATATGCAAAATAAATTTAGCTTACCAAAAATATTATCAATTTGGTGTGAAACAAAGATAATGAAAATGACTTATCTTTGTTATTAATTTTTAATTAATAAGAATAATTGAATTGGAAAAAAAATCAAATTCAAACTCTTATATAAAATCTCATCCGCGAGAAAATAGTTTTTTTTGCAAAAGAGAATTAATTCTTTTTATAGCTTTAATTTGGATTAAGAAGAAAAAAGCATAAATAACATTATTTAAAGAAATAAAAAACAAACATTAAATGCCTAAAAAAAATTTACATCAAGGATAAAAAGCTTATATTAAACTTAAAATTTTGATCAACTTAAAAATGACAAATGAAATAAAAGAATATTTGTTTTTTTATGAATGTTATTTAATGTAATTGAACAAAAGATAAAAGAGGTGAATAGTCCAGAGTTTTGATAACAATTTAAGACTATAAACACTTATGAAAAATTGTTTTATAAGAATTTAAAAAAAATATTTAATATTTTAAGAATAAATGTATATTTCAAAAGTATAGTTAAAATAATTTTAAAAAGTAATAGTTATTTTTTTTACCATTTCTCAAAAATTGTGATGAGTTTTTCTAAAATTTTAATAGTATGTTATTATATAATAGATTAATAATATCTAGAAAAATTATACAAATTAAAATTTCTGAAAAAAATATAAAGCTCCTTGTTTAAATGGGTTTTTAGTGAAAAATAACTAAAAAACAAAAATAAGCTAAAAAACTCTTTAATTTTAACTACCTACAACATGAAGTTAAAATGAAAATAAGTTTAATAATTAAAAATATTTAGTTTATGGATTAAGATAAATGTTAAAAGATACTAAATAATGGTTTACAAGAATGTAAACTCTTGAAAAAAAAGTGTAAAAAAAATTGAGTTCTTCTAAAAAAAAATATACACACTCAAATTCAACATTAAAAAGTAACTTGCTCTAATACATATTAGGATTTATGCTAATATCTCATAAATAATATTGAATAAATACAAAATGAAAGTAAAAAATGAAATAATATTACTTACAAGAATAAGCCAAAAAAATATAAGATTGAACCAAGAGTTTTTAAATGAGAAACTGAACTAGATCACAAAAAACTCACGTGAATTTTAAGAAGGCTTGCCAAAAAAATATCTTCACAACACAAGCTTAAAATCAATAAGAATAGAGAATACGAGAGAGTTTTAAGTATAGAAAAGAGGAGGGGAAGGATCTTTAAATAGAGTTAGAGGAAGGAAGATGGAGTTACAAAGAATTCCGTCATGACGTTATAAGACCTTAATGTATGTCAAATGTTCATATTCCCCAAAAGGTGAAGGGAAGTATGTGACATATGTGGGGATGAGGTACTTGTACAATTAACTTCTAGAATCTTACAATAGGATAAATGAGGTAAGAAACACTTCATAAATATAAGATAAAATGCATTTATTATAATAATAAATGCACACCTAAAAGATAGACATAAGAAGTTAAAGTAACATAAAATAAACTTAAATAATATTAATTTATAACATTATACACAATAGAAAACCATGTATAAATAGACTACGTAGCTCAATACGATAAATAGAATGAAATAGAAAGACAACTTGAAAAGTGTACCAAGATGCCCGTATTATAGGCATGTCCCCAATGTAGAAAGGTATCCCCAAGGTGAAATGAATGTCACAATCATATGTAATATGTATGTCTTGCATCCCAATTATGTGTATTGTGAAAAATATGTGTGTAGAAAATAAATATGTAATTTATTGTGTATAATAAATAATATCAATTAATCATATGTAATATTGACAATTTTGACCCCATAGGTCAAATTGCCACCCTTGTCATTCGAAACTTTGCAATGCCATTTTGTCTTCAGAGCTCTATAATTGGTCTTGAGAAATCCTTGAAAATCCATGGTTAATAGGCCTTGAGGTTGTCTAGTTGATTTAGGGGGTTTTATTTCACTTGTCTTGCTCTTTGCAGGAAAAAACAGATGTTGATTAGAGCAATTGAAAGGAGCAAATTCTAAAGATGACATCAAGCTTTACAAGAAGAAAGGTTCTTCTCAAAAGGGCAAACATCATTTCAAAGTTTTAGGAGGGTTTATTACTTTTGAAAAAGTTCATTTTACAAAATCCCAAAGTCCTTTTCAAAAATTCTGAAGGCCTCTACAAATTTTTTGAAGATTATTTCATAGAGGAAAATTGGGCTCTTTTCCTTTTGGGTCATCCATTGAAAAATTTCTGAAGGCATTGTCCAAATAAAATAGTCTATTGAACAAAGTCAAAGGGACACTTTGGAAATCCGAAGGACATTGTCAAACTTTTTTGAAATACCATTTTTTTTGAAAGGTTGTATTTCATAAATCTCGAAGGACTTTTTAAGGGCAAGTGGACCGTTTTCATTTTTTCTGAAAGGTAGCTTTGAAAGGTTGAGAGGTCCATTACATAAAACCCAAAGGGAACTTTCCCTTCGAGAAAGTCCATTGTCAAGAGTCTAAAAGGTGCATTTCATTTTGACGAAGGATCATTTAAAAGGTTTTGAAGGGTACCTTCAATTTGTTTGAAGCGATCATTTCAAAAGCCTGAAGGGATATTTCATATGTTGAGGGATCAATTTCCCTTCAGGAACGTCACTTATCAAAATTTTGAGGGACACTTTCAAGACTCCAAAGGGTACTTTCCCTTCAAAGAGTTCATTTAAAAAATTTGAAATAATTCCTTCAGACTTTTTGTTCGAAGGAAAAATGCATAAAAGAAGATCTTCAAAAAATTTGTCCGAGAGGTAAAAGGCTGAAAGAAAGAGTCTTTTACAAGTCCGAAGGGGTTGATCACAAAAGTCTTGAAGGGAATTTTTCCAAATTCTTGAAGGGTATCTACCCTTTAGAAAAGGGCAAGTGGACAAAGAAAAAATGCCTAAGGATAGTTTCAAGGCTTTTGAAGGGCAATTTCCTTTAGACCTTTTGTCTGAAGGAATTGTCCATTATAGAAATTATGATAGAAAAGTCTAAGGAAATAATGGGCTTTAGATAAATTGTCTGTGAGAAAGGGACCTTTACAATAAATTTGAAGGGTTAATTTACCTTTGGAAAAGACTATTCAATTTTTTTTGAAGGGTAGAATCACTTTGAAAAAAGATCAAAAACAAAAACCCCGATGGGTATCTGCCCTTTTTGAAAGTTTAAAACAAAAAAATATGAAGGGTTATTATCCCTTCAGAAAAGGACTTTATAGAAAATCTGAGGGATGTTTTATAAAATCCCAAAGGGCAATTTGCTAAGGCCAAAGACAAGAACAATTCCTTCGAACATTTTCCAAAGGAAATAAACAAGATGACAGGGCATGTTCAAATAACCCAAAGGGTCACTTACAATAATGCCAAAGGGTATGTGCCCTATGAAAAAGGCAAGCCAAAAGGAACAAATTCCTTTAGAATTTTTGTTTGAAGGAATTAAATTAAGGAATTTGGTTGACAAAATCTTGAAGGACAAGAATTCCTTTAGGCTTTTTGTCTAAGGGAATTGTCTGAAGGAAAATACATAAAGAATAGAGCCACAGACAATTTGTCCAAAGAGATCAAGGAACAAAGAGAGACAAAAATCCACAAAAAAATAAAGAATGCCAAAGATATACATGCACAAGAGCAAGAGATCATTCTCACTCCAAGGAGTTGACATAGGTTTCATGCATGCTTCTCAATCTTCAAGAGATTTTCATGTAAAAGGGGAGTAAGTTGGAGTTTACTAAACTTTGCACTTTGGTTGACTAGTTGACAAGTCATGCTTCTCCTAAGTTTTCATGCAATATGAGCCCTTTAAACACTTCCAATTCAACTTCAAGTAGAGTTCTCAGTCTAAGATGTGGGGTATCTTTTCATGCAAGTGGAGACCATTAGAGGTTGACTAGTCTTGCACTTTATTTAGTTGATAAGTCATGCATGTGCTCTTGTTTATCTTGTTGAAGGCTTTCAACATTTATAGCAATTCAAGTGTAGTTCTAAATTTAGATTTGACATTGATTTCATGCAAAGAGAATTGTTCTCTTATTTTAGGTAGTTTAGGTAGAGTCTATAGTTGGAGATTGGCATAACATCATGCATGTTGAAAGTTTTGACTCAAGCTTGGGCCAACCATCCATTTTCAATGCCAAAGATCTTTCATGCAAGGCATAAAACAAAAATATATTTTATTTGAAGGTTGAAATAACACAAGTTGGACTGAGTTGACCTCTTCTTCTATTTTCTCTTGACTATTGTATAGTTTTATATATAAGTTAGCTTTTCAACCTTGAATTGTATCCCTCTTTTGGTAAGACCAAAAATTCCACCAAAGATTGAGTTGTAACCTTTTTTAGATTAATATAAGAATAATTTTCAGAATCCAAAGTGCTGGTATAGTGTATTTATGTCATTATTTTGCATATGTGATAGAATTTTATTCCTTATCAAGTCTTGATTCTTAGCTAGTTACTAGTTGATTAGATTATGTAGGTCATGTTCTATGTTTAATATCTCTTGGTTGAATTTATAGTGTATATAAGTGGATATTTAGTACCTTGAATCAAGCCTATTCCTTTATTTCCCTCAAGATTTGATCACCAAATAGAACCTTTTCATGAAATACTTATGTATATTGGTCATTTGGAGTTAAAAAAAAAATCTTTTTACTGTCTAATCAGTGTTTTAAGAGCCCAAATTGAGTGGATCAATCAAAATTTAGGTGTATCATCATCATTAGATAAGATTTCCTTTAAAGTTTATTTATTTCCTTTTCCCCAGTAGTTCATAGCATAGGGTAGAGATCCTAATTGATACATGAAAGGGAGTTAACACTTATAATCTAGAGACTTAATCTGTTGATTAGACCAGGCATAGCCTAGGATTGTTTCCATGTTTTAACAAACTGTGAAGGCTTGAAACTACCATCATAAGGGTGCAAATTTGATTGACAATAATTTTTGGCACACCTATGATCTTGATGAAATTGTAGTTGTATTAGTGTTATTCATGAAGTATTTGGTGATACCAAGCTCAAGAAATTGCCTCTAATAGTCCAGGCATGGTTTCCATGGAAGTCTATTCTTATTGCATTATCATGAATGAGTTTTTATGGTTGTGTATGAATATAATTTATATTCTATGTTTCCTTATCATCCCTATGATGAATCATACTAGCCTTATTATGATACCTATGAGTCTCTTTATGAGCCTAATTAACCTTATCAAAAGTATTATCAAAGCTATGTTGAACCTTATCAAGTTTTTGATGATCCTTATTATCAAAAGCATGAATCCTATCTTCCTTATGAGACACATCAATCTCAAGATTAAATTTCACCTTTCCCATATGGGTATGATGTTGCATATGAGTAGCCTTACCTTCAAGAAAGAATGAATGAAATAGAGCTTAGAATACTAGCGTATGCAAGAAAAGTTTATTCTAAATCTCAATATGAGGAAGTGAATGGTCTATTTAAAAATGTGTCCAATGATCTAGAATAGATAATTGGGTTGTGTATTCTGATATTGGAGAAGATAGAGGCTTGGGAGAGGCAGAAAGAATAGTTGAACCACTTATCTATAAAGGGTTCTTCTGTTCCTTATTCTCATGAAGTTCTTAATCATGCCCAGTGTGTGCCAAGGGAGATTCCTAGTTCTATTCAAGAGCTTATTCATGAGGTTAAGCCTTCTTATAGTCTCTATTTTTCTCCACTCATCTCTCAAGCACAATTTGTCCATGAGGACAAGGAGATTTCAGACTTTGATGAGGTAATGGTCAAGTAGAAGGAATAGAATATAGAGGTCTTTAAGAGTTTCTCTTTCCCTCCTCTCCAAAACTCCCTAGATAATTCCATTGTTCTCCAAATTCGAAAATCTGATTATGATCAACCTCCCATGCTTCATTCTCCCTCTCAAACAAATGAATTTCATCACCCTCCCATCATCTCCCTTTTTCAAGATGAGCCTATTTTCTGGAAGATTGAAAAAGAAGTTGTAGCGACAGGTCAAGTTCTTGCAGAGTGTGTAGAGGATGATTTAGGTGTGTTTGAGGAAGAATTTCCTATGGATACTTCACTTAAGGTTGTAGTTGAGAATTCAATTATAGTTAAGAATGAGAAGGTTGATCTTGATGTGAAATAACTCCAAGAGGAGCTGATACAGATTGAAGTCATAAATGAGTTATAGGTATCTCCTATTGAGAAGGATCTAGATAGATTTTAATCTAATTCTATTCAAATAGATTAAAATGAGGAACAAAAAGATGGTTGGCCACTATACTTTGAATCTCTACAAGAGATTAAAGAACTTTGTATGAATATGTTGTCTATTAAAGAACATGTTTATGAGAAATATAATCAAGAATCACCTATCCAAGATCACAATATAGATTGGTTTGCCTATTCTAAGCTCCTTGAAGAGCTAGATGAACTTGCAATAGTTTATAAGAAGGATGTGGTCACTCAAGAACAATGCATATATGAGATATCACTTGACAAGATGGTAGATGACAAGAAATATGAAAAATATCATGAAATACTTGATGAGTTTATCTTTGTTGGTGACTAGTTTACTATTGATGATTCATTTGAGAAGATGCTAATATAGTTGGTAGACAAGAAAAATGCCTTATCCAAGGTTATGATTAATAAACATCCTGCCTTGCAACTTGTACCATCTCTTGGAGTGACTGAGTTTATGAATTTCCCTTTTGATGCAAGTGGATCATGCTTTGTCATAGTTAGCTAGGTTCCTTGTTAGTTTATTTTCCTTGAAGTGTTGTTCAAGCACATTAGTTTAGTCTGTTTTGTCCCAAATAAGTGTCTTGTTTACATAGTTTCTTTGTTTAGTTAGTTTTCTTTTTTTTGTGTGTTTCCCTTCTTATTTTGAAGGATGAAGGTTATCGCATATCAGTTCAAAAGAGATTTTCAGTCATGGACCAAATTTACTATTGTTTTATGAGTTTGATATCATGTTTATGGTCTAAGTTCTCAAGCATAGTAGGCATGCTTCCTGGCTGAGTCACCAAAATCTTGACAATTTTGATCCCATAGGTCAAATTGCCACCCTTGCCATTAGAAACTTTGTAATGCCATTTTTTATTTAGAGCTCAATAATTGGTTATATGAAATCCTTGAAAATCCATGGTTAATAGGCCTTGAGGTTGTCTAGGTGATTTAGGGGGTTTTCTTTCACTTGTCTTGTTCTTTGCAAGAAAGAACAAATGTTTATTAGAGCAGTTGAAAAGAGCAAATTCTAAAGAGGACTTCAAGATTTACAAGAAGAAAGGTTCTTCTCAAAAAGGAAAAGATCATTTCAAAGTTTTGGGAGGGTTTATTGCTTTCAAAAAAGTTCATTTTACAAAATCCCAAAACCCTTTTCAAGAATTTTGAAGGCCTCTAATTTTTTTTGAAGACTATTTCATTGAGGAAAATTGGGCTCTTTT